>OZ001261.1:15205146-16482473 GCA_963924015.1 Macrophya annulata
ACCTCAGAGTCCCGATAGATAAGAACGAACTTTTCAACCGACGAACAAAATTATACATATATATTATGTATCATAATGTCAGTATGTTGAAAGTTGTTTTAATTTATTGATAAATATTTATCCCTTAGTGCGTGTATATATAGCAATAGATCTTGATCTGAGTAATAAGAAATAGAAAAAAGAAGAAAAAAAAAAGAAGAAACAACGCTATACTACCGACGTGTTACTAGTCTATTTTTAAATGGAAGTCGACCTTCGGGTTTACGTAACAATATTGAAATAATATGTCATTTGCCCGTGTAATAGGATAAGCTTATAGAAACTTAAGTTGCCTATTGAAGAAGAAAAAAAAAAAAAAAAATAGAAGAAAACAAAAATGATAAAATAATAATTAAAATCGATGAAAAATTCGTTATACAACTGTGCTTGCGATAGAAATTTTATTACTATTTATCCAGCATCAGTTTCGACGCTATTTTACTTCGCACAATAGGCTACTAATGGCAAAGACAAAACAGAAATACTCGAAACTCTCAAGAGCTTATATTACATAAACACGATGGAAATATCTTTGATTATACCGGTTTGAATCTGCCTCGCCATCTACCCTTCAAACTTCGTGCAATATACTTTAATTCTTCTATATTTATATTATTATCATTATTATTAGACTTCTTCTCCATACGTCGATCCGACGATTCAAATCAAACTTCAGTTACCATCCAATGATAGGCAAATACTTATCCATCGACACATACTGTTATCGACTTTAGGGAATATTCCGATGGGAATAAACCAGTACCTTGTCGATGGAGTATTCAGCAATAACTGAATTATTCAGCCAACGTTACCAGCCAGGATCAACAGTCAGTATTGCAATGAAATACTTGAAAACTATATTCGGCATTTACCGTTCAGTTGTAAGTCTGGCTGCTTCCTTACCGGCTCCTTTTTTAAACCGTTTTTAGAGCATGGTATAAGAAATTGGAAAATAATAAAGTCAAGGGCCAACTTTTCATAGGTATTTTACAGACAGTGTATGTCTGTAAATACTGATCTTATCGACAATGTATGTCTGTATTTGTTAATCATACCGACAATGTATGTCTGTAAATGCTGATCTTATCGACCGACATAGTATGTCTGTGGCTGGCATAACCGCACTTCTGTAGAGAAGTGACGGGAACACCGACAGACAGTCTAAAAGTAGTGACTTCATCCGACTTCCGTAGTTGGACGCGAAGTTAAAGATGCTGTGAGCCGCAAGCGTGTGTGCAGGTCGTTTACGCGGTCCCTTTTATGTGTAAGTGAGCGATCGATTCGGTCAATTTGCATCAGCGCTATCTGCTAGATGGGTGCGAAAGCTCTTGTACATGAGGAAAAGTAAATAAGCATACTCCCATAGGCTTCTACACTCAACGGTTGTAGTATCCGTGGCCGGTCCGAATTTAACCTAAAAATATTTAAGGTTAAAATGGTTGATTAGAATCTTAAAATACATTGTATCCAATAGATTTTCAAGCAAGAATAAGCCATGTCGCTAATAAAAGTTGACCCGCGTTCGTACGCGAGATTGCTGGCGATATTTCGTAATGGAAAACGAAATTATTCGGTTATCGCAAGAGAAGATGAATATTCCGACTCACCACAGTATCCACCGATTTTGGATTTTTCATATCAAGCTAAGCTAAAACGAAAGCGGGAAGCTTGGCATGAAGAAATAAAAAACGTTCGAACAGTTGAAGAAAAATTAATAAAGATAAACATGCCACGTTATTACGGTTGGAAATCTTTGATATTATCTGAACGCTTAATACCGTATAACACCGAATCGTTAGCACAATTCATAACAAGAACTCACATAGTCAAAGAACGAGGTCTACCTGAATACTACAACCGTATTATTTCATCCGAAAAATTAGACTCAACATTACAACAAGTCAAAAAACAGATCGAGGATGTCGTTTTGTTTGAACACACTAACCGAAGGTATTTACAAAAATTTTTATCACACTTTTATTATTTCTCCTTGAAAATTCGCAAAAAAAACTTGCATTACATCCAAAACCAAAATTCTGTTGCAGGAGATACGAAGAATTGAAATCTGACAACCCAAAGAACCATATGAAAATGATCGACGCCATTGGCGACACTATTGTTCGACAAATAAATAGAATATTACTTACAACTTTATCGTCTGAATTACCTCATTTACTTGAGGCTCAAATTGACTACGAACCTCGAATTGAAGCTTTTTGGTTTGCAGGAGGTTTGGAACCTCCCAAGGAAGTAAGACGTGCTAAGAAGGCAAAAGAATGGCAGAAAGAATATGCCGATGAGTATGTCGATAGACGTGTTCAGTATACGGGGGAACCGATCTTACAAATTCGTCATGATTTACCTTTACCAGAAATTGTCAGTCTAAGCGAGTCAGAGAACACAGCCTTTACAGTTCCTAAATTTAGATATGATCCTAGGGTATTGGGGTACACAGTTCAGTATGTTCATGGCACTAATGTGCCTGGTTTTTGGCCAGGAGATCCTAGCGAATTTGGTATTTTATCGTATCATCGACGTAGTCACATTGATACAAGATCAGCTAAGTTTAATGATGAGAATGAGGCTCTGGATGTACAAGCTGTGTATGCATCGTACAGTTGGTTACTTTCGCAAGCTTGTTATCAAGGTACATGCATAGCTTGGTTTCAGAATTTTGAGCTTATGATACTTTACGGAAATTTTTATTTCAGCTGGATATAATTTTTTCAATATTTGATTCGATAAAAATATGTTGATTTTTAATTGATTGATAAATAATAGATAATTAAATATCAGGTTTTCAATTTATTGGAAGATATTGTGCAGTCAATCTTCAATTTTTTAGTGAATATTTAATTATCGAAGTACCTTTATCTTCTGAATAGAAGCTCATTCATAACAGCAATATTTTGTAACTAATTGAACACCGGAAATTTAATTAAACATCTCTTTTGTGGCACGAATTAACTAAATCAGATCAATTTTACGACCCTAATTGAATATCGAAATACTGGTATTAATTTCTATGAAAGTTTAACGTTTCAGAAATGAAATCTGTATATTATATTTGATTTTTTATGATTACAGGCTTTTCTACATTCAACGATTTGACATACCCTTTGTTGACACAAACTGTTATAACTAATGGTCAGTTATGGTCCCTTTATACTTACCAAATGAATACAACACTAGTGCATTCGGCTCATTCTGACGAGAATCTTAGAAAGAATTTGTGTTGGAGTACAGGGTCTTTAAAATTATTTGAGAAAATTGAAGATGGTAAACTAGTTGGGTTTAATGACGATGTAATGAAAGAATTGATTAAATTTTACGGAAATGTACCGCAGAAAAGAGATGGTGTTAATATGAAACCTTACTTGGGTACATCTGAACAAAGGGTAGCAGATATTGAAGATCCAGAGAAAAGAGTATGGCTCGAAAAATATTACAAACATCTGGTTTCTAACAGACCTAGGCATTTGTAAGTTAATACATAGTGAAGATCTGGAAATAGAAAAATATTATTAAGTAAAACCGATCCGGAATTTCTTAACTGCATTTTTGCTTGTTTTTTAAATTATCTTGTATGAAATGTTTATGGATTTACTTCATTTCATGAATTATAATAATTGAAACCTTTTCTTTAAATTATATTGTTTCTATCTTTGTTTTTTCTCAGGCGAAGAGAAGAAATTGATCATTGGGAAAAGATCTACAAAATGGATTTCAAGACTAGACCTATGGACAAAAGATACAAGCAATGGGAATACGGAATAAAAGTAATGAGGAGAAGGTTAGACGATCATGCGCTCGAGTATATACCCAAGGTTTTGAGGCCAGAAGGACCTAGGAGTAAAAATAAGTTTAGAAAAACATATTACCCTTGAATATGTGCATAGTATTGTCGTAATTCAATATTTTGTAACATTATGTAATATACATTAGTAAAATGAACAGTTCTTCTTGTCATTTTCTAACTAACAATTAAAAATTCTCTTATCATTTCACTTCATATTTAGAAAAAACGTTTCACGTTTCATTCATTATAACCACTGCTTACTTATACACTATGGTATGGATTGACTTAGGCGGCAATTGCAAGTCTATATTTCCTCTTTCTGGATCACGAATTATCACATGTTGATTCTGAGTCAGTCTGAAACAGAAAATCAATTTCGGAGATGAAAATCTGAGAGTATCTCTTCTGCATTACGAAATTTTAAAGTCTTCTTCTTTTTAGAATAATTTACGTATCACAGAGTATTGAATTTTTAATTATTTCTCACGCAACTTCGAAAAGTTAGATTTTAGGAACTGTTTCAGTGTTAATGTGAATTTTTTTTTACCCAAAAGAGGGTAGGATAATTTCTTGATTAGGTATGTTTGACTTTGGGTGATTAGATTATTTATGTACCGTAATTTAAGCCGTTAATGCGTAATGAGAGCTTTTCGTTGGCTGTTTGACTTACGTGTTGTACAAAACGAGTACAATCTCATTTTCTGGAGTCCTGAAGGCCACAGATCTTACAGAATTTTCATCCTGCGTGAGTTTTATCCTCACAGAATTTCTTGGGATGAATTTGCTGAAGTGGGCTATAGCGTAGTACAATGGCTGCTTGTAAAACTCGTCGTTATCCGGATTCACGATAATTGCAGAATCCACAAAGTTCCTCTTCCAGTTAGGACCGCCTTTTTTATTCAGAGCTAAATTCCAGTCCACCCATCCAGTTACCCAGTGCTGTAGATTCTTTATCAATGAAAAAACATCGTACTCTATTAGATTATGTATCTCTATTCTTCCACTATCACTTATAGTGCCCATTAATGTACTACATACTTCAATTATGTCCTCAATATACATTTCCCCTCGCCTCCAGGACCCCAAAAGAACTTTTATGAACTCCCACGGTTTATCACCTAAAGCAGAAAAAATTATTATACGTATCATATGTATATTCGAAATAAATAGTATAGGGTGACCCAAAACAAGTGCTTTTTTTTAATCACAAAATTAAAGCACAATTGAAGGTTCTTATGGAAATTTTAATCGTAAAATATTCAAATTTTTCCTTCACATTTTCATTATTTTTCATCGCATTACGGTATGAAGTTATAGAAAAAAGTTCTTTCATCCTCATATTTCAATATGTAAGAATTCAGAATTTCGTATTGCCCACTAATTATTTTCAAATTTTGTCTACCTTGTGTTCATAATTTTTTGTTCATCATTTCTCTCAAATTTTTTTATTGACTTTTTAAACACTAATCGTGTTTTTACTTACCCGTTGAAGCCTCGGTCATGATGATAAACTTGTCGGGAAAATTATTATGGGTCCGTTCGACCATTGATACAGGAAATACATGATCCCAATACCAATGAACGGCAATTCCGTCCGTATAATTTTTGGCTAATTCATTCGTAAACATCCTATCAACGAACCAGGGTAAACTGAATCTCTGATCATCCAAAGCGAGGATTAAGGTCTTCTTGTGTTCGGACTTACGTAGCGTTGGTCCAAGATTGTTACTGATCCATTTTGCGACACCGGCTGGTGTCCAACCCATACTATTGAAACCAACTATTGGTACGATGCCATTAGACGGCTCATTGCCAGTTGAAATCGCCCACATTTCTAACCCGTGATCTTTGTACTCATCCAAGAATTTCAAGAGATAGTCAGCGTACAGCTGGTAGTACTCTTCACGAAGGAATCCTGCCAAATTTCGTAACAATTAATATAAGAATCCTTACGGTGGCCTGAAGAGGGCAGTTTTGCTCCAGACGTACGACTAAAATACGGATTTTTGTAATATTCCGATCAAACCTTTCTCGAAAATTGACTAACTATGTTTAATTAGCCATTATATACAAAATCTCGATACTATAACCGTGTACCAGTACGTTATACGTACCAAAACCAACGAAATCGTTGTTGGTCTTCATCCATGGTGGAGCTGTCCATGCTGCGGAAAAGAATTTTAGTTCCGGGTTCATAGCCAGAGCTTTTTGCATTAACGGTATTTTATATACCAGATCCTCGATCGCTAGATTAAATTTCTCCAGTAATACATCATCATTTACGTCATCGTAGGTGTATTTTCTGGTAGAAAAGTCGGTCCCGCCGATTGGTACTCGGCCCAGATTATAATTACTTCCTTCTTTGCTGAAGTAGGACCTATAAATTCATTCAATTACATTTGAGTGATGGATGTATATAAACAAAGACCACGAGTCTACATAAGCACAGGTCTGTAACACGTTGCAAGTCCGAGAAAACCCGTTGAATATTTATTTCACTTCTTTTTGTTGGATATTATAATGAAACACAATTCCTAGATTCTCATATAATCGTCTTACTGCAGATGTAGTTTTTGAAACGTATGAGATTCGGCCCCTTGCCTTAGGGCACCCTTTTTATTTTCTACGTCCTGCTAGTTTGTATTGCAGGGCTTTCGAAGCACGCCCTGTATTTAAATATAACTAGTGTTATTAAATTTATCTCAACAGTCAACTCACAACGAAGTTTTGATAGCACACTCCTTGTATTATTCAAACAGTTCCGTGTCTATGCACTCAGCTGCTTATATAGTCATATGAATTGATGCAGTTAAAAGTCCTCTAAAGCCCCCTTGTCGTCTTCCATGTGCATGCACTCGGTGTCGTATACTTAACTACATGTAGGTATGTATTTACACATACAGTAACGGATTTTCTCTACGAAACATATTTCTATCTCTTGAATGGGCAAGAAATTTTTTGAACTTATTCTCTTGAAAAGTGACTCGACGATATCTAGTTTCACAATTTATTGGCAACTGTTTGACATGAGTCTATGTATAAATCACAGCAAAGCATATACTGGCCGGTCTGACCAGACGAAATTGTTCATACGACATGTTTTATTCATGGGTTGAATGTACACAAAAAAGGGACTCAGTTTTTTTCTTTTTTTTTTTTTGCTCAACTAGTTTTTGGAAAAGTGAATATTTTTTTCTCGCATTTGTATCGGTCTCCTATTGCCTCGGGTCTAAGTTCCTATCAAAGACTTTGAATGAAGTGGATAGAGAAGTTAGCTCAATTTCACATCGCCTAAAATTTATCTTGGAAAAGCTAAAGTTTTTGAGGTATGAAATTGCAAACTCGAACAAATTATGAATTTATTGTAAAATTTATTGTGACAGTAGCATGCCTAGGCGTTCGATTGAGCCTGAAGTGATCGTATTCGTTAAATGCCGTAAGATCACGGATGAAAATAATGCAGCAATAAAATGATGCATTGTGATTAAACTTGTGAAAACTGTTGTTGCTTTAAGAAATCCTGGAATTATTCACACCATTTGGGGATTTTGAGACTGTTTGATTTAGGATTTGAAGAAGTGGTTGGTTGTCATATCCAAAATATCATAGTGTAATACCTCAGTAAATTTTCTTGCGTCTTTTCACTCAGCGTTTTTATGTTGATACCCGCAGCATCAGTAAAAGCACCCCCAAATCCGTGTATACTTTGATAACTGATGTTGGGTTGTAGCTGCAAGATGATGTCAGCGGAAGTTGATCCATTGGTGAAAAAGCTTTTGGTCATGTTGAATCTCAAGCCATCCTTGCTCGAAGTGTACCGGACATACGAGCCGGCTTCCGGAAGCACAAGTTCCGGAGCGCTGTCGCAGAAGGTAGCGTTGCACACGCAGACGGTTCCACCATTTCCGAAGTCTCGTGATACGCAAGGGACAGCTTCCGCTGTGAATGTCAAGACATGCATTCATAAATGAGAATCTCCCTTGCTGTGTAAAGGGCATAATATATATTTTGCCGTGGTTTGGTCGACTACCGATTCAAACCATTCAGCTTTTTGTTAAGTAGCGCCACATGACTGAACTTGAAAGCACTCGGAATAAGAATACCCACACGAAACATAACATTTCAGAAATATTTTAGTAATATTTCATTACATGTTCCTGCAATGTGTCAGAAATGTGTCTATGTCCACATTTATATAACTTACGAAATATTGCTGACATATTTTGGAAATATATATCGGAATAACATGTCATACATGTTTCTGACACATTTCATGATATATTTGAGTAACATTTCGAAAATATCACACAAGTTATATATGCGGTGACATATTTTCGACACATAACATATTACATATTTCCTATAATATTACATCTTTCAAATGAAAGATTTCTGAAAAATTTCATGCCGTATGGGTACCCCACCCTTGGCGGTCTTAGAACGAGCGAATTAACAATTATGGGGAGAAAATAACGGATATTTTCTGCACGCAATTCCGAGTTTAAAGTATGAACTAGCGTGTTAACTCAAAAGTTTTGATTTTTCACATTAAAAGGCGCAAAATCTTGCTCTTACACGATCGTGAACAACATCTTTCAGATGTTTAAAACAACGTACTCGGCTACGTACAAATTTAATTAAAACAATTCTTAATTGGTACGATATTCAGCTGAGCAATTAAAGAGGGTAAAGCCCGTACGATGTCAAGTTAAAATTTCTAAATATCATTATACAAGATAAGTGAAGTTAATTGTGTACCAGAGAAATAGACTACTGTAGAAAAATTTTGGAAAGCTTTGAACGCATAATTTGAGGCTCATTAAAATGAAGAAAAAAAAATCATTTGCGATGCTTGAAATAATTATATAATACCGGTTCCATATAGTACATTTTATCCAGACTAACAGAATAAATTACAATTTGAAATATATTTACTTGCGTATATCCCCAAAACGATAAGGAAAACGTATCGCTGCATGGTCATGCTGGAACTGCGTTTGCGCGTTTTATTCTCCACTTTTTCTGTTTTTAAATGGGATCAGTACCTAAAATGAAACTTGAAATTATTTTATCACTTTAAAGATAAATTTTCAACAGATATGATTAAGTAAAAACAAATTTATTAATAATAATATGGATAATTGATGTTTGCGAAAATCTGAATAATAACACGATAACGCGTTTATCAAAGTCAATAACGGTCATCAGCCACCCATCACATGTAATCACCATCGGTATTCACGAACAGAAAAAAAAAGAACAACGTACATGTAGGTATGCCATAGAACTTTTTGATTGCAAATTCGTATAACTACGTAATTTTGCAACAGCTTTTGTTATAACGGGATGCACAAAGCGTTAGCCTGAAGCATCTAGTAGCAATTTAACCGAACCTTTGACCTTGTCTGTTACTCGGCTTATTTGACGTTAATGACCGTTGAGTCATACACAGTGGCGGCTCTGTCACAGGAGTAGAACTCTCGATAATATTTACCGGTCATCAATCATCATGAATTCAATAAGATTTTACTAAATGCATTATTAAGATCGAATAAAAATCACAAGGGAACTCGATTCTAACCGCACTGCAGTTTTGTCATTTAGATGTGTTCGTCTCGTGGTTGTTATTCGTTGAATTTGTACCAGTTCGCTTGTACTTCATTATACATAATTAAAAGTTTCAATTCATTCTACTAACAGTTATTTAGTTTCAAGCAGAAAGTTTTTACTTGAAGCGTCAGCGGTTCCACGCGACTTTAGCTGTTATCTTCTTCTATTCGTTTGCGGTAAAAAGATTCTCTCGAATACAAATAATTAAACTAACCACAATTCTCTACAGTTATACTTCAGACTTTGGTAGGAGGGGATGACTCCCCGATAGGCACTATTTTGATCTTGAATATACAACAAAATACGAACCCAAGCTTTCCCACTGCACCAATCACGGTCGAAAATCACGAGCTAACATTGCTCGCATCTGGGAGTTCTCAAATTGATATTTCGGTCAGTTTCACTATAATTCAGCTTTGTGCTACTACACTGTACACGTATAATATCGTGTTGATACTCTGAGGCTTCGTAATACAATCATGACGTGTATATATAATCATGCGTAATGCAGATAACGGAATTGACACAATTCGAAATAAGTATTATAGCCGTGACTGTACGACTTAAAATTTTATTAGTTTTTTGTATTAAACTGTAGATTCGAAATCATCTGTTTCTCTTAGTGAATGTACTTACATGTACTACTTGTCTGCGGATGAACAGACTTAGGGTCGAAAAACTTTGGTACGTTCGATCTTCGAATCGTGAAATAGGAAGTGAAACGCGTATGGGATACCTACGTGGCTTACTTTCTCTTTATATAGTTTCCTCAAGATGCGATTTGGACTGGTTCTGCATGCAAATGAATTCGGGTAATTTATTGGCGACAAAAAGGAGTTTCCAAATAAGTTAGATCTTATGAAAATCTAAAATCTACGTTCATTACTGTCGGTGGCGAATATCTTATGGTATTATCATTGATGTTCTTTTGGTTAAGAG
Source organism: Macrophya annulata (assembly GCA_963924015.1). Taxonomy (NCBI): domain Eukaryota; kingdom Metazoa; phylum Arthropoda; class Insecta; order Hymenoptera; family Tenthredinidae; genus Macrophya; species Macrophya annulata. Next base: position 15,215,534 of record OZ001261.1, read on the forward strand.
CTGAGTGTAAAATCTCTATAAAAATATAAATAAAGAATTCAAATAAGAGAAATGTTCGATTTTTCTCTTTGTGAAAATACGAGGCTTCAGATTGTTAGATCAAAATACACCGCAAATTATTTTATCCAATTACCATTGTATATACGGTTAGCATTTTCCGCCGCATATAACGTCGGTTTTATGAGGATCACAAATTGAAATTTTGTGCATATTTGTTGTCTCGAGTCACAGACTTTTGACAAATGACAATTAATTATGTGGTGACTGAGTTTCAGATTCTACCTCAACCGCCACTTTGTTGAGTAGGTATGTCTTATTATATACATATAATTACTTGACTCTCAAAGGAAAATTTGAAATTTAAATATTGTTTTGTAATTTGCAGCATAAGAAAATAGATGAGTCAAAAAATGAATTCTTCGATTATTAAACAAACTCTATTCATTATGGAAATATATCTACCTAAAATTATTTGTAAATGCGCAATTCTATGTACTAGGGGTATAAGGGAGTGTAAAGGGGTAATCTACATTGCTGAAATTCAATATTGCAGAAGTTTTATTCGACCTTTTTTTTTCTTCTCAGCTTTCTGAATAAAAGAATCGACATCTTTTCCTCATCACACCTACATCCACGAGGTGCGAAGTATACTGAATAGCCGAACCAGTTCCTTTGATGCTGACGACGTTGAGAAACTCTTAAATTGCTCAGAAATGTCAGATACAATTAATAACCCCCTTCTTTGCTACACGATCCGTGATGTAGTGGCGCTCAACGAATTTCGGCACAGGCAGGGGAGATAACCCTTGAAGTCTTTACAGAGCTCGTTAAGTAGCCCAGAGGGGATTTTGCAAGGGAACCTATTCCACGTACCTTCATAATCTTCGGGTAAACTTGATCAAAAATTCACTAGCTATAGGCGGTTTGCTTTGCGATATTCATCTCCACACAAGCTCAAATTTTCCCTCTGATTTAGAATTTACACGTCCTTAAAACTGCTTATTCTACCTACATGCACACGACCTTCCTAGAATGTTATTTTCTTACTTTAAAAATGCGCTAAAATTGGACATCTTGCGTGATACCAAGCGTACATGGTACTGGCAATATATCTCGAGCTGGGTAAAGGTTATGATGATTATGGTAAATTGTTTTTTTCCCATAATTTGTCTGTTCATTTTAATCTCCTCCGTCAAATAGATCCGCGCATTATATCTCGTATCAGCGATGAACGTTTTGAATTATTTGCATTTGATTATACCGCTATGAAGTTGTGGGTTCTACCGAGATGGTGCATTCCCCGAAGAGCTGTAATTTATCAAGATTAATACTTGAGCTAATGAATTATGGAGATTAATGTACTTCAGCGGCGTCTAGAAACGCGGCAATTATCTTGGTGCAAATTGCAATTGTTTAAGTTCACTAAATACCGGGTTTGTTCTTCAACCGACATTGGAAGCTGCAGTGGACTAAGATAACTTCAGAGTTTACCACGTCCCGAGATACTATAGGTCTTGTTATGTCAGATTCTATCAGATGTATGATGATGACGACTCAATATAGCTTATACCACCGCTCATTAGTCGGTATTACTCTCCTTGAATCGTGCACAACTGTTTCCCTTAAATTTATCTTAGTAATCTGCACTGACCAATATCTTGCGGACGGCCAACTATAACTAACCTCTTGACAGGTCTTTAGTTAATTTCACTGATGTCAGCCACTGTAAAGTTTTGGGTGAACCCCTGAATGAATTTAACCTGTTTCACATCAGGAATCTGTCAACTGCAGCTTCCGGGTGGAGGAGGGGTAGCATAATTCTTGGCTTGAGAGTGCACCAGTCAATTCGCATCTAAGGGATAGCAAAGGTATAATGGAAGCTATAGGTTTTACTATTTCTGTTTAAAATCGGAAAAAATGTGACTGTTCTATGATCTGATTCGAATTTATTTGGTTGTTTGGACTAACTTGATTTCACAATATGGCAACATGATTTTTGACCTCGGTGAGACGAGACGAAATTGGGCAGACAGCAAAAAGCTACGTGCATCACGCCTGCGTTGAATGGATTGAACTATACTTTGGTTAAACTGAATTGTTCAACCTTGATTAAATTTATATTTCAACTACAATTTATCAGCCAACATGGGTACTCTCTGAAATGCATTCAGACCTGGTGCAAAAATTTTATCGCAAATTTGTCCCGTTCTATTTGGTTTTTAGAATACAGTGAAATATACTTCACTGCAGGTCAATCATTGGTTTTCATTTTAACGTTGAATGACTCATTCATCGTCAATATTTGGTAGAATCATGGACTAATCTTTATGTCGCTATGAATGTTATACTTGCAGGTACAAAGCTCGGCTCTGGAAAAATTTAGATAAATTTATACAGAATACTTCGAGTTTCGGTATCAGAATTTTCCAGATATTTATTTGGAGAATTATTTGGAGGTATTTAATTTTTCCGTGATTTTCATGTAAAGTAAATAATTTTCTCTACTTCATCTCGTCTGCTGATAATAAGGACTCACGTTCCTTCGCGAAAACTTGCTATCTACGCAGTTTTTATAAAGTAGCCAAACATCTACAGGCTCAAAGATTCTGGTTTCAGTATGCTGTTATAAATGTAAGTTTATGATGTAGAAAAGTGAATGGAAGTTGAGGTAAATCGAGGGATTAAAAAAGAAGGGATGTTACAACTAAGAAAGTTGGCTAAAGTCTGCGTTTGATTAAACGCTAATACTTTCTTCGTCCAGTTTGTATTGAAGCCATGTAACTCGCTACGTTTCTGACGTGAGTCGGTGAGTACAACCATATGCCGTTCTGTTCTGTCTCCCAGTGAGCCACTAATTTTCAGAGTTATAAGAACCTGCAGGCATATAAGTAATAGCAGGCCCATTTCAACCCCAGAGCATTCGGAGAAACCATGATCGACATGCTTTGTGACACCAGATGCGAGACTGGGCTCGTTATAACTGCTATAATTGCTTGAAAAGGTACTTACCAACCAAAGCTGGTGGAAAAGTTGAATGAATTTTTATTTCTCGCTTAGTCGATTTTATTGAGACTACCAAAGAGAGAGGAACGATCACTTATTTTCGATCGTAAGAAATTCCGAGAGTAACAGTTAACTCAAGACGTTGAGATTCAATTGCCGAAATGAGGTAGACTTCAAAGAAGTCAAATAAAAATTGCAGGAGGGGATCGGAGATGGCAAGATTGAAGGTAGTCATCCGGCGTTAGACGTTAACGAGTCCCTGCAGAATTTCGGGTCTGCTGTAGGCGAATATTTTAATCAATCCACGACCGTCCACGATCGTGACCTTTCCAAGCAAGACCATCTCGTGCCTGCTGCTCAGCCTAAGGTGGCCTGTCGTAAAGGTCCTGAAGGAAGCGATGTGCTGCCCCCAGTCTTTCACCTCGTCTTTGTCCTTTTATCCTACAAAGAAATTCCAGACCTGCAGAAGATCTTCGCAAAGTTTACGGGTCATATCGCTTTACTTTTCATCAACTTCCTCATATAATAATATTCGCTCATGGAAGGCTTGCATGATTTACAACACCTCAAAAGATACCTCATTTATACCACTTCCGGCGACCACGACCGGCTTGTCATCGTAATCTACGACTGCAAGATGTAGGGGAGCCTCTTTAATATGCTCGGGGGTTGTCTTCGGGCTTCCTTCTTACGACGGACTCGGAGTTTTGAAGGGTTCGTTGCTGCTTAGGACGCTGAAAATTTGCCGTTTGTTATTCAGTTAGCCACCGGATAAGAGCGTTTCTTGATGGTATTTTGATAACATTTGTTTTGGTATATTCAACCAATTTTTGTCTTTGATCTTTTGCGTAAATTAAACTCTGAGTTTCAAACTTCCAAACTTTCGACTGCAGTTTGCGTGCCTGGAATTTCGGTCTCAGTCCCTACATCGCAAAAGGATCAGATCGATACAGGTAGTAAACTCATACATTTACTGGAGATTAGGCACCACAATTTATCGGCCTTTGATATATGCATTATTGATACGGCTGAAAAAATTCAATTTATTGACTTATCGTTCCTCTTTAATCGTCAGAACTTTACTTTATAAATATAGATAAGTAGTTCCATGCTATACCCAAGCCAAAATTCACAACTCTGATCCGCATAGCATACCTACTTAATTCCACTGTACCTATTCGAATCCAGATTGAGTGTAATTTTCTTATTTTAATCGGGATTCCATGTCCATGCGAATTCGAAGTACATGCTCGGGATCATTTTTGAATCCTTCAATCTAGAGTAAAGGATTTGGAATACCACAAAGCTCATTGGACTTCACTGATCAGTAATTACATACAATGGAGAGGTAATGGGCGTTAAGAAAACGACGAAATTTTACGAGAAAAATAATGTAATGCTAAGCAACCAAAGCAGCCATACGAAGTGGATATTTTTGCTGCTTTGGTGGTGGTTGGTATGAGTTGCCGTCGATTGCAGCGTATTTGGCGATGGGAATGGCGTAGGTATTCCAGGCTAAGAAGGGGAACGAAACTTCCTGAACAACGTTGGAACAGCTGTTGCCAATAACGGCCAAATTCTGTGTTCACTGTGATAACAGTAAATTGATTCTATTAGAGACAAGTTCAAGTCCGCGTGTTGCGTTGCGTCGTTATACGTTGGGTGAATTGTCGTTCTTTCGAAACCCTAAAATCCAGTGATTGCGTCGTTCGTTATTTCCAACTGAAGAAATCATCTTGACTTTCAAGTGTTTGCGATCAACAAAAGTTTTTATTCATTCTACTCAAATTAAGGCAACGCGTGCGGCGTGATTAAATATTCCGATCTTGTTTAAAGAACAGAAAGATTTCAATAATTCTGCATTCATGCGTGCCTGTTGAAATTCATACTATGCAGATATTATTTTTTACATCAAAGATATAGAATCTATAATTTGAAATATTAATTTTATCTCATTAAAAATGCATCCCTTTGCATCAGATCCAACTGTCTAAATATTTTTATGGATATTCTTAATAGTAGATTAGTCGAATATCAAGAACTACTTTTTAAGGGTGAGAATGTATAGATTGGGACACAGGTATTCATTCTGTAAATTATTAATGCCAAACTTTTTACATATACCTAGGAGTAATTAGCATGAAAAGTTCAGAAAAAGGATTATAGTGACACTACCTCCTTGAATACAAACCAGTCGGAGCCTAAGGCATTTGGTATGGTATGATGCTTATGCTTGCTTTGAATTGCGAAGCAATGGGGATGACATTTTCAGTGAAGAAAGAAAATAAAAAAGAAAAAAACTTGTCGGAAAGAGCGAAGGAAAAAAAAAACAGGAATATGAGAAAAAAGAGGCACAAGTTCTCTCGTATAAAGTTGCTTTCGAACAACATCATTATAATCTTCTTTGCTCACAATTAGAAGCATGAAGAAGAAAAGATATGGTCCTTTTTGGTCTAGGACCGCAAAGCCTTGTATGAGTTAACTGGATTTCTGCAAAGTTATAATCATAGTTCAAAGGCGTACGTATGGCACGTTCGCCAGCGAACGTGAAACCGTAATGAGACATGTAGGTATATACCTACGTTTTGTAGGTATTGCGTGAGTGAGGCGAAACTTTGCTAATGTTAGAAGAATCTGTCTTCAGTAAATATATTTATACCATACCCAACACCACCGTCCTTTGGTTTATTTACGGGGGAATCAGAAAATCGATGGATTCCATTTTTACAAGAGACTCCGTTCGGAAATGCCTTATAAATTCAGAGCGACCCCAATGTGCGTGGGTGCGTGCGCAACTACCTTGCAAGGCTGCGTGTCATCAATTTTTATCGCAAACGTCACAGACGTCTACTCTATTACTAGTATACCTATACCTTTACCTACCCTACTCCGTGCGGTTTTAAATCCTACTTATCACGGTTCGATGCGGATGATAATTTGAGATTTTGAATACAAAGAACCACCAAAAACAAAAAAAATTCCACTCAAACTGTAAGTCGAGAGTACCCTCCAATTTTTTGCTCCACTTCATGAGGAAACTTTTCCATTTTCAAGCTCAAGAATCATGTGATATTTGAATGCAAGATTTTTCCTAGGTCAAATTCACAAATATCTATTACTCGTCAATACTCAAAAATTATTCAACTATTGCTGGACCAATGGCGCAAAAGGCTTAATCAACTGCAATTTGTTTTATTAAAAGCTCTTGACTTAGTTGATTGAATTATCAGAGTTCCAAAACCTGTTTTGTGTACAAAACTTCTATATATATTTTCTGCAGAAAAGTCGTGTTTTTTGCTCTGGTCTAGATTTTTTTTTCCAGCCCCAATCATCCTAAGCAAACCGCAAGTTTCATGTGAATTATCTCGTGAGTAGCTGATGGGTGAATGGATCAGACCTAGATGGCCAAGCCCAAGTTAGGAAAAAAGCTATGCGAACAGCTATTTTTATATTCCTCAGTAATTGAATTTTTTTTTTTGTTTTTTTCGGAACTAAATATTTTAGTGAAAATGTTCATTGATTAGAAAAATTTTTACAGAACATATGCGCGAATATATCCAAGAACAGCGTTCAAACGATTGCCACATTTTGATATCGCTTATAAATTTTCATCGGGGAAAATTTTGTTCGCTAATATTCAAATTTTAGAATGAGATACCTAAGAGATGATTTCAAGGTAGAATGTATGTACCTAGATCAAATGTTCTGCCAGTGTTCGAGTATGCAGGTCCACGTGTCTTGTTTCTGCCCTCGCCACCGCCCATTTCTAATTGCGACCCCTATTTGTCATAGACTACAAGGGCTTTCGTGTTTATCGTGTCCCGATCGGAGGTATTGGTCAGTTTATATTCAAATATATTCCATATACCTTTGGTTGTAATCAATATTTGCGAATTATAGCTTTTGTACCGAAAATACTAATAATAGCTGCAATAGCATGGGTCTACTCACGTGCTATACCTAGGTACATACATACCTGGTTGAAAACATATTTTCATATTATTTCTCGTTGGTATATGTAAATAAATGTTAAACATTAATTTAATGCAAGTCTAATTGTAAAACAAAGCTAGCGCTGCAATAATGTTATAGTGGTAGAGAACTACACATAGACAATGACCTCTGCAGGATCAAGGCACGGCTGAAAGCAGGACTCGAATAGGTTTTTCTTATCGTGAAAACGCACAACGTTTAGGCTCCCTTACGCGGGTGGGAAAGGTCCTGTGTAGCACATATAAAGGGCGTAGGCCCAGATGCCATAAATTTCTTTGGTGGACGGGAGACGAAGCTGGCTGTGGGCTCAACGGTATGGTGCTATGCCGACTGGTCCGACGAAAATGATAAATTTCGGGAAAAGGATCGTAAATTGTTGTTTGCAAAAGACAGGAAAACCGAGCAGGTAAGGTTGCGGGTATACCATCTAGGCAGTAAGGAGGAACTTCGGGTGTTTCGACGTCACGTTGTCACTCGAGCGTTTTTTGAGCGATTCGATTACGGGCCCGGTATGAGTGAGAACGACCAAGGGGCAAGAAGGGCTGCAAAATATCCTAGTGGCACCCTTCGGCGGGGTATTACTCCAAGGAAATTGAATATGTCGCTTTCCTAAGCTCTATTTTTATCTTTTATCTTTTATCTTACTCCCCAACTTCGCCCACGAAAATTACATTTCGCGAATGTGAACCAAAGATTTCGATCTTTGATATGTATTCGTATATGCTTAATGTTGCACCCACAAGGCCCCCACCGATCAATGTGCTTTGACGCCTGTATACCAACCCGTCTTGACGTATTGGTGCCACAGCTATCGGGGAAATCATATTTTCCACAAAACGAAAAAAACCTTATACCAAATTACGGACTGCTCAGCCGTTCAACACCAATATTTCAAACGGAAATATCAAGATCGTATCTACCGTGAACCTTTCGCATCAATTGTGAAATATGCTAAAGTTCCTGTTTTCTGACAATTACTTCAACAGCTTATACAGAACAGACAAATATCAAGAAATCGTTATCTTTTTTTTGTATGGAAATTAATTTTAAGAAGCTTTCTAAGCCGTCAAATCAAACATCCATTGTTATCGGCACCATTTGCGTCTTGTGATTTCAAATAATCATCGTAGTTTGGTGATTTCAAGTATACGAAAAAGAGAAAGCAATTCAAAAAGACAAATAAATTATACCTACTATAAAAAATGGGTAGGTATAGGTACAGTTTGTTCTGTTTGTATAATTTTCAGGAAATTTGACTTCAATAGGGTTTTCTGAATTTGTCGGTGAAGGGTGAAGTTACGAAATTTTGAAGAGGAAATTTGAACTTTCGGATAATTGTATAGGTACAAACAATGTTATACAACTTTGACAAGTATACCTACCGGCTGCCGAATTTCCCACGTAATTATTAGTTAAAGACAAACAACCGAATGAGAAAATTTAACATCCAAAGCCAATGATAAAAATTATGATTTTGTCTCATGTTCTACTTTCGAAGTCTCAGATAAAAAATGTTGATCTCTATCAACAGAATGTGGCTTTCCACAGGCTATTCAAAACCCTTAAAATAATTTTAAGGGTCATGCTGGTACATAGCACATTTACTTTAATGTAGTAAGTATAATATGGATCCACTTACCTAGTTGGGAACAAACGCAAGGGACTTGAATCTTGACAAGTGCATCCGGAGACCATAGAGTTAAAAGCAGAAATAAGAATTGATGCTTACATAAGTGATGCACAGATGACTCTGCATAATACATGATCATCTGTATGGATACAGTGTGGGTATGTATGTACAGGTATGTGTGTTCACTGTTGGTTGGTGAGGACAGGAAGGGGACAAAAGAGATGAGGGGGTTGTACCGCAATGCAACGTCCCCGGCAATGTGGTTTTACTGCGCCACTGGGGCTCGTTTTCTACTACCACTTACATGCTCTCGTATCTTACTCTCGCTCACATCCTCCTCCGCATTCACATTTCATGTTAAAGTCAGGGTTGGGGGTGAAGCAGCGAATGCCAGCTTGCGAGTTGCCGCCTATCAGTGTAACGTCTCGACTTCGAGGTGTTACTTGAAGTATAGTCAGGGACTGGAAGTGGCATCTTTGATCGTAGGGGAAATCAAACTTGGAAAAATAATTTATGGTGCAGTTGAATGCTGACATTATTATTATTATTATTATTATTATTATTATTATTTGAAGCTTTGATCGTAATCGAGAGATCGAGATATGGAAAGAAATTCAATTTCTACTTTAGTCTGTTTTCGATTACCAAGTAAAATTTGGTTTATGATAATTCGGCTAGATACGTTACCGGCTGAAAGCAAGCAGCTGTGTCGACGCTTTGTAAAGACCCTTTGTGTGACGATCGGGACCTTTCAATAAATAGCGAAGACGGGTGGATTGAGGATCCGCGCAAACTTGGGTTGGTACTTGAAACCTCGTTTTAGACGTTTTACTCAAACTGAAAACGAAAGTGAACGCAGAGAAATATTTGATCGCGAGATTATTTGGCAAAAGTGGACTCTGGCCAACAAGTCAACCCCGTATACATTCATGAAAAATTCACGACGAAGCTAAAGCATTGAGAGTTCAACCATCCAACATCTCTCCATACTGTTTACCGGTGCTCCCTTTAAATCGTATTTGCTCTACTTGCAAATACTACTTGTGATTTTCGTATATAATACCGAGTTGAGGTGTGACTTGCGGTATTGATTAACGTGCTTTAATAGCGAGTCATAAAAAAGATGGTAAAATAGGTCAGAAGAAATTCTATGTCATAACGTAAACCAAAATAATGATTAATTAACAATATTATTAGGTAATCTAATGCTAATGAATATTCGTTTACTTAGGAGAGTGTGGCACTTTACTACTCATGGGCCCTTCAAAGTTTGTTGCGCCGGCGTTACTGACTGCTTGACCCTCCATCCTCTCTATCACTTATCGCTCACTCTAGATAAGCATTAAAATTCTCTCCCCAGTAAATTTCCATTTCCCGCACCCTACGCTTTAGTTAATGAATTTTAATCAACAGCCTAAGGGGTCTGTTAAATTGTATATGGTTTTTTGTTAGTTGGATAAAAATACGCGAAACGGTTCGAGATAGCTCACGTGAATTCGGATAATCGAAAAAGCTGAAAAAGTCCAGAACAAAAGAGACCGCAACGGCCATACATCTGAAAATTCAAAGGTCACAGTACCGAAACCGTTATGCGTGAAAAAGGAAGATTGTATTCCCGAAATCCCGCAAGCTTTCGATGGTCAGCGACTCGTGGGACGTGTGATCTCCCACGGGAAAAGCCCGGTTCCTTGAACGCGGTAGTGTTTCGGGATAGAAGCCCCCGATAACGTTTTACCAATATCTCGGTGCTGCGGTATCTTGCAACTTAACGGACGATCGAACATCCCGAGAAAAGGCAATTCGACTCCAGTAGATGCAAACGTCACTTCGGAATTGCATGTTCTCACCTATATCCAAATAGGAAAACTCGATAACAAATCAGAAGACATGAAGACGGCGGTACCTTATGAGAATCTCATCCCTTGTCACTACGATATAGAAAGATCAGCACATAAGCGGAGATCGTATAAAGGATGGATCAAACTGATATCAAAGCCTTTAGCAGAATAGCAGGATTATCGCCGATTAGTCACTGTAGATACTTATGAAAGGTTCTTCCTCAAACTATATGGGGATAAGGCTTAAATAGGATGAAATTACGATCCTGTGGTAGATTTAGTCGTATCTTACGACGATCTTTGATTTTTGTTCTAAATCATAGGATGAGGGTATACGACTGTTTGAGATTTTGGTGTCAGCTGGAGCCTCCAAAAGTACGCTACCATTATTCGGGTGAATGCTAATGATAAAACAGGACATTATATGGTCTTCGTTGTATGTACGAACGACTAGCATACATTAGAACTACTGTAGAAGAATAAAAGTTGAATAAGAAAGCAGAAAGAGGTTAAGGAGAAGAGGTCACCCTGATAGCAAGGACTCGAGCGTAACATAACGGTAGGATTATCACCGATTAGCAAGTGTATATATATATAAGATATACTCATCCTTTCCGTTAGCCAAGGATAAAGGTCCGACGAAACGGTGTTCCGTTACAGCAGAAATCGAGTGTATCTTTGGAACGGCTAACCCCCAATTTTCCTCAGAATTTAACACAGGGCTAAACCATTATCGGGAATTGATAGAGTCATTATTTCGAATAAAGTGAGAAGTGAAATCCAATAAAAACAGATGAAGCCAAAGTTCGAGGGACTTTAATATAAAAGATCTGAGAATATAAAGAACGCAATGAGGAGAAACTACGTAATGGAGATGAATAAAACAAATTTTAAGTTCGGAATCAGCTTACATTCAAGAATTTAGTCTATCGTGACGTGATTTAAACGAATATGCGAATAAGCGAACGAATCGTTCTGTGTTTGCTTCCACATTTCATTTTATTTTTATTTTTTATTCATCTTCAAACTTTTACTCAGAACTTGTAAATCGTTAGTGACATCTAAAAAGAAATTCAAGAGGATAGCAGGGATGTATAAGTTAGACAAAATATTTTCTAGTTTGAAATTGTTGACCGCATTTAATTGCCACTTCGTCATTTTGTGCTATGCAAAGTTTGAAAAACTCCATATTTTGATGCTCTGGATATTTCATTCTTTTCAAGATTGGGCTATCTGTCTGAAATAAGAGAAAGTTACTTGTAATTAAAGAGACTTAAGCTTCGGTACTCATCTTGGCTCATAGGAGCAGGATAATTACATCTCATTGTCAGGTGCGTTGAGGATAATTACATCTCATTGTCAGGTGCGTTGTAAGTATACCGAGAAAAATGAATTACATTTCACGCGCGGCCTTACAGAAATAAATTTAGTTCGAAGATAAGAATATTTGAAATTTTTTATCTCTATTGCAGCGAATAGTTTGCTACAATCTACATAACCAGAAGTATACCTATAATAAAATTACAACTACTTAATATCAGACGTTGCAGAGTGGTGCAGCCCTCAAAGAAGCTTAATGTGAACTTAAAATCAAATTTTCCGTACCACTTATGTGACTTTGAGTAATTTTATATCTCACAGTAATTAAGCAGTACGAAATATATATAGGTACGAAGATGAAATATATTCACATAGGTTCAGATTCTCTTCTGCGATTCTGATTCACATCACTCGCGCTTCTCAACACTGTTATAATGTTTAGTTTCTAATTTCTAACATTTCAATGCTTATTATTCCAAAGTCACAACGAGGGGGAAAACACTTATGGTTGTCAAGTTCGTAGAACCCGTGCCAACTATTGCTCACAATTGACCGTTAATTATTGGATAACAAACAGTAACACAAGCTGTGAAGCCACGAAGTTACAGTCTAGATACAGTCAATGGTTTCAATATCAGAGAACTCAGTAATGGGTGCCGTAATTACTCTGACTAATTTACTACTGTATATATATGGGGCATTCCACGTCAAACCACGGGGTCATCGGCCTGACCCCCTGTGATGCTAATGACCAATGAAAATTTTTGTTTGTTCCGGTCAAAAATAATAACTCTAATTTTTCGAAATATTTCTGCCATTTTGTAAAGGTGTGGAGACCTCAATGATATCCCTGATATGAAGATGGACATTTTTGGAATTGATGAACCTTTTTTGTAAAATCGGAGACTTGAAAGAATATTCTTTTTTCTCGTGGTTCGAAAATGGGATGAGAATGCTAAATATTTTTTTTGTTTTTTGAATTTTTATTTTTCAACAAAACATTTTTTTTTTTTGGGAATTTATTTTTACTGGTGGCTTTTGGTTGTAAGAAATACATTACAAAACCTTTAACAAAAATACATCATTTATTTAGGTCAATTACGTAATTGTTATCATATTTCGATATTATTTTCATAGAATTATTCATATCATTATCATTTCGTTATCTATAACATTCACTCGTCTTCTTTGAAATAATTTTATGAAAATAATATCGAAATATTATGACAATTACGTAATTGCCCTGAATAAATGATTTACTTTTTTCAAAGTTCCTGTTATTGAGTTTCTAGTATTTTTTGTCTGATAAAGCCCTGCAATCTTTTTCGTTTTATACTTGAATTTAAAAGAAAATTGATTTTTAACAAGACGAAATCTCTTTTTATTTGATTGATTACTACAAGAAACCATCATTAAAAATAAATTCTAAAAGAAAAATTTTTTGTTGAAAAACGACAAACCCAAAATCAAAAAAAAATTAACATATTTAGTATTTCCATCCCACTTTTGAATAATGACAAAAAAAATGTACATATGGGAAAATCCACAAAACAACGAATGGTTAGAGACGATGGTATTTGGGATTTGTCTAGGATATTTTTGTGCTTGCGTATTTCTGTATCTCAAACAGATCGCTATGAAGATTTTTTGATTTTTGTCTTCATTCAGTCACGGCAGTACATCAAAGTTTCTAAAAAAAATTAATCTTAGGGTAAATTTTTGACCAGAAGGAACGTGAATTCGTGAAAAACTTAAAGAATATAAAACGCTAGTTTTTTATTGGTGAGAAATACAACCGATGGTTTGAGTTGAAATCAAACTCGACGGTTCTGAAAAACCTAATCGATTCCAATTACGTTGAAATTTAAACGTACACAGCATCTACTTAATTATGAAAGGTACTTTAATGAGTATCTGGATATTGACAGTTAAAAAAAAGCGTTTCTAGTTAAAATCGTGGTTGAATAGCAAAGTCAAAACGCTTCTGAGTAACCTCAACAAAAATTATAATTCAGAAGACCTATTCTTCGTCCTTGTATCACTGCGTTTAATTAAACGATCCGTATTACAAAATATCCGAAAATAAGCTCCAATGAACAATTGAACGGTAATTCGCAATAAAATGGGAGAAATCGTCTAATAAAACTATAATGTCAAAGCGATACTGGTGTGGTAAAGATAAACCGTGAGATCATTCGTAGTACAAATACAGAACTCGAATAAGCTACCATATCTTGAAATTTGATTTTAATAATTCGTTTACACTTCAGGAGTTAGTCCCTACAACTTGGTTATCGAATTAGTCAAGGGATATCACATAATCCCGAGTTCTTTATACTAATAGAGCTGGATTGGAGATGAAAGCATTCGACACCCCTTGAGAAATCTTAAGTTTTTCTGTATCAAAGTGACATTAATAATTTCACGTTAGTCCGTGCGTAATTTTCAAATTTTCGATAAACACAAACCGACAATTTTTGACACATGCCAAGCGCTAAGCGTGACACATGATGTGATGCTTATGCAACGTGCATACCGCACCCAGTTTTGTTCAAGTTAAAAATATATTCGCTGTTCCGTGAAATGAGGTGTCACCCATGGGTGCCTCGGGATTTCGTCATTCGCAAAACATTTTCGCACCCCTAAAATCGTCCCAGCTCATACGCTACGCATGGAAAATTTAACTCTAGTCTCGCATCCCTGAAACACCACGATTTACCAGTAATTGCATCTCACCACGAACCCGTTTTAACGCAAGTTTGTTAATCAAATATAAAAATATCCGAACAACACGCTTCAAAACACTCAGCTATCAAACGTTTAGACAATTTCATTCAAAACCCAAAATGCTTCCAAATCCAATTAACTTTTTTTTAACAAGTTAACCATTCAATAGACTTCCGGTGTAGACATGCATAGCAGGATAAGGTTATTCGGTGTTATTCAAGATAATTCTCTATCTCTTTACTATAATTTGTACATGAATTAAAACGGTACAAAGTATTTGTTGAAACAGCTGGAGCTACTTTTCACTATATTTTTTTCAATGGTAGGTAATCGTCGTATTGTATACTGAGAGAAAAATGTGGTACCTTATACTCTTACCAATCTGCATTATGTCATTTTTACTTTACGATTTGTATGACCTAAAATATTCATTCTCTGGCTACTTCACTTGACGAGATTTTGGGAGCTTATTGGCATCACAAATCAAGATTAGAGGCAATTTTTGATTACATATATTTATTTCCAGTTGAAAATAGAAATCTCTTATTTATTCGAACGTATAGAATTCACTAAACCTCTCGTTTTATAGTTGCGAAACTCCGCAGATTATTTTTGCGACGAATGGTTGGTGGTTCACATTTCAGACGTTTTGGATGTTCATTATTCAAATGAATCATTGAAAAAATATTTGAGCTAGTTACTAGATGAAAATTCCAAAATTGTTAATAAAATAGTTTATTGATATATAGAATAAAGTTTAACGATGTTTCCTGCGTAAAAGATAAGTTTTCTATTATACAGTCCTTGATTTAGGTCGACAGCAGTGCAATCGATCCTCCCCACTCATATATGGCTAAATAGGAGGAAATCAGTCTCGCAGTTGGACCCAAATGGAAGGTTTTATTGTATTCGGGATGGAAAATTACTTTCGAGAATAAATTTACACGGAATACATTGCACCTTGCATATTTTTCTATGCAGACACATGCATATCCGACCGTAATTACCAACTCTATAATAAAGACTATATGACTATACACATCGCTTTGCTGCTTTGTAAACGCTGCAAAGTGCTGTATACGTATACATAATTCATATATGGTCTATATCTTCACCCACGTTCATGTATACAGAGTGGTCCAGACTTTCAAAGTTTGAGACGATATAAATGCCACTTTATGGTTTAGCTGTTCAGAAATCAGTTGATGATAATCCCTGTAATCCCACGGACGATGAAATAATATGAAAAGTATATTTAGGGGGGAATCTAATGTTTTTTCATTGGGAATTTATGATTTTTAAAATCCTTGTACATCGGAGCGAGTAATAGTAGGTTAAAAAGTTAAGACAAAATTGATATGCCGACAGTGAATCTGTATGTTCTATAAAGTATGGAAAAGTAGAGTGAGAAGATTAGGTTGAGGGCTTAAAAAGTTTTGTCGATTAGGTGATAAAAAAAATTGTTACAAGGGATGAGTCCAGTTTGCTTTCAACTTGACACTCACGACCCTACGAACTTTACTTTTATCCCACCCACGCCTCATAGGTTGAGATGGGTCTTTACTCGCTCAGAGTATTTTTACGTGAAGCAGGGAAAGAAAAAAAAATGGTAATAATAAAAAGAATCTGGCTTCCAATCGATGCTAATTATTACGAAAAATAAATCCTTCATCAGTATCGATTTACCTAAACCTAATTCAAAGCTGCTTTTGAAACAGTCAAGACAATAATAACTTAGCACATAGATATTAGCATGAAGGAAGGAACTAGTGGG
This sequence comes from Macrophya annulata, assembly GCA_963924015.1. Taxonomy (NCBI): domain Eukaryota; kingdom Metazoa; phylum Arthropoda; class Insecta; order Hymenoptera; family Tenthredinidae; genus Macrophya; species Macrophya annulata. The sequence continues at coordinate 15,231,819 of OZ001261.1, forward strand.
TTGCGGAGCCCGCTGATTGTTATATAAGTCAGTCGATGAAACCGTGGATCCTTTGTGCTTTCGTTCTTCCTTTATATTCTTCCTTCCTTAATTACAGCCTCATAATAATCTTAAGAAAATTACTAGAGAATTTATCGTTATTACTTTGTCTTTATTACTCGTTTGTATATTTTTTTATTTTAGTTTTGTAAATTTTCATTCCTTCGGTATCTAAGGGAACTACGACTGGAGTCTCAGTGATTTACGTAAGGGTATTGTGAAATTTACATTAGCTTGATGCTGCAGTGATTTATTTTTTTCACGAAATGACGTATCAATAAATCAAAAATCAAAAAAATAAAATTGGAAAAAAACAATAAAAAATGGTATATAATCCCACTCGGCATTACGCTGCGTTAACACTATCTAGTCATTCGAGGGATTATTCGAGCTGTGATAGCATTCGAACAACGGCATGTATTGACATTCAAATCACCGTTGGATCCAGCTCAGCGAGACAGATTATAGTAGTCCAACAATTGAGGGTACGGTAAACTCTGGAAATACGTCATGCTGCTAATACATTGGGATCGGTGAGACCCTGTGGGTTAAACCTACAAGTAAAAGCGGCTCAGCGGGATGGCAAATGTGAACTACTGTATGGGGACAGGCATCAAACTGTTAAATTGTGTCCAAAGAAAATTATATATTCATTACGTTTTCAATTTTTTTTTTTTTCTGACAGCTCATGTCACGTCTGTCAAAAATAATCACACAGATTTGAAAAATATTCAACAAAATAGTATTTGCTTGTTTGTTTCTTGATATACAGACTCTGGACGAGTAGGTAGGTACCTTACTCGGCTGTCGATTGATTAGTATCTGTCAATTTCGTATCTACTAGTTTACTTGATATTGATACCCTGACCCTCTCAACCTCCAAGGAGTTCCTACGATTAATCCCTCTTGGTTGGTCGCTAGAATTAGCGACTGGCTAGTTTCTGTTGGATTTCATCAATGGCCGAGGCACACCGCGGGCTATGTGCTAGCCACCACATCTGAGTAATACCATGTTATATCAATACCTAATACTCTAATCTGTAGTAGCCATCAAGCTATACGGTCATCGACTACTGTTTGCATTTCATGTACGTAGGGTAGTTAGGGGTAAAATATTTAATCAATTTAATTGTTTGATTTGAAAAAATTAGAAGAACCTTGCCGCGATGCATAAATTACAAATTATGAGTGATCGTAAAATATCGTGAATGCGTGACATGGCGTTACATTTATTGTCATATTATGGTCAATCCTGCACGTAATGATATCTCGGATTTTTTTAGGTATACTGTTTGAATACTCTTTTGTATGTATATATATATATATATATATATATATATATATATATATATATATATATATATATATATATATATATATATATATATATATATATATATATATATATATATATATATATATATATATATATATATATATATATATATATATATATATATATATATATATATATATATATATATATATATATATATATATATATATATATATATATATATATATATATATATATATATATATATATATATATATATATATATATATATATATATATATATATATATATATATATATATATATATATATATATATATATATATATATACTAGGGTGGTTCGAAATTAGTCTCAGATATAAAAAAAAATCCTCCCAAAAAAGCAGCTGGATATCTCAATTCTACCAAGAGTTCATCGAGAATGTAAATTCCCTTTCATATAACACGTAAAAAAGTTATTTTTTCTTCGTTTTTCTTGAATAAAAGTATTGAAAAAATTTTTTTTTTCTTTCAAATTTTGAAGTACATGTCTTTATAGAAAATTAAATTCTCTACAAAAAAGCTTTGACATGTTCTTTTTCGTAAATTCAATTAATGAAGAGTTATAAACGATGCACACATTGAATTTTCCTACGTACTTATAATGTTTTTAAGGCTTTATAAGTTTTCATTTGTTGAATGTACGAAAAAAACACAGCAGAGCATTTTTGTAGAACATTTAATTTCCTAAAAAACCATGTATTTCAAAACTAATCGAAAAATTTTCTTCGTACCATTATTCGAGAAAAACGAAAAAAAAAAAAACAAGAAAATTTTCACGTGTTATACGAATGGGAAAATGGATTTTCAATGAGCTCTTAGTAGGATTGAGATATCGAGCTGATTTTTTGAGAGGAATTTTTTTATATCTAAAACTAACTTTTGAGACTATAAGACCTTGGAAAAAAAATGGTTCTTTTTTGGACCACCCTAGCTGTATAAATACCTATACCTATAGTACCGAATGCGGTTACATTTTTTACGGGAAAAACTTAGCAATGTTCACTTGGTATCTTAACCACGTGCCTTCCCTAGGGTGTCTCAACGTGAACTCTATCGACTTGTAAGCAGGGGCTTCGTGAGAACATCGCAACTAATCGGAAGAGGCAATCTAATAATTCTCGTAGATACCGTAAAGATAGACTTAACTTGTGTTATGCCCTGCGACAAATCGTTCAACTTGACGTTACTAAATAGCCAACAAGTTGGTGGTGGGGTAACAGACACGTTACTATAACAAACAAGGTAAAACCTCGACCAGGACATCCGTCGAGACCTTACTCTGTGCAGTCAGGGACGACAGTTTCAAGTTTGGTACGAACTGTGTTTGCTCTGATGGTCCTCTGCGAGACTCCAGTTTGCACATATCGCCTAACAACGGTGCCCAGGTTCCGAAAGGTGTGGAATAGGGTCGGAGAGTATGTGTGGTTCAGAGAGAGAGTAGATTGAGTAGGAGAGGAACCTGCGGAACCATGAGGAAAACAGAGAGACATATAATAGAGAGTTTGAGAGGGCCCACTAACTCCCTCGTCCTGCCCTCCTGGAGTCTCTAGTCTCCACCGCATAATATCAAAGTTTTAGACATCTCTCCGGTTTGCGTTGGGTTGTTTGATTAACTGGAAGGGTATTAGCTTATAGCTAATGTCTACAGGGAAAATGCTAGCAAATATATTACGTCTTTGTCTTCAACTACGGCCCTGAAGTACTGGCAATATTGTCTTTGATTCAAGCCTCGATCAATACCAGTCATTTTTATCGAACATCAAGTGATTAATAATATCTATTGAAAACTTAGAAAATATGGTATGTGAGAAAATTCATTCTTTGTTGTCGATGTGTCAAGTCTTCTAATACTTGTTCCACTCGAGTTCCACTCATAGTGGCATAAATATTGTCTTGTACCTACGCAGAGACTCTATAGAATGAACACTTTGTAATATCAGTTTGCGGCCATTGTGGCTGCCAATATTACGAAAATGTTATCAATACCACAACAACAGTAAAGCCGGTCCGAATAAGATTTTACTTAGAACTTTATTAAGGTAAAATAAATCGACTATGTAGAACGAAGTTCTCTTTGTCCTATAACTCCTATTCATTAAATGAAGAGATATTTTATGGGTATTGGATAAATGAAATACAAGTTGTTTCCATATCAATTGTTTGCCCTTCTTTTGGGAATTTAGCATTTAAACCCCACAATAAGAAGTAGAAAAAAATGTATATACTACATTTAAATAGGAGTAAAAACGACTCGTATTTCATCAATGCAAACGCTACCTACCCCTGCAATAAACTCACTGTTCTAGAATTTAGTGCCATCAATAAATATATCACGGTTCGATCAACCTCCCAACTCATCGTAAATTATTTCAAGTTTCAACAAGGTTATTTTCATATTCCGTTCAATTCCACAGAGGGATTACCTCCGGAAGTTTCACTTCATGACTCAAATATTGAAATAACGTACAGACTAGCGCATCTGCAAACAATCATAAAGTCGCAATGTTCAATAAATGTAATAAAAAAGATATTTAATACAATACTAGTTGCTGGTTTTTAAAGTATAGTCGCGAAAAATGGAGTAAAATCGGAAATCCTGAAGTCAGAAGAATTTTGTACTGCGTTAGTAGTATTTACATTGGAAAGTTAACGGTTTACTTAAACATTGCTAACAATATAACTCAGAACTTGCATCTATTTAGAAGAAGCGTTGCTGAGTGACGAACGTTCCTCGTAAGCTGACAGTTGAAGTTTTAACTCACCCTGATCCACGCAGTAATCAATATTTTGGATATTAGCTCGAATTATGGCAGTAATCATCGCTTTCAACCTGAATATCAAAGTGGGATTACGTTTTTTCGGCTGCTGCGTAAGCTTGGATCGATCTGGTGCCCATATCAATACGTAGAACAGGATAATCGACAGATATATCGCACACACGGTTTGAAGTGGCATTGAATATTTCTTTTTTTTGTTTCGATTGGGTTAGTAATCCTTTGCATTGTATGGTAAAGTGAGTGACGAGTTCAAACGGACAAACGATCGGGCTTTCAGCAGGCAATAATGATGGCGCAATGATATCGACCAAAACCAGCGTCGCGTCAGCACATGATATATGGCTTTCGCTGAAATTGGAATAGCACTCAAGTTGGTGTGGCGTAAGTAACGGGATTTACCTTTTTTACCCCCACCAACGTGTTGAAGTTTGATGCACCTTCTCCGATGAAATAATGTGACGTATTTTTCACAAACATTGAAAACAATTTCGATAAATAGTAAAACGGTTGGATATTGGACGAGATTTATATGACGTGGGATTTAGCAGTCGGGTAATTGGAATGCAAGAGTTAATCCTTTGACATATACCACGTGATAATTAAAAGGACGGACGGAAAAAGTGACTTAGTCGGAAATTGTAGTTTCGAGAGAAATGCTAGAAAAGCGTGGGAAAGTGCAGTGGTCTTATGGTGCACTACGTCAATGAAACCACGCACTAAGCTCTTAGAAAGGACCCGTAACAATTTGTGAGAGAGTAGTTTTAGGAACTCTATATACTTATAGGAGCTGATATAAAATAGAACAATTGACTTGGGCTTTTAATCCAAGTACCAGAGTCAATGTGTTACGAGCTAGAGTGAATGTGTTACGACCCAAAGTATACGAAGTGAAACAATTTTTTAAACTTTTTATTTTATGGCACAGCTGAACACACATGCTTTTACATATTTTCAATGATAGGTCCGAAGTTTCTTGTCGGATAAAACGACGCTTACACAGACTCGTGCTCGAAGACAGGCGAAAGTAGTAATGACCAAAGTTACTAGGCTTTCGACTTCGAATAATGGTGGATGGATAGTTGGACGGTTGGATTGGAGCCCAAAGGAAGAAGCGGCGAACAAGGAAGATGAAGAGGTCGAAAAGGGAGAATCTTACTTCTTGAGCTACGCGGTCAAATTCTTTCTCTCTCGCTCGCTTTTGTTGGTCTTCCGAGTTGAGATTACATTGGAATCCTACAGGGGTAGAAGTAATAGGGGATGCAGGTACGGCCGGCAGACAAGTATTGAGAAAAAGGGAGTGGACTGCTACTGTTGCTTCCGTAGCCTCTTGAAACTTCGCAAAAGGTTAATACAGAAACGACATAAAGCTTGCAAGTTTCTTCCGAAGGTTTCAATCTAAACTTTTGCTGCGGGTCATTCCTGGATAGTTTATTCATCGAAGAAGCTGATAGTGGTCGAACGACTCTTCGGAATGGTAGTTGGCCTCGGTGTGATCCAATTTGCAGGCCTGTCAACGACTGAGCCCTAGCCTCGGGTAATATTTGAAACTTTTTCCAAATCCTAACATCTGCATAGTCGTACCATTTCGATGTTTCATCAAAGTTACATAACGAGTGCTAACTCAACCGGTCTACTTTCGTTTCAACTTTAATTTCATGAAAATACGGAATAAAATTAATTGGATGATCTTCTCTGCAGTATAACATCACTTTAAGCCTTTGAAGAGTTTGTAAACGATACGAGACTCCTTATTCATCGTTAGATGAAATAATTACCGCAGTTTACAATGTCAGTGACTGATCGTCATCATGACCATCTTTTAACATTCTTGCAGATTACATGAGAGGTTCAAGTTTCATGGAACTGGATAAAGCGACCGTAAAGACTAAACCTTCAAGAGATCCGGAGAGCAGCCAAGCACCAACTACAATCCGCGCAATATCGAAGCTTGTAAAGCACCAAAGACTAATTTTCGTTTGTACAAAAACGTTCCACTGCTTACACTGGCCTGTTCTCGGTATCCCTGGTTCTCCATCACTATAACAGCACGATAATACGACACGTCAAGGTATTAAAAGCCAGTTTTACCTCGAGGCATTATCACTTAGTTTTAATGGAGCCAACCCTTAGTTGCAAAGACCATAACAAATCGCAGATAATTTTCCAATTTAACGTATTATGGGCACGTCCACCCCGATCGGTTATCTCTTCGCCGCGCTTTATCTGACAATGCCCTCAACGTTGGCCTCGGCCAAGGGGCAACCAAAGCTGCCACTCCGCCGTCGGTGGTTTGAGTAGGGGTTGGCGAGTGGAGCTTTCCCTGGAGTTGCGTGTTCCGGATACGCAGTGATCGGACCATCACGCAACGCATTATAAGAATTGCCTTCCCCCGCCGAAGAGGACCACGATAATCTCTCCCGCAATCCCTTCTTCTTTGAGGTCCTCTGAGAGATCAATTTACCTAACTTAACGGGTGTTTTTCTAAACATGGAAAGCCTGTTCTTTGGAATGACCATCCCCCATCGATCTCAAACGAAGATGTATTATTTTGCGTTCTACCATGATTTAGTGAAAGATCTGATCGGTACAAATCCATCGATTCAGCGAACATCGGACTTTAAGACTTCAAGACTTAAAAAAACTTCAAATAACTTTATATAACTTTTAATCAAGATGTAGAGGGTGGTATTAACCTTTCATTGAGTGGGTTTGTTGAAGGTGAAATAATGATAAAAATAATAGGTAATAATCTTTCGAATAGTTAGCCCAACGTGCCTCGTAAGGGAAAAAGGTTACCGGTTTGAAAAAGCTCTAATGGTTTTCATGGCTAGTGGGCAGAGCCCAACAACACACCGATAACACAATGTGGTCTGTAATCACGAGGCATTATTCTTATTATCTTTGTTGAGGCAGGTGCCTGGGTAAGCAATTGCAAATTAAGTTGTTCAGCTATAGAAGGTAAAGTTTTTTCAGATTATAAGGAGTTGAGGGTTTTTATTCGTACAACCTAACATTAAATGGTTAAATGGATAAAGCTATCGCGTCGAGTTTGAACTGCCCAGCTGGCTTAAATTCTAAGTTTCATCAAGTTGTAAGGATACTAAAATCATAAATAAATATAACCCACCATACATACAGGGTATCCACAAAATTTAACAATTTGAATAATTTATTAACATTACTTGCGGAAATTCTGTGGAGGTAAAAATGTATATCAGGATTTCTAAAGCTTGGTTTTCTAAGAAAATATGAAACGAGTCGCAAAGGAAAGTGGTACGGCCTTTTATAACACGCATTAAACAATACGAATACAGCATTATAATTTGCTTTGTGTTAATAAAAGCCCCGAAAATCCTCTAAACACTTTATCATTTTCACTGTACTTGCTGCCGAGGAGGTCCTAGGGACAATAGCTTCGCTCACCCCAGCTAAGGCTTTGGGTAATTGGTCAACTTTTTTCTGCCTCACTCTCAAATTAAAAAGTATATCCTTTTCACTTATTGTTACTAGCTAATGCCCATTGTAATTTAAATATGAATTCGCCTTGCTGGCTAATGTAAAGCTATAAGGAGTTCCGTGTACATTTTATAAAGTTCTCAAATATTACATGTACATACATACATACATATAATTATTCACCAAAGTGTTTATTCATCTACTTCCCATTATTCTACGTAGTCACACTTTTTCGCATTGTCTTGTTGACTGGCTTTAAGCTAATAATTCATTTCAAGCTTTGCCAAAGATTATTATCCCACAATATCTTCGCAGTCTCTCCAACATCCGAAGTTGGAGTAATTGAGAAACTAAATCAGAACGGCGCCACAATTGTTGTTCAGTATCGAATGGTGGTTAATTGGCAGGCAGTCGCAATTATCGTAAGATGATATACTAAGTGGCAAAACTTGGAGTAAGAAGAAGGTGGGAGTTAATCAAAGTATTATAACTATCAATATAATTTAAAATAAATTAATAATGGACAATCAATTTGTCCGACGAAATTTGGTAACCGATTCAACAGAATTGAACAAATGAAGTTTCCGAATTTGTATAGGCAATGGAAATAATTTTCAAAGAACGAAGTAGTCCTTCGAATTTCAGATTAAACTCTTTGAGATGCGAGAATATTTAGCGAAATTCTTATCAGGTGAAAAAGGCAAAGTATATTTACCAAAGGATTAAACGTGGAAACAAATGAAAGAGAATATAATCTCCATGCCTATACACCTACTACACGATCCCGAGATTTTCCTGTAATTTTTCCCCAATAATCTTGAAAATCCTTGAATTTATGGAAATCCCTGCTTTCTTTCTTCGGATCGTGACTCACACCAGAGCAAATCTACCAAGGCTTAAAAAACACTTCTGCAAAATCTCATCGCAAATAACTGACGAGTTCGATCCTCTGCAAGCAGGGGTTGGCGAAAAGCTGCCAGCAGAGATGCAAGTCACTGACTATTCACACGTGTGTATTCACTGTTCGCTGTTCAGTAGGTATATATAGCGAGTCGCTGGCCGCTGTACTTGGTCAGAATTTTGACGCTGATGGTAGTGGATGATAGATGCTTCCTGAATCCATTACGGGGATTTGAGTTCGCGGCGATATTGCGGTTCATATTTTTCAGAAATACCTTGAAGCTTGCTCTCGCGAGATTTTACACCGCACGGGTAAACTGATATATGTGACACTCACGCCTACACTCTTAATTTTTAATTTTCATCTTAATTGGAGATTATTTCAATACAGGATTATCCCTTGACCATCCAGCACGATTTTATAAACATGCTAAAAATTTTATTTTATATTATAGTGTGCACTAAGATTTGAAGGTCCACCACATATCAAATGTTATGCCTGGAGCTTAGTGTTAATGAAAAGAAGTATCACTTCATCTCTTCAACCTTCTCACTTTCCCAGATTACTTATTACATTCGAATTTTCATTTCATTCTTACATCCAGGAAAATAATATGACCCTATCTGTTTTATATGTAAAAAGGTCTGATCTTACCGAATATATAATTTTCATTTCAGGGAAGCTCTTGAGAAACCGCCTAACAAATACGTTTTTTGATTAAAATAGCATGTGCCACAAATCTTAAAAATTATTTATTATTATTATTATTATTATTATTATTATTTTCATTATTATTATTATTTATTACTTAGTGAAACATTTGAGTTCCACTAATTTAAATTGTGTTTCTCGTGAACGATAAATCCCACAAAATTAGCAAAATACGCGTTGAGAAATTAATTTCTGGACCGAACAATTGTTTGAAAATATTCGATAGATTCAACAAATTCTTGTTTCCGGTATGAAAATGGATGAATGGAGTAAACTTCTCTCCTGATTAAAGATTAAATCTTGATTTTATAAATCAAATTTTGTCAGCTTGTCAACTTATCGAGCTTTTGTCTATATTTCATTGACTTTAAAGGGACTCCTTTTGTCTAACCTGCGATAGTGTCGATCGGATTGCCTAATGTCTGACATAAAAATCGAAGTTCGTCGAGTTCCTCAAGTGGAGATAAAAAACTATCAGTGAATCACGGTGAGAATTCACCTCCTTTACCCGAGACTCGGTCTGTATCAAATTTATCTTCCCATCAATAAAACAGGCGAGTGACGATGGTCTGATCGAGTTGAAAGCTCATTTCGAAAAGCAGTAAGATTGCCATACCATGTACGAGTCCACGAGATATGATATAAACGGTATGACGAGTTTACAACCGATCGTTAAGTAGGCGTATAAATATTAACACGAAATAAATATATAGTGCAGTGTAAAGTGATGAGTAGTTCATTCGCTCGTCGTCAGTATAATTATTTTATAACTTTTGACTCGTGTTTAGGGTTTAGGCTTATAAAATGTTTCATATTAGACGTTACGGTCTGAAATTTTAATTATTCCCTAAGAATCCGCATACAGAAGTAGCCGCGAGAACTTTTCCACATTTATCAGATCCCTCAGCCCGCTAGATAACAGTGAAATATTATTCGTTGGAGGCTGTGAGTATACGTATATCAGATTCACAATGTAGTGGTTTCGCAAACTAAATGCATATTGCATGATGCCAAGTCACTGTAGGATATAGTAGGATAAACAATACGGGCAGGGTGTCGATTTCAGGAATATTGGGAAGGACCGTGGAAACCCACTAGTGTCCGCATGACACGAGCCTTGCTCATAAATTATTAACACCCATATGAATCTGCGTTATGAATACATACAACGATGCTGATCTACCATCCGATACGTTATGGCGATAAAGAGGCACGTGCCTCAATAAATACGTTATGGCTTTTCCTGATATGTCGACTTTAATGTCTTGCATATACACGGCGTTACATATACACGGTGTAACAAGATTCACCTCTACCAAATAACAGGACTTTCGCTCTTTAACATGTGATCGAAATTTCTCCTTCCACTTTTTCTTACAGGTCATAAATACCTCGTGATAATTAATTGATAAATAGCCAATCAGCCGTTTCCGTGTGGCGGGTAATTTGCTACACACTCACACGATCGACGGTCAAGCAACACATAGCCATTCCGCATGGTCACGAGAAACCTGTGATCTATTTCTACAAAAAAAGATAGGAGTGAAAATTATGATTTAGATTTTATCTAAGAACATCAGCGTTGAATGGTATTGGAGTTAATTTTGTTACACCTTGTATATGCATGCGGTATTCACATGCATAATTTGTTGAGACTAATGCCCCATCATAGCATTATAGAAGTAAAGGCAAGTTCGTTACCATCGTTAGAACCAAACTATTAAATAATTTCTTATATCGATGAATGATTACTTCATAAGCTTCATTGCAGTACGCATTAGATTGTAAAGAATTGTGGGTAAAAACAAAATTATTATTCTTCTCGTGAGAGTGGTGTAGCTGTTTCATTTTTTTTTATCCAACAATAATTACACAAGAACTCCTTTTGCTGAAATAGAAATGAAATCAGGTATGTAGTACCTACAAATTACGATAATCCCTTATGGATCTCGTTTCTGCTGATTACGACTATTTGGCACAATATTTTATCTATGGACTTGATTTATTCATCATACCTTTCGTAGCTTCTTTAGATTCTTTTATCTGATAACAATACTTGAGAAAAAAACTTTCTCACACTATTATAAATGAACCTTCAGACATCATCTGATATGGAATTTCTTTCTCTCGGCGCATATATCAATTCAAAATCTAGATTCTAGGTGTTCATATTTATTCACTGATGCTCATGTATGGTTCCAAAACTCAGCTAAACACTGTCAGTAGTGCAATGAAGAAGCTTCTTTGATTGCAGACGATTTGAGTTAACCGCACTCGGATAGATACAAGCATTTCCATTATTCAGATCAAATGGTTACAATTGAAATTGATATTGTTGTATTATATTTGGTAATGTCAATGCTCTGTTGTTACGAAGTTCATGGCATTGCGGAATCTTTGCTAACCTGGATATCGCATGAAGTATCTCATAGAGTTCAAAAAAAAACAAAATTATCAAAAAATGGCCAAGAACGCTGACTTATAAAAATATCACAATTCGAAAACAATGAAGCCCTGGGGGTCTGCCACTGTTCGTACTTTTGTATTCTGGGGATGAAAAGAAGCAGAAAATAATAATATTATTCGAATCCATGAACGATTGATCAGCAAAAGACGATTCTCTTGAAGAAAGCGTTTTTTATCATAAAAACTGTACTAATTTAAATTCGGAAACTAAAATCTGAAGACTCTATGGCTTAGGGGTGCCCTCAATCACGAGTTAGCTTCAAAAATCGTTTTCTTTTTTCTCTTCTTCAAAAAGTAAAAATAAAACCCAAAGAAAATTACGGGCTGGTTGCATCGGAAGAAAATTAAAGTGATTTCTGGTGGCAAAAGGCAACGCCGTTGGCGCCGTCTCTGACCTGCTTACGTCAAAATCTGATAAATCCACCCTAATCGCGGCCCGAGCCGAGGAGTCCGTATACATAAAGACGATTGTCAGCAGGTGACTAATGTCCTTGCTCCATCCTATTTCTTGCCTCCGCAACGCATTAGCGGATCTGAGAACACTTTAAGTGGCTCTTTCAGAGAGCCTGATCTATATAGGTATGTATATACCTACGTAAATTTACATACATGAACATGAATATAGAGGCAGGTGAGAGGATATTTAAATACCCACTATTTGTGTTAATGGATTGTATGGTGGATCTCGGTTTTGATTTACTTTTTTTATATATGTTATATATAAGGGTTCGTTTTTTCGGTGGCTCAAAGAGAGAAAGAACTATATACAGTCCCGTATTATTTAGAAAGGTTCTATACTGCTGAAAGACCTCTGAAAAATACCCAGCAAGGGGGAAATAACCCCGGTCGTTTTCTTCAAATGTATTATTAAGAGTTTATTATGCGGGCTTTGAACTTCTAAACTTTAGACTCTACTTTTTTTAGCTCTCACGCAATGTTGAGCTTCTTTTCACAGTTACAATTGCTGAAACTTTCGTCCTTATAGTCGTTCGAGAATGCACAATTTCACAATAAGTAGACCGGCCAAAACTTGCGATATTACTTTATTACTAAGCGGTATAAATGTAAGGTTTGTTTTTCCATTCGCGATGAGACACTCGCATATGAATCACAGTTATGATTTATTTAGTCCGATATCCTATGTACCGGATTCAGATGGTGAAATCGGTGCTCTAAGTATTCCCTGTAATTCATAAACTTAGATACTTATTCGCAAAAAAATAATGTAATAGTCTTCTTCTGATGAAATGCAATGAAAACACTAAAAACAGATAAACTATTAACTTGTAAAGTCAATTCTAAATCATTTGCCAATACCTCTTGAAGTAATACTTTACGTCAAGAGGGTATTGAAGGATTTCTGCAGACCAGACGAGCTCTTTGATAATCTAGTCTCATCATTGCAGTAGTTGATTAATTTTTTAAAATATGATGAGGTAGAAGTTAGAATTTGTTAACCGAGCCGTTGCCTCGCAGAATTCAATGCAGTCAAAGTAAAAGCAGTCGCCGTAAGAATAGGGACAAACGACTGTACGGATTTTAGCTTCTTGGGTCTTTCATTGTTCAGAAAAGAAGCCGTCAGCAGATGAAAAGAGAATTTTTTCGTACTATAAGAAATTAGTTAAATAATTCGATGATTTGTACTGAATCTTAAAATCGACAAACTCCAGATTATTACACATCAGTTCTTCAAAAATATTCTGTTGTAAGCTCTTTACCCTGAAAGACTAAATAAAATGCTCGAAAAAAGAATACCAATGTAAGTTTTTCGCCATAAAGTATTGAACCTAATTAATGAACTAAACAGCATATCATGATATCGAAGTAGATATGCAAGATAGGTGGATTTCTATTGGACAAAGGGAGTCCACAGACCAATTCGTAGAGCATATAGTAGGTCGATCGTGAACGCACCAGGTGTATGGACAGTCTGATCACTTTGCGGTAAACCATGCCTGCTCGGAGTGTTGATTCGCAGTCAGCACCAGCACACACGAGTTCTCTAACACACGTGTGGTTCGTGATCCAACTGCAAATTCACGTGCTAATTCGAGGGAAAAACTTTACCGAGAGTCGCTGGACCTACCGCAGCGGTTACCAGTGTAAAACGGAAATGGGACAGTTGATGGCGCGGTTTTAGTCCCTATAATTATACGCCAGTCGGCTAACGCTCAACTTGTTCACTATCAGTCGTTCACTCATATCCCTGTACTCGTACCGATCATATCAAGTCATTCATTTACATACATACAAACGTATGTATCTATATACCTAAAACGCACTGTAACAATCCTCGCCATAACGCTGAGTAACTTCTCTCCCTTAGCAAAACTACCATTGCCAGTGATAATGGAGATAATGAATGGAAACAAATGGGTAAGCCATTCATTACCTTTGGCGAAACAGATTCGGCATTGGGAAATTTTGCTAACAGTCTTATTATCAAGTTTGCATTAGAAATTTAGTCGGCGAATTCTATGCCTTAAGGTTGTGAATAGTTTTCTATCATTATAATACATTTCCAAGAATTTCGCATACATCTCATAGAACTTAGACATCTGCTTACCCATCTCAAGTACACGGGTAAATATTTGCGAAGCTGGTTCTCTAAACAGAATTTACTGTTGCTTGGCCCAGTCTTGTTGTATACACTACTGCTTGACAGATGTCTGTGGCTATAATTGCGAGTAGAATAGTATCTGAATTTGTTGACTCAAAGTAGTGTATGATTGAAGTGTTTTTTCACGAGAAAATAGATAAGAAAAATAGTAAAGTTTTGCTGGTGTTTCGTATTCCTTTGAGTTTCTTTTGCAACGATACTTACACAGACGACGAAGAAAAGTAAGGTAGTTGGGATTTGAAAAAGAAAAAACAGAAAAAAACAGAAAAAGAAACAGACATAGAAACAGAAAGAAGAACTAGATTATGTTGAAGCTTGTAAAAGTTTCGGGAACCATCCTATCAGATTCCAACATCGTATTATATCGGAAGTAGAACTTTAAGGATCGTTATGAAGGATGGCACAATTAGCGTTCTGAAACTCGATGGAATAAATCTCATGCATAACATTTTGATGGTTGTGAGTATAACGTTGAAAGTGATAAGTGGTTGAATATATGTTACAAGAAATTTAGAGAAAAGATGACACAGGAGGTAGACAATTGCCAGAAAATTTCACTAGGAGAATTTTTTTTTTTCAAGTGTACCTACATCCCCTTGGAAGACAAGATGTGAACCGTCTGGAGGATGGGGTACCACAGCGTATGAGAATAAATGTGAAAATGTTTTTCTCGAATTTCTAACGAATAAGTAAAGTGGCATTTTCTTTTGTTCACAAATCCTAACAATAAAATATGATGCTGTAGTATTTATCTCCGTATGTCGTCTGGCTGTCATCTTAGATATTAGAGTTTCCAACCGAATTACGCTGCCCCATGCGCCAGCCCATAAACGCCGCGTTTGAACGTTATACTTCATGCCCTCCTCTGATTTCGAAGCTAACGACCGAAAAAGTTAACGATCGTTCTGGCCACGCCTTATCCCATTTCGTATTTTTGGCTTACTCCCGTTGCCAATAGATCGGAACAATTTTAGTACTGATTCTCCTACAATTATGCCATTAAATTAGCAATAACCTTCGGTTAGAGCATTTAGGTCATACCACAAAATTTTAATATAATTATCTCAATAACAGACTGAACCATATTGAAATAATGACCCGCTGTCTCATCTTCGCTTTGCCTAGTGGGACACGATGTTATTGAGGATTGTAGATGATAGTCACATGTATTAGATGAAATATCCTTTCAAACTCTTCATCAAATAAGACTTGGTGATACAATCAGGTATTCAATTTCACTAAAATATATTTTTTAATTTCTTACAAGCCCATATTTCCATCTAAGAAGCTTTGTACTTTTCAAAAAACAAAAAAAAAAAAAAACAAAATGTTGACTTTCAGAATGATGCGTGCTGGCCTCGGGCAAGGAAATTCGTCATATCCTGACAGCGAGAGAGATAGATAGTTTAAGGGTGGCAGGGAGGGAGGAAGAAGATTGTGAGCAAAAAAGACAGTAGGTTAGTATAGCATGTTTGGGGTTGGCATAGAAATTGTTCTAATGACTATGGGTTAAATGTAGCGAAAAGACGCCTTTTCTGGAAATTGAAAATAATAACGAATTCGCTTGGTGTATAACCAATAGAAACCGGCGTCTCCTCGTTAAAGCTGTGCAGTAGTAAGTACTAAGTAAGCAATTAACTTGCCGACTTAAAGAATTACGGAACAATCTCGTAAAATTTGAAGTTTTTGGTCCTTCATAATTCATCTTTACAAGTATTTTTATTTTTTTATTTTAGTATCGTAGTTAAAAGAGATATCTACCTATCTACCTCAAATTATCCATGTGACATAGTCGCAGGGAAATGAACACATGCACCACCTATAGGTAACGTGAAATAAATTATTTCGGTAAAATATTGTTCATCACCTTTACTAATGCCAGTATTCTAGACTCTAGTTCAGGTTACTATGAATGGCTTTAATATTCTGTAAGCACGAAGCAGCCATTTTTAAAGTTCATGCATATCCAGGACGTGACCGGAAAATATTACAAGTAACGCAAAAGCTCAACGGAAAATGCAAGGCTCAAGGCGGAAAGGGGACAAAAAAATGATGTTGAAATGGAGGTGGCTTTGTTACCTTTTAAATTAACGATTGTCTCAAAGGCAAGTGAGATAACTCACACATAACCGTACAACTCGTTTCTTGTTTCTACCGATTTATATGAAACAAAATGTACCATTTTATTTTCATCTACATTTAATTGAGCAGAGATGCAGAGTGAAATTATTGCCTTTAAAATGAGAAATCGAATTCGGCGTTTGACACAGCCAATTAATTATCTAATGCTATAGTTATACTGTTTTCTAATCGGTATGGATCTCATCGTAACCGTAAAATTTTACCGTTATTCCGATAAATGCAGAGCCTTTGATTATAATCATCAGATTTCACCGTTCTCCACTCTGCTTTTGATACTTCACATCTTCCTTTCGATGGCTGGAAAGTCTAGATAATTCTGGATAATAGAGTACAAAGCATTTTCATCAATTTCTAAGAATCAGGCTACTATAGAGATTACTTTGTTTGCTGTAAATAAATTCGATCTCATTAACGCGGCAGGAAATTGTCTATTTCATTGATCGTATTTCTTAAACATGAAAGCTTGAACTTGTGATTTTATTGGAGAGTTATCGATCAAATTCACAGCTGTGCTTTGCCACCGGATCGTTTTAACCAAAATGCGCTGGATCTGGGTCTACACTGAGCCGTTTGACCAGAAATATTATTCTAATAAATTGTTCAATTACGAAAATCTCGAAACTCACTATGTGCCGAACATATTCCAAGTATAAAACGGCTGGACATAAAGGACGTCTATTTGTCATGGAGTATATTTTTTTATTTAATTAAATTCTGCGGAGAGAGGAAAAGGTGGTCGACTGGTGGCAGACATGGGAGGTGAGCATAGGTATTTATATATTTTATACGGGCTGTGACCATTCGCCTTAATTTAAGCTAATTTACATTTCACATGTTCGCACCCGGCTGGCTTAGCTCCACCATTTATCTTGGTTGAATTTAATTTCACTTCAGCGGCGTAAAGTGGCACTTATTCTTACAAATGCCACGGACCACCAGTACTTTTTTCATACCACTGACGTTAGTTGTTTTTCCAAACCAAGTCTGGATCACTTGCATCAGTGTGTAATGTCCCATCATCCACGGCCATGTTTTCGTTTCTATATAATTCCGACTGTGGTAGAATTCAGATATGCCAAATGCCCATGTTAAGTAATAGAGAAATAAAAGTGCTGATTGCAGAAAAATTCACTTAAAAATCACCAGCATGGTGAAGTGGATGTTTGAATGCAAATGACACTACTGCAGTATCAAGACACCAAAGAGTTGCTATTTGATTAACATTTTCGTCATGTTTCAAAAGTTTTGCTGCCCTCGGAAAATCCAAGATTACAAATTTTCATTAAAAACTTTCGCCTCTGATTTGCATAACTTCACCTTCTTGTTGGTAACACAGACCGCAGTACAACATCTACCAAACTTTTTTCTTCTCTTTATAAATCTTGCTAGAAAGTATGTTTATAGTGTATAATTATGTTAAGACAACGATACACCCCAATATCTAAGTACTTCCACGTAGACATCGTTGAAATTTGTGTTTTTTGAGTAGACAAATTCAAAAACTGATTATTATTTATTAATTTTTTTATTTTTTCTAATAAAGTTTTATATTTTGCAATAGATGACACGGTCATGTGATGATAGGATTCAAATAATTCAAATATCACGTATGATATTGGCATACCAATACAAACACGAGCTGTGCATTTCACGGTCCGTACCATTTGCTTCGAGGGTAGAGGTTTCGTGTTGTTATGTATGTATGTATGTATGTATGTACATACATACCTATCAATCAACTTTATTCGTACTTGCATAATTACGAGGAATTATGCAGTTGGCAGCAAGTGATTAGTCCAACGTATAATTTGCGAGGTGGTTTCTGTTGCATTCGATTTTGACAACTTTCGAATATATGTTAGAACCTCCAAAATTAATTTAATATTTGTCAAAGCCGAACCCAACAGAGTTAACCTCGTCAAGTGTAGATACATAGCCATTCAAGGGTTCACATTGGTCAAGCGCTTGAGCAATCCTATACTTGGTATGATTCGGAAATTCTCTAATTATTGTATGTGACGTCTGCAAGCCATATGAAAGCCGTATATTAATTTAATGTGAATTACATTTCTGTGCTGAAAAAATCGTAGTATCTACCGAAAAGCCATAGAAAACTATAGACTGCCATTCAATTTAAATGCATTTCCATGATCCTTTCGATAGCATTTTTACCGTAAAATATTTTGCTCTTCAATTTTTCTAAAAAATTGAGGCTCATCTAGCCCGAAATTTCTTTGAAAATTCAACGTGGTGAATTTCATGATTTTCTTGTAGCCATTTGAAACAGTTTTCTATGTGTATAGCCGCTAGTATTTCTGTAGACAGAAAGTATCAACTGACTAAAGTATTCTTAAATTCATAATTCAAATCTGATCCCAAAAATACAACTAAAATTGCTACTAAAAAATGATAAAGATGTAATATAGCCGTTTCTCATATTTACCTGAATATTATTTTGCAAAAGATTAGTGATCTGCTCTGACAAAACTGGTTTAATGAAAAATTCTTTTCAGGCTCTCTGGGTCCTTTAAAACTAAAACTTAAATCCCCATAACCAGGTGTATAAAGCCTCTCAAGATAACCTGGAAAATAAAAGAAACAAAAGAAGATCGCACGGTTTTCGGGTAATTCGCGAGCTAAGAAGAGCGGACGTAATACAAAAGAGGAATAATTACGTCTGTATACGGAATGGTTCGCAGGCTGTACCCTTACATTGACAGCGGCCTGGATGGTGCGTCTGTTTAAAAGGGAAGCGATCCAGATTTCCGCTTGTTATTCCACGCTTACCACCCCCGGGTAACCCGTGCGACCCTAGTGGGCAGCGATCTTCCTGACCCTTACAAAACCCTTTCAAAGATACGGGTAAAGGGCATGTTACATAGCATTTTCGCTAGGGCCAAGAAGGCAACCCAAAGGCACACTAAGCCTCGCAACATTCCAACTGAATTCAAATCGACTTTAATTTAAATTTCAAACACTGTCCTGGGTCGCCTTTATATACACAGATCCGCTAACTCTACGATTGAATCGTCTGTTTGAGAGAGGAGAAGTTTTCACATGGCATGAACCTCGCGTAATTGTTTAATCCTAGAAATTGCAAAGTTTTGTGAAATTAGTACTGAATTTGGAGTAAGACGAACAATAGGGATATTCGAGGTGCAATTCTCGACAGAATTCTCTGTTATACAAAGGTCAGAATGTTATAGTCGCTTGTATTATTCAGGATACTGTTTTTATGCCCACATCTGGTTCATACTGTTTATTCAGCATTTTTTTCGGCCATAATCTTCAACGATAACGCGATGCTCAGACAGTAATAACAGTAAATATCCATCAGAAAAATTTGTTGGCTGTTTCAGTGGGCCTCGCATGTCAGAGGGGACTAAAGTTACCCAAGAGGGTAACAAAAATGAAACGACATGGTATCCTATTTCTACACACGGGAACAACGTGACAGTGGCCAAATAGATACGACCATGATAGGACGGCAGGTATATTTGTGTATTCGTAAATGCACCACGCGTACCCATCCAGATAAAAAGACTAATCTCAAAGAAACTTCCAAGTTCTCTTAGACGTATAAGCTGGCAATTCATCCTTTCCGCGCTTGCTGCTTTCCTGACCGCAACTAGGTCATCTGTTCTATGATGTTACCCAGACCAAAGCGCATTTTGGATTATCTATCCAAAATGTAAGTGACTTGGGACGTGTGCTGCTCAGTATTTGGTGTCGACATCTCAATATCGCGTGCATCGAAAAATTCAACGTGAATTGAACGATCCCGGTCCATTACCTTGGTGTAAGAACCACCGTACGACAGGTAAGTGATTGCGTGAAGAATTTATTTTGAGGTCAAAAGGTCAGTGCAGATACTTTAAGATATTAAAGTGGCCTGAAGATTTCCGAACTTCTACCATCTTGTGGGAGTGAATATCGAAAGTAGATAATCGGATGGAATAGGATAGTTGATTCCGTGAATTGATAGAATAGTCGAAGCACAGATGCGCCGTTATCTAGACACCGTTCTTTTTGTTGAGGCAGGACACCTTTTTCAACGGGTGACAAATCGTGACTTATTTCTATAGACGCATCTGCGAATGGAACTGGCTAACCTTTACCAGCTTCGTATTCTTCTTTCCACTAAAGATAAAAATAAGGGGGAATTCTTTCCGCCAACTTGAGTCAAATCAAAAGGACTGCGATGTCTAACGTATACGAGAAATGGAGAGAGACGATGAGATGAATAGATCGAATGGACTACCTCCTTATCCAAAGCGTGAAAGTTACGGGTCATTAGTTTAAGAAACGATTCGAGTTCGATGTCCCGTGGTATCTTATACTCATCTTAATCGCTAAACTGTTTTCGACGTAATTCAATGCGCAAGTAAGTATCAACGATGAAATTGGTTCACGTCACAGATATACTTTTCAAGGGGGTCCTGTACTGTGATTATTTGATCAATATCGTGAGATAAGGTCCAAATATCGCATCATTATTAATCTTCTTAAAAATATTTCTAAACTACAATTACAACACTGTTTGCTCACGATCCTTTCACGATACGTATCGAAGGCTAAGACACCAAAAGGGCGTAAGCTGAATATAGGTATATAAGAAAGGAGCTTATACTATTTTGTTGATAATCAGCTTTTGGTACATATTTTTTACTATAAGACCACATAGAAAATATCGAGGGTTACATGGGTCGTATGTGATAAATATAATATGATTCATAAATCATTTATGTATGATCCCACATGCGACTTACATACAGAATCGTATATGGGTCCTATGTAGGCTATAGTGTTCTATTTGTAATTGTTGGATCAATCCAATCCAAGGAATTTTCCAAAAACAAACCACTGCCAGACGAACACAAAATTATTTGATTCTGAAAAAATTTCTTATCGGTCTCCACGATGGTTGCGTTTATTATAACCGCATCTAACTGTAAGAACTGATAGCTTATTAGTTCTGATTTTCACCTTATTAAAGACGGAGTTAGGTTATTAGAAAATGTTTATGGGATATCCTGTCCATGTAAAAATATCCTCATTAAAAATGTGCATTTCTCCTACGTTGCGGTTTCGTATGATGGGACAGGTGAATAATGAAATTTGTCCCCTTGTGGCATAATTTTCGCGACAGCGATACAGTCGCCAGCCAATCCCCTTTGTCTACTGATTTCCCCTGTAATCCATTATTGGCATTACAAAAGGTTGCACTCGAGCAAGTTTCGCAAGGGACACTGATAGAGAGTCCAGGACAAATATTCGGGCTGCTCGGAACGCGGTTGCTAAATGCGATTAGCGTTAACGACTTCGGCACGTGTAAATCTAATATAGTGAATCGGACCGGGCTGGACACGGTCCGGTGAAAGGGAAAATTTTTATCACTTCACGTCGCCACGGTAGGAGGTATAATAAAACGAAGGTATCGGGACGGTGAACTTTTTCTTGCTTTTTCTGTAAATATCACCTTTTGACCAAACCCCATGCACGGTTTATTTCCCTTATATTTTGACGGTCGTTCGTTTTCGGACGAAAACTCTATACCCACCTTTCGCCTCTTTGGTGAACATTACGGGCAGACCTTTCTCCAAGTAACTATACTATGTGTTTTTTCGTTAAGCTGACTGCAAAGCTTAGGCAGCTACGTTTTATATGTTCCAACGCAGCACCGGACGCTGGTTGACAAGCGTCCGGCATCTCACGGCGTACTGCGACGCAAAAATAAATTATATATGATATGTTTTGCAACGGAAGTCAGGCACACTCTGATTCATAAATTACTACAAATGGAAGGGTGGATGCTATTCGTTTAATTCAGGAGGTTCACGTATGAGTTAAAAATTTATACATAATATACCAAAAAAACATAAAGAAAAAATACACCACCGGATATTCGAGAGTTTTCAAACAAAATGAAACATAAAACGGAGTTGATGATGTTATTTTGATAAACGTATCGATATCTGAGTATCGCTATGAAATTCGCTGAAAATCATCATTACTGAAAAAGAATTTTCTAACTCTTTCATTATTCAAATGTTGCATGGTTCAGTTTTTTTATCTTCATTCTCACGAGCCTTCCGTTTTCTGAATTATATACGGATCGTGTAAGTAGAAAGAAAATTATGCTGTATATGGGTAAAATATACCTAACCTCAGTTAAGGGGATACCGATACAATGAAATAAATATACATTCGTTACCGTCAACTGGGGTGAATCTGAAACTAATAGGGTGAATATGGGAGAGTGAGAGAATAATTTATATAACACCGTACAACATTTGTAATAAATCACTGGATCGGTGTACCGTAGAAATATTTTGAATTTCAGAATTTCTCACAGCAATTCAATCTATAATTTTTATTACTTTAGCAACAATTTCCGAACACGGAATCCCTCAGCTTGATAATTCATGACAAAAACTCATGTAGGTAGATGTTTAAATTTTTTGTTTTAATGTCCCATATTCTTGCCACCAGTGCCAGATCCATCCTAGTTGATGATATCGTAGAAAGTTACGTGCCTTTGTGTACGTTCTATTACGTACTACATGCCAGTTGGCTGACCTAAATCGAGAAAGTAATGTAAAACAAACAAAAAAAATCAAATAAATTTCTTATACTCCCTGCTGTGTATCTGAGCGATTATGCTTCTACTCTAGAATTGGATAAAAACGATCAAATGGTCACAAAACATATCACAACCGTTACGCGGGTTGCCTAAAGCCTCGACTAGCTGGAAATTTCGCGAAAGGGTAGGTGTTGGGTTCCGTGACGAAAGTAACGAGCATTTGGAAAGTCTGGCATTAATGATTTTCGATAGAGACTCGAAATGATACTTCATATCGAAGTTGGATCGTGAATTGAACGAAAAATTTCAGAAAATGTCTCTTCTATGCACTGTAGGATAGGGAACCCTCATATTTCGTTCGAAATCGTTTTAAAAATGATTGAAATTTGAACTTCGAAAGCTACTTCATCTCACTACCAATCGATCTAAAACTACAATTTTTCTGTCCTTGCTGTTTCTCTATGAGTATTTGATATCAAATATTTATACCTAAATTCAAAAAGGACACAGCGACCTAAAGAGATCTAACCGTTGCCTGGTTAAAGGCTGCCTTCTTAACCTTACACAGTTGTCAAGTATGAATAAGTAAAGTAGAATTTCTCGAGCTCGGGCCCATCTGCAGCATTTCCCGTAGGCAGACGACATCGTGTATTCATTATTCATATCACCGAGGACAATATCAGTGCCGTTGAGTAGGAAATGTTTCAACTTAAAGGGAACAATTTCGTGTCGTAGAATGAAAATGCTCGTTTAAAAATGTACGGAATTGTAAGAAAATCGTAAAGAATTTATATACAAGTATATCGTATCTTAAAACTTATGTATAATTTAGTTATGTAGTTATATAATATAGTAACCAAAGCCTGTCTGCCAGTGAGAATGTTCTTAGCATCTCCGAAAGTAAGGCTGCTGCTAATTTAACACAACCCAAAACCTGAACTACTACTTCGCTTAAATTTCCGCCACGGTTCTTATAATAGATTCCGACTTTGCACAACGACGTGAGTAGTACAACACACCTCAATTATGTAAGCCGTTAAGCGGTTTTCCTTGTCGTATTTCGTATGCATACCACCCCACGTGATGGGAATAAATTCTCTTTACTAACCTGGGCGAAACTGGTTCTATGCTCAAAAACCACGAGATGTACAGACGTGGAAGTTGTCGCTATTGCAACCAATGCACTCTGACGATTACAACCATTCACCAAGCCAAAGTCAGACGCTACTTATCCCCGTGAAAATTACTACCGTAATAAGTATTATGTGTTGAAATTAATCCGCTAGAGTTTCAAGAATTTTAGTCACGTTTTAAAACGATGTTCAACCGAGAATATTACCCTGCAGTGTAGGAAAATCTATTGTTGCGATTAAGAGGCAATGAAAGTCCATCGTGTTGCTTGGATCTTATACGATTACCGGACTATTCGAATGTGATATTATCATATTATTTTATTTTTTATTTTTTATAAAGTTCTCTGAAGTTAAACGTTGTTTTATACGAAACGATATTCTACGCAACTAAATCGTATATGAGATCGCGGAATAAAGGTAAAGAAAAATTGTACAATAAAAATGAATGGATTCTACGGGATATAGTCATTCTGAATATCTGTTCGATATACATAGTTCGTATCGAACAATAGCATTTCGCGCACAATTCATAGAAATTTACGGTTCCCTCGTGTAGATGTTTCGAGGTTAACGGCGGCAGCATCGATGTTACGAACAAATAACATCTTGTCGTGGAAGAACTGAAGTACTCTTCCAACTTTCGTTGAGAACGATGATAAAATATCGGATAAAATAATAGAAAAAATAATATATGATCGTTGAGGATAGTGTGTTCGAGTCGCTTATTGCGGTTCACGGGGGAAGAACAAACGTTACTTGGGATCCATGACCTCAGGGGTTCCTCCAGGATGAGGTATTGGTGACCGAGGGTAGCTGCAAGGAGGGTCGGCGATGTTAGAACTAGCTTATAGTGGCGTCTTATAAAGAATACGTGCACGAGCTAGCGTAGTTCATAAATTGTCTTTCCTCCTTTTTGTTTTTTTGTTTTATTTTTTTTTTGTATTTTTTTGTTCAAGGAGCAACTTCCTGATCCTTTTGCCTCCGTAAAGGTGAAGTTTATTGGCCGAAAGATGATATATATCTATCTAAGTATACACAGAAAGCTGAGTGTGGGTAGAGTTTCTGAATACTTGACAACGTGTCATATAAAATCAACATAGAATCAGAATATCCTTGAAAAACAATCAGAACTCAATTTCTACCCTCATTTTGAAATCCAAACTACATGTTTTCACAATTCCAAACCGAATATTTCCTCTATTTCGACGAAGCTTTCTTCACCAAATTGATACCGGTTTAATGAAATGATAAAAATTTCTTGACAAAAATCAAAATAATCTAACTGATGAGGAAGGGGTTGAAGCGCTACGTTTCGGTTCATTACTCGCAAGAACCGAAGCCGTGGGGCGTGAACGAGTGGAAACCTAGGAAGTAAAGGGCACAGTGGAAGTATAGACTCACTATGGAGTGTAGGATTGATCCTATACCATCCCGCACCAGGTTACACCGTAGACCGTAGTTGAGGAACGAAAGTACACCGGGACGTGAGCGGGATACGTTTCAAGTATGCATAATGGCGTCTCCTTAATTACGCCCCACATCTTAAAGTAATTAACTCTCTGCATCGTGGGTGGTGCGATAGTTCCTTGCTTGCCACCTAATGTAACTTCAGTTAAGTCTAGGTTTCCGCAGGGTTCGTTTAACGAGGATAACGAACGAAAATGGTAGCTGGGAAGTTTTTGTCGAAAGCGAGGATAGAGCGTTTCCTAATTTGCCCAAGCCAGCTTAACGTACGCCAAGTGAGCATTCCGCCCGTTACCATTTCGCAAATTTGTATAAGAATACATAGTTATTGTTAAGGGTTCGCATAATTAGCTCGTTTTTTTCAACTGCGATTATTCAACGTGTTATATATGTGTACGTAACGAATAACAGTCTACTAATTATAAGTTGCTGAAATTAACGAGACACATAATCGATTCGAAACATCACCGTCAACATTTTCAAAGAATTCTGACAATTCCACAGAATATAAAAAGTAAAATAATTGCCAATGTAAATTAAGACGACTCTTTACGATGTATACAAATAATTTTTAACTGCAGGGTAGTTATGTGATTTAGGCATTTCTGAGGGTGGCAATTACTGTGCGTTGTACAAAAACGTCAACGGTATAACGAGTACCTAATTAAATGGGTTGTATTCGTACCTTGTAACGATAAGAAAATTAACTTGAATACTATTTCGAATGAATAATATCTTATACTGTCACTGAATGATCGGAATTACTTACCAAATGAAATGTATCCGAATGATAAAATACGGCGTACTCAATCGTGATTTCTACAAATGCGAATATTTACCAGATTGTTAAATGTCCAAAGAGTATTTCTTGTCAAAAGATATGTACTCTCGAAAAGAACGCAAGACTCAAGAGACTTCAAGTCTTTTTTCAAGTTGTGGACAAAACGATGTCGAATCCAATAGTGATCAGCAATGAGTAAAGTCAGCTCATGCCAGTGGATCAACCATCAGTTTAATGGTCCATCAGCTTTACCAAAGCAAGAGAGTAAATTCTAGGTCTCGTGAACAAGATAAATCAAATCAGCGATTTTTAGCATTCGTACCTACTTCGAATTTTTATAACTCACGATCTCGCCATAGATCATAAAACAATGCTTACTTCTGTCTAATCTTCTCAATAGTTTTTTATAAAATTAAATATTGGAACTACGTAGGAAGAAAATTAAACTCATTAAAGTTACATAAATATTCCTCTGAATATTTATATTGTACACGATACGAATCTGGTTTTAGCATCTCTTCACTCTCTATCTCTGAAGGATGTGATACTTTTCAAATAACACTGCTGAATGTTCGCGGGCTAAGTTTCTATCCTTGGCAAATAGCAAGCTGCATGCCCTGGAAATGGCACAGATTCAGTAGAGCTTATTTGTTAAGGTAAGTACTATATTTGATGATACAAACCACGGGATCTATATGATGTTCGTAAATAGCTGCTTATATGTAGAGTAATTCAAATAGGGTCGGTTCTACGGTATAATCATTTTCAAAATCTGCTGTACACTTTTCTATAAAATTTTACGAAATTTTTATAAATGGAAGGATTATCATCGATCTTGTCTACAATATTCAGTCAAGTTCTGATGGATCAGATGGAAAGTCATTCCCAAAATGAAAAGCTCGCGTTTTGTTTCTTCAATGTTGATTAGATCAAACATTTGATAAATATTTCACATTCCATTCCGAACCAAAGATTTTTTACTTCATCAGAAATTTTCTTCTCATAAAATAAAAATATTCCTGATAATTTTCTTTTTGATATGTTGAGTAAGTAGGTATCAGCAGATAGAGCTGTTTGATTTTTTATAATTCTCATGCAATTTATCTATACAGGCATAGGTACTCAAGTTTCAGATAAAAATGTCACGTGGAAAATTATAACATGAGATAAATTTTAAGACACGGAAGTCTTTTTGCAAAAAACATGTTTTAGAATATAAGTTTTTGAAATGTTTTCAATGTTTCTAAGTATACTTAACGAGCATTTACTGATAAATACTTTAACTAATATTATCTAACTAATTCGAGGGAATATCTTGTATCAGATGTAATTGCAGCAGATTTTCAAAATGATCATCTTGTGTTCGAATGCTGCCTCACTGTATGGTAGATCAAAGTATGGAATCGTGAAACTATGGAACTGTGAATTCTTTCAGAGACGTCAATAGATGCTTGAATTTCTGCGTAGCAATTTTGAATATGCTTTTCCCAAGTTGATCCATAACTTCGTTTGTTAACCTAATTTCGTAGAATTCATTTCTGATTTCTTCTGAACATCTGGTATACGTTTAATTCAACGTTTCTTCTAAAAAGTTCTGCAATATATATACAGCTCGCGGACGTTTAACGACATGAATTCATCACAGAGGACAACTCGAGTTGATAGCGGGCAACATGAGCGTCAGTGTATACGATATTTCGCATCATGCTTATAATTTATCAGCGTGCAGCAGTGCGTGATGTATAGATTAATATTCATCCATTTTTTCATCTCCCTTCGAAAGATTAAAAAAGGAAATTTCAATGTGTATAAAAATACTGACACAGTTTTTCCAATTTTACATATTGCTCTTTCTTTCCCTTACTGTTTTCTCGTTTTCGATTAATTTCACGACCGTTTGATACCTGACCTAACCATTAATATCATGGTAAGCCCTATAGAATAGGACTTCCAAACGGAAGAAACAGTTATAATTATTTCGGTAATTGTTTTGTCCAATAGTTTCAAGAACTTGACTCGAAACTCAAACCTTAACTCTTCTGATCTATGTATTGCTTTTTTATATTGAATGTGACGCTCGAATGCGTGGTGTCAGTCGGTCCAATAGACGTGAGAATTCCCAGCCGAAAAAGACACAGCAGGTATAAGAGACTGGCGAAAATATAATAGAAAGGTTGTGGAGGGTCAAAGGATGGGCGAAGCCGGCAGCAGTGGTCCGTTATCCTTATTCTTGACGAGCAAAGTTAAAGCGTAACTCTGCTAGAAGCTCGGTGAGTTAACGTTTATGGCTGAGGACTCTGCAGTTGAGTAATTATTAAATGAAATTAACCTCAAGTCCGGGTAAGAAGAATCCGCAAAGTATATTGCAATAATGAAACTTTCGTTATAACCAAAGTTCAGCAAAAAAAGAAAAAAAAAAAAAAAAGTAATACGAAACCGAAAAAAAAAAAAATTAAATATAAAAAAAATTGTGTACCAACTTAAATTGAACAAGTAAGTGAAAAGAAAGTTGGCCTTATTAAAGTAAAATGTTGGAAGAATGGGGCAGTGGGTAGAGCAAATGCTTCTTGGTTTCGGGTTGACGTGAAACACTTAAATGGCCTGCTCGAGCCAAATAGCTTGGGAAAGGCCGAAGAAGATATAGCAGAGGAAGGAAAAGTAGAGAAAGGACCTATCTCTAAGAATAAATAGTAGCGAGGAGGACATTCACGGGCCACGACGGTTTCTCCGGACGTTTGACAACGCTTACGCGAGTTTGTGGTGTTCCTGGAATGATAAGACCTCACGACTAGAACCGCGTTCATTTAAACTTTTCAAAGGGAGCTCGTTCGCTTTGGAGAAAAAAAAAATGTTACGGTGCTTAGCATAAGGGAGATACCTTTCTCCCGCAGCATCAAATCGATTTTACTACCATTGAGTGCTAATTTAACGCTGGAACGAAAAAATTACTTGAATAGGCATTGAAAAAGCCTATCCCCTTAAGTTGATGGTTTCTTTCTTTTCTTTTTCATTCTTAAATCGCTGTCGATTTTTGGTTTATAAATTTATTTGACACCTCACATATGCGTATTAGTTTGATCATTCTTGTCGGACGTTTCTGAAATTGCTTACTGAATGAAATTTGTAAAGTTGTATGATTATGGCTCTTCGGAGTTCTGTTATATAATCTCTATACCGCAATCATTCACTTGACTGTTAAAATATAGATCGATCATTCCGACGACGATATTAATTTAGTAATGATTAAGTGATGACTGTTATCCATTATTTATCGTACATTTCGTCTGTGTGAAGACGAAAAAATAATTTCGATTTCATATTCTCTCTTCAGAAAAGTCGGCGCTTCGAGATACCTTTCGAATAATAT
Organism: Macrophya annulata; assembly: GCA_963924015.1. Classification (NCBI taxonomy): domain Eukaryota; kingdom Metazoa; phylum Arthropoda; class Insecta; order Hymenoptera; family Tenthredinidae; genus Macrophya; species Macrophya annulata. Next base: position 15,261,598 of record OZ001261.1, read on the forward strand.
CTATACCAACTTTTTCCTTCGAGGTATTCGATATATCATATGTTAAATTTAAATGACTCGATGTATATATGAAATGGAAAGTAAATTATAGTAGTCTCTAATAAAACAAAAATCAAAATGATGAAAATGCTAGATAATTGTAACGACAATCTATGAGCATATAGACAGTTATTACAGTGGCTGCATTTTTCAATTGAAATATGTTCGTCTCAAATATATTTTAGTTTCAGTGTATAAAATTGTAACTTTTGCACCTTGTTGAGTTTTCCACAGTATTTTCTAGGCCAAAAGGATTCGATGCTCAGGGGCGTTTTCCACTTTCATGATTACCGCAAATAGTTGATCGGAAAATCGAGACCAGGCATGTGTATCTATATAGATATAGATCTTAACACGTTTGCCAAGCAGACAATGCATTGCAGTTTTTCTGGTATCTCGATATAAAGTCAATATCTTTCTTTCCTACAAGGCAGGGGCAACCGTGAAACATTTTTAGGTCAACGTATTTTATACAATAACTTCGATTCTGTCTGTACATATATTGTATATAGCTATGTATAAGTAGGTAGGTCTTGTATGTACATGTATTTCAGTAAAACTGTATGTCTGAAAAAAATTTCCGTCAAGTACACGGCGTTCAATCGAAAACGGGCAAACTCATTCAGATCAGAACGATTCCGAATCCCTAAACTATTTTCAAGTATCCTAAATAATTTTTGATCGTGACGTCTCCGGATATTGTGATAATAATAATTCTAGAATTTTCTATTGGAAATTTTTTTGATCGAGTGACAGGTTCTAATTCGCTTCATTTATTGTCTGCAGGGTTGAACGATTCACGCGAATAAAGTGTAACGCTCGACGTTAAATAAACGCACGAGTTAACGACTCGATTGAAAGCATTGAAAAAGGCTTCTGTTCCGATCGTAGCATTGCAATTTAATGATTTCTTTTATCACCCTCAGCACCGTTCACGAGGAATACATTCCAACTACCATCCATTTTAAATGCGCTGTTAAGCTCTTCCGGGGACAAGATTAGACGTGGACGAACAGTCACTCACAATACTCACATTTTCACGACCACGCTATCCTTGATCTCGACTCTTTCACAAAAACGATAGAAATAGCTTAGCTCGTAATCCGAAATAATCAGGATTAGATGCAACATGTCGTGTACTTGATACGGTTGTTTGTGCAAAAATTGTGTCAACAATTTATATAAAATCGCTACTAATTATTACGCCAGATTTTCAAACGCACTGGTCTTTGAATTTCACGCAAAAAAAAACAAAAAACATAAAAATACAAAGATCATGTAGGTGTGATAAAACAGACTAGCTACAGAGTAGAGGCGTTTAACGCGAAAGCACTGTAACCCTGCTTTGTCAGCCGGAATCGTGATGACTTGCATCAAACACACGGAATAAAAGCACAGAACGTATATGAGAGGACAAAAAAAAAAAAAAAAAAACGGGGAAAAAACATTCCAAGTGCATTTCCAGTCGAGAACTCGACAAAGGGATGAAAATGAAGGAGAATGTATCTGAAAAATGTTAAATTAATCAGCGCTATCAACTGTCAAAATGTTCAGTATATGATTACCTTATATACATGTACATGTAATTATATATATAACACAAATTATCCCACTATTTGTGTAGGTCAAGTGTATCTGTCAACAGGTTTTGAAAAGTGTTCGAAAAAGCGACGTGTAGGTACAGATATTTTGGTCAGGTCACAGCTTCAGGGTAACGAATAAGACCTGCAGCTATTTCTCCCCGCCGACAGATAAATGAATACTGAAATAACCTGGTGAACCTTAGGTCTGGACGGATAGAGTTCACGGTACCCACATCAGCCGTTGGGATACGATCCGCCTGGAATTCGCTCTTAGTTTTGTCAACTCATTTAGACTCCGGTCAGAGTGTAAGCGATGTACACAAATGTGAACGCAAAAGAGCGGTTATTTCGCCGAAATAAAAAAATAGATAAAAACTTTTACTCCTCAAATTTTAGAGAATTGTAAAACCTTGTGCAAGAGTGTAGGTGAACGTGTACTTTTTATTCTTTATACTTGCACCGAATATTTCAGTACTCGTGAGATTTTCATTTCGTATCTCTTGTCCTTCCTGCTGCTGGCTACAGCGTCAAAAAAGTACATGTTATTAAATTCGATGCAGACTCCAGTTTCTGCTCGTATATTTCCATTCGAATTTATCATCTCGTAGCTACCTAACTATTGTAGTTGTACTGACAGATGACTATGAGTTTCGAGACATAAATACATCAAAATCGTACTATAGCCTTGCGATTTTGAACAGGTGCTCTGGTTTTCCCATTATGACCAATGCCCACTGTTTCCGTTCGTTGCAATTTAGTCCAGCATTAAAAGCCGCGCCATATTTGGAGGGTGGCAAACCACAATCGCGTCACTCCAGGAATGATAATTTTAGAGAAAATCAAAACGAATCTTTAATTTTATTTATAATAATTCTTGGTTGAAAATTATTGTAAGTTCAATCCTAATTTTTAGACATTCTTGAGAGCCATTTCGCCCAGAGAAAAAAATAGTTATTTTTCCGATATTCATTACGGATATCTGATATCATTAACACCTGAAATATGTTCGAAAATTGATGTTCTCAAAATCTGTACAAGATATAAATGTCGAATGCATAAAATATACATTTTATGATGAATATCGTAAAATTTCTTAATGTCCTTGTAATATCCGTATGTAATCAACTTTGCAGGTTGTTTGGATCAATACAACGGTTAATAATATACATAGATATACCATGTACCTGCATATCAGAAGTGTTATATATCCGGGTATTAAAAGTTACGAAGTCGGTAGGTACTAAATAAATCATTTAACTTGATAAGCTTGTGGATAGGCGTATATGAAGCAAGTGGATATTAACTAAATGAATCACTCAGATTTTATTTTAAAATAAAATCAAATTCAAAATATCTAAAAACAATAGCATGCTGATAGCTGTTAAAAATCTGCATACGTAGCTCCTATCAGAATCTTAATTTAGAGTAGCAATAGCCTAATAAGGAATAATTCGCGCACTCGTTGAAACTTTATCATTTCAAGGAACAGTTCAACAAATTTAATGATGATTGTTCTAATTCGTGGCAAAATCCGTTTCCAAATGATTAATTTCATACTAAATTTGGACAAATCAAAATCGGAGATTGGTGAGTTACTGATTGAAGAAAATTGACAATATTTTGTAATAATAAAAATGTCGATTTCCAAAAGTTCATATTTCAATTTACGAACTCAAAGAAATGGTTTTAAATGGTCAGGCCTGTAGGTGTTGCGTATATTTTAAGGATGGTCGGAAACAAAGCTCGACTCGAACAACACCCTTCTGAAATAAATGAGAAAAATGTTGGGAAGTAACGTACACAAGACTAAGAGCTTAATGTAATTGGTTTCACGCGTTCTTCGTAGGATTATCTACACACCAGTAATGGGTGCAGTAATTCTTTTTCAGAAGTATCCGCAAAAAGAGTAGAATACCACTAAACAAATTTTCATACCAGCGCAAATCGATTGGTAATTGAATACCTGCTAGGGATTGAACTACATATGTTTAAGTAAAGTTGACAGGCCAGAACATACCAATGTGGTTTATTTAGCACTAAATAGGCTTTTGGTAGTCCCAGGGGTGAAAAACGTATTTTCATAAAAATATATTCACGACTTACATCAGAGCGAGCGTAAGTCTACAAACATATAAGACAATGACTGGAAAAAGCTTATGGGTATAATCTTTTTGTATGAATTGCACTTGTGATTGTAATGCTTCCCGAAATAATTCTCTTGAAGATTTATCCCAGTGGATTTTTAGGATGAAAGCACAAGTCGAGATTAGCTCGATTTTGAAATGCAGATCCCCGTTTTTTCAATTGAAGGTTGATGGATGGAAGAGGGGCGTAACTTGACTGCCGCCCTTATTCCGGAGATTTTCTTGAATCAAATAAATAAATGAATGATTTGAATAAACGTTTAGTAGGCATGCAAAATTTGACTATGAAATGAAGTAGGTACGATGACATAATATAGTGACAGGAAATCACATGAATAGTTGCAGTACTTCCGGGCATGGTTAAGATACTCAATCAGTACGTTTTATTACCTTGTTCTCTCATGCATTCCCTCAATTAAGGATAAATATCTTTCTATTAAAATAAATCGTCCAGGTAAAGACGTTACTGTACGAATCAAACATCGAAAAATGATGTCTCATTCGAGTTTTGCTCTTTTCCGTCCATTACCAAGATCACAATCGTGATTCAATTGCGCAGTGCGCATTCTAGCGATATAAGGGTGAAATAAAGTCGAGAAATACTTTTATACCATACAGGTATCCATAGGTATATGCCGAGTAAAAATATTCGAAAAATTTTTCATTTCAAGATTTTTCATAGCATCCTCTTGCTAGATGGCAACCATTATTCTGCATCTTGGAGTAGAATGTCGTTCCAAGAAATGCATTCTCTTCTTCTTCCGTCTGCTTAGGAGTATTCGAATTATCTCTCTGTTGAATCATTTATAAAGCAGGATTCCGTATAACTCATCGCTCGTTCAAAGCCCACCTCATACATTTTTTATCCTAACGTTTTTAACAATCCGTGTGATTGTTAGGTACCGGTAATATGTTTTTTACTGATTCGGTGGTTCACTGATCTTTCGCAATTGGATGATGACAATTATCTCGAATGGCCGCGTCGCAATAAAAAGAGGCTTTCAAAACGTCAAATAATACGATAGCAATCGTAGTAAAACTACCTAATTTCCAGTCACTCGTCCAATCAAGAAGATGAATCGTTTATAATTAATTCATCCACTTGAAGTAATATAAGTTATAACCGCCCGAGCAAGCACGTTAATTAAGACGGTAGAACGTATAACGTCGCGTGTACCTCCGGCTACGAGGCTGTGGCAACTTTGAAACTTGGTTCCTCGTTCTCCGCTTCTTGGTTTTCGCATCCCTTTGTTGTTGCACATCGCAAAATTTTATCGAATTTGGGAAATATGCGAAAACGAAATGGAGTTATTATGTTTTTCTCAAATTTCAGATGAAATCAAATCTTTTGGTCAACTAGATGCCAGTTTACACGATGCTCTAGTTTCTGAGCTAAACTGCTGTAGAGAATATATAGAATTTTCTTTAGGTGTTAATTTATTACGCAAAATAAAATCAGATGGTGTTAGGAAGAGATCTTTTTTGACAAAAGTCAACATTTTGCACGAGCATTAAGACCCATGTCGTCAGTAAATGGCGTGAAAAAATTGTTAATTTCACGAGCAATTTTATAGTTTAATGTTTTAGTCATAACATACAATTGCTTTCGTTAAACCATACCATTTTTCTAAAATTATTTCCGCCTTTTCTAAGGCAGAGTCTCAATGAAAAATACCATCACTTTAAATAATGGCCGTGTATAATATTCTTGCTTTGGTAGATGAAGGAATATCGTGACTTTTCTTTCATTCTTTGTTTTCCCTACTCTTTTCACTTCTTGAATATCTTTATTTGTTCTTATTTCTGTACTTTCTCGTCCGCTTTTTGCATTAAGCTACTGTCAGGAAGCTGAAAAAATTATATCACATTGAATAATACATCATCGGTAGGACTTTATCCTCCAGCACACATTTCCTTCGCACCCCTTTCCTATCGAATACCAAATCCCCAATTTACCCTGATCAGCATCGATTCACTTCTACGCTTTACGTACTAAGAGATATTAATTTCACGGAGGAACGTAATTATTGGACCCACGTGTAGCATTTTCAACAGTCTGGAATTTCATACTGATGAAAATTAAAAATTAGATGTAATTCGTATATGGCTCAGGTATTCGATACTTCATGTCAGTACACGTCGCGCGAAAATTTCTTTTCGCAGTTTTTCATACCATTTCATATTTTCAATTCCTCGATTTTTCACAATTTTATCCGTTAACCAGGTAATACCGAATGAGTAATTCATGACGAAACAACGAATACGTTAAAACAAGGTGAAATACATAAAGAGTCTAAAAAGTAAATGAGTTTGTAATATGTCTTAGAAATTCTGATATTATTAAGCCACTCCGACATAGGTAGTAATATTTATGAACAGAAATTCTTCATACTGAGCTATAATAATTGACTAAGTTAATTAGGTCCTTGGAAACGAGTAGGTATACACGGAAAAGTATACAATATAAAATTTCTTCAATTCTGTAAAAGTTGAGCGGTGAAGTTTCAAGTCCTGCTATACCCAACCTCTGAAAAATGTTTTCTTCCTCTCACAATTATAGTTACTTTTCAGACTTTACGTGGATTCCTATGATGAATAAATAATTATTTATGGCTCATTTACCCGTCAGAGAGCCAGACGAGCTTAAAAAATAAGAAAATGCGAACTTTTTTATTGTTCAATTTTCCCCGCGGTCTCTGATTATTGATCACAGCCTCGGGGAAGAGGAAGGAAGAAGATTCCTCAGGATTCCTTGACACGCTTTCTCTGTAACGGCCGCTCGTTGTAGAAGATTGGTGAACATGGTCGTTGTTAAAATGCTTGACATACACCGCGTGTTTCTACTTGACTCTATTCCAAGTCACGCGAGAAGACACTGACCTGGAATTATGGTAGATTTACACATCCTATGATATTTCAAGTAAAGTCCATCAAAGTTTAGGCTAAGCATTAGCCACATTAGTCGTCAAAGGTCAAGAGTATAGAAATATAAACAGACCATACGAGAATTGCACAATTTATCGGTATGACTAACCCGCGGAGTGTGCTATTTCATGTATGCACAAAGCTTGGTGCACATACGGCGTAGAACTAACGATAAGTTTGTCTAGAATTTCCGTATAGATGTATACCACCTCCGTATACAGAGCGCTCTATTTGTACAGGTATAACTTCATCCCGTTTAGATATACCGAACTAGGAGGAAGTGAACCATAGTGACGAACCGTTCACGTGCGATGTTTCGAGTTAATTTTACTCTACTTGGAAAACTTTGAGCTTAACTTTGACAAGCTATGCTGAATTTGTAGTGAATCTAAGATTTGATCGCTAGCCACAAACGGCAACGTTACTGTACGATAGACTTACTCACATTTCGTACGGAATTATCTTTCGGATTTTGGATTGGAGCTGTTCCAGATAGGTTTCAACAAACAACATATGTATACATGTTTGGTTACTTTTAATGACATCATTTTACCTTGGACTGGCATAGTAGTTTTGTGCAAATAACAGTTTGTTTATCCAAATGGGAAGAATTTTTCCTCGACGATTTGGCATAAGATAAGTTTTTAACTCTAGCCTAACTGTAATTTGGCAAAGTTCATTCAGTTGCGGACGCGATCGCACTAAAACAATGGGTAGCAAATGAGACGGCAGGGTTAATTGACCGCGTTCGTAGCCGGGTGCGGGTCTGTATTTACTTCAACGTACGTGAGGCCGCTGGAGACAGGTTGCACTGAATTCACAAACGTGTTGTAAAATAGTACCCCTAGCCACCTTTTTACTCTAACTTGTACGCCGGATGTTAACTAATGGTTTTTCCGATTGCAGTTGTTGACTTCGATTTATTCCAAAGTTTGTTCACTCTGTGCGTTGGTTTACCTGCCAGGAAAAAAAATGTTGGTATGGGTAGGCATAGCATTGTGATCAATTGGAGGATTGGATGGGACAAAGAGGCGAGTCAAAAGTAGTGTTTTCACAATATTAACCTAGTTTATAGAGTTTTACTCAGATACTTCATTGAGCTAATCTCCGGGAAATGGGCCTAAATCAAATTAGACCCTTGTTCCATCCATCCCTTCAATTCACAGTACATAAGCCGCTTTTCACGGAGCTAGAATTCTCAATGCAATGCGAACCGTTTCCCTTGATACGATTTTTCTTTTTTGTAATTCGTTTTATTGTTGTTATTTTTAAGTCGTGATAAATTGTAGGCTTGTAGGTAATCACTTCCAAACTGATCACTTGATTTGAAGAATTCTTTGGAAAGAAAAAATTTTTGTGATAATCGACGTAAAAAATGTCTGGTCAAGTAGTAAAAAAACTAGGGTCTAGACTGTAGCTATAAAACGAAAAAGAATCAGCGTTGGTATAAGTCAACGAAAGAGAAAACTCTTATCCGGCTACCCTGTATGTTCGATATAATATTTTCGATAGGACCCTTAGCTGTAAGTCTTGTTATATCTCTTCCCTCTATAAAGAGGGTATACAGATTTCAATTACCGTTTTTGCACACGATTACGATTTTTGTCGGCCGTGAAAAGTACTTTCCGTCTTTGGAAAAAATGCTTTGATTTAGAGGCCCACCAATGGGCTGATATTTTGTAGGAATGAAAAGAAACTTCCATCGTTTCAGGATCCTTTGAGGATTTCTCTTCGGAACGGTATACTTCGCCTCACGGATTGTGGTAGAAATTTTTCTTCTTATTTTTTCTTAATTTTTTTTTTTCTACACTGAGGTATAATTGAAATCTTTCCTAAAATATTTTCTTACCTTAGTTAATGCAAACGTTGGTCTTGTTCCGGAATCCGTCGAATGCGTTTAGGCTCAAGGCATTCTCATCATCACGTAAGTAAACATTCCCACCACAAAGCCTTGGGAATTCGGATTCACCTTAAGCGCCCACAAACGTTTACAAGTATGTATATATATATATATACTCTAAAAATATCTTCGAGTATATATCTATGTACAATAAATTTTTATCAACTTGAGTCACATTTCGACACCATAAAATTCACATCAAAATATTAATTCTGAATTGCAAAAATCACGTAAATTCAAATAATTATTCTCTTTATTCGCGATGTATTTTCGTCTTACTGCAGTATCAATTATTCTCTAAATTTGTCTCGATAGTAGATTCGTTCGTAACTTAGAATAGTTAATGAATTTGCGCAGTGCAGTATTTTCGCGAAAACTCTCTACTGACGTCGACAACGATTGAGCGTTAAAGTTTCCCAGCCTTCTGTAGTATTACTTGAATTTCTCACTCGTCTTTTCGTTCAAATATTATATTATATTGTAGGTGATTTCGCGGCCCAGATGATGGCAAAGGTCAGGTTGGGTTGTGATTTCTTTGCGAGGCGGGGAGCAAATGTTTCCCAATTTTCATGAGATTGTGATCAGATGATCGTAAACAGCGTGAGCAGGAAAAAGGTAGGACCGTATGGGGGCGAGGAGATGAAAAAGAAAAGTAGAAAAAGAAGCAGAGATTCGATGCTACTGTACTAAAGTGGACGTCGTATATTATACAATATTGCGATCAGTCAGTAACTATCTTACCGGACGATGTCGTTTCACGTTTGCTACGTTTCCATAAAATATCAGCGGTCTTTCCGCATGGAGATGTTTATGAGAAGTAAGTTGAAACTTCGGTACCACAAAACCGCAAATTAAATGAATTTAAGCAATTACTAGATATCCAACCTAACGTTACGAGAGGAAAAATTCTCGGAATTTACTTTTTGTCAGTCGAATTTATTTTACAATTGTAAAAAGTCGCCTTTTGTGTTACCGGAATTTGGTACTAGGCCCACAATAAATTAAGTATAAAATGGAAATTCTGGAAACTGTAATTTCGTTTTTTGTTTACTGATAAAAACAATATTTCCATAAAAAACAAAAAAAAAAAAAAATTTGCGATGAGAATGGAGTTTGCAACGTTTGCCCAGTACTTTTGTGTCGGGAAATAAATGAGTTATTTAATAAATATAAAAGAAAAAATGTTTTCTTTTCAATCACAAAACAATTCCAATTAACGCAAAATCATAAAACCAATTCAACAATGCGTAAATATATATACACGACCATTCGGCAATATGGAGTTGGGAATACTATATCGTCCTTGCAGCAGTCTGATGGTTTCATGAAAATAAACTTGAACCACATGACAGTTAAAAAATAGTTTGGTAGCTCAAAATCATAACTTCAATATTGAAGCGAGAAAATAGTTCGATATTTCACCCGAAAAAAATTCTTCCAAAACTTACAACCCTGGAGGATTTTGGTGCATTACCACTGAGTTTGCAATCTGTGGTACCAAGTTTGGGGAACACTATACGCTGCTGGTCGATAACAGTAACACGTGTCTCGCTCTGAGTTAGAAAAATAACTGTAAAATTCAGGTAATCGTTACTTCAGCAAATTATTTTCGAAAATCGTACATGGGGAAAGCCCAAAATGCGATGGGCACCATTCGGACTGGAATGAAGGTATGAATACACGTATAGTCCGAACAAATACTTCGGAATAGGTTGTGTTAGGATGGGCAACAGAGAAGCAGTTCAATTGGTGAAGTGAACGGTTTACCTCGGGATGGTCAGATAAAACAGTATGTTGTACGCTGTTCAACAGCCCTTGGGATGCTTTTGCAAAAGAGGTAAATAAACAGTGTGAATCGTTGAAAAAATTCACTACCTTTCAGTTTACTGTCGAGGAGATCAAAATGGAATGGCAAGTGTCATGATCTCGCGATTGAAAAAATAAAGAAGAAAGCACCGCCATTTCTATGAAGTATTTCCTCTGTGCATCTGGCCGCGAATGTTACTTGTGTATTTGACTACATCGGTTGAAAAAATTCTCGAAAATGATGTCAAAAGCGGAACTAGACACACTCGAGGCTTTCAAACATTTAATTAGAGGTTTTTAGAATTTTTAGAAACCCCGATTCTTCACGGTAATTTTGAACCATCTATGAGTTAGGACATTGGTAAAATTTGAGGAAGACGCAGCTTTCGAAATCTGATTTTTGTTCATTTTTCAAATTATTTACAGTCTTTGAAACTCAATATTATTGTTTCCAAGACTGTCATTTTATCATTTTTCGATACAGGAATATTCCTCAGGTATAATTGTCCTAATTTTTACTGATATAAGCTTTTTTGCGAGCGTCAAAATAGCCATCATATTTTAATTGACTGATTTCAATCACTAATCAATTTTTGTTAGGTACATTAATTCAATGAAATCGATATCAAATGCAGAGTGCTTTATTTTTTCATTTATTGCCAATTTGAAATATTCATGTGACGTAGCGCTTCACCTTTACAAGGGTTCCTCGTCTCGTCAAGTCACCTTCCTTGATAACGAATTTTATGAAAATGTTTGCAAATTTATATGAACGGGGTCAATTTCTCTCTGAATGTTCCATAAAATGAGCCCCCAAGAAGTGGGTTCCCTTTTGAATTATGCTATTTTTACAAAAATGGTACGCGGGCTCGAGGTTGTTGGAACGTGTCGGCGTACGATATGCCATAACAAGTGAAAATAGCTTTTGGAATAGTCACTAAACAGTGTCGTATGAATTTTTCTGCTTATCATAAAAACATACGTGGGAATTGTCTCTCCGTTCAATTGTGCAAAAAGTTCACCAAAAGAATTCCGAAAAATTCAGAGTCTCGTCTTTAATGAAATTTACTATTTCTAAACGTCAGACGTACAGTGATACTAATGCTTTAATCACTTCAGTTTAATATGAAGCAAGATAATACATGCACTATCTAGTTGTTAAAAGATTTATTTAATCAGCAGGGTCACAAGTGGGTTTGAAGCCATTTTTGAACGTGTGCGTATGCAGGGCTTACCTGCGGAAAGACTGGGGTCACAAGGTGTTTGCCTAATTCACATTGGGCCCCTTTGTGTGACCAGCAACTAAAGGACAGCTCGCATTGTGGTTCTGGCTTCTGTGCACTAGGGATAACCCTCCGCAAATAGTGACATTAATTGGCTACACTGCGTCCTATTTGCATGTAATTATTTAGAATAATTGATGACGGGTTGTAGGCCAGGCGTTGAAACTCATTACCATATTTAACCGTAGCCAGACTAAGCGCGAGGTCTTAAAGTGGTACACGAGGGTAGGTAATTACGGATCCACGATCTAAATAATTATGAATTATTGTCTAGCAGAGGTGTTCAGGTTCAAGAAAGTGAAATGCGTCTTTAGGAAATTACACGATTGCGCTGTGTCTCTCTAGACAATATTAGAAACTGTAAGTTGGTGAATTTGAAAGGATATTAGTTTTCTTGACTTTTACCAATCGAACTGCAGCTGTCACAAATAGTGGCAGTTTATACTCGGTCTAGTTTTACCGCAAATAACTAAGGCGACAATTTTCCCTGCGACAACTTGTTAAAATCTATTTTGCTGAAGGCCGCAAACGAGAGCAAGAGAAATCTAATTCAAAAGTTTACCCGAAAAGTTCGCTACTCTACTGTTCGCGATTCCTGGTCGCCATTCGCCGTTGCTGTCCGTAGGGAACTCGCGATTTACGGCAACTGTGTGAATAAGACAAAGAGGATACACCAGAGCTTCATCTTATCAGCGAAGCTCCAACTGAAATTGGCTTTTCCAGTATAAGGTAATAGGTAATTGCTTTTGTACCGCTCTTAGAATGCAACGGGGTCAATTATTCCCATTGAACATATATCTCGTTCAATACCATAAATTAAATGAAACGAAAGAATCTAAATGATGAATCTCGGACTGAACATTTTACCGTACGATTTCATAATGCGTTGAGAACCAGATCCTACAGTAAAGGGTGGTTTTCTCCCTAAAAGGTAAATGCACTAAAAAATACATTAAAAATTAGCAGGCAAGGCACATTCTTTAATGGTGAATTATATCATTGTCTCCACATTTCAGATATTGATTTTGGAGATAAATTAAAAATGAGAGTTGTTGGTTTGATGAATTTTTGAATTACCTGGTCCTCGAGAATTTGAAATTATACCATAGTACTCCACAGTCAACCTTCCTACAAATTCTTACGAGGTCCTTGGACCCATATGGTCTTAGTAGCCAGTAGGACCATGCAGAATCCGTGTGGGACCCATAAGATCCACAAAGATTGCGAAAGGAACCCACATTAGGCAATAACAGGCTTAAAGTATACCCTCAGTGACCGGATGGGGCCTTCATCGGATCACATACGGGGCATTCTATGTTATGTAGGCCGCCCCAAAGATCAAGCGAGACCATTTTTCTCGCCAATCACATATACCTGCCAAAGTATACAGCGACCAAAGATCTCAGGTGTGTCAATTTATCTATATACTATCTGGTCGCAGTAGAGAGAGATGGAAAGATTGGCACCTTTTTTCTCTTTAGAATCTCCATGATGAATCACAATAAACCAAATTTGAACATTGGAAATATATCAAACTATATTAAATTTGACAATTAGCTTTCGCCAGGATAACGAGATTGATTTGTTAAATGTCATATTTTCAGCAAAATTCTTGCAGTACTAGAGCCCTGAATAAAATTTATTATTCAGAAGAGCTTGAGGAGGGTTCTAAATTACCTTAATAATTTTCGATCATGTTATTCATTTATTTTACGAAAAGCTATTAGGACCTACCAGTTTTCCAATATAAGTCATATCATTCGAATGTCCTGTCTCAATTTCGAATAGGCGTAGGATCTCAGTAGAGACCCAAGTTTGCCTTACACGTGAAAGTTCATTAACACAGGGATGATGTACACAAGACGGATCAAAAAAATTTGGCTTATCCTGATGAAAATATCAATTAATTATAGCATCTATTTCCCAATAGTAAGATATTGAATTATCAACCCGAGTCGATAGGAACACTGTTTGCCTCTATACGTCTCTTGAGATTGGTCCGAGATTGCCTCTAGAATAAAATTGAGCTGTTCTCTGCACAATAACAACTCAAGTTTGGAATTGTTTTCACATGGTCGCGGAAGTTCACATTCTGTGGTATCTTAGCTACACATAATACAAATTCAGAAACTTTTTCTCTTCACTTTTGACGATATACTGTTTATTCAACTGTTATACGGCAAGTAAAGGTATATACTGTTCCGATACGACTCTTATTTTACTTTTATTTATTAATAATTCGACAAATTTTATGATTCTTTTTTCATAAATTTTTCATATTTCTAGCAGATAAGCATTGAAACGTTTTACCGGCGAGGCACGTAGAAAAATAATGAGTCTTAATAGCTAATATATTATATAGCGATAAACTTTCTGTATTGAAACAGTACAATAAATTATCGAGGAATATTTCCCCATATGAATGCCACGTATATGTTTATTATTGCGATAATATATTTCACTCGATAATAACTTATTGTATACAGTATCTGTATTTGTATATAGTATATCAATACATATGAAGTCTATTGTTTCATTAACGTGTTCCGTCCGTAAAATTAGAAATTAAAAACTAGCACCTAAGTATATTGAATCGGTCCACGAGAAAACAATGGTTTGTTGAATTCATAAACATTGATTCAAATGTATGCGTATGTATGTATGTACAGTAATGTTTAATGATGGGGTCCCGTGACTCACTATTCCTTCTGGACCAAAATTAAAACGCGTTACCATTCTCACAAATGTCTTGTCAGCTACTACTTCGTTTGGCATAGGCATATGGAATTCACGAAACTGGAAACTTTTTTTAGTTTTGGACCAGAAAAAAATAGCGTTCTATTGTAGATATTGTTTTTAGGATAGCGTATGTGTTTGATTTACAAGAAAAAAGCTCAAGTCGTTATCAACGAAAATTTTCAAGGAAGTCTTGATGTGTAAGAAATTTTTGACGTGTTGAAATTTGAGGGATGAGACGTTAAGGAATATATGAGTTTATTTTTAAAACCGCTTACTCCATATTTCGAATACCATTTCTGAAATACATACAGAGAAAGGAAAAATAAATAAATAAATAAAAATTGTAGACGTATGGTATTCAGCAGTTTTCTATGCGATCAAAACTTAGCGAAATATCGTAACAATATTACGACGCGAAATATGTTATCATTTTGCACAATTGCATGATATGGGGCACGCATACAATAATATTATAATATTCTAATCGGATCAGAATTTTAGCTATTCTGTTCACTCAATGCACCGCGATATCGAATCCACACCGCATTTTCGCTTGATATTGGCGTGCATTTGTGAAAGCATTCCTTGTTCCATGGAGTGTCTTAATTGAATCAAAGTTTAACATTTATTTGTAAATATCTCAAACAACGTATATGAATTGCGAATTTCATCTTTTGAAAATGCGAGCAAGGTCTGCGCTATTTTATATATTTTGACTCCGAAGCTCATCAGTTGGCTCTTGATATGCCCTTTGAGCGACTTTTCAGGAAAAGTATTTAGTATTTATGGGGCATTGAATTCCGACTTTCCCGAGGGAGGCCGATCTTATCGAAGAAAGAAAATCAATTTCCCTTTCTCATACATTTTTTCCACCTTCTAGACGGCTCCGGTTGGTATACCGTGCTCAAAGAAATATGCGAACACGTCCAGACTATATGGGCACAGTTTTCGATTCAAATTGAAAGAGTTTCCCGCGGTGGAACAAATCAGATCGATCGAGAATCAGAAGTCGATGTGCTCTCGACCCCTTCATCCTCTTCGACACACTTGACTCCCGGGGGGCACTCCCGTCTTTTCAGACATCGTCTAAACTTCTGATTGGCCTAGGTACTTTACGTGAAATCGTGATATACACAGTAGGTCTACTGGAATATTTTTTTACGTAGCTGCGTCTATTTGTTGTACCAATTTATTGATCTGGATTGATTGAGTCTCATTTTTTTATAATGGAGATTCAGATTTACGAATAATTTTTATCTAGTAGTGATATAAGTATAACCTAGATACAGCATAGAAGAAAATATCGTTTTGAAAATTATTTTCTACCTGGCAGCTAGCCGTGCGGGTAAAACACCTCGCTGGCCTACTTGCCACGGAAACGTATATGCAAACAGAGCTAGGCTTGTTAGGAAAATGTTGAAATTTTGAGGTACGAATGTAGGTGATTCTATGTGGTTTTGATATTAAGGCTCGGATAAACAAACCGCAGCTTCAAACATATTAGCTGTGGTATATACGCTGCCTCGATTTTTTTCATTACATTTGCAGTTACGGTAAAAAGGTCAGAAAGTTGCGCCCCTAAATTAGACCTTTTTACGCGAAAGGGCTGACCCACTTTGATGTAATCACATAGGTAGTATTTCACGGCAGATACTCAAACCCCACTCAGGTATACGACGAGATTCGTGCCTAATGACGATTATTATCGATGGGTTGATTATTACGAAACGATTACTAGTCATACCACATAACTGCAGTACCCATGCATTGGCCGTGAAACCTCGTTGACAGATTCCGACTGTGACTTCTAGAGTAGGATAAATTTCCTAGACGAAATAGTATCGACCAAAAAACTATAAAAATGATATTGTTCTATACGAAATTTCTTTGTAGAAAATAAATGAGACGAAATTCTATGAGCATTTAGGAGCCAAAGGTTTGATGGTGTTGGGATCAGTGCAAATTGAATTTAACTTTGTATTCACGGTTCAGTTTTAGCCACAGTCTATATAGGATGGAAAGATCTGACGTGTTAAGTAGGTCCTGTTGATTGCAAGGATTTTAGCGGATTTACACAGACGTGAAGAGACAATATAGACTCGTTAACGGCCCAAGTTACTAGGCTACTTCTCTTCAGACCAGAGTTAAGACTGAAATGTAATTAGTCAAGTTTACTTGATTTCATTTTAAAACTAATGCACCCTTGGATTTTTTGCCGATATTACTTCATCTGAGTTTTTCATAAGGGATAAAATCGATAACGGAAATAGGGTCATACTGCGTTGACCCCATGTAGAGTCATCATGAATGAGATAATGATTGAAGTATAAATCAGTAGTATGGTTAAAAAAAAATAATAATAAAACAATCTTAGATACCTAAGTGTCATTGAGTTGGATTCACATTAGCTTGAGAATATATGATAATAACTGAATTTGAAATTGATTTGATGAATACCCCTCAAAGAGATGCTGAACAAAATTTTGTTACATTCCATTCGGGGACAAATACTACTATGTGATGCTTGACGTTCTTAATTCAAAATGACGCGGAATGTTGATGTCTTATAAGATCATACATCGTCAAACGTTTTGAGAAGAAAGAAGTGCGCGATGTTGGCTAACAAAAAGGCACTAACAAGTCAACTGCCAATTGCTTGTTTGTCAGAAACGATGTTACTTCCAAGCAATGCGGACCAGTAAATTTCCTCTAACTACAAAATTAGTGTTCCAGGTTCATACGTTGTTGCACCATGGTCTCACACCATTCCCTTGACTCCACTTTGCATACGTGTGTTGTTTCGAGTGATGCGTGATGCACGTTCAAGTAAGGGGTGAGCTTGTACATACACCATTGCCGTGTTTGATGTCTCATTCTGTGGTGGTCCTTACGAGGCTGGAAGATAGTCAAGGGCGTCATCCTCGAGTTCTACGGTATCTCCCCATGTATGTATGTACCTACATGCAAACTCGGCTATATCTATACCTTTACGTACGTTGTGGTGCTATGGAGTGAGATTCCTCTCACGTTTCCAGGTTCTGACGCACTCCTAACGTCCGCGGGTAAGTCTGCGGACTAGAGAGTTAGGTACGTTGCGTCTCCCCCGGTGTTTCAAGGGTTTCGAAGCCGTAGCGTGGTTAATTGGAACGCACGTTCACGTTCACGTTTACGTTCATGTTCATGTTCACGTTCACGTCCGTCGTACTCCAGTCGAGTGTCTATGCTAGCTTAAAGGAGCTAGGGGCTCGTGTAAACCGGGTATTGCCGCCTTGTAATTACTCGGTTGTGCGTTTCGAATTATGACCGGTTACACGATCCAATATTAAGGTGCTGCAAACACGTTGCGATTATAGTTTCGTGTAGGTATAATATCAACGGAACAATCACTCCAGAAGCTATTAAAGCACATCCATGAAGAGGAATATTGACATACACACATGTATGAATAGGCACATCGTACACCGAATCACGTGACTCAATTTCATTAGCGCGACTTGTGGAATTTGCAGCGAAATCTCCTGCGGTTCCCAAGAAGATTTGCTCCTACCGCGGTGGTTAGCCGGGTTAGCTACCCTCTGTATTATTATCCTCGCCCTAATGAATGCCTATACACGAACCGGAATATAGATATGACAGCCTAATGTTCTCCTGCTTCGTCGCATACATAAATATGATAATTTGAGGTGTAAGGAACTTCTGGAAATGATCTCACGGCATAAACAACAGGATTAGGGCAAGTGGTCGACGGTTAACAGTTAAAGGTTGACGCTTAACAGTCTCGTCCTCGTTTTATTCCTTTTGCCTAATTTTCACCCCTCGCGGTTATTCCCTGGCTCAGCGGCCAATTGAACCTAGTTAAGACCGTTTTGGCCTAATGTCTTCGTTCCGCGGGCGCTGCAATTAGTTAATTAATTCGGGAGCCGCTCTTTATTATACTTATAAAGTATGCGAGGACTGGAATAAACGACACCGTCGCGTCGACTCAAAACGTAAAACGTACCGGGTGGAATCGAAAGATAAAACGGTATTACGATTGGTTAACGAATCCTCACAATCGCCGACTCTAATATACTCTTCGTCAGAAACTGCACCAAAAAATGGACACGATCTTATACCGAGAAAATCCCATGAAAAGGGGCTGTCGGACTAATTTCAAATTCACTTGGTAAGCCGACATGCTAGAAATATAAAATATACCTAGAGTGAAGATAACTTGTTCAAAACAAATGCAAAATAATTGTCGACTATCTCAAAATTGAGGCAAATATGTATCACCGAGGATAATTCGAATTTTTTCGAAAATTCTTTGGCACACTATACTATCTCCCCAAACACTACAGCATATGTGAAAGAGATTAAAAAAACGTGACTCCAAAAAGCAGTCGGTTTAGTATGGATTTACCCGTTTGTAGCGGTGGAGTTGACATACGTATACGCGGTATAAAGTAAATTAAACCGACGGGAATCGAGGGAACAGCCGTAAAAATGTATTAAAATTCGATCAAATAATTCTGAACGATGAATCAGAGAGAGAGAGAGAGAGAGAGAGAGAGAGAGAGAGAGAGAGAGAGAGAGAGAGAGAGAGAGAGAGAGAGAGAGAGAGAGAGAGAGAGAGAGAGAGAGAGAGAGAGAGAGAGAGAGAGAGAGGGGGGGGGAGAGAGAGAAAGAGAGAGAGATCTATAGCGCCTTTTTAAATTGCAGGATAAAGTTATGAATTGTATTCACAGTAAAAACTGAAACGAAGTGAATTAAACTAATGTGCATGAAATATCCTGATTAAACTGGTAAATCGTATTCTTCGGTATGTGGATTTGAATAAATTGAACCATTAAAAATTTACTCGATGCAGGTATCGTTTCTTGATACACTATTCGTCATTTTAGCGCAGGTAGGCCAGTTCGGTCTGAATTATTGAAATGACGAATGGCTCATCACATACAACACGATACCATCGATTGAATTCGTAGCTGTTTTGATAGTCGTATTAACACCTACTTGATCAAATGTATGAAAATTCCCGTCCGAATATAAAATCAGCCATTTCATTAGAAATTATTTTCACATTGAATCAATTCATAAATTTTTAATAAATTTTTGCATTACAATCACGATTTCACGAAGGCTGCAAAAGCTGACCACCACGGAGTATATATTACTATACTGTTGACTGACCTCAGGGGTGTTTCTACCGTATCGGTTCTCTACGTAAGATGTAAGTGAAGCGGATTTAGCTCGGTTTAACTATCTTCTTTTATGAGATCCCCCGAGTGACAATTGATTTATTGAAGCTCACAATTAGATCCCCGTTCCTGTACATACGAGGTGATCGTCGCCATGCAACCCGTTGAATCCATATTACGTCTTGCCCCAGACCTACTTCACTGTTCAAATTCTATTTGAAAGCTCTCTCTAATATTGAAACCTTTTTCCAGTCACCGGTTCTAAGATCTTATAAACCTCGTAAATTTTTCTCTCTAGATCACTTCTAAGAATCCAAATGTTTAAACAACCTTGAAAGAATTACCGGAATTTTTATTCGTAAAATTTAAAACCAGTGTTTAATAAAATTCAATAAATACCGAAAAAATTTTCTGCTTATACTTTATCTCCGCGGAAAGACGGGTTGCCGACATTTTTGGAACAGTGAAAACAGAAGAACAGAAGATCATGACATTTTGAACTTGTCTTGTCCCGTAAAATAGAAGACATAATGTACCTCCACGTACAGAGATGAACAACGCTTTGAGCGAAATGGGGTTACGTGGACAAAGATCGTCAAGAAGGTGTCTGGCCACCATAAAAGCCTACGTGGTGGACGGTATCTCTTGTTTACCGCAAGTTCTCATATGTGACTCTGATTAGACTCGTGAGAGGCATTCCCTACATGTGACACAAGTTTCATCTATTTCGCTTTGCCTCCTCGCCTCTATCCGATTCATTCAATACCTACTATTTCTTTTATCTTTTGGTTGTCATTGTGACTTCCATTCCAAATAATTGACTGAAGAGTTCGGTGTAATTACAAAAAAAAGTTATATGTGAGTAGTCTGATGTTATTTGAAATAAGGTCTAAACATTGTCCCAGCTTTCAGTGATAGATTTTTTTACATAAATTTATGTGGCAATTTTTCGGTCAAAGAGAGGGACATTTTCAATGGACTGTGGACTTCAGATGTAGTTGTACGTTGAAGACACCTCACGTTATTATTACTGCAAAATGATTAAACGTAAAATTTTGTCATTTTGAATAAACGACTCACTACTTTTTCAAATTAAAGAACGCAAAGCTGCCAGACTTACTCGCCGTGTGGTTTCCTCTGGATGTTACTCCATTTAAATGCAAATTCGTACAAAAATTTCTTACTGGCTGGAAATATTCAAATTTTATTTTTAAAAAACTGTCAAACTTCATAGTTTACAGACCGACATACATGACTATCCAACCGCACACCGATTACGTTACTTACTTACGTGAACACGGACTGCGTGTATACGACCTGCACGTGTAATTGTTCATATCGGTGTAGAATGTTAATCATGCTAATCCGGAATATTGTGGTTATTGCACCGATGAATGGCTTGATAAAATAAGTGTCGACTTGAAGCTCGTTAAAATAGATGATTTAATTTAATACGACATTGCATTGCGCCGACTCTGGGCGCTAGAGCTCTTTAATTTTCTCTACGTCACGCTACAGTTATAGAACTATGCAATTAATTCCTGAAAGCAAAGTGGTAAAATTAAATCATTTACCAGCAGAATAGAGTTATATTATTTATTAACAGTGTTCGGGGTTATCCAGCTGTATTTGATTTAATTCGACAAACTCGTTTCAAATTAGATCAGTAGTGCAGCAATTAGGTGCTAGAGGAATATTGGAATTTTCAATACTAGGGATGAAAATCGGATGATTCAAAGGTTCAATAAAGTTTACTTGGATCGTTAATTACTACAAATCCTCCGATTTATGCGCACGAGGGTCGACCGTAAAAATTTCCGTCTGGTAAGTTTAATAACACCTGTTATCGCCGGTTTGAAAATTGAACGGGAATGACGGGATGGATTTGAAAAAAAAAAAAAATATTATACTTATCAATGAATTACGACTGTTTTGAAACTTTTCAATTTTTTTTTATTGCAAACTGGATCGAGTTAACAGTCGTTACAGACCGCTGTGATTACGGTAGATGAGCTCGAATGACGTTGTTAAAAAGTAAATGGGCGCTATACGCGTTATCTTTAACATTACTTCCCTGTCCCTGAACCATTACATGCGTGCAATAGGTCATGACCTATTGAAGCCCACGCGGTTTGAGGTCCAAATGAAATGTTCAAAATGGTGAACAAAAATAAAAATAAGATAACTATGAATTTTGCAAATGTTTCAAAAATAGAAAATCTAGTAGCACATGGTACAGAACAAGATTATCAGTACGACAATGAAATATATTTACTGTTCGAAAAAGTACAGATTTCAAATTTGAATTTTTATGAGGCTGATAAATGAACTTTTCTGAAAGTATACTATATTATATCTTGAGAGATGGATTTTTGATACCAGATTAAGTATCGATCGTTGTACGTATTTTAAATACATGTACCAGAAATTGGATACCTTCCAGCTCTGCATATGTCCATATGTCAGGCGATTCTACGACACACGTAGGTATTGATCTGAAACTATTTACATATATAGGTATATGTATTTTTGTACGAATTATAGAGCATAGAATTTTCAAAATTTTTTTTGAAAATATTGGAGAGTAAACATTTTCATGACAGAGTAGGTACGTCTTTGCTCAATAATTAATGAACAGAGCGTATTAATATTAAGTAATCGAGAATCCCTCTTCAGCATAGTTTCGATACCTACAAGGACTAGAAATTTGCCATTCCTTCGATAATTGCTTTTCGCACGATCGATATTGTCTTGGGAAGCCCTTGATAAATGCGAGACTTCACGTAGTCACGCAAGCAATAATCGCCAGGTGTTAATGGGGGGTGAATTTACCATATCAGATAAATATTTCAACAGCACCTGGATCCGATGTTATTATTACTATTATTTTACTGAACATTGCTTTGCATAAAAATACCAAAATTTTATTCAACTCGTCAATTGATACTTAGCAAAACATTTCAGATTCCTGCAACAAGTATAACTAGATTAAATATAAGGGCCTGGAAACGCACTGATTGTAAAAAAAAAAAAATATTCACGTTATACGGCAATACGAAAATTGGCGTGCTAATTAAATATCACATAACAATTATACATTTTGAAGGAAAAAAATATTCCATATCTGCTTAAAGGTAAAAAGTTAGACACCCATAAATTTTGTACTCAATCTAAGAGGTGACTGTTAGTTTTTCAATTTTGAAAAATAATTCCAAAACATGAAACATGTGATGAAAATGTGATAATTGCGTTTCCAAAAAATAAGATCTGACGAAAAAACGAACTGTCTTAATTTTTGAAGTAGACCTTTTGATTTGCTTGTTCTGAATCATGATAATTAAAAAGGTTTTTGACCTATGGCTATAGTAATACATAGGCTGTCAGCAATGGAATGTATGTTGATATAAACGTAGTCGGGAATAGTAGTGAGATAACTGAAATTGGACCACCCAGTAAAATTATCTTTTGTATGAATTCGTTCTGCAATGTGAAATATGCAGTATTTCTCTAAAGGCAAGAAATTTTTTGCGGTATTGCTCTTAGTGCAGATATACCTAGCCCAACTCTGGATGACAGCTCTCGACGTCGCAAGCACAGAGCCATTCTGCATACATAGGACACGCGAGGACCCATACACATGGAAATTCAACGCCATTGGGCCACAATCCCTAGCTGTTTGGGATTTATACATTCGCTCTAGAGGGATCTGGTATTCAGGCTTATGTAAATCCCCGGACATTAGCGAAAAAATGGAAATTACCAGCTGTGAGCTTGATTTTTCGGATCAGCTTATAGTCAAGGGGATGAGCTTGTTCGTTTTGATTTCATCCCATGGTCTAAATCACCACAATACTATTCTCGACTAGCTAAAAAATTGTTTTTTACAATCTGAAAAAATTACATCTGGACCAAAATCTAATAACCATGAATAGTGCAGCCGGAACAACACAAGGTGTCTAGCATTATTCTATCTTTGAAGGAAAACTTCTTATAGTTGCTGATAGATTTAGCAACTGTGATGCTGAATCATAAAAAAAAAAAAAAAAAAATTTTTAGACAGACATTCTCCAAAGTGTTTTCTGAAATGTTTAAGTGAAGATAAAGGATATACGAAGGCAGCAATATAATTTTTTTATTTTTATTTTTTATTTTGATTTTTTTTATACGTTTCACGAAAGTCAGGCGCAAAGCTTTCGCCATCAAAGTGCTTGGCATATACATCTATATATTTATTTACCTCATGCTTTGTGTGTTTCACATTTTCATGCATGCCGGAAGCTGTCACCAAGAAAGATACCGTGGATTTCACCTCGTGACAATATTTCATAACGTTTCCTGCTCTCGCAAATCACTGAAATTTTTCCATCCTTTGCACGAGAACTGTTTTTACATAGGTTACTAAAAATTTTAGGGCTTACCTCAGGGATTAAAGTAGTCAAGTCAACGCTTTTTTTTTTTTTTTGTTTTCAACTGAATCACCGCGAATATCTTAAGGATTTCTGGGTATTTTACCATATATGTCATTCATAAAGTATATACCTTTAATGGGAACATTCGTTCAGTTTCAATGGAATATTTGTTTTTCACGGAAATCGTAGTTCCTGTCAGCTACGCTCAGTCCGCCTCATTGGCTTCTGTGGTTATAGGTCGATTTCGAAGAACGAGAAATCGTTGAGAAGGTTTGCCATAATATACCTAGCTACGACGAACCGTTACCCTGTGCGAATACACAACTAGGCACTCCGATAGGCCCAGGGTCTTGAAATATTGCAAAACCCACGTAAAAATTTTTACCGTTAGTATCGCTGATAATGTAAAAAGGATTTATATACGCACCAACGCGGATATTTCATCGAATAGAAAAATTTCACGGATGGAATTACTCCGTTGAGTTGACATGCGCTATAGGTACGCTATACTGGTAAAACGATGTAAAACAATAAAACAATGAAACAAAAAGATAGAATAGGAGAAAAAAAACAAGAAAAAAGAAAAACTTCCCCAAAGTAATGTGAACTTTTCAAGCAGCACTTAACCCCGTTTAAACTAATATATTTTATGAGCTCCCCTTTAGATGTAATTAGAGTAATGGAAGGTCTACCGGAGCCTTCTATGAATAAGGGTGTAATTGTGGGTGGGCGGTTTAAAAGCATTTATACCTTCGTTGATTAGAGAGTGCAGTGGGTGCGGTTACTTAGCTAGTTAACTCAATCACTCGCGAACATGTTGTTAGAAATACATTTTTATCTCAAGTAATTTTCATACACAGAATCGCGATCTTTAAGTCTCAATTTTACAGCTTGATTCACGGTATAAGGGAAATTAGAGAAGACAATTTCAAATTCATCGATTGGTCCGTTGATTGTGGTCGTTAGTTGGCACCAATCGACGGGGCTAGTCCACCCTGCAATGCATCTAAACGAAGCTTGCTATTTCAGTAATGAAAAGCTTCCTTCGCGGTTAGTTAGACACTCGATTCAGTTTACGACGAATCGATATCAGTCGATCGAGACCAATAGACTCGATAAGTCTGTATAAATCTGTACCGTATGAATTGTACCTACTGAATTCAAGCTCGCCAAAGCAAGCTATCGGACGCATCTGTTTTACTTCTTCTGACAATCAGTTTAGGGCGGTACAATGCGACATTTGGCTTTAATGAAAAATACTAAATCATACAGCACAGATGCGGGTTACCGTTACGTTTATACATATAAATGTTACCTCAGTTTGCAAATGTTACAACCTTATTAAAAATATTGTATACAGGAATGTATGTATAGTATATCTCCAAATTAGTATCAGCCGATTTACCAAACTTCAAATCTTATGTTAAATTCCCGAAATTTGAAAATTCTGACTTCGAACGTAGAAAAAGTGCATAAAAATGCAGGCTTTATATAGGAGGCAGAAGATCGCACCTCAAGAAAGTAACGGTGACAAATCTGGGGAAGTTTATGTACCTACCCGCAGTAACGTCGTTTTGAGATTTCCGTTTTGCACTTCATGTAGGTAAACTAAATATGTAAACGTTGGTAGCTGGACAGCTTTATGTGCGAGGATCTCACCCTGTATATGCAAACCTTATGGCAAGTTATACAATACAGGAAACGGTATGCGGTGATCCGTATGTTTTCTCCAGTTTCCACCAGTTTCTCCAGTTTCATCAGCCCCGTATCTCAAGATGCTTTCGGTGGAAGTAGTCAGGGACAAAACGCAGGCCAACCATAAAACTAAGGCAGTCGAATGTGCGAGCTTTGGGCTGAAAGCTTGCGGGCTTTCCAACCGCTCGGGGAACCCCGATCACGTGCATTCTTGCTCTTTCCTGCTTTATTCCTCTCGCCAGACTTTTCCTTCTCTCTTTCTGTTTTGGACTGTGGTATCGCGTCCTTCTCGTTGGCATTTTCCATCGCCTTTTTTGCCTTCAGAGGAAAAGGGATCCTTTACGCAGGTATGGCAACGTGCTTGGAATACCTTAGAAAATAGTGCCAGTTGACTCATCATTTTAATAGAAATAGCAAACTCTAGATAGGCTCTTACTTTTCGACCTCTCGACTTTTCGCTGAATTTACAAATGATTTGACCGGTTTTATATTAGAATCTATGATTTGTGCAATCTTATATCATCTTCTTGAATGTTAAATGAGCCATGAGACTATTTACAGTCAAGATTTACGAGAGATTTTTTAACCCGATTCGCAGGTCGTTCTATGAGGCGAACTATGTACCTTAAATCTATATATATATATATATATATATATATATATAGGAATGCAAGAACCCATTCGTGATCCTCAAGACCAAGTCCGTTTTTTATTTCATGAAATAAATTATTCAAAGCATGATCGTGTGCTAGGACTGAGGGAGTAGCTAGAAAACTTTGCTACGAGTTTTAGGTTTTGACAACAGAGTAAGTAATATGAAAACATAACACAATCCAATAGTTGTTTTTTTATTTTTTCTTAATTTTTGTTTTTATTTCGTTGATTTTTCAACAACCGTGAATTATTGTGTAATGCAATTACCGTACTTCAAAATGAATTGTCAATAACGAGTTAAAAAGTGAAATGATAAGGGCTGAAATGAAATAAATAACAAAAAAAATTTCAGACTGGGAAATTGCTTTGAACCAGCAGTGTGTCAACCGTCGGCTAACATGCACGAGCGTTAATCACTTGAAATTACTCAGGAACATCAATTAAATTAAACTCGATTAATATTTCTCCCCTATAACGTACCTACCGCGCGTAATGACATCGCTGGCGCAATACGATTAAGAAGTTTTGTTCTGGGATCGTTAACGTTTATTAAAATGCGGCTTACTTCAACATGTACTTTTGCCCCGTAAATTTTTGTTTAATTCGCACTTTTAATATGCCAAGTTACAATCAAGTTGGGCAACCCAGGACGTTTACAGCGCCATTCGACACGCCGTTAACAAAGTAATTTAGATTATTACGCGAGCTCGCGGGAAACTACCCGAATAAACTCTTAACCCTTGGCCGCGTAGGGGTCTCACCGTTTCAACTTTACGATTGCATCCCCGTCACTCATATAATATAGACGGGTTGACTTTCGTTAATTTTTTTTTTTTTTTTTACTTTTTTTTTTCTAATTCTCAATCATGATAAAGGTACAGTTAACGATACAATAATTTAACCATATTAAGGGTATAGAAATACGTGATTGTGTAGCTCATCTCGTATATTTCATTGTCAGTGAAAATCAACGTTAAAACAGGTCGTAAAATGTACTCGGTATTATACTGTCTTGGGTTTCAATCTTGAGGATTAATTGCACAAAAGAAGAAATACTGGGTTACTACGGATCCGACCTGAGCTATATAGATACGCAGAAGTTAGGACAGAATTCGTTGCCTCTTCTTCTCTCTGACGATTTCACCATCTCCCTATCTTCGTGCTCTCAGAACTGTAGAGAATCTGCTTAGGAATTTGTAGCAGACTGATATCTACCCACCTTACACTGTTCTCCTATTTTCAACATTACCGAATTCACAGTTTAAGCACGTTCGCCTTGCACGTGACGAGTCCATTGGCACACTGCTAATGAAGGCACGCAATATGACTGAACTAAGGTAAAGAGCAACAAGGTGAGGACCCAGACCTCTCTGTAGGGTCATTCTTTAGAAAATTGTTCACAGATTGTACAAGTTAAGTGGTTTCGAATGAAATTCACGAAGAATAAAACAACCTCTCTACACGTATCCGAGACTCGTTCAAAGAACTATTTTCTCTTTAGCGCATTACTACGAGGTAAAGTTTTCATTTTTTATCAAATTTGCGGTAGGCTGAGTTGCCAGTTTCAGTGGATTGTTAAAATTTTATAGTAGCGTAAAGGATGCTGGATTCGGAGTAATAAAGTGGGAACGCGCGCAGCGTGACGCGAATTCATTTCACCCGGAAAAGCAGACAAAACACACCACGTTTAGGGGATAAAGAACAGAAAGACGTTTTTTTTTTTCGTTTTTTTTTTTTTCCTTTTTGCTGTTTCTTTTTTCTTTACATACCCTGTACCCGTACATAAAGAGTTGTTTATTTTATGCTTTACTACATTGTTTAGTCCCGTTTATACACTTGTTCACAATTTCCGCTATGTATAAGGTAGTTGGGAAAATAAGAAATGATTGCCACGTGAAAGAAAAAAATTTGCTAGCCCTGGAAAAGAAAATAATAATATAAAAATAAAATAAAAAATTGTTGCTAAAGTAGAGACAAGAATTCTACGTACATATTATTTCCAAAAATACTTCTTATTCATTCTTCAACTACCCGTTAATATAGTTCTGATGACTTTTTGAATTGACATCGCTTAAGGTGTAATCGACTTAAATTTTCAAGAACAAGTATTCTTATACATATTTTCGAGTTTTTGGGTAAGGCTGTAAGTCAAGTTGTGAATAATCTCAAGGACCTATTTTCTTATCGTCAGGTGCTCGTAGCGGAAGCACGAAAATAAGGAACCGTGAGGCGGAAGGGCAGCTGAGAGAATAAATGAAAATATCGCCAACAGCCATCATATCTTTAAGTCTTTACTTTAGGCCTCAAACAAAGAGGTAAGAGCTTGATCCCTGGGCTGCGTAAGGCAGCGTTAATTATTTTCTCTCTCCTTGGTTAATTGTCTATCCCGAGATTCCGAGGGTCGTTTCCAGCTCCTTGCTCCTTAGCGTCTTTTCTTGCTCAAAATGGTTAATTGCTAGAAAAAACATTCAAGATTCCCATGTTCCAAGGGTGAAGTGAAGATATATGTAGAAATATTATTTCAAGGGCGAAAGCTGTTTTTTTTTTTTTTTTTGTTTTTTTTTTATTCTAGCACTTTGCTTCAATTCTTGACTCGCACAGAAGGTTCATTTTATGGAGAAAAAAGGAAACCTGAAAGGTCGACATGCACGTGGTCGATGTATACCTATATTCCATTCAAAAATAGTTCTTCCAAGACATATCCACAGCCACATTGCGTTTTTAAAAAAATTTATATTTCAAAGGAAATGCTCTACTTTATCAGATAAAAGTCTGGAGATCAATTTGATTTATGAAACCTCGAAGCAAGGTAGATATGTTTATCGTTGATTCTCCATTATCTTCCCGAATGACTCCAAGTTCTGCGCAAAAATGAATAGTTTGTTAAATTTGGAAAGATGACGTCTTTTTTTTTTTTTTTTTTTCTTAATTCACACGTAGAGAATAAAAATTCTAAAGCTTTTACACCGCGTGATTACAGAGAGACTTGAAATTTCTCTATGGTGCTATTATTATTATTGTTTTCAATTTATACTGACGTTCGGGAATAAAACTCGTATCTTAGGTAGAAGAATTGAAACTGATGCGCATCTTCTCCGGAGAATACAATTGTAAGCCCACGAGTGCCCCGGAAAGTTTTAGCAGTGTAACAGGAAAACTTTTAACTTATCCGTGTGCAGACTATTAATTAAACGTAACGTGACAAAAGCTACGAGGCGTTTCTAAATTATAAGGTTGAAAAGAGCCATTTCTTTAAAACAAAACTCGTAAATAGCAAAGACAAGAATTTTTTTCATGCTACTAAATTAAAATAAATCTAAAATTTTTTCTCAACTTTTATTCGCCATATTACCGCATCAGATCCAAATAGCATATAATTTCTGTGCACGTCGTACGATTAAAAAGGCACAAGAATTATAGAGCTTTTCTCATACAGGTACGACAGAAATATGTGTAAGCAACACAATAGCGTGCTTGTTGTTTTTTGAATAACTTCCAGCAATTCGAGGTAAGAAAAAGGTAGAAAAAAATTAAAAAATTAAAATTTTTCGAGACCAAGATGACAAAGGAGATAATATTAAATTTCTCTTTAGTGCGATTGATTATAGGTAAAAAATTGGATCTCCGTTGCCAGGTGACAAAGTAAACTTGGAACAGTAAAGCTTCTTATCCCTCTTGCGGGCAGGTGTCACGTCACGCTTTTCTACTAGAGAAGCGAATGTTATCAGAGAAGACGATGTCGCGGCCACCACCACCCTGGATTACAGGCCTTATAGAAACTACTCGACCACCACGCAGACCGTGAAGATTCTCGCCCACGATTTCAAGTGTTGGGCTAGCGCTCCATAAATATTATTGTTTCGTGGCTCGGGTTCGTTGAGAAGATGCCCTCTTGCTTCGGCTGTATTTGTGCAAAATCAATACAAAAACTCCAAGAAGCAGAAGATGAAAAAGAAGAAGAAGAAGAAGAAGATGAAGAAAAAGAAAGAAAGAAAAGGTGAAGGAGATTGCCGAGGAAGAGGATGATGATGTAGAAGGAGGGCCAGGAGGAAATGAAAAAGGAAAATAAATAAAAAAACGAAGTTGAAGAAGGGGATGAAGGGATGAGGAAATTCGGGAGGAAGCATAACTGCCTTCCATTTGGGAAACGTCGTGGCAACGCGCTTACTTCGAAGTCCTTAACTTTACCTTTGCCATCGGTAAACACGGTTATTACGGATTTCCTTTATTACTTTCCTCGTCGTAAAGTAGGTATAGAGAGCAACGTGCTCGTACCATGCCTGACCAGTTCGCAGTTACGTGTAGGGGGTACCTATCCAAGTATATCTCTTTTGCTATCGAAATACGAGAGGTATATATTTTCTTGAAAAAAGTCATATCGCTTTAAGAGTAACGTAAGATGAGTGACACAGATTTTTTACAAATTGTGCTGCTGTTATTGAGTTAGGCATGCTGCCACTTATTTGTTTTCAAAGAACACAATTTTATTGCATCAGAAAATTGTTTAAAAACTCAAAATCTGTCTCGCAAATTTGACATTGATAACCCGGAAAAAAATACAAATTGTACCAAACCCTGTTTTGCTCATCTCACGTTTCCTTTGAAACGATTTCAGATCTCCTGCAGTAAAGGTTACATTGGGACCTTCACAGTACGTATATTGGCTGCGTTATTCTGGAATCAAATAAATTCGTATTTCAGAGTAATAAAAATCACTGGAATGATAAAATATACAAACCACAGTGGATTTAATTTTCACCTCTTTGAAGCTAATTTATTTCACATTGAACAAAAGTCTCCTTTCGAGAATTGTAGATTTGGTTTTAGGCTCGATTAAGCAATTAATTGGTTTTTACGTTACCAATAAAAGTAATTATTCAATGGAATTCTTGTGTCTGAAAGATCTGCAAGTAGCACGAGAGCTTCCAATATATTTTCTAAGCCTCTTGATCGAGTACAAGAAGAATAATTGAACACAGATAGTCCATTCCAAACATGGACCAATGACCTGGAAGAGATTGAATTGACTTTGGCTTTAATCATGGAATTGAATGGATTATATTTTCTTTTTAACTCGTTGTAGAACTGGATCATGAGTGAGAAATTCGTTGAATTAATATTGAACTGAACGGTACGTCTGTCGCCATATTTGTACTACAACTTAGAATTTGATAAACGTTTGCATTCAATACATGATATTTCTTGATATGAACTATATACGTATATTACTGCGACGTCTTCTGGAACTGAAAATTTTTATTCAAGACTTGGATATTTGTCGCTTGGTCATGTCAACGCCAGGTCCACCTGAGGCATAAAGTGACATTAGATAGTGAGTTTTCCTGGATTGTATATAAAGAAGAGAAAAATAGCGGAAAAATAACATCCAGTATAACTTGGAGCTGGGTTGGAATATCAAACGTGGACTGTCAGTCAATTGTTTTTACTTACGATGAAAATCATGTTCATGGCAAGCGCACTCCGCGTTTCTTCATCTTTCTGCAGCTCCTCCAACTGTCCAAGACCGAATAACATTGTGGACAAGGGAAACACAGGTACATACGTGCAGTATGTATGCCGTATCCTTTTTACCAGTTTTGACGTAGTACAAACCTTCTGGCTGTGACGTAACGGGTGATAAACGTCCCCGGTGTTGAAAAAAAAAAATAAAAAAAAATAAAAACTGGCTGCAGTTTGCCGCATAATAACCGGTACTCTACAAAGAGACATTTAGTGCACTTGGGCTGTGATCTATTGAGCCGGATAGCCTGCGGCATCGGCTTTAGATATATTCGTCTCTTCTTCTAAAGTTCTTTTAGCCCGTTTCGTCCGGCTATTATTTTCCTCTGAATTACTCACCAGTTTCACTGAATACTCGCAACTATCACCGTTGTCTCGAGTCGACGCGCTCGTAAGTACCGATTGGCTTCCACCTATTGAAAGGTAGAACTCTCCCTGGGATAGCGATAACTTTTCAATTACCTTTAGACCAATGAAGTGTTTTTCTCACGGACCCCATAAATCCGCTAAAGGAGCACACGATCGGTTCAACGCATAACTATGTTGTAAACGAATGAATTGATTCTGCGGGGGTAGTAGAGTTCCAATAAATAAGGATTCAGTTACAAACACCTATACATTTCATACACTCTATAGAATAGGTTCATCCCGAAGGATTTGAAAAACTCGCTTCGTTCCTATTCCGTATTTACTGCTAATAGTTTTGCTGGGTATTCGTATTTCCCTCGCGACATAGAACTCCGCTGTGGCTACATACCTGATGTAAATTTATCCCGTACTTAAGACGACACATTATATATACCGCAATCAGTGTTTTAGATTTTTTAACAAATTTATAGGTCATATGACGAGTTTTTCGATTGATATTACAATTCGGATGAGACTATATTATCCCGCGAATCGAATTTAAAGGTATGAAGTTATGACGGAGTCATTTTCCATCAGTAATCCTTCTGAAATTTCATTTCGGCGTACTCGTATATATGCGAGGTATTTCGCGCCATGGCGAACCACCTCTCATTTGGGGTCCTCTGATTTTGATTAAAATTTATGTTTTTGGATGCTCTGAATACGGACACGCGAAATCCAGAGTTTGAAGCTCGTACGATTTTTCATGTCCTAGATAATCAAGTATGACAAATTCGTAAATTCAATTTTTTTGTGATTTGTTCAATCACTTATCGGTATCTTTGGATACTTGTGAATTGTGTTCGATCTCACAGATTTAAATATTTCATGCAACCATTTGTTGTCTTTTTAATATAACAGTGGAAAAGTCAAGACAATATTTTATATGAAAATAGTTTCGGAATACTCCAAAGAAAATATTTTCTTTGCGTTGAAAATCCGTCATTTTTCAGGCATTAAATTTTCTCAACATTTTTATCAGAACTATAGTGATTGTCTCAGCTTTCTTCATTTGGTGAAGTCCTGTTGGGTATTCAGAAGTTAAACACTGGAAATTTCAAATTAGATTATTTGCTTGTTGGCAGATGTTGAAACATTCACAACGAAAATTAGTTGAAGAAAACTCATCTTGTTTGTTTTGATCGAGGATTCTGCTTCCCTCAAACAAAATCTTACCTCGCAGCTCACAATCGCCGTTTTGCTAAACGTAAAAATTATATTCTGAGCAGCGTTTATCATCCGATAATAGAAAATTGACAGAACAGAATTTATGGCTACTATGCTGCATTTTTAATAGTCACATTAATTTTTAATATCCCATATGAAAAAATCTTCGATTTGCCGGAAATCAACGACAATTAGCTTGGCTAAGTATTGAGTGCATACTTAATTCAGGTCTCCACTCTTCCTTTTATAATATATTGTCATTGGATTGTTGCAAGATAATTTTTTCCACGAAATAATCAGAGTTTTCCGTAAATATTTCCACGTAGAATTTTTTCGCAATTTCTACAACGTCGTATTTCAAGAAAGTGAAATAAAAATTGACCAAGCAATATTACGATACATGGAAGTGGGTGAAACGACACCGACGCGACTTTGGAAGTCGAATAAAACTAACATATTTCATCTGCAAAGTAATAAAAGAATTAAAATCGTACTTTTTTTTTATGACCCAGTGTCTGACACTCGAAAAATATTACGGAACCAAATCGGAACCTAGCTAAAAGGTGGTTCTGGGTGGCATCGAATACCCCATATACCTATACTAAATAGGATTCGCTCCCTCGCGATCTCGGAAATAAAATACGAAATTATACAGCAGAAATTAAGATTAATATACGACTAATTAAGCTTCCTTGGTCTTCTCCGAGCAACTCCCACCCCAAATCTTCTTTTTGACTTATTTCGTTGCGTTAAAATTAACTGGCTTTAGACCTGGGACAAATAAATCTTAATATATACAACTGGTATGTACACACACACATATATATATATATATATATATATATATATATATATATATATATATATATATATATATATATATATATATATATATATATATATATATACACATATATATGTATTTATCACGTCCTGTTCTCAGCACGAAGAAATTTATAATTGAGTAAAGATAATCATAAAATTGTGATGGAAAACTTTCACGAAACTTATCCCGGCCTTTATACAGAAGTGGCAATGTTAATCAGTATTAAAATTGAAAATATACCTGCCCTGGTTTATAATTAGGTATGTATCAGTATATGTAATAAAAGTGCGTGATTAATTTCTAACTTGTTCCGAGACGTCAGGTAGCTAGAAAACTGTTCTAACAAGCGCAACTATCGATTTCGACTATTACAGATTGTTTTTCGCAAATGATGGATATGAATTATTAACAACTTTTATTTATTGTTGGATATGAATTATTATCAACTGATCGTAACAGTCTTGCAGTCATGCGGATAATTACGGAATATTATCGTTAAGTCTGTAGTTTGGATAACCATAACGTACGAATATGTGAGAATGAAAATTCGATAGAGCTTCAGAAATGGTTCAAGGTGTTCCGTGGAAGTCTTTACGAACAAACTTACGCTTACGGTATAGTGTGATACCCCCTAGGTTACAATTTACTTGGCAAACTTGGGAATTGGGTTACCACAAGAAAAGCGCAAATGTTTGTGTCGTCTAATGGGTTCGACAAACGTCTTCCGATCTTCGAAGCTGTTTTCCAAGCTATACTTGCGGGTGTGTCTTATCAGTAATTTCATTATCATATAGATACGAAAGAACGCACAGGTGCAAATGAGATTACTAGGATTCAAGTTAACAGCAAATACAACCGCAACTTTTGTGTATTTTGGCGAAAAGCCCGGGGACGTCCAGGGCCCAGGTATACCCCAAACATTACTATACACCTACAAAATTGCCAATCTGCGTGCGCCACGCGATTCAATTATCGCTTTGGATATTTGAAATAATTCGCACACGTAACACAACCCTCATTCTTCTGTATTGGTCGTTTCAAAATAAAAATAAAAATATATATACTTCGTTTCATTGAATTCATGCTATTTGAAATATCGTTGGTGTGCACGAGACTTTATTGGAAGAAAAATGCAGGGCTATAAACCTATCTGATAATAGACATTATTCACTAATCTACTTAGCAACTTTACGGATAAATACCCGACAGTTTTAATGTAATAAATTACGTCAAACTATCAGGAATGCGTGTTTCGTATTCGACGAACGCTACTGGAGGTCCGAAACAATGTTCAGTTCTGTGATAAAGTTATGCTCAAACTTATCACGGCTTGCGGAAATTTGTACAGCGTAGATATATTCGATTGATTGTATAACAATTATTCATTCCCAGGTGAAAATTGAAAAATAATTTTATATAAAGATGAATTTTTCTGGGTGAATTTATGTAACTTATAATCTGATCATCATATTGAAAAGGAATATTTTTCTATTCGTCTTTTCTTTCCGTTTCCGTTTTTTGGAGTAGTAGAGAATTAGCTATCACTTACTCTTTTGTTACAAAAGCAACGAGAATACTGTACAAGAATAAGGCGGTGCAAATACTTGGACTTGATAAACGACCTCACCATATGCTGTGATGCAGAATACGAGAATATATTGCTCGAGGTTTTCTCGTTTCTATTTTCTTATGCACAGATGAGGAAGATAAAAAGCACAGCGGGTTGTTAACGAGTTCCCATAACGACATCGATGAGATTTTTGATATAGTCGAGATTTACTAAACTTTGAAAACATTTGTAATCAAGTAAACCAATCATCCATACAAAGCATATAATAATATCCTTCAGACACAGAGGGTGTCACTGGTTTTCTGAATCTGGTGTTCAATAATAGGTAGGAACCTCTCAGACCAAAACTATTATTTTCTTGCATGTATTCAAGCATTCTAAATAAGCTTAGGTGCTTAGACTGTTGGCAGATTTGAATTTGTGTAAATAAATTGAAAATAAAATTTAATTTGGCATGCAGAAACGTCTACGTCATTTCATCGTTGTGGCAACTCACAGTAAGTGAACTTGAAGAACGACGAGTACCAGCATTTCTCTTCATGACTTGAAAAAATAAAAGTCAAATTTCATCGCAATTTAATCGACTTATTCGATGCGAATCGATGCCTTGAAAGAGCTCAGTGATAGATAGTGCGCCTGATCCTTGTGACTCTGTCACCTGGATGGCAGATTATGCAATAGATTTACATAATCTTTAGCCTGTGTAAACGCGCTCGTATACAATCTATTTAGGGTTCGGTTTTAGGTTAAGACTGTTTACATTGCAAACCGAGTGTGGTGGTTCGCTCTGATATAAGGTTGCCTTCAGCGAGTGAAACATATCGCCAAATCGAGAACTTGTAACTCTTTATTGTTCACATGTAACAGCGTCTCAGTGGCAATATTTTAGTGATAAATTTGTAAAATTTAAAAACAAAAATAAAAAAATGAAATAAACAAAATGGCAACGTTCAGAAAGATAATCGAAGTTTCATTTTCCATTCAGTAGGTATAATAAAATTTCGGCAAAGGGAAACGTATCTGATATACCTTAATAAAAATCTTTTCAACTTGGATTGACATCCGGATGTCGCCTGCGCATATATTATTCTGGCGCCCCTTTATCCTTCAAACCTTTAATAATAATAAGAAAGAAAGAGGAAGCTTGTATATCTCGGTTGTGTTTAATCAGTTATGACTATGTTACTCGAGTACGTTTCCTTCTTTAAAAATAGCCAGGTGAAACGAGAATATTTAAATTCGTAATCGGGTGAAAAAATGGTTGTTTAAAAAAATAAAAATAATAAAAAGCATAAAAGAAGAAGTAAGAATTCATTTGTAGAATTAATCCCAGAGGATCCGCCTCGCGTTGGGATAAACAAGGATGAAAATTATACTAAATTAATTAAGTACGAACATGCGTTCATTCTGCTGTAGTTGAAATTTTCTTCGTGGTTTGAATAAATAAACCTCACCTTGTCTTATAGCTGACTATGAGCCGACGATTTTGAAAATATGATAAATTTAAAAATGAGTTAATTTAGATTATGGTATCTGACGTGTAGTTTCATCAGAAATTTCCTACCCTTAGATCAGTCCAATGCAGAATCTCCTCGAACTCGTAGTTGCATAAGATGTGCAGGTTCGACTACTAATGGAATTGGTACCAATATAAGCGATTGCGGAGTGTAAGTCTTCATTCACAACCTCACCGTAAGCTGCTGTTAGTTTGTAGAAGGAAAGATTGGGTCAATCAAATAGCGAAAAGCTCCCCACTTGGCGTTTCAAATAACAAGCAAGGCGCAAGGATCTCAGCTCGCACTGGTTTCCCGCTTAAGAGACAACAGTCGACACTTTATTCGTGAGAGAGGGGTAAGACAGAGGTTGTAAGGGTGAAGGGGGTTGAAAGAAGAAAGAAAGACCCTTGCTAACGTACAATTTATTGGGCGAAGCGCCTCTTTTGTTCGAGACTATTTCGCGGGATTCTCATTCATTGTATTGATTCAGGGGGCTTACATTAGTCGTGTAAGCCTACGGCAGTATCACCACCCCTAAACCATCATCCATCGTGTCGTTTTATTTTCAATGATGTATTTCGCTCGGCCACAACACGGATCAGTAAATTGAATTCTTGTCTTTTTTGCGGACTACAGGATTCCGTTGATTCAACGATTCACGTTGAACAAAATTTCATATCGATTTTAGATCCAAATGGTTTGGTTCTCCGATCTCAAGACCGAGAAATTATACAAAAATAAATTGAATCAGGGTAATTGCGAATATTTTTCCACATTTTTTTTTTTTTTTTTATTATAAATCATGAAATACGGAAATTCACCCTACATTAATTTTCCGCAATTATTTTTCCTATCGTAGCGTGAATACAATGCTAATAATAGAACTGTTCGCAGTAATATAGGTAGACTGATTTCTCTCCGAATAATTCATTTTTCAGTCCCCTTCAATATCTATAATATTTCAGTCCAACCAAAAATAGGAAATTCAATCTTCTTTACTGGCTACGATCTCTCTGGTGAATTTAATGCAAACAGTGGCTTCCGGACTCAACCTCAGCAATTCGCCCATCTGTGCGAACTAGGATTATATTATTTGAGTTTATAACCTTTTCAGTCTCAGTTCTGTCATTTTTTTTTTTTTTTTTTTCGTTTTAGCAATTTTACAAATTTCGGAGACCGCAGGTTGTCAGCGATTCATTTTACTATGAGGGAAATTATATACTTGAGAGTGTCAATGTTTTGTATAAATATGCATGCATATCAATCGAGAAGATTACATGCAACTCGTGTATATTCATGCATAATTTTCGGTTATATCCCAGCGTACATATATCCACATACATTAAATGTACAGTAGAAATTTGCAAATAACCAAATTTCTTGGTGAGATTAATTTCACGATCCAGAATTTATGGTAAAACAAAAACTAATTTACGCGATAGTAGAACTGGGTTACGCGATTCCCCCGAGGATACACACAGCTACTGAGATATTTTCAACCTTTAATTACCGAACTTTAGACAAGTATGTACACTTTTCAGTAAGATTCTCTTTGTCTTCGTTAAGTTGTTAGGATAGCTTAGGTATATATTATTAGTTTGTTTTAAAGTCTAGACAAGTAAAGTAACGTATAGTAGGTATTCGTTAATAATCTAGTAAGCTTACACCTAATTATAAGAAAATGGAAAATTATAACAATATGCTTTGTGTTATATAAAACAACAAAAAATAAATAAATAAAAAATTAACCCAGCGTGAATTCGTTC
Organism: Macrophya annulata; assembly: GCA_963924015.1. Taxonomy (NCBI): domain Eukaryota; kingdom Metazoa; phylum Arthropoda; class Insecta; order Hymenoptera; family Tenthredinidae; genus Macrophya; species Macrophya annulata. Next base: position 15,300,708 of record OZ001261.1, read on the forward strand.
TCTTGGAAATTGTGAACCTGGCAATCTCTCACCGTGACGCGATATCAGAGAACAACGGGGCGTGGACGATGAAAGAAATGAAATTGGACGTGGTTTGTATGTTGGCGCGGGTCGATTTCTATATGTTTGATCGTCAATTGACTGCGTGTGATTTTCCCTAGTGTCAATACAACGGTTTATTGAGACACCCCCAAAAAGCCGAATGGTTTTTTTTTTCTAATTGTGTTGTTTCACCTCTATACCAAAATAACTCTGATATTAAAAAATTCAGCTTATATACGTGTATACATACATATGTAGGCACGTATATAAAGAGAGTGAACGAGTCACGATTCCCAATATAACGTACATTCAAATATACCTATACCTTGATTACCTTTCGTGTTACAGATGTACATCTCAAATGAAACGAAATATCTTCGTCCTGAATGCAACTAATACTGCAGCATTGAGTTTCCGGATAAGTTTAAACTATCTGATATGCGTCATCTTTCATACATCAAGCCTAAAGTACCTATATGTCGTCTGTTTATCTTGCCTCGATGTAACCCGTAGGCCAGATTATTTGGCGAGACCCCGATGGAGCCTTTGACGATCCCACTACCAATTATGTGGCCTAATTACCGTTTCACGTAGTAGTTTGCACAAGTTTCTCATAGCATCCTCGTCACCGTGTTCTCACCATCATTGCATGCTTTCCAAGCTCGAATAGAAAATCTCCCTTTCCTTTATGGGTGATGACTTGTATCGGCATCCCGTTGAGCCTCCTACGTGAAATGATAGTCACTCAATCACTTGACTACTGGCCTTGGTTTGATCCCCTGCACAGCTATAGCTTGTGGGCTTGTGATTCAAAAATGTGATAAAAACTGTACCGTAAAACATGTAACATTGGAATTTTCCTGGCGGGTAAGGGATTATAAACGAGCGGTTTGCTTCGCAGTGAATCGAGCTACCTTTTGGAAGACACTTGGGAGCGATTCGGAACATCGACCGATACTTGTGGGCAACCTGAGCCAATAATTGGGAGTCGAAACCGAATTGTTTTTTTTTTTTTTTTTTATATTCTATCGGTGCCAAGAGTCGTTCTCAGAGGCGGCGTCAGGCGTCGAGGCAATTATGGTGTAATCTCCAGGTCAATACGTCTAGTGTCAGGCATGTAATGGCGTCGTGAAGGTGGAGTAGTAGGCAATCATGAGGTTATCTTGGCCGTCAGCAAGGTAGGCTCCATAAACGGATGCTTGCCGGAGCAAACAAAGCTTAGGTAGGTTATACGTGTATACATTATACATGTAGTATCTCTGGCGTGGCTTCATTAGGCTCTGAGTCTCACGGAAAAGCGTTGATTCTCTTAAATGCAGAGGCTAAAGCGTGTCTTAAGCGCGGTGGTGAAGCGCGGATGAATTTCTCAAAGTATTTGCCTGGTGAAAACGTGATACGATAGCCCCGAGTACGTGGTGCTACAACCAGAAGCACGGCGAAGAATGAAGAAGAAGAAGAAGAAGAAGAAGAAGAAGAAGAAGAAGAAGAAGAAGAAGAAGAAGAAGCAGAAGAAGCAGAAGAAGAAGAAGAAGAAGCAGAAGAAGAAGAAGAAGAGGAGCAGTACCGAGGACGGAGAAGCAGCCGACAAGAACTACGCTCAGCTCTCAGGGAAAATCACTTTAAATTTGCTTTGTTCCGTATCCATTACCAACAATGTCGTAAGCTCTTTATGCTAGAAGATTTGATTCAGCGCTCTTGCTTATAAAGGAATACAAAATCAGCTGCCACGTCACTTCACGGTAGCGTGTGAGACCATCGTTTCAAAAGATGCTTTTACCTCTTTCTCGATTTTCTAACTTGATAAAAGATCGTTGACACGCCGGGGTTTGAACAATCTATTCACTGCAGTAGTTCAGAAAATAGCAAACTTCAATTGACGCACAAATGTTTCGTTGACAAGAGCGTAACGACTCAAAAAACGAATGAAACCTTTTTTGCACGAGGATTAAAATCTGCATATTTGGCTGAATAATTATTAGACTAAAGCTGGCTGCTCGATGGTTCGGTGGTAAACTGAAAAATGCGAAATGAACCAGTGATTTGGTACAAATGGTGATTCCCTAGTTCCACCATGTTGTAAAATTGCACCTAGCACGAGTAAATTCCTCAATAGTTCCCAATGGTCCCAAATAGTAGTTTCCTGTACGGTGGCTATACCATGCTCATACCAGCCACCAGAACTGTAAGGAATCGTGTGAAAGGTAGGTGTGCCTCAGCCAGAGGCACGTTCGATTTGATATCGATCCGGCGCGAAACTAGAGACCGAAAATGTACGAAAAGCTGCGCACCACCTCGCGCTTTACCACCTCGTAGACGCCGGAGGAATTAACGTTTTTACCCAAGGCATCTTTCATGCCTCTTTTAATCGCGTTAACTCAAAGTTCCACACCAGTTTAAAGCTGGTTTGCGGGCGTAACGGTCCACGAGAAATTGTCCCTAGCTAACCAAGGAATCGTTGGACGTTGTGCCGAGATTTGATCAAACAGATTCCCAAGAGACAGAAGTCTGGTGGTCTTGGAAGCCCTTTCGCCAATGCCTGAGGTCATCCTATGAATGAGGCACCGTGTTCACTGAACCTTAGTGGGAATAGCATAGGTGTTTCTAGAAAGTTTGCGGTTCTCTGTTGATTGGTTGCCAGACGCTTCCAAAGTTGGTCGCCTTAGTCACCGTTGGGCCCAGCTGTCGCGCTGGTTCTCACCCTTGATATCATCTAGCTCCTTAATTGTCAAAGGATCGGTACTGCCTCAGGTGGTCTTAAGAAGGAGACAATCGTGTCATCAAGGAGCAGTAATACTCAGGCAATTATCACCCAGACTCGTGAAAAAAGCTTTCGAAATCTCGACGAATGAACCAAGAATTTCTTTCATTCATGTTTTCAGACCCTTCATGATTGATATACATCGTATCGTGAATGATTCAACGCTATTCATGAACACTCTTCTTTCCAGATTATATAACAATGAATAGAAACAAAAAAAAAAAATAATGAAAATTTTTAGATAATTAAGTTGGAAGAAAAAATTAATTAATGAAAATAAAGTGAAACCACATCCACGAGGTGAGCTTCCAGGAACTCAAACGTCTGGCGAAAGGGCATTCAGGTAACAATTACCACGCGCACCACTTTGACCAATCAAGCAACCACAGAAGCAGATTGCGATACGGAAACACGTTATAAACGGTGACCCACTGAGTTACATTTTGCAAGCTCTGTTCTATTCTCTGAAACCGGTAATTGCCATGGTTCAATTTACTACATCTAATAGTTGTCCCCACTGGTATTAGTGCCCTGTGATTACGTAAATGTATGAGAGTCAGTGTACTAACTGCACTTATCATAATGACTTACGAGGTTAACGAAAACTGAATTAAATTTCAGATAATGTCGTAACGTTATTAGTGACGGATTATCGGCTAGCAGCTTAACCATAATAACGTTACATATTATATGGATATTGTTCAATATCCAGTAGATGTATTCAGGAAACTTCTACGAGAAAAATTTTATATAAATAATTATCAAATTTATACGATTTGCGTTCATTACATTTTTTTACTTCTGAACAATAAGAGGTCTCACGCTGCAAGATTTTTTTTATTGATTCCTCACATTATCTCGAAGATTTCCTAGTCTTATGGAAAAATCGAAAATGTCAAATTGGATGAAAAAAAAATCATTTTTCATCATTTTTAGTTGAAAACGGCCTGTACATCATCGATAAAATTATGACTAAGATTTCATAGAAAAATGCACAAAAAACTAGAAGTTTTCTCCACTTGGATTTTTTTATGTAATTTATGGTCTTCACGATGTGCTTAATTGAAAGAAGAGTGCATCTCTGAAAAGGTTGGCTTTAAAAATATGAAAAAGTTCATAAAAAGCTTTCTCAAGTATCACTACAGACTGGAAAATCGTAAAAAAATAGACATGAGGTTGATGAAAAAAAGTGACTCAATTGACACGGAATGCCTCATATATGGTCTGATTTGTTATTACACCGATATACCTTGTTTTTGTATCTGTCAGTGAAGTTGACACTCGAGCACATCCCATTAATACAACATCCGCCTATGTTTCATAGTCCTAGCTGATTTGTTTTGCTTCGCGTTTACGCAGCTTTTCCAAAAAAATTCCCGATATGAATCGTCATATCCAAATTTTGTTTCCCGGAATTCTCAGCTTTCGAAAATTTTTTCTTATAGTCACTTTTGCAAAACGGTATAGTACGACGCGTATCATTTTCTATGAAACACTGTGAACATCTGTAGAAACATTGAACTTTTTGACTAGGCTATGTTTTGGGGTGATAATTAACGCTTTCTGTATTGTTATCGTTTTGTTAAACCCGCTTTTCACACTCTTTCACAGCCGTCGCTATATTACACATCCTATACTTACTGAGCATCCATTATACATAATTCCCCTATTTTTGAAACGACGACATTCAACTGTATATTTCCGGAAAATATTGGCGGGGTAATTTGGCACGTCTACACCCACAGAATTTTTCCTACAAGCTCTTCCGCGATTTTCTAAAGTACCTTCAACCTGATAGAACGAATCAAAACTGGATTTTCTATCGGAGAAGGTATTATCTTTGTATTTATAACTTTTGATTGATATTTGGTTATATTTCGATTGATTTTTTTCTTAGGATTACAGAATCCATTTTTTGTTTTTTCATTAAGGAACTTTAGCTGAAATTTCATAGCAGCTTTTCCTTGATATCCTTGCGCTGTACATTTATGTCCTGTGTAATAATTCGAAGAATTAATTATATTGCAATGCTGATAGAACTTTGAGGAAAGCCGCGATTCTGTTTGAAAAAAAGCATAAGGTAGTGAGAGATGTGTAGAAGAACATCCGGGTAATACAAAACAGAAACAATCTTGGTAATGGAAGAGCACAAAAAATTGCATGAATGGGCGTTTGGTGTCGCAACGCGACACGTTTCAGTATCCCATCATTCCGGCGCAGCGTCCGTTAGGCGATGCAAGCGTTATTAAAAATCTTAGTAAATAAGTAAAACCGTAAGCTGGCAAAGGCGTAACGCGTTGCGGCTATCATAACTCGTACTACGGCGGCCATTTCACGGCGTATATTTCACGCTTGATTGCAGTCTCATTCTTCGTGCTTAATGAACGAGACGTCCGTAGACGCCCTGCTGAATTGATGCGCATTCTCTGACGGCCTACTTGAGGACAGAGGTCGATTTAGACCGGAGACTTTAGCAACGATTGGGTCGCTAATCGTCCCACAAATGGATAGTTAACGTCGTCGATCGGGTCAATGTGTGTGCAGAACAAATACCCACTTGAATCAAGCTTATGAGTGCAACGGTATCTCACTGCAGTTTATCAAGATAATGGATCGATTTTTAAATCTTTTGATGCAACGCGGTGTGATAAATTAATTATCGTACGGTTAAATGCCTGATTTTTAATTTTGGAAGTAATTTTGGAATGACGTATTAGCTAGGTGACCGACATCAGAGTTTCCATCGTATAGTAACTGAAATGACCACGCAGGGTCAAGGTAATAACCCTTTTCATTCCTGGCACACGGTCACACGTAATTTGCAGCCTGCAGGACTGTCGGGTTTTATGGACGATTAATGTTTACAGTCTCGGAATGCGGGTGCCCCTTTAACGCTCGATTTTCCGCCGCGCCTTAGTTTTATCGGGAAATTAAACGGCAGTGGTGATTACGAGATGTTGCTTGCCTTTTTTCACAAAGTGCACCAACTTTTTTACCTCTCAATGCATACGCTAGCTGAGAAATATTATTCCTTACGATTTTATATTCCAGAATTTTTTTTTAAAGGTAAAATTCAAGTTGATGTATAAGTCGGAACTTTAGTGACGCAAAAATCTGCTGGGTGAAATGATATTTATACAAGCAGTAAGTAAGAGGATATGAAAAAACAATGAAACACAAAAAGTATTGGCAATAAAATTTCATAATTTCACTCGCCACTTAAGGGCACTGTTTGCAAATAAATCCTTGAAGTACTGATGAAGCAAAATATATTCTCTTGCTGCTCTGTACTTTTCAACCAAGCTTTGATCATTTTTTAATATTTTTTCGTGTATGTTGGTTCGGCAGTTATCAGCAGGTTTATGTAGGCTTATAAAAAAATAAAATCGTCCCTTCTGTGAATAATGCAGGATAATACCACGAAAAAATTTCCATTCTATTCCCCCAAGATAACTCTAAATATGCTACATACATCTGTTTGTAAAAATAAGAGTTTAATTATTAACAAAGTTTCAAATTTTCTTTGAAAACTGTCTTTGCTGTAACCCTGGATTAATTTTGAAAAGTATTAGTCTAACCCTTGAGAGGTAAGATTATTTCAGAAGTTAAAGAATTGAGTCGGGAGGAAAGAGCCTTCTCAAGGTATACCTACTATCGCAGAATGCGACGGAGAAAGGTCCAGATAATGCGAACAGTTAAAGTTACCTTTTTTTGACCGTAGATATTGATATATTTTAGCGGATTTTCTATACCGAAGAACCAAGACCTTGAGAAACTTATTTACGATTAATTATTAATTAAATAATAAATCCCCATAATTTTTTTCCATCGAAATGTCTTTGAAATTCGATTCAAGTGTGACTCGAAATAGGATCTCTAAACTGCCGTGTTTAATTATACAGAATTGAAATTGGGTATTGGACAGGGACATGTCCTTGTTTCCATCCTGGTCCTCCACATCGTGCATTGCCGTCAGTCGACTGCAATAACGTGGCGACAGGGAATTCACACCCGGCGTTCAACAAAGGCCATTCTCCAGGCTCCTGCGTCGCTTCTATGTGTGTGGATGGCTAGTAAAATTCGCTCTAATTCGATGAAACTTCGAGACCAATTTGAAGCGAGATGGTTCGGTTTGTTCAACGGTAATTAATGTTTGAAAATATTCCAGAAAATTTCATTAGAAATGCACCATGTTCTGTAGCGAAGAAAAAAAAATAAAGAAAATAGAAAATGAAAATGAAAATGAAAGGAGAAAAACAAAAATGAAAAAAAAAAATTGGTACGAACATCTACAGCAGAGTTCCTTTTTTATCGTCCTGTGTTTACGGATTTCCACCATACCATCATTTATCTTACGTTGAAGGGAGATTTCAAAGAGTAAAAGGGAGGGGAGCGAGCGTATCAATCTCGCATATATCGGCCCTACGCAGAGTCTCATGGCCGATCCAATCCATCTCATGATATTCGACGTTCCCTAAGTTCATTTAGTTATGTTAATGGAGTATTAACCCTTCTGATAAGATATCTTCTCCGAGAGCTAAATTGGAAAAACTCTAACGCAATCTTAATAGAGCGTATATACCTTAACGGTTCTTTACGGCTTCTTCGCTGAATGATTCTTAAGAGCTAGATTACTGCCACGATGATAGCGTGGAGAGCTTTTCATTATTACAGAATTTATGTACCACAAAGAAGCATATAATAAAGAGAAAATGAAATTAAGAACATGTAGCTGTCTTTTAGTCATTTTATGATTATAAATATCTATAATTATCATCTAAATCTTTTATCAGTACCAGTAAACGAAGAGAATTATTTTTTCCACACATCATCAAACTTTGACTTTGTCTAAAAATTCCTACCTATATTTCAAGGTCCAAGATGAAAAAAAGTTTATTCGTGTGTCAATTCATAAAACCTTTTCGAAATTTGAAAAGTTCTACTCCGCACAGAAAATTCGTTTCAGTAAAGACAACGCGAATTTTTGTTTTGACGTTCAATTGATTCACCAGATTACTTTCGTTCAATTGAAGACTTTTAAAATTCTTTTTGGTCCAGTATGATATTGGAAACAAAAAGTAATTGAATCCTTAACGAAATCATACCTGTTTATAGGTTAGTGAAAAAAGTTGTTTCTTTTCCTCCGAGTCACGTTCGAATCGACTTCCACGTCGTAGAGTAATATAGTATCAGTAAAATATTATGTAGATCGTATTTCACAGAGATTGTGAGGGGGAAGATTTCCGTTCGGGTAGAAAAAAAAAATAAGAAAAATAAAAAAAAAATTGTATATCGAATTTATCAAGTATATTTCAATAAATTTGCGGCCACAACATTCGGCAACAAATAAAAGTTATACGATACTCGATTATGTATATTCACCAAACCACGACGACGAGTAGACAAGCGAACGCAATCTACCAATGATAATGTACTACCTATCCATTTATAGAACTTATTCATAGATTCAAGCGAACGTGGAAGTTTGGAAACAGAACTTAGTTGGGTCTGCCATAAACATGACGCAGAGTTGAAACGCGATAGAACTTTAGATTCTTAGATGCGAACTTGATTACTTATCATAAAAAGACAAGTATAGGTCTGAATTAATCATTGATTTTAAACGTTACTAATTTCAGTGGTACATTTTTAAGAAGAAGAAGATCGACTAACTTCAATGCAATCATGTCAGGTTTTATAACCAAATTTCACAAGTATGAAACTGTCACATTTTCCAATTTTTTGATAAGCAAAATTCTGTAGCAAAATTAATCTGTTATATATTTAATAAAAAATGTCAGATCATAACGTTAACTTTTCAACCGGGAAATCGCAATTAGGATCAAAAGCTGAGTCAAAAATTAATCCTGTACCTGTCACTGACGAACTATCTGTAATAAAGGAATCGTCATCCGACGAGACTGAAAAATCAATAAAGAAAAAAAGTTGCGTAGGAGTATCAGCCTTAGGAGATGAAAATACTCAATATAAAGCTGAAAGAAGATTTACAGGGGTTTGTGGAAAATCTAAAAGAACTGCATCAAAATCGGGCATTGAGGAGCTTTCTTTGCAATCGACCAAAGGCTTGGTCGTCAGGCAAAGCGTTTCTAGCCGAGGATCGACGTTGTTCTCGAATATGAAGCAGCCGATAAATTCAAAGCTAGAAAAAATTACCAATATTGAAAAAAAGTCAGATAATTCACAGCCAGTGGTTTGCAAAACGTTTGTGAAATCGATTGACAAAATCGCTAAATACGATGATCCTTCGTTGACAAGCATTCTCGGGAGCAAAGCCAAGAACGCATCACTCTCAGAATGCTATTCGTCAAAATCTGTCGAAAGGCCTGAAAGCCCACTGAATCCGTACAATAAATTTAAATATCCAAAGATGCTTTCGCAATGGCCGCTGCCAGACCAAGATGAACCTAGAATAGGAATAGTTAATAGCATCGCTTCTTTGGAGTGTGGCTTTTTCCCGAAATCTCCTCTGGACCATTGTTCGTGTTGTCCTAATGATAAAGATCCTCTTAATTGCTGTGCGAAAATGATTCGAATAGATGAAGGATGCTGCGTATCAGAATGGATGAGAAAGGAATTTTATTACAAAACAAAATCAAAAGTTGAAAAAGCTATCATGGTATGTCAATCTTTCATATATATAGAAACACTCAAATACTTTAACAATACGTCAATTGATATTCACGTACGATAGACGTGAATTCAAGATCAGTTCGAACACAACATGTTTTTTTTTTCTTGAGACATGTCATGGTTTTCATCATATTGTTTAATGACACGTCAAAATCATGACGTAGTCATTTATTTGGAATTTTCTACCGCTCAGTATTAGATTACAAAATATGCTTTGCATACTCTCCAACATTCTCTGGTCAGCCAATAAAACCACAGGTAAATTTTGTCGGATTATCTGATGGATATTACTAACTAATTGACAATAGTCTGGACAATCTGTTCAAAACGTTTAATTAAAACAGTATTACTATCAGACAGCTGATTAAGGCACTAAATTGTATCCCATAACCGTCTACATAATGTTCAACATAATATTAATTAAGTACAGAATCCAGTCATCAATCGTACGAAAATTTTGAAAAAATTCCTCTGCTGTTAATTTGAGGTAGAAAATTGATAATGTCGATTCAACTTTTTGCTAATATTTCACACTCCCCTAAAACAATGAAGAGTTAAATGAGTATAATTATAGCTAAGCCCTATATTAATTGTGTTTTACGAATGTGACTTACGTATATAGCTGCTTACGCAACTGGAACTTATTTTTGTTTTTTTTTTCACTTGTATGATTGAATTATATATCGCAGAGACATAAAATATTTCTACTAAGAGGTGAGCTCCCTCAGCTACAAAAAGCATTAGAAGATAGAGGTTGGGTGCAAAAGTACGAATCTACGAAAACGCGGACAGTTCCATACGGTCAGTATGAGTTTTGTAACAAAATTGTTTTTATTCGTGAAAAAAGGTAACTAAAAAATTTTTTTTTATCACAGATATTTGTTTGCAACATTAGGGGTCGAATCCCACTTTAAAAATCTGCAGTCAATTCACATTTCTGTTATTTCTTTTACGTGATACGAATACTCTTGTATAATTAAAGAATTAAGATATCGTGATGTGGAATTATTAAAAAATTTGTCTAGGAAGTGTCGCAAGTTTAGATACGAATTCCCTGGGTGATCTAAGGCAAACAAACGGCGTGTTGAATGAGAAAGCGTTGATTTTCCGTCTGTTACGTCACCGGGCACCAGATTTCATTTGGGATTGCAGGAACAACTTCGTCGACTGGCACTGCACTTTGCGAAATGACACGCTCCTCAACAGATTCCAGAAATCCTTTATCTACACGTCCAAGGTATTGCAGTTTGTTGTTGTGAAACTTTCTCGTTATATACGGCAGTTATACAACGGCAATTGTATTGCCTCAGTGAAGGTGCAGTGCTACGAAATAGGGGTGGTTTTAAATTCGTATTACACAATTGAATACGTGTGCAAGATTTATAATTCAAAAATGAATACGACAAAAATAAAAAAAAAAGTAAAAATCAGTATTAAGAGTCGGTTTTCTAATCTGGTGCAAAAATTACATTACCTGCACGGCGGGTACTTCGGAAACTTGAGCTTATTGCAGAGAAACTCGTAGATCTTAATACGTTGTACAATTTATTTATAGAACCTCCAATAACGAGGGTGGCGGAAATTGTACCTTTCAGAGATTCCGTGTTACGTGTAACAATAGCGTTAGTTGCACGCGACCAATCTTTCGCAGCTTTATTCTTGAAATTGAAGCCCGACGCGCGAAATTAAAATCGTATTCTTCGTTGCCGACGTACTACATTCTCGTTCATAATAACAATAAGAATTATGATAATGATGATAATAATAATAATAATAATAATAACGATAATAATTGAAAAATAGTCCTTATTTTCACCGGTGGGTACAAGCTTCGAATCATTCGGTATAAATCGAGGATTGGCAAACGGCTGCTATGGGGTTGTCACGTCGATGGGTATCTCTGTATGACTGGCTAGCGGCGAATCCCTAGAGAGCCTAACCAATCTGGGGTGAATGATAAAGTGAACTGAGTGTCAAGCTGCTAACTAGCTTCGATAATTCGTTAATTATTGTGATCCGCGCTTTGGGCCAACAGTAATTCGCCCAAATGCAAATTCAAAGGTAAATGTTGATGATGATTCAGGACAGGGTGTGCTTTTGTATCGATACAGCTTGGGATGGCACACCTCCTGCAAAACTCGCACTGGTTTTTCGAGGACAATATGGCAAGCATTAAATACCCGAGAAGTTATAATTTGACCCGCGATGCGGATGTCTTCGTTAATGACTACAGAAATACCGCAGCTGTTGGACTTCTGAAATGGTACGTGGAAAAAATTCAGAATGGTCACGATGTCGTTAATCAAGGAAAAACACCAATTCACATCACAAGAGTTGATTTTGCGCTGAAAAAATGTCAGGATTTGATAACTACGGAGAGAAACGAAAACCTCGATGAAGATACTGTTATCACGAGTGACCAGGAGTGGGAAGAATATTTAAATGACTATGGTAAAATTCTACATAACAATAATGGCATTGATGTACCCTCGTCAAACCCCGGACCGATACTAGAGGTAATATCAATGACTGCGGTGCTACAGATTCATGATATCAAGTCATAAATTGTTTAAATATTTTTTTAGAATAACTCAGTTGATTTTATGAAAAAAATTATCGTCAACTGAATTGCATAATGTTGTTTAACAAAGAATATGCATAGCTTCAAGTTCAGATTGAAAGTTCGCTGACCAGTTGAAAGAATTAATATCTTTGATGAAGCTAGTCATTTGGGTTATTAAATTAGATGAATTCATTCCTCAGGATTACTACTTGAAAGCTATTACTGTTTTGAAAAATTTGAAAGAAATCGATCCGCAATATGAACTGAACGGTATACGAAATATTTGGATCTTAAAACCAAGCGAGCTTTGCTGTGGCACAGGGATCAGCATATCGCATAAACTCAAAGAAATCTTCCAGAAGGTTAATACCAGACCTAAGGATTACTACACGGTACAAAAGTACATAGGTATGTATTTCATTGCAGGTATAAATACCCTTGTAAATTTTATTTTCAAACGCAATTATAGATCTATGAAATGAGAAAAGAAAAAAATAAAAAAGGACAAATTAGAGCTTTCCATTTTTAGAGTAACATTTAAATGGCTATCATGTATCATCGAAAGTTTTTTTTTTTTTCATTTTTTTTTTTCTATTTAAAGTAGTAAATTGTGTATGCTACTGAACTAGATCTTCCGATGAAGATAATTTGATTGCAAAGCAACACGCGATCACATAGAGGTTTTGTAATAGTTTGAAACAGTACCGGCCTAAGGATATCGATCGGAGCATAGGGCAATTAAAATCTTTTTTAGTGAATATATCTATAGCCAGAACTGCAAAGGTGACTGTTTATCATGTTCAAAATACGCATCTGCGACTATATCAAACACATTTTCATCAATCCATCAGCGATAGGCCATTTACTGTTTCAAAGTAATCGACTAGTTTTATCTTGATTAAATTTGTAAAGAATCAGCTGTACAATTTTATTCTCTATTTCTATTGCATTCTAAGTATAATTATAGTACAGCAACACACTTGATCACAGAACTAGACCCTTAAAATCCCGTATCAAAATCGTTTGCTATATGTATATGAGCTATATAAATCCGTGATCGTTTCAAAACACGTAATTAGGATTCTACATCAAATTGATGATGAACAAAAAAAAAAAATAAAAATACACGTTGGACTTATTTTTTCAATTACTTTCAGAGCATCCTTTGCTGGTACACCAAACGAAGTTTGACATACGACAATGGTACCTTGTGACCAATACTTTTCCTTTGACGATTTGGATGTTCAAGTAATTACAATTAGTTTTATAACAAGAATCGAATTTCAAAGCCTTAAAGCTTTTTCAGCTGAGTCAGCATCTAATTATATAGATACAAGGAAAGTTCGTCTAAGCTTTACAATCAATAGTATTCATATTGGATATTCGAAAATGGCGAAGAAAATGTATATCATTGGTGAATAGCTTTTGGCAATATTATAGTGATGATTTATTTTTTCACCGATAGAATCTTTGATTGTAATTTTTGCACACTTTTCGAACTGAAGGTTTAAATGATGATTGATTTGATTACGAGGTTAAATATTTGGCTGCTTAAAGCTACTTGATTTTTGATTAAATCCGTTAAGCTTCACCCTACGCAATATTCTCGTAGTGAGGCGTTACTTCGATTCAGTTCTAAGCCATATACCTTCGACAACTATCACGAGGCAATCCATATATGTAACACGGCTGTGCAAGAGAAATACGATGACAGGAAAAAGAGACGAAGGATAATTGATAAGTTGGAAGATTTCGAGAAATCTGTTCGGGATGAAAACTGGGATTGCGAAAAGCTAAACGATTATTTGAAGTAATAATTCATCGAGTATTTTCGCTATTCATTTTCATTTCGCTTTCGATGTCATTTACCATATATAAGGGTTCGAAATATGATAACTGTAGAATACTAAAAAAGTCCTTTTAGAACAAACTAATTCAACATTTAGTTTCCTACACGCTAAACCACATCACCGTCAAATGTTTGTAGAGGCTAAATTTCCACAGGAATTTCGGCTACAAGGGAGAACCCTACAACGACGAAATCTACCCTAAAATGACCGAGGCAATCGTCCTCACGATGCTAGCTTCTCAGGAATACATGGACAAACGAAGATGTAGTTTCGAGCTCTACGGTGCCGACTTTATGGTCACTGAAGATCTGTCCGTTTGGCTTATCGAGATAAACACGAATCCTCGAATGCACCCGCCTGGTCTTAAGATAACGGAACGCCTGTACCCCGCCGTGTTAGAAAGTTTGGCCAAAGGTTTGGCGATTTCATAATTCTCACGTGAGATCATATCATCAGTAATATTATCAGACCATCACGTAGTGTTCCGCGTTGCGGAGCTTAAAAGCACGAGACTGAGATTTTCATTTTTTAAACCAAGCGCCCCAAATCTATTAACTGTGAAAAAAGATAAAAGCACATACTTATGTCGGGATAAATTTAAATATAGCGCACATCGTTATGTATAATATTTATGTTTCGGTAATTATGTTTATTCTTCCCCTGCCGAAAATTCTTGAAGAAAATTGAGCCAGAATTTTACAGAAAATTGTCTGAATCTTAATGTACAGACTTCGTATGTACTCTTTAAATAAGAGTAGTAAAAAAAAAAGCAACAATCTCGTTGATTAAAATTATATTTTTTAATTCACGTGCCGGAATCGTATGGGAAATTAGACAATAAAGAATAAAAATAGTTATTCATCTATAAGTAGTAAAGTTACTATTATAAAAACGCACAGGATATAGTGAGAGTTTGATAGTGCTTCAGGGGTTTGATCCCAACCAACGAACTTTTTTTCCTCATCTTTTAATATTCTCTTTATTCAATATTTAATATTATCGCAGATTTTTCTCTACAATACAGCTTCTAATATGATTAAAGATTCCGGATTTTGAATATTTTTTTATGTAGAACAACCATATCATAACAAGATATTCTATGCAATATCCTGTCTCAATTCTTGGCTTTAAGATTTGTTCAAAAGAATATTATTAAAAATGAACAAACTTGAAGTTCATGCGATATTCAAGCTTTGCATGATCTTATTCAATTCGTCAGGATTCGTAGTTTATAGATACGAACCAATATTCTAAAACTTTTAAATTCATTCCTCGAAATGTGTAAATGCTCCCTCATATATCATTCTCATATAATTAACGTCATAATAAGGCTCATACATCTCCATCAGTCTTGTCATCGTGTTACAAATTCGACGTTTAAATACCAGTGTATATAAATAATACGAGATTGGGGGTGATCGACGTAACGATTTGTGCTGCAATTCACTGACATTCGTGATGCATTCGCACGTCATTGTAAACGGTTGATAATCGATGAATGTTACTTCTGGTGTGTGATTTCCGGAGTACTTCGAGTACGAGTTTCGTGGTGCAGTTCGTCCTCTTTTGGACTTGTATATTTATATAGCATTGAATGCGCGCGTCGCTAACATTTTATTGTTGTCTCTACACTAGGGCACGTACTAACGACGAGTGCAGGTCATAAAGCGCATATCAGGCAGAACTCGCTATCGTTGAAACAGCCGTGGGCACCGATAACCGTGGGCTTGGTTCTGGTTCTATTTTCCGTTTATGCCTTTTTAACTGACCGATATTAAGTCTTACAGGATTGAATGGGTTAAAACCGCGTAAAATTGGAAAAATGGCAAAAGGTCGTTCGGTCTTTGCCCGCAAACCTCAGCAGACTGTGTTACGATATTATTGAATCATTCGAATGATGGTCTCGTAATATTATTGTGAATATAATAATCGTACGGATTCTGCTCTATTCAATAAATGCGAAAAAATTTCAATTGTTTAACCAGTTCATAAATTTTTAGTGGTGTTCGATTTGCCGTTGAATCCGAGCTCGGATACCGGCGGTTTCGTCCTAGCTTACAAGCAGAACATATCGGACTTTCAGCCTTATCTTGGCTCCTGCATGTTCGTCTTTGGAAAAGCGATGAATCTGCAGGACACGCCTTCGAAAGAGGAAGCGCGGAAGGCCCGAGGGAAAATCTGTAATCCTTGGGGAAAACAGCGTCGCGCTTGGACCGCGCCTCCCGTTATGCCGCGTGCGAGAGATCCAGGAGTCGTAGATTTAATCGACTTTTTGAAATCTACTCGGTAAACTATTCGTGTAAATCTCCCTTTACACACTACGAACGGAACAAGGCATCTAGATCACGTTCCACGGCTTGACATCACCGCGTAAACGAAGTGTCGATAAGGTAATTGCCTGGACGTGACACCGACTGATGGAGGCAATGTCTGCATCTAGGCAATGATGTGTAACGCAAATGGATTTGTTCGCTTATCCCTCAGGAGATTAATCCTGGATTGTTGCATCATATCCAATAAAACGATAACTTTGAAAAATTTCCAAAATTTTAATGCTTCAAACTTTAAAAATCAATCGTTAGAAGATATTTTATGCTACCTGTGTCCAGGTCTCGCTGATTTTCATTTGTTTATTTTCTTTTTTTTCATCACTCCATATTTTCATTACTCCAGTTTTCAGTCAATTTTTGTACAATCAGAACAGTCATCACTGGACGAAAATTAGTTCGTAGCAGTCGCTCACCGCAGTCGATGACCACCCCCCCAGCTATGAGGGCAGCATTGCCAATCTACATAAAAATGTGAATGAAATGACAATATTGGCTGATACAAACGTAATTAAAGGAATACCCAGAATCATCGTGGCGTAAAACTGTAGCGACTGGGATTCGACCTGATCGATATTTGATTTGATTTTCCATGATTGAAATACAAATCTGCAGTGTAATACAACAGATTTGTAATTAACAAGGATTGTAATCCTATCACCAACGAATATCATCAAACCCATCACACTAAATATAGAAAATAGAAAACCCCAAATTATAAAATTTTCCTTCAAAATTCAAAATTAGATGCCTATATGGTTTATTGAAGGGCTTTTGTGTGATTAGAATCGCAAAAGCTTGACAATTTCCATTCCTTAAATGAATGAAATTTTAATTTTATATATATCTCACCTTGGTAGAGTTTGTATCGCTGCACGGTTGACGACCGTGAGGTAGAAAGTCGAGAAAATGTTCATCCAAATTTGTGTGAATAATTGTATAAAATTAGCGCAGAATACTTTAGAGGTAAGAAATAGTTCCGCAGGCAGTTTTAAGAGTCGTTTGCGTAAATTTTTTTTACATAATGTAACTCTTATTGTCATCAAGTTCTCAGTTAAACAACAGAGACTTCCTTACGAGGTTAAATTTCATCTCAGGTTGTGTTAGACTATGTTAAGAAAGGTGAGGTTTATGTAGTTAGGGACAAAATGGTAACAGATTACGAGTCTTCTCTGAGAAGTTGGAAATGCTTTACGATGACTGCAGGTTGATGAATCGCCACGACAATTAAACTTTTTTTTTAGGGATCGTGAAAGAGTAGGTATGTGTTTGTACGTGTTGCGAATTGCCTCCGGTTTGTATTTTGGAAGCGGTTGAACACGAAAAGTCTGTAACATACCTACGCAAATCCAAAAAGGTGGAATCAAATGATGGAAAAATTCTTTTACTCCTGAATAGTCTATTTCAAATTGTAATAAATAAAGTTAAAACTATTTAAAGACAATTATTTTATTGATATGTACATACATAAATTTATTTACAAGAGTTTAATATTAATTTATTTATCGCTTTCTTTACTTCTAATTGTAAGTACCCCTTCCGAATCACTGTGGGCCTCGAACGACACGTGTTTAATAAAATAACTATACTTTTTTTTTTCTTTTATTATTATTATTTCGACTCGTTATAATTGATGTATCGCGATGGTTATATTTAAAAAAAATCCTTGGTCATAAATAACTATTATATCAATTATAAATATAGTAATTAAATTTGCCCTGCTTGAACATTATTCCCAAAGTATCATACCTATACTAAGGGAAATAATTTTTATTTCTCATAAATATTTTTCTTACGAACAGTCATTTTATTATTTATTTTTATTTTATTTTATTTAATTGTATTTTTTTTTTTTTTTTGGTTTTTGTTTTTTTTTTGTTTGACGCAATTGATTCATGAAAACATTTCTTTGGCCAACGTCAAAATCGATAAAAAAATTGTTAGTATACTCGCAAAAGTACGACTGACTCCTCCATGATGCATAGCTGCTGGATGTTCCTCTGCAACACAATGGGAACAACTTAACTATAAATGCGATTCACAGATATCCTACCTATAGATATTAAAATACGAAGTATGATATGTATTCTACGATCGATATACTCGATAGGGTATAAAGTGCACGACTACGGACCACCAAGATTCTAAAAAATGTATCCACCCCTTCCTTACTCCGAAATATAAGACCAGTGTGTGTCATTTTTTTGTTTCAATATAGCTTCGATTTAAAATGTTGGGACTGGGCTGAATTTTTTTTTTTCCTTTAGATTTTAGACGGAACCGAATTTAGATGATATGGAGAATTTCATTTTCATTTCTCGTGTATTTTTAGAAATTTTACGGTTAAAATTTCGGAACTGATCGATCTTCGTCCATGTTGGGAGTTTGATTAATTGAATTGGTTTAAAGCGTAGACTTTAGGCGTAAGATTATCGATACACGTACCGTTGACAACGTGCACTCGGATGCTGTTTGGGTTCGCGTTGCTTGGACCACAAGTGTAAGTCCCAGAGTCTGTAGCTACTGCTTTTTGGATCATTAATCGACTAGACGTGACTGGCCCCTTCTCCGTGACGAGGCTGACACCACCTCGTGGAGAGTCGAAATTAATCTCCTGCACATAAAAAGAATACGCCTGAAGAAAGAAGGAAAGAGATAATAAAAAAACGGGTCGAGGGAATGGACAATTTGGGCAACTTACTTACGTATATCTTTTCTCTACCGAACTCTAGCAAGGCCGTGCTACCTTTTTCGCGAAATCTCTGATACAGGCAGAGCCTAACGTGAATTATTATACGGTTGTGGTATTTTCCAGAGCCTCGAGGTAGAGCAAACTTTACGCTATACTATATAGCGAGAAAGATATCGTGCCCCTTTTTCATTCAAGAGAGAAGCATGTTACAAGCTTTCTGTTTTTCTGTATTTTTCCTTACTTTATTTTTCAGTTTTTTTCTCCCGTACAGGGAATGAGGCCAACTGGTGGTCAAGTTTCCGCGTCACGTTCTTGTGACGTTACTAATTTAGTTATAATTAGAGAACCTTTACGAATTACTGCGATGACAGGATGTTTTTTTTCTTTTTTTGTTTTCAAAGGTGAATGATTTTGTCAATTCGAGAGTGGATCAAGTATGAATCACCGGGTAAGTGTGGCCACCACGAATATCACGTTTTCCGATTGGTTTATAATTATCGTGCTGGACCCTCAGCCCTGACAGCCGAGTATCATCACGGCCCTTTAAACATTCCTCACTTTGTTTGCGCACAGTATGTCCAAAAAAAAAAAAATCATAGAGAGGCAGAGGTTCATTGGCATTTTGCAAACGAATTTTACAAGAAATATGGTTGCTGCATGTCAAAATATGAACAAATTCAGTTACATATTCGGTTGCAGTGGTAACACGCATTCACAAAAAGCATGTTTTGTCTTTTCAAATTTTTCTACAAATTCACTGAAAAATTTGGTGAATTTTTTAATCATCTTCGAGTGATCTGGATTTATTTTCTCTTCTAATTTGTATAACTTGTGAATTCGAAACCCTTCAACCATCAAAAGTATCTAAGTTTTAAGCAATCGTTACACTCTTTTTAAAGTAATTATTCATCATGCCTGCAGTTGAAAAAAATGTCAAAGGGTGAAGATATTATCCCAAAGTGTCACCCTTGTCCCACTACTCTCTGCTTTTTAAACACTCACTATTCTGTTGTGACTCCAAACCATCATCGGTGGTGGTTCTGGTGCAAAGCGGACGAGGCAAGTCAAGTTGATGGTGCTCCCTTTGTTGACGAATAGGTCTGGCGCGCCGACTATTTCCGTTATCGGTTCTGCAACACCAATTATTATTAAGTATCCGGCAGCAAGTGACACCTAACTTCACCTCGACTAACATAACGGTATACTCATCACTTCAAGTGATCAATTCACTCTAATAATTATGCAGCAAGATCACGGAAATTGTAAGATTATCTTATTCTTTGACGACGTTTGATAATAATTTTCTCAAATTTTCTTAGGGATATGCGGTTGACGAAAGTTTTACATGAAACGTAGTCTTTTCACGTAATATTCAATTACAGAATCAAATTAGAATTAATTTTCATCTTTCTCGCGCTCTCTGCACATGGCTATTTCATTCGTATAGAGTTAAAATCCCTGAAGACGAATCTACCTGCAGAAAGTTCCCATTATCTAACGCTTGAACTATATATGTCTAGTCAAACAAGGAGCTTGTTAAATTTTTTTGGGCACTGTACTATTTGATAATAATGAAATTTGTGTATATCTTAATCCGATGAACAATGAAAGCTCATGAAATGTGAAGATGTATTTAGCCAGATTTATGAAAAGACGTTCGAAAGCAGTGGATGAGTTGTAAATTATAATTTGATGAAAACAATGGGTATAACTACTTCAATGAAGAATACTCGCCGTTTCTCTTCATTGAATTAAACCACAACCTATATGGAATACTTGTAATATCAATTATTACATAAATACCTCACAATGCCCACTCTTGTAGAAAATTGTGGTAATGGTCATATTATATACAATGTAGATATACATTACTGGAAGGATTGAGCATTATTTGAATAAAATTTCGTAACATAAAAATCCCTAAATGAGTATAAATTTTTTTTTTTCAAATACAAGTATATTCCATAAATATCTAAGTATTCATATGATTGATCGTATCGATAAGTTATTTTTATTGCGATACGATAATACCCTTCGTATGTGGCTCGATAATCACGTTTCACATTTATGTATTTCTGTATACGCGGTAGCTGATACGAGCGTTGTAATCTATACAAAATTTTGTATTAGATTTCGTAAATAAGTGAAATCGATTTTGTGCTCTAAGAATTAGCTTAGTATCTACTAGGACCGTTCTTCTCATAAATTTTGAAACATATGTATAAGAATAATTGTAGTTGATACCACGACGTGCTCTATTAAAGATTCAACGATAACGTTTTCCTCGTAATAGTCGGTTCTGTAAAAATGAATACTTTGCGATATCGAACGTTTCAACTTGATTTTCTCGTATTGCTTAGCACCAATAAGAGACCCGAGCTATTCCTATTTACACTGGAAATTCATTTTGCTAATTCCTCTACGCTTTCAGAGTTTCAGACTCACTGAGGATGACTTTCGCAAAAAATATAAACGTCGAATTTCTGAACAACAATCACAATGATATTATTGAATTGAGAACAGCACGGAAGAATGACTTTTCAGTCGTTTATTTGATTCGATAAACTGATGACTTCAAAATTTTGAAAAAAAAAAAATCCCTTTGAATCGACGAAATTATGCGAAAAAATAGTCGATATATGTCTGACAATTATGTGTAGCCTTTGCTGTGCTACGGGAGAATAAACGAGTAATATACCGTGGTGCAATTACCTCAATTTTCCATAATGAAACTGTGATAATAAGGGGTCATTTCAGGTGAAATTATGACCACTTAAGCCCGTGACAGGCTATTTCACTGTACTGATTTCATCTGAAATGACCCAAAAATTATTTTCAACTGACACTTACGCTAACTGATGAATAATTTTCATATAAATCGACAAGCATTGATATCATCACTATGCAAATATTATAAATACTGGTGTGATGTAGTTCGAAGAAATTAAATGTACGAATACCATTGAAAAGTTGTATTTATAAGTCATTACGGTTACCTGAATATTTACTTCTTATTTAAAAATACTTTTATACGTAGATCTCTCACTAATGTCTGTATTTGTCACGAAATGAATGTTTCCTTGAAACAAAATAATAAATATTTACGGTCAAGTTTCGCCCAATGCTAATTTGTGGCATGCTGTATTCAATGTTATAATCGATAGTATATTTACAGATACATTTGGCACATGGGCATTTTTCTTAAATTGGATCTGGATTCTTAAACGCAATATCGAGCACAATCAGCTTACAGTTTCATTTCAAGTATAGGCAAAAATTAATAAATTATTATACAAATCTTGTAAAAAGTTTGAGAACTATGCGGTTCGTTAAGATCGACACAAAACATATTCTCACTCTTATGGTGCAGTGACCTGAGACAAAATCAAGATTTTGTTGATGTTCGTGCATACATATCGACAGATATTTGTATGCATGCGATATGGATATCCAGTAAATCGGATATCGTGGTTATTTCTTCATATTCCGGATGTCCAGAGGATATTCAGAGCTCTGCCAGGAATATCTTTATAGATATTGAGTATTGAACATTGTCCGACAACGTATTGCGATGGGTGAGACTAATCTCTACCCATACCAATGTCTATCGACGATACAAAGCTTCTGGCCAAATATTATACCATTAAGAAAAAAATCATAGGTTTTACTGTTGATGACAAAATTCTAAATGTTTGGATTCACAAGCTGTCATAGGGAATCTTTTTTCTTACCGACAATCGTGAGATGAACTGGATGGCCTATGGGTGGGGTGGTCGATATCTGACATTCGTAGATACCAGAATCTTTACGCTGAGGATATCGAATTCTGAGAGTCCACTCTTCGGAGTGCGGAGAATGAAGTGCTTCAAATCGCTGATCACTGGTATAGGTGTACCGGCCAACGGTCAGAAGGTGAATGTCTCTATGGCGCACCCAGGATACCTATAGAACAGTATAGAGTTAATTAATTAGTGGTTATGATTCCCCAAACGCAAGACCGTTCATACGTCAGTTTCCATGGCGCGTCCAGCTTTGAATTAACAACGAATAATGATCATGTATTCAATCCTCGTTAGCATTTCTGCACGGAATAGATACGCAGCTAAAAAATTAATATTTACTGCGTGTTTAAAATATAAGCCAAAATAAGTTTAATTATATCTGATTGTGTAGAAGTCAGCCGAGGGTTAAGGGTCATATGGGTTCAACGGTGTACGTTATCATTTTAATTTACCTCGCTCACGCGAACTCAACACTCGTTGTTCAATGTACAGGTATAAAAAGTGTGACTAATAGAAGTTCTACTCCTTTTTACTTTCATCCAACCGAAAAAGTACAATGTTGAGTAATCGTTATGCAAAGGATGATAGTGCGCGAAAATAATACGTCTTTGGTGAGTGAGCTCAGTGTGCTATTAACGGTGGTCTAGACTCTAGATTCCTGTAGGCTGTAATGACGAAACAAGAAATTGCTAATGAACAAAGTATCTAGTGTTTGATGGGTGTTGATATACGTTACGTTACGTGGTGTACAGTTTGATCACTATGCTTTGATAAACATAAGTGGTAATTATCGAACAATCGAATCATATATACACCGTGTAATTAACAAAGTAATTAAGAACATTCAAGTGGGTTAATTAAATTTCACTGATTTTATAACACAGCGTATATGTAGATTCTCGTCTAATTTGTGACAATTGTGCATGTGAAGTACAGTACACTGAAGATTGAGAATTTATCACCTCGAGAGCCATTACCAAATTAGATACTAAAATTTGGCTTCAGGAAAGGGAGACCCATGTAAGGCTTATCCAAAATCCATTTCAATTTCTAAGAGACAGTGAGAAATTATAAGGCACCTTTCTTAATTGCTTGGCGATCTTACATTATCGCACTTTATAAAATTATCAGCAAAGAGGCTTTACGTAGGTATAAGTGAGGCTGCCACGAAGATCAGCTGTCTTTAACGAGTTCAAGCTATTTTCCACGACTTAATCTTAGCTCTTGAAAATTTCGTCTCATTCATGCCTCGCACAACCATCTTCTTCTCCTACCGTCTGAAAAGGGTGTAGTGAATGTGTTTAATAATGTAGCCTCTTAAAATTTAACATCACGTTCTCTAGTAGAAGCTCAAGTATCCTCCCAGAATGGGAATGTGCTTGAGTTTATCGGCAATACAACTCGTCAAGTTCTACATTCTTTCTTTTCTTCTTTGTTATCCTGCTTCGGAGCTTTTCACCGCTTGTGCCAACTAAGCCAGCCAAGCTCAGCTGTTATCTTTGGCATTAGCATTGGACGAAGAATAAATTAGTGTCATGGGGATCGAACTGATCTTCGCCTTGAATATTCTTAGCGTTCACACAAAGCTTTTGTAGTTCGACAAAGCTTTCCTAGGATATCGCGATTTACGGCAATTCCTACGGCGGTAACTTCCCTATTATAGTTTATCAAAGCATCTACTCCGTCAGTTCTCTATTCTTAAGTATATACATACTACATGTACAACATGGAATATCTCGATGAATACATCACAATTGGCTAAAATTACGTGTTATATACCATATCAATATATCTGTAGTTATTGTTAGGTTACCGGTACATATAATTTGCACAAAACACCTACCCTAATCTTGTACAATTCAAACATAGTATCTTACAATATTTAATACACCTACTTTACATTACAATCTAAAAATAATCTCACATTGAAAAAGGTCGAGAAACTTTTGATATTATTCTATTGAACCGAGAGAGGAATTGTTTCAGAAAAACTTATACTCTTTTTATTTATTTCTAGTTTCACTTCTGAATTATCATTACAATCTAGTTTCCGTACACGGTTTTTTTTTTTTTAATTTTTTTATTTCTCGTTTTTTTTTAGGATTTAGCAGTTCCGGATGGTTCATTGTTTTTAGTAAGAGGTTGACTTCTAGTTGTACGGAACTCTCAGAGCTCGGGCAGGAACTCTTTAGAATCAATTTTTCAGCGCATAAGCAATGCGCGAGGTTGGTAAAGTTCCTTATTTCTTAAGCTCAGGAGAATTTCAAGATTTCAACAAGCTTTCGACATTATGAAATATTTATTTCCTTCAAACATAAAATATCATATTTTTGTTCGCCATTTGATTCTTTCGGGATCTATGACTGCAAAGCTATTGCTTACATATGGACATTTAACAAAAAAAAAAATAAAAAAATTTCTGAATTCTACTCAAAATTTTGTACAACAAACCAAAAGAAAAAAAAATAATAATTTTCTTTGAAGAATTTGTAGTGTGCCAAGAAGCTGGCTGTTCTCATTTCTCAAAAGTGATTCCTGTCAGTTTTTTTTTTGGCCTCAACTACTTTTCCTAATTATTGGAAGCTCTGTAATTTTTCGAAAGGATTCCGATGGGATTTCAAAAAAATCCCACTTAGTTAATTCAAAATCAGCTACTAGTAGCAAATTATAATATATGTACAAATATCGACGGAATTGAAGTAATTTGTTCCAAGGGCACTCGGATATTATGGCCCTACCTATACAACTCGATGGCGGAACGACATTCTTATTTAGCGTAAATTTCCGTTGCGTTTTGTAGTCTCCGGTACCCCAATCCATTTTTTAGGTACGAATGAATAGTCGATATCGTGAACGTGGTATAGTTGTATGGTAGTACGTGAAAAGAAGTCTATAATACAGCGAATATCCATTCGTATAGAAATGGCGCCTAGGGATAAGGGAAGCAAGAAACTTCTACCCGACCAACAATACATTTTTTTATGAAATTAATTACTTCCTAATACTCACGATAACTTATTGAATCACCATTTCGTACGCGATTTGGTAGCAGTTTTATTTCTATTTCATATTTCCTACCATCAACGTCCATACACGCACACATCGGTATTGTAATGAAATTAATTAATGTGTACAAGGGAGGTATCAATAACGACGATTTACAGGGATTTGAGTATATTTTAGTCTATTTATTATCGATATCGTTCATTGTCCTGTTGATAGAAAATCCGGAGAGTACGTTTCCCCGTTATTCCAAATCAGCGAAAATATATGACATCGAAAGGTCGCAAGCACTTTGTGCTTTCGGCAACTAAGGGGAGTCACAGGTGTTTAAATGTTGCAGAGGACAAGTATAACGGTAAGACCTCGGATATTTTATGGTAGACGCTCGTCGTCACGTTATTGTTTCTTTTTTTTTTCTTTTTTCATCACGAAAATTTATACACAGACTTTATTTCGTGACGAGGTCGTGTACCTACACCTGACTTGAAAAAGAAATGGTAGGTGTTTAATTCTTGTGTGCCTTTTTCCAAGCGAATTTTTTACTGTTAATTGGTGAAGGCGGGTTCTACATTAACGAAAATTGCGAATCTTTGAAGGAAAAAGAAGGAAATCAAATTACTTTCAAATTATCGTAGTGATATTTATGTATGAGATATTTCGTGTGATGTATAAGGGCCTCTAGCCCCGTTAAATTATTTTTAAAAAAATTTCAAGCAAAGTAGAATATACCAAAAAAAGACTGCCTAAATTATTTCACAATTTTTGGTGCCTAATTCACCGAGTACCAGGTGTTTGTAACGTCAGTCAATTTTATTTTCTCCATTTTTATGCCTTTTTCAACCCCGAATTTCATTATAAGATATAAAAAATTCATAACAATACATATCGTTTTAAATCCTGTTTAGCAACTCCTTAGACATCATATTCGCGTTTTTGAAGTCGTTGAAAATTGCAACAAATATTGGCACAAATAGAGACGCGTCATATCTCAAAAAGAAGCTCTGGCTGGAATCAGGATTTTCGAATGACGATTTATACCAGGTGTATAAATTTTTCTTTATAGTACACATCGCCTGAAAAATGAATTTATAGAAAATTATTGATCCAACTATCTCGAACGTTGCATTTTATTTATTGACAGTTTCTATCTACATGGGATATTTTTTGCTAAGTCAATCGACCAAAAATCAAGCCCGACCGCTTTCGTCGCAAATCTTTTATACCATTAGAACCTTGTTAATTGCATACGGGCTAAACGATCGCCTGGCCTGCCTTGCCGAATTAGCAGATTCTCACCACACCAGTCCCACGTTCGGATTAGTCAGTTAAAACGCGATAGAATGTCAGCAAATACCGTTTTTTTTTTTTTTATTTTTACTTTTTATCACTTATGGCGATATAAGACAAGTATTAATTTCGGTCGAAAAGTGATTTCTACTCATTTCAACGAATCTTTACGTTTTCAGCTCTTTAGAATCCGGAAAACAGGATCTTAAAAGGATGCCGATCTATCCAACAAACTCGGACGATGATCTCGGAAACGGATCTCGGAAAAATCTGAAATTTACAGAACCTTAGATTTGAATGATGGGCATGAAAATTTGCCACATTCTATTGAATTCGAACATTCAGCTTCTTTCAATTTTTGTAAATATACATATTTATTCTTGATACTTCCAAATTAAAAATAATGTTATTTCGAGTTCAAACGAATAGTATTCAGTACGTTTCTGAATTAAAAAATATTTTTTTTATCGACCTAAAAAATCTATAAATCTAAATTTGCCGAATGACCTTTGAAAACGGTTGGATAAGTACCGTAAAGTACCGTGATAAATCGTCCTTTCAGTCTTGTTTTCTAAGAAACGAACGTTTTAAAGAGATTCGTTAGAAATTCGGGACTCGCGGTCAGGACTTCTAACTGGCTTACCGCGTCCTGATTGTTACCACTTAAGTGATCGGTTTCCACAAGTTCTTCACCTCCAGAGCTCCGAGTCCGATCACTTAGCGGGTTCCCACTGAACAAGTCAACCTAACAATAGGATCCAAAGTGAGTCCATTTATCTGTGTAGCACGTAGTTGCCATACTGACAGGAACCAAGGCTTGCTGTTTGTTTGAATTATATATAAGAGTGATTTTTTGGGTTAATATTATCGTCAATATTGTTCTCACGAAGAAAAAATTTTCACCATTTAAGACCGCTTAGTAATTTTTCTAAAAATATTCTCATTTATCGTAACCCTAAAAGTAAATTATGCGTTACGAGACGATTATAATAGCTATTACTAAGATATGGAGAATCACGTGAGATTAAGATATCATGAAACCTAGGGAGCAGCTGTGTCGGAAGGTAATTCCAAAAACCTTGTTCCAGCAGTCAGATGCTGGAACGGAGTGGCTCATATTGCCGTGTGACAATGCACGGCTTTGCGCATCACGGTATAACTTTTGGACATTTAAATTCAGTCCACTTTCACAGTTTATAATGATCTTTCAGAAAACAAAAAAGTGCGAACTTTCAACTCCTTCAGTATGGCTACTAGACGTGGCTACGCAGTTAATTTGACTTACAATGGTTCTGAGGTTAATGCGTTGGTGCGATAAGTGTAATTCGCAATAAAATTGAGGACACTTTATTCTGGGAAAAGCCCATTTAACAGAGCAGAATGACTCCGATAGTAATGTCGAAGTATATCTGAATAGCCAATAAATGTAAAATGTAAAGTAATTGGGTGCGTCTTACAAAAAGATTCATAGCTTGAGAATTATTTGTAATTCTCATTGAGAGTCTCTTTCTGACATACGAGTATAGAGGTTTTTATAAAAAACGAAAGACAAATTGTAATACATCCTACGAAGATAGTTTTGCTTACATTTTCCTAGAGGAAAACTCAATAATTTTTTGCAGTTTGAAACTCCGTCACTGAGGGGAATATGCTGTCTGAAACGTTGAGAAATGAGCTTCAAAACGATGTTTGGGTTGTTCTTTGTCAATTTTAACGGCGGAATACCTTTGGTCTCTCTGATATTGTTCAAACTTGGTATATGTGGGAAAAGTATTTACCCGGAAACCACTCCTTCCGAAAACTTTTTGTAAAAAAAAGATTTGTGGTTGAGTTTCAGAGTTTAACTACTTTGGTGAGAAACTGTAGAAAAAATTTTGCTTTTCATTTTGATTCTACTTTTAATTAAAATACAAACAAGATAGATAACGTATTTGAAAGGACTCTATAAATCGTCAATCCAGAGCTGAAAACTCGTCTCGATGATTTGCCGATCTTCAAGCATCCATAATATTTGAAAAACGAAAATTAAAGTCTCTGAAATACACCAATTTCGAATCTGCCTAAACTTTTTTTACGGGTTCCTCAGATATGTAACCTGACATCCTGAAAATGTTCTGAAACTTTTTCTACATATGGGGGGAAAATTAATTCCCCAAGTTCCTGATGAGTTACCAACAGCCATGAGATTGTGCTTCAAACTTGGTCCAGCCAAATTCACGAGATTAAGTTTATTTTCTTGTACATCAAAATCAGACATGTAATGAGAGATTCAATGTAACGATCCGTTCACCCGTTCCTCGTTAGCTATCTCATTTTTCCGAATAAGAAAACGATCTAGTCAATCTGAGTAGATTGAGCTTGAAACACGACCTCACACCTAATGATAGCTGATCGTTACGAATTGAAAACTCTACGTGTTTACTCAAATAAAAAATCACTTTCAGAACTTGTACAAAATAAACTTTGGCTGATTCGAAGTTGTAGTTTTTAGTGATTGTTATTTTCCGATTTTCGAACAATAATTACTATTCATGGTCCTTGAAATTTCGAATATGATTGGAACGAGTCTTCATAGATTTTTTTCTACGATCATTAGAGTTTCTCCTTTCGAATAAGTTTTCGATCTCCTTGCCATTTTGATCAGATGTGCACCATGATTTTAAAAATTAGAATGTATTAAACGTTTTTTAATCAAATTAGAAAAATTCTAAGCTCAAAGATCCTTTTCCTCGAAAGAGTTTTGGGTGCCCTGGCTTTCAATAAAATGCTAACTGTGTAGCAGCTTCGAAAAAAAGGCCTGTGTATCATTAGATGTTGTAGAAGGCAAGAAAACGAACAAAATACTAAAATACTACGATAATTCAGCAAGTTTTTTGTGATACTCTAATTTTATATAAAAAATTGATGAAAACTAAAAAATTATGAAACAAGACTTCGTTAAGAGTAGAACAATTACACTAATAAAAGTATAAAAATCCTCACCGTTCGATTACCCAAATTCTTGACCTTGCAGACTAAGTGAACAGTCTTTCCAACCAGTCCTGTAAAGTTGGAGGGCATAGATGTGTCAAAGTAAGGACCTGTTCCAGGCGTTGGCCATTCCTCGAGAAAGTCTGTCCGAAAGTTTCGTAATCCGATCACGGTACCACCTGAAAAAAAATAAAGAATCAACATTAAATATTTACTTTTTTATGAATTTTACGCAACGAAAAAATATCATTCGTCAAGAACGGTAGTCTCTAGAGTGATAACGTAGCTACTTAAAAATTCATTAAAAAAAAGCGACATAAAAAAAAGAGAGATCGAAAGACTTCGTACCGAATATGTTTTCATATCGAATTCGTGCATATTCAAAGCCTTGGTTAACAAGTTAACTGCCGCTGGTATATCGATGTGAACCTCCCCGTATGTAATAACCCCTTTTTTATTCGTATAATTCCATTTATTCAGTAATAGATACATCATCCAAAACCCCGATTAATCAAATCGTACGAGAAATTAATGAATTACGTTATTCATTTTTAATTTTTATGTAAAATTCAAAATCATTAGAATATTTTATACACTTTTTTTTTTTTTTTTAAGCATGAATTCATGAGAATTTTTCAACGCATCGCTAAGTCCAATATACTAAAGTTTCAACTATTAGTTACGCTGCTTGAATTCAGTGAATAATGGGTGACAGAACAACTACCTATATGTAACCGAATCTCTTGAGTAATGTTGAAAAATAATATAGGTACGATGTTGGCCTATAACTGAAGCGGAGTGAAAAAGTTAATTAAACCGAGTTAATTGGGAAAAAGTGAGCTGTTGATTTTCAAACGAGTGACAATTATTTTAACGTGACAATACCG
The DNA here is from genome assembly GCA_963924015.1 of Macrophya annulata. Classification (NCBI taxonomy): domain Eukaryota; kingdom Metazoa; phylum Arthropoda; class Insecta; order Hymenoptera; family Tenthredinidae; genus Macrophya; species Macrophya annulata. The sequence goes on from OZ001261.1 coordinate 15,331,520, forward strand.
TCCGGGTGCTTCAAATCCGTCAGGGGTTATTGGCGAGGGATACTATGTAATTTATGTATATATAGATATATGATCAACTTTACGGAGCTTTGGAAGAGACAGGAAAACATGACGTCCTGATACAAAAAAATTGTTTCAAAACGGTGGATATAATTTTATATTTCATCTCTTTCGAAAAATATAATCGAATCTATCAACCCCAGGACATACACTCTCTCGAAATTTGATGCCAACTATTTTTTGACGTAAACCACGCACGTTATATTCATATACGGTCAAAAAGGGGACGGAATCTAAAAAGATTAAATTAATATACGTAATTATAAAAATTCTATAAGCTACGGTTTTGTAGGTATTGGTAGGGTACTTTACTTTACCGCAGTTTGACCTGTTTGTATTTCATTTTTAACAATTTTTTTACTGTATTAGCATTCTGAATATTATAATTGTTATTGTTATGGTATCAAAAATCAAAAGAAATTTTCTTCTCACGCGAGTGTACCCATTTTTCCAATAATGTATACAAATGGTCCTTATTGTTTGAGTATACCAGAGGGTTTTTTTTTTTTTTAAGTATTCACGAATTTTCGTTGATTTTTGAAGTTATTGGAGATTTTTTAATCCAGCAAAACAAAATAAAAAATAAAAATTTCTTCTTTAATCTTGCATACGATTCTTATATGAAAAAATCCTCAATACCTCCCTCGTGGCTTCAAGGCACGAGGTTCCGCAACGTTTGAAAATAAAGTATGAAAGTATTGCAGATTAAAATACAGGCATAACCTATTACATTATCTAACATCCATTTTACAATTTTACTACCCTGCAGCATTTCGAGGTACCTTTTAGATCGGAATCCCGATATTGGGTACATACCTATTTGCCTACGAGTTATCCAATCTGGAAATAAGAGGATTCATAAATTGATGAAATGCACTACAGGGACATAACGCAGCCTGTGATGATACATGGGCAACTTAAGATAAGATTTTCTTAAAATTTATTCGGAATTCGTCTGTTACGATTTATCATCGGTGATATAACACGATCAATTATTGTTCACAACGAACCAAACCGCGCCCCTCTTTGCTTTTCCAAAGTTCGAATCTTCCTTGTAAATTGGTGTGCCATTAATTTTCACGGACTATACGCAGCTCCTACCGTAGGTAGATATATATTACTCGTAATGTATTCCTTCCAGAATTATACGAGCTGTCGGACACAATAGACCTGGGAGTAACACTGCTATGTAATACTTGGGAAGTTGAATTTTGGTAGGGTGATACGGAGTCACATGAACGAGGGTTACCCGCAGTTCTGAAGGCACCGGCTCTGTGCCAGTCGTAACAGTTTATGTATCACTTTCAAATATTTGAATGCATTTTATTAAAAATATATTTTCACTCCAATGTTGGAATAATATTTGACAGCGAGTCCAATACTAAATACTATAGTTTGAATCTCCTTACTTCATCAAAACTTCACTCTTACTCAAATTCATTAATCAACTAAAAGATCTTCAAACTGTAGAAGATTGTCCGAAAAATTTTCGTATACATTTCAGCGAGAATGTATTCAGCCAACATCTAGCCAGTAAAGCTTTGTCGGGAATGAACCTTGTGCCCAGCTGAATTTTCAAAGCTCAAAGTACCGAATGCTTAGAAACGAAGATAGCTCAAGGCAACTGTAGATCGATTACATTTATTCTCAGTTAGCCTTTGATCAGAAGAAATCATCAAATATTCAAGAGTAAGACAAGTACTCCAAGCCCTTACTTTTAGTCAAGTATATACCATCGTTTACCTTTGATGAAGAACGAATGGTGCCTTTAGGGGACATTTATAGTTTGATTAAGAATTGCTAAGGCAAAAATCTTACTCATCAAAAATCACATATATGGCATTGATTTTCGAACAAAGAAAAACGCGGTATTATTTATTACTAATTGTTGAAAAAAAAACAAAATGTCCGTTATTTTGTTAAAATGACATATGATTCATTAGAATATATTTCATTCACACAGCGTAGAAATTATACGTCATGGAGTAAAAAATGTCGTACTCTAGTAGCGAGAATAATATATATCTTCAAGCCGTTAAAAGGGTTGTAAATTATCAAGAATACCATTACGACTTTTTCATCATGAAAACCAATCCGGCGTTTGCAGGATTCATTGGGTCAGTTTTACTGGAGAATGGTTTGAACCTATAAAATTTAAAACGATCACACACCGTCTAAGTCAACAAATAAAATTTAATTAATCGTTAAATAATCAAGACTTGAATAAATTTAACAAGAAACTTGGTATAAGATATGTATTTTATAATTTACTTGCTTGAAAATATTTTGTCTAGAAGAAACTTCGCGTCTTTATAATTGAGTACCTCTTATGGAAATTTTATGTGAAATCTATGGCAATTCTAACACATGAATCCATCTTTTTTCATTATATTTACCAGTTCATCTTCCATTAAGAGTAAATCGAACAGTTGTCTATATTCAACGCTAACGTCTAAACGATACTGAAATAGTCGTGTTAAGGATAATGCTTATGATAGAAAAAAATTTCACTACAAATATGCCTACAGTTGATTCTGCAATTAGTATTGTCCCTTCCGCATTTTCTGTGTTAATTTTAGAAGAGTAAAATTTGAGCAAATTTGAGTATAAAAATTGGTGAAAACTTTCTGGTCGTGGAAGTGCAACTCGTCACAGTATTGCTTAATTATTTTATTAATCTCTTTACAATTAGAGATACTGTATTTACAGTGTCTAATTGTGATTAGAATAATGACGTTTGAAGAGTGTGTATTTTGTGTAGATGGCGTAACGCGAACGGAGCTTGTAAAGCTTGGAAACGTGGGTCAACTCCAATTACTCTTGAGTTTTTTTTTAATTTTCGTTTATTTTTTCTGTTTTTCATGTCAACGAAGCTTATGCAGACATTTTGGTTCAGCTTTGGTCTTGTTCTCTGCCTTTTTCCACGATATAAAAAAGTTTAATACCCTACCATGACACTCGGGGGTACGTTCCTCTGTTTGCCGAAGAACTGAAGAACCTTTTTACAGCAAATAATTGTTTATTTTTCAGGTAATCCATTTCAGATGATATACGAGCTTCTAAAACGTTGAATTAACGCTTCAAAAAATATGAATAATTATAATTTAACAATATACTATCTCAGCAGAGTAATTCTAAACAACCCACACAAACCAGAGATCAATTAATCCGTTAACGTGAATTCATTTCATAGTAGTTAGTTACACAAATTAAATACCTACGCAAATTTTCAATAGGTATATATATATATTCGTATAAATATATTTGAAACAACGAAATCGACGAGAAAATAATGTATTTATTGAACCGTTCAGTAAATTTGATATGTGGTATTGATCAAATAAAAACACACCCTGTACAGGCTGCTACCAATGATTGTAATTGCGATAATATCATCATTTGAAGATATTTTTAATTAAACTAGATCGTACAATCGAGAGATTCGAATATCCACCGCATAACTGAAACTGAAATTTATTCAGAAATATAGAAAAAATAAATCCTAATAAAAAATATATGCATTTTGAATATCAAAAATTATTTCTTCATTAGCCAGTCCTCTCACCAACGATTTGTACGAATTTCATCACAAGTTGAAACAGTTTTATGATAAGGTTGAGTTTTTTATACCTAGATAAATATATAAGTTGCTATAAACTATTTAGTTAAACTTACCAAAAGAAAATATAAAAAAGATGAGCGTAGGAAGAGAAGTTGACATCGCTATCGGGGTAAAATTTTGTTACATATTGTCACTCCAGGGTTAAGCACATTTTAATTATTTTTTCAAAAACTTTTAGCTTCATTTTCTTATCATTGATAATATTATTCGGCACATATTGTATACGCACTATTAATTATTTGAACAGACTTTTCTTTGATTCAACACCTTTTAACTTTTACCACTGCGATATGTCGACCACATCTTATCAAACTGACCCAATCGTTTGCGGGATCACTTGCCGAGATAAATTTATAACGTTTAATTACATAAGTATATCCGAAAATTCAATTACTAGAACATTACTTGTCCTACTTCTTGAAAAATAGAAGAAAAAAAATAATAAACTTCGATTATTATCTGTATTAGAATTTTCTCCCAATTATGTCACGCAGCACATAGATGAGAGGGCAGAATTCCATTCGAACACTATTCACAACACACTAAAGACACCTTAGCAATATTAACATTTGCACCCCCGCACAACGCCAGTATATAAAACGTAATTCGGGATATTGAAAACTAATTTTTATACTCAAATGAAAAAAGTCTATCGTGATAAATGAAAAATATTTTTAAAAATCGATGAAGAATCTTAGATAAAAAATATTATCTGCATTAATTTGATCACCGTTAATAAAAGTTATAGTAACGAATTAATTAGCATGAAACTAAACGAACGGTGAACGCGTTATCAATTTCCTCGATGTCATTAATTAATTGAATTGTTAACGAACGATGATAAATTACGAATTTGACTATTTAATAGGTTAAAACACGAGGTGAAATTAATTGCCAAATTTTTTGGCAAAAAAAAATTCGGAAGTATTCCAAAGCACCTGCAGCGGAGTGTTTCGAACGGAGATGCTCCCGCGTCAAAGATAGCCGAGGGACTACATTGCGCGAGCGCCACTCCCTCGTCGACCACGCAGCCGCCCCGAGCACGGCGTATATTTTCTATGTATAGGTATTATACGAACATGTATATGTATATGAAAGGACATATCGCATATACGCACTCTTACGAATACCATGCAGAATTCCTATAGGTTATTTACACCCCCTTCACTCCTGCACCGAAAGCACAAATTCGACTTCAGGCACTGTTGATGCCATTTACCATAGAGATCCATTGATAGAGGAATGAAAGAAACTCAAATTTCATTATAATCGATGGACATTGCGACTCGGAAGAATAAATAGTGGAGGAACAGGGAACGGGGGCAAGAGCGTTGAAAAAGCGATCCGCTGAAATTTCGGAGTTCCGTGTTTTTGAAAAGATGATGCCTATACTTTATGTTTAAGTAATTGTTACAAGCTTGAGAAATTCTTATAGATTTCTATGGTTGTTGAGTAACTACTGAGACTTGTCAGTATGTGGTTTTATGTTGTTTTAGAAGAATTTTTTTCCTTCTATAAAACGCTGGAAAATTTGTAACTCAATTCTAAAATAGTCGCTCACATAATACCCGCAATTTGTTTTCTGATATGAAGAAAAGCTGCGTTTTGAAGATATTCCCAAAGTGGAACTCGTCTTAGTACTTGGAAATTTTTATTGAAATTGAATCTATCTGTACTTACGTATACGTATAATTCGAAAACATTAGCTTTAACTGAAAATAAATGAGATTTCGCAAAAAATTGTAGATGTCCATATGATAAAACTATACAAAATCCTAAACTCGATTTGTCTGCCAGAAACTATAATATTTTCAGTGGACTACTCCTGGCTAATTGGGCATCCTTTCTTCCTGGTCAACGATAATCCACCGGGGTTTTACTCGTTGTGTACAGGAACGTGCTTCTCCGACTCGTTTTTTTTTTCCGGATTACTGTAATGTTCGCTGTCGCTTGAATTTGAATCAAGGATGTAACCGTTTCGAAATTTTGTACCTAGTTCAATTACGTATTCCCAATTTCATTAATTTCATTTTTAAACTTTGGAGCGCAGAGATTATGCGGTACTCGTGTACCTACGTGGTTACCAGAATTTGAGGGAATTGACGTTAATCTCATTCGACGTAAAAGTTTTTTTTTTTGTATTTTTTTTTTTTTTTCTTTTTGTTTTTTCTTTTCGAAAAAACCGTTATCATTTGATATTCTGTTGAATGTTATAACTGCTATGGGATTTAAAAATCGTCGATGAATTCTAAAAATTTTGTTGGAGTATTTTTACTACAAATATACATGAATATAATCTACTGTACCTATAGCTACGCACTGAATTTCATTTTTATTTAAATTTTTAGTAAAAAAGTCGAGAAATTGAAAACCTCCGATACTTGAACTAGTTCACCAAACGCGGTCAACAAGAACATTTATAAAACTGCTGCTAGGGGCAAGTAATCGCTCTCAGCTCAACTTTATGTATGCTGGAAAATTTAAGTTTTTAGTTAAAGTTCGGTACTGCACGTTAATCTCGCTGTGTCACGCATATAGGTATAACCAAGTTGAAATTTTGCACCCACTTTGATTCTTCAAGCGTCTGTTTCAAGCTCTCATGGCACTATTTAACCTAGAGCTTCCGCAGACTGCAGTCAACTTAAAACTTCTTCTCCTTAGCGCCTCCTTTGCATGTTCATAAGTCTTGAATTTCAGTCTCCTTTTTCAGTCGCGGACTAATTAGTGACTACGCATTCTACCTATTAAACGAGAGATCCGTACATACATACAAAACCCTAAGAGGATAAATTGTTAATAAGTAAAAAAAAAAAAAGAAAATGTTTAAATACTTTTTCGAGAAATGAGTTGTTTTTGTAATTCACCGGACTAACGAGTAGGCTTAATTAACCCAACGCAGTTCCGTGTATCTGATAATCTTGCAACAACGCAGAATGTTTTGATGCGAATGAGAAAGAATTGAACGTTGGGTACGACGATCTTTCTGGATTAATTAACTCTTTTTGTCGGTGGTAAAGGCGCCTTCAAAAAACACAAACATTGTTCGAAGAAAAAGGCTACCTGTTTTCTTGCCTCTCGTAGATTACTACAGGTCATTTCAAAAAGGTCAACAAAATGAAATTTTATATACGTTCGATGTATCTTGTGACAGATATAGATTTTATAATTATGAAGGATATGTGTTGTCATATTGTGAGTACGTATGTACATATGATCATGAATTTTGTTATAAGGAAAAAGTAGGTGTTCTCAGACTCATTATGAATATACTATAAGGTAGGTGCTTGCGACGTGCAAGAGCTGTTCTGTTCAATTCACAGGAGAAAATAAATGGCTTAACACCGAGATGTTTAATCTTATACTAGGAAAAACATCTCTCCCAGTATATTCTCAACGGCTAATCAATCAGCCAAGAAAAACACGTCGAAGGCGTAAGGACGGTGTTGGCCTTGAAGGAGCGGTCGAGAACGATTACGAAACAAGAAAGCTTTCCTTGCAAGTCAGGGTTCCAGCCATTGGATCCTGCCCGACCGACACTTCTTTCCGGTGATTTTATTCAGGTATTAACAATTCCGACGAAAAGCTTTGCGAAAAGGCCTCATTTCAATATTTCTACCAGATTTAGTGGATATCTCTCAAACGTGAAGTGGCTGGCTGATTTCACGCCCTAAGGTTTGAGTCTCGTGGCTCTGATTCTTTTCGTTATATAGCTTCAAGTTCGATTAAAAACTTTTCCCTTCCATTTCCCCCTTGAGTTTGTCAGGACTTTTACTTTTTACCAAGAATCTCACGACTCCGTAGACGATCCTCGATGTTTTCTTGTACGTTCAACTATTTACGACCCTTCCTACTCGCGTGACAAACACTTGTGACTCGAGTCGCGACATCTGTCAACCAAGACGCCAGCGAACTATAACTCTGAAACGTGGTCGATGACAAAGCTTTTCCACGGATTGACAACCAGTCAAAGGCTGTGTTGTTGCTTTGACCGGATGATTCCACAATCGAATGTACCAATTTTATACGAAATCATCCATGTCTCTTTCCTGCAGAGTTCAGCTGAAATGTCCACTGTGACTGCATCACGTCCACATTGCTTGTGACAGACTATAGACGTTCGCGCTGATACCTATCACCTCTACTATTTTACCTATCGAAGAAATTTTCATCACGATCAATTGAAAGACTTCACTAAATAATTTGAAATTTTTGGTCACGCTACGAGCTTTCGAAAACGTTAGCCGTGATTAGAGGAATGGTTTGATCATGCTACGTGAATTTCATGCTTTATCGAGGGTCCATGCGCTGGTTTTAGCACTATAGGTATCCTTCTCAGCCTGTCCACGAGATTCATGAATAGTCTTTAAATGTTACGGAAGACAGGGTGGATTTAAACTTTTCTTTGGTCGATTTCCAATTATAGTTAGTTATCTCTCAGTCCTCATTGACAAACTTTTCTCCGGTGAAATTGCTACGAACACCCACACACTCAGACATAGAAGCCCACAATTACGTGGAGGTAAAATATTCATTTAGTAGTGGGAACCGTAGCTCACAATATCTTTGCATTATTTTTTTTTTTTTTTGTTTTTCTCGAAATTTATCGACGTCACTATACATATTGCAGATATTGGTGATCAGAAATCACGCAATGCTATGAGGTAAACGGCCCAGTTTCTGACCTTCAAGAGAATATCAGTTAAGGTTTTATTTCCATAAGTAACATGATATCAGACAAGATTAGAATTTCATCATTTTTACCGAGCAATTTATTAGGTTCTTCCAAACAAGAAATATCCAGTTTTTGTAATGCTGAAATTCAACGAAAAATTTTTTAATTAATTTTTGCAATTATCTGGTAATCGGAATGGTACAAAACTGACCATTTATCTCACCAGATACTATAAAACAACTTAATTTTATCTCTAATCAACATCATCTTTTTCGGCATTTTTGTCTTAATTCAATTCTTGTTTGTTGGAAAACATATTACAGAGATGGATTTTCGGGTATATCTTATGGAGCAGACGGTGTTTATACCTCTACTTTCGGCATCAGTCACCCTGATAGATTTGACAGCATCCAACCTCTCACCTTTTTGATCTTACTCGACTTAGAAGGTGTTTCTGGAGCCTTAATATAGCGCTTTTAAAGGTAAGGTCAAACGTTTTAAAATCAGCTCCAGAGTGCCGGAAATTATTATACAGCGTGCCTCTTCATTAATGAGTTGGATTACAAAATTAAATTGGTGTAATTTCGTCGATGCTAATAACATAATGACCTCGAAATCGAGAACAACATCGCTATCAGTTTATTAGCTCAGCTCGTAAAGTATTGATAGATGTAATGAATATTATATGTCATTATACGTCGTTGTTGCAACTATGAAAATCCTATATGAAAGGTCGATTGAACACTCGGTTCGAAACCATAAAAATTTCGGTGTAGCTAGCCAGATTGACGTTATTTGGGGTGTCGGTTATCTCAAGGATATATTTTCCGTCTTTCAAAGTCAGATGCCCATGGGAGCTTTTATAAACATAACATAACATGACCTAGTCTGGTACAGCCAGAATCTGTCCCCCACTTGGAGATACTATCTACAACTTTGCGTCTCTCAGGCATTATAATATACTACGTGTACCTACTACGTGGTTGACTACAAGCTTAGTTGGTTCTCAGTAAAGAGAGCTTCAAGCTCGTCTCTGTCGACGTTCGAAAGTCTTTCATACAAAGCGCAGGGTGATACGTACTTCAGATATTATGTTCTAATCAGCAGGTTATCCAGAAGCGAACATCGACATGGACCTTATCGTCAGAGTTGAAAGATCATAGTTCATTCTCGCTTATTATAACATGGAAAGTGAAGAAACATTGAGTAGAAAATTGTGCAAGCAGTTCGATTAAATATTTCAATAATTGTAAAATGCATTTCTGTACAATTACAATCATAGAACAGCTTTATGATATGCTATCTTCAGTGACCATACTAAATACATAAACTATTGGCGTTTTTCGATGAAAATTGACCCGTCTAAGAGCCTTTTTGAATTTATCTTTAAGAGCTAAAGCACCGGTTTAAGTTGAGGTCCTTGTTTCATCTTTAAGCTTGTATTTATCAAATAAGGACCTAATCAACTTGTCTGTCAATTGCATTGAAGTCCGTAATTTCGAATGGATAGGTGATAGATTCTATCGTAGTTCTTTCTTTTATGCAAATAGTATTCTAACTCTTGAACATTTGGAAAGAAACTTCATGTGGCATCTCTGTCGGATTTGTTCACGACAGCGGATATGAATATCTAGATACTGTATCGTGAAAATTTCAGAACGAATGGAACTTATTCTTTCTGCAATATCAAGTATTCGAAAAATAGAAATACTGGATTGTTGAACACCAGAAATTTTTATGTCAAACTGAACAAATTTACCAAACAAAAATCGAACGAAATAGCAACCCGGATGTTTGCGAAGGTTTATAGCCATGAAATAGCTCAATAAGAGATACCTAAATATAGAGGGGATGGGACTACTGGAAACAACCGAAAACAATTGATTTCAAACAAAATTTGATGATTTCTATCTCGTATATTAGAAATGATATCTCAAAATAACCGAACTTAATAAAAAGCACGTGAAAGCTGAGCCGATATTAACTATAAGACTATCGAACAGAATAAGATATGCCAAGTCAATTAAGAAACACTAAAAACCTCCAAAAAAGTTGCTCAAAATCAGTCCTCAAAGGCAAGTAAAGACTAGGTCACTAGAGCTTTTTATAAAAAACCTGAAATATCTGACCGCATGGCCCGCAGCTGCAAGATAATAATTCGTCGACCTGGTATATAGCACCGGCAGTAGATAGTCTCAGGAACATTCTCGGAGCGGTGATCTTTCGATGGCGATATCCAAGGGTGGTTGCGATTACTATTTGAAGATAGATGTGCGCCCCATAGTGCAGGAAAATGCTGAAAATAGGACGGAGCAACCATTAGCCTAATTTTGTTGTTTAAATTGTCTTGTCACCGTGTTTCTACAGTTGTTTACGCGTTCCTTGGTTTAGGGAGTGTGTTGGAAACTCTCTATGCTACGTTATTGTGAAATGGCATGTATAGCTGCGTGATTATACTAGTGAAATTATTAAAGCATAGTGCGTGCTTCATAGTCATTGCTGTTTTGATATTTCGAATATTATTTTCTTAGTTTTCGTGAAAATCTTTGATAGTATGCTTCATCGATTGTGTTTTGTACATTGGGGTAGGTGCTACATGGAGTTAGGATATATTTGATGTATCGAACGGTGTGAACGAAGCAGAACGGTGTAAGTGGAGCAGGTTACGATATAACATCAAAGAAGTTGAATCCTTCGATTGCCAAGTGCCCGAGGCAATTCCTGAAGTCAATATGCTTACGAACCTGAGATACTTCTTTGACGTTTGGGATTGAATAAGTTCCACTACAGAACAATTTCAGGATCATTGACAGAGATCAACAAATTTTAACTTATAATTCTTTTCAGCTTTACTCTCTTCGACTGCAATATTTTTCTCATTTTTTTTCGTCGATATTCAAGATCCAACTATAATGCAATTCTCGCTGTCTTGATTGAAGATATACTTCATAACTATAATGGGACAGACATACTTTCGAATAATTTCATCACAAATATAATGAACAATTTATGAATTATTTACGGTTCAACCAACCATCCACAGTTAGATAAAATGAGTTTTAATTGAACATCGTTATACTCATTCCATAAAAAAGTTTATTTTCGCCCCTTGAGTGTGACTTGACTAGAAATGAAAATCTCCACGATCGAGGATCTCGGGAGGGTTCATTTTTTCACAGTGGCGAAAAAATTCCCTCGTAATATAACGATCTAAGCTCTTCGTGCCGGTTGAGTGAATAATCCTTTAATTAAGGCTGGAGGACCTCGATCATAGTTACCAGAGTAGTCGATAAAAGAGTCCTAACGTAGAGAATTGGTTTATCGAACAGATATTGACCAGAGTCTTTGAAAGAACGGAATGCGTTATCTAGTGCTGAATTTTTGGTCACGTTGGGGAGGATCAGATCAATGATTCCTTCAGTTTATTAAATTTCTTTACGAATATTCCAAATTCAAATAATCTTTGCTCTGTCATGGAGTATGTGGATTTCAGTAAGTCAAGTGCTCCGGGTTTTTCATTCTTTATTCATTTTTTGAATACACACCTCCATTTCAGAATTTGAAAGAAAAAAAAAATACTTTGCAGTGTTATTCGATCTGCGACCAAGTAGTATTCATTAAATTATTTCGTCTATCAGAAAATATGGTAATGCCATAAGCACACACATGCAAACAATATTTGAAGTCTAATTCACTCAAGTTTCGTACTAATTGTTAAATTGATTACGCTTTCAATGAGAAAATTTATCATAAAATTACCGTATGAAAGCATCTTTTTATACGTTAAAATCATACCGAGATAATAAAAGCATGACACATATTGTACAAGAGTCGATCGACGTATGACATCTTGTTTACAAGACTTATTCATGATTCCATACTCAGATCTAGGGCAACGAAACCTGTCATTTCAACCCACGCATGGGCTTAATCGTTCTACAAAGAAAAGCACAGCTCTGATTCATCTGATTGTTAGATAGCCAAACTTTCGATTGAGATTCATTATAACTTGTAGACTTGACCCCACATTTCTCTAGTGACAGATCGCGTGCTTTATTTTGTGTATAAAAGAATAACAATAATGTAACAGTAGAGATTCGAGCTTGTCCAGAACATTAGGAAAGTACAACTTCGATAGATATAGGTATATAATGTTAGAAGTGAGGAAATTTTTGTCGACAACTTGAACCGCTGTTACGATTTAAGAACATCTTTCATTCGCAAAGGGAAGCAAGCACCCCCCTTGAATATACACGTACCTACATTTCGGAAGAAATTATTTCGCACGTCTGCTTTCCGTAAATAAGGCTCAATTTGTCGACGTATTTGACGTGTCGTATTTGACGTCTCGGTGTGACATGTCCCAGCAAACAGTAAAATCTTCGTGGTATATATCCCGTTCGAGTTGTATTCAAGACATCATATTGGCGTCAATTATTACATCAATGTAGGCTTTCTGATTATAAATTCTTCTATATATGTGTACCTACTGTATTATATTCTTTTGTACATACAAATGGCAAAAAAATAATTAAATTCAACCAAACCATGGGTCAAAGTGATCGAAGTGATGTCACATACCTAATTACCAAAATATCACAAGTTTCAACATTATACACCTCGGGATGAAATACTGCAGATATTATCGCGATATCGTTTAGACATTTATTAGACTCTAATCCAATAGGAAATATGATTAACTTTGTTAAAACTTATAGTTAATCTAGTGGTTAGAGATTTTGACTAACAATTCAAGTGAATGAAGGCAGTCGCTACTCCAAAACTAGTCTTGTGAATGAAAATTGGTGAAGTGGAATATCGAATAATAAAAAGTTATTTTAGCAACGTCTTGAATTACTTGCCAAAGAGTCAAAACGACCACTAAAGTGCAACGTTCTAGTTTCATAGAAATTTGCTTTCGATTACCAGCTGCTGCTTGGAGATGAAAGAAATGCTTTAAAAAGGTAGAAAACGTATATTTAAGTATGTGAAATAGAACGTATGCACAGTAAGTATATATACATATATGGACTTGATTGTGTGAGGCAGCTACAGAGCAGAGAATTCACATTTATGTGCACTATGAACGTACGTCATACAGTATGTACAAATATATCGAATTAGACGTTATTGTGCGAAGCAGCGTACATAGTGCACATACTGTGGTCGTCACGTAGTCAAATATCGAAAAGAATTCTCGCTTTCAAAAGACCCGAAAGGTTTTGTTTATCGCAACCGCTGTTTGCCCAAACCATTAGGTATCACAAACATTTGCGCTTTTCTGTGGTGGCAACGAAATTTACATGTTTACAAAGCGAATTGTATTCCAGAGGGAATCTGATTCTTATAGCTCAGCTACGGACCGAGCTTATTTCTGGTATTCTTACACTGATCTTATATACGCGGTAAAGCCGTAGAATCAAATTTCGCGCGAGATAAAGTAAATATTTGTTTAAGCACACGGAAGACTGGAGCGCGTCAGGTGAACGGGGTAAAAGCAGCGTTAATCTCAGACGTCAGAGGATGATGCGAAACTTGACTCTTACTGTTTGACAAACTGATTTTACGGAAAGGAAAACAAGCCAAAGACCAACTTTCTGCTTGTTGGCAAGATCACTAGACCAGACTACATTTTTATTACGTATCTTATTACCACTCGTACTTCGAACTTTGATATCCTCGGATCTCCTTACCTTAGCACTCAATACCAAAACCTAACTAGACCTTCTGTATAATTTCACCACACGGTCCTATATCTCAATTTTAGTCATGCGCAATGAAAAACGACAGACGTACACCTATAGTAATTCTAAGTATACACATACTTAGCTGATCCTGTATTTTCTACGATTCACGGAATTGCAAATGTTGTTAGCATATTTTATAGGACATTACAGCACCTCTCTGCCTCAATCCGTCTAAGCTTCTTGTGTCTCTTGGGTTTCTGCCGAGACTGTGGCAGCATCTTTTCCACTAAAAAATTCCTCGTCAAGCAAGAAAACACGCTTTGACTCTGTAATTTACGTCACTTTTCTCCTCATTTTTGCCCAAATAATAAATATACGGTAGGAATTCTCCGTTTTTTGCAGAAAATAAATATAAAAAAAATAAAATAAATAAATAACTAAAAAAAGGTAAAAAAAAAAAAAAAAAAAAAAAAAAACAAAAAAGAAAATAAATAAAAAGAAATGGGTCCACTCTTTTATGCAAGACGCGTGTTGCTGTCTTGAATCAAGTTGGGCAGAGCTTTACTGCGACGTGTTAAGTTTCGTTTTAGGCCGGCGCCTGGCATGGGTCTCCGGAATTTTTTCACCGATATGATCTTTGAATTGTTCAGAAGGCACGTACGATGGAATTCTATTTCTGCGGGCAGTTTTGCGTTCTCTGGTATAATAAATTCGCTCGGTTGGTAGATAGATTTTTCAACCGAAATAATGTAATCGTAAATTTATCAGCAAATAAATTCACTAAGCTAACAAATAATTGTACAAACGATTGTCGATGAGCAACGATAACAAACTTGAAAGTTATCAAATTCGTGTTACGTAAGTTTAGTGGGAATTAGTGAAGCATGAAAGGAGCGGTTGGGAGGCTGCAAATCGAAATCAACGGTTCCAAATTAACTTTGAAATTAATTTCCATATAACAACTTGCTACGAATTTGTTCAATCATCGTTTGCGTAAAGTTAATCGAAGAAATGTATAAAGATAAACAGAAATCATCAAGCTGGTTTAAAGATAACAGTCAGGATGACAGAAAGATTTAAGCTTGACGTTTAAACAACGCAGTAGCTCTGTGTCAAAAAGTCTAAATGGCTTTAGCTTTCACGGATAAATATTAGCCTATGGTATAAGGTATCCCTGAGGTAGGTAAGTATCTTATACATATATAGTTATACCGTTGTGCCGTCTTCTTAGGTCTGAATCGATGCGAAAGAAGCTAGGCGCTCGCTACAAGATGAATGGGAACTGCCACGCGAGTTTCTAAGAAAAACATTATCCTGACGAATGGCGGGAAAAAATGTTTAAACCCTGAATACTAAGTCCTGCTTAAACATGATCTATACCTACCCTCAGTTTCTCTCATCTTTCTTTCTTTCTTTCTTTTCCTTTCCTTTCCTTTCCTTTCCTTTCTTCTTCTCTCCCTGCCTCACCTTCCACACCTTACCCCTTTTCTTTCTTGCAAGACAAATCTAACAAAAGGAACGAAATCTTTACACGTCAAATATTATACAATTTTTATAGTCACCTCATTTTTCATCAATATTCACGAATGGAGGAATTCACGTGTTTAATTATCAACCGATAATTCATCGAACTCAAGATTTAGGCAAGTAGGTATAAAAATTAAATTCAACGAGGGAATTTGTAGCTCGGAAACTGAACAGTCATTACCAAGATAAAATTTCTGTACCTCCAGGGGAGTGAGTTGAAAGAATCCTTGAGAAATCATGTGCTTTTAGCTTTTCCTAGTTTAGCGATCGCAGCCAGCTAGCCTTTCGTAATTTTCTTCGAAGAGAACGGTATCAGTGTAACAACGGTGTCTAATGTCAGACGAGTTCATGTAGCAACTGCGAATGTCTTAAATCCACATCATGATCGAATAACATGTCAAATAATGAAGGACCAATCTAGAAAAGCCTTGCCTATTGGTATAAATGGCAGGTAGATTCGCTGCCGTCTAGTCAGGGCGATATTTCAAACAAAGTGGCGCGCGAGCGACTCATAGGGGCGTCGAGGGCGTCGAGACGCTTCAGTCGAGATTCCCTCCGACACACCAGCTACGCTAGTCCGCTTTTACTCCTCGCCCATGGTCCCAAGGGAACGATTAAATTGATCGTTTTATGGAACTCGCCTTGTTACTCGGTCCCAAAGGACCGTTAACCAGTTTGTATATCTGGTGCAGTTCAACGGCGCATTCCAAGGAAGTCATACGTTATCTGAAAAATCTTTTTCAATCTCTATTATATATACCTAAATGCACAATGGTCTAGTCTTTGCTGTTCGCCATTTGTCTGTTAGCAGCATTATTAATCGTTATCAGTTTCCATGGTAAAATGATTTATCGATGGTCTTGAACCAATGGCCACACTATGTCATCATATATGGATAAATACTTCATCTGTATTAAAAGGCACCTACCTTTTTGTTATAGGTGGGAATTTACCATCCTCAATCGTACCGAAAGTAATTGACGATCCGTTCAATTTTGACTTTCAAGTTTCCGTGATTCTAGAATGATTGAATCTTAGACAAGAAGCTTGATTAATTTCCTCCCTGAGGACATGATGCGGATTCTCAAAGTTGAAAGCACCAAACTTAGTCAGACCATCATACTTAGTTTCCATGGATCAACTATGTGCGAAAATGAGGAACTAGGTGACTACCGGATATTGGTGGAATCTCTAAGTAGATCAAGTGGACCTCGGTTATCAGCGTCGGTCAAAGTTGAGTAAATTTTGATATCGTATGATGGAATATTTTCGTTAAAAGTTCATACTTACACATAGGTGTGAAGCATTATACGATAAGGGAGCATGGGAACATGAATCAACGTTCGGAGTCTATATTATGAAGAAAAGTTTTTCTCTGCCTTCGGAAAACACGACCTGCACACCACAAAAGGGCGTTCACAGTCATCGATAAATCGTCGAAACTGGTCCGACCATCACGTTTGGTGACTCTCCATCATGAAACTCTGACCTGAAGATGTATTACTTCAGCTTATTGTTAGCATCGGGGCTAGACTTACAATATGAAAGTCAACTGGTCTTTTTTATTCAAGACAAAGATTCCATTTGTTTGCTGAATGTGTATTTGCATTAGCCATACCAAGATTCTCATCGTTCCCGAGGCGTTCTAGTACCCCCAGTGCAAAAAATGTATAATATTGGATTTCGGGCTTTTCTATTTATTGTTGAATTTAAAATTCAGACGTAATCATAATTCGGTATCCTATGTAGAACTGTGTAGAATGTTTTGATTGCGATGCCACACCGGCTGGGAAAGTTTTCCACTGTCTAGGCATCATGTATCATTTCTGTTGTACGATAAATCTCAACCCAACTAATTTATATCTCGCTATGCAATACTCGAGTTTGCTGCTTTATTTAGTGTGAACCAAAGCATTCCTCTTCTTGGAATGTACCATACTGCTGATAGGTATCTACTTTTATGCACGTTACCTATACTGACAGGTAAACAGAGCGTATATCAAGCTGAAGAAAGTCCAGACGAACTTTCAATTTCAAAGATCCTAAACTTCTCAATAATAATATATTAATTGTTAATTACTCGTTGGATGCACTAACCTTACTTACAACTTTGATTCTTATCTGTGTCGTAAGGAAAAATTTATTTGCCAATCTTACTACAGTCAATGGACAACGTATGATTACCCTGCTTCTTTTTTTACCTCGGAAACGTTATTAGGATTAAATTTGAAGAGAGAACACTGGTTCGAATACAGATTGATCAAATAGTGATCCAAAATTCTTTCTGATCATCAAACTTTACAGTTTCTCCTATATTCTGGTTGGAAGTGATTGGAAAACTTCCATTTTATACTAAGAGAGTTATTTCTATGCTCTTTACGCTGCCTCCTTCATAATGAGAAACCGTAAGCCATGAGCTTCTGTATTGACATGCTGTTAAATCTCAAAATCTGGATATTCGAAGGCGGATTGTAGTTGTTTAATCATTTACTGACTGCTGGTATATCCTAAAAACCATGGGCATAAAAGTCTCTTGAAAACTCAGGTTATTAATTAATTCTTCCAAAAACTTTCCGAAAGTGTTTAATTTCGTATTTTGTGTTAGGAAAATAAAAATCTTTTGAACAAAAAATCGTGCTGGTGGATAAGAATATGAATATGAAAAATTGGGAGAACGTATGAAATAATCGAGGTACGAAATTTTAGGAATAATATTTGCTTTTTGGCATCCTGTTATTTAATGTATCCCACCTGCAATAAACCTTCCCTCTTTGTGTTATTATTACTTGATTGATTATACGACACAGGGTGCCTTCACATTATTTACAAATTTTTTTTTCCAATGCTTGAAAAAATCCTCTCTAAATACATCGCTACACATTTCTCACTGACATGTGGCCGGAAATGTGAAAGATCGATTGAAACTCATGCACAATAAAATATTGGTACTCGGTAGTCTGCAATTTGACATCGTGTATCATAATTGTTAGTAAATCGCAATGGATAAAATGGTTTATTATAATCGCAAATCCTACATCAAAAAAAGAAAATTAGCTTCAGGTAGTTATGCATTTTTTGCTTAACTTTCTATTTACTAACAGTTCGTAATTGTTTGAATTGATCATCTCATGAACAAGACTTCTATAAAATAGTTCACAAGGAGTCACAAGTTTTAGGTCAGGCAAAATTTCAAAAGGTGTATAAATTCTTGTTTTTTTTTCCTTTCTGAGGAATGCGCCATATTCACGAATCGATTTTAAATCTTAAAATGATGTCCCTCTTCTCTTTTCTAAGATTTCTCAATGCTTGAAGGGCCGATGAAGGTACCTAATTGCAGGCATTGAGAAAGTTGTTAAGTTTTTCGGAGAATGTCTGATCGGTAATAATTTTTATGGGAATTGGAAGGCCCTGTTGATTTATGTTTACCGAATAGCTTGATTGAAAGAGTCGAGTTTCCCACTTTGAATATCCATTTTTTTTCCATCACGTAATGAAAGAACTTCATTTTATGGGAATTTGTATTCATAAAAGATCAAGATAACTTGTATAAAAAATGAGTCCTAATAAATCGAGAAGATTTGAAATTTATAAACTGCACATATAGTTCTGAATTGAATCTTATCACACAACCTTTACCATGAAATAAAGCGCTTGATATTGTGGATAGTCAAGTAAGCACTGTAGCTCATATCTTCCTACTTCAGCGAAAATAACATTCTGGGGATATTGTTTCTTTTTAAACGTCTCAAAATTGCGTTCCCAACCATACCTACCTCTGAAGGCAGATTGAAAAGCTGCGATATTGGATGGATATTGAAAAAGAAACGGCTCACTTACTTACTTACGACTTACCACAAGGAATTGCAGCGCAAAAATAGGGAAACCTTCTTTGCACTCTCCATAGTTATACCTATCCCTACACTTTCATTTGATTTAGTTTCCTTTTGCAAAAGCTTCGGAGTACTAGAGCATTCGATACTCTCGTCAAGGAAGAATGCTGATAATATCGATTACCAAAAGTATCACCTCGATCATATAATGTGCTCGATCTTTCGAGGTACTGGTCACGATTACTCCCAAGTGTATCTATTTAAGTTACTTCAAAAAAATTGATCTGATTGTCAGACGTTCAGACTTTGGAAACAGCATCATCAAAAGATCACACTTTTCATCGATCATACCAACGGCTAGGATCCAATATTTAATTAAAATGCTTTTATGTATACAATTGAGCGAGTCGTATTTATTGCGAAACTCTTTGCTTTCGTGAATATTCATCAGAATATCCTTGTTTTGTTTTTTCATTTTTGTTTTTTTTTTTAATTTTTTTCTCTTTTTAATACGGACAAACCACTGAGCTGGTGGCTGCACTTCCATTCCGAACCGAACAAATTAAATACATTCTATTGTATACAAATTCAGGCACTGGTAGCGGCTGTTCGAATGTCCCAGCAAAGTTACGCGTTTACACGCTGTTTGCATGATATATTCAATTACTGACTGACGGATCCAAACGAAGGCTGAATGAAATTGTATCAACATTTGCATGACAGGTATTGGTTCCGTTCGACTTTTTACATACTGCAGAATCCATCGTGTCTGTATTTCATAAAAATCGATGTCCTTTGTGGATTTATTTATGCGAGTTTAAAGACCGCTGAAGTTTACCTCTTCAAACACATCCTCCATAAACTTTGGTTATCAACTTCAAATAATAGAAAGTCATGTCACTTTATAGTATACCCTTTGTGTGTTTTGAACAGCAAACAACGTCCACATGTTTTGCGTATTAGCCTCCATCAGAATTCGCCAAAACCGTGTATAAACCACAAAATGGAATGAGCTGCTGTCAGTAGAGCTGCAATAATTATGCGTCATTCGTGGGTGCAGCGTTTCGGTTACTCGCAAATTAATATTCAAATTAATGAGATTACATTACCCACCGAACACCCGTACAAACCCGTCATTCTCTTGGTCTACTCTACTCTATATTTACCATAAAATGTATGCCCAATTCTGTAGCCTATTACTGATACCCAGACGATGTTATTTTCAGATTACCAGTATAATGTGATACCGAGTACCGTTCGGAGAATTAACATTTTACGTACTGTGGTCATGCCAGTAATAATGTTAATTACAATGGAAGTTGTCACAACACGTGGCACGCCTACGGTTTACTAAATCTCCCAAAGTAGGTAAATCTTCGCTTCAAAGTGTAGGAATATGAAATAATAAGTCAGCGCTAGAGACAATGAGATTATTTCAATCTAAGGTAATTATCATGCATTTGATTCAGCGAACTTACAACTATGGCACAAGTTTTCGGACTTGGTTCTATTGCGGTATATGATTGTCACGTCCCGATGTCCAACCCGCACGTTACTCGCCCCAAACACCAATCATTTACTAAATCTATTTTCACCCATTTTCTATCTTTCTGTAACTTCCCATCATCTCACAATTCTCACGCTGCAATCTAATCCCAACAGCCATAGCCGTCTCGTCCAAGTTCTTTCTCACATTGTAACCCAATAATAACATCCGTCTTCCACAATACCGAGAAACGTTGTCAACGGTCACCTAATACACCATCAGCAGTAATACTGCAAGACCTTTATCACTCTTATATCTATCCTAAATCCACCCCATGCTTTTCTAGCACCAGTTTTTCCGAGTACTCCAACTATTAACATCAAATTCATTCTTAAATATCAATCACTCCAAATCGATATGAATCACCTACCCTTAAATATATTTACACAAATCAGTACTGAGTTGAATCGTAAAAATCTGCAGCGAGAATCTTGTCATGTGAAGATCTAATGGTGATTTTAATTTTGTTTGTGAACGTAAGACGCATTTGCTACGACTGCACTTTGTCTAGTACTCAATATTCGAATCCATGCTCAATGAATTTTTGAACAAAATTTCTAAACAGGCTTGGTAAGATTGCCGAAGACAGTATCATTTGACTCTGCGGTTTGTTACTCGAGGCACGATTTACAGCAGAGACGGTATTGTTGTCTGAAGTCGTATCTAATGAAGATTCGTTACACCAGTAGAGTATAGAACAGATCTGGGGATCGATCGCAAGATCATACGACGGAAGAACATCACATATCCCAATTCTGTGAGCCTGACATTTTCAACAAGAGATAAAATCTTAATAATGTCATGCAAATTGTATCGCAGTGACTGTTCATTAATTTTTCATTAATTGACTCGTTCTTTCGTTGTCAGTAAGAGGTCGGTGAAATTATTTTCATTAATGTTTAGACCAACTGACTAGAAATTAAACGTGTTAACTGAAAATCCAGCACGAATGGAGTGGATTTTACGATCACGGATTGACGACTGTGGGAGAGAGCTATTTCATGGAGGACAACATCTGAGTTTAAGATTTAAAACCATAACCCTTTCCCTGACCCTCGTAAATCAATTTTAGTCTTTACACTGTCAACTATGGGGTATGGCTCCCTCACGTGTAACCAAAATGAATTCAGTTGCGGTGAAAAATAAAGGGACCCAAAGGTCTTACGCTTTTGAAATAGCAAAAATGGATTCACACCAGACTTTTCCGTGAAATGTCCATGAGGCAAATGACGCCTGACCAAAATTGAAGAAGTGATTTTTTATTGCTAATAAAAAAAATTGCCGATACTTGTCTGTTACCACTTTTTATTCATCTTAAGTGCATGTACTCAGAAGCGATAGACCGAGTGTTGGCTTTATACGTGAAGAATCGTTGAAACCGAATTATTAAATTTTTTTGAATTGTATATCTATACGTGTGGCAATGGCTTACAACAGGCATAGAATTTCAATTACCATTAAACTGTGGGATCCGATACTCATTTTTCCTATAGATATTGAATTCAAACATTGGTAACTTTGGAAATAACGCTAATTTCGGAAGTAGCCCACTATAACAAACCCCTCCATAAGGTTGGTTCTGCTGGAGACAGGCTCTCCTACATGGGGTATTTTCTGCTAAGTGGGCCTCCCCTGAAATTCAGCGTGGCTATTTTCGTCGTCAATATCACATTATCCCTCCCACAATACACACCAATCTCAGATCCAACGTATGAGTCCATTTCTCCATGTGAAACCCTGAGACAGAACGTGGTATAAGTGCAAAAAGTGCAAAGATATATTTTGATAAAATGATAAAACTAAAAATTAATATGTAATCTTTTATTATGAGGAAAATTTAATTTTGCACTTCTAATTGTCATTTTTTTACAAAATCGACTTACACAACTGTCTTTCTCGGGGATCCATCTAACCTCTGATCGTCATGCACGTAAATTAATGGTACATTTTGTTTCTTCAAAATTCATGATCTCGCACCAACCTGAATCAAAAATAATTTAAATCTGTAAAAGATCAGTCAGCAGCAAATTCAGCAAACCTTTATGTGAATCTTGAGATTGATTTGCAAAATTATATTTTCATCGATATTTTTTGACGTATCAAATTTCAGCCATTTACAACCATTTGAAAAATGTCTGGAAACATTTATGTTTTATCACAAGTTTAAGCCTCTATAAAGGAAATTATGGGATTGAAAACGATCCAAAAGTTATAATACTCAGAATATGTTTGACTGGTTTTAAATTGAGCATAAATTCATTATATTCTCTTACGACCTGTACTCTTTAATTGCTAAGTCTGTTAAAACAGGTACAAGCAGTGGTGTATAAAATAAATTAATTGGGCAAGAATCTTATCGAACAAATCCCACTTAAATATAATAGAGACCCAGAGCTACTTTAGCGAACTGCAGACTGCAACGAAATTAAATTACAAATACTATGGATGGGTGAAAGTGAGTCTTCTCTCGAGACCCGGTTAGAAGGAACGCGTAGTTCATATTCATGGTGATTGCCACCCCCGATACGAGGGATGCCAGCCGTAGTTTATAATTAATTCATTGGATTAAACTTTACGTCATGTTCATAGTATGTATTATCCGCGTCTTCGGAGCTTCTCCTAGCATCGTAATCTCCAATGCAGTATATGATATCCATTAAAAGCGGGACTATGGTACGACTCCAAAGTTTGAGACTCTTTATTTAAATTAAATTATTGACATTCCAAGGCGTAAGAGAATTTAATCAATAATTATAATTAGTTTTCGTTAATGATCATTCGAACCTCCCAACCTAACGCGATAGAAGTAAGTTTGATATTTTCCTTCAGTGATTCAAACTGCTTTATTTGTGGCTTCAAGTGCCACTCAATCGATATTCGATAGAAATTGTTGTCGTTAATTAAGAAATTCTAGTAGGCAGCGATCCTACCTATCTATTCAGAGTTTGATTACGATTAGATGTTGCCTCGAACCCAACTTCAAATTTCATACCTCAATGAGTGAGAGAAGAAACTACTACACGTCGGAGAAATATGTAGAAGTCAAATGTTCACATAACATAATTACTATCTTGACTTCATAGCGGACGAAAAGTTTTTTTTTTTTTTAATTCAGTGACAAAAATTGCTCTTCAAAAGGAATGGTCCTGTTTAGAAACGTAGTTTAATGTATAGATGATGAATGCTGTTGTTTTGCCAATGCTCAATGATAACTTTTGCTAATAATATAAAAGTGGTTTACATCTCAAATGCCTGCGACGAATATTATAGAAAAAAAAAATATATATTTGATAACCTTATACGCGATTTGAACTATAGTAATATTTTATGGAAATCATTTCCTCCGGAGTTTTACCGAGGCTTTCAAATCCCCTTGTATGGTTGCAATAAAAATGGAATTTCTGCACTGGCAATAGGAGTGGTGAAAATACATTTAACGCAATTCATGCATTTGTACAAAAATTTACAGACCTCCGACAAAAAACTTATACATTCCATTTCGAGATATCTCTAAATTGTATAAAGGATTTAGAGAAATGGTAAACCTTTAAATTTTTTGTTACAAGACACATGTTAACTATCGTAAATGAGCTGTAACTGCAGTTCGTAATGATTTTCTAGATTTTAAAGTCTTCAGCAATTCGACTCGTCAATTTCCGAAACGATACAGTTTTTTTTGTTTTTTTTTGCAAAATGATGCACTGAAATGAAACGCTTTGCATTGCTGGCTTAGGAGACTGAAATATTTAGACGTAAATTTTTGTTTTGCCGACCTCTATAGTTGCACGTTTGGAAATTTAACATGACGGTGACTGAAAATGTAGGAGAAGCCAAGATAAACTTTTTCCAATTTTTAAACTATTTTCACTTTACGTAGCACCGTTTTCATATCTTTACCAAATAGATAACGTGTTTTTTCTGAGCATTGCTGCGTTGAATAAGAACAAAAAAAAAAAAACGAATAAGTATTCTTCAATCAACTTTGACGCTTCGAATGTTAAAAACCGCTCGACCGTTTCCTTTCAACTTTCAAGAGGAAAATCTTTTGACTTCGGACTTATGGTTGTATAAATTTCATTCTAGAATCTCAAGTGGTTCAGAATATATGACGTAATGTTTACTGGTAGGTTTAACCATTTCGCTCGAATAACTTATTCTTATCTGGCCCACACCGGCCTACGTGGATACAAGTCAGTAACTATAGACAAGTGAGCACTTCGAATTCCCATTAATATTTTTGGTATTCTATAAAAAATTTTATCCACTTGGATCGTTATCTAAAATTACCATATTTGGAGTCTGTTTGATCTGGCGACTGGAGCCGGTGAAGTATCACTATTACTATTTCTTAAAGTAAACTCTCTAGTTGGAGATGGCCGCGGTATTGAACTCAGGTACGTATGTACGTTTATCAATAATGCACATCTAGGTATCTCAGAAGCTGTGTGGGCTGTACCTGAGCCGCTTGTCTGACAACTTCTTCAGCAACGTCTGATCCTTGAGTTCTTTGAACTACTCGAAAGCGTTCTTCTCAATATAGTAAACTCCAAGATAACTTTGACCTGGAGAATACAATAGATATTTTCATCGATTCAAGTGCCCAGCCAGCTATCAAACTTTTGAACGTAAAATTTTACGAGGCAATAAAGGCGAAACGGTTTTTTTCTATGTATGATCGCCAGATACCTGCATTTCAACGGTTATTATACGATCACTTTGCTACCCAGAAAAGACCAACTGTTTCGATGACCGTAAGTCTACGGTCACAGTTTTGGTGTGTCAAATATTTTGTGATAATTCAAGGTCCTTACGAGCTCCTGATAAACTCACTAGCATAATGTCAGATACTGAAATTCGTAGAAGCTAGAAGCTATGAAGATTGTTTAGAAATGAAGAAATCCAGATTATTCCTGTTTTATTATCGTCAGTTTAACTGATCTGTTATCAATCATCGTCAAATATATTTACTCATACAAAAAGCCTTTTCACTTTTTAGACGGATAGCTCTGATACCCATGATCCCATTTTTTATTCGTCTCCATTCCCGTTTCCCTCAACACGAAAGGAAGGTAGTGAATAATTCCACGTATTTCGTCAGGATTAACTTTTTTATGCCAGGAGCACGATTTATCTGAAAGCGACGCAATGTTCCCGAAATCTTATAGGGTTGGATATCTAGCACTATAAGGCGCCTGTCTATATTATTGTTATTATTGATATCAATATCATATCAAGTAATGTCAAGACCCAGAATAGTATGGAACAGGAATAATATACGGTACAAATTGTTCCATTGAATAGGACCAGTCTAGAAAAATTTCTTTTTCCAATATACAAGCTTCACTGATCGCAAATACTTCAATTTTGTACATGTATAAGAGCTAGGTGGTAACAGGATAAGGGTATGCATTGAAAATACCAGAATATCTATCAATAAATTTTCTATAATCGGCACGCTACGTTCAGTAATGCATGAACAGTGGAAATATGAAATCGAAGTAGGTAAAGATATGAGTGGATCGTAAACTGTATCTTTCATGGGTAAATGCATTTGAATTGAAACATCAAACTTTTGTTACTAGCAAGATATGAACGCGGCTCGCTTTCTTGGTGTCGTAAATATGGATGAGTATTTATTTGATCGTATTTGTTGGGAATTCAAATATTAGTAGCAGCGTTATTGTATATACACAATCCTCAAAAATTTCATGCAAAGGTACTGGGCCAACCAACCGTTTCAGAGAAACAGAACATCATACGAGTTAATATACCCTATGCTATCATACTCACAGCAACGTACTAATACGCATGATATTGCATTGCAAAATGTCCGAACAGGATCGATTAACATAAATACTGTTCTTTATAATCAATCCAGATTAGAGATTGCCATCAACATAATGTCGATTGCTGTTGAAGGGTCTAAATGAAATCGATATCACTTTTGAATTTCTGAAAGAACTGCAGACTGTTTTTTTTTTTGCACTAGTTTATGCACGTATCGATCGAAGCACGTAAAGGTTATGCATTCTCGTGATTTATATGTTTTCTGATGATGTGCGGATGCACGTAACTCAAGTTCACTTTACTTAGCGACCTTTAGCAATCGCCAGTAGTGGATATCGCTTCTTTGTTCAATTCGAGCTGTATCAGGGGTTCATGCAATCACGCCCACGCACACAAATGTAATATAGGCATTGATATTACACTGATGACAATCTCAACCCTTTTAGACACAGAGAACAGTGTTTACGTGGGCAGACCCTATTCGGATATTAAGCGACACAATCGCACTCCTGTTCATGCGAAAGCTGTTTTACGTATAGCACAGTGTATATTTGCTAATATAACGTTCGATTTCTATAAAACGGTATAACTTGCTTAGTTTTATCTCAGATGTATTTAGAAAAGAAAGAGAAAGAACAAGAAGCTTCTTTTTCGAAAGACTCTTTCGAAGAAAATCGTGGGACACGAAATATATGACAAAAGTTTATCAGACAATTTCAATTAAACGGATAAGCCTTAAGATAATATTGTTTTTACTCTAAAGAAGAAGTATAATTGAAGTAACTGAACAATGTTTTGTACATCTGGAATGTTATATAGGAAAATGAGATTTTCTGTTTGTTTGATTTTTGTTTTTTTTTTTTTGTATATAGTTTGAGCCTTTTTTTGATAATAATAGTAACTAATTCTCACGGGTTAATGAACGCGATTACAAGTATAGAATCGCGAATTATATGTGGATCGAACGTGTGATGCGTATAATACATGTTGTATCAACCGAATAGGAATGTGGCTTTTCCCAAAATTTCGATCACGTTGAAAACATAGTTTGGAGCCTTTTAGCGAAATAGCACTGGGAACTTTCATAAACTAGAATAATTTGGAATTTACAACGCCCGCGGATGTAGGAAGTAAGTGTGATTACCTTGGCTCAGCAAAAAACGAAAAAAAGGACGAAGTTTCGCGGCGTGTGGCCGGTGGCGTTGGTTCCTTCTTACCGAATTACTTTTATCATGGGATATTCAGATGCTAAGTTATGTAACGAAGTCTGCATAAATAACGAACGATGAAAGAGCGTCGCACTTTTTGAATGGAGTTTACCCCGCTATATATGCAACGACGAAATATTAATAATATATAACTAACTAATTCAACAATATTAATAAAACTAACTGAAAGTTAAAACGGTTAGGAATTTTCGTCCCTTATAGCTCCTTGCGAATACTTGGATTTTCCAAAATCTATACTAACGCTACAGAGCCATTCTATGTGTATAAGATTAGAGCCTTGCATGGTTTAGGCGTCTAACGAGGTAACGCGCGGGCGAAGAATTAAATCGTAAATCATTGAATTTAATTAGACCTAGCGTCGCTAGCTCTGTAATCCGATTGGTTACGCGTTCTCTTACACCCTTATTTCTTGTTCCCGAATCCGTCGTGCTTCGCGCACGGAGTATCTTTATACATAATTGTCATTAGTAAGTTTGGAAATCCTTGAAGTTGTCGTTGGTTGAAAACTTGATCTGTATATGCCTACGAAACAGACGTCGTCACACAATATGCTGCAATTAAGATTTAACGAGAATCATGGCCGCATATTTCTCTACCTTAAGCTACGTGACGCAACAGTGTAATTCCGACTAGCAAACTGACAAGAGTTTGTTTACTTAACCACCATCAGAAGTAGCTAACAAGGTACCGAAAACCACTCTGTCATTATAATATATGCGAAGTATAGGTATGGTGAATCTGAAAATGGGGTGTAAATAAATTTCAAATTAAAAACGAAAAAATTATGCGTTTAGTTTTATGAATTGTCAAACATCTTGAAGCTTCAATATGAAAACGGTAGTGAGAAGATGAATTGATATGAGATCGGTTCAGTATTCCGTTATTTTTCATTCTTTGGGCAAAGAAAGCGCATAGAAAAAAAAAAACGAGAAACAGTTAAATTGAAGTTTACGTAAATATAAAAAGAAATGAATTCGCAAAAAAGCCATTCCTTCGAAGATTGTCGAGTTATCCAATACAAGTCGTCGCAACCCCGGTCTCCGAAGCGAAGCTTTCACTTTGTCCTGTAAATAGAGGCAGTTGCCAGTAGGTATTCTCCAGTATACACAGTCTCTGTTTGTTCACTTTTTATGTATAATTTATTTGAGTCTAGTCGAATCACCAATTCATTTCAACATAATCTAAGAATCTACCAAGCATTGCAAATCAAATTATATACGAGTATATAAATCTGATAAGATTACCTAAGGCGTCAAACTAAATGAGAAGATATAAATTCGATGAGAAATTCCATCTTTTTTCATTACTATAACGAAGAGGATAAAGTCGGGCATTAGGAAAAAGCTGAAACAAGCATATCACTGACTACAAGCTCGTGGACAGTTAGCAAGGTTCCTGCATTGTATATATTACCCAAAACTATCGAATACTCCATAATTCACGGATGTTTAATGATTTCGTGTCACAGCTGTGATGAATAATAAATTTTCGCAATGCATACTTATAGGAAAATAATTAGGTATACCAAATAATTCATACAAAATGACCTAAATGAATATTTAAACTGTAGAGTAGCTATTCAAAAACAAATCAGAGCATATAGTTCATTTGAATTTGCAACACAATGCTCGATAAACGTTGGCTGTAGACGTAGATCGTTGCTGATGCCACTAACACTTTGATTATTCGGCAACGTTTGACCTCATTATGCGTCAATGTTTTCCAGAACGTTCACTGCTTTGTATTCAAAATTGTTCTGCACAGAACGCCACAATCCCACCGGACGATTGCCCCCTAGGCGGAGGATATGCTATTGTCAAAACCAATTTTAGAAACGTAGAAATTTAATCCACCGAGATAGTTCTGCCTCCACACTATGCACGAGTATATGACAAATAAATTTATTACAATTGAAAATATTACTTTGGACGTATTTCTGGACTTATTTCAAAAGCTGTGTATATCCCAACAGAAATTAAAGTAGTCTTTATAGTAAAAAGCGTTACGCAGGATGAACTAGACAGCATTAAAATTCACTTGGCCTTCATGACGGCCGCTTGTCACTTGTCTAAGGTTAATTAATTATGTTAATTAATGGATCGACCTCTCTGTCGGGGCATTCCTTTTATACTGAATAGCCAGTCTACCGGCCCTGGTTTACCGGTCACGGATGATCTTCTTTCCCCTGGGCCTGAGTCTCGACCTTCTACGTACACACAAGGAAGAAATGTTAAAGATAAATTGTCCAAGTTTTAAGGTGGCTTATTCAGAAAGCACTTCTTAACTCTAAATAGCTGCATCGTTAGCAGAGTTTGAGTTTAAAAAGTGGATTAGTGCAGATAACGACTAGTTACTTAGATTAACAGCTCGCAATAAATCACTATGGATATAGTTTCATTAGCACTATCACAAAATTATCTGTCGGTTATTTAATTAACGATCAGCATATGCATTTGCTCTGTTAAATGTCCACGACATAATATGTGCATCACGCCTTTCAAAGCTGCGATAATTTATTCAGAGGGTTCGTTACACTGTCATTGTACACTTGCTCGGCTAATTACTGCTGTTTCGTGCTATCTACGCTAAAGCTATACGAGTAACTAAATTTCACCTAACAATGCCGACACAAAGTGCATATTTCAAACCATATTTTGGATAACCTCGCTAATGCACTACTGGATAAACGGATAGTGCTAAACATTTTATGGTTACTGCCTAAGATAGGGATAGCCATATTTTTTTTTTTTTTTTTTTTTTTTCAACACTACGGTCTAGTTTAAATATTACGAGCTACAATCTAAATATTTTTGATAATATCTAGATTGCAATCGTTTTCTATGTATGAAAGCAAAAACTTAGAAATTTACCAGATGTCGTAGAAGCTAACCGCACGAATAAATGACCACATTAGCACCCGAGAATTACCGCATGACTGAAAATGTGATAACGGATATTGGATATGTATAATAGCTATATTTTTATAGCACTGTGGATATCTTACCTGAATCAAAAGACTGAAGTATACCCGAATAAACTACAATGAAATTCAATTTCAAGTCAGAGA
Source organism: Macrophya annulata (assembly GCA_963924015.1). Lineage (NCBI taxonomy): Eukaryota > Metazoa > Arthropoda > Insecta > Hymenoptera > Tenthredinidae > Macrophya > Macrophya annulata. Next base: position 15,362,547 of record OZ001261.1, read on the forward strand.
ACTGCCAGGAACGTGGTAAACTTTGCTTTGAATTCATAGGTTACAAACTTAGGTTTTTCACAATCTTCGAGTCTCTTCTTTCTAGTATATTTGGAATTTGATTAAAAGTTTGTTGGACAACACAAACTATGAACCAATTACCACTCAATTTCTGTGTCGCTAGACTCGACTACAGATCAAACAAATTAGATGTAATTACATCCAGCTGGTTCAAAGACTCTCATTCAAATCTCTTGGACAAAAAAAAAAACTATCGATACAAGTAATTCAGTTGAAGTGATTTTATTTCGAAAGTCAGAAAAGCCGACTGTAAGTTCAATTCAATTCGTATAACATCGTCGAGTTTTGGAACACTCGAAGAATAACAACAATATAAGGCTTTTATATTCTAAGAGACATCCACTCCGAATTTATATTAATCCGGATTTATCTGTCACTATATTCCAACGAACGTTTCACACGTACCAGCCATTGTAAATAGACAAGCTGTGCCACTTGCATTTATTATTAACCCTCTAAGGGCACACCAGGGTACTATAGTACTTCAGTCTCTGCTACAAGACGTGCCTTTTTCCCGTTCTTGGATTTTTACTTGTTTTTTAGCAGTATGGCGTCTTATCATTCACAGATATCTCGTTCGAAGTGTTACAGACAGATTTCTCAGACTCTAAAGTTTCGAATTCAATACTCAAGATTTCGATACAAAAAAAAGTTAAAAATTACAGACAAAATAGCAAATGGATACAGTTGGGGTTCCATATTATCTCTGCAGAGTTCTGTTCACGTGCCGCAAAATTATCTGCACCCTTTGAGGATTAAGACCGTGCAACCGACTGTCTAGATTCTACGAAGTCTAAGCACGTGTACAGAGTTCGGTTGGCATAGCCAATAACCCACTCCGAAGTTGAAGTAACGTAGTGACTAAATCAAAAGTGGGTACTACTTCTCATCCAAAAAACTATTTTCAGACAGAATTTTCATTCGCTTTTCATTCATTTGAGATCGTGATAAAATTTGTTTCTAAATATCTGAAAAATCGAAAAAGTTGTAGAGGTTGGTGTATAACGACGATGTTTCATTCGCGCGCGTATTATCCTCTTCAATAATACTATTTAGAGACTTCACTATCGATATTCATAACCTGATTGAGGGGGTTCGAAGAGTTTTTGACAGAAGGTTGTATGGCTGCTATTGTAAATAGCCGACTCATATGCACGTGTACACATGGGTATTAGAGTGAAGAGGACCAATTAGAATCTACGACTATGAAAGGGGGCTGATGCCTGAAAATAAACCTCTATCGTAAATAGGGGCAAGCGGACCCAATTAGGTAAAACCCGTCGATATACGCTCATCCAAACATAATATCACTGTCCGAAGCCCTTTATTCCAACGTGACCGCACGAGGTTTGGATTTCTCATTAGACTATCATATTGCTTGAGGGTTCATGGTTAGCCAAATTCAAATTACACCGGGTCTATGCGCTATGCCAGGTTTTGTCTAATGATCTAGATATATTATTGTAACTTATCGGGTCACCCAACTGGATCAAAATAATATCCCATTAGCTTAGTCACATTCCTGTATCAAAGTTCATACAATTCATAAGACATGGCAAACTTTTCTTACCATTATAATATAGCCTCCAAGAAATGTTTCAACATCCAGACTTTATTTCGTATCACAAAATTGTAATGGTTGGAAAGGACAGTGACCCAGTAGAGAAAGTGAAATCAATACAAATGGCAAATAACATCCTGATATACGTTTTGGTGTTTTGATGTATTTGGCACTCGGTGTATAAATTCTTATACAAATTTGATCCATATTTGCTTATCACCAGCCTTTTCATCGTATTAATTATATCTTCTGGAAAAACGGTCACAACGGAATAATATGGTAAAACGAAATACTAGACTTTGTTTTTGGTGAATTTGCACCCTAAGATCTGCCCACTGACTTATTGGTCATTCCTTGTATTCAAAAGGTCAGTACGTAAAGCATTCGGTGAGCTTTGAGAAAGCAATCTTTCAAGCTGCTACCGAGAAAGTATTAAGTTAATTAATTTCAACAGGTTTCACTCAAATATCTTACACATCTAACACAACGCGATACAACAGCTTTGATTAGGGACATCTGTCTGAATGTGTTAGCCTACAAATCGCACATGCTAGACACCGAAATAGATATTATATAAAAACGAAATGAAGATATAATCATATCATGAAAAGGAAGATTATCTTATCCACATATCAGCATTATCAATTCATTCGTTAGATAAAAAGATACTTTTCAAATTTCACGAGCTGAAAAAAACATACATGTAATTTACGTATGTAATTGAATTCACATGGTACAAAGGCAGTTTATGAACTGTACACAAATGTCATGAAACGGACAATTACAGGGAGTGGATGGAACGTATAGGTATATGAAAAAATTATCCCATCTATCCATAGGAATATTTAAGTGCAAAACTGTCATAAATCATATCTTATATTTCTACTCATTCAAGACAATTCACTGGCAATTGTCCAAATTTATTTGATAATTACTCCAGTTACATTTAGTTGTGTTGGAAAAACGCAGATGAACCAAAACGCAAGGTAATTATGAGATCGAAGTGACCCCAGGACAGCCTTTCAGCAGTTTTCAGATATCGAACTCTGGATACTTTTAATTACGTTGACTTTAAGATTCGTTACGACTAATCCTTCCTCCAGTAATGATGAGTCAGAGTGATTGCAATCAAGTGCAGAATCGTAAATTGGAAGATTCTAGATACGTTTCTCCAATATCCTCTATTTCAGAACTATGAAAAACTGGGTGATTATTCCAGCATCAGCTCTCATCCGATTTTCCATTCTTCTATGTATGTACACTAGGGTGGCCCTCATTTTGAGTATTTTTGAAATTTAATACGACCGCCCCCCAGGATCCTTCCGAATATATACAAAAAAATGCTTCCAAAGTTTGAGCTCGAATGCGACCAAATAAGCTTTAATTGCAAAATACAATGAAAATTGTTATCTCATGTAATAATTGATCAAAAATTCTGAAACTTCACATAGTTGTTGCCAACAACAAGCGGTAAAGATGTATTTTTCTTTTTTTTTTGGTTTTTCAAGTATCAATTTCCAACTTATCGCGAAACAGAAAAAAAAAAAAAAAAAAAAACACCTCTGCGAAAATAACTATGCAAAGTTTCAGAATTTTCCATGACAATTCACGACACAATCGATCCATGACACAAAAATACATGTATTGTGCATTTAAAACTTTGGTCGCTTTCAGGCACGTGTTTATATTAATATCAAGGGCTCAAACTTTAGAAACATTTTTTTTTATATATTTGGAAGGATCCTGGAAGGCGGCCGTATTGAATTTCAAAAATACCCAAAATAAGGGCCACCCTAATGTACACCTATACTACGTCTGAGTATATACCTACGCATCGTTTTCTCATACGCGTAATAAAATTGATATACCAAATAATTTCATGTTACAGATCATGTGCAATATCGTATATCTATAGCGTCAGAGTAGTGAAATTGGACTATCGATTCGATGGTATTCTAGCCGTATTCGTAATTACTAATAGACAGCCGTTGGCGAAAACTGATCCGAAATATATTATCGATTTTCGATCTGGCGGATGTTGTTTGATTGTTTCTTTTTTCTTAGGGTATATTTCAATATTTTGTATAAATGAACGATGAAGATTTTCCCAAATCTGTGAAAATCTAATAAAGAAATTCTGGTAAAACTATAGGTCTTATTTTCTACCATGTAATTTAATATTCTCTAACATCAGTTCGCAGCTTTTCGGAAGCTAACGTAAAAACGGGTGGATTTGGTGCTACGATTACTAAATTCAAAGCTTCACGACGGTTGGGTTTGGACCACAGAGTCGTAGCTACCCGTGCGAGGTGTTCTGTCTGTATTACGGATTCCTCCCAGCCAGGATCCTCGCGCTGCCTTAGGAACGTGCTCAGGATTCCGAACCGCTGCGATCGCTTAACTGATCGTTAGCCCAACAATCCTATGATAATGGGATAGGCAGTAGGCTAATGGGGAATTTCACCATTAAGGAAATACTGTGCACCATGTTTCGCTGGGAAGAGCAAGCACACCCTCTCGTATCTGGACACTTTATTACGGAGAATATTGCTACCGTGTATAAGTTTTTGCTAGTACAAAGTTTCATGGTTCCTCATTGACTTGGGCCGATGGAAATGGATACTCGACAACCCCCCAAGGACCTTTTGTATGATGGATTACGTTTGTGTAATGATCTCTTCGTTGATGTATATACCGTGAGCGTCTGGTGAACCGGGTCAGTGAAACGACGATGGCGCTAGTTTTCTTGAAATTTAAAGGGAGAGCCAATACACCAAGAATATCCCTAGTTCAGTTGCGATTACATATGTTTATTCCATGGTCCGTGGAGGCGGCCATTGTATTTGGTTGACAGATATCAGGAGTGTTTTCAGGGTTATAGAGTATTGTAGAGTTGTACACGAGATAGTGAAAATACGTTATGAATGTTTTAGATCAAGACAATAGATCAGCGAACTACAGCGTTTTGGCTAATCGTTAGTTATTGTAAACACATGTCTGGAAATTCTAAAAATTCTACTGCAAATCTTTGTAACCTGTGAAACATAACCTCGAAAAACATTTCGATAGCTGTTTAACATATTTAATGGCCATCCGCATCTACGCTTCGAAAGGCCTAGGGATATTTTCGGGATGTGAGTTAGTTCCCCTTGTGAAATTCAAAAAAGCTATCGCCATCGTCGTTTCACTGACCCGGTTCACCTGACGCTCACGGTATAGAGAGACGTGTGAAAGATTGTCAGAATTTCAGTAGAAACTGATGTACTGAGCTGAAAGCATCATTATTTATATTTTATGAAGCAGTAAAAGTATAAAATGATACACTTTGAAAGATACTCATATTAAACGCTTCTATTTGGCTATCTGCCCATACTCATACAGCTATCCATCTGTATCAAATCATATTTTCTATTATTACATGACAACGTAAGTATCACCTACTACGTGCCGGGCGAAAGAATTTCAGAGTTCAAGGCAACTTACCTGAAAAACAGTTATGGGCATGATGTATTTACGTACGACGTGAAATGTACTTCTGTATTCTGGTTTTAGGTAGATATCAAACGTTGCAACCGATATAAATAAAATTCTGAAACGCATTCGAATGGACGGAAAAGAGCTAAAAGCAACTCATAAATAATTCCTTTGAATTTTATTAGTACGTGTACCCGCAATGAATATAGATGGACGACGTTTTGGGCTTATATAGGAAAATTCGTATCCTCGTTTGCTCATACCGTGAAAAGAGAGATGACAAAGTAATTTCAATCAGCGCAAATTCAATGACGACAGGTGAAACGTGCTGGTCAACGTATGCGGATATTTAGTATTGATGGCTTGCGGCATATTGTTTAATTAAATCTTTGAAATTCTTCAATCTATCGTATTGGGAATGTATAAAAAAAATTTTCATTTCGTTATCACAATTAGTCGTAATAATTTTATGTAACTAGCATTTTACGAAAGATGACTATTTGCTTTAAACTCAAGATTGAATTTTTGTTTTTTCCTGCTGATATTACAATTCTCCAAATTTTAAATCGTCCAATGAATTTGTGTATTTTCATATTATACCATCCTTTTCTTGTAATGTTTGTTCGGTTTTTCATGTTCAGCATTATAACTTAGTTCTGAATAAATATCAGTCGTCAATAGAGATTTGCTAAACATCCACAATTATACGTCCGAAAGAATTTTTCTTTGTCTGAATTAAATAGGAACTTAATTCCGAGTAAAAATATTCCGTTCACACTTTTGTGATCCCTTGCATAAATTTGGGGGAAAACATTAATTAACCTTTCGTCGTGTTATCATGCGAAAGCCTGCGATTAATCAATGGAGTTGGAAAATTTAAGACCTAACTCTACCGTCACGAGACTCTAAAGAGCTTCTTCACTAACCACGTGGTCATAAATCCGAAAACTTGACCTCCTGTACCTACAATCGCCATCGAGAACAGTTTATCAGCCCCTCTTCGCGAAGAGCGCATTCCTGATAAAATTCTTTTAACTTTATACCTTTACTCAATTTAGAAGAAAATCTCTTCAAACGACTTGAGATACGTGTAGGTTGTGTACAGTGTAGCGACTCTCATTGTTTGTTTTTTAAATTGACTCCTCTCATCAAAGAACTCCTTGAAACGGAATGTTCTCTCTGTGCAATACTCTCAGAACTCTTGAAAAGGCAATTAACTTTTCTAGAATGCAAGGCCTTTGTCAATCTTCGTGCGAACATGAGTAGGGATCATTGGCAAAAGACTCGTTGTCAAGATTCCCTACGTATTAGGTTCGACGTTGTACCGATTTAATTTAAAAGCTACCATCTATTGAAGTATCATCGTCCTGATTTTCATTGGATGGAGCACTTTTTCCGCAACTTTGAAGATCGTTTTTCAAAAGAGTGACTAGTACGCTCTCCCTTGTGCTGTTAACACTTTCATTAAGACTTGACAAATCACGTAACATTAATGTTACAAATCATGATCCAAACTCGTTATCCCAAGACCGGAATTTCACCTCGAGGTTTGGCATAAAGCTTAGACTAAGTAGTCGTCGTCCACAACATGGTACTCCACTATTCTGTGTCGATGAATTTGAACTTTGGCTACCGTTCTCGTATCGGCAATTTGAATGAGCTGAATCAAGGTAACATATGACAAGTCCGTCCGTCATTTAACAAATCTTAGCACAGAAAATTATTACGGTATAATTATTCGACTGGCTTTGGATATGAAACAGTGAAACGTAACCAGTAGCGTTAGTTGTTATCATGACATCAAGTTTTAAGCCGAAACAGCGAGTTTTCATTATAAATTATTCAATTAGTCGAAACTACTATATATACTTATTCAAAATTGCAAAACAGGGTGGCGTAAATATGTACCCATGCGCGGAATTACATGATCCCGCTGCAGTCGTGGTCGAAACATACATAGGTAAATACATTTCTGTGGTAATAGAACTTTCTGTTGCGGTTAGTGGGTGAGTTAATTATCAACTAAATTTTTGAGCGTTAAAAGCTTGTTATGGAAAACTGAAATCCAAAAATAAAAACGAAGCAAATGGCGTCGAGTGTTGAATAAAATTTCGTAACAAGCTAGTTTTAATAATGTAATATTAAACAGCGGATAACACATTGTCTGCATCCATTTATTCTGTAGATCTGGGTGTGCATTAAGAGTGTATATGTATAATACAAATAACTTTGATCTCAGGATGAACATTTACAAGACCCACCAGGTTAGGTCAGCCTTTCTTTAACATCCTGGTCTGTAAGGCAAGTATACCTATATGCGAATCTTGCCTCAGTTCGACTTGCCGGCGAGGGTCCGACTCTTATCAAATATATTACGAGGCTTAAATCCAAAGTAAAGCTCCCTCCTGCCGTTCCGACTCCCTTCGCTTCGGTGCCGATGGTGTGCTGAGGTAGGCAACTAGGAGGATCTTCCACTTACTGGGCCAATGGGTGCATTTATCTCGACATTGTCCCACAATTCACTTGGGATTCTTGGAGACTGACAATACCCTCAGATGCGTAAAAGACCTTCGCTTTATACTGAGTTATACCTGTAACTTGAGTTATCCTTGTCCATTCGGAAGCCGAAAGCTGTACGGTATACCCAATTCTATTACCTCTTCTTTTCACAGTTATCGATACTAATAAATATTTCGAAAGTCAAAGCTGCTCGAAGCCTTTCCTGAATGGACCATCCTTTTCCAATCACTCTACGCATCTTAATCGGAAACTAAATTCAAAGATGCTGTAGGGGAAGTCAATTTGACATGGAATATCCCAGATAGTAGAGATCGAGCTAAAACGGAGACTAAAATGTTCGTAACAAAAAAAAATCTAACCACGTATTGTTCACTTATTGATATCAGCTCGTGAAGTTTAGGACATTTGCGGTAACGGTGCACTATTCAGCAAAGGACAGAAAATGTTCTTGCCTACGAATTGACAGAGAGTCGAAGACCAGCTAGAAACACGTGTCACCTGGGTATGCGAAGAAACTTATTTTCTTACCGTGAAACGTCGTCCTAGTATCCCAGCAGCTCAGCCTTGGCTTGCCAATGTCTCTGCATTGCGCGCTATTTCGTATGCAAAAGGCAATGGTCACGTTGTGACGTCTCTGGCAACGGTTCGTTTATTAAAAAATTTCCCAATGACAGGTGACACCTGGACTACTGAAATATGGTTTTACACATGCAAACCTTACGTGGCTTTTCCACATGTGATCGGCTATCGTGCACGGGTATTATAGCAACCTTGCATTCGTGATATTAAATTCAGATTTGACCAATTTTTCTTCGTTTATAAATCCCTTGGGTTAAGAAGGTTGGTCAGGTTATGCAATGTGTACCTGCTCCTTCGCGTAGACTTTTGTTGCATAATCGAAACAGTCCCTTGTAGAGTTACAGCAGTCTGCACAAACGTAATGATGAATTCTGCAAGTGACGGCTACTTTGGATATATTTGAAATATTAAATACAAAACAAACTACATATAGATAGATTTTTCACAATTCTAATAAACCGTTTTGCGATACAAAATATTTTCAATGTGAGTTGAAAAAATTTTTTTACTCCATGCAATATAAGCGTACATTTGCAATTTCTCAAATTTGGTTGCGTCAACAAAAAAAAAGCATTGGCTGGGCAAAAGAAAACTATTTGAAACAGCTAAATCAATCAACGATTTATTTATTTATTTTATTTATTATCCCTATGATTGGCAATTTTGGGACTTTTGGTACCAGTCAAGGCTTTTTTGTGTTTCAACTTCTTGATAAATGAGACTGATTTTGATCTAGAGAATATAAGGCCCATCACGTAGAGGAAAGTTGGTAATTTCTAGGCCAGGGCTCGTGTATAACCAGCCAGGATTTTCCCTATAGATGAAAGGGACGAATCCGATTGAAAAATTCACCTCTATAGTATTTGAATAACACGCAATCAAAGATAGATTAATCCACTGGTTTGCACCGCAGTTTCATGATGTGGGAAATCGGACGTGAATTTCATGACCAAAAGTAAATATACACACGATTTCAAGCATAAGAATTTTCTGTTAATAATGAATAAATATGAGAAAAACTCTGAAGGTAAGCGTGGAATATGAGCTTTCAAAATACATATTTGTTATATGTTTGTTGTTTTAACCTTTACTGATTTCACTAACAAATGTAAACGTCACGGTTCAATAACGCACTTTTTATCACTGAAAATATAACTCATGTTCAATTTCCGATTATTGAAGCCGAATAAAATCACCGCAGCTTATTTCAATAAAATTTCAAAGATTAAAGTATCAGAACGTTCGAAATACGCAAGTTTTGAAATCGCAAAATATTTAATGGATCAAAATTTCATCAAATTTTTTGTGATTTATAAATTTTTAAAATTTTCTAAATTTTGAAGTACCCAGTACTTTGTTGCCTAAACGACCTTTGCTTCGTAAGTTAAAATTATCCCATTTTTGATTATACTTGCTTCTCTATATTCTATTGGTATTACCTTTTTCGAAAAAAATCATCGAGCAAAAAATGATTGAATACACGTGTCCCCCCACTCCCCTAGATCCATGTAAGATATGAAAACATTTATAAATAATGAGCTTTCTGAGATATCTTGAAAGCACCTTTTTAATCTGTTTGTTGTTCGTCAAAGTAAGTGATATAGCTGACGATGAAGTTTAATGAGATGGGCGAGAAATACTTGTGGCTTCTTTGCACGCGTTTCCAGCTTCGAGCTGCGGAAGAATTTTAAGGAAAGTGCTACCAGGAGGCGATATAGGGTGGCGAAAGTTTTAACTTATGTTAGAAGTTAGTGGCAACCATGAAAGTGTTTCCCCTCCTTTATGACCTGACCACCCACCCTTAACGATTTAGTAGACTTTAACGTCCGCCACTGTATCCATACACCTATATGTTCAATTTCAGGTTTCTCTTCTGCCCTCATAACTCATGGATTCGTTACCGTTTTTTGACCAACTCGAGACGTAGCGTAGCTTTTTTATTTTTATTTTTTTGTATCAGACCCTTAGTTATCGTTGGCTTTTTCTTATCACGTGAGGCTAGAAGGTTAGACGGATTATATAAAGCGCTTCGATCCCTTCATTACGCGTCAACGGGACTTGAATTCTGTAACACGAAATTGAACCGTTTATCGAAAAGCTTTTCCATTTTCATACATTGATAAACGTTCATGACTGCAGGATAAGTCGGTGAGTTATACTTATAGGAACAATTCACAGTTATTGATAGATTTTTTTTTTCTCTTCTCGGTTGTATTATCCATCAATTGAACGTATCGAATCATGTGATATAGAATTTGAAGTGAAGAACTTGAGCAAAGAAAAATTTCGTCGAATTGGAAGTTTTTCAAGATCGCTGATTGCCACGTCTCACCCAAGGCTATCAGGATTGAGATTTAGGTTCCTTCCGGATTGCGAATCTAGGATCTGAGATCGGGAAAAGCTTGCATATTTCCAGTCCCCGATTTAAGTGAAAAGTAATGGAGCGGTAAAAATGAATACTATCCTTTCCGAAAGCGAACGAACGAGATGGTATAGGTACACAGCTGACTTGGAAGAGGGGATTTTATGTTTCCGCTTCGCGTTTTTGTCATTTTCCCTTTACTTTTGCGATGGCAAAATCTACCGATGAACTATACTTGCCTCTGTCCGTTTCGTACTTTCATCGAACTACCTTCTGCTGTCTGCTCTCTGCCTTATTTCGTTATTGTTCTTCTCTTGAAACTTCTTCTTCTTCTTCTTCTTCTTCTTCTTCTTCTTCTTCTTCTTCTTCTTCTTCTTCTTCTTCTTCTTCTTCTTCTTCTTCTTCTTCTTCTTCTTCTTCTTCTTCTTCTTCTTCTTCTTCTTCTTCTTCTTCTTCTTCTTCTTCTTCTTCTTCTTCTTCTTCTTCTTCTTCTTCTTCTTCTTCTTCTTCTTCTTCTTCTTCTTCTTCTTCTTCTTCTTCTTCTTCTTCTTCTTCTTCTTCTTCTTCTTCTTCTTCTTCTTCTTCTTCTTCTTCTACTTATTCTTGTTCAGCTCTATTTAACTTATCTTTATTCATGATGTATCTTACCCAAGCCTATTAATTCTTGTTTTATAGTATCACCAGAGAATTACACAAGATGAAGCAAAGTGATAAATTTTGTTTATATTGTAACCTATATACTTACACATTAACATAATCACGTGTACTTAACAAGGTTGACTCCTTCGGGCGTCAATTTACACGACTCGCAATTAGGGTGGCAATAGAAAAATATCCAGACGCAAGTATAATTTTTTTTTTCTCGGTTTCTATAAAGTTTTAGACAATAATTTTCCACACATTTCTCTCTTCAGGGATTGGTGAAAATCACCGTTACTGTCAATAGTTTTCTGTACAATTTCGTATCGGATATCAACCCAATTGAAATTTTTTCGAATTAATGGGACACGTCTATTTGTTGTAAAATCATTCGGATGAAAATACCAAGCCATGCTAAAAGTGGTTTTTTGTCTACTTTAAAGATTACTTCCGAAACGCGGGATTTTCTAATACAGTTATGTGATGTAAACTCTGACACAAAGTTGTTTTTTGGTCAGTATACAAGTGAAGAAAAAAAAACCTTATAATAAATAGTTGCGTTGACATTGTGATCGGTATTTTTTTTTTCCTAACGTGCAACAAGAGGTGAGCAAAAGGAGCTGCGAGAGTGTCAGGTACTATGAAAGGTGGTGGTGGTGGCTTCAGCGAGGACCGTAATAAAACATTTAATAACGCCCAGAGACGAGGGCTTCCTCTGCTCCCTTTCATCCCCGTACTCCCTCTGTTCCCTTGTTTAGTCCATCTTATTTTTCCTCATCTTTCAGGAAGTATCCAACCTGATGTATACATATATACAAGGAATACAGGGTGAGTTTTATCAAAGGTCCAGCCTCAGTTGCTATAAAAACATGATTTTGGGAGAATAAAACGTGGGATCCTGTCAAAGTTGGATACACAGGACTCAAGCATATGCACAGTGTGAAATTTACGTTTGATTTTTTAGTCCCCACTCGTTCAATCAGCCGAAAGACTACATTTTCGCATGACTAAGCTACGATCATTTTGGACTTTTTATAAGACTCACCCTATATATATATATGTACATGTATATTGTATATAGACATACACCGTGTCTATATATGTTGACACAACAGCGCTTTGAGTATTGTTGTACGCCCTAGGCAAGAAAAGTCTTCGTTCATTTCTCAAGGTATCCTCTTTAGTAAGGTAATTTGAGCGACGTTGAGCCGAGTGACAACTTCCGGTTGTAAACAAAAAAACTTGCATGAAATATCACAATCAGTAGCTGCTAGTAGTCTTGGCCATTATTTTCTGGCCATATCTGCAGCGACTTCTTCTATTTTCGGATGGTTTTTTTCAGCCAAGCTGTAAGTAAACGGCTTACGACGTGACGGAAAACGGCACCATAGTCGAGATTTCCCAACAGCCAAATTCCCTTTTATAGAGAGAATAAATACTTGACATGTCCGTTCGCGCGATTATACGCAAACAATTTTCACTTCACTTCTAGATTTTTAAAATCGTATTAAAATTTTTTTTTTATTTAAACCCAGTTGGAGACGAGAATTATTAGTATTGAGAAGAATACCATGAGCAATGAAATGCAGGAGCTGATTTTTATGTTAGCGGAAACCAGATTCTGTTTTTTAATAACCCGTCGTATATTCAATTTCATTTCAACATAGCGAGTATTTGCGAATGGTATGTATACGCTCGCTGGATGATTGTCGAGCAATATTGCAATCATAACCGTACAAAGCGTAACTATACGCAGTTTATCACCAATGGTATAAAAATTAATTTCAAATATACGTAGGGAATAGTGTGAGAGGCGGAAGCCAACCACGTGCGACTATCCGTCAAATGAATCCATCGTTTTTGCAATAAAGTAGAACGGACTCATATGGGTTGGAAGCGAATCACGTACGCAATATAAAATAAAAAATTCCAGCTTTATGGCGGTTGCAAGATGTTATTATTGTTATAGTATAATGTTATATCGTAGTTGGACAAAGCTATTGAGCTGTTTTTTTTTTTTTTTTTTTTTTTTTTTTTAACCGAAAGACCTCGGCCAGTGAATTTATACAATGGCTGAAGCGTCCGTGGGGTAAAAAAAATATTTCTTCAGGCGTCACGTCTAAAGTAAACCGTCACAATCACATCACCTTTAACAAGTAGCTATACGTATGTACGTAGTACATATACATACTTATGGAATAATCGATACCCCTTATTTCCGGTCCCATAAAAGTTATACTAAAAAAATTATAAATCCAGGTACATACATACACCAAGCTTGTGCATCGTTTATCGGAAGAACTTGTCGAGCTTCCCAATGCAACGCATAGTTTGGTTCAATTAATTAGCAAACAATTGAAGTTAAATTTCACGCAAGAGATGAGTGGCTCGAGTTACTCGCGTGACTGCTGCCACATTATTGACAGAAGAATCATAATTTACTTTAGGTTTTTAAAATGGAGTTTGGCGCTACTCGAAATATTCGCCATAAGCAAACGAATTTAGGTGAGTATATGTACCGCTGATGTGGATAATCATCAATAATCTATATTCTTTAGGAATGTTTACACGTGACAATACTATTTATATTTATTTGAAAAAATAGAAAAAGGAAAAAATTCACATTTAAAGACAGGCACAAAAAGTTTTCTTGACGCAGTCGCACGTAACAATTGAATAAGCCGGGGCAGAAAATACGAGATGAGATCCCCTAAGCTTTAAGTAGAATTGGGCTTGTCTCGACCTCTTAGAAGCGAAATAAGAGCGAATTCTCTCAGTCCAAAAATAGCATAAACCTCGTTGTGTAATATTTTATTCCAGTTTTTCTTTTGAATCTCCACATACACGCCCATACGCACACACAGGCACAGACACAAACACACATACATAAATGTACAAAGAAATATAATGAACGTGTTACGTTTCAGGAAAATGACATCTAATTGCAATTACTTGAGCACATGTGTGGAAATTGTGAAACTATGAAGGCAGTTAGTTCCTGGCAATCAATGAAAGATGAGACATAGACATGCTAGCTATTCTGAGAATGTGCACGTAAGGACGACGGGCTCATAATTACACATTCGAATAAATTAGTTTCCCTATGGAAGAGGGAAAATGAGAATGAAATTTATATCTCGTATAAGTCTGTGAGCTTGCGTGTATTCTGCTACACGATTGAATTGCTTCTACCTTTTAAATAGACGTCAGTTGGTCCTCAACATTTGAAAATTCGAGAATGACGATTGGCAGATTAAAAGCGTTAAACGTTGAGTATACAAGTCACAGCTTTTTAATGTATTCAGAGAATCTATGAACTACTCTTTCTAATTAGTGCCCTACTTACAAACACAGAGCGCGGCCACTTTATACCGTTCCGTGGGCTGCACTGAGCAATATACATAGAGCTACCTGGTATTTAGGTATTTCGGGTAATTAGGCAAGCGAAGCGGAGACCTGGCTTGTCTAATTATGCAACTCATTGAGTTGATGGCCATACTCCGTGGTCTGCGTGATCTAGACTCGCCGCAGGAAAACGTGAGCGAAAAGTACCCTGGAATTTGTAATCCTTAGTCTGTAGCGCTTGTTAGCGATTACCTTCGAACTTTTGATTGGCCGACAGAACCGCGAGTCGACGTACTTTGAAGAAAATTATACCAAGAGAAATTGGCTTTTGATTGTTGTTGCGATTGGCGGAAAGAATTGTTGTTATCTTTATTTTTTTTTTTTTTTACTGCTTCGAAAATTTCACGGTAAAACATACATTTTTTTTATGTTTAACCTCATCTGTTTGCTTCATTCGTTCCTTAGAAATTTCACGCTTGTTCGATGTAAATTTTTGTTCAATTTAATTGTTTTCAATTCATATAATTTAATTGAATCAATGCGTTATTAATTTTCACCAAATCGATTGTAAACGAGACAGTACCTACCTACCTACATAATTCGTACAGAAATTTAACTGCTTTGTATCCACAAGTAATTTTCCGTTGGCATTTCGTGCATGTGTACAATGACGTCTCACCCTGGACCGGTCATTAGACCGTAATAATTCTCTCGTCATATAACTCAATTGCCTTGACCTAAGACTCCAGGGCATACCTGGATCGCTATATTTACGTGTAAATTACTTCGTGAATCGCGTGTATATAATCAATTAATAAAACAGCCCGCATATAAACCCTTAGGGAGTGACTTTATTGTCTGGAAAAATAGTTTCCATGTATAGAATAATTTCCCGTTGCAACTGCAGTAGAAAAATTATCGTTTAAGATGATACAAAGACGGTAGATATAATGGTTATGATTCCTTGTAAATGAGGGGGTAATTATATGGTCGTTAAACTACCAATCTGGCTTCAAAACACCTGCTCTCCTGATTGCGCTAAAGTTCTATACCTGAAGCAAACGGCAGCTATACGTATAGCTGGTGTATTATATGTATGCATACCTTAAACGCGCTAAGTGCCAGTGAGAACAAAGTTTCAACGGTTTTCTTGAATATCTATTAACAACAATGGCGCACATGCGCAATCTAGTTCTGTTTTCTTCAGATTTTCAAGAAAGAGCATCAGCACAGTTCTTAATCTACAAAACTTTCATAATTATACAATTATTAATTTTCTTTTTATTTTTTCATTCGAACTTCAATGTCAACTGACTTATTTTTATATCGCTGGTGCTGTCCTTGTCAAACTACACTAAGGTATCGCAAAGCACTCGTCGCTGTATTGTCAAGTTATAATAAAAGATGTAAGTTGGATAACAAGGAGTCTTTTGCAACTTGACGATCAAGCTATTGAGATATCTTTGAAAACTGTTCATAATCAGCTACTGGGATCTTCCTTCGAAGTGAGTTTAGATCCTGACCTTTTCCAGAGCATCTTTCTAATAATCTCAGTTTGATTTTGGGAACTGATACTTAACAGGATTCAAATACTTATCAATATATATTTTTTCTAACGCTCTAGCATTCCGTGTATTTGATAAATTAAATGGATATAAGTAATAGTATAGCTGCGTACAAATTTGATGCTGTCTTTTCAGTTCTTAGGACAATATCATTAGACATCAAGCTCAAAGTTACCTACCGCAGAACGTCAAATATAGTTTGTCGAACTTTATTTGGCATATTTGGATCAGTTTGTTCGTGAATAATTTATAAAGTATTGTCGATTAAGTACATGATGATCATCGTTTGAAGTATAAAAGAATGACGACATTGAAACGAATAATTGAATATTTTAATTACTTACGATTCGTTGCGTTTATTTATCTATCAATTTTCTTTTACCAATTTTATGTGCAATCATTTTTTCTTTTTGTTTTTTTCTCTCTCTCTTAATAACAGATGAAAGGTATTTGAAATTATTGAATCGAATTGTTCCCGCCTTTTAAAAATCAAGTGGCTATCAAGGGAAACGCGTACCTATACCTACCTTCTTACCTACCTTACGAACAAAATGTCCAACAAAAATGACGACCAAGGGGACTAAGGGACTTACTTGACGGCGCTACTCAAACGAATCGACGCGTTTCACCTTTGTGCTCACACAGGGCAACCTTTGCATTTCCGACCCAAAGCTCAGGGAGGAAATTCAATTGGCAAGAAACATACTTGAGCTTGCCTTGAATCAGTCGTCCGTTCAGTTTGCCATGTACTTAGTAGCTAACGAAAAAGTCGACCAGATTCATTAGACTATATTTCAACAGTTTTATACACGGCGAATAATTCAGAGATCCAACGGTATAAAGGTCATGGTTGTCATCTTTGATATCGCGTTTGTTAATTCTAGCCATAATATTTCTTTAAAAATTTTCCTTAATCATTTACCTACCTTTTGTAGCAAACAACTCATGTAAATGGGTATTCGCTTCACGGATGTCTGCGTAAATAATTTACATTAGCCCCGTTTCAAAATGAAAATAAAAAATTTGATCACAGGCAATGTTTTAACGAAACCTTGACGTACGCTCGTGGAATCGACTCATCCGGCAATTTTTATGATCTTGTTTTTTTCCTCTCGGTGATAGATCGCGGCATTGACTAATACTATGCGGAAATACCGGACATGAAATAAAACTACGATTTACGTAGCGTGGATAAAGAATGTCAATGTTTTGAATTTGAAAATTGGAAGATTTATATGATTCGTGGATTCCCACAGCGTTATTGAATTTATATAAGATTAAAATGCTTCTATGGTTCATTGAACGTCACACATGTTATCGTTGCTCTTCGTCTCGATCCGTATAAAACGAAAATTTCCTCTGACTTGTTGAGCAAATTCACACTGTGATCATTTTAATGAATCAGTTGTATTCATCTGTAGTTAGATGCCATGATACATGTCAATTTCATTATAATTCTTTCGATTCTTTATTAGCCGCCAATCGATCTAACGTGTGAAAACTTAACATACGTGTGTGTTTGGTGAAAATTCATAAGAATTAGACTAAAAGTTAAACAGATATGATTCAACCTTTGTTAACAATAGCTTAGGAGGTGGTAGGAGGTCAGGTATGGGGTACGGAATGAATAGGTAACCGTCGCAGTGGTTGGCACGACTCTGTGACGTTAGTAGATAGGCCCAATATTTCAGGATTTCGTTCTCTACTGTTTAATTCGGTGGCTTTTGTCCCTGACTTTGTCTATCCCAGCGCGCTTTTCAGAGAAACAAGTTTATTAGCATCATCTATCATTGTGGAAAATTTCACCAACTGACAATGAATCCCTGCACCCTCTCTGACCTCCTCGATTGTACATCACTCTCTGTGTGTATACCTACTACGTTCAATTTTTCAGCTATCATTACTTTCAAACAACGATTTAACGTCGTCATGTTAACTACTGTTAACCTTGTGACTTTTGACGGAAATTAATGCGGTCACAGTTCCCAGACGTGGTGGTAAAGCGAAGTGTTTAACGACGGCAAGTAAAACAAGATGATTACTAAGGCTGACGCTAATTATCTAAAATAATAGTTTGAATGTCCGATTCAACATGCGCTACAAAGACTGTGAAGTGATGGAAATGAGTCACAGATTTTTTGTTAGCCTGTATGAAGCACGGTTCCTTTTTTTATTTTGAATTCGATGTGACAATCAGTACCGAATTTTTTGGATAGCAAACATCGGATTGCATCGTAGTGGAAATTTTTTGACAATGTAAAAGACAAAGAGCTGGGTCGGCTATCAAACGAACACGAGATATTTTTTTGCAGTCATTGGAATTGAACTTGCATCAATAAGCTTTTGGCTATTGTCTACTACATTACCTTGTCGAACGCCACTTTATCGTGTGATGAACTTTACTGAATATACTCAACCTGCATACCAACGAATTATGCGCATAACTTGTTACTCAAAAACAATTTGCCCATGCCATATCTCGAAGCTAATGCGAATAGGGTTGTATGGAAATGTAGTGTAGGGCTCTCTGTACCTCCGTGTATAAACATTTTCGTCTACCCCTATATACAATGACTACATATTCGTAAACGTAATATATCGATCATGATACGTTTGGATACGAACCATGCCGGAAAATTGAATGACATTAATCGCAGGCAATGATTTGATAGGTTAGACACATCGATGTGCAGGGATTACAGGAAAGCATAGTTTGAGTGAATGCTAAAGTACATATACCCATTCATAGAATACATTATGTTATTACTTTTTTCGCTTGATCATATTTTGGACCGTCTAACTTGATACAACGATCACTCTTCTTCAATTCTTACATTTTATTCTCAAGCCAATAAAGAAATTGGAAGTTCAGTTCAGTTGTTCTCCATTAGCCATCTCAGTTCTACTACTTTCACGGCTTTAGGTTGGGGTGAGTTGGATCTTGGATACTAACCAGTACATAACAATTTAACAAAGTTTTTCTCTGAGTGCAGCAATATAGCGTTATACTCTAGCCCGTTGAACAGGCAAAAAAAAAACCGTCAAATCACCGATTTGGCTTGGATTTCATTTTTCACGTCGATAGCGGATCAAAACTGGTAATCCGCATACACGTCCAAAATGGGCTGGTTTCGCTATTATATGACATATCACGATAAATTTCTACCGGGGAGCTCAGTACTAAGTTAAACTATGGTCGTGAGTCCTTCTTTCTCTTTAGATACAACATCGATACATCATATTTCAACCCCTTTTTCAATTATAAAGTCCTACTTCATTATTCAACAGAAGTCTACACTGTCCACAGTTAATTGTGACTGAAATAGTAATTAACTCGTTGATTTATTAACTTTTGAAAATATTAACGAATACGTGGAAAGATCAACTAATCGTTGATCAGACCTGCAAGCGTTAGCTCGCTTCAGTTTCAAATGTTCTTCCTCGAGGGCTTTTCATACAAAAATTATCGATTGTCAATAATTTAGAATGGAGGTTCAGCTGTTTGCAATATATTCAGAAAAAGGTACACTTTGACATCAGCCTGTATCACTTCCGATTTAAAGCCGGAAGGTAAAAGGGAAGTCCAGCCGTGGCAGGATATCGATTAATCGGCTGAAACCACCTGGCTTTTTTACCAGCCTGCACCACCGGTGGCTCGACAGGATTCAATCTCGTAAAATATAAGACCGATAAGTTTCGACGCTATACGACCGTGAGGAATTTCAATTAATCGGCAAAACATCAACGTACAATAGCGGACCAAATCCCTGTCACGGATTGACTAGATTATTAAAATTGCAATTTAATGACGCTGACAGGCTTACTTTTATTTTCGATTCGGTATTTAAAGTTTTTACAGTCCATCAACAGCAACCGCAAAATATAGTATATAAATCGCTTTTTGTGTTGTCTGATGTCCGGTTGATTGGCAGTCATTTTCATTCGGATTTCATTCTAAATCAGTACGTCTTATACCCATTTGGTCACATGGTCTAATACACGTTTGAACACTCGTTGTATACGTGCGTGTGAGAACTAACCGAACCGAAAAGACACTTTGAATACGTCACAGTATGAGTATACTATCGACGTTGAAAACAACATCTAAATTTGATTTAAGGAGGAAACTTTTTTATGAGACCTTTTTCACTAGTTTCCTTATGTATAATAAAGTATCGATCAAGATTTTGAGGCGACTGTAGAAGATATGAATTTCAGTTTAATCGGACAGTGAACTGCGCCAAGTTTTGTATATCATGGTTATCAATTTAATTTATATCTTTGTAATCTCCAAGGTGGGGTACTGATTCTCTTTTTTAATTGGTGACCATTATTGTCCTAATATTCATTTTTCAATACTAGAGAAGAATTAACCGTTTTGTTTTTGTTATCGCCAATTTGGTTCCACAATACACATCGAATCACACGGACATGCTGTCACGAGAACGAAGATAAGCCCCACTGGCTACTGGACAATTATTTGAATCAACTGCCTGAAATTGCAAACGAAGCTATTCGAGTTTTGCGATAAAAGAATTCAGTGTGACTGTTGGGTAGAAAGCGGCGAGAAAATGGGCAGCGGTTTCACTAGGATTTTTTGCTGCATTTTGACTCGGTCATTCAGTTACGGTACAAGTTTTTAACTACGACCAATGCAACCAGCTAAAATGCTTAAAAAATTATTCCTAGCATTCTGATAGTTAGAATGAACCGCATTTACACTTTTTTTTTTATACTGTTTTGAGTTCAAATAGTAAATGAGTTTCCCGTACAGCGATTCGGAAATTATTTATTGGAAAAATTACCACTAGGTACAAATAATTCGAACATAGGTATGAATAAAAGTGGCCTCTGAAATATTAATCGTCCAAATTAATAGAGAAGATAATTTCTCTTCCTTCTGCTCCTTTAAAATTACGATCTAGGGACAACGATTGCGATTGAAATTTAAATTCTCAATATATCCGTGTAAATAGGGGGCAATAAATTTTATCTATATAGTTATACCGTCAATAACGTTTGTCGAATTATTCGGATAAGGATTCGATGCAACAAATTGCAAGAAATAAATAAAAATAGTATTACATACGTGGCAAGTGTGACACTGGCAAAAGCATTCTGTGACGATGTCCGTCGCAATATCCTGTAACGAAAGCCAATAAATAAAGGACAGTTTCGCCACGGAATTAAAACACATACATCACGATGTTCCATGTTCGTGCCCCGCCAACCTTTATACTTTGCCTCCCTCTCCTGCAGGGTGTCGACAAGCGCGTAAACGGCATTGGTCTGGTCTAGAATGAAATTAATTTCGGAAATTCACAGATTGTGGAATTATTTGAAATCAATAAAACATCACCACGCGATTAGACAGATACTTTTATCCAATTTGAAAAAATGATTATTTCGAAGGATGATACAACGGCATTGAAACGAACTTAAAAAAGAATAGAAATGACTATAAATTCTGGAACCATAATCCCAGAATCCAAAAGTGATACGTCGAAAAACTATACCTTCTCTATGACGTACTCCTCAAAGTGACAGAGCTGATATCTTCTCAGTAAACTTTCTTCTTTTATTTCAAAGTCGACAATTCTATTTACTTGAAACTTTTAGACAAGAATTCAGCTACATACTCACTGAGTAGTATGAATAATTATTTTTAAAGCATGTGCTTAGCCATAGAGTGAAAAAATATAATATAGTTGAATTAAATGTTGAGATGTGAATTAAAGTAGGTATGTCAGCTTTTGGCCATTCAAATTATACTCTAATTGCAGTTTTCTTTGAACTTCCAAGAGCATTCCGTGGTGTTGCTATTGCCTCAGTGCGCTGACATAGTTCATTTGTTTCGAAAAAGTCATGTATGGAATCTTTTAGACTAAGCAACTCATGAATATGATTCTGACTTGTGAGAAGAACGCTGGTAGTGGGTATACATTTTTCACTTACATTCAGACCTTTTGTGAATACCTTTTTAGCAATATGTGTGAATGATTCATTTTATTCACAACCTGACTGTGTATACACGTAATGAAATTAAAATTCCCCCTCGTCTACTTAACGTACAATTATGGGCGTAGTGTTTACGCGACCCACGATCATAAAATATTTTATATTGCGCACCTGATTAGCATAATAATATTCGAGCGCTACGAAACAATATTCCGGTGCTAGAGACGTCAAATAATTCAGTTAACCACTTACGTACAAGTACCTACCCTCCAATGCATAATAGGATAAATTATAATCATTCCTGTTATATTATGATGTAGTTCGATGCCAGAATAGAAAGAATTAAACATAGAATTAGAACTTTAAATTCTTTTATGAAAAGTTATAATACCAAGTACCCGGTTAAAAATTTTTATTTCTTGGTGAAAAAATTTGTACAAGAACCGATTTCAACCAGACGTGCTTTGAACGTTCAACGGCAAATTGTGTCGCTTAGAAATCGACTTTTGGCTTTAGTTATGGATTTAATTACGAAAATCCTCAACGCTACACGTTTCACCACAGCGGACAAAGACAGGGCGACAAATTAATTAAATTCAAAATACAGAAAATTTTATCAGCTTCACAGTCACGGTGTCACGTTTTCGTCGACACAGAACTCATTGTGTCATTTTCGGGACGCAATCGACTAGATTTTATTACCCACGTATCTGACAAGGTACAATTTTTATATTTTCGCTTTTTCTCATTGACATGGCACGATTTGCAGTTTATAATAATCAAATAAATTTTAAAAAAATATACAATAAAGGGGTGCAAAGGTACCGAGAAAATTTATTTGCTTTCTTCCTCTACAAATACTTTTGAAAACCATTCAAACGAATTGTAGGTTTTTCAAAGGTGAGAATTTATTCGACATCGTAGGTCAGAATAAAAAAATTCATGGCTGAGCACTATGAATTCCCTGACTTAGCTTCTGTAAAAAAAAGTCTATTGCAACGTAAAGGTAACACTAAAAACTATTGAGAAATACTCGAACTTTGAGAGTTTGACTAGTTTCTAACAGTGTTTCAACCATTCCAACAGTTTTTCGTTATCGATAAGAGAAGAGCAAATAAGTTTTTTCTGCACTTGACTGAAAAAATTCCACACATTTTTAGACATATGGGGCATTCCAAGTCAACTCGGTAAACATTTGACCCTTGCTATTTTTAATCGGACTTATTCCTATTCCACTGGCTTGTACCATCCAAAAAACGGCCAAAATAATTTTTGTCAATTTTTTCATACGATGCGTCAGGCTCTGTCAGTGTTGAAAGTGAACAAAAATACTCCATTCCGGAAAAATTTGAAAATCATCTCAAAAATTTTTATTTTACTTGTCGATTCTCGAAGACAAATAATCAAAATGTTGGTGTTTAACGTTTCCCTTTTTTCGACGAGTTAATACTTAATTTTTCTACATTTTGGCTAAATCGCCGAAAATAAATGAAATCCGACAAAAGGTCTAGGGATTTTTTATGTAAAGAATTAAATTTTGAACACATAACGAATGTGCAAAGCAAATAACTAAAATAATGATTTTATTCTGAAAATATATCATGTGTTCAAGATTCAATTCTTTACATAAAAGGTCCTTTGACGTTTTTTCGAATTTCGTTTATTTTCGGCGCTATGGAAAAAATGTAGAAAAATTGAGTCGTCGAAAAAACGGAAATATCAAAGACCACCACGTTGATTTTTTGTTATACAGACTCGCTAAGGAAAATAAAAATTTTCCAGACCATTTTCAAATTTTTTCACAATAGAGTATTTGTTTTTACTCTCAACATTGACAGAGCCTGACGTACGGTGTAAAACAATTTGCAAAAATTATTTTGTCCGTTCTTTGGGTGGTAAAATCCATTTCAAATGGAATACGTTCGATTAAAAATAACAAGGGTCAAACGTTTACCGAGTTGGTTTGGAATGCCCCATATATATTGGCGAAACCTGATCGGTTTACCCGTTTAATTATTGATTTCGTTATTTATTTCAGCCCTGCAACCAACTTTAGGGGCCATTTCAATTTTATTAAGGTGACTTGTGAAAATTGCCATTTTAAAGTCATCGATGCATGTAGGGTGTCCCATTCCTTTCGAGAAGCAGCAGAGTCGATTTGATTGCTATAACAGGATGCTATTCCTTTTTCACGCTAGAATTATTGGGTGAAAAAGGTTCTATTTTTCCCAAAAAGTAGGCATTCCACGGAACGGGTCCTTAAGGTAAGAAAACTCAATTCAGACAATTTTTTTATTAAAATTTTCATGTTTTTTCCAAGTTTTTTCGTTTTATTTTGAATTGCCAATAAGGCAAAAAGTTTGCGGAAGTCAAAGAATTCAATTCCCTCAAGAATAAAATTAGTGTATCCGTTGCTGATAAGAAATATCAATCATTCATGAAAATATTTATATATTCGCATCTATTTAGAATTTTCTTGCAGCTAATTTTCGCTAAGAAGTTCACTAAAGTACTTATATAGTCAGACGCAAAGCGATATTAGAGCTATCCGATATTCAACACTGGATCCTCATCATGATAACGTAATTTTGAAGCGAACCGTTTCTCTGCCTACCCGTTCAAATTTGATTAGGTATCCAAATTTGGTGTTTTCACGCGTAATTTACTCTTCACTTTGAACGCACGATGCAGATGTGATGTTAACGGGGAGTTGTGAAGTAAATTGATAGTTATCTATACCGAAATGAGTAGTAATTTGAATTGTGCGGTTATTGAACAAGTATACGAATATTTCATATCCAGAAATATCAAAATATGAGGAACTGTCTTTCTTAAATCGAGTAAAACACTGTACATCGAAATGTAAAAAAAAAAAAACAGAAATGATTCTGAAATAAAAGGGTGAGCTTGGGGTGTTGAAAAGTTTGCTTATTGAATAGGCCCTGACACAAAAATATAATTTAGTACTCTTATGTTAGCTTTTGTCCACAGAATTTTATGTGACATAGGTATAGAGAGCGTTTTTAACTATGAAAGTGAAGAATCGGAATAGTATCAGAAATTCTGCCTACGATCACGTTTAACGACATGCCCGTATAACTTTCCTGCCTTCTCGATGTTTCGGTTGAACCTAGAATTAACCAAGCATACAATCGAGTGTCTATGTCATCTGTGACATTAGATCTCATTTCAACAAAGGGCGCACCAAGCCGCAGGACATCTTCAGCGACAAAGCTCCTCAATCCTGTTAGCATGTAGGACACCGCTGGGAGAAATGTCTCAGCTCTAAGTTCCAGCCAAGTCCTTCGAGCATAGAAAAGGAGGAGAATTCGCTAGGACCAGCAAGCATTCTAACCAGCTTAGCTCGAGGGAACATCTATACATGTAAAAGCTGCTGACCTCTTCTTCAAGACTGGAAAAGTTACAGGAGCGTCTAGGACTTATGGCATTTAAAAGAAGTTGGTTTTGCCTCCGGCCCCACTTATGGAAGAAGACGGGATTATCTTTAGTTCATTATATGGAAATTCAACTCTAACCTTGGACGAGTAATAACGCATGGTTTTCTGCCACGAGTTGAAAAATTATTTCGACTCATACTTTCATGGAAATAAATTACCAAGTAGCCCACATTTTCATTTAATTTATATTAGTACAACTTTTTGTATAGCTAATGGATGAGCAAATACTAGTCAGTACACGACTTCGGATAGGTTACGATTGCATAAATACCTTCGAGCTTTTGATCACGATCAGCGCCCCAAGTTAATTAATTTTTTGTTTTTTTTCAAAGCTGGCTGATAATTTGAAAAATCATCTGATGAATTCATGAGGTAAATGTAACTCAAATCTTTGATATAATATATAATAATTTGAATGTCACAAATTCAGATCAGCTAGACGTATATCATTAATTGTTATGCGTGAGCAGATTAATTAAGACAAATAAATTTTCAAATCAATATACTCGAGCTCCGATTTATACCATTCCATATCAATTAACGAACAGCATAAATAATCTTTGGTAAGATGCTTATTCGGAATTTCAAATGTGATCTTAAAATTTGAATCATAGGTTATTCTACACGTGATTACGTTTGGAATGAGATAATGTCATCGGACTATTGAAACGTCCCTCTGAACGAATTTGTAAAGCTATACCTACACCTAATTTTTTGTTCTGTAGAATGTTATTATTTATTTTTGAAATAATTTCATGCAAGGCTTGCTGCATTCCTTTACAGTTACTTGCAAACTTTAATTGAAATCAATAAACAAAAAGAGGAATCTCAGTTACCACGCTGGATTGCGAGGTCGAAAAATTCTAACAAAAATTCTAAAAATTGTATTATAGTAGCACAAAGTCCAGTTCCAAAGTGTTTTCAATTATTTTGAGGAATACAAAAGTTACGAATATTTATACCATAAATATATTAGGGTCTATATTTTCTATGTATTACACCGACGCAAGGGACGATTGGAAACTTTTTAAGGTAAGATTTTTCAAGACTTATATTTATATAGAAATAATAATATCATATCAGATTGACCTTCCCACTCTAATAAATTCAAACAGGAAGGAATGGCTAAAAAACCTACATTGCTACCCGTCTATATTGGCAACTTCTTTTTTATAGTCGTACCTACCCCAAAGAATTCCGATCCCCTTGGGGCATCTTTGATTTCGAAACGAAAACACTTGCCTCTTTGAAATTATATAGAACTTTGCGCGGTATTGTATCGCCTTCATTTCGTCTACATTTTGCCGCGAACTCTTTCTCGATCTGACAGAATTTTATACGTTTTCAAAAAATGATTTTTAACGAATCTTAAACATCATCACGACTTTCTTTCATCATTGCACGTGTTCAAAATTTCCAACAGATCAAGTATCGGTTCTCACTATTTTTACCGTAAAATTCTTCTGATTTTTTTTTTTTCGAACAACATACAAGATATTCGATTCCATATTACCTTGATATCAGGTCGAAACTTTAATGAAATCAATTTTAAAGTCAATCTTTAACTGCAGACGTCGAACTTTTATAGTGACTGGCTCAGCACGAGCGCTTCGCGCGCATCTAGAACAATGTTTCTGAATTTTCCGGATTAGCATTTATATAAGAACAAAAAAAATATCAGCAATGTTAGATCGCATTTCTTAGTAGCATTAGATTGTCATATCAAAAATTCATTTCCTCAATAATCATTGAATATATTCACTTTGGAGTATTTTGGCCACTATCTTCTATTCTTAAAAGTGTTTTACATCACAATGAATAACTTGCACTTTCTGCATTTTTCGGAGTTTCAATGCTCAGAAATTTCGTATGAAGATTGAAGATTAAAATATAGATTATACGATAACTCTTTGGGTATTACTCGAAACCTGTGTACAATTTCACACTCAATAAGACCGTGAACTTTAGAATTTTGTCTAATGGAGAGATCGGAAATAAATATTCAATTCATCTCATATACCAGAAATAAAAGTTTCCACGTCGGTGTTTTCTACCCGGCTACAAACTCCAGCATTAACAAAGATTTCCCACACATCGACATCTCTGATATTGATTTTCATTATTTCTTTCCTCAAATAAACGTTTAAACTTCTACTTTTCTTCAACACAACGATTAATTTAAGCAGGTAGTATCATGAGAGTAATTTTGAAAAATTTTCGATAGTATATAAAAATCGTTATTGTTTATCGTAGATGAAACAAGAAGCACGGAGAGAAAAGTATACAAAAAGAAAACAGTGTATCGAGATGGAGCAGCAGCTCTTATTTAGTATGGACCACAATTTTCCAACTACTAGGAGAACCACGCCAAAGAACTGGCATCGCCTTCAGGAATACTAATCAAGTTTTCAGGTGGTTCTTGATAGCGAGAAATTAATTCCAACTCCAATGAATATCTCTGGAATTCCAATTAACAAAACGAAATCCCTAATACGAAAAAATATTCAGTTTCAAAAGCAATATTTTAATTAGTATTTCATTCTGTTTTTACTATTTCAGAGAATTCTATCATGACCGTTGAAGATAGAAAGTGGAAAAAAATTACTGAACAAGCAACGATAGGTAATCTTTTCCTATTTTTCAGGATTTCAATTTCTGGCACTATTTTAAATTCTATATCGCGCTTCGTTGCAGAGGATATAATCGTACCCCGCATACCTTCGAGCACAAATCCTCAACGCATGAACTTATCCTAAAGCTTTAATGATCCAGCGACCAAATCCCTCGCCTATATTCATCAATTTGCTTTCCTCGAAGCCAACAAGCTCCTACTATAGTGAATAAATATTTAAACGAGTGCACTGGCCGTAAAATTTCGTCGTTCAACATTAGAAGCTTTTGAGATAGGTTTACGCACGAGTGGATGCCTGCTTTACGGTGTTTCACCTTGTAGATAATCGTCGGAAATGATGAAATTTGTATAACTTGAGTACACAGACTGATTAAGGATCAGGTTTATTATTATAATCCAAAAACTAACTCATCCTAATCGCTAAGGCCTTGGGAGACACGTGCGTAGGAAATTGCTGACATTTAAACATTTTCACTACATTTATTTACCAAGTGTGTATAATAGCTAGTGGCTGAGTGAGACTGGCACTAAAATAATGGACGTTGAATCCACATGGATAATGCGATGAGTTTAATTGAGACCAGTGATACGGGCTAATGAGTCGGCGTGAAAACTTGACTTTAAATGTGGTTTTGTGAACAGGATAGGTATAATTGTACTTACAGCCAGAAGCACCATTATCCCTCCACTCTGTCACTCCATTTGCCATTTATACCACCGGCTTATGATGTTCATTGTTGTAAGGAACTGAGACCGAAAACAATAGTCGGATCTCACTCAGTAGTACTTCACCGATCTGTTTGCCGCAGTAATTAAATTCAACTCATTTGAGAATAGCTTGTCTTGCATTTGCTGCTGCATGTGTCTACCAAAAATATCACCAAACGAAGCAAAAGTAATTATCTTAGAGAGCACGATATCCGTGCCAAGGATCCGTCTCTCTTCGGCAATGTGCCATGCATCGTAGCTCAAGCTTGTCAAAAATGGCTACATTGATGAGTTCTTCACAGAATCTAAGAGGAATTTTGATATTGAAATTTTCTGCAAAGAATGTGCTTGGTTTACTTATCGGAGATCCTTTTCATCCATTTCTATCTACTAAAATGACTTCCAACGAGATCAAAGCATTGTCAAAAATGTTTCTTAACCAGCAGCGCATGGCACAATATGGTAAGTATAATCAATTCACAGAATAAGTAATGGTAGGTATATCAAAATGAAATGAGCGATCGACAATGGTGCTGAGAGTAAATAAATGTTATTTATACAGTGAAAATGGTAGGGTTTGATATTATTTCGGCAGAAACGACTGACTAATTGTAATTTCAAATACCGCGAGAACTTCAGAAGACTTTCCGTAATTTCATATCAATTGTATTTAAACAAGAATTCTTACCCTGGCAATTGACCTATCCAGAATATGCAAAATCTCGTAAATATTTGATGTCTACGAGGAGTATCAATCATCATAATTATATAATAGCTACAAGTCATATTATCGATCGATATTAATAATACGACATATGAAAGTTTAGTGGATATCTGATATAAAAACGGAAACATGTTCATACAGTATTAAAGCATGTAAATTGTTGGCTGATATTGATTTTAGGAGAACGTTATTAGAGGAGAAAGCGGAAAAATTTTTCTTCACAACCGTTTGGATCTTTAGCTAACTCCCACTAATTTCCAAATCAATTGATGTTACGTGTTGTACGGACAACGATATAATTTACATTCACATTGCACGCCTCGTACTGCAGGTTTACAAAATAATTCTACCAGCGGAAAACAGCGAGTGGCCGACACGTGCTCTATCGACGAATAACAACTTGTAATACCTGCTCAACAAGTCAATTGCAATGGGCATGGAAATACGATGTTTTTATTTCTACACAAGCGTCATGTACCTACAGTATGTACGGGCACTACTTTTTTTACAAAATATTGTACGAGGGTAGATTTTGAATCAAAGCGTCAACAGTTACAAGTAAATATAATATTAAATATGATATGAGAGTCTCATTGTGATCTGTAATATTTTCTGTCATAAGTAATTAATTTTTTTTTTCAAAGGTGACAGCCAAAGGGAAGAAGGATTAATCCTTTTTGGTGGGATTGAATTATTTGACGTATGAAATATCGTTTCATTTGAGAGAAAAATTCATTATTCTCAGATACGATGGGCACGTCAAATTTCCATAAAATTTTCACGATTTTTATGACTCAATTCATAATTTTCTACTTTCCTACCCACAACTCGTTCGTTTCGTACGAATCTATCCTTCTGGACATTAGAGAATAAGATGTCGATCTGAGAAAGCGAGGTATTGCATCCTGTAACGATTTTCTCTTTCCCACCGGTGCTCTGTGGCCTTCTTTGCCTCATAAAGACTCGAGATGGAAATCGAGCCTTTGTCATTTGGCACAATTCACGCCGTGCGAATTTTCGACAGAATTTTTCCCTCGGCAAGATGACTTTTGTCGTTCGAGTGCGGTAGAAAACGAGTCCGGTTTGAGTTCGTTCTTTAAAACTCATCGAATTTTGGAATGAAACCAGCGCGACGATTCGACGAATGTCTTCTTACTATGGCATAGCAACGCGCAGTAGAAAATTTCATCGGAAGAATTTTACCGAGAATATCACCAACAGAGTGAGAAAATTCTACGCGCCAGAAATTCTATGAAGTCCGCTTAAGTTTCTGGATATTAATAAATTTCATTTTACTTCCCAATGTATTCCAATTAAATATACTAGAAGCTGATTATGAGAATTATGCCAAATTTGAAATCCTAAATTAATTTTCTCCAACCAAAATACCGAAATTGAAAATTTTCCCTCTGTAGAAGGGGATGGATCCGGTTCGGACAAGAAATTGTTATCAACGATATTCAGAGCGTGATGAAGCATGTATTTTGCTAATGCATTCCTTTCATAGCTATTTTCATGTCATGAAAGTTTTAGCGCAAATCAAGTGAATTTATAATGAACAAGAAAATTCATTAAACATATTTTTGAAGTTCTAAATTAAAAAAAGGTGTTTGTTCTTTCATCGTAAGTTAGAGGTATAAAAATAATTTTCAATTGTGTTAGCAGAGCCATAGGAGTTAAGCTGGTAATTCGAAATGACAATATGGGGGAAACGGTGGCACGTTGAATCTGGGAATAGATCCGAATAATAAATTTTCGGAGCTTACATCGCCAGTTAAGACCGCCAATATATTTTCTTGTATATAGCCGTACAGGTATTGGAATCGAATGGTCACCAAGGAACGGGAATTCGTAAATTTCTAGCCGGACCTAAATAGCCGGCTGTATCGTAACTTAAGTCCAAGATGTTTCTGGGTAAGATAAGCGGTAAGCCGCGGTAGAAAGAAGGGGCCGAGAGGTCTTGAACTAATTCAAAAGTTAAGCCCTGTTAGGGCTAAGCTCGTTTACTTTGGCCACCCTTCGGGACTAGGAAAACTTTTTCGAATGAAATAATTCAGTATATCGTTTCTAAATGCAGAAAACTTCTACTTAGCTGATCCAGGCGAGCGATTATGAGACATTATCGGTAAATAATTGTTCGCCTAGATTTCTATAATCCCACTCAGAAAAATATTTCGCAAAATGAGGTTATATCAATTTATGTCAAACGAATGTCCAATATATGGTAAAAAATGGTAGTTGAAACTTTAGAAACATGACCTCTTTACAAAACGTGGAGAAATAATCCGAGAAACGCTTGACTCTCAGCTTTTCACTGGAGTATTTATCAAGTTATGATAACTCGAACAGTTTGTTCTTACTAGCGTGAAGAACGGTGCAGCAGGCGTTGAGTTTGTCCCAAAGGAGTTGTTAGAGTTTCACGATAGCGAACGACGAACTTCTTTGTTGACCTTTCTAGACAGTACTGTGCGAGACGTGGAGAGCTAAATTTCAACAAGCGATATGATCCGCTGAGATTTCTCTTCTTGCTTGAGTTTCGCTTATATACATTTATCTGCATTTACGGTTGCTTATGCATGATACACTCAGTTCGGCAGTTATCTCCTTGATTTTTGTACAGTTTTTGGTTTAAATATTTTTTTTCGTTTCTTGTTAGTGCGTTTTTCTTATTTCTCATCAGAGATTTTATGGTGCTATTCCGCCAAAAAAAACAGACCAAGGATTCATGCTTTTCTGAGATTTAAAAAAAGCAATGAATTCGGTTGAGCTTGACTAACGCAA
The DNA here is from genome assembly GCA_963924015.1 of Macrophya annulata. NCBI lineage: Eukaryota > Metazoa > Arthropoda > Insecta > Hymenoptera > Tenthredinidae > Macrophya > Macrophya annulata. The sequence goes on from OZ001261.1 coordinate 15,394,913, forward strand.
TGAATGATATTTCTTAATTAAGCCAACCGCACACAGTCGGTAATAAACGAGGCAATAGATCCCTACTTTGCTGCTAACGAACGTAACTCAGGTTTAGTACTTGGTAATCCTTATCCTCTCAAATGAATATCCTGGCATTTAAAAAAGGGCACGTATTCATACATTTGCGCATATTTTAGAAACTATTAATTATGACGTGAAAAAAAATATTCTCTCAATATTTCGAGACAAAAAACAAAAAAAATGGAAAAAAATGGAAAACGAAAAATTATAAATAAATTATGACACATTGTAAATAAGAATACCGGTTTCTAAAAAATGTCCATTCTTGAGATGTCCAAACACTCGAAAGACCAATTGGGGTTAGTATAAGATCGAATACTTTCGCAATAAGCTGGAGATTTTGCACTTCGAAATCACGATTTCCATAACTCTTCTAATGAAAGTCGTATATTATACTTAGATTGGCAATGAGGTTTGAAACTGCTTTAGCAGTATAATAAGATTTTAAATGTACCTATAATTGAATTCTCACGTTATGAAGTACTCGTGGAAATTCAATAGCTCGACATAAAGACGGCGTAAAAAAGTAAGTAGAAGAAAGTTTTCCCAGACCATATATACTTTCCACGTACCTACATATATCTACTTAGTGTATTTTATCAAGTAGGGTAAATTACGAAGATTGTCTTTGTAAAGTGAGCCAACATGAACAATATCGTATCGCGAAACGAGAAATGTACCCAAGTTTGCTTAATCGTCATAGAACGATGGCTTGGCTGGGTTTGAAGTGGCACGTGAGCCACATCCAGGCAGAGATGGGACGTGATATGAACGGGAGTTGAACCTCCATAAAAACAACGTTACTGACCGAGTGCCTGACGGACCCCGACGTTGGCTGATTCACTTAAGTAATTCATGACGTCAGGTCATTCCAAACTGCTTCCTCCGTGTTATCTCTATACATAATCCCCTAAACTTCATCTGAATTTGAAAACTTGATTAGAGAAAAATTCGCATTATCATTACAATGATGTAACGTGACTTTTTTGCGCTATCCCCAATTTCTAACAATATACCAAGTCCATATAGAAAATGGTATGCATTTTCATATTTCCGAAGCTTTAGAACGGTTTTTGTCTGCCACGAGTGACACATCCAGGGTATGTCAATCGTGTACGAGAAAAAGCACTTTTTCATAGATTCTTCGCCATTGTTCTATGTGAGACATGTTGGATGGGATTTGGAGAAAAAAAAAAAAACAAGTGAAAAACACTAGTCGGACCGTCGTGTCGTGAAACGAGAGTTTAATCTCTGAAGCAACACAGTTATTCTGCTATCCAGCTGTCCAGCAAGAAAGGAAAGAAACAAGCAAGCAAACCAGTGAGCCGAATCAACCAGCCTTGTTTGATTTAGGTTTATGGAAAAATTGTTTAATGGAGCGATTCTAAAGAGGGTTGAAATGAAATTTGTTACTACGGACAATATAAATTAAATCTGTTGAAGATTTCGCTATTTTTTCTCATTGTGACTCAACGATCATAGTTATTTTACACTAATTTATTGCAGATTTACAAAATCTAAATATAGGTAATAATGCCTTTATAGAAAATATGAAAAAAATAATACAAAATCCAAAAATATTTTTCGTTACATGTATACATATATCCATGGTCTTTTTTTCATATCACTTTAACCTAAAATTACTTCCTTACTTTATACTCGACTAATCCAATTTCAAAAAGCATGCAAAATAATCATAATATACATTCCTTTTACACACATATTCTTCGAGCTACGGAACGACCCTCACGTTGGTTCCTTCAAGCAGTATGTTCCCACTTGATATGCTCTTGTTACCAATGAAGTACAATTCTGATGTATTGATAACAAGATATTAGGTGTGAATCTCCTAGAAACGCGACATTGATAAATCAGTGACGTGCAATTTCGCCTGGAGCGTAACTCTGGATCCAATTAGTGTACCCATAGTAACTAAGTAATTAAAGTCACGTAAAAGAAATAAAATAAACTATTTGAGAAATATATTTGATCTCTAATTCAGCAAAGTGAAAGTACCGTGAGATATCGTTGCGTAGGACTCATTAAAAAAGAACACAAATATATTTTATATCATCAATTAGGTAACATAAAATGTACAATAGCATTCTCCCTCTTTTATGTGGAAATAGAGAGTGAGTCCTTTCTAAATCCACCGTTTTCTACAAGTTATTGCATACACTAAGTACACACAATTTTTTTAAGATCAGTTATGGTTCTTCTTGTTCTCGTTAAGAGCTTCTGCAAGGGTGTCAACGTATAGTCAATTATTTTTAATTACGACGAAAATGCTCTCGCTTAATTAATAACTATCCCGAAGTGTACCGATTTTAGCGACATGTAAGGAGCATGTGTGATAAAAAAGATACTTATATAATCTATAATTAAAATTCTTTTACACTGGCGGTGTTGTTATGTCCAAAATTTACCTCTCATCAAATAAATGAAAAGAAAACCACTACCGCTGCAACTATCAAGAGTATTCGTTTGAAGTTCGTGATTATTTTTTCATTGTCCTTATCTACACACAACCGTTTCACTGCCGCGGCTGAACACAGAACATAAGCTTCGAGATCGATATCCGCACGTATGACAAAGTCCTCTCGATCTTCAGGTGTTAATCGATTGTTAAGATCGTTTACATTGTTTTGATCGCTGGTCCAAGATCTTGAAAGAATAGGATCCAAAGTCTGTAACGCCATACGTATACGTTGGTGGGCATCAACGATGCTGAAAATGATAGAGAACATAAATGAGCAAACTTCATTAAGATTGACCTTGAGTTAATAGCGCAACTAAACACGTTTTTATAACACACGAATTCGCAATATGTTATGATGACAGTGAACGTATCGTGCAATTTATGTAATTTTGGCAAATCATTTGATTTTTATATCATTATAGTAAATATTAGAATAAACGTTTCTTCATTCAAAGATCGCTTGAATGAACGTAAAGTGGCCACCGGATATGATCGTAAAATAACCTAATTAATTACACCGGGTATTTGCTATACAGAGAGGTATAGGCAGCGTTACATCGTACTCGATTAGGCGAGTTTATGATGACTGATTAAAATGTTGAGAGGTCCTTTCACTTCAACAGATTGGTGTATTTATACATATTTAGATATACAATACACATTTTTGATTAAAGGTAATAGTATCCACAGTTCGCATTCATGGTGTCACTGATCTACCGGAATATTTTTCTGTTAGCATAGTTCAGAAACAACTTTTACTTTTTATATAATGTGTCATGATGTAGCAAACAACAGTCCGTAACCAGTCGTTAGAATAGATATTATTTTTTTCTCCTATAGTGAAATCGCGTTATGTTTTGCAAGTTATTTAGACAATCAGGGATATTAAAGAAAATTATTCATAATTGAACCATGAATCGTAAAGAAAGAGAAAGAAATTAGCTAAATCACGAGAAAAGGAATAAAAAAGCACATAAACACATATCGTGTGCCTAAGATCATAAGGATGTATGCGCTAAAATGATCAGTTATCATAAAAAGGCGTATTTCCAAATGCCGAAATAGTGCGTACCTTATTTTGCTTTGAGTCAGATATGTTGAAAAACAAGATAAAGGAAATGGTTGATACACTCTTTTGATTTTAGTCAAATGCAAAATAATTTAAAATGCGGATTCGCCCTTTTGATTTTAGTCACGTATTTCATACGCCCTTACGGTTCTACCATTTATTTTTTATCTTACATGGCGCAGTATATACATATGACCTTTTGTTAGTCAAATACTGAAAGGGTCTAAAACGACGCATACGCCCTTTTGATCTTGGACACGAGATATACATAGATAAGTAACCTTAAAGAAAAAATTCAGAAATCGAAATTCAAAAGAAGAAGCATATATTCAAAGACATTAAAATGCAATGAAGAACGTATAAAAGTATACTGTATACTACTGGTTTCATCAGCATGCAATTTAGTATTGTCAGATGAGATATGGAAAAGAAAGTACTAGGTCTACAGATTTTATTGCAACGTGATTTCCAGTAGAGATACAATTATTTTTAATTATAGTAAGAAAAGGTTCAGAAAAAAATGGACTTTACTTCAACGCTGCGTTAATTTCATACAGTCGTTAAGGTCACTGCAGTGAAACTATCCTTAGCCTCAATTTCCCGTTTATAGTTTTCAATTGCTTACCTCGACTTACTACGGACTGCAAACAAAAACGCATCGCATAGGACCGAGGGAAGCCATTCGAGTAGTAAAACCACCAACCAGTGCAACCAGGGTTGTGATGTCATTCCTCGAATTCCGAAGGATGGGTAAGGGAATTTTTTACTGGCTCTAGAACCACTCCGGATCAAGTCACCCCAAGTGCAGTCCAGTGCAGGCATGTTGTAAATTGTTACTGTCCGATCTTCGCTCCTAGTATGTAACAAAAATGACTTATTATTAACCAACCCATGGTTAAGGTCTATACTCGTACATAGATCAAACTTCCAGCTGGTTTTATGAATGTTCTGACCATTTCGTCTCGAATAGAACTACAGCATCGTTATAAAGTTGTGTGAAAATGTCCGAAGAGAAAGTACACCTCTCTAACTTTTGCCTATAAATTCGAAGGTCGATACACAATTAATAGAGCGGTAGACCCTACGACTATATGGCCCGGTTGAGTAATTGAGAAAGCAGCTAAGTTAGTCAGGCATGAAAGAATATAAAAACCCGTTATAATAAGACTTTGCTTACAGTTTTCTAAGCTGTTGATTAATGCTACCAGCTGAATATATTTGAGGGTATGTATGAACGGCAAATGTTCTTAGAGAATGGATTCTGCACCTAAGGATTTCTAAGTCAAACCAAAAATATATGGTCTTGCCTTGTTCCTTTATTCCAGGCCGAAGCGATGAGCATGTTGGCTGCCAAATCAACCGGAAGTATTGCTGCTGGTAAGTCTGGATTGCCAAAAGCATAGCCGGCGCCTACCATTAGAGCCGTTGCACCTTTGAGAACATTTATGTTACCAGGCATCGGCTCCTTCAAGGCTGGTCCAATCGCTGGGTTTCTTATCAACGCGATTGGAAGTTTTGGCATTCTTTCATGATCCGAGGACTCCGTAATTCGACCTCTCTGTTTGAAGATACTTTCTGCTACGACCACAGCACGAAGAGCAGGTAATTCACAGCATAATTCAATGACGGCGTCGTGTGGTCCTCCGGCATGGATAACCACGTTGATGTTTTTGAGAAGGGCCATCTGATCTTTGGTCAAACCAAGATCGTCGTATATAAGATTTCCTTCCAAAATTTTTATGCGCGACATCGGATCTGGGCATTCATGTCTCACTCTTTCGAATCTACAGGAATATATTAGAAAATTAATATCTTTAACGACAAAAATTTGATTAGACTATAATTAGTCTCGCACACTATTATCACAAATCAAAATTGTCTATCAGAAATATAAAATAAAAGATAAGAATTAGAACGAAAAAAAAGGACATGAAATATAAAATCAAATGCATACCCAGCGGATTCGAATATTTTTTTCAATCGCTCTTCCTTATTGAGGTAATTCTTGGATCTTAGAACTACATAGATCGTTTTTATGTCTGGACAAGACCTTAGCAGTTTATTTAGCACCGCGTTTCCTATATCACTCGTAGCTCCCGTTAGGAGGATCTCCTTGCCCGCAAACCACTCACGAACAGCCATTGCTTCTGACTGAGAATCGGAAGCGAGCTAAAGACATGCGAAAGTGAATTGAGAATGTTCAGGGACGTTGCTCAGCGTTGTGGCGGGGCTTGATCGCTGTAGCAGTTGATTCTATATGAATAAACAAATATCATCGTCAACAGGTTTTTTTTTTTTTTGGTGAGATCGTTTTATTATGGAAATTAATTGCTCGACGGTTGCAAAACGTTTGTATTATCTAATGAAAAGATTTGGAGATATGTGCGTGGATTTGATTACTGGAGGAATTATAACCATTCCAGTGATCACGACGAGAGAAATAGTAGCCGTATTAACTCTAGTATAATACAGTATGATACAATTTTTTACCTTTCCACAGATGAAAAATCTTCTCCTTAGACAATAATGTTCGAGACCGTCGTTGAATATAAAAACAACCCAAGTTGATTCGAATTGTTCTTGAGGCCTAGACATATTGGAAAAACTTTCCAAGTAAACAGCAGTCGAGATTGCAGTTCAATTGTTTTTTTTTTTTTTTTTCTAATCTGACCGAGGGAAAATATTGTAATTTTTCTATGGCGTATAATAACTTTGATGAATTTATGAATAGAAAAATCCATAATTGTTGAGAACTCGTTCGTTGAAGGTACACGTTCTCCCTCTCTTATTTGAAGATTGGTCACGATTCAAGATTAATACTGGCCAATTATTATCATCATAAATACACGACATAGTGGCTTGAATTTCCATTCCATTTCTAACTCATTCGGGTACTAAACCAAGTACGGTTAGGACTGAGACTGTAATTATAATTATAAACCTATTTCGAAACGAAACTATGACCCTTCATAATCGAATGACTACTTTCTAGACAAGATTGTATCAACCAACTCCGTTTACATTTCGGTCACTAGCCCGCCGCCGTGTCCTTACGTGGATCGTTGAATACGTTCAAATCGTTCGTATGCATACAGGTATGTTGCAACCAATTCTTCTATTGCGAGATCGAAATTCGATTACGATAATATTCTGAGAATTGGGTCTTGAATTGGGTAATTATGTATATTGACGAAATTATTTTTTAAATTCTCTGTATTATCTTATTCACTCGATTTTAGTAGTCAGTTTTTATTTCATGGCTATATTTAAGAACGTTGAAGCCTGAGAAAGTGTTGAAATACTTGCCGGATTCTATGTTGAACGAGTCCAATACGAAAGAGTTCGGTTCACGGAGCTTTTATGTATCGCGTGAGGAATGCAAAAGTTTTTCTACGTTCGTCATTGGTTTTTCTTATATATATTTTCGGCTCTCGTTATGTTCAAGGAAGCGTGATAGTACTGATCACATGCGTCGATCATAATAATTCTTGGTATACCTTCTCACTGTATATCATGGTTCAATTTGATATCTCTCATCATATTCTGAGATCAATCCACCTATATTACATACATCGTGATTGTAGTACCTAAATCATTATAAACTCTGAGGATATTTCAATTATTTCAAAAGTACGTTGTATGGTATAGCAGAATATGTTCGTATAACCTACTATACTAAGCGATGATGAGAATTTAATTGAAACATTACTAATAGACAAGCGGAAATTCAACATTCTGAATGAATACTTTCAGAAATTATAACTACCGCAGCTGCACCGCTAGGAAACTTATGTTTCGTCTATGATGAGATAGCAACACTTAGAAATATCTGTGTGTTGAAATTCAACATACAGAATTCGCTTACTAAATTCCAGATTTCACAGTTTAACTTTATGGGGAGTCTGCGGTTGCATTTAATCTTTTGCTATTGAACGACCGAGAGCGGACTGAGATCGACGATGTCACAAAACCGATTGAACAACGTGTTGATTTCGCATCTCGCCATATAGACATTACTACTGACTTGAATACGAAAGAACTTTCACACTAATCTATTTTAGAAAATGTTGTAAGAAGAGTAAAGTTAAAAAATCTTAAAAAATCGCTCTAACAAGTTTGCATTTTTGAAATATATGATCTTGAATCGCATCAATCTTTAAATTAATTCCTAATATTCTTAGTCCATATACCTACCTGAGAGTTTTCAACGAAGTTGTATATTATAGTTTTTTTATATCTTCGGGAATTTCTTATATTCTCCTCACCACTCAGAATTATGATGCGAGTTGACAAGGGTTACGTAAAGAAGGGTAAGACGATAATGTAATTTATGCATTCACTTTTTAGACTTCATATAACTTTGGAGAGCATTTTAGGACATTTCGCATCCCTCGTTCAGTTGACGATATCTACAAAGCCGCACCCTGTTTTGACATGCAAGGGTTGATCCTAATAGGTAGAAACCATTGGCGTTGGGACAACTATGCCACAAAAATCACCACTGGCAAAGAAGTCGATCACAATTCATGTTGTTTTTTTCATCAGGACGACCTAAGTCACCGCAACTGTTTCATTTATTAAAAAGACATCAGTAAATATAAATTGAAAAATAACATGGATTCATCATTCTCAAAGCATCGCCTTTCAAAATGAGTCAATGCCTAAGTGGACTGTCAGCCTGTTCGTTGCAGTCAAGTAGGTACTTGATAATCTTAGCATGCAAATATAATGTGAATCTAGTTGCGAGGACGCTTATTTTAATAAGTAAGCGTCTTCAAAATAATTCTAAAGGTATTAATGACTTAGAAATTGTCAGTAAATTATACAAATGAATGAAAAGTTCACACAGCAGATGCTCAGAAAGTTGACTTTGTATTTTCACTTGAAAATCGCGTGATATTTTTTCTATATCAGCATCAGTATATATTTTCGAAAATAAATTAATATCTTGAAATTTCTTGGAGAAATTTTGACGCATTACACGAAGTCTGATACAAATGATCAAACAACTAGCGTACTTCTGTATGTATGTGCCTACTCTGCTCTCGAAATTCAAGAGAGCAGGTACGACTATAACTCGATGGAGTGGAAGAGACTGGAAAATCATTTCTCTTCTTGTCAAGTGAGGAACTGGCTCATTTATCATTATCTTTTTCACTTACGAAATCCAAGAAGCAAGTCACGAGGACTTACCAAGCAAAGTACAATGTAACGCTTCGTTTCCGCGCACCTGTCGAATAAAATCGGATCTTGGGTTCTGAAGATGGAATTTTTCAAACTTTCAATTCGATTAACCTTATTTGTCCAGTCGTGCGAAAAGCTTATCATCGTTGAAAATAATTATACAGGAAATTATTATGCTAAGTCTCTAGCCTGGTGATGTAATTGAATTATTAAATTACAAATCAAACTCTTTTTATATTATCTCAAATAAATCAAAAGGTATAACAGTATCTTACGCTAAGATTGAAATTGATTGCTATTTTAATGTAATATTTTATGACAAAGATCCGTTGACATCTCTGTAAGTTATTTTAATAATATAAAACCGTAATGCAGAGAGAAAATAATGTAACTACGTGGCTGTCAACGCTAGAGGCTTTAGATCTTGTGATGATTTTGGTGATCATCCCCAGTACACTTTTGAAATCTATTTCATTACTCTTTTTCAAGTCTGCTTCGTGGAGAGCTTCGTATATAATTTTATCACGGAGGCATGTTTTTTCCTCTGGACTATAAACGTAACCAAGATTGCATATACAATCGTAATAACCAGGTAAATTAATGCAGGTTTTCATGTTCTCCATAGAACAGTTGTCAGATTTGTTACCACACTCGTCTATATCCACACAAATACCGAAACGCGATGACCACTCGTATCCTGGCTCTTCGCAGACGCAAGTAACGTTTAATTGGTTTTTTATCAAGGAAGTAAAGTCCCGGTTGTCCTCTCGATGCAAAATGCACTGTCGACTATCTGGATCGATAGAATGAAATCATTGATAAACGGAAACATGCCTCAAATACATTTGATTTTTTCTTCGACATATTTTCTGCACAGTAATTTTATTCCGCGACCAGATTTGGTAGTTTTTTTCACGATTCAAAGGTAAAATATACAGTTTACGTCGAATTGAGAACTAAGGCTCTCTTTCCGTAGAGAGTATTTTAAACCCGTCTCAGAATTTTGTACCACACACCAGAAAAGGATACAATTAATTCGAGGATGAGTAGCAAAAAATAAAATAAATCCGCTCATATAGGCACCTGGACTGTTCCCAGTATAGCAGGGATTTTCCGGTGACTGGTAACAGTCATTCATATACCAGATGTGCTCCAAAGGGCAGCATGGGTCTGGACAGAAGCTATACAGTGCACAAGCAAAAGGTTTCTTATCATCTCCTCTTGGATCTTTGTTGTTCACGCCGTATTGATCAAGACAATAGGCCATGTTGTCGCATGGTTCTCCAAAGAGAGCCAACTCTGGCATGCCCAGCATAGTATACCAGCACATGTAGTAACTAGCCGTAGTCCGCCATTGGAAGCGTTCTGTTAAATGTTTACGAATAATAAAATTTTTTAGCAATGAAGTTGTCTCACACGTTTGAATTCTCACTTGCCGATTGGTCCTTGAAAAGGGTCCGCGGTAAGATTATCCTTCTTTTTCGCTCGTTCGCAGTCAGCCTGCGTTCCGACTATTTGTTGGCTGTCTTTCTCGAGGTCCCACGATTGTTCTCTCATAACTGTGACGGTATCATCCTGACGCTTCAGCGGCGTCAACTTGACAACTCTCTCAAGGTACTGAAGACATGATTTGAAACTAACTTCGCAGTGTTTGCGGACTTCCCAGTGCAGTGACCGCAATGGTGGTTTCGGAAATTCCTCGTATAATCTCTTCGGTACCTCAGAGACAGACCCGTAGTACCGGTGGTCAAAATCTTTGAACTTATGCGTTCGTAGGAAATAGGCCAAGTCCCTGATAACTCTGTTCATGTCCCAACTGGGATCAAGGGTTTCCTCGTTGTCACCCAGGTCGGTTGGGTTGCTGGTCTTGATGTCAGGCTCAATGACCTCATCCGTAGCCGGTCCCGCCTCGTTGTCGTCGTCGTCTTTGTCCGTGTCATCGGTTTCCTGAACTATTCCCCAAAGACGTACGGTTGCGACACAAAAACAGGCATACAGAATGAGCCAATAAGTCGGGTGGCATTTATGCATTGCTTGATGATTCCACTCAAGGTTAGAAAGAGGCACGTGAAACAAGTCAAAGTTTGTGAGATAATAGAAGATCGCGGGATTCCGATTATTCCGAAATGATTCGCTATAATGTTTTCCTATTGGAGCTAAAATGTGACCGAAAATTGGAGTTACACACGTAGGAAATTTCTTTTAGTTTTCCTTCCACCTCAAAGCTTATTTTTATGGTATTTACCTCCAACATATTTCTGCCACCTCTTTTACACAGCGAAATCTTGCCTGAGCGTGTTGCAGTCAACGAGCTCTTTTCGCAATCTCATTACACCTACCGTCCTGACTGAATAAATAAAGTGAACAAATAAACAACGAGATTTTCTCTGCATGCAGAGGATTTTACAAGAAAAACTGCTTCACGTTGTATGCATATGTATTTTTTTTTTTTTTTTTTTTCGCCATTATGTTTACAATCGTATTATAATGGGAGAATAGACAAATCTCCCTCTCGGAACTGCAACCACCTTAGAATATGTATGAAAAATGATGAGTACCTCGTTATATCATACTCCAGTATACACACTGAGAACTGGTTCACTGATTTTTTACTGAAGGCAAGTCTCATCAGGGTCTCCGAGTCGGATTTATCATTTTTCCATTTCTCTTAGAATTCAATTAAAGTAACGACGACAGAACATCTCCGTATACAAGATAGGTACATACATATGCTATGTCATTGCTACGGTATAAAAAAGCAAACCACGAAGGTTCTTGCGAGCCCTTCACCCCCTTCGATCTGGTCGAATAATTTCGTCGTAAGGTTCCTTCGCACAGCCTTTTCAGCTCGTCTGACCCCGACCCAACTCACGTTTACTTAACCAAAGCCAGTCTGCACCAGAGGAAACTTCTCCAACGCGTTTACAATAACTTCTAAGGGGGGTTTGCCAACAACTTACCCAACTATAATCTTGGATGGCAAACTGTATCGTACACTTGTGTGAGTAACTGCGAATACACATCTACCACCCAAAGTACAGTGCAAGTTACGCTTTATTATTGTAAGTATTTTATAAGCTGTGATCGGTGGTCATCGTCTCATCAAAAAGCTTTTAATTTGTTCTAGAATTTTAGGGTTAGAATGACGTTACGATTTTTGAATACCTGCTATAGCTGCTCTTCTGACTATGTCTCGTGAAAAAGTATTTACAATACGTTATTTTTTCAAGATATTAGTTTGTAAAATTTTCACTTCAAAAATGAATAATCACTCTCCATTAGATACAGTAGCTGTATTTTCGTTTTGGATTCCTGATTTTCATTGCAGAAAACTTTCCAAAGATTATATAAAAATAAAAAATATGCTTTGGAATGTCTCTCTTACGTAACAGATGAACTAAAATCACTATTTTTCAGACGTCATCCTACAAATTTTTGAATCTAGGACACAAAGTTTTAAAAACTTTAATACATGAGTTAGTATAAGTTTGCACTGATGATTGGAATCTGAAGATAGAAATTAGACAATATCAGTAATAGTCACGATCAGTTTTGGAGGTGCGACCCACTTTGCAATATTAACACTAACATAATGTACGAAATGCTGCGATCAAATGGAAAGTCAAATTTTCTAATCAGACTTTTGAAAGTTTTTAATACATATACATATTTGCCACTAACACTCTCTATACAGCTCAAAAACTTGTTCACTCTCGATAAGACAAACATTTTATACATTCAAAAGCTGTATCTTCGATATCGGAGTTGATAATATATTCTAAAATTATTTATTCAAATACTACGATCTTATAATATTATTCATAGCCACATTACCCGAGCTCATCGTATGAGACAATATATTACCGATTTCCCGATAAGCTCCGGAGTTCCTTTCAATCGATTTTGATGCAATTGATTGACGACAGTACCGTGACATGATCGCTAAGAAAGATTTAACGATATTTGACAAATTCTTGAAGAGTTAATCTCTCTCGAATCGGTCGATACATGACACCTTTATCAAATTTCAATTGGGTTTATAATTTTATCAGCCTAAAGTGATTTCAGCATATTTTTTAACACAAGGTATAGCCATCAGTGATCTTCTTCTTCCAAGGCTTATCCCGTTATAGGTAGCTGGTGGCCATGATATACAGCATAATTATATTACTGTTGAACTGATTGTGTAATTATTTACAATCGTAGGTGTAATCTAGACATATTTCAAGTTATTCATACTGAATATATTTTCTCGATCTGTTGTTCTTTATTCCGGACCTTATATTAGCTACGATAAAAAGAACATTCGTCACGCACATGGAAAAGTCCATCAATAATTATATAATTTTGAATATGGAAAATTTGTAATAACATAAAGTTCAACGTACAGTATGGATGGTTAGAAATAGACGACTGAATGAGTGAAATATAACTACCATATAAATTTATGGGCGAAAAGTTCGGTCGTATCATAAAATATTTTCATAAAATTTTTAAGTATTATAGAAGACTTTCTACCATCGATCAATGGAACAGGTTCATCACTCTCGTCTGGTAACCAAAAATAGCTGAAAGGCTTTCACTCACTTTTGGATTCTGCAAAAAATGTTGACTACTTATTTCTTCATCACTAGTGTCACTTCAAAAGTGTCAAAAAATTCGGCAAGAAATCTTTCGACAAATACAAACATCCTCGAATCCAGAAATCTCAATTATTATTCTGCTGCACAATCACATACTTATACTTCTTTAGCCGAAAATGTTTCAATTTCGTATCATGGAGATTATAAAAGCCATGCTGCTCTACTTCAATCACAATATCTTCGCATCTTAATAATATAGGTAACGAAGTAGCTGAAGTAGGATACTGAGCTCTTAATGAAATTATATAAAGCTCAATGATCATATAATCCTTTACGAACTGATAGATGTTAACAAAAAGTTGTTATTTACTGTATTCTGTAAAATTGGTGCGTATGGTTTACGTCATACGGTTTCTATTCTACACACGCGTGGGTTGACGAACAGGTAAAAGCGTGGCTTTAGCGAAGGAGGGAATGTTTCCTTAAAAAAACCTACCAGATGTATTTTCGGGTCAAAAGCAATAGCTTTTTATACGTCTACTTATTCCTTTTTGCTTTGATCCCTGGTGAAAAGGCCTAATGGAATAAAATATTTGTGTGAATTTTTAACATACCAATCACAATGCTGCCGCGTACAGTCAAGATATGTGACGTATCGAAATATATTTGCATCATGTCAATAAATTTATTATTTCACAGTATTGTTAGAAACTACACGTTATTATATTTACCACTAGAATTGACCCTATCTAAGATGAAACTTATCGTTTCGAAAATCAGTTCTATCGATACACTAAACAAAATTGCCAAGCTCGGAGTTAACGAAAGAGCAATTTGAAAATAATCGTCGGATAAAATTGGCAATCCGCAAAGACTTTGACTACGTGATCATACCTAATTTTGTGTCCTTTCAAGGCCATAATACGGACATAACTGTTCAATGCAACGGCCTATGGCTATAAATTAGCTTATTACTAATTTTTATGAAGAGAGTAAGTACATAGACGCACTGCGGACAGGGGACGTTCATTAGACTGGCATGGCGTAATAAAGCTCTCGTTAGACGAAGTACTGAAATAGAGTCAACATAGCAGTTGGGTAGGACGTCAGCTTATTAATTCACCAGATTTAAATCGCGCGTGAACCGACATTGATAAACTACCTCGTAATTGCACGCGACGTACTTGGCACTGTTAATGGTCGCATTGTGTCGTTGTGGTGGGTATGCCTATCTAAAGTTTATTTTAAATGTACGTAAATAAACCGGATTATCGTTGAAACCTGTGATAACAAAAGTTGGCAGCTTTGGAGTAAAATTAAAAATAAAAAATATAGATGTATTATATGTTAATCGCATAATCGGAGTTGATAAATGGTTAACAAATTATCTCCCATTTCATACGGTTACTGCACGTAGCTTTTAATTTTAAAATGACGTTCAAATTGTTCACCTAATTAGACACTAATATTATACTTATATAAATATCTGAATTCATTATTCTGTGTTGCGAAATGGCTTTATGGTAAAATATAATCCGCAAAATTTCGTCGACATTTCATCAATTCGATTCACCAGCTATAATTTCATGTTACGACTCATATGTATGTATATAGCTACATTAGATAAATGGTCCGTAAAAAATCGTTCGTAAAATTTAACTGTTTGCGATAGGTTGTATTGAGTTTCGTCAAGGATCGGTGGTTCAAAGCGTACGCGTCCTTTTTGGTAATGGAAAAAGCAACGTCAGGTCTTTGCGTAGGAAAATAGCGTCACTTCTCTGTGAGCCAATTACCACACTCTGGGAAACATGTCACGAGTAAATAGAGAACGAGAAGTCCAATTAGTGAGTCGGTTAATTTTTTGGGGAAAAAGTTCCAATGGTTGGTTTCAACGTGGCACAGTGGCAAACCTGGCTAAGCTTCGAAGTTAATACGCGAGGATAGCAGCCTCTAACAGGAAAGCTGCATTAAAATCCCACCTCCCATGTGGAAGGGCACAGCTGGTGGCCGGCCCGAACTATTTTTCGGATCCACCGCCTGGATTATTTCCCCAAACTCACCGTCGAAGGGACAGAAGTGCCGTTGCATGTATGGTGGCCAGCTATTTTCAAATCGATTAATGTAAAAGTTGTTACTTTAGGGTCGACGATAAACAAAGACTTCATTAATTTGTTACCAGTTTAAACTGATGAAAGTACGATTGGCTCTTGATTAAATGCTTCTTATTGTCATCCTCACTTCATCGTTCTAAAAAGTGTTAATTACCAACCGAGGGCTCAAAGTTTTTGAAATCTGACGAAATATTTGAGAGAATTGTTTTTATATTCCTCAAAATCTTATCTATTCATCAAGTGTGATATAAATATTATCCGTAACATGGATTAAGTATAATTACTTACCTTCATACATTGATAAATTTTGGGTATGAACAATAAACCAAACAAGTAAAAAAACAAGAAGAGACGGGAATTATAAAAATGGGAATACGAGGATAAATGGAAGAATCAAGGTTTCGATACGAGTCATTGGCCATCTGATCCGATCAATGACTGACTGGAATCTCAGTCCAGAAATAAGATTATTATTGCCGGGGCGTAATAGGATTGCCATCGTATAGGATTCTGCAGAGTGGAGCAATAAAGAAAACAAGGGCCAGTCAGCATATAGCGTGTAGATACTGTCGTCAAAGCTACTGTTCTCCATTGTAACAGGTACATTGAGCGTGTTGTAGATTGTTCCATCTATGCCAGGTACCTACGATCGTTGTTATTTGTTCGGTGCTTTCATTGTGTGCTTTGAGCTGTAAATCGACGCTAAAATCATAGTTTTTGGTTTCATTTACTTCAGTGCAGTAATAGTAATGTTCATTCGTTAACTAAGATTGCAGTAAGCTACGCTTCTACGGAGTGAGAAGGCAAGAAGTAAAGAGTCATGCTTTTTCTTTTACATTTTTATCTCCTATTTTTTTAGATTTTAGAATCCTATACCTGCTGGTCATACTCTACGCATACCACTATAACAAATGGGTCACGAAATGTATCCGTGATGTGCAGTAATGAGCTTCTTTTATACCAAACCTGTATTTGTAGTAGTGTTGTTGTACAAAGTGGCCAATCTCAGCTCACGTATATTAGAAACTTGGTAATGTATTTTTAGAATTTTTCTCCAGTGTCGTGAAACTTTTCAAAGGAACCGTCTTACCTCAATGGAAAATGGGCTCAGTGTTCAAACTGCAATACCTACTGAAATTGCTATTCTAGGTAACAACTCTTTCATGGCCATCGCATCGTTGTGTATTTCTTTTTTATACTACCAAATCAGCTAGCTGGCTGAATGTTGTACGCGAAATCGGCTTTATAGATGAAGCTTTTGAAACGATCAATGAAGTGCGACTGGCAGCTGAGCTGTTTGCAAGTAGTTTCGTTCCTGGCTCTGATGGGCTGAGCTGTTCGATACTACCTTGAATACACGAAGCATGATTATACACAGAATGCTGATGGCTACATAAAATGCATTTTATGGTAATCCTCTGAGAAAAAGAAGCCATTCTATCAAAGAAGTAATTTATGCGAGAGACAATTCATTTAGTTAAACTATTTTTCATTATGTACAACAAACTGCAGCATGTTGGAAATTGTTGCTAAATTTTTTTTTAAGTTTCAATGGATGAAGATTGTAGATCTAATGTAAGTAAAAAATGCATCTCGGCACAGTATGCCCATTATAAAAATAAGATGAATTTAATGAAAGTCATTAATCAGCGATTATAAGAACCGACAAGCTGAGTGGTCTCGCGGTTTTGGTTTCTAAATAGATATCGCGGCTTTCATCACCGGATCGTTCGTCTACTTTTCTTGTCTGAATTTCAAATTCTAATCTGATTAATGACGAATATGGGTTCAATAGTTTTACAGACATTTTTAAAATCGCATATAAAATAGTGAACGGTAAAGCTCGAATAATTTCTACTCATTGACGCGTTTTCATTGATAAAACTTCGCACATGAGTCGACATAATATATGAACATTATATACCATAAAGCAATAAATATAGCAAAGTAATAAATGGTATAGCAGGAGGCGAACCACCGGCACTTTTGTAACTAAAGCTTATAGAGCACCTAGGGGAGGATGACCGAAGCGATGGACACCAGGTCCATGTAATGTCGCGATTCTGTGCTATTTTGTCGGATATTAATGGACGCTGGCTTGATAAATGAGCTGACCGTGGGAGCCACGTGAAAGATAGGGGATCCTGCTTTCCTCGTGGCGCGGTTTTCCATTGCTATAGTGGACTATCGTTTCAGCGAACGTCATACCCTGAAGCGAAAAGCTAGAACAGCGTTAAACGAACCACATCGTAAGATCTACTGTAGTCATTTCCACGTCAACTTCACGTCAATCAAATTAGGAGGGTTCCATTCAAACGTTGCTGAAATACACCCCATGTATAAAACGGACGAGGGTAAGGTGCGGCTGTCTCGGCGAAAATTTTGACGAAAACAACTCGCAGTAAAGTTGTGGACTTTGGCTTTTAGTATGTTATATACGTATATATGTTTTCCCTGCTGAATACTTTGTACGTGATTCCCTTGCGAAGCATTTAGAGATATCGATCGGATTATCCGATTACTTTACGTCAAAGTGGCACCGAATCCGTTCGAAGCTTAGATTCTGTGCTCGGACTTTGTTACTTGCATCATCAATGAATTGGGGCATGATATGGTAATAGTTGTTTGGATTCTAACTTTTGTAATAGAAGACGTAATGGGATTTCACATAAATCTAAAACTACGTGAAAGTTGGTACAACACGTGGTACAGGCAACCATGGCGGGGGCTTAGGATAAACGATATCACTTCACGGTATCGAGTAATATGATAGTTATTGTATATAGGCTTGCAATTGTGTAGGTGCACCAATCATATTCTACAGTATGAAACAATTTCGGCTGATAACTGTCATCTGATTTATGGATCTTGAAGTCCATATCTTTTCTCAGATCATAAAAATCGCCTTACTATTGATCTATGATGGGTGATAAACGGTTCGAGAAGAGCTTGATAATGTTAAGAAATAAGAATTAATGTTATCTATGTTGTTGATAACATAGCAGTAGACAAAGTGATGGCTGTTAAAAATTCTAAACACGTGCCCGCTACCAGCTAGATCAAGTATTTTATTTCTTTTATCTTCTTTTTTAATCACGGAAATCCCTTATAAGTCATTTTGCAAAAATATCAGTCCCATAAATGTCCAGTTTCCAATTTACTCGCCGTCTACCCTTACTTGAAACTTAGAAAATTGATTAATAGCCTAACTTTTTCTCTGCCCACGATCCAGTCTATTCACGAAGTCAGCTCAGGGCATTCCCAAGATTGAGCTATCTGGGTTCTTTCTTATAAAATTTACCTCATTTCTAACCCAAGTTCAACTATCTAACGAATACCAAAAACGTGGTAAACGTGGCACACACATATGGGGAATTCTCCGTTAAACCGGACAACCATTTTCGATCAAAATTTCAATTGTCACGAAATTTTTCCACAAGGAAAATATCGCGTAGGAATTCAAATTCTGTCAAAAATGAAATTAATATTAATTTTTCGTGGACTTGGTAAAAAAAAAACATAAATAAATTTAAAAAAACTATAGAAAAATCGGATTTCTTCCGAACTTTCAGTTGAAAATGGTTTTAAATCTCTAAAAGCACTTTATAGTCTATTTGAGCATGATTTAAAGACAAAAAAATTATTTCTACAACTTGGACACTTTTTTTTTCTTCATATCTCTCGAAATCATTGTTTATGATATAAAAACACCACAAAAAAATCGGTGATCTGGGAAACCCTAATATTTAAATTAATGCTACCCCAATTATTTAAATACATTATCAGCAGATTTTGTATAATGAATCTCCCATTTTGTTTTTTCATCAATATCTACACCAGAGAATATGAGATATTAATTTAGGAGAGAAAAGTTCATAATGAGACTAAAGGAAATAGGAAGGCGTTAACTTTCAAAAATGATAAAGCACTTTTTTTTCGATGATTCCTTTTATTTCAAATTGCTTTCAGACGTCTCAACGACTGAGATTTTGTGTCAATGTATCAACGGGAAATATACAGAGAATTAACAGGACAATTAATGAACTTTTTGTTTCTTGCTTCGACGTTGGTGTGTAAGAAAAACATCAAAATTTTCGGCAAAGGAATATTTTGTCAATCATAATTCATTACGTTCATTTACAATAGCTAAATGAATTTTCAGTGTTCTTAGAATCATCTTGGCAGTCTTGAAACAGGCAGAAAGTTGTTCCTGAACTTGTCTGCATTCGGTATCAGAACTAAGCAAAACCTTAGTCCTTAGTCCAACCATCGAACACTCCAACCGTCCAGACTTTCTCCCTTAGATCTTGTTATCAGTATAGCTTTTTCAAAGGATGATATTGATCTCAAGGCACATTCCCATCACCCAACCGTCTAATCATCCAACCGTCGAACCATCGAATCATCCAACCGTCCGACCGTCCAGCCTTCCAACCGTCAAACCTTTCTCCCTTCGATCCTGTTATCAGTATAGCTTTTTCAAGGGATGATATTGATTTCAGAGGACGGTCTCACTGTCCATCCATCAGAAAAGTAGAAGAATTCAGAAAGTAGAAACCTCGTCGGGAAGAATGAGTTGGAAAGAAATAAAACATTTATTATACAAAATCTGCTGATAATATACTATAAAGTGCTTTAGGAGACTTGAACTCATTTTTAACTGAAAGTTCCGAAAAAATCCGATTTTTCTATAGTTTAAAATTTTTTTTTCTGTCCAAGTCCACAAAAAAAAAAAAAATATTACTGTCATTTTTGACAGAATTTGAATTTCTACGCGATAACGGATAACACACAAATTCCCAAAAAAATCCTGAAAGTCCCTTCCAAGTGCTTTGACCTTGTGGAAAAATTTTGTGACGATCGAAATTTTGGTCGTAAATTGTTGTTCGGTTTCATAGAGAAATCCCCATGTGACTATGATCCAAATTCAAAGCTGCGAAACATAAATACGTGGGTGGTCGGAAAAGTTTCCAACCCTAACGTCATCAGAGCAGTGTGTTTAAGAGGTCGGAAACTTTTCAGACCACCCATGCATATGTCATCTGACGAAAATAAACGGCTATTTTACTTGGATACTGACAATAAAAGGGAGTCATACATACAGTTAGGATATTATTTAGTCGGAAGCATTGGTGCTTTATGAATGGAGAAGTGGATCCAAGTTTGAGGATATACATATGTATATGCGAGGCCCAAGGATATAATTACCATATAACTTATGCAAAGAGCTCTTGACAGTTGAATGTCCGTTTCTTGAGTACGGTAGAAAATGCCCGTAAGACATTTGTACAACATACATCAAAATAGATTTCGTATAAAGGTAGAAGTAGACTGGAATACTAAACATTAAAATTGAAATATCAATAAATTTTTAATCATTTGATTTTTAACAAATTTCACTGCCTAAATTATCGACTTAAAATAATTTTCCACCGTATGAATTAAGTATGAAATTCATGAAAGTAAGAATTATTCCATAGCTTTTTTCTAAGCCCAACTCCTACAGCTACTAGAATCTGATACAGTTTTGTTTGCGTAGTTCCTCTTCAGAGTCTAAAAACCAATATTTTGGCTCTTTCCAAAGCAAGTACTTGCCACCAGAGGTAGGAGTTAACAGACAGCTCAGCTAAAGTAACTCTTCGAGCTTTTTAACAGAAAACAATCAACTCTGTCCAACAGTGCTTGTATCTCAGTTCTCACAAATGCATTGCTAATATAAAGTCTGGCAGCCTTGACTAACGAGCGAAGAGCTAACACCGCGAAATCACATTCCGACACGCATCAAAGACTCTTTACCAGTTAGTTGGAGATTTTCTATTAGAGAAAGCAGAAAAATTCAACAGTGGGTAAACATAAGCGAGCTAATGTTTAACTAATGCCGACACTTACCGTTCAATGTAGCTAGAACTGGCGATTTACAGAAAAATAATTGCGTGTTATGGTTATCAATAAACATGACTGCATAATGTAATGAAAACTGTAGTTACCATTCCTCATTTGCAATGTGGAGTATGCATATTAAAATATTTGTAATTATTTTGTGAGAGTTTGAAATTGTTTTATATCCTAGGGAGGATCGTGTTTAATTAAGGTTTGTCATAAACTCAGGTAATTATTAATCTAGGTTATTTTTAATCATACTTTTTTACGAGGTGGTACTATGCGGCTTGAATACTTTTGGCGATTTCGTTTAATTTACCCGCGGCTGTGCATAAGTTACTGTTTGCATTTTGCAACGCTGCACACGCCCGCAAACTTTAGCGTAAGAGTATCCACCGGGAGTTGGGAAGCTCATGGGAGGCATCTACTCCTAAGCAGCTTTCACTAAACTATACCCACAGCGAATGACGTTGACCTGGTAACTACCCTCTAGCTATGGGGTGAACTCTTTTTATAACTAGTTGGAACTTCCGTCGACAATCCGAATGACGTCATTAATTCAAATGACTAGATCTGTTCCTAAAGTCCTCCATTTCCAGACTGCATGAAGAAATGTGACAAAAAATATATACGAAAAAAAAGCTCGATAACAGCATTGGTCTTGCCCAGTTCGCTGGCTCTATCCTCAGTCTTGACATGTCGTTTTTGTGTGATTTTTTTGTTCTTTGACGTACGTGACTTTCTCTACGAACGAATGTCAGTAAACTTGCACCCCAAAATAGCGTACAGACTTAAATTTCAAAGTTTTCCACTTCTACTGAAGGTAATTTTAATCTTTAAGAGCGAAAACTTTGAGTGACGAGTCGTAGTTTGCTGGAAGCCTGACGTTCGCTCATGAAATCTTTCACTTGCACGTTGGTTGTTTTATCACCACAAAGAAGTTTTCAATTTTATTTGCAGTCCGTCAGTATGCTGCAGACTGCTACGGTATTTCATTAAAAGAAAAAAAAAAAAAGGATCTCACATATTCTGGTACAAGTAGCCGGGTGTCAAATGCACCGTAGTCAATGGTCATACCAGACTAGACCATATTTCATCTCATTTGAAAATGTGTAAATAATTTTGGTTAGAGAAGTATGATGAAATAAATGTGAAACTCAAAAAGCAAAGCAATAGCTAAGATTATAAAGTCCGATGAATTCAATATTCTTACAATTCTATTATGAAGTCGAATTTTAGACTCTCTACGAATTTATAATGGAAACTAAAAGGGATTTACCATGGAAAATGAGACGAGGTTTTTCAATTTCATCCAGTCGTCGCGATACCAGCACTATCCCTGGGATGGTGATCCTGATGTAAAATACCGTTGAAAAATTACACAACTCTGATACTGTGCTTCTCGCCTTCGTAGGATATTGATGGTACGGAAAAAAAGGTATACCTGGTGAAGACGTGAGTATACTGGTGAATAATTTTCATCACCTTACCGGCTCGACGGATATTCAACTTGTAGTGCACTCGTGATCAAAGAAGAGAGCCTTTAATATTCAAGATTAAAAATTCTTTAAAATTTAAAAATCGATATACTTCGATAGTAGAACGGGTAACATGCTTATCATTCAAATCAGCGATGCATTAGCAGGTATTTAAAAATATATATGACACTGTACATTTCATCAATATCAAGATAATTAAATATTAAAGAAAATCTATCCTAGTTTTCTTTTTCAGGGGCCAGTAAACTTTTTAACATTCGTATTAAAAATAGAAAAAGTTGAATTAAAAATGAAAATTGAAAGTCTTAATTCTAATGAATGCATACGCTAATTGACCTAATCGCTCGCCAGGATTTCTGCCCATGTAGATATATATACATATATATGTGAACAGTGCTTGGAAATGTCTGAAGTTAACTAAATGCACACGCTAATTGACCTAAACTCCCGCCAGGATTTCCTCCCATGCAGATATGTATATACAATGATGCATAGTATATATGTATTATTTATACGTCATGTATTACCTCAGAATTGAGAGGAAATTCAACTCCTTAGTCTTGCTTTATTCACTAAAGGGCTGCCATCCCTTATCCTAGTGGATTATCTCGAACACCTTTACAGAGCAACGAAACATTACCTCAGGCTTTATACCCGTATGTAAATACGTCACTGGTATATATGTATAATTACATTATGTATAAAACAAACAATTTCCGATATTCCAAGCGAATTTTTTCCAACCGAAACATCTCTCGTTTGATTTGATTTGACAGCAAGCCATCTTACTTTAAGACATCGGCGTTTTATGGAATTAGCTGAAGCCTTTTTGTACCTTATTATAGTATTATCATATGTATACGAACGCTTTACTGTAAACAAGATCAACTTTGCTGGTATATCGTTCCAAGGAAATTTTACACTGTTATGCCTATTTCATTCGCATTAAAATCTCTTTTACTTCGACTGGATCTATAATTGACTCATGAATCCTTTGAATTATAATTCTGAAGAGCATGCAGTGAATTTCAACGAAACATACTTTTAGACATACATTTCCAGATATACTTATCGGTTCTCTAAAAATATCTCCTGTTAAGCTGAAATTTATACTTTCGAGGCATACCTTTGCAGTCGAAGTCCGTAGTGTATGCCAAAACACCGCATGACTATGTTTCAAGAACCCACGCACGTTATACCTTTTCCAATGTCATGAGATCGTGACAAGAGAAATTGGAAACTTAAAGCTGAAACGTCGGGTAACGCTTATTGTTCTCCGCAGCCGTCATTTCATGCGCTTTCAATATTACATAAAGGAAGTGTATGAAATGCACATTAACCCTTTGCCCAGGGCCAATGAAACTGCACTTCTAGTTCAAGTTACACTTTCAAATCTGTAATCGAAATGGTATAGAATCTTCAGCATTCTTTCGATATGACTACACGTGAGTCAAGCATGTATAATAAGACTTGTAGACCCAAATTCGGAGGGTTGGCATATCCTGGCATGTTGGCACATTTATGCTTACTAAATCAATTGGCAATCTAACGGTTAATCTAATTCTTCTCCATCTCTCCACATATTCATATATTAGATATTAAGGGGACCAGTACAGCTCGGTTTCGGAAATTCGGAGTACTCCAAAATGCATTTATTTGTCAACCAAAGCTTATTTCACGTAAAAAAAAAAATTCTTTGAAAACCTTTGTCGTAAAGTTTTAGGCACATCGTTAGTCCAATCAGGGTCGTTGAAGACTCATTTTATTCAGAAAAAAAATCCTTATCATATGAACGAGGGAATTTTTTTATAATATCGTATCGGCCAAGTTATTTGCAAATTAGTGGTATAAATTTTGGAAATTTTGGATCATCGACCGTAACTATTCACATGATTTTGTTTTACCGATCCCTACGTTGATAGGATGTAGAATTGCTGTCCTAAGAAAGCAAGATCTTGAGAGGTTGAATTGGACCAACGATGAGCTTGGAACCTTACGACAAAGTTTTTGAAAGAAAATTTTTTCTTGATTTGAAATAAGCTTTGGTTGACAAATCAATGACTTTTGCAGTACTCCGAATTGCCCAATTCATACTGTACTGGTCCCTAATTGAAACGAATTGACGAAAGTCTTCCGACTCAGAAATGAAAGGTCAAAAAAATTCCGTAGGAAAGGACTGCAGTGGCGATCTGTGCAGTCCTTTTTTAAAACGCAAAGCTGTGAAATCGCATGCAGACTTAGCGTGACGTCGACGCCTTGTTTACAATGAAGTCGAGTTTCTATTATGTCGTATAATGCACAACTATTGTATTTACGTAATATCAGCGATGAGAGGGTTGTACGTATATAAACGTGAAGGATTTTCGTGTGACGTAATGGGGTGAAATAGTAGTGCTTTGCAAAATGGCGTGGCGCATGCGATCTTTCTGATGGAAACACGCAACTTACCTACAGCTTGCTCCTGTCTAAGTTTTCCGGAAGTGAATAACTCCACAAGGCCTGCAGCGTGGATCGATTACCTACTGTACAGTATGTAGTAGTATACAGTGAGCTTTCATCACCTTCTCAGTTACAACGAGCTTGATTCGATAAAAGATATTTCTGTTACAAGTTAACTATCTCATTGCATCAAACAAAGGAACTGTATTCGTTTTCATTTCATATTTGAATACGAAAATTATTTAAAGCTGAAGTTACGTGGGGTATCCTGTACAACACCTTTGGGAATTGTATAAGCCTCCAGTATGTAATATAAAATGAACAGCTGCGCAAATTTGCAAATTTTTTAATTTCCATTGAATGAATAAGTATTTGAAATAAATGTTTGTATACATTATATGTCACAAGAGAATCGAGTTCAAAACCACTACGTAGCACATAAGAAGTAAAGAGGTACAGAACACCACGCCTGATACGTTTTCTTTCTCGTCAATATCCACTGCCACTTGTCACATTGATATATAGATCAAAAGTACGTCGTCGAATTCAATCGAAGTGACACAAGGAGTACCATGTAGAGTGATATGAAGTACGCGTGGAAGTGAACTTATTTACTCCCACTATCGAGTTACTCTGGGTTTCAGAACTCGTGTAAGATCCACCATTGATCTCAGGACTTAGATTCGGAAATTGAAATGCCATGTACTCAACGTTCAATAGCAGTAAAAGACAAGTCAGGTAAAACCCGATTGAACGATCTTGAATTTCTAAAATGTCCATATAAATGTCGACATCAGAACTTGCCAAGATCCTGGAGAAAAAAATTACCCATGGGATATAAACCGATTTGTAGGATTTCAATGCCAATTACATTGAATACGTCTTTGGCAAAAGGTTTTACATATTCTACAAATTCGAACCTATAGATGGGCACGTTGTTAGTTTATCACCGTATCGACATAATTACCACATTTTACGATTGAACGTGCTATGAAACTAAACTCTGGCAACTGAGGCCAGTAATAGCTTAAGTTATACCACATAACCCCGTTAACGAACACTAATTCGATAATAGATTTTTCGTCAGTGTAACATCTCACGCTTGACTGTAAGAAAACAAAAAAAAAATCACTGTCCACACCTTGTCCAAATTCCCTTCAAGTTAGCGAAGCCAGAGGTAAAGTGAAAAAAATATTTCACTAAATCACAAAAATTTCAAGTAACGTTACTCCCTAAAATATAAATCTTATACTATCTGTAAAGTTGCCCCGTGGAATGAAAATATCATTTATCATTGTAAAAAAGTTGTCACCATCTTGATTTAAGCATTAAATGTCTCTTAATTCGAACTCTACAATTTCAATTATAAACGTTTGTTTCTAACGTGAATAGTATCGGAAATATCGGATTATATTTTATAAAACAAGCCATTCTAGATGTTTGATTGTGAATGTATGTTTATGTAACCATAAAGAAAAATAAAAAACGTCAGCATCACACGCAAGGATCTAGTCGTACGATAACTAATTTTCTCGTTGAATCCATTTGGCGCACCTAGGGACGTTACCGCATAATATAACAAATACGTGTAGTGCTTCCTCTTGTTGCGGTGGTCGAGCAGGGCAATGTTTCACCTACCTATAAATCAACAAAGTTTAAAACAGTCGTTCCACACTATCCGGTAGAAGGGCGAGTTTCACACGCGTGTAGAGCAACAGATGTTTGAAAATCGATTGGGAATTCAACAATTTTATGGTAATGTTAATCCTGGACAAGTTTGTCATGATATAAAAAAAAAAATCTAGGACGAACTTGTTCGAGAAATGCATCCAACTTTAATGTCTATAGCGTTTCTTTACACCAAACTTTAGACCAGCCGGTCTGTCCTAACTTTTTCTTCATTTTAGTAGTTCCATAAGGGGCTCATCGATTATTTATACGCCTCTATGTCCAAGTTGCGATATGCCCTGAAAACTTGGATACTTGTAAGTTTAACGCAAGACAAAGCTTCAACAAAGTTATTCCCCTCGGCTGCATACGGATTGCAAGGAACATTTCGATCTACAGTGAACTGCAATTCGTGCAATATTACGCGAACATGGAATTGGAATTTCAGTGTCGATTGTGTGTAGCACGTACCAACGTCGAATGTTGACGCAATTACTTAGTTGTAAAAACTCTGATGGTATTTTGACTTGTTTCGAATTGACATAGTTTCAACAAACAAATGGTAACAACCGCTGGTTGTATAACTAACTATATCAATGCTTTGCTAGTGGAAACGAAATCCGGATACAGATTCTGATCGGCCGTAAGTCATACCATCCAAAAAACGCGATAGGGATTACTGAAACAAAGTTGCTTTTAGATTTGGTTTTTTTAGGTCACTTGATGGAAATTTTTTCGGAAACTAAATGAACATTTGTAGAATTTTGGTTGAAGTCTGTTAAAAAATCCAAAAATTTTATTAAATGTTTCCTGACCATTTTCAAAAGAATTCATAAATCGGGATTCTTCAGATTTAATCATCGAAAATCCATATATCGTTAGAGTATGTCAATTTCTCGGAATACTAATTTCTCTGAAACACTCCAAAATCGGTTTTATTCTAAATTTTCTTTGGAGCGGTATATTTACCTGAAAAAGTCTCGACGAATTCACGAATTGGAACTTTTCAGCAGTATTTAGGAGAATTCAGAAAAAAATATCTGAAGTGCTGGTACGAATTTCTGTTTCAGATATTTCCAACAAATTTTCAACTCACTGACAAGAGCAGAAGCGACATTGATAGTAGAACCAAATATATCTATATATAATTAAGTACAAATGAAAGGATAAAGCTAAGAATATTTTGATATCAAAACAAGCTCATTTCAAATTACATGTACCTGCATTAGTACCTACTTTTGACATCTACTATGATGTGAGCAGTTTACTAATTGTGCTAACTCGGTCAAAACAGCTGGAATAGCAGCGCATCCTTTTTTTTTATTTATTTATTTATTTTTTTTTGCAAGTTTTTTTCTCTTCTCTTATCAAGGCAGACTAATTACGGAAACGTCAACGCTCTTTTCTCTTTCGTCGTGTTGCAGCTCTGAGTCTGCGACCTCAACTCTCTAACGCCAGCATTTTTTCTGCCCGAGGGGGTTAATTAAGTGAGTCTGCTGGTTGCCGTCGAGTAGATCCGTTTACTTAGTACCTAGTCGTGTAGCTTTTATTTTCTGGACGACATCCTCGTCAATGATGTCCAGGGATAAATATTGGATAGACGGCTTTAAATTTCCACCCGAACGATCACTATACGAAAAGCCTTTCAACGCAGATCGCAAAACTTTCATATAACAAAGTTTACCGGTCGAACAACTTTGCTGATGTTATTATTTTTCAATTCTTTGTCATAAAAAAATAACCTCATATCTTCTAGATATATGAAATTTGAAAAAAAAAAATTCAACAAACTATTGAAACTGGATAAATTTATAATCGATAAAATTAATCAAGCAGATGATTCATTTATTTGTGTATTATTTATTACTACAGAAACTCAATAGTCTAGTAATCGAGGGATCTTTAGTGAAGACATGAAATTGAAGAAAAATTGAAATTTTTTTACTTACCTACAGACTGCAATAAAACCATGAGTGAATCTTCATAAATTGTACGAAAGAACCATATAAGCTTATTAAAAAAAAACGTAACAATACATAAAACGTTACAATTGTAATATTTCCGTAAGGTTTCTATTACTTTTCATACCGTGTGGGAAATATGCTTTTTTTTAGAGAGATCGAAGGGGTAAACGCCGGAGGACGGTAGAGTTGAGTTCGCATGCCCCAGTATGGAAGTAGCTCATAAATTACGTGACGTCGATAAGAAGGGTAGAAATGGAGGATGGAGGGTGAATGTTACCCAGCGTAATATTTTTTTATAATCATCGAATAACTATTTACTAAATTTTTTACGGATGAATAAAGCTAATACCTACATCTATGAATCTATGTAAAACATGTACGAGTAGGTGAGCTCGCAATAAGTAGTTCTTGTATCGTCAATTTAATTTTCTTCATCTGCAGTTATCGTAATGTATGGATGCTTGTTTTTGCTAAATTAATTGAAACTTGAGAGTTAATTCCTTCATGCATCGGAGTCTGTAATATTTTGTAGAGAATTTCTTGTAATTACACGTAGCGTAGTAAAAGGACGTCGACGTCGCGGGGTTACTAATGCAATTCCTTAGGAAATTATTAACTGAGCCATATAGTCGAGGTGGGAAATGATATTCTTTTCCTGACACGTGACTTGCATCGATTATATTATACGTAAAAAATTAAGGATATTTCATCTTTCGTAAAAACAATTCAACGATTATACAGCCGATCCTAATTTCATTTAATGATAATTAATATACGATAAAATATATTACGAGGAATTTATCATCATTCGTGAATAAAATTAATTTGATTTATTTTAGCTAACATTTGATAAGCACCAGCAAGAAATCCGAGTTTAAGTACTTAGTGCGACGTTAAGCTTTTGGGACAAATCGTTATTATTCCTGCTCACCTAACCTCACGCAACCAAGAGATGGTATAAAGTTTCCGCTCGAACTTTTTATCACATCTAATTTAATTGCGGCATATTACGAGGCTAAATAATTCTCATAGCCGAACAAAGCTCAGCTATTCTTCGCGCACACCTTCTCTGGTCACTGATGCGAGAGACTAGTACCTACCCTACATATATTGCGAAAGATAAACGAACCCGCGATATATGGAGGGTGTCGCTTTTAACGTTCTGCACGCGATTCCGACCATTACATGTACTTTAACAGAAATAAAATAAACGAAAACATTTTATACAGAAAGTTGATGGATTTTTTTTTAATTTTTTTTTTTGTTTAGCGCTTATGAGGATTATCATTTTCATAGAAATTTCGACCAATTATTTCTGTTCGAATAATTTTAGTTCTATAAAAATGTACAGCCCTGTTTGAAAATCCATGAAAATTAACCATAAAATTTCGGAAGATGATAACCCTATGGGAATTTCTTCGAATGAATTTGGTGATGAACGTTACTTGGTACACCCTATATGTATTTCTAAGATAATATATTAACATGTATGCATGGTTTGGAGGTAAAGGAATAAATGCTTCAAGGTATAACACAAAGGGGAAGAAAAATATCAGTAGACATTAATTCAAGTGTGCACTTAAATAGATAATGGGTAACGGAGTTTGTGGCAGGGTGTTCCGTCGTCCGAGTATCCTTTGAATTGCTCAAGATTATGTTTTGCAACCCTTGCAGTTTCTTCACCGCAGTCCCGCGGCTTGATAAATGCTTGAAAAAGAAGAACCTCTAATTTTTCATTCGCGAGGAAATGAGGCTACGCTGAATAACACGAGAAAATTCTCCGATTATTATGAATCTCGCTAACGACCTAGCTTCGATCCTTTTTTTTTTTATTATTTTTTTTTTATTATCATTTTTTTATCTATTTTTTTTCACCCGTCACCTAAACCTTTTTCACTGAACGTATACCTACATTCTTTTACGTGACCTCCTCCGCGGTCTTCTTCCACCCTTTCACGACGGTCGAATTTCAATAAAGTTTCTTGACCTTAAAACAACCGGACAACCGATAGGTCGATGTATTAAAACCAAAATCCTGTATCTGCAGTATCTGGATATATATATACGTATATAATTGCGATTATAATTAGGACCTCGGTATTTGAGTACAGTAAGTATCCGAATTTCGAATTTACTTTATCAAATCGGATTATATAAGGAACAACGTCCCACAGCAAATCCCGACTATGTACAGCGAATGTGATTATGTGTAAAGTTTTCATCCCGTTATATCAAGACTGTCAAGCCTGAGCCACGCTAGCTCCCACGGATGATATGTTTAATAAATAATTAATTGACGCTACTTTTAGTTATGCTAATCTGTTGAATGAGAAAAGTAATTATGACTTTCGAAATAGATTGCAGACTGCTATATTTTTTACTTATATGTCAATTGCACGTATATCAATTTTACCTTATCGAATTGCTTGCGGGTATCACAGTCAATCTATTTCAAATTGATCTACGTTGTTGTTTGTTCCGTCGTTTGATTTTGAACAGTAAACAAGACCATGGATAAACGCCAATTGTAGGTATCGTAAATATGGTATGTTTGTCTTAAAGCCATACTAAGAAAGATGATTTCTTTGGAACGAGATTTATGAGAAATACGAAGAAACAGGAAGACGTGTGTATGTACCTACCGGTTAATTTCATACAACTTTATCCGCTATCCTTTGATTTACATATCAATTTTATATATTGAAAAATTAAAAGACAAATTTCTACTCTATCTTTTAATTTTTTTATTTTTTATTTTCTTCTTTTTCTTTCGCTTGCATAAATGAATTTTATTAATGTAAAAGAAAAGATTGTCTCGGATCATCCCTGGGGTACAATTTTGCTTGTCAAGTAAAATGCTTACCCGGGGTGTTTGAGGGTGTTATTTCCATTAGAAATATTTTTAACTTGCTTCCCTTCGAAAACCTCGTAAAGATCGTTATTATTTCTTTAATATTTTTTTCCTAATTCATTAATATAAAGTAAAATAATGAATACCGTTACCACGAACAGTGATAGTGGACGTCAAGAGTTTCAATTTAATCCTCCCCCATCCTCTAAAGTCAAAAAAAGCACCGTGATGTCACATAGAAGATAAAGCAATAGACTTTTTTTTATATATCTGACGCAAAAACAAAAATCTGACGAGAATTTCTCGAGCATTTCTCAATTAGTTATTTACTAAACTAAAATTTCGTTTATTAAAGCCCATAAGCTCCATTTAATCTCAACATTCGCAGACACACGATATTACCAAAAAATAAAAAATAAACAAATTACGTACACACCTGCATTCAAAGTGAAACGCTAACCATTGTTACAGCATATTGTTTCGCCATAGCATACGAGTTCCTTTTTGCGATTGAGCTGAACATAGTTCGATAGTCGGTTTGAAATCTGATCAAGAGCAGCATCGACCAGCGTGTGTCCACCGGCTGTCGTCACAGTCGAATTCGTTCAGTTCGCTTAACCCAGTAAATCGACCCTGGACGATGGCCAACGGACACAACACAAGTACGGCTGCGGTAAGAGTCTAGTTGAAACGTTGGTTGGTATTTCGTAAAGCTTTTAAAATTTGCGGAAGTCGATGGATGGTCATCCGTAAGCGGTATCAAGAGATAAACTTGTCATGTCGTTATTATTTTTCAAGATAAATTTGAACTGTTGTGTGGGTGGATTTTCACTGTGTTTACAAAACCTCAACCGCTCAGCCTTCGTCGTTTAAGGGTTCAAAGACTGTCGACGACCCGCCAGGTAAACCTTGTGATCCTTTATTGTTATAAGTTGCTGTTGTTGTTATTAGATTTTCGAGGGAAAAAAAAGTTCATCCTCGGATCTAAGTTACCGCTTGACAAATATCCGAGTGATCCACGACACACGAAAATTGCACACAAACACACGAAGATACAGAGTTGTCGACCTGTAAGCTCTATACAGTTGGCAGAATTTTTTAAACAGGTGTATACGGCGATATGGGATACAGGTCTTATTTCGTATTTCGAAATATGATTTTCTGCAAGATATCGCCCCTACGTGCTTCACGTTTGAAGCATATTAAGGGCTATTTTCAATTTGAATAAGGCTCATACTCCACATGAGATTTGAGGGATGGAAATCCTCCGGCTATTTCAACCCTCAGCGTGTTGAGATTCCCAGTTTTTCACGATACCATTGTAAAATCTGTTTAGACAGCATCAGGCTGATCATTCGACCCAGTGAGTCTTCACATTCGTATAAAAAACGATGATTATATCAAAATATTAAACAACTTATAGAGCTGAGAGAACATCATTCGCGCAATAAACGCAGAAATTTTGCCACTGGAATCAAAATGAAAATCGCTATTGGTTTCGTTTGTACGTAGCATGTCTGATCTCTATCACTCTTCTGATGTTCAGAGAGTTTCTTCCGACCGTAACGTATGTCTTGCTTGATTCTGTGAATGTTAGAATATCCTTACGCTCGAAATAATTATCGTAACAGGCTCAGCATCCAATTATTGATAGATCTTATCTCGCACGAGAGACCCAAGTTCATTCGTTTCCTTAGAATCAAGTACCCATTTATAGTGAAAGGGTTAACAGGGATTTAGATCGGAGAAGCTAAATATTACAGTAATCTAGGCTAAGTAGCTCGTTGAATTGAACCAATGCTGGTGGATCAGACGAACTGGTATAGGGTCAGCGTTCGATCGAGCGATTTCGCGGTCTGTAGAAGGGCTAATTTTCTGCCTGGCAACTTGGTTTTGTTCGACGTGCTTCTCAGGCAACATCTCCGTCTTATACCTCTTCGACCCTTGTACTCATCTACGGACAATTTTTCTATTCGTTCGTTTCTTCAATCTTCCTTTATCCAAAGCCCCACGAACATCGTATAGGCTTGAAAGTGGATTACAATCGTTGATCCGTTATCAAGCAGGGTAAAGGACACGATCGATGTGGTGCCAGGAATTTTTTATACCTTCCGTAACTCAATTTTACCTTCAGAATGTAACAATTTTCATTTTTTAGTATTTTCCGACAGTTTCGACACATCTTAAACTCTTTGTCAGGGCCGTGTATTTAAACGGTAGACTCGGGGTTAGTTCAAAGACATTCATTTCAAAGAGCGTTCTGAATAAGATGAATCCGACGATGCTTTATCAGAGCTTATCCTCAATTCAGCTACTGATAGAAGTTCAAAGCGATACTCATTCTGATCACAACATCCGAAAAAATTATTTTCGTCATATCTCGTAAATTTTTTTAGTTTTGAGTAACGTCAGCTTACCTCTTAACAAAACGGCTACATCAGCGTTCACCATTACGTAGTGAATTCTCGGCTGATCAAGAATTGACGTCAAGGTGTATTCCCCATTTGTCCAAAAACGAGATAAAATGATTTCATAATCAGTCAACGACCCGAGCATCAATCCATCATTACTAAAACCATATTTTTGGTAGGTCACAGGTGTCTGATGACAATTAGATCTCACAATCGTTCTCAGCTTCCTTCCAAATACTCATTCAGACAACCGTCAACGTGAAAATGAGACATTTTTATGTTTCTGATGCGTGAAAATCAGTCTCAATCGCTTTCATGAACGAGTTTTGTGAAATAAAAAGTAAAAAAGTAAGCTCGCTCACTCGTTTCACTTAGGTAGTGACAGTTGGTGCTCGTGAGTGGCGAAACAATCTCGTTAAAACCCATCACCCTAGTTTGCCACTGTATGCAGTAGGTACCTACCACCCTGTATATATTTATATACATATAGGTATATACATTATGTACATACATTGTAGACGTCTTCTTCACCTATACCTATACCTACCTATACATATACCCATACATGCAACTTCTGTTCTCATATATTTCCTCCGGCTGCCTTCGCAATGGTTTCACCGAAAGGTTTCTTGGCGCGACAGAGTTACGGATTCCTCCAAGCGATTCTCACAGAACTTTGCACATTCTCAGTCAGCGAGGATAAGACTTTAGACTAGTGAGGGTGATACCTTATGACGTAAAGGAAATACTGAGATCTGATATCGCGGTATTATTACGTCAAGGTGTTTGGCAGGTCTCGAACTCCAGATGAATTTCATATAATTTTACAGAATCACTGTGTTATAAAAACTGATTCAAAATAACATACCTTACGTATATCATGTAGATATAAGTACCCTGCTATAAAACGAACCAATTTCCATATAACAGCGTTGATAATTCGAATATAAATTTTTTTTTTAATAAATTTTAATTGGGATTCGATATTGAAATCCCTTGTCAGCTTGGCAATTAATTATTCATATATTTATTATCTAATCACACGGTTGTGTAACACGTAATAATAGTTCAGCGAAATTAGCTTATAATCTACACTTCGTGTACTACGATACCTTTGACACTGCTTTAACCACCAACGCGTAGCAGGATACGACCGACATACTGCCCTGCAACTAATTTACAATAACGTTGGCTTCATCAGGCTTGATAATACATTTACAAGATGATTGACTCATAAAGCACCGTGTATAACAACCCTACAGAATATAAAATAAACATGAACTTTAGAGAGATAGATTAGCACTATTTAATTATTTAGAGATATGTCTTAGGAGCAGGATTTCATTAAGGGAAGGTATCTAAAACATTAATATAGGTGTAGCTATTAACAAATTATGAGCAGATTTTTTCCACAGCTGGAGTCAGAATTATAAAATCACAATTTTTTAAAACTGAAGATCCGTTGGGTAAATCAGGTATTCCAAGAATTTGATTTACTGTTCCAGAGATAAATTCATGTACAATATTTAGCCATCTCATTCCTATTCTTCAGACCGAGCTGTTTGTCGTAGGCTTTCCACTTGCGGTCTTATAATCCTGGCTACCATATTAAAAAAATGAATCAATAATTTGAGTTTCAATTATATTGTTACGATACACGATCGGTTGAAATTTTTTTATTACATACTAGAAATTTCGGACCCTATATGCTGTGCTTCAACCCCCTATGGTGGATGTAACAGCAATTGCAGTCAACAATCGCGGCTCACATTTGCGTACATTATTATTATCGGATCACCACTGAGCCATACTCTGATTTAATGCCCACCAATACATCCTGTAACCATATACGATATTAATTACATTCCACTGAACAGAGTATTCACGGTAATTAGATCGAGAAATTTTTACACATTTAGCACGAACCCTGTGAAAAGATTGATTAAACCGATACATCAAGACCGGATGAGTTGAAAATGAGTTCAAACAATGCACCTTCACGATTCTGATGTAGTAACAATAATATGTATAATGCATGGCATGTGGTTCTATTGGAAAAGAAATATAAAACTGCACGCTTTTGACTCTTGCACTTTTTTGAGGGTGGTCAATTTTAATCGAAATTGGCTCACATGATACATATTTAATCAAAGAACAATTTTTTAAAGTTTCGTTAAAATCCTCTATCAAATTAATCCACGGTACAACTACCTTAACAATTGTTAATGTGTACAAAGCTCACATCAAAGTGAATTTGATGTGATATGGATAGCTCACTAGTTTGTACTTTCTTGATATCAGTGTACAATTTTCATTAAAAAAAATTGTTCTTCATATTAAAACAAATTGTAATTGAATGTTAGATGCAATCGTTGTACAGAGAGGTGAATCCATTAGAATCGATTTAATCCCCCACAGAGGAGATTTATTCAATAATGACAAAGAATATTACTCGTATATCTCAAGGGATACTTAAACATGAAATAATATCACAAAATTGAAACTCAAATCAATAAAACATGAATGGAATATCAAATTCTAAAAGAAAATATTCTGATTTTTTACTTACAACTTAAGACTACCTAGGTATTATACTGTTAATACATTTGTTGAAGTGGCTTTCTATAATTTGAATAATCTTACTGCATTAGTCGAAATTAGACACATGTTATATTAGGGTGCTTCGTTTTAGACGAGTTTTTTTTTTGGTCCATTCACAAAATAATGTTTTAAACATATAAAAACAAACTCTCATCGAATATGAGCTCTTAATTTTAATTCTAAGAACTCGCGAAATGAATTTGAAATTTTCCCATTTGATTAACACGTGAATTTTAATTCTTTTTTTTCGATTATCTATAGCTTCGCAGCATTTCATAATATTTAATCGGCAATAGGTGGAAATGACAGAGAAATCTTTCCTCTTCAAAAGTGTATGTAGCCAATTTATGTTTTGTAACCGGCCTCGCCCGGTAAAACATCTTCAAGCTAATTTTCTCTCAAATTTCATGGATTTTTTAATTTTTCTCGTAAACCACTATTTTTACAACAAAATTGTATCAGACTTTTTTTATAGGAAATTCAATATACTAAAAAAAAAGTCGTGTAAGCCATAACCGTAGAGCTAGTAGTTTTCGAGATAAATCCAATTAAGCATTTTAAAATTTGAAAA
Organism: Macrophya annulata; assembly: GCA_963924015.1. Lineage (NCBI taxonomy): Eukaryota > Metazoa > Arthropoda > Insecta > Hymenoptera > Tenthredinidae > Macrophya > Macrophya annulata. The sequence continues at coordinate 15,432,286 of OZ001261.1, forward strand.
ATCGCTGTTCTATCCGAGATTTTAGTACTTTTTAATGGTTACAAAACATAAATTGACTACGTACACTTTTAAAGAGGAAAGATTCCTCTGTCATTTCCACCTATTGCCGATTAAATATCATGAAATGCCACGAAGTTATAGATAATTGAAAAAAAAAAATTTTTAATTTACGTGTTAATCAAATGGAAAAATTTCAAATTCATTTCGCGAGTTCTGGGAATTAAAATTGAGAGCTCAAATTTGATGAGAATTTGTTTTTATATATTTAGAACATTATTCCGTGAATGGACTAAAAAAAAAACTCATCTAAAACGAAGCACCCTAATGTTATATATATATATATATATATATGTCTACAAATATCGTGACTCAACCTTGGCCCCTGGACCAGGACAATGAAAATGCAAAGCTGAAGGATTTCACTGAGCTAAAACTTAATTAGTGTGCAGTCACCTTGGACTTCAAGAGTCTGCTTATAGCATTAAGCTACCATTCCTTCCCTCATTCGCAAAGGAAACCCCCACAGCACACTTAATTCAAGAGTTCCGTTACCGGCGTTAAATACTGTTGCACGCGGTTGTACGCGCGGCTGAAGCTTGGATTAATTGCATTTACTTGGCACAAGAGTTAACGCAATGCATATATAGATATGTAACCCACATTCCTATCCCCTACGTGCGTTTGTCCATGCACATAAATTCAGTATGGTGTATACAAGCCCAGCTGTTGGTGTTGAGTAAATTCAGGTGCACCCAGCTGCCAACGAAATCGCGAAAAAGGCAGGAAATTATTTTTACACGTAACTATATAGGTGCTTATTGTTTTTTCTCGACGGTTGATACCGACTTCAGAGAATTTTCACCATTTTTATGTTTAATTATAATTTATAACGCACTTATCCAAACGCGAATATTTTTCCCTACTACTAATCTGAAGATATATAAGTTTATTAAATTGAAAATTTCAGGTTGTAATTAGCATGCCTATACAAAACTATTGCGAAAATTTACAAGAATAGCTTGGCTACTCAAATTCAGAATGTTAACCTAGGATTTCGCAATTCTTTAAAGAGCAAAAATTTTTTAGAGTGTCCGAAGTTCATCTGTGGATCATGTTACACGATTTTGTTAAAGAACAACGACAACTGACCATACATACGCTATCAATTTTTTGCGAACAAATTTGAAAGACAGTAAGTAGATGTAAGGACCTCTCTGAAAATACAAATATAATTGACCATACTACATGATAAAATACGAATAGTCCGTTCTGCTCCAGTCTTTCGTAAACCCATAATTTGTCACCATGTAGAACTTTTGATACACATTAAGCGATGACTGGGTCAACTCTAACTTGCTGACTATAGCCACATACGAAGATGCCTTCTAATCCCAGGATTATGTTCAGTTCATGTTCTGTCGAATCATATAGAACAGTTACAGTATCGGCATATCTGTGATTTCAATCACTTACTGTTAATATTACTGGTATCGTGTAATACCATTAACCAATAACTACTCAATACAGATCTACAATCCAGTGATCTAGCTAATGAGTAATCAGTCTGTTTGAGTTGGGTTGACCCGGGCAAAGTGGATAAGTTAATTGTAATTGCAAATGCAAAATATAAATCGAAAAAAAAAATTCAAATTCAATTATTACTCATTAGGTACTTTTGCAGCTTTGAAAAACAAAATCTGCTACACACGTAAATCAGCGAAATAATCATCAAAATATTATTTGAATTGAAACTCTTGACAGAAAAATATCGTCGAAGCCTCATCAGCTTCCGAGAATGAGAATTGCGTTGGACATTTTTGACACAATTGACTTGATTTCGCGTAAAACCAAGACATTGACAAAAATTAATAATATTTTTTTCTTCTATTCCATTACCGCCTGTTTTCTGTAATATAAAGCTTCAAGTTTTGATCAAAATCTGTGCGACTGCGACTTCTGAATATTATCAGAGTGAAATTTCGAAAGAAAAGTCGTCGTGAGTTTAGTTAGCAATTTCGATGAGAAGTAATCTCGATTTGTAACGCACTTGATAGCTAAGTCAGGAAACAGATCAGAGGCATTGCATCTGAACGTATATTTGTACAGATAACAATAACCGCTTACAGTTATCCAGTAATAAAATTTGTGATCAGCTACCGGTACCACGCAACTGGTAAAACCACGATCCATAGTTCATGAACTTCGTGAGCCAGCTCAACTTGTTTAACAGGGAAAAAAAACGAGGCAAAAATCCCGCGTAAAATACTCACTGTCCTAACGCTTCACTTCGAACATTTTGTTGGATAACACACGTGTACGTTGAAGAAGTGTGTATACAACGGTTTGTAGGCCAGCCATCCCCAGTGAGTCTGCCACCCTTGCTTCGGCGTCACAAACCACCCCGTTATCTTTACGTGCCATTTGCTATTTAGCAGTCGTGTAAATTGACGAAATGAATAAAAGAGGCTCCTTGTCATGAAGCCCACAAAACTGAAGAGTTTTATGTACGCCAAAGGCAACTCGGTCTCGAAATTACGTAGTTTAGTCAAGTGCCATTTACACTCTTCTCGTTACCTCACACTGGCCTTAATGTCTATCAAAAATTATATGAAATGACAATGAAACCATAATTCCAATATTAAAGCCCCGCTACATCCGTGAAGATCAGCATGTACAGCCAGCTATTAAAGTTCTTGAAATATCTAAAACACGATTGTTACAGTGTAAACTAAATGATCGATAAGTAGTTGCGGAAAGATCAACGAAATATGGCATGAGGATTCCTTGATCTTTACAACCGGGTCCTCAAACTGGGAAAGAAGGGGAATAGAATAGAATAAAACCAGTTTATCATATCCCGCAAACAAGGGATAATTTCGGAGATGACTGTACTAATTCGTGTAATGGAGCAATGTACAAATTGTCGATTGACCTTTGATCTATATGCACATGTTGCATCGGTGCGGTACGATACTGTTTATATGATATATCGGACGGTAGATATGAATATCAAGTGCCCCATATACCCCTTGAGTTAGTACACCGATTCTGTGATCGTCTGGCGTGGATTCAAGAGTCAAAGCAACCAAAAAAAAAAGTTAGATGTATAAAGCCATTCTGTTCATGTATCGATGGCGCGATAGGCGCACTTTCACATTATATTTATTAAAAAATCGAGATACGTGTGATCTCAATTGGATTCAGAACGTTCATGTACTAAATGCGCCAAATCAGACCATCCACAGACCAAAACGGCCACTTATTTATAATTTAATAGTAACTTTGTTTCCATTTCCATAAAATTTATCGTAGATCCTATACTATAGACGGTTGTCAAAATCCATCATTAGAACTTATCTTGGTAAGCTTAGCAACATGAACAGATGATAATGTAATCTGCATGCTGTGACCAAAAGTAACAATGTTTTTACGGTTTGAGTTGCAAAATTTGGGATTTTGGTGTGTTGGAGAAAGATATAGGGGTGAACGGGACAAAACGGACACCTCGGCTGAATATGAGAAATGGGGGCAAATATTATCCTCATCAGTTCCAGCACATGAACAATTTATTTGACTGATTTTCCGCACTTTCTCTGTGTAAGTAACGTTAGAAAGCTGAAGCAAGTCTCTAAGTTACTTAAAATGATGCGGCCGTTTTGCCTCCGTGCCCGCTTTGTCTTACTCTCCCCTACGTATCTATCGATTCGTAAATTTCAGGAAACAAAGAAAAACGCTATTTCGGATTCGGTTTTTTAGTGGTGTATTCGTGGTCTTCATTATACTGCTTACAAACGCTGCAAGGACATTTTATCTCTTTTTCTTAGACCGTATGGATTTTCTTTGTGGAACTTCGGAATCTCCTTTATTGAGTTGTTTTACACGCACATCATTATTTCGAAAAAAAGAAACATAATATATTTTAAATAAAATGAATAAGTATGTATAGTGCCGAAATATAATGGCTGTTTGACTCCTAACGATTCAGAACGCAAATTCTCATGATTTCAATGATTTTTGAAAAGCATTCCTTAAATTGCACAGAGAATTTCCGAATTATAGAAATTGTGTACTTTGACACAATCAATAATGAAAAGTATTCTGGTGATCTTATTGGAACCAAGCCAAATTTTTTCTCAGTTATTTTGCCGAACTCGATGTAAAGCGCAATACTTTTTATCGTCGATAATTTTCATTGATTATGTAGATATATACTGAAGTATATTTCTGAATGTCACAGAATTTCTCACTGTAGGTATAGGTATAAAGAAAATTGCGCAGCTCCAAGACCCCAAGTAGTTTTTTTTTTGGCGTATTTTCCTCGTTCTCTGTTGGGTGTACTGAATGTATTTGAAAGAGTATGCAGTCAGGCAGTATTAACAAGAGTGTGAAAATTATCCACAAGAGTATTGGAGCATATCAGTCAAACCGTATCGTCTGAAAAATTCCATATAAGTTAAGAATTAATATCAATTTAATTCCCGAACTGTGAACATCTATACTTTCATTTCAAAAGAGCACAAAAGCTCACCACAATGCCTGACCTAAAGCCCTACAGTCCGCTCACGGATCTAGAAAATCTAATAGGACCAACCAGAGTGAATAAAATTCTATTGTACTAATTCGTTATTTTTTTTTTCGGGTTGTAACGTCGTTCGACACTTTGAACAGACGTCAGTCGCTTACGATTTTCAAAGAATATTCGAAATCCAATTGGTGCATTTTGGTGTAACGTTAGCTGGACATTGGGCAGTAGTTGAATTGTGGACTATAACCCAAAACGGCACTGGCTCGATTCCCTTGGGTTTTCACGATCGAGGCCTCGGTTCGTCGAGATCGGCGCGGGTCGGTGGTCGAGGGTGACGTTGGTCGGGGGTGGTGTTGGTCGGGGGTGGATATTCCGCCAAGCGCTGGCGCAGTCCAATCGAGGTTCTCGCCACGGGAACACTGCGCTTCGTCGCGTGCTCCAGCCAGAGCTCTTTCCTAGAGTAAATATTTCGCGCGTAATTCGAGTAGAATTCCAAACGATTTTTAAATCGTAATACATTTGTATAAGGGAAGATTGTCCTAGAGGGAGAGGCGTAAGTTTCACCCTTAAAATTGATTCTATGTACTCGACAAATAGTTTAAATATTTCGTCAAACGGAACAAGGCATTGTTCAAAGTGAATGTGTCGTGATTAGAAGGTTTTTTTTTTCTTTTTGAAATATAGTGTTTGTTACAAATTAAATAATGGGGGAGAACAGATAAAAATCAGCACAGAATTAGTGTTGTTTCGATCAGTAGTTAAACTAAGTTTTAATTATTGGAAAAACGTTGTGTATCACTGATTATGTAATAATTCAATTTCTTATTACGATGACATTGTCAATCGTTTACTAATCCAGTTCAACTTTAATAAACATCAATTTTCACCGTACGGTATAATAAGCCGTTTATATTGCTTATGTGCACGATATGCTTCGATCAAAAGATCTTCGAGTGTTGATCATCAAATAGCGAATTTTAATTGCATACTGAGACTTTGTTATATGGAACAATCATTTTTATTGCATTTAACGTATTCAATGGTGCGTCAGATACTATATCGAGAAAAACTTTTGAGCGCTTAACACAGGCTGTGAAGTTAGAAATGTTTTGGTGGTTCAGATGTTGCGATTATTAATGGTTGGAATTTTATTTCTATGAAAAAACTAACCCCTGAACATCAACGGCACATCGTTCATCGAGTCGAACTAAAATTACCGAAGATATAACTGTAAGAAAAAAAAAAAAAAAAAAAAAAAAAAAGAAAACGTGAAAAAGTTTAACTCGATCCCTAAAAGTTTCCGATTCATCCTCACGATTTGTGAAAACTTTTTGTAAGAGCAAAGTTTCTCGAAACCACTTTAGCCTCTTCTGTCATATTAAGGGCAGACGCGATCGTGAACTTACGGAATAGTATATACCCTCAATAATTAAAACGTAAAAACATGTGGACTGGAATAAAAATTAACAGTAATCATCTTACGTAGGCATTACTGTGCTCCCGAAGCTGTGGGCCAAGTTTCTGATCCGAATCAGTGCTGTGAATATGTATTGCAAACGATCGGTTTTCGGAAAATCGTATGTGCAACGATATCACCAATGCCTCAGCCTTGGAGCATACAAGTTCAAAATGTCGTCAATCTTAATTCTCTTCGTCGCTTTCTGCGGTAAGTTTTGCGAATTCGTTTTCATTTCAAATTCATTTCTTGTACTGCAGTTCAAAGAAATTTTTTTTACCCATTCAATTACGTAAAAATCTCCTCGTATAATTAATTCTTTCTTTTGACTAAGCGAGATCCCATCATCAGAGAGAATTGTCTTTTATATTTAAGCAGAATCATGATATGAAAGAACAATGGATTAATTTTCATTTTTTTTAATACTCAGGACAAAGTTGATCGAATGGATGAATACAGCCTATTCGATTTCAAGTATTCCCGTTTTCTTTTTTTTTTTTTTTCTTTTTCGTTTTTATTTCATTATATGGGACGTTTCATATTGAATGAACTGAAAAAATACGGGTACTCTTGTCCCAACTTTTTTAGATTTGAAAGAAACACAGTGAGTTCTGTTCTACGGTACCCTGGAGTGTTCTTAATTTTATTTCTACATCTTTATACTATATCGACCACAGTTCGGTTTTTATCGCCAATCAATTTTTACACGTTTTAACTATCGAGGGTTAGCTTCAGTCGCTTATATCTTAGTCATAGAATAAGACAAAATATGTGTCCTTCACTAGAATGTAAGTTTAATAAAACTTTTCATAATTTTGCCACTAAACTTTAGTAAAATTAAATAACATCCTCGTTCAGTCAGCCAACCATTTTTTATTTTCTTTTATTAATTTTTCGCCAGTTCCACGAAATTCGGGCCCCTGAAACATGTTAGTGCGTTACTGGCCTATCGGCAGCCAAAGAGCATTGTATAATGATCGTGATTCTTTTTTGCCTCCTATTTATCCATGATCAGTTTTTCTTGTAATAATTTGACAATAATATTCATAGGTTCCATAAAAATTACAAAAAATATTACAAGCATTATGATTCTAACTTGGACGGATTAAATTTCCAGGAAAAATTTCATTGAATACGAATGATGGTGCAATCTAGATACTCGTACCATTGACCATTACTACTGCGTTCAATCATGACGCAAAATATCCAACTGTTTATAGTTATTGTTATTGCATTCACTGTAGTTAATTTTGTTTATAAATTAATTTATCAACGTATTATAATTACCTATACTAGCAATTGATACTGAAATTATTTCGAATAGTCACATTAGGTGAACCTTAATAAAAGTTGCAGTGTATTAAAAAGAATATGGAAAGTATAAAAGTGTTTTTCAAGAATCTTTTTTTATTTCAAGTCGAAGAACACTTGTGATACTGTTACACAAATTTTCGAATTTCATAGTTACTTTTATGCAAAAGAAAGTAAATAATCTAATTGATCTCACAAGCCAATCCCTTATATAATTATTGAGAAACGTATTGTAATAGTAATTGAAAGTAAGCAAAATCATTGTTTGAAATCCATTGCTTTGAATTATTATGTAAAAGAAATTGCGAATGATTTGACAAAGTTGTCTACATCTATCATCAACAATATTACCCACGTCATGGAAAGCAAAACTCATAAACAATGAAAGTTATGTGGGTCATTCTAAACATCTAAAACAGTATGAGAGACATCATACTGGTTAATAGTCCCAGTCTATTTCCTTCCTACATCAAAGGGACCACTCCGCATAAATTTCCCGACGCTTAATCTCATTTTCACACGGTTCTCTGCTCGGGTAGTTTTGAAAATTAGCATGAAAGACGTTGGTAAAGAGACGAAAAAAATCAGCACGTTCAAGAGCCTCTTGCTGCTTAAACAAGGCTTACTATCTGTCGAACGGGGTGGTGAATATTCTCGCAGTAGTACGAACCAACGATGAGGGAAACAACGTACCTACCTCTAAAATTCTTTAGTATAGAGATAAAAGTGTCCATAGAAATGTACTAATTGTAAATAATTTCATACAGTAGAAGTTGAACCGCTCAATTTGTAGACTGAGCCACTTTCATACCATCGAAAATAATTGTTGATCGTTTGACGTAATAACACAAAAAATGTATAATTTTATTGGGCATACTTCGTGCTCTTTATATATCCGTGCCCTCTCTCATGCGTTTCGTTCTCATACCCTGGCGGCTCTGGTCCTCTAGAGAGGGGTTAATACTACAGATGTTATGAATACACTTCGCATGCTAATGAGACGAGACCCCTGAACAATGTTCGCAAAATCCACCCACAGCACGCCTTTTAGTTTGTAGACGGTGGACAGTTAAAGGTATTTTCTGGTTCTTAAAAGTTTTCTCTTTTGGACGAAATGTTCGCAAAGCTTTCTTGCTCAGTTTTTTTTTTTTATTTTTTTTATTTTTTTTATTTTATTTTTTTTCTTCAGTTCTAGTCTCTCTCTTCGACTGCCAAACACAGGATTATGCAAAGTTGGTGCGGTTAGAAAAGTAAGCGTAAAGAGAGAATTAGGCGAAGAAAAGTTTAGCGAACGAACAAAACCGCGTGACTTCCTGTACCGTCGAAAACGTTACTGCTTAGAGGAAATTCAGCCAACATAAGTTAGGCCGGAAAAACGTCAACCGAGTCGAGAACTCGCTAGGGATTTGAGTAGGCCGCAGGCAGCAAGGTGTTTGCGCTCGATAGAAGCGAAATTCTACTCCATGTTATACCTAGGTCTCGTGACGAGGTCACCTAGATTGTACCTCACAGTAAAGTATAAAATACCATATATTGAAACATGGCATACCTACCATGGTCGTGAAATATATGAGTTAATCATTCAGACACTGGATATGAAGTAAAAGAATTGGTAAATGTGACATTCAAGCGACTATAGTTCTTGCCAAGAAAGGATAAATTAGGTCTAATCTTTTGGCGGGTTCGATTATTCCCTCAGGGATAAAGAAATCCTCACGAATTAGTCGAAACATCGTAATCTAGCAGCAAGGTTTGGTGTTGGTGTCGATACAAAGCTTTTAGACATGTATACCAGCTATGTATGATAGCGAAGAAGGCATAAAACGTTTTTGAAGTCCTGGAAGCAATTTATCCGTTCGCACAGAGCGACTTTGCCAACGTGCCTCTCACGTTTCGTCACAATTCTCATTTGTCTTACTAGAAAGGGAGAGAAATGGAAAAGCTTTTCCATCGTATACGCCAAGGAAGGACAGTTCGGCAATTCATCTCTACTAATTGCCCATTTTCATTTAGAAACTGTCCTCTAGCTCGTCGTTTCAGATTCTTAGAATACTCCGTCTTTCGCACTACTTTAACGAATACTTAAAATTATCTAAACTCTTGATTTACTCTACCTGCGTATCGATATCTCATTCAAAATTTTTGGTGGTTTTGTCGATGTTATGTGAAAGAATCAGACTTGAATGAATGATCTCTTCTTTGTATTTGACTGTAACATTTGATACAAGCATTTTAATAAAGAAGTTATTTATCTATCCTAGAGGTTAATTATCACCCTAGTAAAGAACTTACGTCATTGCAGTAAGGTAGTAAATATATTTATTTAACGAGTACTTTTTAAGAAATGTGATATGTAGTTACTGGTTCATCCTTCGAGCAGCTGCGTTATATTCTATATTATTTACGATTATTACGTGCCATAGGACTCCAGGTTTATATATACATATATTACTACATGAGTAGGTATATTTACATCACGTGAATATAACGATAGCGTAAGAAACACCCCGGTTCACGAGAAAGGTAAAATGTTTTTTCAAAGGCAGAAAGGGAGGTTGGGATCTAATGGTCCCGGAAATAATCTCCAGGTTGCACTAAACCGGAACAAATAATTCAAAAGGTGTTCCAAGTCGCACTCATGCTTTCCGTGAATTTGAGATTATCAAAGTTTCAAAATACCATAATTCCATTCAAGAATTTTGAATTCGGAATAATAAGTAAAGAGTAAAATAAAATGAGCAATTAATCGCTATAATTTTAATACATAAGCTCGTGATTGCGAGATAAGTAGTACCATATCCAGCTGCCCTTATTTTAGATCAAAAGTAAGCAAACAAATGTACAAAATAAACACACGTGACCTGACTAAAATCAATCGAATAAGATCTTCTCCAATTTGAGATTTAAGATTCGGGAGCCGAGTTATGTGGCCAGCTTGGTGATTGAGGACGTTTGTATATTAACATAATATTTTTAAAAACAAGTTCTCGAATTTCCTGATATTTTTCAATATTACAACGAAAAGCGAGGGGATCAAGATTCGGATATAGCCAAGTATCAGATAGTACAGGCAGGAGAGATATCGCACCCTTTAGATTTAATAGCGGTGAATAAGTTAATATTCTGTCCTCATCGTCAGCACCGAGTAATAAGTGACTCTGTGAACGTGTTGTGCCAAATTCATTTCCGGTTCAACCCCCTCGAATTGAGTCAAGTCACCATATTCTCATATCAGCCGATTCTGCCTAGTTTCTGAATTTTGATTTCACACAGATGTTTAAATATAATAAATAATCGAAGATTGTTGAGTAAACTAAGTTCATTTATGCGATTCTAGTCCGGTTATCATAATTTTACAAACTGGAGAGGGTGTGTTAGTCATTTTATCAATTTCAAACGCAGGTACTTGTATAAAGCCAACAAAGATTATCCGGGCTTCTGAAGTTGCTCATCGAGCCCCGTCATAACAAGCTAAGGATTATAAAAGTTGATTAAAAACTTTTGGCATATCCGTTGGAATTTCGTTGCTGATCTTTTACTAAACATCAGCTAATAACTATTATTCAAACATTTCGCGCATTCTAATAATTAAATTTTCCCTAGTTATTATAGAAGATTTTTTGTCGCAGATATCAGCTTCGAGCCGTAGGGTGAAATTCATGGCTATCACCATCAAACCAGTAACTGACTACATTTGCATATTATTCTGTCGAAATAACCACCAGGGGTCAGTTAATGGGTCGGTGTCGATTACTGGAATACACACCGTAATGGACGCTGCGTCTGTCATCTACCTGCAGTATGTGAAAAAAAAGAACGAGAAATAAATGTTTAGCGTTTGCAAGCTTGTAGCATATGATGCAAACCTTTAAAGTAACTAAAATTCGAGTTTGAGTGAATTAGGGCTTTCATTAAGAGCTCTTGAAATTAGCTCATTGATAAAATGAACACTCAACGTTCTTTAAAAACTATCTTATCGTCAGTTTTTATCCTTAGTTTTGTAAGTCATTCTATACCTACATAAGTCTAACGTATTTCACGCCTGTTAATATAATCTGACACTAATTACTTGCTTCTTACCTTTCTCGAGACGAGCATTGATTAATCTCAAGTGTTAGCGAGCAGAAACGCTAAACTTCTTATCTCAACAATCTGCATTATTCATGATCTCCAAGTCAAGTGCAATGATAATAGATTATTGAAATCGACTTATAACACAGATAGTGAAGACTGTGATTTAAATTAAGTGCTTCTTAAATTGAAAATCTCAGTACAAAATTGCATATATTTAAACGATTAATGCTCTCCCTTTTGTCCGCTTCCATAGTTCGGCGCAACCAAGCATAAAACTTGTCAATCGGTGATTCCCGTATGTTGGGTGTGGGTAGCAGGTACATACATGGCAATCATCATTCATCATCATCATTCTGACATTTTTTTTTTTTCTTTTGAAGGATCGATGTGTCGCGTAATGCATAGATCATGGTTTCGGCGAGCCCAGAACCGACATGCATAAGGCTACACCATTCAAATTCGAATTCCAATTATTTTTAAATGTATGATTACTGATATTCAAATACTAATCTTTATATATCGTAAATGAATCAGGTGAATTTTACTCATCTTGCATCTGCTTCCTTTATACTAAAATTAAAATAGGCAATTGCTTTTCAGTATGCGATAGTGTTTTTCAAATATTTTCATTGCAGTAAGTACAGTTTGAGGTGACAGTTGCGAAAGATATAAATGGGGTGTAATGTTTTGCCCTTGCAGATTTACGGCAAAAAGGGACAAAGTGCTTCTATTTTGTTTATTTTATTTTTTTATTTTTTTTTCGTTTTTTTAATCCAAAGCACTTCGAAGACTGTTCTCCTTTTTCAAACCAATTTATTTTGAGTGATAAATTTTGACATCTGGTGAAACTGTTTCAGTCAGAGAAAAAAAGAAGTTATATTTTTCTTTTTTCTTTTGTCCTCAACATTTTTACAGCTCGCTAAACGTTAGGTGTACCATTTTTTTCCCGGGTTACCCTATATGAGAAAGGTTTTGTAATATAAAACAATGGGATATTATCAAATAAGAAAAAGATGAAAAAAAAAAAAATTCAGCTCGGAACTCTTTTGAACTTTCCAACAGGATGTAAACTCTAATCGTAAGTTGTTTGATCGATTTCCAATACGGCAGACTCGCCGTTGCTGAACGCTGAAAAATAATTCATTTCAAAAACTTGGGTACTTGATATTTCGTCAATTTCTTCTATAAATCATAGTCTTCTACTCAAAACTACTCGAGTAAATGTAAGCACTCGATAAACGTCAATAATACAGATGATCCAAACTCGCATTCTTTACACTAATCACTTGCATAGGAATAATAACAGATCTCGTACTGTCACAATATAGATATGGATGCTGAGCTAATAGTGGTAGAAAATACCTGTAACATAAACCTGAGTTTTGATGTGTCATCTTGCGTTTATGACCTCCTTGCAATTCGAAAGTGAAGAGTAACTGCAGGAGTAACGATGGCGTGCAGAAGTAGATGGATAAATCTCTCCGTTTGCGATCTCTTGAAATGACGATGTGTAGTTTGAGTTGATAAAATAGTAAACTTACGCGAGGTACTAAACTTTTTTTTATTATCCATGATGCATTTGTGAGTAGTGAATATGTTAGCCAATAATTCATTTTTCGAACAGGCACCTGGTTCGTGCATTAAAACTGGCAATATTGTTGGCCAGAAACTCTACCCCAAATATCAAAATATATATCAAAGTAAAATTGACGTTGTTGTTAAATCATATCTCGATTGAAGAGGTCGCGTTTTTCATTGTGAATAAATATATAAAACGACTGTGAGCAAATCCGAAATTTATAACAGGATAAGCCAGTTTAAGCTTGGAGCGTGCGGTATGATCGCGACCCTGTTCGATGAAAAATGAGGGGCGAAAAGAAGAAAGTGGCGATAGGAAAGGGACAAGGGAAAGAAGATAAAGGTCACAGATCTGTTTTGTGACGAGTTTGGAAAATCGACTGAAGGATTTATAGTATCTTCGGTTGGTATATATTGGCCGAGTGTTTGTATAGTTTCTCGTATAAAGGGAAAGTAAGTTTTGTTCAAAAAAGGAATCAAAAACAAGGATATAAGTAGACAACGAGGTTCGGTAAACGAGGTCAGAAACTAGCAATGTTGAGAAATAAAGATCTCTTTTAAGATATAAAAAACGCAATTGTGCCAAACGAAAGAATGTGGCATTGTTTGTTTTGCTCATACCGTAAGGAATATTTTTCACCACGATTTTAGCTTCTTTACCGATGACTCTGCAAAGTTTTATCCCTGGTGCGGTAGTTCTTCACTGAATCAATTTCAAAGTTTTCAAAGGCGAAAAGATTTGTGTACAAAGCTTTATTTTATTCCAACTTGCTTCAACGCTGAGAGGTAGGAGGGTATTACTTATTTTCATAACGCTTTTGCAAACTTCCAAACTCCGGAAAAATATAAATTGTTTACTTCAAGATACGAAAAATAAAGACATTGCAATTTCATCGCAATATATCTTACGGCTATACCTATCGCTGAAGGATTAAATTAAACCCACAAAGCTAAATACACCTTCAAGACAACCCTCTGATATTAATTAAGTGCATACAGTTTGGCATGTACATACATCAAACCAGCACTACATATTAGCACTAACGAAGGTGTACTTGATTATTATACCTCAACCTTCATCCAACCTTTAACCTTATTGGTATCGTAAAATTATTTTGTCTCCTGGGGCTATACACGTCTATTTCTATTCGGGTTTCCCAACCAACAGAGAGTACATGTAAACGGTAAACCAAGCATCCTTTGTTCTCTCGTTTATCTTTCTCGTTAAACGCAGCACCGTGCTATTATATGGTCTCATCATCAGATTCGAGATTGGAACGGAAAACAACTTGAATGGCTAAGTCACCAAGAGTTATCATGTGCCTGTCTCTAACACAACAAAACAGGGCTATAAATAATTAGTCAGATCCTTCTTGACGTGGGAAACACTCTGCTTTGTAATTAGGACCAAACACTAAGCGTTACTCTAACCAATGATGCGATTTCATTAAAGCAATTCGTGTTTTATCCCACAAAAAGAAAAAAATGGGGGCTAGTGATGTCCGATTTTTTTTCTTCTTTCTTCTTTTTTGGTCCAATTTTTTATTCTTTTGGTTCTTCTTTTTTTTTATACTATTTTCATCGTTTATAGCATGGAGCACATGTGCTGGTGTATGGACGGTAGATTTTCTAGGCCATAAAATATCCTGGAGCGTTTGACGACTGTTTGATGTAGAAATAAAATACAAGTACCTACTTGTGCAGTAACGTGATCAAATTCTTTACGTAAGTATAAAATAAAGAGAAACTGAATTTTCCTTATCTGGTATATTCTTAACAGAAATATTAGCTAATAATGATTTCGAAAGCTCGAAGTTTATAGTTTTGGTTTATCGTTTTGATGTGAGATTATTAAATTAGTAAAGCGATGTGTTAGAGATGGGATAGAAAAAACAATAATGGATGAAGTTCTCCAGTGCTAATTTCATCAAAATACGATTTTCCCAACCAAACGTTCTGTGCGGAGAAGGACACGCAAGAAACTCACTGAAGTTGTCGAGTTCTCACGCCCGCCTAAAACGAGGTGAAAATAAAGCGAGTAGTAGAACTCCAAGAAAAAAAAAAAAAAGAATAAAAAAGAAAAACAGAAAAAAAGGGCCATGAAGAGCGGTAGGAAGAGAGAAGAGAAAACTCGATGTTTCTTATTGACACGGTACGGGAGGAGAACCCACTGCGGTTCTTGGTTGTTGGTAGCCAGGCGTTGGCTCGTTGCCTGGGCGTTGAAAAGTATTTTATATCGGTGAAGAGAAGGCGAAGAAGTTGTTTAAATTCAGATCAAGGAAGTTAAATCGACGTATTTGGACACCAGCCAGAATAAAGCACAATAGAACTCGAAGTGCGTTAACGTTGACGTCGTCCTCTCGATCCTGGGGGTACAGGCAACTTCGAGCTTTTGTACAAATATTTACATTTAATTAAGAATATAATTGGCAATTTTCTCTCACAGTAATAAATTATATAAAATCCTTCAGATAATCTTCATTCAATCTTAGGCGCTTAAAAAATTATCAACGAGAGACGAATTATTAATTACAGATCACTTATTTTTTCGAATAATATTTTACAAAATTATTACAAGCATGATAAATATCGACGAACTTGAAAAGTAGGTACCCGATTTCAGATCGAGATCTTTTTTACAGTTGAGGGAAATACTTTATCGTGAAATACTACGCTCGAGAGAGATCTACGTTGCAATTATAGTATCGACTGTAGGGTGAAAGAGAGTCTGCCTCAAAATAGTTTTTTTTTTTTTCTTTTTTATGCAATATATTCATTCGGGTATCCGATTTTGATTGACTATTTTTATTTTTTAGACTCTCGTATAATAAGTTTGTTAGTTTTTTACATTTGAAAAGCTCTCCCTAAATTTCAGATGATATAAAAAAAATTTAGGGGTCGCTCAAGAATTGTAAAGAGTCCAAAAATGGTGAAAAATCGATGTTTTTTTCCTTTGTTTCTTTTTTATCCTTCAGTTTCTCACTAATTCAGTCTTTTCTGTGTAGATTGTAGAAGAACATACTAAATTTTCAAGTCAAAATATTAATATTTAAAAGTTACTCAATCATTAAAAAAAAAATTCTAATATTTGTAATGGTTTATGTATGGTAATAAAAAATGTTTAATTGATCTAAAATTTCTTCTCAAATGTAAAAAGTCGACAAATTTTCATACCAGGCTCAAAAAAACAAAAAAAAAAAAAAAATACAAAAATTCGGTCAAAGTGGGTCACCCTTACATACGTATACGCAATTTGTCAACCCGAAGCAAAAAAAAAAAAACTATTGGCAAGCGAACAGTAACCATCGGAGTTCAATATTCTTCGTAGTGCGTATACTTTAAGTCGATTTGCACTTTGGAAAAATGTCTCAGTGATCACGTTATCTATACTAGTGAAAAACTTGCAGCTATCACTATATCGTAGATGATGAGTGTGCCCGATTTTGACGATGAAACTTTGTCAATAAATACTGTACATTTGGATTTATGATTTTATATTAATAGATTGCTTAAACGCTATTCTGCATTTAAATTGCCTCTCAGTATCAATGAATAGTATAACTAATACCAATGGTACCCAAAAAAAAAAAATTGTAAATAATTCAGTTGGAAATGCGTCACAGGTATATGGAAATAATTGTATATAATTTTCATATATTTCTCATTACTTCGATTTTAGAAGTCAACGTCATCACCAATAACGAAATATCGTGAGACTGAATGTGAATAATATTTTCTACGATATCATTGAACAAATTTATTATTTGTTAAGAATCCGTGTAATCTCGTCAGCACAATATTGATTTCTTGGGCGTTCGCGTTTTATCTTGAAAAGGCAAAGCTTTGGGGTTAGAAAAGCAAGCGTATAGATAGACGCGTCATTCAAGAAATCTTGCCGATTGATTTATGCGCATGAGATTTTGGCTGGTGTATGCAACGTAGATTCCTGATGGATTCAGGGCGCATCTATCATTCGGTCTCATCAACGTCAAAATCTCAGCCAAATAAACGTGGGATCAGGCGCCGTTGAATGGTGAATAGCAAACAGCGGCACGATGCCAGAGCTTGCGATCTAAGCTTCAGCTTCAACTTGTAGGTATGTACCTATACAAACTCCCAGCCACGCGTTCTTATACACGATTGCTATGAACGTGGTAGCTGCTAAAGGCATTGACGGATAAACGTTATTTGCGAGCAGGATTTGGCCAAGTGTTTCCAGATCCTGGGATTGCTCGCTCGCATCGATGATAGGCTGAACGGAAGCTTCAAGGGAGAAAATCTCGATATCTCAGAAATTTTCCACGTTTTATTCTTTTTATTGAAAATATAAAATTTTCATTGAATATTAAACAGTGCGATTCTGTATAATAAAAATATATTTGCTATTTGATCAACAGGACGTGGGTGTCATTATTATCCAACCGAAAAGAAAAACTGCTGGAAAATTTAATATCTCTGTTGAAAACTGTGCCCCATCATATTTCGATGCCTTCAACCATAATATAAGCTGCATATATATTTCTTCCATTAACAACTAAAATTTAACTGCAATTATCGAATATCTTTGCAATTTTTTATCATTCATATTTTCTTTCGTTTCATAAATAGCGAAAGTCTTTTCTTCCCTCTGAAACGAATTTTTACCATGAATAAGATAGGATTATAGTGTTCTATGAATGGTTCAAAATTTGAGAAATTGAAAAAATAAAGTATAAAAAAGTGGACCTCGACAAATTTTTTTTTTCTTTTTTTATCCTAGACCTTCTGGATGAATAAGTTACTGTGATCCGGAAAGTGAAAAGATTCCGTGTAAGCATCTTATCACATCGGGGATTATTTTATGAATCATTCCCGACACGCTTCCATCTTCTGGTCCCGAAGTGATTCGCCAGCACCCTTGCTTTGGACTTATAGACGAGAGGATCTTCGAATGATTCCAATTTGTATGCAACATGGAAACCTTCACCGGGAACCGTCAATCTTAAGTGTCGGTTACTTTGGGATAAGTGAACTATGGGATTTCGATATTTGTCAGTTAATAAACTGAACCTGGTCGAAAATATTTGCTGACATGAGATTCTGCGGGGATAGTTTTAATGATCTGATGTTAACTGATTTCGAACAAAGTATGTAGACTGTAAGAGCGTGGAGTATTCTACAGTATGTTCTACGTTGGCTTGTTGTTCAACCTTGACTATCTAATTAAATAGCAACGAATTTTAGTCGAGTGTTCGTTAACGTAGTTGTGGTATTTTAGGAAGCACCGTGTACACGAAAAGTTATCCGACTAGAACAACCGTAGTGTACTAGGCCAGCTCATCAGCGTTGCTTGAATACTTCAGAAAGTAATTGGTACACGAAAAGGAGATAAAATCCATTACGTTGGAACGAATTTTAACTTGAGGAAACTGAAGACCCTGAGTTCTCAGATCAAGTTTCGCAGAAGCCTTGAGAGAAATCTGAAGAAGTGTAGAATGAACAACTTTGTGAAAGTTCGGAATTTCATCTACAGTGAATTTCTCACCTGGCGTGAAACGGAAAGTATATATCCGCAAGTTGCCGAGCTAAGAGTTACTTTATGCGAGTCAAATCAAAAGATTTGAAAATAATCGACTGAATAGAACCAACGCGAGTATCTCAGTTGGCAATGTGAAAATTCACTTTATACCTGCCTAATTAAGTCTCGGAAATGTTACGCAGCTTAACGCAAGTTTGTATCTACTCGAGACTGGAGTCCATCCTTCTGTCTGTTGTTAGGTGCAGGTTTCTTTGGAATTGCGAAATGGCGAGGATTGCGTGGGGGGAGTGAAGGTGATTGCGAGGGCGCAGAAATCTAATTTGGCAAAGACTGCGGCGTTGACGCCATGGGACCCATTTCGAGTTTCGAAGCTTCTCTTGACGACTAGGCGCAAAGCTTCATACAGTCCTTGATACAGTTCTGGAGCCGCCTTGGTGACTTCGAGCAGATGAAAAAAGAGATTGTCTAGGGATATGATGGTGTTAAGCGGCGGAAAATTTCAACTATAGTTCTGAACGAATGGAATAAGGCTTCTGACTGTGGCCCATAAATTATGCAATAACTACTCAACCGAAAACGCAGTCCCTTATAGTCACAAGTTTACCTACGTATGAAAAATTGAAAAGAATACGAGCAAAGACAAAATAGTAACATCCGATAATTCTAACGAAATTTTGATAGTAATCCTGCATGAGAAATTGAGAATTATATGCTCTACTGGGGTATATTGAGATTGAAAGACTAGCAACAAGTCTAGATTATGCAATTTACGTTGGAAGACATCTGTAAACTGGAAGAAAGATTGCTAAAGCTCTGCAAACATCGTATTTTATCCACCCAGCGGTTAGATCACGGAGTTTGGTCTACCCCAGTCAAACGACCCCTAATTCTTGCTCGGTCATCCGGATAGTATCGAGTACCTCAAGGACCCGATGATTGGATCGTAGCTATCCAGAAAAGAACAGAGAAAATGGAGCAGCGATACTGTTAGATAATGACGAGTGGGTACTTTTTACTGGGCCTACAACTAGAAGACCAGCAGGATGTACTATCTTGATTGCAGACTTTCTCAAGTGCAGAATAAATGTTACAGTCTCGAAAGTAAATGAACAATTCAACATTGAACTAGGTTTCGGAAGTATTATAACCAGTGAAAATCATACTACGATTTTGGAATTCGATATACCGCGAAAGATTCGTTGGTTATCGGAGTTGTTAAAAGTGTTTCTGAAAGGAAGACCTTCATACTTTTCATCTTGGTCAAGAAAGGAACAGAAAATTCAACCGAGTTGACATTCTACAAGACTTTTACTACAGTCTTATTCCTTTTAAATCTTTTAGCTCTTGGAGTATTGTATGAAAAAAAAATATTAAAAAATATAATCCGACTTTTGATACCCAAAAATATGATTAGGCTCTAGATTCTATACTGTGCAGTTCCGGGCTGACCTGTGTGTCACTTGTTATTTTTTCGAGTTTCTGATTGGGTGATTGAATATGAAAAATTGGTTCTACAATGCTTAGCGTCAGCAAATTTGGTATCTGGTTAATCAAGGTAATAGAGATACGCGGTAAATGTACTTTAAACGTAACTTATAACACTGGCAAGCAACCAAAGTTATTAAAACAATCTGGCTTCGTGCGAAATTAAAGTTTCTTTTGTTGTGCTAAACAAAGACCTTCAGGATTCGTAATACGCCACCCTCCCAAAGTATATCCGACGAACAGACGAAACCAAGGATCTAGACTCTAGAGTAAGTGATAGGGCGGAGACCATCATCTCACGCTTTGCTGCCTGAGGCGCGACATGATATTGCACATTCGCCATAGTAAAGTGAGGGTATAGACGCACTCGCGCAGTCGTTATTTGCGCACGTTGACATTACTTGACACGAAATGATCCACATTATTTCATAATCTTTTTACCACCTTTATTTGCAGCTAATTTTATTCATTTACTCCACATGCTGGTAGCACATAAGACGGTCATTGAAAATAAAGTATGAAAATAATCTAGGGAACGGTACCGCGCGTACAAAATATTATCCGAAGGTCTGTCACCTTCGCATTAAAAATGTGTACTTCTATTTTAGAAGGGATCAAATTAAGGGAGGCGATTATTTTCTGGAATGACACGCATTTTGAATCTGTTGGCGTGTCTCTGCGCTCGTATCGGTTCTTCGTACATAATCTAGCACTCTAAGATGTGCCTTAAAAAAAGATGAGAAAAATTCTAATGGCCCCACAGTCTTCTGTTGGGTGCATTAAGATACACGGCTCGTAAATATCGCATATCTCGCACATTGTGCCCTCATAATTTAACCTAGCCATATAGTACCATGCTTTGTTAAAGCAGCACTAATCGTAATTCATCCCCATGGTTTCAATCAGCCCTAGTTTTTGTCTTGTTTTCCCTAGTTCTGTGGATATCTCATCTTATATTTTATCTAAGGATACTATAGCGTCGTAGACAAGCTTGCGTTGTTTGATCCAGTTGGGTTCTTTACACTTGTCAAGCGGTACGTTTCAAAATTTTGATGAGGGTCGTTGAACGAGTCAAAACGTCATTCTCAATTTTCAACTTACGGGCTAATCACTAGAAACCTTATCCATCTATAGATATATCATCACCTACACTGATAAGGCCAGAAACTAGTTTGTATAATGAATAGCGTTGTATGTGATTATACATCCCTGTTAACATAAAACGTTGGATGGGATTGTGTCACGATATCAGCATGACATACCCCCTACGTTCCAAAGTCAAGGCTTGACTTAATGGGATCCTGCTTCCGGGACAGAAACGAGTTAGTCGCTGACCCCTGTTCTTTGGGAAAGATGACCGTAATGTAACTCATTTGACACGATCGTTTCCAACGTGATGTCTGTAGAAGGCTTATGGTTGGTAATAGCAATTCATTTTGAGTTGATTAAGAGGCGGGAAAGGAGAAGGCACATCATTCGATAGATCGGACGCTCACTTTCATGGCCTTTAGTTTTTCTTCAGGATCTCTGCGAATAAACGCTTATCCTTCTCGAACCCAAAACTCATCAAATTGACGCAATTTGAGTGGTATAGCAGTTTCACAAGAACTAAGAAATCACCTTTATGTAGCCTGAAATTAAGCTAAAAAAATTACCAATGGTTTGCCTTGGAATGACACTACTGTGCCTACAGATAAATCAGGGAGTTTTATAAAAATCTAGACTTGTTTCTTCAATAAAACCATATTTTGATGAAAATTTCAATCTCTACGGTAAAGCGTATTACTTTACCATGTAAAATCTTCAATAGCCACTTTCGTATAGTTGCCAAGCTCGTGAATTAAGCTTCGTTAAATAAACCCCGTTTCATCTGTCATTTCCTAATTCGAGATTCTGCGACTAAACTTGTATGCATAATTAGAGGTTTCAATTGGTTTTAAAATATTTAATTTAAACGAAACTAAATTCTGGATTACAATCAACGCTTATTCTGCAACAGAAATTTGAAATATCGTTTTTCAACCTTAATCTTTCACATTAAGATTGTAATTAGCGCATTGGTCTTGTTCTACTCGGTTAAACTGGCATAAGGATCTGGTTAACTATGCCCGATTACGCCCATCAGGTCCGTTGGGACGTGTTGCGGACATTCCGCAACAAATTTCTCCACTGTGGATGGAACCTGGCTCTAAACCAAACGGTATTTGTGTCAGTCTGGTACAATATTAATATTGCTTCCAATCTACCAGCACGCTTCAACCCAATGTCACCCTTGACACCGTTTTGATTCAATCAAGTCTCGCCCTCTTGATTACTCGACGGTGCTCTCACAGCAATCGTTTCCACGATGCCAAGGGATTATACGCCTTAAGGATGTGATTCCTGTTCAATTTTGATAAATTCGCCACCTATCTTTACGAATATTACTTCAAAATCGATTTTTTTTTCGAAATTTTACGGACTACAAAGACATTGAAACTTTACCTTAAAATATTCAGGTGATGCAGATCAAAGTAATAATTGCCGTGAAAAATATTCTTCGACAACTTGATCCTTCCAAGGTTAACAATTAATCAAACTTGGTTAAGCCAGCTCTGAAAATTTCACACCAACTTTGATTACCTGACAATGTTCAGCTGCCAATTAAGAGTATTTGATCAAAAAACGTACCTTAGATAAAGCTCTCTCGCTCAACCACGCAGCTAAAGTTGTTACAGTTTAAAGACTTGAGTAAGTTGCCCAAAGGCTCACTAAGTTACGAACGAAACTTCTGTTTCAAAGACCAGAAGGAAATTGAAATTTTGAGAGAACGTAAGAATTAACCATCATGCCAAATATTATTACGTAGGTACATTGCGCATAAATTATAAGAACTTGTTTTTCACGTCAAGTATTCTCAACCACATATTGTTACAGTTTTAGTGGGCAGCCTATTTGTTCAAATGAACAAACTGAGGACTAAGAATACTTTGCTCTAAAATAAATTCTCTAAACTTGGAGCGAGGTTTCAACGTGAACTTCGAAACCCTAGGTCCAAGATACTCAAAACTCAGAGAATTCCAGTCAGGCCAGATGAATCGCCCAGAGATATTTTGTGTGCCGTGGGTTGAGCCATGGGTGTTACCCTTCCTGGTGATGACATCGACGACGGTTACAGTATAAATACCAGTGAAACATCTTAGGCCGTTACACAAACGCGTCCTTGCGCCCTTACGCCTTTGCAAACGGTCTGTCATAACCTTAAAGATGAATTGAATACCACGAGAAAAGTCTCCCTGAGAAATATTGGTCAGAAAATACGGTTGATATTATCTACGTTAAGAACTTGCTACAGTAAGGTTTTTGCGTTGTCATGAGTAGATAAAAAAATTTAAATTGGACGTTTGAAAATGCTACGGACAAACTGTCTGCATCGCTACTACTGATCTTGACTCTGTGCTATCTCGTGGATTTAATAACTTCATTTACAATTAGTGTATACGTGCATTATGAACTCTGAACTCTATCTCTTTGTGGCAGTCCATCCACCTTACTGTTCTCTGTATGCATTGACAATCGCTACCAACTGATCCCCTCGGTTGAGTTCTACTCAGGCTTTCTCTTCTGCTTCGGAAACTTCTGTGCTATTTCATATTTTCTAGCCATCTCAAAGTTTGCCATGTGAACTGCCAGACATTCTTGTACATATAGCTGAATTTCACGACTACTTCTCATGCAATATGTATCATATAATCTATGTTTAAGCCGACACCTCATACTGCTACTAGCGATACTCTCGTAGACTTCTGTATTGCGAATAGCGTGGATAGAATACTTCGTTCCACATGCGAGCCTGTCTCATTCATATCAGCTCGTGACCTTATTCAAGTCATATACTTTCTTGAAATATCGCCAATCGTTCCTCACACCTTTGCTTGTAAGAGCTTTAAGAGCTTCGATAATGAGTTGTCCTCAAGAAGGCTTGACATTACCCAACTGCGTCAAGTTCAGTAGACGATAAAGTTGATTTACTTACTAACGAAATCATACGTGTCACAGACGAGATAACAGCAGTACGTATCGTCCGTATCTCGGGTCTGGTTTTTCCGTTGATTAGGTACCCCTGGAATTCGTTCGCTCATGAAAGAGAGGGATCGGATGGAAAGCTCATATCAGTTCGAAAAATGGATCCTTATATAAAAGTATGGTCACATACTAGAAGTCGTATAGTGTTATGGACATTCACTTCTGGAATTCGTTGCCGGCTTACATCACTAATGCCTTGGCAATACACGAGTTTCATCGCAGTTGATTCGTCTACATGATAACTCAGGAGAAGCGTGAAGCGATTCCGTTTGAATGATAATTTTATTTAAAGTTATTCAAGTCTGCTTATACTTCGCCTGAGTTTATCGCATATGTATATGTATATTTCAACTTATTTTTTACTACTACATACTGTGTAATCGTGACGGTATCTTTATTGCAACCGACTTAATGCATCTCCAGAATAATATTGCTCATTGTCTTGCTTCTAATATCAAATATGTGCTTTCTGTAAATGTTTGTGTGCCACTTTGGTGCACTATCGTATGCTCGAGTATACGTGTACCATCATGGATGTGGTTCTTAGGAAACTTAGGAAACTGCTCCAGAATCAATAAAAAGTTTCTTAACTCTGAACGTTTCCTCTCTCTCTCTCTCTCTCTCTCTTTCTCTCTCTTTGCTGTTCGCTCATCCACCATCACAGTTACCTTCACGCAGCATAGAACGGTTGGTTATCTTATGACCCAAAAGAAGAAAATGAAAAGGGATTTTACCACCCGGGATCTTCAGTGGTGGACAAACACGGAGTATCCTATCTTCATGAACGAAAACGAAGATCGAAAGAGACCAAAGCGAACGGTCTTATTTTTAGCTTCAGTTGCAAAAAAATAAAAGATTGTCAAGTTTGCCTGGTCGAAAAATGGCAATGCGTATGTCAAGATGGCCGACAATCCTCCAATCATCCTCGCCACAAAAGTGGCAGACATCCCACGAGTCAAGCCATAGCCACTGGTAGTGCGGTTGTCCACTTAGAAGATCAATTCCACTGCTTTGTTTCAATATCTTTTGTTCGAAATTTTTTGTTTGTTGCGTTTGATAACGCTGCTGGATTTCTAGAATCTATGCCTTGTAAATTTTTGGCCAGCTATTTCATATTTTACACTTACATCCATACTCCTCACGATATTTATGGATTTTGCATCCATATGACGGTCTTTCGTACTAGGAAAATTTCATTTGCAGAAAACTCTGCAACATTTGAGAAGCACACCCTTTTATTTTAGCAGTTTAAATTGCGGCTAGAGTACTAAATGCTAACAAAAGATAAATCAAATTGGTGACCCGCATGACATATTCCTCCCTTTATGAGACTCGTGTAAATAACAAAACTTATGGGAAACAATTTGCGTTTGCAAATGTGCGCAAATACATTCTACACCTGCAATGATTGACGTTTTGAATCCTGTTTGCAAACGAAAAACGAGAATTGATGCTACACTGACGAGTTCATTCGTCAATAATAGGATCCATCTTTAACCCTCGGTAAGGATGACAAGGGTAAATTCCCGTAAATTGTACATACTTTTCACGACGGAACCATTTACTTATTTACGTTCGAGGATATTTCGATCTGGGTCATTAAAAATTCGTTCAATCAATTATTGAAAGGCTTCGATAAAGCAGAGAGGACAAAGTAAGTGAAGTTTTGCTAACAATACAACGAACGATCGTGACCCACTGAATGACGATGCTTGTACTACGGAAACTGGAGTCAGGTGGATCTAGTCGGTATATGGGTGACTATATACTTTGTATTTTACTTCGGAAATGAAGACATGAGAAGTTCAGGAGCTTCGAAAGCGTGAGACTCCGGGGAAACTCGAGAAGGACCTGAGAGGGTCCTAGAGAAGTAATTTCCTACGGTCTACACGGAAATCTGCTCTTTATCGCTCCCATGGTAAAAAGTTTCCATTTTACTTACTTATGAACTTACTGCGGTACCCTTTAGCAGTAACCTCTCTTAAACAGGTAGTTGTGGCCTTACACTGCATTCGCTTATATTAATTATGTTTGATAACGATCGAGCGTGGAATTTCAGATTAGGTGGTAGGGTAATTTCGATAAAATATTCAAATGATTTCTTCATGGTAAAAGTAAGGCTTGATATTTCTTACGAAAATGAACGATTTAACAATGTTTTCATTGTCGTTCTTTCTGCACATTATACGAAAAAGTAATGGGAATGATTCAATTTAACCAAAGCGAAATACTAATTGGACTCGAAGAGTAACGGCAAGAGCGATGAAAGTCGAATGAAAGACGGGAGTGAGGAAGATCTGACTTCTTCCTGATTGTAAACGACCGGTAAAGTTTACGTCTTTCCGGTATTCACCGTAATGGAAATAAGCCACCAAAAAATATTCTACTCGCGATTTTGTTTTGCTTTTTTATTTTTTTTTTTTTTTCTTTAAGGGAAAGGGAAATTTCTGTGACGGCTGAAAATAATAATTCTTCAAACTCTCTCGCTTTATTTCTTCACACAATCCTCGACGCTCGATGCTCCTAAAAAAGGGTTGACAACTGCTGCAAGCGACAATTTCTATTTTACCCACCTCAACCCTTCTACCACGAGGCGCCATATTTGACGTGACGTGCAGATCC
Source organism: Macrophya annulata (assembly GCA_963924015.1). Taxonomy (NCBI): domain Eukaryota; kingdom Metazoa; phylum Arthropoda; class Insecta; order Hymenoptera; family Tenthredinidae; genus Macrophya; species Macrophya annulata. The sequence goes on from OZ001261.1 coordinate 15,458,920, forward strand.
GGTAAGAGATGAAAATCTCTCCTCTATGAGAAGCTGTTCAAAGAGGGACGCGCGAGCCTCCAGAATATAAATCGTAAATTGCAGCTTGTCATCTTCTTCCAAGTTTTTCCCCAACTGAATTTTTCTTTTCCCGTCTTTTGGGTTGCTTCGAGGCTTAAGGGGACGGGACATGGTTAGATAGCTTATTTCTAAGCAATTTTTAAGGGGCAGCTGTGTGTGACATAAAAATTGGGTCCGCTTCAAAATCGTTGGTAAATTTATTGGTCATTTCACAAGTCATTTGAGTCACTACATTAAGTTATTACATCTTTGAATATATGACAGTTACCTGTGGTATCGAAAAATGAGACCCATGTGACTTCTAATATTTACTGTCATATGAAATTGTATAGAAAATTTGTTCGCGTATACAAAAATTACATCAAAAGTGACCCGAAAATATACCGACAAAATTTAAAGCTGAACCAATTTTTACTTTACATACTTAAAATTGGATTGAAATAAGCGATCCAATTTTATCCCGCCTCCTTATAGAGGCATGAAATAGTATAGTTGACTCGTGATGTAGTCTTGAACTGGCGGTAATCCATCATCTTATTTTTATGCAAAATTTTTTGAGTATTTTATCTACAAGGGCCGCCACCTCAGGGGCCAACATTTCAACTCGTCGGTACAAGCCTCGTGAGTTGAATATTACGCTAGCTAGATCTTCTGACAAACTTGATCTTTCCAGCCCTGTTAAACCACCCCCTTTGTTTGCGAAGCGCTTCCAACGTGGAGAATAAGTCACAATGCTAACAAAGATGTCTCACCGTGGAAACGTGACGAAAAATCAGACGAGCAAATCCACCGAGTACTTAACGTGTGAGACGTAGCTGATACTGTAAACCGAATAACTTTTGTCTTATTCTGATAATAGCAAGATCTTGTGGCATAAAGTTAACTTCGCGATGCTTCTGATATATCTGGATATTATATCTCCATGAAATTGGGAACAGCTATGTATATTTAAGAGCGATTTTCCTCACCACCGAAAACATAACATGAACGACTATATTCTGCTTTTTAGATAAGACCCGTATGTAATCCCTTCACCAATTTTTGCTGAAGAATCTGGAATCTTGCCCTACAAGGCATCTAAATTTTACAGTACAGGATTTCCAGGCTAAGCCTTTAATTAGAAAGATTAATAAATAGTGTTTTATAATAACCCAAATTCCGGTTCCCGGAATACATATATGGGTACATAGAATCAAGAGATCCATCCCAGTTTCTTTCTCAGTCTTTTCGCGACTTACAAGACTCTTTGGATTCCATAAGGAAAACCTGTAATCTGCATTAATGGAATCCGATTTAATTCAAAGCGAATATTGGTGTGATCTTCTGAAGAGTGTTTGAAAATGATTTTAATTTTTTCTGATCATGGTTTCAGTCGTGGCATTATTGTTGAGTCGTGAACCTGAAACTCTTTCTTTCAATTGGATGCGTTAAAGGCATCTCTGTAGCTGTGTGTGTAGTGAACTAGTATATATTGTTTGTATTGTATTTGATGTTGAACGAGAAGACTTGAGGGTGACAGCTTTCTTGGAACAATTTCAAAGCCCTCATCTACAATATCAGCGGCACTTGATATTTTACTGTTTTCTTCTCGAGAAGAATCCGAGGTGGTGAGCACTGAATTGAAAAATACGCGCGCATAAAACCCTGTTCATGAGTTTCCGTAATTCTGAATTTCCCAGGCATCAGAGGTAAGATTTTAAAGCAGATGAGCTGAACGATTAATTCTCGTTGCCGTTTAGGAATTGATCATTATCAAATGAAGGAAGAACGCACTATGGCGATTGTATATAATATATGATCAAACGTGCACATCGAGCAATTTTAATTTCAAATATTTCATTATTAATCCACAGGAGGAGTGGCCGTTGGTTCGAGGAAATTCAGGACAGATTTTCTCGAGGAGTGGCCTACCCCGGTAACAGGACCTTACTTTGACACAACGGTACAATCAAATATCACAGGCCTTGTTGGAAAGACGGTCCACCTAGTCTGTAAAGTGAAAAACCTTGGCAATCGAACGGTAAGTAATTAATTTCATTAAAGCATTTGATTTCATTGGGTTGAATGGTAATTTTCGTGAAAATACGGGCAGGACTTTGATACGTCGAAGTCTTAATTGATAATAAGGTGTCGGTATTCTGTCAGCTATGAGATAAATTGGAATATCCATGGAAGACAGAGTCAAAGTAATAAGTTCTTAATTGTACTTTAAGACTAAAGCTATCTCGTCCTTCCTCCGTCATTGCTTCAGCTAATGAACATAAACTTTCACTCTTGGGGCGACTAAGAGGATGGTAGTAATTGCGTAACTAAGATAATCGTCTCACTTTCACAAAGATGATCCAAAAGATCGTTTCCCTAGCTGCACCATTTCGCCCCATTACAGTACCGAATGTTACACTTCATTTGCACCTGTTGTGGTGGTGATAGGTAGAGGCTACCTTCTTCTCTCACACCGTATTTAATTGTCACAAAGAATACATATATATTTACGTATCATGATCCCACAAAGTATGAACGCAAGAAATATTTCCCTTGGAGTTCTATTCAGCACGGAACCGTAGACATGTGTTGATTGAAATAACAGAGGTGATGGGAAAAATCAAGCAAGGGGGCAAAACAGGCACCTTGACTGAATATGAGGATTGAAGACAGAACCTGAGGACCATGTCTTAAAATAATAATTTTGTATTAATTGAATTTTTAAGGCGTTCTGGACAAATTTTACGAAAGAGTCTAATTTGATTCAAATTACAAAAAAGTTATGAACAAATTGACTTATTTCCCGCACTGACTGTTTGTAGGTACCGTCAGAAAACTAACACAAGTCGGTTTTAAGAAAGTTAAGACCCGTTTTGCCCGCATTTCCCCTTATAATGCATACCGCCGTGAGAGTATTACCTATCATAATTACCTGTTCAACCGTGGTATAAATAATATGTATAATCAGGGAGTGGTGAACACCTATTTGTTATTAATTGAGAAAATTATGTACCGCTTATTAGGAATGTCAGATATTAGGTATAATTGATAATATACAGGATGCGTACTAATTGTAAATGTGTACCGTCGAGATAGAAAGCCACAAGCATCAAAGCAAGGCACCCAATTTGACACCAACCCGAGACGGTTTTGGTAAATTATTTTCTGGTACACCACAGCAGCAGATCGCGTGTACCTTCAGGATAACTAAATTATCCACGAAGCCCACGTCCCCCTTATTCGTAAACCTGGTTCAAGCATGACATCAGCTGGGTGCGGGTTTTCAGCCCTGTCGAAATTCGGGAGCTTTGTATTTTCTATGCCAACAGGCCTCGAGCAGTGAGAGTAGTCACACGTTCAGGAGAAGACACATCTCATTGTGTAACTTGAAACATAATTGCTAGAATTATTGACTCAAATACCTTCTAAACTCGAGAATGTATACATAGGGGCTTGTGAAGGGTTGACGCGCCGCACTTGAATCCCTCTACTTATACCAAGCTCGATGCAAATATAGAGGGAGGCTAGGAAGAACTTTATCAACAAGTACATCGACACATTCAAACTTCGAAAACCTCACGATGCTAATAATTGCAATATTCATTATAACGTTTGACTTGACTGGAAATATCCTAACACACTTGTCCCAATCACTAATTGAGACAAAATTTTCAACACTTTGAAACGTCAGCTTGAGCTTCTGACTTATCCTCAATTCATGCTTTTTTTTTGTCAAAGAATACATGTTCACTTCCTCAATATGTGTGAAATATTCTCTGACTGAACGCTTTTTTTCTGAGCGTAAAACAGAAGCAGAATTTTATAAGATCCCCTGCCGCAAAATCTGGGTTTTTTGACATATTTTATGTAAATAGGCTTATACTGATATTTTTATATCCCTTTCACTGATTTTGCAATGCAGATTTTTGTTTTTTCGAACCACCAAAATCAGCTTATCTTAAAAAAAAATTAAGAAATAAAACATTTTTTTATTCGTCAGCAAAGATAACCTGCAATTTTTTTTCCATATCTTCCCTATGTCTGCTAGCTGTGCATCCGGGAACGTAAAAATGAAATAGATGCTAAACACATCACGAGGGTTTTACGGCAGTTCATAAATAGCAGAGGATGAACGTCTTTGTCTACACTGAGGTCGTAGAACCAAGTACAGGCACAGTTTTAATCCAAAAGCTCATTTGTATGCAAAGCAGGGCTCAAGTTTATACGAACCTCAGCTACACGTACGTTACGTAATGTATTTTGCTGATAAATTCACTCGTAGTCTGCCATTATGAATAAAATTAAAGATTTTAATGGGGAATCTCACCACCGCGATCACAATGCTTTAGTTGAAAGAAAGTATTCGTATAATTCTATACAGGAATGATACCTCATTTTGTAATATACCTACACCAATAATAAATTACGATTCTTAACCCAATAAGAATTTCATGGTATGAAATTATTTTCACACGTTAACATTTTACTACCGAGAAATTCTCTGCAAGTTCACCGTAATAATTTCCATGTTTATTATGGGCGAGGGCTAAGAGGCAGTAGGGTGTACTTCACAAACACTAGGGATGCTTTTATAAGGGCATATCTGCAAATTTAACACGTGAGATCCGTGAGACAAAAATGTGAATGTATACTGTCAGACGAGCGTAAGCCACAGTCACTTTCAGCGGGATACTACCAGAAGGGAGTAAACCACAAGAAATAAAAAATGATGTTACACCCTTCTGGTTGCACGGGGTTTGCTTTATTTTCGACAACAAAAAAGGAGAACAAGATACCGGAGGAGCGTAAAATCATTTTTTATTTTTCATGGCTTACGCCCATTTGGCAGTACACTTTTTTTCTTTTACCCTTTTTGTGGATTTTTATAATCTCGTTATAAACGAGAGGACGAATCGACAGTCTAGGGCACTGGTCTGAAGTCATTTCAATAATCTAGTTACAGTTTTCAAGTTTTACCTGGTCAATGCAATTTCCAATCGGTCTTAAAGTAGCGATGTTAAATTTTCTCGTCGACGCTGGGAATATCATCAAGAAAAAAATCAGTCCGCAGTTGATCTAATTGAAAAATAAAAACAGTAATTTTCAGACTCCTAGTACTTGTTGGGATTGATGAAATTGCAAAACGAGATGAAAATAATCAAACCTACTATATTTTATCTCTTGACGATAAAAAAACAAGTACCTACCTTACATTTAACCCTCCGGCTCTTACTCACAAAGTTTTGTTGTAAAGAGTCTGGACTGATAAAGGGGTAGAATTAATTGTTCGAAACTTAATCCATCCTCGTTGAAAATAAGGACTAACATTTACCTACCTTAAACATTTTCTGTAGATTGCAATTAATCATCCACTTCAAGCAATTACGAAATGTTTTTAAAGGTTTTAAAAACATCTCAACGCAACCTCGTCTCCTGGGTTGTATGACGAAGACAAGCAGCAATTATATTAGGTTAAAATTCACTTTGAGAGGATGTTAATCAGAAAAAAAAAATTAGTGGTGATAAATGAACGATGGAATTCCATCTGATTGTTCTTTGAAAAATCCTCCTATGTTGATCTTTCAGTTTTTTTTTTTTTCTTGATTTTTGTGTGGATAAGAAATAAGATCACTCGTACAAAAACGCAACTGCACTCTTAAAGATCGGCTCATTTATCACCTCAAACCGACATTCATTTAGCAGTACTATTCTTGCAAAACTAAAATTAAAATTTTCTTATCAATGAATTTTCAGGTGTCTTGGGTTCGTCACAGGGACATTCATCTTCTGACCGTTGGTCGGTATACCTATACAAGTGATCAGCGTTTCGAGGCACTTCATTCTCCGCACTCCGAGGAGTGGACCCTCCGGATTCGTTATCCCCAACGCAAGGATTCTGGCCTCTACGAGTGCCAGATATCGACTACACCGCCCACAGGTCATCCAGTCTATCTGTCTGTTGTAGGTGAGTAGTGTTATCGGATCAATTCGATAAAGTTAACGATTAGAATTTCAGGCTGACAACACGAAATTGACTTTTCATTCAATCTTTGCATTGTGTTGATCTAGAGATATGCACGAATTCCTGTATTGTTACGTTGTATTTTCTTTTAGGAGGATGGGGGGTTCGATTAGCGATCAAGTTGCTATTATTCATGAATTACGTATAAATCGTATCAATTTCCTTAATAGTACATTTCAATGTATAAATTGTTGGTCGTTCCCCTTATCGGCACATTACACCATCACGTTTTACTGCTTGTCCGGAACAGAGTTCATTGTGCGAAAGTAAAGACTGCAGGAAATGAAGCAAATTCTGTTTATTCAACTTTATTTTTTCGCATAAGCATGTAGCATCTAGGTTAAAAAAAAAGAAGCGTACTTTAACAGGACAGTTTTCAGCATCTATAGGTAGTTGTCTCGAATATTCTATCTCCATGTTGACCACATTTTACATGAATAACGTTGAAACAATGTTAAAACAATTTTCAGTGTATAGTTTCATCGGTATCTGCAACCGCTAACTATTAATTTAAAGGGAATTTCACCTACCGAAGAAAATTAACTGGCCGCATATCGATACAGTATTGGCATTATAGCCACATCATTCTAAAATAACGTTTTTTAATCGAGTTTAAAATTGCTTCCACTGCATTCCAATTAGAAGAACCAAAAAATAGCATGAACTGATTCTCATACTAGAAATCTGTATCTAGTGAAATGAATTCCCATTGACCCTCACAGATGAACGCATAACTAAATGATAGTAATTGAACGCTTTAGTAATTGTTATGAATGGTATAGGATGAAATTAACTTTGACCGGTATTACACATCTACGTTGGATAACACCGATTATAAAGAGTTACATGTGTATAGTCAGTGAATAATACGAGCCACACGTATATAGGTATCCTCTTCAGAAGAATACAAGCCACTGCACAATGCATGGATTTACCCTACACATATTGTGTACAACAGAACTATACCCTAATTTTTGCTAGACAGGAATTCTGGTACCCCGTCATGGTTCTTTGTTGGATAAAAGCCATCCACAGTAACTAACGAATAATATCAATTTCGAAACCAACATGGGAACACGTCATGCCATGCATGCTCTAGTTTTGCATGGTATACAGGTCGAAGTATAGTGCATTTTAAAAATATTGGCTCACCTCAAGTGAAATACAGGTGAAAAATGAATAACGATTAATAAAATGGATCATGAAACTGACCACATCGGATGGGTATCATCAGTTTGGGTTTTTTAACCTTGGCACACTTCATCTCGGTATAATTCTTCTACTCATTGGTCGGTATACCTCTGGCATTTCTTACGTTGTGGTTCTGTACTTACAATAAACGTTTTATTATAACTGCGTTCATAAACTTGGCTCATCTATTTCGTGCTTTTCACTCCTTTAGCAAAAGATAAAGGGACTAGATGCACGCCACCTAATTTATTGTTTTGTATTAATGATTACATTTACTTTTCGCCACGCTACACGAAATTCTAAAAAAATTGTGAAATATTTCGATATTTGGCAAACGCGGGGGCGATGTTAACGTCGAGGTGAGTATCCTACCGTCAGAGACTCATGGTTAGTCTGTCCGGTAGGGAAGGCACCGTAACCACAGGATCGAATTGGACGGAATACGAAATTTGCAAGTCTTTCATCAATCCGGTCCATCGAGACTCCAAGGCAGATTACGACGACATCAAAGACCAAGCCACGTTTTGCTAACACGAGTCACGGGCGAAGCTAATTATCTTGTAGCTAATGAAGCTACGCACAAGAAACCTCGTTGATGTTTGCCTCTCTCTTTCTCTCTCTCTCCCTCTCTTTCTCTTTATTCATAGGAACCAAGCTAGGATATAAATGAATTGTATTACTCGCTCTCTCTACTCTCCGTCTCTAACCTTTTTTTTTTATAGCTCGCACGCGTCAAAGGCTCTTTGGTCTTATTAATCATCATTTGCATTATGTGTAAATACATACGACCAGTATAAAAACGTATGAATAAATGAAAATTTGGAAACGTCTACAAGGAGGAGTTTTGTTTAAATCTTCAATGGAAGGGAGTGGAATCAGTGATAAGCCTATTGCTAAGTCAAACGTTAGCGTGTCGCTTAAGTACCAATTTATAATTAGTGGGGGTAATTTAAATGAATATTTTGAAGGAAAAAAAATTTCTATTGAGATGGAGGGTTTTTGTAAGAAATCTATTGAATGATAGAGTCTTGGTATAAAAATTAATATTATATATAGTTACTGCCAATAAGTTCTATAGAGCCAGTTATTCTACCTCCTGATAGAATTTATCCTTCGGTTAAACCTCCAGTTAGCCTCTTAACTGCCAATCAGACCTCCGAGTAAAGGACTTAACTGAAAGATAAATTTCACTGGGAAATGCAACAAACGGCCCCTAGACGTATAGTAAAAAGAAAAATAAGTATCGAAAATTTGGGAGGATTTCTTGAAGTATATACAAATAATTCACGATCACTTTTCAAATTTTATTTTTTTCAAATTACACTTTTCAGATATTTTTTTGTGAATAAAAATAATGAAAATAAAGTAGTGAACGTAGAATGTTGAAGTAGAAAAAATGTGCTTTAAATTTCTATTTTTAAATTTGCTTCATTTTTTTTTTTTTTTTTTTTTTTGTTCAGAAAGTTATGGAGTGTAGAAGACGACGTTGTAGTATATGTACGGTCTCTACGTGCCACGGCGAAAAACCGCTCTAACAAAGTTACCCACCTTATTTCCATAAATTGAACAAATATATCTAGAGCGAAAGTTTATTTGATCAACTAGTAGGTATATCAGCCCGTTCAACTTAGTGGTGCCTTGATATTATTGATACGCGAAGAGTTATTGAATGTATATACCGTCATATTTGACAAATCTTCGAATATCAAAATCGACAGAAAATATTTAGTTTCGATAAACAGGTAAATTATTCCAGTTTCATGTATCGATGAAAAATAATTTATCATTTTCAAATCGACAAAAAATGTTTATGTCTCATAAAATTTTGCGTAGCGTAGGGGGATAAGCCCGCCAACTGTATAATCAGTAGATTACAATTCGATTCGAATCAAGAATATTACACAAAAAAAAAAAAAAATGTCGATGAACACTGCAGCTATAGTGCAGGGATAAATTATAGTGCGTGATTTATCGTTAGTATATGATATCAGAGATACATTATAGTTGTAGGTTAAATATTTTGATAAATAGAGCGAAAGATGGAAGTTAAAGCTTTAAATGAAAGGTACATTGGTTCAATACGGCGCCAACTGGTTTCTCGTTTTGGCTTACAGCCAGGATCGTTCCGGTCAGTTTATACGAAATGATAGAATTGTTATTAATGCTTTTTTCAGCAAAAAGAAGAAACATTCATTGGACACGTTATTCCGATGAAAAAGTACATTCGTACATACATATCTATACTCCGCTTGATCTGATCTCAAAATCTATCTTGATCCTCCTCGGAGGTGATACTCCTGATTAATATCACGATCCAAAACAAGAACCAGAAATTTATCAGCCATAATTACTTTGCTGGGTTTCAGATCACCGATGACCCTAGATTGTAGTAGCTGGGTTTAAGCGTAGGTATATCTATACCTGGTAGGTATACACCTACCTGGTTAATCATTGTCTTTTCTCTAGGAACTCTGCGTCCGTTGGTACAACGTTGTACATTAGAGTCAGGGTACCTACTTTGCTCGAGTCCTTTGCGGTAACGACTCTTGTTCAGCAGTTTCCAGAGTCCCTTTATAGCAGAGGTAGCGCTATTCGCAATAGGACGTTCCCGAGCAGATAGGGTACGAGACCCAGCCAAAGCAGAATCGTACCCGAGAGCACATTTGGTAGTAATTAATTTCGATCGGTAATGGCGCGAACGGAAGGTTATTATCGACCAAGGAATGCTCATCCCCTGCAACCCTAACCATGGAAATGCGACGCTAGACGAAGCGCGAAGGAGAAACGGGCTCTGAGCATCACGATATGGCGCGTAACATATGTGGCTCGTACTTCGTAGTTACACTGTCGCTTGCACCCTAACTCCACCTTCAGTTACCACCTCCCAGCCTCTCTCTCCTCTCTCTCTCTCTCTCTCTCTCTCTCTCTTTGTCATGCTGCAGTAATACATACATCTTGGTTACTGCATGCCAGTCTGCCGCTAACTTACGTTTGTAATATATATGAACATATAGATACATAGATGCTGATATGTCGGTAGCTAATGTCATCCTCTTGGGTCTAGCTAAGCGTTATATATGCGCCACCCTATAACCTTCTGCATCCTCTCTCTCTCTCCCTTACTCGTTATCAGTATCTTTGCTCTACATCACTATCTATGGTCCAGCTAGCACGTTACACTGCGATCATGATACTGTTAACTATGTAATACTCAAGGATGAAGTCATCGTTGGATCTCTCTATATCGCGTACATATACCGGAAAGATGCGGTCGAAGTGACCGCATGAGTCAACACACTGATCGTATTCTATACACGAGACGGAATTTAGCTTTTGACCTAATAAATCATTCTAATGCAATGGTCACTGCTCATGTATTGTATGTACACATGATAATTTTCTATGTTAAATGTGAAATGGATCTTGAGAGTTCCCGCTAATTATTTCCTTTCCAGTATATCAGTTTAATTAGGGGATAGGTGAAGGAGAGGATACGATTGCAGAAAAGTAGGACATAAAAATGTGCATAATAAGTATAATGTTGTTCTTGAAATGATTTTTCAATATTACTATACATGAAACAATAAAGTCCTAGTTCACGACGCAGGTGTATTTTTAAAGGGGTGATAGCATTTGGTCTTATTTCCTGAATTCATGACGTAGACAGGCGATACGTTCTTGTATTTTTTGTATTTTGTATTTTTTTTTTATTTTTTTTATTTTCTTCCTAAGGGATAAAACCACCACGGTACATTTACGATGTTCTCGCCACGTATTTACTTTACTCTAACATGGTAAGGGTAGAAAGACGTTTTTTCAACGGCTGAGAGCTGATAGAGTAACGAACCTTCTGCGCACGTTACGTTTCTCGGTAAATGGCTGTATTATATCTCCTTCTAAATGCCTTATTGCGAGAAGTGATAAGCCAAAATTACTAAATATATTTATGTCATATTTAAAGATAAAAACAAAGTATTTATGACGCTAAATTGTATTTCCGTGGCTCTTAATTTCTACCATTAAAATCTTTCTCGTGATATTCGTGAATTGAATGAACAAGCTGTAAGATATTCTTAAATCTCGGCAAGATAACTGGGGATGAGTCGATCTGGTGAGCATAATATATACCTAAAAAGGTCCATATCGAGAAAATATACTCGATATCAGTTTGATGCCGATTTATAAATGAAATGAAACTGATTTTTTCGACATTAATTGTCATGTCGAAAACTTCAGGCTAGAGATTAACCGAGCAGACGCCTTTGGACTTGCGAAAATTTTCACACCGCGTACCTACCTAGTGATAAATTAGCTGTTCACAGCGTACAACGTCTCTGGTAGACCGCTTCTTCATTCCAAACACGATCCGGAGTACGTTACGGACCTACCCGACCAACTATTTTCCGATAACAAAGCAAAGAGTTTTACCCGAATGGCCTAATTCAGTGCCAAGCATGAGAACGGACAAACTTCTGGAGAATATTTTTGGAATTTATCGAGAAAACTCTGAAGTATTTTAGAGCACCATGCGGTTACATTAATTAACGTTCCCGCAGTGCAGATGGATTTGGGAAAATCAAAAATTAATCAGGATTAAAATTCGGAGAAATTTTCAACTCGTTCTATATAAAAGCAGGAAATTGTGAGTGTGTGGTAAATGTAACAGAGCCGAGCTATGCATCGAACAATTGAAATTCCCATATCTACTACGACCATTCATTTTGACGACGGTCGATTAAAGGCCGTACAGGAATTGTACTTTTATTCTAATACTAAAATCAATATATCACTGAAAAAAAAAATTGATACAGTCACTAATTGTTTACCTTATTTGGTATTTTTTTCAATAAATTGCACACGGCTAATAATAAGTAGAGAAAATTTAACACAGTACGATGCTTACGGACCATTTAACATCTTCATGGGAGTCGGAAGAGATTACTTTGTGCCCAGAAGTCCGGAGTGTAATAGGGGTAATGGTTGAAATCCTAGAAAGTTCAAGTTGACTCGGGTTCAAGCGATTCAATAACGACACAAATACAAGCAAATGGTAACAAAAGGTTAGATATAGTGTATATACAGGTAGAACTTGATATGCTATGTGTGTATACATCGATGCCGTATATCTAGCTTTGAAATCTTCAAACACTGCTAGAACGGAATTGAAGTCATCCGATATTTCGCCTGTATAGAGTTATCCCGTTGTACTAGACATGAGGGTCAAAGGGGTTAGCGAAAAGCTTACGAGTGTATTGTCTTCTTCGTATTTCAGAACCAATCACTGAGATTATTGGAGGACCTGATCTCTTTATCAATAAGGGAAGCACCATTAACCTCACGTGCCATGTGAAATTCGCCCCAGAACCACCGCCAACTATGATTTGGAGCCACAATCGTGAGGTAATTTATAGATTTATAGCTTGCATGTAACAAACGTTCTTACGTATATATGTATAGTATAACTATATACCAATAAAGAATAGGCACATAGCCACGTGAGAATATAAATTCGATAGATTTACAATAGCTTGGAATTTACGGACATCCTAGATTGGACGATATTTCAACAAATAAATTAAAAAAAATATATCTATATAGAATGTTCCACCATCGTGTAGACTGTAGACTTCCACAATTCTTTCAGCTCTCTCAGTTGGCTCTGGTACCTGACAGGAATAAAATAATAAAAATTCCACAGACAGTTTCATGAACTGCACCAACATTTTTTTATTTTTTTTTTTTTTTTTGAGTTTTTTGTTTCCGTACTTTTTCTATTTCACTCATGACTACACTTTCCAGCCTCGGACAAAACAGCTTGCAGCCTGCAAGCTCGAGTATAGCTGTATATGTATAATTGTATACATACACGGATAAATGTACATACCATGTATACATGCACGTGAGATACAGCGGATGGTTCAGCTTACGCCGTAACACAAATTCCTCGTTCCTTGCCCACAGGCGATTAACTTTGACTCTCCTAGAGGAGGAATCAGTTTGGTAACGGAAAAAGGACCGATCACATCTAGTCGTCTTCTTATTCAAAAAGCAATCCTGAATGACTCTGGATTATATACGTGTGCACCCAGCAACGCAAACCCCACGAACGTACGGGTTCACATACTGAACGGTAAGAGACATGATGAAGTAATGAGTATATTATATAAATCTACATGGAAAGTAGATATAAGTATGGAAAGGGCTTACTTTGTCAATGTATGAAGTTATGCATAAAGAAAAATCACCCCTCTAGATTACAGAATGGAAAAGTTATATAGGTATGTAGGTACATCGATCGTCGAGGTTGCTACTGTAAAAGCCACCATCCAAAGAAAATTGTAATTAAAGTTTGCGGGTCCTCATCTTGTTCGTTTTGAATATCAAAATAATTTATCTTCAAGTATGTTTCAAACAAAATTCAAATGTGAGAGAACTCAGAGAGCGTTGTAGTATCATTTTCAACGAAGAACCAAAAAAGGCAACGAAAACTTGGATCGACAAAAGACCCTTTCCATGTGGATGTGAATGTGAGATTCAAGCTTAGCAAAGACAATTTCTGATCGACTAATGAAACTCCATGATTATCTCCATAATTTATTTATTTTCAAAATAAAGTCTTACAATTTTTAGATAAATTATACATAAATTATGTTGAATAAAAGTCCGACTTATGCTTACTGAGCAGTTCTTGCTGAATACGACGAGCTGAAAATGGTACGAAAAACACTAGCCCTTGGGGCTATGGTGAATAGGCGGACGGACGAACCCACGGGACTGACTAACATTATGTCCCTCCGGCATTAGGAGCAAGTTTGACAAATTAAAATGTAAATTAACCACGTCACTGTGACACTACTAACAGACCGTGACACTAACGACTGGGCAACTTCATCCGGGTTTACGCGAATTTCCTTACTGTAAATTTTTACCTTAAACAGAAGAACAAAAAAATTTTTGATTCAAAAAGCTCATGTAGATAGGGCATTCCAAGTGAAATCGAGGAGTCATTTCCCTCAGGCCAGCAGATCCTTGCATAACTTTTTTTTCGCATTGATTCCACTTCAAAAAAAGCCTAATTTGTGTTGAAGAATTTTCTCGCTATTCCTTCAGGCGGCGATCGTTTCCGTGTAAAAAGATATAACTGAAGAAACACCATTTTTTTAATTTCCGCAATTTTTTCCACATATTCTGGATCATAAATAAGTGATATCTATCATGATTAGAATGTGGGATGCGACTGCCTCATATTTTTTTGATAATTTTTTTTGTTTAGTTTCTAAAATAAAAATAAAACATATCTTAGAAAATTTTGATATTTTGCATATTTTCCAATATAAATGAGATAAATCTTTTTTTTTCATTAAAAAAGATCAATATATTGATCAAAATATCGAAATTTTGAAAACCTGGAGGAGTAGCGAGAAAATTCTTCAAAAAAATTAGGCTTTTTTTGAAGTGGAATCAATGCGAAAAAAAAGTTATGCAACGATCTGATAACCTGAGGGAAATGACTCCTCGATTTCACTAGGAATGCCCCAGGTATAAGTCGAGGCTCTTTGCACCTTACGGACACTTTCACGGACACTAATTCACTTGAAAAGTTGAATTCGAGACTAGATTTTTGATAATTTTTTTACTTATACGACTCACATGAGTTTTAATGAAAAAGAAATGTCAATTGATGGTACTACGTTATACTGTGGTGAACCGAGTAGGAAGTTATTCAGTTTGTGACCAACTTCGCCATGAGCTCGTAAACAGCCTCGGTCTTTATTAATACTGAATAGAAACTGGGGTCTGCAAATGTTTTAGTGGTTGCTCGAAAGCCGGAATTATTTGTCAATGTGTATGAGTCCTTCAGGCACTAGACGCTAGACTATATAAGCTCCAGATGAACGCGGAAGAGATAGAAATTAAACCAACTGAGACTACCTTTTGGTATACAATACCTTGCGTGTATTCATCTAAATCACGAATCTCAAAAAATTGAAACGAATTGGTCCATTCGATTTTCGATAACTTTGGATCGAAAGAAATTCTCAAAAATGGAACAAAAAATTTGATTCTGTTAAAAAATAAAGTCCTTTCATCTAGTTTTAGTCCAAAATCTTTCAAGATTACAAAATTTTGTTAATTTATGCGCTGATGGAATTTTTAATTTGATAATTCAGAAAAATATCATCTTAGGTTAATTGTTAATGGGCTGTTTCGGAGACGTCAGCTACTCAGTGTAAAAATAAAACTTTATAGATTTTTTAGTGAAATCTATAGCGTGGCATTTGTTTCAGAAGAACACCCAGCTGCAATGCATCATGGTAGTGGTGACAAAATGGCAGCAACTCTACTTCCAGTCGTCGCCTTTCTCTGGCTAATATTTTAGGATTGACATGGAGCATTGTGAAGAAAATATCGAATCAACCCAATGGATTTTGTGCCAAGACCATAGAAAAGAGAGAATTTTTAATTCCTGGACTGGTGCGTGAACACAGTGCGCCATATTATGTGAATTTATATGTATGATATGTGAAGTCAAGTTTATTAAACAAAAAGCAAATTTTTGGCACGTCATAAGGACATACTAACGTTCCATGACTCGAAACGGGAAATACGTGGCTCGCATATAAACCTCGAGTATCTTTTTATACGAGATTATTAAATAGTACGAGTAAATCAACTGCACTTAAGCAGATGAATAAATTTTACAGTAAAGTGTAGAATAAATAAATAAATAAATAAATTTTAGTGTAACAGATCTGTAAATAAGTACACAATTTTGTACATATCACTCGATAATACTTAAAAAAAAATATAAATAAAAATAAATAAATAAATACCAGACGTAATATATAATCGTATAAGATTGAATAACACTTGTAAAAGGAACCAATATACCGTCATCAGGCATTTTTGTTTTGCCTATTATGAAACTGCAGAATAAAGTAATCCTTGATTAAACATGCTTCATTAAGAGGCGTTATAATGTGTATAGTATATAGAATAATGATCAAAGATAATACTCGGTCACCGAGTGACCACTGAGGATGTGCAGTTTCTGGGCATGCATAATATACGAATATGCAATCATTTCAAACATGTCTGGCTCTTGTGAATAATGTAAATATAATAAATGAATAAAAAAAAAAAAATTAAAAAATTAAAATACATGACTTATGAAGGGGTGACATCTAATTTTTCTCACGGATCACTTTCAATCAATAATCACGAACCATACATACATACCTACTTGAACAGAAATGATCTACACCTTTCAACTTCAACTTATGTCAGTAAAGTTCGTCGCTTGTGATTCTTTTCCTTTACAATTTCACTGAACGAATCCATACTTTTGGTTAATAGATAACGCTACGTTGATTTTGATTCCTTATTATCGCATCTAGGCAATATACTGCAGTGTTCAGTCGGCTACATTTGCAAAAAATATGACAGTAGAGCTGTTACAGAACCAGCTAAGTAGATATACATAATCTTTCTCAAACGGATAAATAAATGTGGATATTGTTAATCAAATGTAACAAATCTGTTAGCGATTAAACATGACTGAATGTGAACTTGATGCAAACGATGTAACGATGTACAACATTCCCTTGTTATCGAAAATTATAACCGTCTGATTGGTCAACGACGGATAACACTGCAGTGGAAATTGGAATCTAGCTAGATTCTGTTGCAACGTTCTTGCAGCAACTCTGGCGTGCGCTATTGTAGACGGCAGCACAGGATTCCCATCATCCAATTTTCTACTGCAGTAGTTACTGCAACGTTTGCTGCAATTGTGTCCGAGATTTCCTTGTTACAAGCCGGTACTACAATACCACTGACCAACCTTGTCCTATCTACTTCACAATACTCGGGTTGGCGACTAAGGCCACTGATCTCTAAGGATCGAGGATTGAAGACTATACATATAATCATAAAACATACATCTTATTGTTCTCTATCAACGTTGAAGCGGACATCATTCAAGTTCCTCTAAGTTCGGGAGGGTTGTTTCGATTTTTTAGGCCAACAAACTCAATGCTTCATTCGTTAAAAATCTGAAAATTGAATCGATTATTTCTCACAATTCTGAGCTCATACAACTGGAAGCTGTATTGCAACATGTTACTTATAGTAGCTTCCACAAGTCGAAAGCTCGACCACCTTTCTTTTCTGTCTAACACTATTCACGATTATTTATTTATTGTTTAAAACAAATAATTTATTAGAACGGCGTGTACGCCAATATGAAATATGAAAACTACACTTGCACAATCGTAAGTATAAGTTATGTCGGTGTACTTTGTTGAACTTTGCACACAGTCGTAAAATGTTATTACCTCACCCTCGATCCGGACGACTCTGCAATTTCTAATGATCACAGAACTTACCCAGCGAAGAGTATGCAACCCCCTATATATTGAGATCAATGGCTTGTATACTGCACGTTGACCAGGGGCGTCAATAAATGAATAAGGATTCATACAGTCAATTAAAAGCAAAGAATAAGATTATCTCTGTTACGGTAAGTACAATGAATTTTTTGCGCAGGAGGAGAAAAATTGTGTTGGCAAACTAGATGTCTAGTTATAACACGTAATCTGCAACCACGGCTTACCTTGAACACGCGAATATTGGACGGTGGTATAGCTCTTGATCGTTAATCTAACAGTGGGGATGTAATTAATTTGGAAACTGTATTGGGAAACCCATTCCAGCCATATCTATACGAATTGGTTTACTGTCATACAATAATTAATTCAAAAATCGAGACTGGAAATAATTACCATTTTCTTGTAGGAATCTTATGCATTAAAGCCATCCCTTATTACCGTGCGACTTAAATAAACTGGCTGCAAGCCGCGATTTCTGAACACTTATTGAACTCTCATTGTGTAAATATATAAACATACATAGGTCATCACAGATTAAGGAGTGTAACTCCCATTACACATTTTTATACAATATATGTATCAGGGTGCTTTATGATTTCATCAAAAGTACTAAAATCTCGAATAAAACAGCGATTTTTCAAATTTTGAAATGTTTAATTGGATTTATCTCGAAAATTACTAGCTCTACAGTTATGGTTTACGTAACTTTTTTTGTAGGAAGTAAACCATAAAATTCGAGAAAAAATTGGTTTCAAGATTTCCTACCGGCGAGGCCAGTTACAAAACATAATTTGGCTACAGGCACTTTTGAAGGGAAAAGATTCCCCTGTAATTTACACCTATTTCCGATTAAATATCATGAGATGTCGCGACGCTATAGATAATTGACAAAAAAAAAAAAAAATTTATGTGTTAATTAAATGGGAAAATTTCAAATTCATTCAGCGAGTACTTGAAATTAAAATTAAGAGTTCATCTTTGGTGAGATTTTTTTTTTTATATGTTTAGAACATTATTCCGTCAATGGACCAAAAAAAAAAAAAAAATAGTCGTCTAAAGCAAAGCACCCTAATATGTATATATGTATATTGTAAGTGTATAATATATACCTATATATTCTTTTAAAACACGATACATAATTTTGGACCTGTATTTCCCAATGTCTTCATAACTTGAGTTGGATATGGTAATGTACGTCGAGATCGAACCCGTCTAATTTATTTTGATGAGATGAAATTGATATTCGTAATCGTAAAGCAAATAGTCCTTATAGATAATTGACTCTTAGCTTTTTAATAAATAAGTAATGTGAACCAGTCATTTAAAATACAGTAATAATATCAAAAATGCGAATGATATCATAAAAAGTATTGCTATATATGGGGATTTCTCCGTGAAACCGGACAACCAATATCGACCAAAATTTGGAATGCCACGAGATTTTTCCACAAGGTCAAAGCACTTGAAAATGACTTTCAGGTTTTTTTGGGGAATTTTTGTGTTACCCGTTATCGCGTAGAAATTCAGATTTTGTCGTGAATGAAATTAACTTTTTTTTTTCGTGGACTTGGTCAAATAAAAATTAAAAACTATAGAAGAATCGGATTTCTTCCGAATTTTCAGTTAAAAAATGATTTCAAATCTCTATAAGCACTTTATAGTCTGTTGAAGCGTGATTTACAAAAAAAAAAAAATTATTTCTACAACTTGGACACTTTTTTTTCCTTCATATTTCTCGAAATTATTGTTCATACTATGAAAGGCCACAAAAAAAAAAACGGTGATGTGGGAAGCCCTAATTTGTCCATGGCAGCAATTATTCAAATATATTATCTTGTATAGTAAATGTTTTATTTATTTCCAACTCATGCTTCGCCCAACAAAGTTTCTACTTTTTGAATTCTTCTACTTTTTGACGGATGGACGGTGAGACCATCCTGTGTAATCAATATCATCCCTTAAAAAAGCTATACTGATAACAGAATCTAAGGGAGACAGGCTTGACGTTTGGAAAGCTGGACGGTTGGACGGTTGGACGGTTGGACGGTTGGACGGTTGGACGGTTGGACGGTTGGACAGTTAGACGGTTGGACGGTTGGATGATTCGATGGTTTGACGGTTGGATGATTGGAAGGTTGGGTGGTGGGAATGTGCCTCGAGATCAATATGATCTCTTGAAAAAGCTATACTGATAACAGGATCTAAAGGAGAAAGGCTTGACGGTTGAATGGTTCGATGGTCGGACTAAGGACTAAGGTTTTGCTTAGTTTTGATACCGAATATAAACAAGTTCAAGAACAACTTTCTACCCGTTTCAAGACTGCCGAAACGATTCTAGGAACACTAAAAATTCACTCAGCTATTGCAAATGCAA
Source organism: Macrophya annulata (assembly GCA_963924015.1). Lineage (NCBI taxonomy): Eukaryota > Metazoa > Arthropoda > Insecta > Hymenoptera > Tenthredinidae > Macrophya > Macrophya annulata. The sequence continues at coordinate 15,478,940 of OZ001261.1, forward strand.
AATTTTCGTCATTTCGAAGTAATATTTTTATTCAGTTGTTTTCTTCTAGCTTTTTACGTAAGATATAAAAATTTCAGACTTCCCTCACAATGGGCTCGACCAAATTAACAATATTTTTTAAATCAATAACACTGAATCACACAAATAATAATAATAATGACATTCAATGCAATTGATTTTATAGACATGTATGTCGAAATTACTATTTTTTATTTATTGTGGTTAAACCAACTGCGAAACCAATCTAAAAATTCATGTCTTGCGTAAAAAGACTTTAAAAAAAGGAGTCAATAAAAATATTCATTTTAGCCTCGGTGTATAGGATCCCGCGTAAAAATTCTTTTTATTAGATATCATTCGCATTTTTGAGTGCTTTCTTGAATTTTAAATGAATCGTTCATATTTTTATTATAAAGTTGAGCGTTTTTCACATATACATATATTTATTTTGCGGTATTTATATTTTTCAATTTTACCTGATCAAAAAAACATAATTTCAAAGCAATATTCAAAATGTTTCAGGCATTGATCAAAATACCAAACGGATAAATTTATAAATGTGAAAAAATCACACGGATTCGGTTTCGTTGAAATAACCGTGTCCCAGAGTTACGAAGATATTAACAACCATAAGGTCCACAAGTATATCCAATTTTAAAATAATCATCTTCACCTCTGCGGTATACAGAGTTAACAAAATTTACGCCTAATATAAATGGCAAGACTATTCCCATTCAAAAATATAATCAACTCAGCAATTTCCATGTCCATTGACTCCTCTTCAATTAATCATCACTAAAAATCCATGATCCGTAAAAAAACAAAAAAATATGTCAATGAAAATTGATTTTACTTACACTTTGAGTTAATCGCCATTAAATGCAAGCATAACGGACTGTGGAGAAGAATTGATCTTCACCATTCTAAAACTATATACATAATTATCATCATTCAAGGTACTTTTGGAAATTACTCAAACATAGAGATAAATATAAAGATCAACCGATATTCTGGGATACTTATCTGAAGGTTGATGAAAATATCGAAGTCAGTAGCATTTTTCCTATCGCTTTATATTCCTACGGCTGGATTAATTGCCCCAAATTATTATATAAATCTTAACAATATGAAAATCTAGCCTATATGAATTTTCATTTGACAGATACTCGAAATATTATTTTTCAAAAATTTATCAATAAATTATTGAGTGAAATTTTGCATATAATTATACGAGTAAAATTGAAAATTCACCAGTTCGTACGCGTAAGAATTAATAGCTATATTCCAACGTATTCGCATCACATAACTTTTGCCAAATTAGATCTATTGAATATGGATGTAGAATTGCCGGCTTATTCCACAAAATTTGTAGTTCATACCTAGTTTCCAGCTAATGGATTCACAACGTTCAACAATTGAACTTAACTTTACACGTATGTCTAAGTAAGTCGTAAGTTAAATATTCTACTGAATTTGCAATCATTTCTGAAAATTATTCTCAATTGTATAAAAGCAAATTCACGTAACTGCTTTACAACGGTGTGAGTTTTTCATTTTTGAAATTCTAAACTCTGGTATAAGGAGGAAGAAACCTACTTCAGCTGATGTTATTAGCAGTTTAGCAAACAGTACCAAACTAATAACATCAACCAAAGCACTCGATCGCTTAGGATCTCATCCAATAAACATTCGTACGATTATTGTCACGCTTTGTAATTAAAGACGAGTATCCTTAAAACGATGAATCGACTTGAGGAATAATTCCAATCAGTAAGAACATGATTCAGCAACATCAATCGCATTGTTTTATTCTTGTAATCAATGGTTCCTTGTACTCACAGAGGAACCGATTACTTGATGTCGGATCTTGGTACGGTTAAACATTTGAATTAGTTTTGCTAAAAGTTTGAATTTCTAGGTTTATTGTATAACTTTCAGAACTCTGACGTCTTCACAGCCAGTCCGTCCTGTTGGGAAGACTCCTATTAGAGTAAAAAGATCATGAAACGTTCGTGGCGTGCACAGCGGGATCCAGTATGAATCGAATCACTGGGCCATGTGCCTAGAATATGAGCTCTGTGAATTTTTAAGATTTCATACTTCCAAGCTAAAGCTTCTTTTTCATATAGAAAAACCTCGACGACCGTGACGCTGTGTGCTCCTTAATTGCTTTGTGGTCTCGTGAAAGCATAAAGCTAAGTGGAACATATTCCTTTGGCTCTAGCTTTCCGTTGTCTCGTGTCGTCGTTTATCCCGGGAGGATGCAGAGCGTCACTCGGCACTTACCCAGATAATGCAACACTCCAGAAGGACCGCTTGGTACTGAAATTTCCTGGAAGGAACAATAAACCGAAAAGCAAAAAGAAACTGCACTCCCGTAACTTTTCCGGGGCTGCAGCAATCAGCTCTTTTGATCAATGAATTTGGATGGAGATTCTAATTCTGCACGTTCTGGTATAAATGGTGTTATGGACTATAAGTGTGCAAATTACACTCGAGGATGAAATTCATATGCGAAAACAATTGAAGGGGTGAATATTTCCCTACTTTCCAAGCTCAAAAGGATTCACCTTCCCTACCAGAACTCGGCAAGCATTCTATTAGATTTTACTAAAACCTCTCTACAGTCTCTAGTAGTAGTCTAGTTGTGGCTTCATGTGGATTTATAATAAGCGCATTTTTGAATTCTTGAAATCGTTTCTTTTTTTTCCATTAAAAATTTTCATTCCATTGAAAATTTTCATTGCAGGAAATTATTGGTTTCGGTCCGATTTTCGGAAATCGAGTTTTCATCAGATCTCGACGTTTTGGGGTCGTACGAAGCTATTCTGACTATTTTTGGATGGACGTCCGTATGTGTGTGTGTGTGTGTAAACAAATTTTCGTCGTACGATATTTTCAGAACGAATCGACCGATTGGAATGATTCTTATAGCGGTCGAAAGGGTTCATCGAGACTTAGATCTGATTAAATTTTGGAATCGATCGGTCGAGCAGTTTCAAAGTTATTCGAAGAATAGAAATTGAAGAACAAAAGATTTGTATAGGGAAAACTAATTATACTTATAACCTTCTTTAATTTATTATAAACACAATAGTATCAATTTATTGTAACGTATTTAACACAGCGGGAAGTCTTCGGGTTGGCTCACAGGTCAACCGGTTTCCTGATTTTTTTTGTTGTTTCATTATACCTAGTTACATTAAAGTTTTCTAAAACTGATTAAACTATCATTTCGTGAGCAGACAATGAGGACAAATTTTTAATCTTGTTATTCTGTTGATAACAATTTGCACAAATGTTATTGCTATTAATTTTGCAATCGTAATTTAACGTAATTACTTTTATCGGGGGTTTACAAATTCTATGTACATACCTACCACGTAAACCGTAACAACAAATTTACTAATAGGTACGTGATATCAATTTGAATATAACGATTTAATCGTTGAAATACACGTATCGCTGTCTAAAATATTTCAACTACTACACAAGCTCTCCCGAAACAAACCTGTACGTTGTAAATTTTTTCATCATTTCGTGGAATTGAATTTAAAATAACCGTGGGTATAAATAATTTGATATGAAATTCACAAATTACACTAGAGCCGTCGCTTATGGAATTTCACATGTGAGAATAAAAATCGATAACCCGGGGGTTAATCAAAATTATGGATGTGGAAAATTTAATTTAAAAATATTTCTAAAAATAATAAACCTTTTAAATAGAGTAAAACAAGGAAAACCGCGCCACCAACATTCCCAACTCGTCTCTTAATCAAGCAAAACATTTTTCAAATAATATATCATGAATACGATCATATGGTGTTGGTTTTTTGTCATTGTAAAATAATCAGAAACTAGTTTTCTTACCGTATTACTTTAAAATTCTTGATAACATAAAGATAAAAACGGAGTGTATTTTATATAATCACTATGACGGGTTTTCCCGATAAAAAATGACAAATTGTGATACCCAAAAAATAAGCAATAATTTCCTATGCATAGGTATGCCATGGATATATTGGAGGCACATATTATGCACTAATGAGATTCATTAACAGTATCGTCAGATCAGTTGGGCTATGACACTGTATCATAGTTCAAATAGCATTGTTACTCAACCCGTCAGCGTGGGGTTAATGCAATAGGTCAATCATCATTTGGCACCTATACTTGACCCAGATGATATTTTGTAATCCCGATGTCAGCGAGATTATTTGCGTTATATATCGATACCTAAAACAATATTATACACAGTAACGTTCCGAATCGAAAATTACATCCCTGATCAAATGGACTGAAGTATTTTCTTACTTTACTTAAATAAGAAAAGTGACCCTAAATTTGGTGCATGCAAAGTCTTCACAAGGTATAAAAATTTGATAAAATTATCTAACGATTCTGTATTAACATTAAAAGATTAGATTTTTATAATTGGTTACCTGTAGTATACAATATTTTTTCATTCTAGTATTTGTAAAAGAAAATCGACATTCTAGACGGTGCTCGATCGAGTTCTGAATCAAGAGAAGGTTCGAACCCACCAAGTTCGAGAAGTTGTTGACGGTGAAACTTGTGTAAATCGTGTCGACAAAGTTTGCCTCGAACGCAATTCCCGATATTGACAAGATCAAGAGTCGTGAATAAAATAAAATTCACTGGCTTGTAAAAGCTTGAAGAAGCCGCTACTGCAGGCCCTAAAAAGTCCCAGAAAGTCATATAGATCGTAGAGCTTTGACTATATTAAGGTTTATCGATAGATTGGTAGTGAAGGAGCAATTTCTAATCCGCCTTCCATCTTCCTATTCCCTCCGCTTTACTTCATCGAAAGCACCAAAATACCTACACTATAGTTAAACTAACCTAACTAGTATTCACATTCAGGGAAACAAAGATATTATCAATACACGTCAGCGTGATGTAGAATAATGTTCTCAAGTGTAACTAAATTCAGTTGTATAGGGGATATACGAAGGATAGCACTGTTTCCTCGGTTGGAACCGTCACGAACTTCAAAGACCTTAGGACTTAGGTCTTGTATGAACTCATGTTCTGCAGCAACGATCTGTAGAACGGTTGACAACTGTAAAAGATACAAACTAGTCGGAATATCTACGTCTAGTCTAGAGAGTCCTCTCCTAGCTTGGCAATGTCATTTCTGTCGAGAGCTAGGAACCCCTAGAGGCCGAGGTGAAACTAAATATTTGAGTTCCTCGTTGATCTCTAATATGTGACTTCTTTGAAGCAAGTTCCTTCTGGCTTGTTTAGTTATCCAGATAAAGTAGCAAGTGCAGTGTAAATATGGAGCTTCTGGATTAGGTTGAAATCTTCATCAATTGCTTGCTGCTATTATTATAGTTCATACAATACTCTAAATCACTTCCTAATGTACAATGTACTCAATTTTATCAACCGAGCTCCAACCAGGTTGAAATCTCGACTGTAATAATTTACAATTTTACGCCACGGTTGAAACTTATCAAGAATCAAGAATACAGAATTCATTATTTTAATCAGGGGAGACTTGATGAGGGGATATCGATCGTGAAGAAAGCATACAAACCGAGATATTATAATTCTGAACAATTGATTGAATGAAATTTTATATTTTTTCAAAATAATCATAAAATTAAATGTATATCGTTATACAATTCAGAGAATTATTGATGGAATATCGTCCCCTGATTGACTTTGTATATTTTTTCACGGCTTTTGGCGGGGTTGTTTGTTCAACATTAAACCGACTGAATTGAATGAAAGCAGAAAAATCGGAAAATTTATGGTCGGATATTTATTTACTCAATTCTAATTGCAGACGCTCGAATTAAATTGTTTATTTATTTTTTCTGCTAAAATATAAATTTTTGATATTTCCAACATTTCACTCTATCTCTTCTCTAGAATTTCAGGGTACAATATCTTATACCAGCAAACATATATAATATGACAGTTATACGGCTGCTCGAGCACCAACTTCGAACTGTCTTATTGTTAGTTTCGCAAGACTGGTTCATACTCCCATTCAAGGTATACCTATCACATCTGATGCTGTTTCGTAACAGTTTACTGCTCACGGAAACGCAGAAATAATGTCTTTCAACTATTTCATCGTCTACTCAAATAAGACAATTTCGAACAAAAGAAATTCTTCATTCCTCTTGAAATAGCTTGTTTTATAAATGATTTCTCCTTTTATTGTACCAAGCACTTTATAGGTATACGACAATTGTTCAAATGCTGAACAGAAGCTATAATTGGCTTGTTTTATTGGCAACTATAAATGCTTACCATCATGTCTACTTCAGTTAGATCGTTGCAGTTACGTCCAGGTACTGCACTGATGATGTTATAGTGAAAACTAACTTCAATGAATTAAACTGTTTATATAGTGGAATTCATTCATGTCTTCTTGACTTTGAGTATTTTAAACTGTTCAAATCAGCATTATCGAATAATTAATATAACTGATCTACGTAAGCCATTTTTGATATGTTAAAAAAAAACATTTTCAGATTTATGATACCGAAACGTCGATTTTTCAAAAATTTTCACTCAATCGGATGTGTCATAGTTCGAAGAATACTTAATCCTCAAAATTCCATCCTTATCTTTCATGATTAATTTACGTTATTGTGATCAACTTTATCTTAACACTGCTGCCGTGTACCAGATTAGCTTTAAATTGGGGTAGGTATACTTCTAGAGCCTGTATCTTTGATATTATATAATTAAAATGAAATTTAAGTTAGTCAAAATGTGCCTTATAAATTCAATGATTAATGCTAAATAATTAACAGTTGCTTCAAAGCGAGCTATCTATATTCTCTCCGTGAGGTATGGAGTAGGTATCATACTTCGCCCTTCTTAAAAAATTAATTTCAATTCCTTGAGAGAATTTATATGAGAAGTTAATTGTGAGTAACTTACTTAGAATAATTCTTATTATATAACAACAGGGAAAAGTCGATTGAATAAATTATTACAGGAAATATAATCAAACTCTTCGACAGTTTATTTCGTATATACTTATATTATAATTACGTATTTTAAATGCACGAATGGATGTTAGAATAATTAACCTAGATTACAGGTACTAATGCGGGAATGAAAGTGCCAAGTTCATATGAGAAGAAACGTTTCAGTCTTGTCTATAGCGATACATTCGGAACGTACGATAGGTCAAGTTATAGCAATTAAAGATTTGCATATCCACTGAATGGGAGTAATGTGACTGCAGCTAACCGTCTCCGTAAAAGACATTTATGGCTCCCTAGGTAAATGAAGTAACAGGTGAATAATATAATGGGAGTTAGCTTAATGTTAAGTTCTGAGGATTTAAATAGAGTGCGAGATTTGGTGCACGTCAAAAGCATATATTATTCATTATAACTCTCAGAATTAAGCTCAAGGATTTTCATTCATCCTCTTAACTTTTCCACGACTCTTCTCCTCATAGTTTCACTTTCATCTTACGTCTTTCCACGTTTAAAATAATAAATACATGCAATATGGGAATAGTAGAAATAGCGCGTGATGATTCCAAAGGATACCTAAATTTGTGAGATAAAACAGAAAAAACGAAAAAATAATCTTCACTTACCGAATAAAATTTATCGGGTCCAGTGGATCTGATGCGAAACTTTTTTCCTCACTGACTAATGTGAGCCATAACTGACGTTAGGATCTACCTCGTACCGAATCGGCTGTCGTGAATTGGAAGGGACGTTAATTTAGTCACGTTTTAAAGAAGATATGTTGATACCTAAATACGGAAATAAAAATTGATCTCCAAGTGCAGACTCTCTATGTATTGAAAAGATAAAAAGAGGTATTAATGAAATGAAAATATTAAAGCAAACGTGTGAAAGCTGTGCAAGCTGTTGAATACGATAACGAATTATTGTATGAATCAGCAGATGTGCGCGGTACCAATTTAATAAAACTGACTTTCATCAAAGTGCATAATTTTATCATATTAAAGTGATATTTTATATAGTTTTAGAGATTCAATTCACAGATTTTCCGGAAAACTAAACATGAATTCGTTTAGAGTTTTATCTCTAGGATAGAAGTTGTCATTTTGTGAAAAAGCAATATGGTAGCAGTCGCTTTACGGACGTATGTTGTACATACTGGCAGTATAATAAAGAGTAATTAATTGCCAAAAACTCGATACACAAGCCTTTTATCGAGCCCTTGATGGTTACTTCAATAAAAATTTGTTATCAAAACCCCCCTGTCGATTGCGAGCATTATTAATCTGACAAATTTTTGTAAAAGATCTAATTTCGATAACGAGGTAGTTTTATATTTTCCCCTTCCCTTTAACGCAAGTCACAATCAACTTGCCATTATAATTTACAGGCATTGTGCCGCTATTTGAATTTTTTAAAATTTTACATTGTCACCGCAAGACCTACGATTTATTACTTTTTCACGAGATGTTACAGTTTCGTGACCGTACCCTCACAACCAGAATTCATCTGCTGCTTTAACGACCGGCGAATTGTAGTTAAACCTGTGAAAAATTTTTTGGATGTGACGTTTTTATTTATATCATTTATGGTATCGTCTTCAGGAATTCAGGTCCATCTATTAGAAAATAGTCAGACGAAAAAGCATTTTCCTACCTGAAATTGGCTTTTGGACAAATAGGGGTTACAACCTTACCCCTGAAGACCCGGACCCTTCCGTTTGCAATCTCCCAATGCGACTTTCTGTCACCCTACTTTACACAGTACCTACGATCGACACCATCGCAAACTGTCACGCGAATTTGAACAAAGTTTTACAATAATCAATTCTTGTTATAGCAGATTATTCTAGTTTTATAAGTATAATCAGGCGAAAGCCATTGCTTTTTATCATAAGATATAATCAAACTAAAAGCAGTGTTCGTTAAGACCCTGATCAATCACTAGTTGAATTTCAGATTTTTTACTGTCTATAATTGTCCAAAAATAAACTTCTATTTGATGAACAGACTGCTTCTTGGTGCTGAAAAAATTACCTAAGGACAACTTGCTCAGATTATTTGACTAAGATGGTTAAATAAATGTGTGCTTTAACAAATTCATACCATCAGGGTTTAACGTTTTCGTCAAATCATCTGTATGGGCATCTCTCGAGCTATCGACTATTTTATACAACCTTTAAGATCCGTAAACTTTTTTTCCCATATTTTTTAAATTTCTAGAGCAAAAATTAACATATGGAAAAGATTAATCAACTACTCTGACAAAATTTGTGATTATAGGAAATTCTTTTAGGACACACCGTTTCTCCAAAATCGTATCGATTTTTGAGGTGCATATTGTTCATCTCCTTTAAACTTCTTATAGTTAAGATTCATTGGAGGAGTTCCAAGATCTTAGAAATCTTTAACGAACGTTATTTTGACTTATTTTATTTCTTCTAGTATGGCAGGACTAACAATTATGCTTCGTGAGCAGATATCAAGATTTATTTGACGTAAAATCTATGTAATGCTACCAGAGTCCACGTTTGGAATAGGTGAGGTCAACTGGCAAAGTTTGGAAACACTTAGTCAGCCATTTTATCTCTCCCATTTCGTAGTTGAGGGTGAGTTTGACAAACAACAATTTATATACCTTTGGTGAGAATTTATCACCGTTCCCAACCTGGACCGGCCAAATTTATGATTCTTTTGATCCGTGGTCGTATCAATAGGCGGATAAACCGTGTCAAATTCTATAGATACCTACTTGGGGTCGAGACTATAAGCGAACGAAAGAATATGGAATTCAGTTGAGCGGAGAAATTGATGCGTCAGATTCTTTAAGGGTGGGTGACAGACAGCAACAATTTCAAAAAATTTATTAACATAATCGAAAAAGGTTTAGCATATTCAGCTACCGGAGCTAACGAATGCTCAAACACATTATACTATACCCTACTTTACTTTTCAACCCCTAATATCGTTTACAGAGACCAAGACTTGTAGAAAGAGAAACAGTCTCAAAATACACGTTGCACAGTGTCTTGATAACGCCAAACCAAGATTGGCAAGTTTCAAAATCTGGTTTACTTTTCAAATGTGCAGTTTCGCAATTGACTTAGGGTTTGATGTGCAGCTGAGTTACGTATATCTACCAATTACTTTCAGCCTTGCTGCTGCCAGACTTCAAGGTACAGCTACAACCCCTTCCTCATTACCTGTATGTTTAAAAAGCCCCAGTTTTCGCTTGAAGTGTCGGATATTATATAAGGAAGTAGTAAGTATAGCATGTGCTAATTAGGAGATGATGCATGTATATTGAACGATGCATTTCTAATTGCATCTAATTTTATTGATTGACGGAGGTACGAGAGTATTATTGAGACAAATTAAATTCCTCCTCTTGAATCTGTTCGAGAAAAATACGTGCCGTAGCTATTTGCCATATTCATTTTGAGTAATGGCAATAGTCTTGATAACCACGCTATAAATTGTTTTATTGCTAAACCAAACGTGTGTCATAATATTTTACATGCCAAGTATCTTAATGTATCCTTTCCATCATTTATGAAGTGCAACACAACTTTGCTTGCAATTCAAGAAGAAGTTATTCCATTAATAAATCCTATAATAAGATTTTTCATACTACGTTTTGCATAGGAAATGCGATACGCAGATGTACGTTTACATTAGGCTGGCATTATCTGAGTCTTTATATTCGTTTTGTTTTTCGTTTGCCAAAAACTGGGGCGAAACAAATAATATTTAGAGATCCCTTGAGAGATTTAAATATTTCAAATCTCACCATCATCTGAAATTTAGTTTATACGAATTTTTCATTTTAGTTTTACATCTAACGATGAATAAGAAATTTGAATAAATTTTCGGATATACTTTTGTAATAGCCTAAAAATAAATGAAAAATTAAAATTGTGAATTAGATGAAAATTTATAGCAATTAATTTTGTAACGAAAGAAAAAATAAATAAGATAAGTTAATTATACAAGTCCTACCAAATCCAATATTCCACATGAGTAACGAAATACGTCACACTGAAAACTGAAAGAGAATTACTTTAACAGCGTGAGAACTTTGTTAATTGTAATACGTGTGAAAGAGATTTTTTAAAATATTGAAAAATTCATATCTTTAACGAATGAGATGAAAACGAGAAGTCTCGAAATAATTAGTTTCTTTCTGTGTATTTTGGCGGTTTTATGTAAAGCATGAAAAAAAAAAAAAAAAAACAAGCTGTAACCAAATCGAAAAAAGAGAACAGTGAAGAATAACCAAGTTGACGTGAAATACTCCGTATACTATATCTATATACATATGTATACATATATACGCAACGTGTAGCGAGATGAAATTTCATCGGAGTCAAGACTGTAACAATATTTCTGTGTAAACATACGAATTTCGATTTCCATTAGAAAAGAGATTAAATCCCAGACTTTGCAGAGACCTAAGAAGCTTGCTTCGTATTATAGAATCTTCTTAGTATATCGTCGGGTTGGTGAAGGTTCGGAAATTACTTTTAAATGAGAATTATTTAATTTCATGAAAAAGCTTGCATTTCTACTCGGTATTACTGACTATGCAGAGTACATACGTCTCCACGCACAGAAATATTTGTACATACATAGACATACCTTGCATGAGTAATGCTGATCGTAAGACTCCAATATGGCGTCGTTACAAAGAAATTCTAGGTGGATTTTGAAGTGTACCCGTCCTACCCGAAGTGTATAACTCATACCTAGGTACTGTACCTACCCCACCAGGAATCTGGAGCGAGTCAATAACGGGAGTGCTGTAGATCAAGCGCGCACCCAGCTCGGGGGGGTAGTATCCAATGGTTTTCTGCGGGAGTAGAATTTTTTTCTCGTTTCTCCCGCAGGCACCAAGACAGAGAGAAAAAGAAAGAAAGAAAAAGAGAAAGAGAGAGCGAGGTACGGGTAGCGAGGGCTGCTGAGTGACAGGAAAAAAGTTACGTAATTATTTCTCAACCGCTTTTCAACTAAAAGTCCGGAAACAAGTTAACGCCTCGTTATATTTTGGTTGATCAGTTTTTTAAAATATTCAATTCTTTTCTTCTTTTTCACTTCTTTCCGTTTATAACAAAAAGACATTAATATTTGATGGAAAACTACTGTCCACTCTTTAAGCATGAATACTGATAGTCTTCAGGATAAACAAAAATTGGTAACTATAATATAAGTAGAAAAATATTTCACAAGGGGGGACTACGAAATAAGGGTCGTCGAATTTAGTGCACATTTTTCCAGTAGGACCTGAGTGAAAAAATACGTGACCAGGTGCTTATTGGAGTGTTATCGCGAAAAAAAAAATAATTTTCTTCTTCTTATCATTTCTTACCCTTAATTGTTCTTTTTCGAATATTTTTCATTTTTTTTAATTTCACTCGTGTCTATGTAGAATTGAAAATAGTATATCAGAACTCCCATCTTTGCCGAAATGCGTTGGTAATATCTGAAATACATTTTTCTATTTCTCTGTGCGAGATAGTCTTCTCGCTGCTTTATGCAGATATATTTACATTCTTTCGCCATACCACCCTTTGAATGAACAAAAATTGAAAAATCAATTCATTTATTCATCATACATATTTCGTAATTTCAGGATTACTGTTAATGATAATTAAAATCGACGTCCGCGTATCCCCTAGTGTACCTTTGTCAGAAAAATACCCATGACATCCCCGCATCGATATGTTGCTATAATATTCGCTTTTTTTATGGTCACCTTCTAAATCAAATATTCACTAATATTTTAGGTCGAATGAATGGCTCTTGGCATTACCGCAAGACCTTATAAGTCCTCGACTCCGCGGTAAAAGCCTTAAGCCGATAGACTCGACCTGGCCGTTTGTATGCAGTGAATCTGCGAGTTAGCTTTTATTTTCACTGCAACCACACGTTCAGTCGACTTAGACTTCAGAAGATATTCATAGCAAAGTCAAAGTTTTTCCATATAAATGAGAACTAAGTATATTCCAATTCAATGAAGCTCAACATTTCTAGTGATAAAAACTTTGACTTGGTTAAGAAACAAACGTCGATTATTCCGGGGGATCATATATGCGATTTTGACGTTGTGAAAATCATTTTAATTTAATAATTCAGTTATCGAATTGCGTTGGGACAATCTGGAGAAATCTTTAGTCAGCAATAGGTGGTGAATTATTTGCCTGCAAGTCCTAGCTCTCGCTTACTAGAGCCAGAATATTTTACACCAAGTTCGCCTCCAGTCTCTGGTTCGATAGATTAGGGTATTGAAGTGCACTAGCGCTAAACGTCCGATCCTGCTGATAAAATATGCACTTAAGCGTCGACCATCTTCCGTTTTCTTTGATAGAATATCTCCAACGCTATGTCTTCATAACGGTCTGCTCGTAAAAAAGGTATTCATAAAATATGAAAGTTGAATATTTTAAGAGCTCTGTTCAGGTTGAATCTGGTGTAACCTTTTCTCGGCAGGACTATTTGTCACGACTATTTGTTCACTTGAATATAAACTAGAATGATATTTATATTTTTGAAAAACGTAACGTAAGTCACGATATACTATAAAATTGATTAAGTAAATTTACACTCATAATTATATAAAGTCAGAAAACTTACTTAACAGAAATAGTACGTACACGCGAGAGTAATCAGCTGCACGAACGGTAACTATAATTACTATTATTCATAATTTTCAATGTTTACTTATCTCACTACAGTTTCAGCTAAAACACCTGCCACCCTACTGCTTATAACATAGCACCAAGTGTTACCAATCAACGTGAGCGTTTCATTTGACAAGATTATTTATTCTAGATAATTACTTAAGTGTGCGCTATCAAATACCGCCAACAACCGTCCTACCTACTACATCCGTAGACTTCCTCGAGTCTCTTAGTTTCAGGATGAAATAGAGGGAACAGGCGGTGGAAAGGGTAGATAAATTGTATGGGATAATCAGAGGCGATCCGTCATCATCAGGGTGGTCTGACCTCCTGTAGTTGGCTTGGCACGCGCATATCGCCACTCTATTCTAAACCCGAGGCAAAGCCACAGCCAATGCGTCTTATCTTTTGGTGCAAGTATACGACGGTCCTACCGGCTCTGGCTTATTCTACTTGGTTCCAGGTATATAAGTTCATATTTAACCGGACCCAAGGGGTCTACTATAGGTGCTTAAATCGCCCGCCAAATAGGCCAATGTGCATATAAAAACGAGAGAAGCGAACTCGTGGCGAATGAATTCCGACACTCATCGATCTCAATTCTTTGCCGCTTTCACACTTGTCTAAACGGCAAAAGGTAGTTGTTGTTCGACTTTTTTCATATATTTTGTGGTTTTTTATTATTTTTTTTTTTTTTTTTTTTTTCTCACCTAAATTAATCTTTGATCAAGGGTCAGGGCCAACTTTTATTCATCCTTGTCCATCATTCATGACGATTCAACGTTGTTTGGAAATCCGGCTGAGTTATTTCTCTGAAGAATCTTCGATGCAAGTGAATAATGAATATCAAACAGGGTTGTTGCTGTTTAACGGATTTCATATCCTGACTGCTTTTAAATATGATTTTTTTAGGCGTATTATAGCTCAGGGTTGAATTATAAGCAGTTGAGTTTTTTTTACATGTATTTTATCGCATTGTGTTATAGTCGTGAGTAAGTACTGTGAAAATATTTTAGTAAAGCAAGTTTTTTGAAAGATGAACCAAGAATAACCAAGAGATGAAGTTTAATCATGGAATTCAAGGAAAAATATACACGTAATATGGTACTACAAGATTTTTCAAAGGTACATTGAATAACTCTTTTGACAGCCTTGCTTCGTCATCTTTAGACGGTCTATAAATCATATTATGATCTTATTCCTACAACTTGCGGCGTCCAGCGTTCCAGATATCAAAAATTTCAATACGAACATAGAAATTCTTCATTTTACCAAATTTTGTAATGTGTAATACTGCAATCTCTCAATAAATTATTTTTCGTTCTACTACGTTGACTACATATTGTCCTCACTGGTAATAAGTGCCTTTAAGTTTCTTAATTCTGACAATGGATGACAAGTTTTGCCATGAAGTTATATTAACGCAAATAACTTGAAAAACACCAAGAATCTCAAAATATTTTTCAATATTATAGCAAATACGTACTTTACCTGCTCGAAGAATCAATCCGTGCAATTACTGTGTTTGGGAAATCTTTGTGGTTGATTACAAGTGTTCGTGAGGCTGATTTATCGTATAAGGTCCTTTTCCAAATATGGTTACCCGAAAATGCCAATCTGCACTTTCTGTCAAGGGCCCGTGGAAAGAGATTTTCCGATACCGGATAGGAGCTACGATAAGAAGGTAAGTATCTGTATCAGCCGAAACACACCATCGCTGGTCATTTTAATGGATAAATATTTCTGCGAACGTTCTTATTGTTCTTAAATGAATTTTATTATTTGTGATGCAGATGCGGGTTGACGGTTACAAAAGAATATTTTTCTTCTTAAACAAGAAGAAGACAAGCAGTTACAATTGCCAAATGAATTTGTAATTAAATTTGAATTGATTTTGTTTTTTTGGATCAACTATTTGAATGTTTGCCATCGCGATTAATTCTGAAACATAATTACAGCGGGTCATTCAGATTTTAAAAGACTGCATTAACTCTCTTGTCCATTACCTATAGAAGATCGATATTTGATAAAAATTGATGCTTACTTTCGATTGATTAATGATCGATGAAAATTACTACGTCAATTTTCTACAGCAGCCTTTCACGAGCAGGAGTGCGTATCAATTTAGTAAATGATGGACAGCTCGCCATCCGAAAAATTCGCCACTTGAAATTCTTATAGCCATAAAATACGGTCCGTAATGGTGAGCAAAATTATAAAAAAAAAAAAATTAAAATAAAATTATATAGAATAAAATAAAAATGACGAAAAAACGAGATGCAGAGGAAAACAATTTTCTGGGGGGAAACTTTTTATCCGGAGACATATTTACATGCATGTAAAAATATTCGGAACATCTTTCGAAGGGGAAGTGATCAAATAACCGCTGGCAACCAAATTTTCCATATATTCCATTTACTGTAATCGAAGAACATCGAGCGATGTTTAACTCGTAAAAAATACTCAATAATGTTTTTAGGAGTCAGCTGTTAGTTTGTTAATATAATTCGTTCCACTTTTTGGTATCAAACTAATGATACGAAAACAATCGAGTAAAATCGTGAACGATGTGTATGAGGCCAAAAAAAAATTTCTCGAACTTTGTTTGCTACTGAAAATTTATTTTCACAATTTTTAAGGTAAACGTCAAATCGATTCGCAAACTTTGCGATTCCCAGTTATTTCTACTGAAACTTTAATATCATCCAAGTGGGAGGGTACGAGTGGCTCGCCGAACTGAGAGGGTTTAATGCATAGCAAAGTAGTTTGAAATATTTTTGCGGAATAATAGGCAGATCAACATTGAATCCCACGGAGACGTTGCGTTCGTGTGCTTGTTCAGTTGTGATAGCTGCAGTCCGATTTCAATATGAACTGAATTTCTTTCTATACCTTTCAATATAGAAATTATAACCAAACAGCAATGAGCGAATTCATATTTCCTCATTATCAGTCCAAATGGAGAACGTTGATTTGCAAATACACAAAGCAAACCATATCGATTTTATTGATTTTCTTCGTGACCAATCGCTACGTAAAATAGACACAGATGGGTAAAAGATACGAGTGAATATGCATAAGTATAGTTGAAAGTGTCTAACTTCACTAAAATCGTCAAAAATTTTCGCTGATGCAGCTTGCAGATAAATGAAAATAAAAATTCTCCTAAATAAGGCGTATTGTTTCTACTTCCATGAAATAACGATGTCGTGGAAAAATAATGAGAAGAAAAAGAAGTAACGTCTATTCGAGCTACTAGATCCTTCCTGACTAGTTGCTTATTAATAGCGAGTACTCGATCCTTCTAGTATGTATACAAAATATCACAACAGCGACCTTTAAAAGTGAGGATAACAAACTTCACTCTATCGTTTAGAACATCAAACGCGTCAAGTGGCCGTCACTTAGACTATCTTGAAATAATATTCACCCATCTCAAAGGATAGCAAAGAACACAGTCATCTGAAGTCAAAATATTGAAGAAACTAACAACAGCAGACGACACAGTAACCTGCGGATCTCGAGTGGTATTTGAAAGCTTCATTCGTATAAACTTTGTCCGATGGTTCGGAATTCTTTGAAGCCAAAGTTTCTAGTTAGAATTTGAAAGTCTCGTGAGGGAAGCATCGAGCAGCAAAGTAACAACATTTATCGGATCGTTTCAACCTGTAAAAAGGAAAAAAAGCGAATAACGTCAACAACAGCTAGCTTATGGCCAACAAAGCTTCAAGTTTTACGTCGTTAAATATCCTGTAGGTATAGTGATACAAGTTTTCTGGGTTGAACAAGTTGGATGGTAGTTACATTAGCTAGGAGGTTGGCTAATGGGGCAGGGCGAATACATTCTCTTCATTTTTCACGATTTGACGCACACTACTTAATCACCCTAAAAAGAAACTCATTTCTTTTACTGTACACTAACAATAGCTGTTAAGTAGATCGGTGTGAAAATGGTTAGTAGATATGGCTTGTATCTCGTACCACGGGATTTTCATACGAATGAATACGTAAAGAGACAGCTGAATTACTTGTCAAGCTTTCAGGAAACCCTATCCACGTGACGGAATCGTCACGTCTTTGAGGAATATCTCACCATTTCCGAGCTCCGTGGCATCAAAGACTCTTTCAAAGTGGCACAGACAAGGGTGGAATGTGGGACTCAATATTTTTCCACACTAGAAGCGAACAATTCTTTGGCTTCCTCTCGGTAGAACTGCCAGGAGATCGTCTTGATTCAAACATTCCATACTTGCATTATTCTACAAGCAAGAGGTGTCGTACCATCTGCCATATATTCACTCCTTTACCACTGAGGTAGAGTCTTTGATTTATTCGATGATACGCATCACAAACGGTGTGGATTCTCTGAAATCGAAGTTAAAAAGCTTCAGCGGATTTTATGAAATATAAAACTTGCCATTGATCTGATGAAGCGATATGTATAGCTTTGACAAATCACCTAATTGCAATGGATGATTATTCGGTGATTCGTAAGCGAAGCGTCAAAACCTGGTTAGGGAAAGATGTGTAAAGAAGGGATGTAAAGGATATAATAAAGCGGATTGGATTCAGCATAGGATAGGAGGTCAGAGTTTCTTGCCGATTCGTCGAAGGACTAATTTAAAATTTTAATATCTCTGATTCAGTCGAATCCAATCTGCAAGTTAATTGAAAGTTTGAATCGAAAGATGAACCAATTTGAATACATCGATGTCTAGGAAGTTTCTTATTACCCACGTGCCACCGAGATTGAAGACATCGGGTGTATTTTCAGCATGGATTTTTCACAACGATATGCTTTTGCGAAAATTCAATAGTAAAAATAAAAAGCCTCGACGCTACATTTTGATCGTTTTTATTTTAGTGTGTGGAATCTCTCGAACGCTTTCAGCTGTCAAAGAATGAAAAATACTTGAAATTGTGGAATAGTACGACAAAACGTTCAGCGAGAGCAAATCCGATTTTCATATAGATATACGCTCAGCGGTTGGTGTGCATGACCAACCGAACGTAAAAGAATAAAAGTAAAAAAAATATATGGAAAAAAAGCAGCCAAAGATGCAACAGTAGACGCGGAAGGCGCCTCGCATAGTGCAGAAATGTTTTAAAAACGGTAAGTCGTCGCTTATGAAAGTATTTTCACTATTATACGAACGCAAACTTTTAAAGTCGATTTGTCGACCCAAGGATCAAATTATATATCGATTTGAAGCTTTCAGATAATTTTTAAAATACCTCTAGCCATTCGGTTAATTTATGTCTTTTACTCGAAAAATTCTGCTTACTGTACGGTAACCTAAGAAAAAATAAGATAGTTAATCTTTTTATCGGAGACTGCAACTATTTTCGGTTTCAGGAAGAATTAACTCCAAAAAAGCATACAAATTCTGGCTTTGAGAACCTGTCACTTTTCCATTTTGTATAATAACAGAAATTAATAACAGTCAAAATGTATACTTAAAGAATTAGTTTCACAGAATTAGATAACTTATAAATCCGTTGAAAGTTATTCGAGAAATATTTGAACAAACTTTGAAACATGAAGGAATTCCTTGCCGAAACTCAACCAAATTATGAAAACCAAAGTGTTATTTTATAACTCTTGGGAGGTTATAAATATTGAAATATAGACCAAGTCAATGGAATGCGACATTGGGAAGAAACAAAATTTGACTCTTTTTTTCAAAAGGATATCAGGATACGTCGATGGGTCCTCACCTACGTATGCAATGTATAGGCTGTGCTTTACGTGGGTGTAGACAGTACCTACTTTATCAAAATGTACAAAATTTTACAGTTCCTCGAGCCTGATTTGAAATTCAAATTCGGTTAGATGCCAAGATGCTCCAACAATCCTTTGAATATGGGGGCAACATCTGTCATATCGTACGTTTGCGTGACGATGGACTACTACATGGCGTTTCGCGTGTATTCCCAGATGTTCAAGTCGTCGTGTCAGTCTGTCATCAACCATGAGGGTATAAACTTGATTTGATAAACACAGATGGATCTTATTGTAGTGTCTCGGTTAATCAATGTGTCACATTACCGTATTTGAATATTACTGCCCATTACCAATACCCAATAGTGACGAGTATCTGAATGAGTGAAAGAAATTATAAGTCTTCAAATATCTGTCTATAAGTGTAGTCTTTAACTACTGTAGAAAATGTCGCTGTATCACTCGAAAAGATGGATCTTTTATTCTCGTAATAAATTTTTTTCAATATCAGTACCGTACAAATTAATTTGATTTGAATCTGACAAAGAAGTACGATTAATTATAAAGAAAATTAAATTTTCTTCTGATTCTTTTGTGACAATAATTTTCTTTCGAGTTACGAGATTTTTATTACGAACTTCCGCGATTTTTGCGTACAGAAGTGGACAATTTTCTTCTTCCGTAAATGGGGTCGTATTAATAAAAAAAAATGTATTGACTTAGCGACATTGTTATTTGCAGGACAATCAAAAGGTAGAACTCGCCTTAAAAAGGGTCATTTGAGTATTGTGGTATGGCTGTGTTTCGAAGCTGATAACAGTGGAAAATGTATGTAGAATTCTTCTGTCAATTCAATTGCTTGAAAATTTCGAATAATATAATCTTGATTTCGAGTACTTGAATTAAAGAATCAGAGATAAAAATACTTGATTTCATTGATTGAGATATATAATCAAATTCACCGAATATTGCAAGTAATTTAATGAATATTCAAGTGTGCATTTACCTGATTTCACAACGTTGTTACTTAACGTAATTGGATATAATTTATTGCCTAAACTTATTGAACCTCTTCCGATATGATAATAAAACAACAGCTGGAATCCAGCAAATAATAACATTTAAACATCTTGAGAATAAATAAAAATATAAAAATAAACAAAATGAGAACAACGAATAGCAATCGAAATGCTTATTGTCAGATCACTTAATAGCAATTTATAAAATATAATAAGTATAATATGCTTATAGCTTGAAATTTCTAAGATGCTTTCAGAAATATTGTAGCTACTAGCTGTAGCTCTATTGTGCAAGTTTTACCGATTCGACATTGATATATAAAACGAGCCACTCAGAATATAAAGTAATATTTCCGCGTCTGAGTATGTTCGCAATATCAACGAAGAATATGATTTTGGATACTGTATTGTAGAATCACTAAAGCGGTAGGAATTATTTTTCGAAGAATGAAAATCGGGGTGAGATTATTGAAGAATAGTATCACGCTAAACGCGAAGTGATAAAGATGTTATTTGAAAAATATCGAGACAGTATATTCACGCGAGCAGAAAGGTAATAAAATAGAATGCAAGAGAAAGGTAAGATACAGAATAGTGTTTCAACAGATATGTAGAATCTAGTGTAAAACGAAACTGGCATTCAAGAGATATATGCGCTGACGGTGTACGAGATGTCTTGACAGCATGAACCGTTGTCTTGTACCGCAAGTTGTATGCAGATAGATGGTAATTTCAGCAAACATGCTCTGTTATTTGCATCTTAGATTTTAGAGAGAATTGTTGGATTCAGGTTTACTACCGCAAACTCACTATCGGATCGAAGTGAAGCTTTGCTTCTATTTTATTTTTCTTTAGTCCACTTTTGCTTTTTTTTTTTTTTTTATCATTTCTGCAGAGTAGTACGAACTCGGAATCAAGATCAAGATACAACATGACAAAATATTCCATTTTCTTGGTGTTCTAAAAATAAAATCTTATTTCCAAGGCAGATAAGGAAAGTGGGCGAAGAAATTACGCATATTTTCTTAATCTCAGAGTTTTTATTCCTGGCTCTGTAGTATCTGCAAAGAATCTCATTAACCCTATTGTTTATAAAGAACTATACTACCTCCGTTGTCAGCTGTCGTATAAAAGCTGTTTCTTATCAGTTAGAGATTACTTAACGCGAATACCTAGTTTTCGTTAAATCTTATTGTATTTCAGTGTAGCCCTCAAGGGAGAGTGGTTGAGATTTATTTACTGAGTCCTGCCTTCTGTCCTATATATCAACACCAACCCTCTATATTCTTAGATCTACTAGATCTGCAGCGGAATAGTCGATCATCGAAAGTTGAATCATGTCGTAGAATTTCGTGGTACAAATTTCTCTCGCGAGGTACAATTAATACAAGCTCAAGAGCCGGAAAGCAATGGATTCTACTACGGAGAGGTGTTCGAGATGTAAGCTCCAAGGATAGCGGCGAAGAATGAAAATCTTATCCTGAAAATCGACCATTAGCCTTCCAGACGCGATCGCGTTTCTATAAAAGGGTGACAGAGGATGCTACGCCCGCCTCTCGATCGTTGCTCTCTAGCTGGTAGTATGAGACTGGATTTAAGGAGCAGGATGAGAAATTGAAGGGTAAAACGACACGGGTTTCGGATTTCTATGAGATGAGCACTTTGGACGGATAAAAGGGCTCTATCTGACGGAGGGGAGAGAACGCCAAAGTTTAAGAAGGGGACTTCTGGCGGGAGTAAATCTGCGAGGAACCACCGATTGCAATAGGTACCGCAGGCAACCCGACTACGTAGGCTACGACAATCGATATTTCATTGATGTGGCCCTGAGTAAAGCTCGGCGACGAACGAAGGTGGAAGATATATTATAGAAGTGGTTGTTTAATTCAAAACACTTTCTACCCTCATGTGAACAGAAGAACTTACAAGTGTTTAGCATTATCCTGCTCTGTACGGTATGGTTAAAGTGATACCATAACTACACGATCGTGAAGAATTAAATAGTTGTGTTTTCACATCATTTATATGAAATCTAGTGGCAGATATTCGTCAATTTACTAAAGGGCTACTATGAAACTGCAGATGGAATTCACATTGAACTACTATGGTGTGCCATTAATTTCCACATATTATCAACGGATTTCATTAGTATTGAATTATTTGTATTCTAATAGTATCACCTTGAAGGAGTCACGAATGTGATAATGGAATTATCCCGTATCGCAGAAAAGTGAATTCCGTTAAAGTATTAACAAGAGAACATATTCTGAGTAAACTTTGTCGATTCAAATACAACTTTGCAGACGTGTAAGGACAGGGGGTAAAAATATGAGAAAGGTATGTTCTTATAAAATCGAGTTACCTATACCCTTTTTTACCCAAGAAAATTCCGCACTTTACTGTTGAATAGCTTCTACTGGAAAAGTCGAAGTCATTCAAAAATGTTCAGGATAAAAATTGATTGGTATAACATTTCTAAAGTTATGTTGTGAAGACAGAAGGGAAAAAAATTTTTTTGCTGTTGTTTTATAGTCTAAAAAAAATTTGATAATAAGCAACTTCTGTCCAAAGCATTCTTTTTTTCATCTCTGCAACAATCCTGTAGTTATAATTCCAGAGTTTTAGAATGTTGTTTCTAGTTGTATCAGGGGTGAAATGTAATCTCAGTCGACACAGGAGACAATGATTGTCTTATATTACTTCTCTCCTTTCTGTAAGACTGACAATAAGAAATTTTATTAGAATCGTAGACGGACACTTATGGCTGTTAGAGCTTGATTCTAAAGCTGCTGAAAAATCGTATTCTGGAAATGAATGGTACGTATCATGAATATCTATGAAATACGACTTATGAACGCGAATAATTGTCACGATTTGACATCTGTGGATATCATCCGTGCCAATGGAATTACAGTTCGTCTGAAAAGAGTAATCGACTAACTTCGAAGTACGTGCGTTCTGTTAAGCACCGGATACGAATTGCTATATGTATTTATGAATCTTTACTACCATTTGAAATCCGCTATCAATGTAATATAGTTATATTCTTTCAACGATATATCATGCAATCTTCTTTTTCTATGAAACACAAGAATATGTAGACATGTACTTATAGCATAACGAATCTGTTCACCTGAAGCTCGGTGGAATTCATACTCAACGTTAGTAATGTACCTGACGTTAATTATAGTCCTTATTAAGTGACGAGAGATGCTAGTACCTTATCCATGTCCACTGACGATGTTTATGGGATGAGTGCACCAGTATGGTGGAGGGCATATCCCTGACTTCCCCTAGTTTTCTCTCGTTTCCCTTGGGCAAAGGAGTAATTAACGACACTCACTGTGAATAACTTCAGAAGTAATTACTTGCTTTCCACTGGCTTTGGTCTCAACCAGTCGTTCGTTCTTAGGCTTGCGGATAGCTTGACTGTGTTTAGTCGGCGTATAAAATTTGGCACAGCCGCTAAGACAGAACTACGGTTGATGTGGTAGAACAGTCATGTAGCTTATGAATTTTAGGTTTGCCAGTGTGCTGAGATCCTGATATCTATGTCGACTGCTTTGTCTCGCAAAATAGAAACAGTACCACGTAAGCGGTGATAATCACTTGATCCTAAAATCCTGGTTGCAAACTTCAATATAGTACAACATTTATGTGACCTCTTCACCAAGGAAATTTTAGCTTGCATATATAAAAAATGCGATCAGAGTTAAAGTGTCGATAATATCTGGTGTGGTATATGTAGATTCAAATTTTATCCCCGTACGAAACCACAGTACTAAAACTTAACGAAATTGATTACTTTTCACTAAGAAAAAAAGGGAACCTTTTCACAAAGACTAAGAAATCTAAAGTTAGCCTCACTAAGATACTATACGTAATAGTATGGGATTACCGTATTGAACAAATAGCACGCGAGTATGCGTGTAAAGGGGTAGTTCACACCTACCCCAATAAATATTATAGAGCGCGTGTGAAATACGATAAAATTTGTCGTTATGCCTGAATGAAGGCGATGGAGGTATCAGATAGACTTGTGCTAGTTTACGAGTGTTAATTTTTGTCTGATTAATTAAACTAAAACTAAATTTTTCACTCCAAATTACCATCAGGGTTTTTAATTTGTTTATTGTTACCGACAGCGCGATCCATATTAATCACATGGAAGGGTTAATTCTGGGAACGAGGTGTGGTAGCAAAACTAGCTTTAGAATATTTCACTAAAACGTATTCGTCTATCTTTATAGGGTCTATTGTTAGGCCAGTAGATTTTGCGGGAGTGGCAACCCATCAAATTTTTGTTTTCATAATAAAACCCTTTGCATAAACACTGTGTCTGATTTGTAGAGCTGGAATCCTTGGGGATGTTTCCACATGGTTTTACCGATTTTCTGTGCGTCCCAAAAGCTGTAGTTTATATGGCAGTACTCTCCCGCTTCGCAGTCGTGTGACAGACTAATGAATTTTAGGCGACGTTTCCAAATTTATATTGTTTGATTTTGTCCCTCGTTACAAGGTATTTACCTATGTATATTATACACACTTGCGTTTACTTGTAGGTGAATGTATACATGTATATATGTACGTATATATCAGTGCAGAACATTTTGCCTGTATCAAATTTACATAAAGTGGGTGTGACTCCACCTCGTTCGTTTATACCGTTTTACTGATCCCTTAGACCTTGATGTATCGTGCTGCATTGTAATTATAGGGTTGCATGCTATCGTAACAGCTTGCAGCTAATTTTTATGCGACAAATCTACCCCAGACATTTTTCTTACGAAAAGAAATACGAGAGGTTGGGATAAGAAATTTATGAACACAGTTCGCCGTTTTCTATACCGCGCTTCTGTGTCCCAACATGCCTGTCATATGGTTCTATGTCACGCGATGTGTTGAGTTGCTGCTGAACTTTTTTTCTATACTGATTGATGAAACGTACAATAACTACAAATCTAACAATTTATTTCCAAGTTAAAGGCATTTCTGCAATACACCCCGAGTTAAATCATAACAAGGGTCAATTTCTCATGCTGTGCATGGAGGTGGTCAGTTAATAGTAAAGTCTCGCATGTTTTGTAAATCAACAAACTGTCTTGTCCGTGAAAAATGTTATCCGATTTGTTTACCTGAGACAAGAAATTAGTAATGCCCATGCACGAGATTCTAACTCGATTTTCTCTTCTTCGTTAAAATCCGCAATGACTTTACCATCAATTTGTTGAGGAATGCTCGGCACGGATACTTGATAAATTGTATAGATTACGCTGTGAATTGTTCTTCCGGATTAGCATTATTCGTATTTCAAGCTCTGCACGTTCCGTTCGGAAAAAACAAATAACTAAAATTAATGTCATCATATCACGGTTCAATTGAGGTACAAATTGGATCACTCAACTCAAACGATTGCAGTCAACGGGTGGTAATACCATAACGACACGCAATGCTGCAGAGGATATTTTGAGTATACATATAGGTATGCGTGAACTCTCATTGTTTAACATGACCGTATTCATCAAATTAAATAGTTTCCTGTCCTCCTGGTTTAGTGACCGTGTGAAATTGTCATTTCAGCCGGACATCTGAATCTTTCAAAAAAATTTACATATATCAAGTATCAATAAATTACATCTGTAGTTACGCTTTCGAGATAAACCTATCACAGGATTTTTTTCTGCATAGATTTTTCTATTAAAACTAACATAAAACGGAAGACTGACTTTGTAACAATTTTATTATTGAATCTTGCTCCGCGATACTTACCATGTGTGCTGCATTTTTATGTGAAATGAAACTCCCGTATTTTCCATACCCACGTCTCCTTTTGTACTCGGTGTATATATAGTCCCATTTACGATCGCATATCGCTCAATCCCTACTAAAGAACACGTCTTATTACTTTTTTTCCACTTCCATAATTTTCACTATCACGTGCAAAAAAATTCACTTGTAGCTAAGACATGCATCGCGTGACTTTGGATATATACGATAATAGGTAATGCTTTTTTATCAAGCGTGGTTCGTGTCGAGTTATTTCATGGGTATGGACCTTTCCTGTTATTACAGATAAATTCCTTAACAAATGGTCACCAAATTTGATACCAGGCTCTATTTTCATTCCACATTTGACGCTTTAATCGTCATATACCCATATGCACTTAGTTGCTACCTCAGTTACGCTTAGAACTCCAAATAGGTGGCGTGGCTAAGCATACATGTGCTTTGCAAGTATAAGTGTCATGCTTATAATATATGTCGCACAGTAAGTTTATAGCCACGCATCAAGATTGAAAATAAATATGAAACGATATTTCTTTTATTTCTTTTCACACAAGAAGGTCTTTCTAACTTGCCTCTTTTCATTCGTAAGTGCAGGATACAAAAGGAGTTTGGGTTTTTATTTATTTATTTATTTTTTTTTTTAAATCAAAGGTTAGTTTCTTGTTCCGAGAGGTCAGGGTCCAGAAAAAGGTTCAGTCACGAAAACTTTAACAGTAACCGTCGTATACTTAGACTAACGTTTATATATTCGAGGCATGTGGCTTACAGAAGTTAATGGAGAATTTCATTCAACTGGAAACTTTTAGCTACGCAGCTATTGACCTTCGCTACTACTTTTGGGGTTCAAAAATACTAAGCCGTTTTATTTGGCCCCATAATAACGATCAAGTATCAGAATTATCCGTTTTCCATATTGTTCTGGTTAATTACTGCAGAAAGAATATTCCACACGAGTAAGTAGCTCTGTGAAAACTATTACAATGGCGTGAGTTTATATTGCGGTGAAAAATGCTTTAATATTTCACATTTCTTCGTTGAAAAAAAAAAAAAAAAAAAAAAAAAACAGAAAAAATATTTCGTGTCTGTTTCATTGAATTAAAGTCAGAAGTTTTTCTAGATATATGCATAAGTGCACGTTGGTTGATCTCGTTAGTTATTTTCTGCGTCTGTACGAGATTACGAACGCTATGGTCGTTTATACGATTGGGATTTCCCAGTAGTGCCATTTGAATTTCCCGCTGGTTTATACACACACATATATGTATACGGATGAATCTACCTTCGAAGATGTTGCATATAAATGTATAGGTGTGATAAAAGCAGGCGCTTGGGATGGGCCTCAGGCATGTTTCTTTTAAATAAGAATAATGGTAGCAAAAACGAAGGGGGAGCCGCTAAAGGCTGGTAGAAAAATTGCTCTAGAATTTCTTGATGGGGGAGACGCGAGCCAATGAACACGCCTTCTGAATACAGTGGTCTCATAAAAACCGTTTCCATTACCAAAACACGCCTTTTCAAATATTCCCGCGTTCACAATATGACGAGTAAACCAACATCCGGAGATACGGTGTAAATAAGAACCCCCTTGTCTCGGAAACAGGCTCGGGCGCCTTAGTCTTCATGAATTAACGATTCATCTCTCTACTAAGTTCCCATGTAATCAGCATCCTGGTCCCGTAGTAATCATTGTTATATTCTCGAGTAAATACCTACCCCATTTCTGATCCGAGCTAAGCACAGTCCTTAGCCTCATACGGTGTCTGCTTTTGAATTCGACTATCTTGATTCGCAACGAAAGAGAGAGAGTCAATTTTTTTTGAGACTGTATAGGAGAGAGTATCGCGATGGATATCTTAGATTTTAATACTCTGGACAACTAATTTTTCCCATTCCGTATTCACAAGAACAAATTTTGAAATTTATTTCCAAAATAGCATCCAGATCGATAACTTACTCTGAATATTACCGACCGTTGTACAGAAGGTACGGAATTTAATTATAGAATTATGCGTAACGTATTGGAAAAATGCCTTAGAGGATTAACAAATTCGAGAGACGGACACACGAGTGACACACGAATGCGGGCGTGCGGGCATCCTTCGTAGTATTTTACCAAAGGCAATTATACTACGATGCTTGCAGCTTGTTCGGGGGGCGAATGTATAACCTGACTCACATCAATCACTTACCACGCGATACGGGCGATAGTACAGCTCGCCAAAAGGCCGGTGACCACGCGAGGCTGAACACTGAAAGCTGAAATCGAACAATAGCCACCGGCGACCCGAAACGCAAAATAACCATAAAAAAAAATTGCAATTTTTCAACAAATATTTACAAACTAATCGACTTCGAGTTGTAAAATGGCTCTTAAATTATTCTCGATATTTATACTTGCCCACGATTTTACGAAAATTATTGCAATTTAAGTGACACCCTCGTCGTTGGATAATATAATCGTAAATATATTTAAAAATATTATATTCTTTCATTGATTCAAATTTATCATCTTGCAATGTTGGATGGTTCTTGGTGGTTCACAAACAATCACTCAAGACATATTTAAGTGATAAAAAATGATACGCTAATGCGTATACCATTAAATTTGTTTAAAAAAACGAATTCGAATATGACTGATAAAAATTGTAAAGTTTTAGTAAAAGAAACGAACGTGGACTTGACATCTCGTGAAAAATGTGTCACACAAAAAATATATACCATATACAGCTCCCTCAATGCTGTTTAACTTTTCTCAGAACCTTATTTTCTTGTCTAACTATCGATAAATGTAAATATTAGCTCTTTCTACTTCAGGAAGGATTTTTGGTTTTATTGTTAAGTTGAAACAGCTGCTAGTAAAACGAATTAAACTTTTCAAGTCTTAGCAGAATAGATTTTGCCTTTCTACTGCGCGATAATATTTCGTAAAACGTCTGTAAACTCTGACATCAAGTAAATTTTTAAATTTTTTTTATGAAGCATTGGATTTTCGAAACGCTGGATTGTCTTTTTTTTTTTAGCTACATTTTTCGGCTAACGTATAGGAATAACGATGTAATATTTACGAGCGAGTAATTATTTTTTTTCTTTATTTGTATTATTTTTTTTATTTTTTGGTCAGATCTAATATTTCATTCGAGTCTGTCGCATCGTTCGGATATTCAACATCTGCGCGGGTGGTTTCTCCGACGTTGGGGGGCCAGAGCGAAAAAATATTACAGAAAAGAGAACGATCCGGGAACAAAGAGATAAAGGACGGGAAAAAAGAAAGAAGACGAAATGGAGAATGTAAGAGAAAAGTCTGACAGACGGACTGAGCATGACCTAACCTTTTACTGCATATCTTAATGTTACCTCGAAAAATAAATCCAGGCCAAAGAGTTTTTTTTTGTTTTTGAATATTTTCATTATACTTTCCCAATTAAAAAAACGTTTTTTTGTTTAAAATTTAAAGACATCGTCGTACAATCTCGTGATTTATATCACACCTATAAAGATAATTTAATTCAATACCATATGATTCGGACAATAACGCTGAATTGGATACAGTAATTAATTCAAGCCTCAGATAGAATTGGGAAATCATAAGCTTGGATCGGTGAAGCTTATAGGCCCAGACCCGAGATCTTGAATCCTGTGGGAGCCAAGGAAAATGGTCGTAGACGAGTATCCGGGAGATGCGAGGCTGGGCTACCCTTATCTTAGTTGGATATGCTGATGACGCGTAAACTTTCTAAATCCCTGAGTTTTCAGCGCCACCGTAAAAATCAAATCCACCATGGCGAGGAAGTTCTTGGAGCCAAACTAAGCCCCGTATGAAACCCAGCCGGTGTGATTAAAGTAAAGCTCCCAACGATGGTGCATTCACGTCACGTGGTAGAAACGGGTTGAAACTTCAAACTGAAAATTTTCCAAGGTCAGTTTTACCCAACAACCAAATCCAATGATAAATATATCGTCTTCACGACGATAGATAAAAACTTTGTCTCATATTTAATTTACGCAATTTATAGCATAATAATTTTTTTCAATGTTTCACACGGTTATTGAAAGAATTTTTAAACTTTTTTGAAACGTTCGAGTATTTCTAACAGTTCGATGCGATAGGCTAGTAGAACGAAACAAAGTAAACTAAAAATTACCTTCTGGAAACTGTTAACCAAAACTGGTTACCCAAACTCTGCCATCCACAGCTGTTGGAAAAGACTTAAAGTTTTCACAGGCTATATTATAAAGTTAATCATCTTGACATCAGAAAAACGATTTTCTACATAAGCATTAGTCAAAATTATGCACTAATATCCGACTACGATGACTATCCTAAAAATAAAAATTATTTTCAACTCGTACAGGAGCATTTTTTAAATTTCATGGATAGATTTCGCAAATATCTATAAGATCGTAGGTATATGGGATCCCATGGGCGCAAATGTTGATTTTTTCGCAAATGCAAAGTCTGACTCATTTATATCTCGTACGTAATTACGACAAGATGATTTTTACGTCACATCCTCACGTTTCATCTAAATGCCCCGGATGTTTTATATCAACTTTACCCGCGTAGTTTACGAAGCTGTTATTTGGAAGGCCATTTTACGTGGAACGTGTAGTATCTACTTAACTACTTACCCTTAAATAGGATACCACCAAAGTATCGTTTCAAGTGACGTCTTGTCTTCTTGACTCGCACCATCTTGCTTCGAACCCTCCACTGGCCCATCGATCACCCCCTTTACTAGCCCTAGCTGTGAGGAAAATAGAAAAAGAAATCACGTTGCTCCGCTTTACGTCCAAGACACCTGATGAGAAATGCTGAAAGGCTAAGCCTTCTCTCTGCATTTCTCAGCTTGCTACGAGCCACCCTCTTATAGTCTTGTATCTTGAATTTTTTTATTTTTTTATTTTTTTTTTTCGAAAACGTGTGTTTTTGTCGTCTTATACTAAATGTCGCGGAATTTGGCAATATCAGCCAAGAGAAACTCGTGCACAAAGCCCTCGGTCCGATTTGTAGATAACTTCTAATTAAAGATGAGACTTCGAAGGATCTCGGGAACGATAGAAGGTTTTTGCTGCTAACCCACTTCGTCTAAAAGTGGTATAGGATAATCAAATCTCCTGTAGCAGACGGCTTTAGTCTCGCGACTTTTTAAGTCATTGCATTGTGTCCCGCCTTATGTACCGCTATTTGTATGATTCAATGTAACTCCGCAAATCAAAGATTGGGGTGTAGCTAAGAAAAGATGAAGCCTAAAACTTGTGCAACAGTAGCAAGTATTGATGTATGGAAAATTTGAAGAAAAAAAAATGAGTAGAGGTAGAAGCGAGGGTGAAAGTTCCAGCCCCCAAATGTCTTAAATTTATAATTCATTGAAATCGACGTTTTTCTCGATATTAATCCCGATATTTTCCTACCTAAACTTGTTTCAAAACGGTTCGATGGTTTACTATAGTTTATTGAATTGCGTAAAGATTGAAAATTTCCCACGGTGGTAAAGCAAGAGAACTTTTATCAAGTAATAATAATCATTATCGGTAGATTTTATGGTGGCTATTGAAGCGTTAAATTAATGACCCTGAGGTGCAAAAACGTATGACTATAAAGGAAGGACTCAAGTTATTATATCGATCGTATGAAAATAAATAATTAATGGGTACTTCGATGCAGGGTTCAGAAGCATAGGATCGTGGATATATACGGATGGAAAATCACGAGCAAAGTTAGTCGTGTTCATGAACAAAGGGTTTTTCGAAAACACAACGAACTAGAACAACCATTCAGACGCGGAACACGCTGCGTAACAAGAAGCCAAGTTTCGCAAATCGAGCGAGCAATAGTCTAGTAGGATATACATCCCGCCGCTAACCCACCCCAATTCGCATCCCTCTCAGTTCAGCAGTAAGAAATCCCTTTAACCTTCTTCTTTCTATTCCTTACCGTTTCCTCCCTATATACCGAGGACCAACCAGGCCACACTACTTCGAATGTTCTTTTTCTTCGAACTTTCTTTTAACCTCCTCGTCCTATTTCCAAGAAACGACGATAACCGGAAGGCTTTTACTTATTGTTTCCAACGGTCAATTCTATATTTACACTGAACGAGAATTCTTCTTCCTAGTTTTTGCGATAACGAGAAACGTGCAAGTATTTTCTTTTCAGAAAACTAGTACTCCATTTTCATAAAAGTTTAGCAAGCTCGTGCAGAGGCCGAATAATAACAAGTCACAAGTTTTGATAGCTTATAGGTATGTATACCATATACCTATATATGCATATATTATATATTGTTATTAGTTCATTTTAATAGCCTCCTCAAACTGATTGAGAGTAGACGTCATATAACTGTTAAATTCGTAACTTTTTAATTCCCATCGCTCTTTTTATTGCCTAAAACTTTGTCGCTTTCCAATTTTACAAGCCACCCTAATTCGCACTTGTGGACCAAGTTTCAAAAGCGTCCAGTTGGCGGTGCTGAGAATCTCTCGAAATATTATTAGCTCTATACCCGACGACGAGACGCAAGCCGACTCAGACGCGTATTATACGACGGGCAACAGGAATGACTGAATAAACTTTTTACGTCGGTTAGGCTAACTTTAATTTGCGTACAAATCTTGGTGAAATGGGGCTATTTCCTGCACTCCCTTTTCTCTCTCTCTCTCTCTTTTTTTTTCCCTTGCCTTGTCTTATCCTCGGCCATTCCTCTACCATAACGACATCCACCGTGACCTACATTTATGATTAACGGAAAAAAGCGAAGAAAAAGAACAAAAAAAAAAAAAAACGGGAAAAAAATGATACAAAAAGTTGAAAGGAGGAAGAATACGCTATAAATCACAAATCGCAAATACGTTGACAATGAATTTGATATACATGAAGAAATGTAAAGGTAGGTATATAATAAAAGTTGTGTAGTTAAAATTTTGAACAGCCAACCCATTAGCCGAAACATGTATTTATAACGGTGGCATCGTTGAGTAGAGCCGATTCTCTCACAACGAGACTTATTTCCTCCAAGTTATTTCATTTCCGCTCATTCATCTCCCTACAGATAAAAGCATTGTTCGTGGTCGGCAACGCGTTACCCTTGTTACTTCGTTGAGGGTTCAACGTAACATGAAGCGATCTTTGTTAGACGTTGAGGTTATAGAAACTGGTAAAAATTACATTTTATTTTCTTTCAAGTTTACTTTGTCAAAGGTGAAATTTTTACACCGCAACTTCGAGCGTTTTTTTTGCATCTATGGGAATTTATCCAGCAAATAAAAGCAGAGCATTTACCAAATAACCTATTAACGCTAGAGGCCTTGCCTCGAGGAAGACTTTTCAGAAAACTCTTTAGTCCACCAAATCGCTTAAGCCGTTTCAGAGAGGATGGTGCGGGGTGCCAAAAAAGGCGAAGGGGCGATAGGAAGGAGGACGTCTTTCGCAGACGCCGAAAAGGCCTGATTTAATCCGAGGTGCGGTTGAATTCTGCTTGAATTCCACTGGATTTCGAGTGCTCGCTAGTTCCCACGACAGCGAAAGTGCTTTTCATAAAACGCCGCAACGTCCCCTCTTTAAAGAACCGCGATTTAATTCAATTTTCATAAATTTCCAAGGTTGAATCTGCGGTTTATGATAATAGGAATCGTCGACTTACTGTACGCGCAAAGATATCTAGACTATGAAGTTAACTTTTCTGCCGAAAGAAGAACGACTACGATCTCTCGTTGCAAAGTAATCAGTTCGATTATCCATGAATCGATATCGCCGTATCTTGTTTAGACAATTTATACACACACGAATAGATGTGCAATGAAACGTGTTGAGGTTATAATTTAATGCTTACGATCCATTAATCTTGAATAGATAATTCCAAATCGTACCCCAGAACAATAATATAATACCCTAAACATACCGGAAAAGACGGTTTTTCACGGTTCTATTCATCAGTCCACAAATCCATCCCATTACCAGAATATAAGTTGACATTCAACGATTGAAAACAGATTTTTTTTTTCCTCAGAAGCAACCGTTAAACTTGGACATACTCAATTTAAAACCCTCTACACTTCAAATTTTTCTATATGATAAAGATATGATCGAAGATAAAAGAAGAAGTGATTTGATAAGTAGATTAATGGCATTTGATCCAAGTGGCAAGTAAATACGTATATCGTGGCTATAGCAGACAAAAAAGCAAAGAAAATTTAGACATTTATCTTTAACGTACGATGGCATAATAGACGAAGTGTCTGTTAATTCTACCACGAAGTGATTGGGATGGTGTATGGACGAGGACGCTTGTTTACGACAAGAGATAGAGTTGTATCAGGAGGAAAAAAAGAAAGAATTGGGTGAAAATGCGCTAAATCGAGATAGCGACTCGAGAAATAGAATTCTTTCTGCAAAGACAAAAAAATCGATGCACAAAAAAAGAGAAAAATCGACCAAAGTATAATTCCAAAGACGCAAAATTTTCATCAAGAATTAATGTGAACGCGACCGTGGATTTATCATACACTTTCAATGGAAGTAGCGATGCGCATGCAAAAATGTGAAAAACAAATTAAATTGCTTCAAGCAATATACCAACCAGACCACGATACGAAAAAAATTCTCATCACATTTTGGTTAGAGGGTAGACCTATTGGATTGGTTTTATTCTGAACCTGAGTAGGTATATTAAAATAAAACTGATGTTTCTTTTGTCAACTAAGTATAGAGACCCTATGCAAAGGCAATTTAAGGATTGAAATCGGGGAAAAAAGAAGGACATTCTACACAACAATTGGCTGATTGTAGAATGAGTAAGATCTCAACCTTCCAAGTGTTACCATTGAATTGAAATACACTCTGTCAATCCTATTGTGTTGAATGAATGGATGTTAGTGAAACCAAATTATCGTCGATACTATTCAAGTATCATTTTCTTGTATTCGTATAAATTCATAAATTTCATGGTATTTTTTTATTCCATGGGGGTATAGATGTATGTGTGCACAAATGCATACACCGATTTTTATCAGTCCGTTTGAATCTAACGTCCTTCATCATCATAGTGAAAGATACAACTTTTCGTGATATGATATATGATCGTCCGCTTGTATCGGAATGATATCGTAAAATGGCAAAGCTTTTCTAGTTTTGAACAAAGCGCATGTCGACTAACGGAAAACGCTTGAGAAAGTCGTACTTTTAACCGCTCTTTCAGGTAAAATCTTCTCCTCGCTTACCAAATATGTTTTAAATAAAACGCTAGCCCGGCACGTATTTTCAGTAAACAGAGACGAAAGATAGAAAAGAGAAGCGAAGAAATCCAAACAATATTTTGAATTGCTAAAATATTCAGCTGAATACATTGCGCCTAATATTATTCGACGTATAATAAGTGGGCTTCGCCAGAGAATGCTGGTTCTCGTGGTTGATTCTACCTTTCTGCGTCGTTATTCGCATCCATTTGCATTTGATCCAGTTGCCAGCAGCCTGCTATTTTGAAATGTTTGAGTTGTGGTTAATGAAAACTAGAAGAAATTATCAAACAACTATGAGATTAGAAATAGAAGATATTAAACATCAGACGCGATCTTCTTTGGATTTTTTATTTAATGATAAAATAATAAGAATGCTCACGTTATCCGCTAGAAAGTTACAGGCCATCGAATTCAGCGCCCCAAATTTGAGCCAACTAAACGACGGATTATCATTTTCAGTGATCATATATGCTTTGATTGGAATGACCTTTGTTGGACTCGAAAATATTGAATACATATACGTATCGATACTTGCACAAACAGTTATTCAACATATGCTGAATGTTTCAATTTTTATATCTTTTTCATTATCCTTTCGGTCCAACGGTTCATATGAATGAAATGATGCATGTGCTTTAACCTCGGATTAGCAAACCAGCCTTTCCACAAATATTAATGAACGAGAGTATAGCGAACGATTATGGTGGCAACGAATATCAATAAGCAAAAGAATTCAAAAAATTGAAAGATCAATGAATCATGTCAAATGATTTGGCTTAGTTTTTCAATCAAAAATAGATCAGAATTTACCACCTCGAATATCTGGTTATATTTTAATAGACATCTCTGCTAATATCTGTCATGTGAGAAATGGTTTCATTGGACAAATTTTTATTTTTTTATTTTATTATTTTAGTCTGAAAACGTATTTCGAGCAAGGAAAAAAGGGAGAAGGATCAGTCTTTGTAGTGTGGGCAGAGTAAGACTACATTCGCTCGTATACATACACAATCGTATACGCGTACCTATTCCCAACGAGCTACGACAACTTTACAGCGCTTTGATCCTTCCTGCCCGTTTGACGGTGGTCGAGTAGATTGAAGCGTCAAACCCATGGCCAATCATTGCGGAGAAATTCCGTGAACAAAGTCTTGCTATGCGACAAGAGGTTTGAATAATTGCTAAACATTTATTGGAGTTGCATAGCTCTAAATCGTCTAAACAAACCGAAGTTAGGAAAGTATGCACACAGCTATCGATATGAAGGATATGTAAATCGCTGTCATTTACAATCCATCAATTGTTCGTTTCTCAACTCGACTCCTGTTAATAGGTATATTCTATTAAAAAAGATTCTTATTCTCCGATTCACTTCTGATTTCCATCGAATTTAATCGATAAGTATTATGTGAGCAGTAAATGCCTGATCGAATCTTCGGTATTCGTAAGCAGTGCCAAAATGGTTAAATTCTTACTGTTCAATTTTCTTTTTGTTTTATTTGGTACTCGTGTACGAAGCTGCGAAAAAATCGACTATTCATATAGAGGTAAGTTTGTTATCCACAATCATGAAGAATATTTTTTTCACCAATTCTCAACATTCGCTCCAATTCTTCGTGGCACCAAAGCTGTCATATGCCAGCTGCGCTTGTCAATATGGGCTTACTATGACCTCATACCAGAATTTTTTTCCTCCCCAAGAAGAGATAGCATCGATCGAATCCACCGCAAGACAATTTCGGAGTTTTTTTTTTTTTCTTTTCGTTTCTGTTGGACATTCGTGCAGGCTTTGTTCATTTCAGAACCTTTTACGGGCACGTCTCAATCAAGCTGGGAATTCGTGAACTAATATATTGAATGACATTTTCTACGTGGATACACTTGTATCTGACATATCTGATTTCTAATACTGGATAAAGAACTCGTTGCAGATCTTTTGATTACGATTGACTAAACCGTCACTCAACTCCATATCGACATGTGATTTGCTCTCTCAATCAACCATACCATTATTTGGGAAATATATTTACTTTGAATTTCTTACGGAGATATTAAGACGCAAGTCTGAATTGACATGACCATCGTGGTCGATATTCAATTGATACTTATTTAATACGATCATTTCCAGGCCGATACACCCGCGACGGTCAAGTAATGAGTGATTACGAAATAGTGGTACCCAGGAAAGTCCTGATTGATGGGCAATTTCTCTCATACCAAATTCCCCACCACTACAAGCGCTCTTACTACAAGGGTCGTCGAAGAGATGAGATGACGCCAGATGACATGGTACATTATCGAGTTGCCATTGACGGCGAGGAGCATCATCTAGAATTGTATCCTAACCACAATCTTCTTGGCCCGGGAGCCGTACTTGAGAATCGTGTGTTGAAAGCTGGCCAGCCGGCAACGGACGAAGAATTTCTCAGGAATGCGAAGATGAGGCGGTTAAGAGACACCGAGTGCCATTACCATGGTGGTGTACGGGATCATAGCCAGAATAGTGCGCTATCCGCCTGCTACGGTCTTGTTAGTTAATGTTCTACCGAAATATCTCCTTGGCCATTCTCTTTGTATGTGTGAACCTTGAAGTTTCGACAAAATAATCGACAAACACGTTTAGCGAATTGCAATAATCTTTCATCATTTCACCAGCAAGAATCTTATCTACATTTAGATCTTTCACCATGCAGCAAAAACGTGTTAATTTCCTGGTATGTTACCAGTGAAACGCGAAAAATCAAACTCTCTAGACGACATAAGATCATGTTGATCATTTGTTGATCATTTACAGGCTGGGTACATCCGAACTAAACGTTCATTGTACATGATCGAGCCACTCGAGGGGCATGATTTTACAAAAGATATTGAGCATCCGCACATAGTTTACAAGAGAAGTAAAGACGATATTCAGTGGGATGGGAGGGCTCTGTGCAACGTAACACAAAATCTTGCAAACGAAATAGCAATGCGAACTGATACTAGGCGGAAGAGGAACTTGTCGAAGGATCCGAAGTCTTACACCGTTGAACTAATGGTAGTTCTGGACAAAACACTTCTCGATTACCACAAAGATTTCGACGTAGAAAATTACGTGCTCACTTTGTTTAACATGGTCAGTTTGATAGCAAACGACATTATAATGTCAATGCAGCCTATTTTTCTAATCGCATTATTTTTCGTTTTTCAACAGGCTGCTGGTCTGTTTCAAGACTCTAGCTTGGGTGTCCACATGGAATTAGTCATAGTTAGGATCATAAGATTAGAAGTAGAAGAAGACGAGGTTTGCGCTTTCAATAATTTCATTCATTGATTTCAAACAGGGTACCCTTAAAGTCTACAAAAATTTGCATATTTCATTTTTGTCTTGAACTTTACTTTATGATTGGTTCGAAGTATTTTTCGATTCAGACTTTGCTTTGAAAATAAATTGTGAGGCGACCGAATTGCCCAGAAAAGTGTAACTAATTCACGAATCTGAATTCGAATCTCGTCCAATTCCTTCGCTCCACAATCTCACGCTTCATTAGTTAGCTCAATTTAATATTTCTCAACTAAATGACATTACAGATGAATTTATCAGTAAACAAAGATGCTGACTCAACGCTAACGTTTTTTCAAAAATGGCAACAAAAAATGAACCCAGGCGATGACACTCATCCAAATCATCACGACTGTGCAGTTCTTATAACTAAGTGTGTATAACATAATCAAATTTCCAACATTTTCATCAATTGAAATTTTAGACAATCCAGCTCCATTTTCTGATACGTGGAACAATTAAATTTTGGTTATTACCAGAATCTTAATCTAAATAAATATTGAATCCAGAAGAGATTTCTATGAATTTGAGCTCTCGGTTTCGAAATATTTAATTAAACGATTATTTCAAAATTTTTATTCGATTGGTATCAATTTTAAAAATTTCTACCCTTCACCCTTTTCCACAATATAACAACGCAGTATTTTCCACAACAAAAATTTAACAGTCAAGTGTCAAAGCCAAGTTGAGTTGAACTGTAATGCCTTAAATGTAGATCCTAATAATTACCTGGCGGGAATCCCCATCGCATTGACGCATTAGTCTCATTAGTCAAGACTGGGGCTTACCGTAAGATGATTTCAACGCGTTTAGTTAATTTAAAATTTGGTAGGATAGATATCTGTTTATCGCAATCTCTATGTGGTTTTACGGGTACATCAACAATCGCTGGAACATGTGATCCATTAAAAGGTGCCGCAGTAGTGAAGGACAACGGTCTTAAAACTGGCTACAATATCGCTCATCAAATCGGACATACGTAAGAAATCATGGCCCAAATAAGCGTTAAATTAGCTACTGTGAAAACCCTTTGATATTTAACCCTAAATGATGTTCCTGCAGTCTCGGTATGTCTCATGATTCAGAAGACGGAAACAGCTGCTCAGGAATCATTACACATCAAGATGGTTCCATTGAAACTTCCGTTATGTATCCTGGAAATCCTTACGTCGCAAAGAGGTGGTCTAAATGCTCACAGAGTTACGTCAAAATCTACCTACAGTAAGGAAATTACATATTTTATGACTTTCTAGCCAGTGACCGTTCTCTTGGTCTGAAAATTTTCCT
Source organism: Macrophya annulata (assembly GCA_963924015.1). NCBI lineage: Eukaryota > Metazoa > Arthropoda > Insecta > Hymenoptera > Tenthredinidae > Macrophya > Macrophya annulata. The sequence continues at coordinate 15,518,964 of OZ001261.1, forward strand.
CACCATCCCATAGTACGTTAGGCGAACTATCATTTCAAGGCCTTGAGTAGTCCGTGTCTAATCCACTCATATCTCGGCAATTACCCCACAATTAACGGTATAGTCGCACGACTTTGGGATAGGTTATTCTATCTAGTATCTAAATTTAGATTTAACTCAATTTGGGGCTGGCCATTAACCCGGCTGGGTTTAATCCCGTGGTTAAATTGGCAGCGGTTTTCAGTCCTGATTCACAAATATAGAACAGGGATGGGTACGTGCCTTGAGGATGAAGCCCAGGACCATCAGTTCAGTGGAGGCGATATGCTACCAGGAGTTATGTACAATGGAGATGATCAGTGCCGACTTCTATATCGCCAAGACGCTCGTCAGTGCGATCTAGGAATCGTGAGTATCATGAATTCTAATTGACGACGACGTGCATCAAGAGTATTCTCATATTCTTACTTGAGAAAAAGAAAAATGAAAAATGCCTGATTGATTGATCGATTAAAGTAATATCAACGGCTAAGAATCAAATGATTTTTGCAAATTCATTGCAGTATTTTTTTTGTCGATTTTCGCAAGTTGTGTCATCATAATTGCTCTTTCGGATATCATTTCCAATACAAATCTAAGCTTTGTTCAATAAACTTTGAAGTATTAGTTTTCATTTCCCGAAAATCTAATAATCTCATGCATTACATTACCGACATCGGTAAAACAAGGCAATAGGCAACCTGTCTACTACAATGACTACTAGAACCCACCATGTAGATTCAATGGTGCTTTGTCTGTAGTAAACATGTTCAAAGGGAATCATCTCGATTTACAAATATACTATTGGATCTACGGGATTTTGGGTATTATGCATTTGTATCTAATCGCATAAACTGCAGATTTGAAACCTGAGATATTCTGATATTCGGACTCTCTGAAATAGTTAGCTAGGAATCGGTCTTGTCTTCTATAATGGAATTAAATTTCAGATGATTGTTTAATGTTAGATAAAAAAAAGCTGCAATAAAGAACTAAAATCCTTACTATATTCTACAATTTGCTCTTGCTAACAAGTTTTTGAGAAATGTACCGGCTAACGCTGCAGGCAGACACCATCTGGCGGTTGAACGTGAAAACTTAAAGTCGGTCACTTCACAGGCTATCTTACCATTCTCAATAAGTCATATATGTGTATACATATGTATACATTTACATGTGTATATAAATACAAATTTAACTTTCAATTTCAGACTTGTGAAGAACTGAAGTGTTCCATACCTGGGAAAGGTTGCTTGTCACAAAGATTACCCCCTGCGGAGGGCACACCTTGTGGCGAAAAAAAAGTGAATTACTTGCTTATAATTTTGACAACTTTGTTACTCCGATGTATAAAAAAAATCCGACATATTTTCAGCTCGCTACGAAGAGCGATTGACTTTCAAATTCAAGATGATACTCTACAGTCAACCATACCACTTTTTATTGGTTATCGAAATATTCGTCGATAAAATATACGCAACAAAACGCATTATTTAAATCCACTAAGCCGCACTTGATAACGTCATTTGTAATTCCATTTCTTTCTGATCATTTATCGAGTGATATTCACATTCATTTATGTATCTGAATATAATTATATGGATGAACAAATTTCTGGTCAAACTAAAGTGGAATCGAACTTTAAGAAATTTTCACCACACCTTCGGGATGGTCAATACTATACATTTGTAAAAATACTCGCTGATATAATCAACCTCTGCATATAGTAGTAATAAATATCTATAAAAATTATTCGCGGTCTAACAGAATTATATTTTCAACTGTAGTGGTGCTACGAAATGAAGTGTCTTATGATCGGAGAGCGTCCCGGTGCCATCGACGCCGGTTGGAGTACCTGGTCACCTTGGAGTAGGTGTTCTCGAACCTGTGGTTCAGGGGTCGCATCCTCTAGCAGAAGATGTAACCATCCACAACCCTCAAATGGCGGAGAGTCTTGCCAGGGTATTAAAAAACGGCACAAAATTTGTGCAACTGAAGTGAGTGATATATTTTTCAGTTAGATATTATATGTATAATATATCAAGCTATTTTTGTATTGAAATTTTCATACATATTTGAAAGAATTTGTACAATCTTTTCAATTTTTAATAGCCTTGTGAAATTGGAACGCCATCGTTCCGCGACGTTCAGTGCTCAGAATTCAACGACTGGATCTTTCCCGAGGATGGCAAAGTTCATCAATGGGTGGGATACAACTTGCCTGAAAGTAAGAATTGTTTGAATTACACGAACCAAAAGGAATGCATATAGCTGCTGTAACCTTTTTGAATACTAAAAATGAAGGTAGCTGATCGAATCGCTGAACAGTCTAGATTAAATTTTGATAACTGCTTCAACAACTTATCTAAAAATTTGCTTTCGCACAGAAAAAAGGATTATCTAATTTTCTCGCAATTTATTCACATCTGTCGGTATCACCATTTCTAAATTAAATGTACCTTAGTTTATCCAACGTGTAATAAGTTCAAAAGGCGACGTTACTTCTACGCTTTTATGTAAAAATGCGTGAGAGACTGACAAAATATTTAATTACAATTAAGATTTGAAAGCATCAGAAAATCCCTGCGTACTATTTTGTCTGAGTGAGACAAAGCTACTGACATCCTTAAAACCGAAGGTCGTGGACGGTACAACTTGCTATAGAGGAATACGAGACGTTTGTATCGGTGGTATCTGCAAAGAAATACCTTGCGATTTAAACATGGAATCAAATGCAGTTGAAGATATGTGCGGAGTTTGCAAAGGGGATAGTACCTCGTGCATGCTAAAAGAAGGAACCCAATTCATCGCTGAACAGCCACGTACGTTCCCTATTCAACTACGAGGTCCTACAGCTACCGTTAATTGAAACCGTATTCATTCAACATAAAGACAAAATCTGAAAGTTTCCTTCTCGTCTAAAGGTCTAAAGAAACTGCTCGACGTGCCAATAGGAGCTAAGAATATTCGCGTGGAGGAAGCTGAGCCCACAAAGTCAAGAATAGTAGTTAGGAGTAAATCAACAAAAAACGTACTAATCGATGGGTAAATAATTCGCAATTATACGCCCGGTAATTTGAAAGTGTTCGAAATAAAATTACAAAATGATAAATTTTTCAGTAATCGATTGGGAATGTTCGACGTGCCTGGCTCAAAAGCTTGGCTTGGTATGATCAGAGCAAAGCAGGAGGCACTTAACATTCCTGGTCCCGTATCCGATGATTTGGTCGTACTGGTAAGTAGATAATCAACTTTAATGGTGAATTTATCTTCACCATATCCCTAAGTCACGTAGGTGATTCACTTGAAATGAATCAACGCCATCAGTTCTTGAGCGCCGCCCGATTGACACCATTATCTCACAGAAATCGTGAAAAATAAATGACACTGATCTCAAGAAATAAATCTTAGGTTTTCCCTAAAGAAAATGTGACGCTTAAGTACTCGTTGGGATTGAAACAAGAAACTCCTCGAAAACCTGAGTTTACATGGGATTACGTCGATTGGTCTCGGTGTGATGCCCTCTGTGGTCCAGGAGAGGAAATATCGGTGCCTAGATGTGTGGAGAAAATTGGTGGAGAAGTGGACGAAAGTTTCTGTAAAAATTTTTCGAAACCCGGTGAAAAGACCAGACCCTGCAACCAAGCGCCATGTGTACCTAGGTAACAAACGCTTTCACATTGTCAAATGTTTTAATTGAGTTAAATCAGTAATTACTTCGAAATCCAGAGACCGAGAATCTAATATGCACAACTTTGAAACTTCAAATGTAAATATTTGTCACACTCCACCTCTTAGATGGATGATCGGTGACTGGCAAGGCTGCAATCCTTGCACTCCTGGTTGTAAGAAACAACGTGCTGTCAAGTGCATCCGTCCGGTTGGGCATGGTGAACAAGAGGCAGATGTAATATCAGAAAGTTACTGTCAAGGCTTGAAGCCTAAGGATTCGGAACAGTGTACTGTTCGTACTCGTCGTAATAGTAATAACGTGAAAATGGGGGATAAATATACGGGCATTGATCGAGAAGGTAAGGCGGGCGAAGATTCTATTATCGATGAACTTGAAGAACCTGATGAAAATTCGTATGTAGTAGAAAATATTGGCACTAATCTCAAGCGAGACATTGTGGATGTAGAAGATATTGAAGAAGAGCCGAAGAAGCAGAGATCAGCGGAGAAGAGTCTTCGTCCATCACTTATAGTAAAAAGAACGGATAAAGTCGAGAACGTCACCGAAACAGAAAATGTGCAGAAAATCAAGAAAGGCCAAATAGTGTTCGACAAAGAGGATATAAAAAATCTTACTCTTACTATAATCCTAGAACGAGATGAGAATAACAACATTGTCAATTTCCCGAAAGATTTCAATCCTCAACCACCAGCAAATGGAACAGACTTTACACTGGTTGGAATGGATGCGATTAAATATATTCAGCGGATTCAAGAAGAGGGTCACACGCCAGTGGAGCCACTTCTGTCCTGATCATGACTAACCCTGAAACGGATATCTTACTATCTTCTTCTCAAAATAAAACCTGTTCTCAAATTAACATGAAATGCTTATGATAATTCTTACCTGTTTCCAAACGGGAAGCTACAAACCTCTTTCGACCCTGATACTTCGTCGTTATTGAAAAAGTATATTATTTTACCAAACTTGCATCCAATCAAGTTAAACTTGACCACATTCAACTATTGACATATTATCTATCAAATTTTTTAAATAACTTGGAAAAGCAGTGTATAAGCATGAATTTTATTTTTAGAGGCATAGGTAAGAAAATTATGATCAACCAATTTGACGTTCTTTTTTACACGAGAATCGCATCTCCCACCTAGAATTTGTTAACGCATATTTAAACCTTGGAAGATTGAACTAAAAATGCTTTCTTCCTTTGGCAATCCTTCAGGAATAAAATCGTCTAGATTTTATATAAAGTTTCAGTTAGGGTCTCATTGATCAACAGAAATTATTCTTCATACATCTGATCGTCATTAAAACCCTTGGCTTCGGCAGTGCGGTTTGGAAGCGGTTCACTACTTTGATGTTCATTATTCTGCAATCTCTTAACTGCATCCTCACCTGTATAGTTTTTCATTTTATTAGTTTCAAGCTCTACACCAATCATATCTCCGTCTTCCTGGAATGCTTGATCGGACAAATTCGACTGGACTATCCCATCTATATACGGAGCTTCCATTACGAAAATACTGCTCGGTGGTATGACATCCTTGATCACTGAGCCAGGCTTCGGTGTCGAAACGTTCATCCCCTCTGCTTCGGGACAGTTTCTTTTACCATCAAGACCCACACCGTCAGATGGAGCTACCCAATCAGTGATCAAGTGTTTAAAATCAGCCGCCACATTCCGCTTCTTCGATCTAACTTCCGTGTGCTCAACATTTGGTTTGTCCAAATACCGAGTCATACCCATATCCACAAGCTTGTCGATAATACTTCGTTGTTCTTCGAGTGACAGTCGTTTATTATCACAAGCATCGCTTCGTTCATCAAAATTACTGCTTCGTGTCTTCTTTGAGCAATTTTTCCTACACGGTTTTGAGCCCGTGCAATCCTGTGCCTGTTTTGGGACCTCGCCTTTGCAAGCTCTGAGCTCAGCTTGAACGTCTTCACCACCAGCTCGTGCTGCTGGTTTTACACACTGCACTTTTCTCCGTTGCTGGCCCTGTTTACCTCCGCATCCACTGCATGCACTCCATTGGCTTACGCGCCACCTAGATAGAATCGATGTATCCAATTAACAAGTTCATTTTATTGACTGTAACAATCGACCGTACTTAGCACCGCAGGGCACGCTATCGCATATTCGACTTTTCGGGTCTGGACGTGGAATATCTTTGCAGAATGTATTGCTTACTCTGCCAGTCAGATGCTCAATGCACGAAGCTTGCGCCAGCTATGTCATAAAAATAGTACGTGAACGTTTGTCGATGAGATTATTACCATGGACAAGATTATGGATTATTACAAGCAATACTGGAATTTTATACACGAAATAATAAGTCGATTCACTGCAATAAATCGCGAATTTTAACCCCATAACAAACACTCCAAGTTCAGAAGTAAGAGAACTGCATTCATCACTCTCATCATTTTGTTCTTTACGAAGTTATTTTATTAACAGTTAATTTCAACATGTAAGATCGATGAATTTAGTTAAAGGTTAAATTGTGTACCTGAGTTCCACCACCGCATTTTGCACTACAAGGACTCCAGTCCAGGAAATCCCAAAGATACTGTGGACTGGGTCCCAAAGCCTTTGAGGATCGCACATAATATACGTAATGCACTCCGGGGTTGATATTGGGTTTGTAAAAGGTGTACTATCAGGATAAGAACGTCATCAGTATTAGTGCACTATTTTTAGAGCGCTTACCTATATTAAATCACGTAATTTTATACGGGGATAACGTACCTGTAGTTGAATGTCTTCTTCGATGGGGCCTTTGATCAGAACTTCTTCTTTCTCAGGCTGAGGATGATCATACATCGCAATGTCTCCAGCACAAGGATATTCACCATTTCTTTCTTCTCGACTGTTGAATCATCATATTGTTACATGACTTGTCTTCAACTGGTAAAAAACTGTCGACTAACTTGTTTCCATTAAGTACGTATTTGTCCCCTTTCTCTAACTTAATGGCCAGAGTGTTTGCAGCCGGTGCCTTTTCGCTAAGCTTTATATTTCGACTTCCTTTTGGTACCGTCACAATCTTTTGATAACCTAAAAACGACGGTGGTAAATTTTTTTTTTACAATTATTATATTCGTGTTTCTATAAAGTTGCACTCACCGCTCTTTCCAGTTACCGTATAATCACCCTCGACTGGAGTACATTGCGTACCATCTCCGTTACAGATACCACATTGATCTTCCAGAGCGCTAGAGTCTATCCCCCAGTCGCAGCCAACTTTCTAAGCCATTCAAAGATTGATCTAGGTCTATTAACGAGGTCCAAAAAAAAAACTTAACTGATTGTCAGATTCAAGTGGGGAAAAAAATTTTCTTCATAATTTAAACCGTCATTCAGACATCGGCTATCATATCAATATCACGAGTACATTAAAACAACTATTTACCCTGCAATTTCCACCGATGCACATATTCTTAGTCCCAGCCTGGCACGGGGTTCCATCCTTGACCGATGGTGCCAGTTTCACGTATGTATTTTTCTCGTTTACGCAGAATAATATACACGGATTTTCATTCTCAACAGCCATTGGCTTCCATTTGTGAAGACCGTCCGACATCACCTTCTGAGAATCGAATTCTGCGCACTGCACTGCTCTATACGATGGTTTCTTTTCATCGCAAGGCTATTAAAGTACCAATTATATCACAATGTAAATTTAAAATCCTAATCTTCAATTAAAATTCACTCTACTAACGGCCGTGTTGCAGGAAGAGTACTTCTTCCTCTCGCCAATACAATATCTTCCGCCATCCTTGGGCTTTGGATTGTCACACTCTCTCTCAGAAAATCGTACACCGCCACCACAAGTTCTGGAGCATTCACCCTGCCCACCCCAGCTAGCCCATCCACCGTGTACACCCGAGGGTCTTTTGCCAATCGCAACGCATTTCTGATGTATACACCACTGAATCGCAAATTTTAGTGATAACGATGTAACTGTACTGATGCAAAGCCAATAAATCAAAGTTAAGATACCTTGTTCTCCGCGCACTTAGTTCCTTCGGCTGGAGGACCGCGAGAGGTGCACCTATCCGGGCGGTCCTTTGTCCTGCACCATAAATTCTGACAAATAGCCTGAAAACGAAATCATATAGAGTTTGAATATGAATTTACGCATCTTGGTATGAACTATGTATTAAGTTGAACTTAAAACATGGCTGACTGATGACTTATACCCCATAATTAATAATTAAATGTCAACTTTACCTCTCCTTTATCACACAAGGTTGAATCCGGAAATGCTAAGCCGCACTGGAATGTTGCGTCATACATAGCCCCGGGGAGCATTCCAGGAAATTTATATTTTTCATTGGGCTTCTTTGGATTGTCATTAAGACATTCGCCTAAACCGCTTCTACATACATACCATTGTAAATTCTGGTATGGAGTAATAACTTAACGCGATTAAAATGAATTTATTTACTCTAGATAAGTTGTGATAAACTTCCGACTACAAGGCGACCATCTAAGGGTAAAGATACCAACGATTGGTGACATGACATAGTAACTACCGTCCTTGTCTGTTGGCTCGCATCCACTGACCGCTGGCTCGTCATGTCCGCTTCCTAATCTAGAAAAGCGGATTGAAAATTAACATGCATGTTCATTAGATCGTATAGACAAGAGGTTCGGCATACTTACGTGTGTCCAACTTCGTGTGTGATAACAATGCCAAGCAAAAGTCCAGAATCTTCGTTGATGCAGGCAGCTTTCGGAGGATCGCAGGCTGCCGCTACGTAAGCGAGACCCATGAGAGCGCAGGAGTTTTCTCCATCATCATTTGAACAAATATCGTACCTGTAAATCGCATATATATTTATATATATATATATATATATATATATATATATATATATATATATATATATATATATATATATATATATATATATATATATATATATATATATATATATATATATATATATATATACATATTGTATATAAAGACGAAAAGATGATTAAACAAGCGAAGATTTACGAAAGCCATTAGCACATGCTCACCTCGTAACCAAGACACCAACATCGTGATGATTAGGGTGCATAGAATCCTTTGGATTCATCTTGTTTTGCCAAGCGGCGAAACTTTCCAAAGTTTTTTCGGCTTGCGGACTGATGAATAAATCTATCTATAAACACACTGTATTTATCATCAAGGAAGATGATGCAGATAAAGATATACTACAGAATATTTATGACTCGAATAAACAGTAACTGTTTAGAAGAGACTGCTGATCATCGGAAATAGAAACGAATCAATTATAAATCTATCTATCGATCAATATCTACTTTTTATCGTGCAAGTTTACTTATTGGTTTGCACTTACTTCGTCCTTTTGCTTTTCTAGATAAACTATCCGGACCACAACTACATCCATTTGATTACCCACACTTGCATCGTGGTAAAAATCAGATACCATATTCATAATAGTGAGAAGGTATTGCTCGTAGTCCTTTCCTTTATGAAACTCCAAGAACCTCTTGTCGCAAAATAAAGCTAATTCAATAAAACGATGGATGCTATGTGTCGCAGACAATCCTGGGGCTCGCTTCAAGAACGTTGAATTATCAGCCAAACGTTGCTGTCGATTTTTCTTCTCTATTTGGTCTGTCCAGGCTCTTTCCCAATCGTCTGCAAACATAAGAGTCAAATTATTTCAAATTTTACCTGGCTTATCGTGTTCGTTCTACCTGCATGTGCACATAAATATCAGACTTACCACTAGTTCCACAATTTCGTTTTTCCCGCTGATTATCATGCAGTCCCTCATGAGGTGCACTCCTTTTGTAAACCATATGAATATGTTGGCCCTCTTCGTCAGGTACAGCCTCATCGAGTGGTTCGATGAAGAAACGACCTTGATCTGTTTGCACGTATCCTGCCTATCTCGACCAGGAAAATGAACTTGTTACTCGTTGATTAGTAGCTGTATAAATAATTGCATAAACGCGATTCAACTTGAGAGGATAATTGCTTGTGTAGGTCTTGGATGCTGGTTGATCAATTGAAGTAGCACAAAGAAAACTGAGATTCTGATAAAACTGTATTATTTGATAGAGTCGCAATAGAGTAATTTATACACGATCCCTAGTACACTAGCTGCGCAAAAGCCATCCTACGTAGACATCAGAGCACTTCTCGCCACACAAGGTTCATATTACATCTTAAACGCATGCAAATTAATAAAAGCATTTGCATATAGATCGACGCATTGCTCCACAATGTCGCCAATTCAACGTGGTATGGCGGACGATCGTAAATTCAGTATAGAAACGTGATGCCAATCGGAAAACACAAACCGACTAAATGTAGAAGCTGACTGCATAAGTTTGCTAAAGCAAATAAATTACATTTAAATTTATTCAAGAAGGTCTACTGGGTGTCTACGAAAATTGGCAAATAGAAAAGACAAAATTTCGACCGACACAGCTACCGATCACAAGATATGACGATTTTTGACAACGCATAACTGGACAAGCCAAGCATGCTAATTTCAATCAAAAAAACGCTAATTACCTCGTTACTCGATTCAAGATGAATCTAAAATCTATCCAATATCATAATACCCTCCTGACATTATAGCATTAAAGTATATGCTAATATTTAACGTTATAGGATTAACCTTTTACGAAATATCGCGATTTCTCCGAACACACGAGACAAACCCGTGTACTGACATGTGTGTTCATTTACTAACGAATCAATTCGCACGCTTTAACTCATTTAAGAGAAACACTGCGTTATAAAGCACAGCAGCAAATTTCATACCCAAATATTATTGAAAGTCTCTAATCATTTATTTTATATCACAATCGTTACTGCGGCTTGGACTGTAAATTCTAACGAGGTTAGAAATGATTTATATTGTTAGAGTCATTAAGTACGGTTCATTAGAGCATGAAATTATCTGAAATCCAAGCATTAAACAAGTTAAGCAAGTTGCTCTTTCTACCTTTAATACTCAACGTATAAGAGACACCGGATAGACAGTCGGCAGAGGAACACAAGTTGTTTTAACACGAAGAAGAAAGACGTGCTACCAACTACCGTAATGCATTTTCAAGGTAACAAATTAACACAATCATCGAATTAAATCCATATAATATAGTTATATAGAGACGAACATTGATAGATCGAATGGGCGAGCTAGTTTGACGCTTTTGTCCTTGTGTTGTTCCAAAATCTTAATTCGAACAACGAACGCTCGGTGGTAAAAGGCATACGTTAAACACATTATGAACGTCAGTATTGTGGGATCAGCAAATTACCCACGTCATTGGGTATCGGAATAATAAAATGACAAAGCGTTGTCACGGTTAATCTAGTGTCCAATGTATGCTGACTACATACATATAGATGCAGTGCTCATACTAACCACACCCTCGCAAAGGGATAAGGCTGCTCTTGAATTATCATGACCTTTAACGTGACCCCTGTAATGACACTGCAGGTCGGGAACTCTTTTGAATCGTACGCCGTTGTTGAGGTCAGTAAGGGCGCCTTCACCTCGTGTCTCCACAACCATATCCGGCGAAATGAACTCATGATGCGGGGTCAACTCAACATGGTGATCGGCACCATTGAATGGAAGTACCAAATGCAATCTATGGTCTGCCAAGTCGTCGTCCATGGTATTGGCGTCGGCGTCAGTGTTGGCGTTCGCGTCGGCGGCCCGCTTCTTTCGAGCCTCAAGTTCCTGACGGTCGTAGAAATTTGGCAATGTGAAAGTGAGGAAGCTTCCATCCTCGGTTACTCGCCGTGGTATCAACAGCTCCGGATCATGGATGTCCCGCGTGTATCTGCCTTGGTCAACCCAAAATTATGCGGGTTATAATGATATGGCAACAAATTTGAAAATCTCATACGTTATTAGTCACCCCATCATATGATTATCGAATGATATTGTATACGAGTTTCAACACAGTCACATAACGAAAACCAAGCAAGATGTTACGTGACCACTACCAATCTTCATTACTATCATTTACACCCCAATTTTCTAATTCACAAGTCAGTTTTCATGCATTAAGTGATGATCATTTCTACACGAAGGGATCAGGGCTTTTAGAATGAGTTCACTAGCCACACGTTACTGCAGACGAATAAAATTCAAGCCTAAAATTATTCAATCGTTTGGGTGAAGGAATGAAGAGTCCTTGAAGAGTTCAACACTTATATGAATGCCCCCATATTAAAGCTTGGCTAATTAGTGCCAGGAATTAAAATCCACAATTTTCAACGTCGATATTTGTAATAAAAATTAACGACTCATGTCCCTTGGCTAACTTGACCGTGACCCGGTATATATAACCATAAATTTCATTTTTGCGAGTAACGTATTTAGTCAAAAGATATTCTCGTCTTATTTATTAGGCTATTACATTCAACAAGGAATAATCTACGATAGTTAGAATTTAATCGGTAAGTACGTCAGAGGTCTTTAGTATGCCCATGCATGACGTGTAAAACAATTTTCTAGGCAGATCGTTAATCACGAATCGGCTCGTGCTTTGCTCATATAATTAGACGAATATCCTCGTCATTATAACATGAAGTCCACGTTTGGGTATCTATAAGGCATTTCACGTCAAGCGGACCACCTTTTTGCAATACCGTAACCGCTTTTGTTCACGTTGTATTTCGTACTGTTTATGAACGTAAATCTCTGAGCCGAGTCATAGTCAGTTCCATTAAAATCCTATCTTTATTATATGCATAAAGTAATTCCAATAACTATTTTCACATACTTTCGACTTAGTGTGCTCACATTGCTTCCACACTAAAATATCGGCATCCGTTTCGCCAATTCTTTGTCCAATTATATCCAAATGTATTATCATGTATAAAAGTGGCATTTCGAATTCAGCATGCAACTTGTGCAAGAGGCAAGAATAAGAGATACACAAAATCAGGAGTGGACCTATAGATGGTTTGACCAAGAGAGCCTAAAAATTTTGACAGCGATGTATGGCAACGCCAGTTGTTCGCTTTACGCTGCATTGATTGCCCCCGCGATCTTATACCACTAGCTATAAATAACGCAATTTAAGTTCAGACACAATACGTCGGCAAAAGGTACACCACGCGTCGTTGGCGCCCACAGACGACGCCAAAGTCAATCTCCTGAAGGCATCACAGAAAGCCTGTTCTGGGAACAGGCTACGCCATACCCCTTACCCTCAGGCTAACCGTCACTACCATCCACCCACCCACCCACTCAGCTTTGCGGCCTTCTTCTTCTCTTCGTTATACATATAGGGACAGAAACTTTTTCAAAGAATTCATGAATTGCCTCGTTCAAGAAAGATCCCTTATCTCGATTCTGAATAACAGCTAACCTTCGATCAAGATTCAATTTCCGTTACAATTGCCCTAATCTGTCGGGAACGTTACAGTGTGAGTGTCAACGGTCAGGGATGACAGATATCAATAGATTCGAGGGCTTCTTCATATCCTGAGTTTAGATTTCTGAATCCACCTACCGGAAGGAATTGTGAGATCATAAGGTTTGGGAATGATGTCATCGTGAATTATGTGTTAAGCGGACTTTTTATCTGTCAAACAAGATGCTGTCTCCTCTAAATAATCACGAGAATGAAATTTTGCAGTGTGATGTTCGGACACCGCTTTTAGTGAATTTGTTTGTAAAAAATATGATTATTACTAGTTCTTTCCTTTCGCTCATCTTTTTAGAATATATTCACGTGAAGTATGATGTATCTAACGTAAATTGTGACCAAAGTGAAAAGACAAAGCTTATCGACATCAAGCTGTAGAACTTTTGCATTTCACAATACTGAAAATTAGACGATGTTATTGCATGGATGAAAGGTTTATTGAAGACATACTTCTTAGTGGAATCACCCTTAAACTTTATTATTTCAAAATACCGTCTCAAGCGTGGATTCAGGATCGAAGTTTAAAATATGAAATACAAGCCCTCAGGGATGAACGAAACCATTCCCGTACACATACGGTATATAATTATATGAGTCGAGCGGAATTCTTCCAGCAGAAGTACTATTCTAGCAAAAATTCAAATGCTCAATACCTAATTATTGAGTACAATTCATCAATGACCAAATGACCGAGCTTGTCTAACGTTATTTTCTGTTCTAGTCTCTACCATGATATACTTATGTGATGAGCTTGAGTCTGCCGATCAAGACCTACGAAGAAACAAGCCACTTACCTACCATGATACGTGCCGCCAGCCGTCCCTGGATTATGTTTGTCAAACATCCTATAGCTGAGGCCGAAGGTGGATACTAAAAAACTATAAAATATCAAAACTGCGAATTCTTCTTTCATAACATTAATCTAAATTAAGCTGTATGTCAAAATACTGGCAAAGAAATGTCAAGTAATGTGGATTTGACAGTCGTGAGATTAATCGTCTCTTGTCTTTCCACTTTCAATTTTTTCTTGCACAGCTCCCACGACCTCTGCTCAAAATCAATTCGACGCTAACGTTTGCCACTCGAACAATTTCTCTTATGTGGTTGTATATCAGCGAAAAATTTGTATCTTTTCAATCACTAGTATTAGAACCGTGCCTACAGCCACTAAAGTAAAAAATACAGAAGATACATCCTGTCTCTCCTGCAATCCAGCGTTCCTTACTATTGGCATCACAAGCTCTACAACGGGCAGGCAAACTCCAAAGCCAATAACATCATGCTTGCGAGAAATAATGAGAAGTGTCTGTGTATCCGACAGCCTAGGCGCCTCGCGGAATGGCTTATCGTCCTCCACGTCGTCTCCCATATATACTTTCCTACAGGAGTTGCATACGTGGGTCTGGATCGGTCCTCCGACATCCAATGATCACGCATTTATAATACTGTGATGTTTGACACACTGAACTCTTCAGTTATGGACGAGTAAAAGCGCCCACGTTTTATTCTGATTCGATCAAACCATACGGACTATAACGCTAATTAATATTCAACGGGCAAAATCCAGTGGGAGCTACGTTGGTGGAACATTATCGTTCATCGAATATCGTGTAATTGTATTGGGGATGAGAGGTAAAGACATGTTCATGTTCATTTAATCTCAATCAACTATACCACTGCATTAATTTCACGTTTGTGAATTATCGAAGATTTCAAGGAGGCACATTAGAGTATAAGAAATAAATTGATTCGCAGATAGTACCTATAACATGAAATTGCCTACCTTTTAGGAAATTATAGAAATTATAGAAATCAATATCAAATCCCGCCGAAGACTGGGCATTTTATGGTTCGTAATTTTATTAGATTTCTATGAAAATTCAATCTGTTGATTGCGTCAAATTTTGATGTGAAAGGTGGTATAAGTAGATGTATGTACATACCTATGTTGTTCGACATAGAAAATTGATGATTTTAATTTGGATAAAAAAAGGATAATATCAGCTTCAGGGTACCTGTACTATAACTGCTCGATTCTACGTAACAAAATTTTAATATCTGATGATTTACGATCTGTGAAATTAATGAAAAATCTGATTCTTCTGTGCTAGACTAATAAATGAAACATTCTATCAGACTAGACTGATGATCAAGCTTTTTCTTCATTCAACAAGATTTGGAATATTTTCTGTTCTCGTTTTGTAAAGACGTCGAATTTTAAGTAGGTTTTGACGGTTTCGACCAAAGACGTTAATCAAACATTACTAACAGCTCTCCCGTTTGATAATTTCTTTGGTAAAAATATTACAAAATTTTTAGTGATTTCCTATTTCAATGTGCAAATAATTTCGCGTCGAGAAAGTCTCGCGTTAAAGCTTTCAATCTATCGAGTGACATAATATTACGTGAAGAATGCAAACGTGTTTAATAACTTGCGTGTCGTTCTTTGTGCTGTTTTTTTCAACTTGTCATATATTACAAGGCATGGTGAGAAACAATTAACACGTCAAGTGCAAAGCTTTAATATAAAACACGAAGAAAATAATTATACGTAGAAAATCTTCAACCGTTTTAGCAACGAATGCTGCAGTTTTTTAAAGAATTTAATCATTCAGTAATAATAATTTATTTATAATTAGATCGAGTCAAACCTAGGATTTTCACCTTTTGGTCAAAAATTGAAAGTGATCATTAGGGGTTCTTTAATAGCAGCATTTTTATTGGAAATTCCCATGAATAGATAAACAGTCAAGCTTAATAACAAAAAAATATTTTCTCTCTCTGCGATTTTATGTAGATGACTATGTGGTGCTTTTGCCGATAAAAGAATGTCATGTTTTGCCTAATTCGGTTTGTTCTGTTTGCAGTAACTTTCGAATTAGCTCAGCGCTGTTTCTAACAGACGTTCTGATTAAAGATTACGTAAGGTTTACAGTGTTAACATACAAGCAGTCTCCAATTGTCGAGTTATATGTAGATTTCGACTTTCCTAGACTCACCATAATCAATTAATGATTTTTTGAATTGCAATATGTATTAATTTATGGGTATATGAGATGTGTTTATGAATGTTGACAAGATTTTATAAAACCACAAATCTACTTCGTTTTCTTAGCGTGATGATCAAGTTAACTGATTGAATCGTGCCGCCTTAAGTTTTTGTGACAGCTGTACCTCGTGGTCATTTCATATCGCCTACGTGCAATCGTACAGCTCGCGTGACTCGATGTCATTTGATCGTGGATTCCAAGAATTCATGATGATCATTTAGCAGAACGTGAAAAGAAAGAATGTCCCACAACGTTTGCAAAACGTTACACTTTCCATCGCTTACTGCTCCCGCAAATGGTACGTTGCCGTCTCCGCGTAGAGCACATTTGAATTGCAGTCAGATGTCGGGTTCTGGATCCTTTTCAAGAAAAGAGAAAATAGAAAATAGAAGAGAGTGAGAAGTAGATGAATAGTATGTACTTTCTCAAAGTCTGTCCAAAGACCGCAGTACCCTAATCTCTGGTCAAGGCTCGGATATGTAAAACCAAAACTAAGTTATAGTCGTAAATAGCTGTTCGGATTAACATGTTTAGTTGGCGAAGACACATATACTGGATGCAGTGGTTGTCATCAGATATTTAACAACACTAATCAACCGCTCTTACGAAATAGATAATTGGTTGTTACTTGAACCACCGTCACATTTCTTGACGGAATTCTTAAACAGATTAGATTTGTTAATAATAAGTTTTGGTATATTGGCCACTGAAAATCGGAAGCAAAATCTACAAGTGGTTATGTTTTTGTTTCCGTGGATGAAGTCTTTCACAGGCTACATCCATGTGCAATTTGATAGAAAAAACGAATCGATCTTTTGACCACTTCAGATTGTTTTGATCTTTTATTAATAGCAAAAGAAAAAATGAAAAGAAAGGCTTGACCGGGAAGAGACAGCGATTGTTCGATCGGCTGCTGTAATCAAAGGCTGACCCGTTGGACCCGCAACCGTGGGCTGATTGAGCCCATATTTGGGCCGCTTCGAATATAGACATACGTATACCGCTAAGTTCGTTACGTATACGTCCCAACGACGACACGACGTAGAGATACAACGTCGCGACGCTTCATGACATGGGCGACTACGACAGGCAAGCCGCCATTCAAGGCTCCCCAAAAAAGGATTAAGAATCACTTTGTGATGCCGACTCCAGTTCTTCTGTATAGGGATCAGAAATAATGGGTAGGTCCTGCGAACGAGTGATCGTTATAACTTTGGTGTTAATTTTCAAGCAAAGCTAATAAATAATTGTCTTGAAAATCGCAACCATTTTCATTATATTTCTTTATTTATACATAATAATTTTTTTTTTCATCGAAGCATGAAGTCTAAGAAACCAGCTTAATCCAAATAAGTTAATTAAGTAGTTATATTGCCTTGGCGGGAAAGTAATTTCTAAATTTAGACGTGCCACTTATATTCTCAGTTCCCAGATTGGTAGCTGTGTCAAAGTCTTGAAGACGAGCTTTCGGGTGACAAACTGCGTGTAAGACACGCGCTGAAACCTCTTGTCATCCGTCAGATTAACGAGCGATTAGTGAGGCTTTAATCTGACGATTCGCAATTTCTCACTCTAGAAATTCATTCAGGCCCAGTAAAACTTTTCCCCTCATAGTCGGCGACTTAGCGTTAGCAACTCAACCCTAAACTCTAAGAGATAGATCGTAGTTTAACATTATAATTAGATTTTAGAGAATCACACTGATGTCAGGGTATAATTGTTACTCAATGTGAAGCCCTAATCTGTAATGAATTAATCAGCAAATAACCGGAAGACGGTTTTTGTTCGATGAATGTTGGTAAAAATTAACGATCCCATCTCGTGCTGATAATTTATTGTCGAAACTTTTCCGAATCTGCATTGCAATAGATTTTTTCATTTTTTTTTTTTTTTTTTGTCTGTATTCGTCGGCTGTGGAATAGTGGAAAGTGATATTTTACAATGTGTTTTCTGTCCATTCAAGTAATTGGACTAGCGTCCAGATTTGATTTACTGAAATCTATGTTTTCATTTCCATCCATTTATTCTTGAAAATTGCAAATACCTGTTTCAAATGGCATGTACAGATCGTCTCTGTCACTAAATCTTTATATTCGAGCAAAATCCTGCTGATATAAGTCCAGTGAAAGTCGTTTACATGTAGTCAAATATCAGTTTCAAAAAGCACTCCAAACGGTTTCGAATTTTAGAAAAAACCAAATTCCCGTTCTGTTGGCAAATATTCAACCCTTGCAGCAAGAGAGCAATGCTGCACAGAATCCTGTTTCGAATTCTCTAATATTCCAATAATACAAAGTCATTGCAAAAACCGTCATATTTTTGGAACCTCATCTAGTCACTATTTGAAACTTTCATATCTGAGAGAAAGACTTACAAAATAAAATTCTTTGGCATCAGTTACGAACGAACTAACGGCATTAAATTAGGCTGTATTCGTTGCAGTATGATTGTTCAATCATTGAATGAACGAATTTCCCCTTTGACCGAATCCGTGGTAAATTTCTATCGATCTATTCTGTGTACGTATCCGTGTTCCGAGTGAAGGACCAACTAATAACAGTATATTTTTTTAAATCACTATATGGTCAGTCATTGGTCATAGGTTATGGGTCAGGTAACCACAGCTGCATATGCAACGGTGCATCACAATTTGCAACGATGATTTTGCAGAGCGCTCAACAGAATGCAGGAATTGTAAACCTTAAACATTTATTTCTCATAAAATGAAAAGAACCTAACTGATAATTTTTTTAAAAGGTTCTAGTAAAATTCATTTTTTATGCGAATTTCAGAAAATATTTAAGAACGATGACTGATACGTTTTTAAGTGGAACCGCCTCTGCAAACATATATATGTATATATTATCATGTAATATTTTCTATTTTTCTGTAAAATTTACCGAGTCGTAACCCGATTTACTTGGCAGGAGGAATTTTTAGTGTATCTGTCTCAACGGAGTTAGTTCACTTTCATCATCGTTGTATACATATTTAAGTGACTGGTCGATGAATTTGCGTTGGCGTTGGCGCCACTTTACTTCACAAAGAAAATATACGCGGCATACAACACAGACTCTTCTCATCTAGATCTAATTCTATAACAATTTTAACGATAGACTGAGTCTGACCGCGACTTGTAATTAATTTCCTATTGAATAGTAAACGTTGCTCGCAACGAGAGCAATTAATTCCTTTGTCAATTAGAACCGAATTAATTAACATCATGGTGAATTATTGTTATAGATATAATCAGAGAATCGGATTGAATTGTGACACTTCCAAGTAAGAATATGTTTTTTTTTTTTCTTTTCTTCGTGTTTCAACGCGCTATTATTCCACCGTTCACGTGATAGTTGATAGTTATAAAAAGGCTTATCACATCGTGCAAGAATTTCACATATATATATAACACAGCATAATATGTATATACCAGGCTATGTATATATGTATAGGTAAACGCACAGATCTGTTCATTTTATACGATCCAACTATAAGCACATACATCGATTAAATGAGAGCTTGGCGCCAACGAACAGCTAAGAAAGATCAATATTATGAATTATCGAATTATGGTTGTATTAACGACGAAATCTACACCACCATCGGCTACATGGTACAAGGACGATCATGCCGCTTGTTGCGTCTTGGCTTAACACATTACACCCCCGACTTAAATGCTTTAGCGATAAACGCTGCACTACACTCGGATATTGTTTTTAAACACAACGGTATAATATAATACGGATATGTTGCAGACTCAAGATATAATGCAAATTTTTCTAAATTGATGAATCGCATTGCTTTGTATATATATATATATATATATATATATATATATATATATATATATATATATATATATATTTTTTTTTTTTAAGATAAATGATCTGATGGACGTTTCTGATGAGTACATCGCGACTCAATGGTGATCAGCTGACAAGTGTAAGATGAAAATCAGGCAACACTATCATTTTTAAAAATCATATGTGTTTATTCTTTTTGAAGCATTTCAGTCAAAGGAATCTGTTTTTCATCCCAGGTTTCATCAAAGGGAATAAGATGTTTCTTGAAATAAACCTCGAGTGTAAAGTGTTCAATCAAAGCTAAACTAATCAACCGCAGAAAATATTACGAGAGATTTTTACCTTCAAATAAAAAACGAATCTTATAACAATCCCTAAAAGTATGATGCCGAAATGAAGGTATTGACATTTTTTTTTTTTGAGTTTGTGAAAATACAAATTGAAGTTCGCTGGTCTGGGATCATTCGCTCCAAAATTGTCTGAGACTTGAAATTATTCAGAAATTCACAGAGAGTAATCGATTTGAAGAAAAATTTAAATACCTGAATTTTACCATCTGGACTCTGCAGATGGGGCAGAGACTTACGATAGTCGCTAAAGTCTAAAGTTAACTTTTTCAAAAGTAATTCTCACACTAAAGAATCTCTTCTGGCGAGCGTGAACTAAGTGGGGGAATAAATAGACGGGAATAAGAAAACAAAAAAATAAAAATAAAAAATAAAAAAAATTGAAGAAAATATTAGGGTCTCCCTCGCTGCAAACGAGCACAGATTCGTTGATTTGATATCCTAAGATCTCTGAGACTATTTATAGCACTGCCTATGGGCGCGGTTATTTTTCTAAGCCTGCATTCAGCTTCTCAGCTCTGTTGTTGTCGCTCCGTTTGTTCTGTTCAACGGACAGACGCCACGAGGTGACGAGATCATCTGATCCGCGCCAGTCGGCGAGACAAGCGTCGAGACGCCAGGATGAGACGCCAGCTGAAACGCCATAGACGCCTGGCGCACCCTCGCGCGATCGGACTACCAGATCTTTCGTGACCATGCCGTATAGGAGACTCCAGACGCCAGAGCCAGATAAACGCCGTAGTACGGACCTTGTCCAGTTCCTTTCCATCATAAATACCTGTTTCTAACTCTTGAACACTCGAGTTTAACAGTTTTAACTCCCCTCCTTTCAATCTTGATGAATTTTTTCATCGGAACTCAATTTCTGACCGATTCATATACATACGTACATACATATGTATGTAGATAAGTAGTCGTAGGTAAATACATACGTACATACATGAAATTCTATATATATATACACCCGTATATCGCATCAAATATTGTCTGATTATAAATTATCAGCGTCATATTTATGGGATCGGCAAGAACTCCCATTTACGCTGCTGAGATAACCGGCAATGCGAATATACCAGAGCGACTACCGGTGATCACGTACTATCCACGTTTCAAATTTCGCTCAATTATCTTGGCATTATTTATACACATTTTGCGTATAGATATGAACGGCCACCTCTCATGCCTCGGTTGCGATAACTTTCGACAGTTTTAAAATAGCTCAAGATAAATTTACCCAAGAGGAATCAGGGCATTCTTAGTTTTAAATTTTGTATCGTATCCAGTGACAAAAAATAAATAAAATAAAAGAAAATAAAATGAAATAAAATAATTAATTAACAAGAGTTAGACTAGAAAACCCACACGATGATTAATTCTCTGTTCATTATTCTAAAGTCGTGAGGTGTTTTTCAAGGATGTTTTGTCGGTGCATGGTGGTTTGTTGCAGTGAATTAACTCCAGGTAAAGTATTATGTGCAGCTATAAATTTTCACGCTTTATAAAGTCCGAAGAACATACGCGAGGCGCCAGTTGGAACTTTTACACATAGCCACGTTGAAGTTCGGACAAAAGTACGAGTAGGTAGGTATATCCCGAGGGAACTTACCGGAGTGTTCCTGTACTAAGAGTTACGTTAGTTATCATCCATGTCCAGCAATGGACGATATTATTCGGTCGTTAACGAGCACCTGTTTGCTGGCCACGCGCCCCACGCGAACTTGTCTGCGTGGGTCGCGACCCGATTTCGGAATCGCGTTTTGTCACGAAGCCTTTACGGCAACGGGTTTTTTCGCATCATTTGTGCGTATTTCGCGTATTCCGCGATTTTTTCTTTTAAACGTTGTAGACTCGTAGCGGGAACTCTCTGGGTCTTTCACCTAGATTACACGGCGTGGTCAGTCTGTCCAGGCTCGAACTCCAAAACAAAGAAGGAAACCGAGATCGCGATCGCGAGAAGAACGACAAGGACGGGAGAGGTCGAGAGAGGCGTGGAGAGGAGACGCGTCCAGTGGCGGGCGCCTATACAAGTCCGGTGAGCAAGCGAGTCGGCGAGTCGGCGAGTCGGCGAGTAAGCAAGTCCAGCCATACCAAGAGTAGCGTCTAGTGTTGTGGCGGCAATCACGACCGCGACTTCGCCCGCCGCGAACGGCCCTCGGCATCTTCATATCGTAGTGCCACGCGCGCACACTACGCACCTTCCTCTCGTCGTCTTCCGCTGTTTTCTCTGTCGGCCTTCCGATTCACCGACACCATCAAGCAAACTGCGGACTTCGCGAATTCGCGACGTCGTGACGTCGTCCCCGGAATACCACCGGGGCCTCGTGCGTCAGTGTCGCTTCTTTCGGTCACTAAGTGATTTCAAAAGTAATTATCGTCAATAATATATTCGCATTTTTTTTTCATTCAATATCCATTTTACTACACGAGGGGATCTCAGTATCAAATCAACCATCGATACGTTAATCCAGTGCACTTTCATCGTTCGCTCACGACTAATGCGCGTAAACTTTAACATAGCCTATAGTAGTTTCAATTTACAGTACATATACGTATATGAAACTGTTCATATCTATGAACGTTGCATGTTGTGTAATTCTCCCTAGATATAAAGAAACAATTTTCACTTTATAATTGCGTAAAGTATACTTACGGAAGTGTGTATTTCTCTATATGGGTTGCGTCGCAGTGCATCTAATTTGATATCGGCTTGTCAACGGGTACGTTTTGAAAATTCATTCAGGTTCATTCCTCGTCTTGACCCTTTTCATCTGACCATCTCCATCTCTCTATCACTCTGTTGGTCCATAGCCGAATTAAAGACAATGCAAGTAGCTGATAATTTTCGATCGATAACAACCGAAACGGTTTAGTAATCTCACCGAACCTTGATGCAGCTCCAGATTATGCAATAACGATTTGGCCGATAAGAAGACAAGATCATGAATCGGCAAATCGGTCTAATATATGGCAAGGCATACGACGAATAGCCAGTTGATTATTATCAGACTGGAACTCTTCTCTTTTCAAACGCTCTCCGCAATTAATATTGTGCGTTTTTTGCTCAATACGATGACATTCTGAGTGTCAAATCGTTAGGCTATCTTGAGGATAGATCGCTCAATTTATTGAGTAATTTAGCTCGGTTTGAAACAGAATCTCAAAATATTTATCAAAACGATAATATCACAATAGAATTTTAGTGATGTATGCTAAAAACGAACTCATATGTTAAAAGATGATTTCTGAATACGTTGACATCCAAAGAAATGAATTCAGAATTAAGCAGAAAGATATTTCGTCGAAAAAGATCTAATACCTAGTATATTTCAAATACATTTGAACATAAGCTCATACTATTTTTGAAATGCATATTGGATGTATTTCATTTCACTTGGGTGAGCTCAAATATTACCAGGTTATATTTCGCAGGTTGTAATTACGCCTTTGACCAATAAAGTCTAACGATGTTCACACGAATATTTGGTTCAGAGGTCAAGATCTAATTGGTCAGAAAATTCAGAGTGATATTATAGTACTTTGATGTATATGAAGTATAACTTTGCTTTGCTTCAATCTTCCATGTTACTTCGGGAAATTATTTGGCCTTAACGTACTAAACATTACCTATAAAACCTGAGAATCTTAAGATCAGCGTGAGATAGTATATCAAATTCCAGGGTTTTTTAAAACGATAAAAATTTGCAAAAATTTTACTTTCATTTCCGAGTTGAATGATAAAAATATTCAAAAAATTATCGATAATATTGACTGAAGGATAAAGAACAGCGGTTTCGAATATCTTCTATCACATTTGAACTATGTGAAAATTCAATTAAGATTATTCGATAGAAATTTTGATCTGATGTTACCGTATAGGATCTACGATGAAACGAAATTTGAAACTGTGTTTCCATGATAGCTATGGTTACCGTAACGGTGGCGCCTTATTGAGAAAAGGGCAGAGTATATACGAGGTAGGGATATTTAAGCGCATTCCATAGTTCTGGCGCCGAAGTCAAAGGCACGTCAACCAAGCGTCGGCCGGTTTGCCCAGAAGTGATTAATTTGAAAACATAAATATGCACTGGGATTTGATCAATCATTCACGTGCAGGCGAACAATGAGAACGAACCGGGTCTCTTCCCTCACTAACATGCCGAAGTCAAAGTGGTCCGCATAAATCACGGGTAAATATTTAGTCGACAACGCGCCCCTGCAGTATCACGACGCCCCTTTGTAGTCGTAGCGTGTGTCGCCCTGATAGACCTCTTCCATTATTATCTGGCACCAGTAATTAACAAGAGAGAAAATCCATTGATAAGTTATATTAAGACCTAGCGTTGTTTTATTCCCAGTTGGCGAAAGCTTGAACATCAAAATTTGAACCTATCACAAATTTCTATAAAAAAAAAAAAAAATTTAATCAAATAATTTTATCATAAAAATAATTATGGCTGTAATCGACTTGCGCTAATCACACGGACTATTCTTAATAAAAATTTAACATTTTATTTCGTCTATTCAAACTCTAGCTACCGTTTTAGCACCGAGCTGCAAATATCGAACGGAAGTGCTTCAGGCGAAGTGTCAATTACTCAACGTTGTCGCAGGTTAGTTCACTAGCCAAGTAGATGGGTACCTACCTCCCGTTCATCAGCTAATTATTGTTTGCCCAACGCAATCCAAGCCCGCTGGCACTTTTTTTTTTTTTTAATATGAATACGTGTACATTATACTTGTATTAATATACACACACACTCGTGATTGATGACCCGATACGTGTACCTAGCTATACTCTTGCTTGTTGGAGGTATATTTAGAGGTTTCGAATCCATAAATTTATGGACTTTATTATATTCGCAAGTGAAAATAGAAAAAGTAACTAATAGAAGTAAAGTCTATATTCTAAGGCGCGTGGCGTAGTATAAGAACAAAGAATATACCTACGTTGGAACAAGCAGAATCCAACAGGTAGCAGCTTAACCGCCCACTCGTTGTGTACGCCTTTAACTATCTGGATTTTTTATGCTCGTGTGACACATGCTTTCAGCTAAAGGATCTCTATGAGTAAATAGACGGGATATTGTTCTAAGTCGCGTTAAACAAAGAAGAATTGAATCCTCATTTGCCAAATTCTTTTTGTTTAATACAAAAAAAAATAAAAATAAGACTTTAACAACTTCGAGTGATATATCTCCGCTAGAAGGAAAGGCTAGTAATTTTTCATGGTGAAAAAACTGACCTGGTTTTGCAATACCTACACACGGATCAGTTACTCTCGGAAATTAAATTTCCGAAATAGGAAATTCTAAAGCCAACTCTCGTCTCACTTTTATCATCGACGTTGCCTCTACACTGCATGTAAACTTTTAGCCGAAAGCTACTAGAGATAAAACCGGGATGAACATACGAGCCTGAAGGGATCAAAACCAAAAATATTTCAATAATTTGTTCTACTGTATTTTTGACTTTGAAAAATTTTTTTTTCACTGTATTTTTGATCAGTTCCTAACTCGAGGATAATTTAAATAACAGTTTTTGTCCGTTGGTTTTTGTAGTTAAAACAACCATCAATAAGTTTAATTAAAAACTGTAATTGCCACATTGAGTGATTGGCATCGATTCAATTAGCGCAATATTTCTAACAGATAAATTTTTCAATTTTATCAGTTGATGTACTTCATTGTAAATTCTTATGAAATGATTTATTCATACATCTCACAGCTACGTGAGTAAGCGATCAATTCAAGTACTCCCCTCTCATAACAACTTTGATCTGATTGGATCTCGGTTAATCTGCGTACTTATTTACCTCCCCTCTACAACCGAGATCACTTGTGCGTAATGAAGCGAATTAGAACGTAGTCTTTACGGTCATTTATGCAAACCAATTACCTCTCGGCCTCTTATATCGCGTTGACGAACCCTCGCGTTTCAGATAAAAAAAAAATAAAAATAAAGAAAATATATCTAAATAATACATTATTTAATAAATTTATCTTCTCTATTAACAATATGAAGAGTCTTTCGCAAAGATATTCTTTTCCAGAGTTTAACGAACCTCATTTCAATCAACCAGGACTAATTAGTGACCACAAGCTAAGCCGGGGCTCTTACCGGCTCTAATTAATATTCAGAAATATTCATACAGTTTTTCACATGGAATCCCCTTCGATTATGGTATATTGTTAGCTAACGATTATCATTATTAATGTGCAGGAATCGAGTATTTAATAAAAAAGAAAAAATTTATAATGCCATGGGATAAATATCATTGAATTTTTACGTTAAAATTCTGCATTGTTCAAATCGATGGCAACAGCTAAAAAATTTCTGGGTAAAATCGCTGATTTAACTAACGCTTATATATCTACTTGCATTAATATACCACTTATGCAAGTGCCATTAATTTTATTGCAGATGAAACGAGACGATTGAAGTAACCAGATGAGATGCCGGTCTTTAAAACGCTGCCAATTTAGTAGAAGATAGCATCTCACATTCGCGGCAAAGCATATATAGAAAAAAAAAGATTGAAAGAGAATCTCAACAAGAATGTGGATTCTACTTATTCTGCAAGCTGTTCTTGCGCAAGCTACGATTCGCGACAATGAACGTACTGTAAGAGGTGAGTGAATTGTACTTTTTTTTTTTTGTTTTTGCATGATCAAAAGACAAATCACAATTTTTGTGTTAATACGTACATATCCTGGGAAAACTGCAGGACGGAAATTGAAAAAAATACTTTACTATAACGGACAGAGTTTAAAGTATACTCGATAATATATGATAAATAATTATAAATTCATAATAAATATGGCGTACCAAAATTATCTGGCTAGCAGCTTCCATGAAGGATCATTCTTCATTGAGATTAGACCCGGATTGCAATAACCGTTTTAACCGACGATTAAAATAAATGAGAACGGAATTGAGTTAATTAATCATGCTACCTTACTAACGGCAATTAATAACTGAGATTCAATTAATTTATACGTATAAAAAACGGGCGAGCCGCTTTTCACAAGCTGCAATAAGTTATGAGTGAAAATCGAGTCTGGAATAAAATTATTCAATTTTCATTCGAACATTGGTTATTATATTTTTAACCTGACATGAAACGCAGACTAACCATCACTGAGGACTTGTATTCAGTAAATTGTAGAGATGACTCGACATTTTAAAAAAAGATCAAAAAAAAAAATAAGTATCTTGTCACAAGCTGCAGTCTTCGTCTCCGCGTCAAAATCACCGATAATCGATGTGATATCACCGAGGAAAAGAATTTCAGAAATTTTGATTTGACCATCGATTGCATCATCGACGTATTTACGAGAAAAAAAATAATGCACTTAGATAATGAACCGATAAAATGTCAAAGATCAGAAAAACCAACAATGAATTGCCCACTCTACGTATATCTGTGAACCATATTTCATGATTAGTATAAATTAACTGAAGTGACGTAGCCAGAAGTATATAAGTTGCATTCTTTCGCATCTAAATTTACCTTTTAAATTTTTCACAATGCTTATGTTCATTTCTATATGTTCATTCATTCATTCTCATTGTCAGTATCTGATCATACTATTTATGATGACATATGTATAACCGGCTTTTGTAATTGGACATTCATTTATTCCATGAGCAATAATAACATCAGCCTTAGCTACGAGCTGTCGAATTGCACATGTACATTGTATAGGTACTTATTTATATTACATATATCATGTTATCTATATGTATATATATATCCACGAAGACGCCACGAAATTAGCGTCTAGTTAGAGCCAATTATCGTAATCAGAGAAAATTGCTCTATGGAGGCAGTTTACCCAACCTTACATTAGCCTTATACCTCGGCTGGGTAAGTGGTATGGATAATTTGTCCACGGTAAGGTAATTACCGTTCTTGAGCTTACATATACATATATAAAGTCATCATCATTCGGCGGACGACTAGAGTGTAAAAAAATTTACACATTTAGAAATTTAAATGCGAATTTTTATCCTTAGTTGTTCTTCGTATTTCCTGTCGAGAAATCAAGATCAAATCGTTGCTTAAACATCGTAATGTCACAGATTGGATTTATCGTAAACGAAATGCCTGTGAACGAAGGTCCAGAAAATGTTTCCACAAAAAAGTCCACCCTCTCATGTCATCTTTGTGGGATATCATTTTTACGGGAATCTGAGAAAATGTCTGGGTACAGTTTTACTCTAATATATTTATATGCGATTCTGATCAGGTCAGATGCTAATTGGTAGCGTTCTTATAGTCAGTTTTTCTTTTTGCGTATCTGATGTGAGTGCAAAATGTTGGTAAAATTTTATCGAATTCAATAAGATCGTATCAAATTTTAGTCAATTCATGCGATATTTCACGCACTACTGTGTACCTATTGAATTTCACAACTGATTGGCACCTCGGCTACACCCTGATGATCAGGTTGAAGGATACCTACCGCCCTTCAATAACAAAATACCGAACAGAATACAAGATAGCATACGCAGGTCCCTATCTCGTTCGTACAATACGTGAGACACATGTCAACGAATTAATGACCATCATCTTTAAATGCCACTCACTTTATCCGAGTGAGTCTGTAGTAGCAAATGATGAAGGTATCCGAATTGTGATGTAGTCAAAAACGAAAGAAAAAACAAAAAAAAAAAAAAGAAACGTTCCCTTATCGGTGTTTTCAACTTCCTCGTATATTCTATCTGGTTAATAGTAGTAAATCTGCTTATGTAAAATATCTAATTATTATGTGTCAAATCTAATGGCCAACAAATACTACGAAGTTAAAAAAAAATCTTAGTATCGTGATTCAGAGTTCAGGGTTTTCGGGATACGCGTCGACGGTCGACGGTCTTGCGACGCGTTTAATGGTCAGGCCCATTCATGCGAGCTCTTCAAAAACCGGCGTGCCGCGTTGTGAATGACTGCGCCGCGGCGCGTAGGTGCGACGTAATAAATAATGCATACTCTGAAGACCACGCGTGTTAGTGCGAGGTCCGTATGAGCGTACACACCTCGCGAGTGCGTGCGTGGGCATTCTGTCAATGGACCCGTCGCATCTTCTTTCAAGCACGAAGAGAGGACCCAGCTTTGGTCCCCTTCTCGCAACCGATCGCCCACCAACTTGATGGTCCTCCTCCCCCCCCTTTCCATTATCCGCGGTAGATAATAGTATATTTACGATAAAGCCAACGCCTCGTTTTCGTGTCTATAAATGATCGTAGATTTTTCGGAAATTTTCTTGGAATCGGTAGCTTTGATCAAAGATACGATCTTTCGTCAACTATATATTCTGAAAATCTTGTATACGTGTATATTTACGGTATTTTAAGATGTTCGAAAAGAGAGAAAAGGAATGATCCCAGTAAGAGAGAGAGAGAGAGAGAGAGAGAGAAAAAGAGAAAGAGATAGAAAAAGAGAAACGTAGTTGAGAGATGCTTATATACCTATTCGAAAGAATTTCCAGGAAGTCACATCGTAGTATGTA
This sequence comes from Macrophya annulata, assembly GCA_963924015.1. NCBI lineage: Eukaryota > Metazoa > Arthropoda > Insecta > Hymenoptera > Tenthredinidae > Macrophya > Macrophya annulata. Next base: position 15,548,809 of record OZ001261.1, read on the forward strand.
GGTATAATACAAAAGAAAAGAATTTCGACATCCGTGATATGGTCGAAACATCACTTGTTTCGCATCGATCGCAAATTTGTATGATCCATCCCACGTTGTATGACCGCTACGTAGAAACGTATCCACGTGGTACGTGACGCGACTACAAAACCGTTGTTCTTTTCACGAATAGCGAAGTCTGTAGATAATAAAAGAGGAGAAAAATTTTCAACTATAAGATAAATCAGTATCAAGAAATCAGACTGATATCAGACGCAGTTGAGCGCGATTCCGCGATGATGTATCAATCGTTCTAAGCTCTAAGATATATCCACGAAACATATAACTTCCGCAATGAGTAATCACCGATGACTATCAAAGATTAAGAAACTCTATGGCTTTAATCGCAGAGAGTTAAGTGTGACCTCACTCTACCAATCGATAAAAATCAATCCGTTCGTTTATACACAGTGTGTCTATCAGCGGTATTTTACCGCGAACACATTACAAATCTCGTTATATACTCCCGGTAGATTTTCGTCCAAAGTCACACCGATCAACGTGAATCTAACTGTCAAGGTGAGCTAGTTGTCGCGGTCCTTTTTTTCTTTCATTTTAGGTATGTGTAATATTTATCTTATCTCGAGTTCGACTTGAACAGTTCAGAACCTTGACTATTTCAAATTTGACTAATTCCACGTGGTACGTAATTAATATAATTTATAATAATATCGAAATTAAACGACTAAAAATTTTTATTTATCGATTGGATGTCTATTCGTCGTAAGACTTTTGGGCATACATATATATCCTATTCATAATATATATGGTTAGGAAAAAACTGGCACCGATTTAGTATGTAGGGACTAGACTTCTTGCCTCTCTGTACTAGCTTGGTCATCGATATTTCATTAACGACACTAGGACGCGCATTAGCTAGAGTAGGAATCTGCTATGACCAGCAAATTAGAAAGCCAGCGATGATCGTTTACTTGGAATTCAAATGATTGTCAGCTCACGATTACGCTCGAGTTGGTGAATGGTGTGGTACGAGACGATATCTATACCTATACCTTATACACCTCTTGCAATTTCTTATACTTTTTGTAATATCAGCCACACACTCTACCTCCTTACCCTTTTATAGGACGACTATCCCCGATCCGCATATTAAAATGCGATTTGCTAGGAACTGATGTTTTCTCTATCTCTTATCCATTTTATTTATATATTTTTTTCGTTAAAATTCAACTGATCTTTGATCGTATGGAGACGTGGAGTTAAAGTAAGATACTTTTAGATGGGTAAAAAATGATCATGCGAAGAGCCTTTGGGGATTGAAGCATTTTAATCGGGATGAAACACCATAATGGAACACGGCTGGTTATAGGATTGAAGCCTGAGGGCGGGTGAGTATAAGGCTTTGGGGTTTGGACGTTGACGTTGACGTTGACGTTGACGTTGATGTTGACGTCCGTGTTCCTGGTTACACACGGATGGGTGGATCTCTCTAGGAGAAGAAAAAAAAAATACAATATAAAAAATAAAAAAAATTTCACGCGTGGGTTTCACTCCTTATTACTATCGACCGTCGCGTCGCGCTCACGGCCCACGTGGCTTACGTTCTAGTCAATGTCTTCGGTTCTATCCGCCCGCACATCAAGCTGGACTACGACAAAGAGGTGGAGATTGAGATTGAGATTGAGATTGAGATTGAAGAGGTGAAAAAAGCCAGAACTCACCTGCGGCACTCGTCGTAGACTAAGTGAGAAATAATAGGACTGCATCTAGAAAACCGATTTAAGTACCGGCTTTCCACAAAGCGGTTAAGAACTTGGCACACGTTGGCGTTTACGATTGACAATGAGACTATTAGGTGGGGTTTCATTGGATATAGTGTCTAGCGTCTATATAGACAGAGATGGAAACCGTTTTAATGGGAAATCGTTAGGCACCACGAATGGACGTATAAATTAACATCGTTTACTGACTAATCGTAAAGATTTATCAACGACAGTGAGTTTGACATCACATGAATTCCGCTTATACAAAATCCCGCTGTCACTACTGAACATGCATCATCTTTAATGATCGAAAGAAACGATTAGATGTAGTTTTTCTTTTCATCCTGCTTTGGTAGTGGCCATTTTTCCAATTCGACTATGCATATGACCGTGTGGTCATAGATATTCACAAACCTACCCACCCACCCTCCTATTTGCATGCCTACAAATCCAGGTATAGGTATGTACCTAGATTATACAGGCATTTTCTTCCTAATCAAACCAATCAATGATAAATGTACACTAAACGCCATACAAATCATTATTACTAGTTCAATTGACAGTTCTCGAGTTGACTTAGCCTTAAGATAAGATTTATTTTCACACATGTTAGGTTATTCCTAGTTCTCGATCACGACCTATATCTTTTACTTTTATTTTATACGAGAAAACGTTCCATTCCGTTCTTGATTTTTTTCTTTCTAGCCTTCATTAACTTGCGTTCTATCTGCAAACTGGTAGTAATACTTTTTTTTACTTCTCTGTAGTCTACAATTCCCTGGAAAAAATAAAAAGTAATAGACCAAAGCAGGTAGAAAATGTTTTTTTTTTTTATCATTTTTAGGAATTTTATAAGCCCGGAAACTCTACAGTACGTTCCAATCTCAAAGTTAGTTCGATCCGTTCGAATTGAATAAATTAATTGCGGTTTTGCTAGGTTGCTAAAATTTACCTACTGCGTATTAGGTAAAATATCATCAGATCGGCAGATCAGCAGATATACTAGTTTTATTGGACCGCAGATTATGACTCACCTTGCCTTATTCCATGGCTACACTTAAAAGTACGATTCAAACATTGTATAAGCACCACTCGACTTTTCTAAACGTTACTATTCTTTAATTCGAGGAATAATAACTGTTGCAGAAATATATTTCCGCTAATTACTCAATCAGCGAGGCATTTTAAAATGTGGCAATACGTATAAGCACGCGAGTTCGTGGAAACAATCTACCCTGAAGTCAGATGTCTTCATTCATTCATTATATCCATCGTATCGCATCGCATCTCGTCTTTACCAACAACGTAATATAATTGATTAAAAATAAAAAATAAAAATAAAAACATTTATATCGAGAATTAAAAACATCTGGTAAAATTCTGAGATCATACAAAGAAATACGAGAAATACTCGACGTATGTACACACTACGTATATATACATACAATGCTGCATTTGTATCTCTGGAACAAACTCTATCTGAAATAAAGTCTCATGAGACCCGTTGAAAACCTCAACATCTGCATTCTGGCTTATTTCATCTACGTACAATTTAATTCTACGTATTTATATATACACACACACACACACATATGTGATATCCAATTTTAATTCTTCATCAGGCGAATATTTTTTTCTGATGTGAGTCCAATAATATATTTTTTGGTAATAGGGTATACCCTTTCAGATACAGAATGAAACTGTTTTTTTTTTTTTTTTTTTTTTTTCATAAACCCAACTCGACTTTCGCTTATTGCAAAAATTGTAGAGAGGATCAAGCTAAATCCAGCGGTCAGTGATGAACTATTACTCCGTATTATACGGATTTTACTAACAAGATTCAAACTGTCGAATTGTCTTGCCCTTGCCAACACCCGTGCCGCGAATTTACTTTCATATTTTGATAACCAATAACTTGTGATCAGTTTATCGAAACGAGAATTTACTGGATACCGTTGGAATCGACTATATCTTTTTAACATCATGTATAGCATGAGAATCATCAAGTTTCAATTAAAAAAAGAAAAAAGTAAAAGAAAAAAAAAAAAGAATTACAGTATAATATGTTGGAAAAATGGTAATCGTTAATAAATCTGTTCTACTGATTTTATACGCCTCATTTCGAACAACATATATTTATGCAATAATATTTCCGGTTCTTTAACAGCAAAAGAGATACTCGAATTTAAAGACAAGGATGGGTCATAATTTATGATGAATTATAACCCTGTAAATTGGTGATGAAATTCACTCACTCGTTTCAGTGCTTTCCAATACTTTTTATTCTACAATTCAAACTTTCCAAGTTTCATATCTAAGGTACAAGCGAGCCATAAATTCTATGAATCAAATTGATTTTGTTGTCCTGAACTGCACGTCTAGAACTCCGACCTTCGAAATGTTAAAAGATATCGAAAGGGGTGATTTGGTTTCGTTCCTCACTAATTTGTAGAAAAAACGTAACATATGTGATACTCGTTTATCCAAATATGAATTTTTTTTCTACTACCCTAAGGGTCATTGCAGCCAAAGCGAATTATGGCATCCATTTACCTGAAATCAAGGGTATCTTTTTTATTATAGTCTAGGCTGACTCTCGAATTCATCACAAAAAATGGATGTCCGAAACTCCAAAGTAAAAGCAATAAGTTTTTTGTCCCTCTTATAATTACTCCTTAAGATGACGCTGGCACTTAAAACGTTAGGGATTTAATTCAATAACTCCATATGTTAATGTGAGTTTATTTTCGTAAGCGAGGAGTCAGACCATCAATGAGTCACTGGACGAAACTGGTTTTTCTTGTAACTTCTGGTCTCAACGATAACGGTTTGGTCACCGTCTAAAGATTTTTAATCTGCCCATCGTCTTCATTTTTTTTACCATACACTTATGCATCTCAATATATATGCTTGTTAGTCTCCTGATTATTGTCAACATGTCATAGCAGGATTAATTGAGTTGACCAGACGATTTAGCCTCACCTACTGTTTCAATTTCTCGAATTGCTTTGAGCACCGATAAACATTCATAATGGATCAGAAAATTATTACATTTTTTTAAACCACAGAATGATCAGTTATTCGAACTCATCGTCTCTGCTATCAATATGGACACCCGTTACTGAACTATAAGAAATTATAAAATTTATGAAGTAATGCAATATATCGTTTCTGAAATGGTATACCATATTTCGCCAAAAATTCAACCCAATGGACGACATCCGAAGACCAAAAAGTAAATGTTTATTCCAAAAGCAAGTTTCTCCGTTGTCGATTAATTCAGAATCATAGGCGATATAATTTGTGCTTCGGATGGTATAATTTCTCTCTCTGACTTGTCATATTTCATGCAAGATAATCATATCATTCTCAATTATTCGCAATTTCACAAACTTCGACGATGTTTTTTTCAATCAGTTATCTCGAGTTTTGTGAAAGTCTTAGCATAGATGAAAATTTGTTTAAAACCGGATTTTTCTGAGTCATCAAACCAGCAAATCTCTTCAGTCCATTGAACCCAATGTACAATTCTAGGGTTAATAAGGGCCTTCACTTATAGAATTGCACACGACATATTCATAAGACTAAACCCCAATCAGAGGACGTAGATAAGTTATTACGTGTGACCTCCGATTGCTTAAGTTTTATGATCATGTCGTATGCAATTTTCTATCTGAAGGCTCTGACTCGGCATCATAAGTCGTGCATGTATTATTTGTTGAGCAACGATACCACATATCATTTATCACATATAATTGCTAGATCTAACGTCCATTCAACTACTGTCAGATCGCTTCAGGCTAACCAATCAGAAGTCTGAGTTTCCGTCAGATTCTAATAGTTAACCCTGACTATACCCGGTAGAACCCGCCCATAGACTAGTCCGCCATTTTTCTTCGTTTAATGATAATGCGATAATGATGATTACAGCTTCTAGCTCTTGCAACTTATGCCTGTCGCAGTCACATTGCTCGTTGGATGTTGAACCGGTTCCAACTTTCTAATAAAACATTATTTTCGGTTATTTATTTCCATTTTTTATCATTCCATAATTCTGTCAGATTTCTGCATAGCGCTTCAAAAGCGCTTGATCTGATCCTCAGTTCTATTACGAAAACTGTTCTCACTTTGACTGCAGTGAGACGCAATACTGCTCGCAAATCCTGACTTCTATATCAATAAACTTAAAACAAAACTAGTGAATTGATGCGATGTAACTGGATTATTGAAAAATCCTTTGGGACTATCCAGTCCTTGAGAAATGACTTCTTGTGAGATATCTGATCCTTAATGTTCAGCACTCGCTGAGATCTTGAAAGGGCTGCAGTCAATGCTCGAACGTCTAGCCTGCAGTTCTACATTGATCGTAATGGATGAATCGATGAGACAAGGAACAAGATATGATCGACGGTGATATATAGTTATTGATAGAAACGTTATACTCAAACGGTACTGATTGTGAGGAGGAAAAGACCGTGCTGTCGCCATCGCGCTACTTGATCAAGTGCCGTAATATGTCTTCATGTAGAACCGACTGATAAAGTTGACGGTACAATTATTACACGACTCTGTATACCGGATAGAATGAATCGTTTCTTATATAATGAAATATAGACGGGATATTACGAATTAAAGCGCAGAATACGCATCTTTTTATTACACAGTATATACCGCGAAGGTTTAATACTCATACTCTAAGTTCTGCGAAAATTTTTTCGAACGGATTTCTCAAGTCAAAAAAGAGTGAGAATACAACGGATAAAATTATTCTAACAGCGGTCAAGGGTCCGATTTTTATTTTTTTTTCCAATAGAGTTAATCTCTTACGGAATATCCGTTTCCAAAGAGTCTGTCTTTATCGGCAATAGCCAGACCGAGAATCCCTTCGCGAAGAACTTGAGGTCTTTGCTTTATACACAAATTGTATGCAAATGTGATGATAAATAGTAAATTTACGTCCACCGCATGTGACAGGCAACGGCCCAAGTGGCTGGGACTACGTCGTTGAAACTTACCACGCACAATAGCGATGATCATAATCCAGTATTTATGGATATGATCGGAACGGTTGGTAAGAATAAGTATCCTGCGTCCAGAGAAGTCCTCCGTTCCACTACGGCGTCTGAGAGTCCCAAGAATTCATTTTTAGGTGAGAAATTTTTGCACTCCATTGTGATCATCATGGTTTCTTAGTAGAACAGCACATCATCTACGATGAAGTGTTTGCACTCATTCAGATTCGTGACAACGAAGATAAAAAACACTCCAAAAGATCAGACATTCGAAATTGATGTGGCTTATCATGAAATTTTATCCCTAAGACAAGCTGTTTGTTTTTTTGTTTTCCAAAAGATCAATAACCAAAATCTTCGCTAATAATGAGACTTCATTTTTCTCGAAGATTCATTATAAAGGTTCGTAAAATGAGAAGATGTATTGAAAAGTAAGTCAACTTTTGAATCGGTGTCACTTTGGCGTCGAGTTATCAGTTAGACGACAGATAATAAACAATGATAGCTATACTACGTTATAATATTCTACAGCCTTCTCTTCTCCCTTTACTTGGCTGTGCAGGTTATCGGAAACAATTTATCACCGAACAAGTCAACCGTACAGAGCAATGTTGACAAATCACCTTAAAATATCTGCTTACCTAATTCATCACAGTCACGACGATAGGCCTAATAAAGCAATCGATCGATAAAGCAGCCTTTATCCAAGTATGCATAAACTATCCATCCTAGTCTTGTAAAATTATCCTGCACCTACAGTAAGGCGTGCTGTACATTCATGTAACGACATTTGTTACGCTGAAAAAGATGCGCTACGAGTAAATTAGCATTCATTACCGAATCGTACATACTCTAATTGCTATAACACGTACACTACACTAATTAACCCGGCAATAATTACCTCTGACTACGTAATTATTACCGTTTGACACTATGTCTCACTCATTTACTGTTCTAGTTTTAATTGACTACTAACCCAACTAGTAGCAATTGCTATTCTCTTTTTCAATGTGGAATCCAATTAGGTTGGGTTAGAAGAAATGCATGAATAGAGAGATTTTATAGAACGAAGACCAAGAATTATCTGCGGATTTTTTGCAATCAAAATCGACGAGTAGGAGATCAGTTGAATTCAAATTGAAATGTTAAATTGCCAATATTTTTAATTGCATACGAATGACAGTTGTACTTCATAATTGCAGCCTTCATAAAGTGGGTTTAATATAATTGACCATCAACCCCTTTTGGAGATCTCTGCTTTAAGTCGTTCAAAAATACAGACTTTGACAGTGAAAGGTTCGATATTAATCCAAAACTAAAAAAACTTTGAAATTTCATTGCTAGAACGTTACCAAAGCTAATATTTCTAGACAAATAATAAAGACAATTAAATATACTGCAGTTTCTTTGCTCGATATACGATGAGCTTTAATAAATGACAAGTAATGATGCTGTTCATTTTTTATGACAAAAGACGCTTCTGATTCGCGGAATTTATGTCTTGGGGAATGTTATCCAACTAATTTGACTGATTTAAATATCTCCGTAGAATACGAGCGGAGATATAAACGGCCGGCAATATAATTCTGTGCTCAACGAGTCAACGACTTGGGAAAGTAACCGTGTAAACCTATAATAATTTATGTCTTTGAATTCCAGGCATCTACACGCACGAGCGCACTATCGATGACTATGATGTTGCAATACCATGCAAAGTGACCCCGATTGGCGAACTCGTGTCCCACAACGTGACACACCATCATGACCAGGATGGCGCCGAGGTCCACTACCGGATGACAGTAGCCGGGTCAGAATATCACCTTCAGCTAGAACCTTCTCATGGATTTATCTCCCCGGGGCTCGTAGTGGAGCGTCGTAAGAGAGACATCCATGTTCGACGACCTCCAAGGAATCAGGGAAGCAAGTGTCACTATCGAGGAGTAATCCGAGGGCATGAGAATTCTCACGTAGCTATTTCCGCCTGCGATGGACTGGTAAGTTTAACATTCATTTTATCCCACTGTGATGTATCAATTTTTATTTAGTTTTACTTAATTCGTCCTGTGACGAGCTTTCAATCTCTTCCTACTCTCTGTCTTGTCTTTCCGGTTCCGCAACAAATCAATGGAATTGAAGAATCGCAATGTATTGAAAATTTTTCGTTTGAAAATTACCATAAACCGTAGGCATTCGCGGATAGACAAAAGTCTTGTATAACGAATGAGAAAAGGTTTGTAGATATCCCGCACCCGAGACTAGAGATGCAAAAATCATGTTCAAAGAGGCGAGCGTGCATCGGTGCAATTTTCTCGTGACTTCCAGATAATTTGCCGTGGCTCGGCAGGTTTATAATAGGGTACCTATTATTCTACTGTAATAGTGTATACGACGTGCATTGCGACGAGAGAAGCAAATACCTATTAAGTAAACGACATCGTTGTAGCTGAATATTTATTTCATGGGTACGAGATCAATAACATTTATTGAATAGGTAGGTACACGGAATAAAATCATAAGTAAATATATTTTCTTGGTACCTATTTCAGTCGAACTTCTTTCCCATGGTTTAACCGGCACATCAATAGCAACGCTCACTGTTATCGCATCACTATAGATATCCAATGATAGTTAGACTATTGCCGTATATTCTAACGAAGGACTCGGTCCAGTTACTAAACTTTCTCACAATTCAGTAGGAACTGCATATCACTCAGATTAATTGGTTTACTCAACAATTAGACCACTTTCAAGGCTGAGATCTTCGATACGCTGTCCTTGAGGCGAAACGCTCAGATCATTAATTATATGGTTCTATAATATAATAAGTTCATTACTCTCTTCCTGCAATTTTTTTTTTTTCTTTTCTTAATTTATTTTTTTTTTTTTTTCTATTTATTTCCTAGGTATAAGTATAATTATTGTTAGTTAAAGGCTAAGACTGCAAAGCCACGATCGTATAGACTAGGTCAGTATACAGACACGCGAGGACCTCACGCAGCGTCCATGTTATCGGTGTATGATCAAGGATGCGTCTGTTAGACGAGTCTATTAATTCTCGGAATGATCGCGACGCGGATAACTGGCGTCGGTGGGTAGTCGGAAAACAGCTAGCAATATGTCTTGTCTCGTATAACATTTTCTAACGCCTTATAATGTCGAGACCTTCGAAGTAACGTGGAATAAACTGATTCATGGGAATTTATGTTCATTTCACAACACTCCCCGGATATATGATTCGTGGTTATGATAAAGGTAATTACGTAAAACTCATACGATGATTTCGTAGTCCCAAGGTAATTAGTAACTCAGATTTCATGTATATGATATTTAGCTATTTATTTTATCAGATTACTCTTAATTCTTTAATAAATTGAATAATGTAAGAATTGAAGCACATCTGTGATCAGAAGATTTATAAATATAAGTATATAAATTTATACTATTGCAGGCTAGTAGATCGATCGATCAAAATAGACGAATTGAATATTGTATATCAACCACAGAATTGTGAATGAAGATACAACTATTGCGTTCTAAGTGGGTTGACATAGAACATAAATTAGAGGAGTTGAGGCGTGTAAAGTGACGGGTTAGATGGCATCCTGCCAACGCTGACTATTGGAAAAGGGAAAATTTCCGGGTTGATATAAAAATAGGTAGAACTCGGAAAGATACCGTTCTACAGAAAATTAAATTCGTGTTATACTGATAGTAGTGCAGACAATTTGCCAATTCACACTAGACGTCTCGAGATAGTCAAACGGCATATAGTTAAATCTCGTTCTAGATCAACTACCAATTACGTTACGTTACGTAACGCGTTACAATGTGGGTGTAATATAATAATCATAAAATTTGGCTTGTCGTGAAGGGATATATCCTTGTTCCGGCTTGCTTATCCTAGTTCATGCTACTGGACTTTGAAAGGTTCAACTAGTCGCAGCGGAATCTGGCATAGGCGAAAAAAAAACCTGAATCTTAGAAAATTCGATTCTATAAATTCTTAACTAAAAATTCTAGAGAAATTAGAAAGAGACTATCGAAAGGCTTGAAAGTTCAAATGTTGATAGTTTCTGCCGATTATCTTTACGATCTTCTTTAAATCGGAACATGAAAGTTAATGACACTCGTACAAGGGAAGATTTACTCTTTGAAGACGGAAGACACTGTATGGCATCGTCTCCTCTCTTATGTTAAATATGGCGTTGTAGAAATAAAGATTTAGGTTATACCTATATGGTAAATTCAGATTAACTTAGTGAAATTTTCTGAAACTTGCAAATAGATTTGTCTGTAAAATTTGCGTCTTAGCTCTCATTTCACATAAACAATCATACGAACTACTGTGAGTTCAAGAATCACTCGAAAGTCTGGACAAGTATAGGAACAGGTTTTCACGACGTCAAGTCAGGACGACGAGATAGATATATACAGTTAGCATATAATTACGCATAATTATTAATCAGTATAGGCGTACTGGACACGCCAGTCCAATTAACGTGCACTTAAGATTTTCGAGTAGCCTGTATTCCGGTTTATTCATACGTCACATCCCATCGATGTCCGAGACTAAAAATGTTCAGAGTTGCATAGTTTTTTCATAAAAAATTTTTAAACTCAATGTAACGATACCATACCCTAAATAATTGAAAAACCAGGCCAATAACAATCATCTTTAAGGTGCAGATAGGTCAATAGACTTGTCGAAAGTTCTTTCCATTCCTCTTATGCACAAAAATTCATATCTTGTTTGAATCAACGCTTGTAATCATAGAAGCTAGTTTCCAGTAGTGAACAGACTGGCCTTAACTCATCCGGCAAAACTGTACAGATTTATTTAAGCCTTTAAGTGTTCATGTGTGTATCTACATGGATTAGAGTAGCAGATTTACTTTGGAAGCAACCTAGGAAATGATATTCAACCCTTGAAATTTTTTTTACTTGATGTCTATCGTGGGTCAGAAACCAATTAGTAAGCTGCAAGTAAATGAGGAGATATATATTTTACTGTAAAATTTAAAAACGATCAAAAGGCATACATATGGTAGTCTAATTGTTACCCTATTGATCGTAAATTTTCCACATAGTCCGTGTTCCCGTCTAATCGTTACCGATAAAATTAATTTATAGACCAGCCTGTTCGTGGCGGGACATGCACGAGTGCTTGTGACACGATTAGGAACGATTCTAATCCATCGATAACTATTTGAATATAATGCTACATCTACAGAAAGCGTTTCATCTCAATTGTAGCACTTTTAAGGTCAAAGTTCAATATAGAAAGTAAAATACTAGATTGACCGAAAAATTTCAGCATTTTCGTACATCTAAATATTTTTTTGATTCAACTTATCGGTGCAAAAATATAAAAAATATACGAAATTTTCAACCTTTGATTCTCAAACATGATATATTTCGAAATTGCCCCGGTCTTGGGTTCAGTGTTGCTTATATGTAAGACCCGGATGCAATTTTCTAGTTCCAGACCGTGGGGGAGTTGCAAGAGGAATCGATTGCCTGATAAATTTATCCTAACATCAACGAGTAGCGGCAAAGCATTATGCACTGTCCACTGAGGAAGTAGCACTAACCCTAACCATTCTAATGGTGGTATAAATCACTCCTGTAGCAGGAAGCATTTATCATTATCGAAATCACAATTTATAGGTATCTTGACCATGGGAAAAAAATTTTTCTATTAATTCTGACGCAGGAAAAAAAATATTGAAAATTATAAGCATTAGAATCTGGACAAATCCTAATTAGGTTGGGAATCCGAAAGGCAAATAGTGCCTTCATAAAAAGCTTCATAAGAATTCACAACTATAAGGACTTTATTCTTGCAACCAGGGTACTCGTTTTGCTAAAATAATTTCAATTTCTTTTCAATTGTATTTTGAGGTGATGATACTGCGAGACCTTGTTATTTGTCATTATATTCATGTAGTTCAAGTTGGGGAATAATAATACGCTGTTGGAACTAAGAAATCATAATTTAGTACCGTTACCCTGAATCTCGTGGAATTAATTGGACGATGTTGTACGCGGAATACAATCGTGGGACGCGTGGTAAATCGCTTCTAAAATCTCCGTGTACGTAGTTATCTATCTCGGAAACCTCTAGTACCTTTGTATCGTGTGGAAAAATAAAGATATAGCATATTTTTCGTTTGTAAGTTAATGTGAATTAAGTTTAATAATTTATTATCATTTTTGTGAAAATTTTTATCTACTGGAAAAATCAAGAAATTACGCATTTTTAATTATCACTTATGATTTGTGAAATTTCTTCTTATGGATTAATTCGAATTGCAATATATTGTACAGAAATCTAATTAACTACTAACTTCCTGCAAGTTAATGGTATGAGCAAAACTTTCTATTTTAAACCCAAGTGTAACAACTTCACTACTGGTCAATTAATTTAGCAATATACTAAATAAAACATATAAAAGAAAAATAAAAAAAATTGTACAATCAATTCAATCTATGACTAGATGATTAAATTTGAGTATCACTTTGAAAAATTTTATAGGTGATGAAAAAATCTGGCTATTCTGAGAGATATCAAATGCGAAGGTATACCACTTTGAATAAATAAATATAGTCTATACGTATATGGATAAAATAAGAAAGATTTCACGCCGAACATATTGCCTCGTAGATTTCGCATGCCGTAAGACATTTGTATGTGGAAAAAAATCCCAAGATCAAATGGACTGGCATAAAAAAAAAAAAATAAAATAAAATTTCGGATGGTATTGGTATAAAAATGTATATACAAAAATAAAAAATAAAAAGGTTTCTTTTCTGTTTTCGCTCGATGATTTCTACGGAGATATTATTTATGATATGAGAGGGTAGTCTCGCCTTATTTTTTTTTTATTTTTTTCACCCCGAAGATAAATGCTTCCCTAATGCATCACTCCCCGTATAAATTTTCTACATTTTATATATTACTTCGATCATATTTTACGATGTGTGTATAGTTTGTAGATACCTATATTCACCGCTTATACCTACACCTACCTGGAAGCTCCGATGTACCCCATAGCATAGCCTACCATTGCCTTAGGCGTATGCATACCAATGCTGAATGCAATGCGGTTCTTTTAAGATTTATGGGATACGGGTGCGAGGGCGACTTGATATTTTATCGAAAATTATTTTTTAAATGGCACTTCTGACGCCAGTAATTTATTGTTTTTTGGTATATTGATTCTTATACCTTCAGACAACTCCACTTCTGACTTCGATTAGATACAGATACATTGTCTAAACTATAAGTGATTGTGCTCGTATAAGTTGTAGAACCATTTTAGTGCACTCATATGTTAATGAATTTTTTCTAAGGATATTTAGTCTCTGTCTTAGAAGATGAATAGTACCTACATTTTTATTCTTTAATCTTTGAGGAAAATTGCCCTTACTATGTTGAGACCGGTATACCCACGTTAGTTTGAAGGAATTAAAAAAAAAATTAAGAAAAAAAAAAGAGAAAATAAAAAGAAAAGTTAAAACAAACAATTTCCTCTTAGAGATTTTGCTATCTTGGTAAAAATCTATGAGACGTGCGTGGGTTCGTCTAACTAAAATTCCTACGGATCTAGCCTCTGGCAGTACGGCTATTATTACAGACTTCTAGCTTTCGGGTCTTCCTATTACCCCAGCCAATTAACCAGTCCCGATTTTAGACCTCGATATTGCTCTCTGTGAATTATAATACACGGTATTCCCTTGGGAACTTTTTACTGTTGTAAATACTGTACCAAATAGGTGGCAATGAGATATCGAAAAGCCTTTAAATTTAATTGAATATGATAAAATCGAGTAGGGAAAGTTCTCTCTGAGGGAACATGATTTACGTTGCTGTATATATATACATCTTTAAACATTTTTTCTTAACAGATTTTTTTCTTCGACACCATTCTTTAGGGGTAAAAATTCAATAGACATGAAAAACTCTCATCTCTGAAAAAAAAAAAAAAAAAAAAAAAAAATTAAAATGAAAATACTGAACCTCATTTCATTTTTTTCATAATGCACTACATTAATCGTCTCATTCGAAGCATCTTAACATTAAATTACTTATTGGAAATAAACAGACAAAATAAGAAAGAAAAATCGATCTCATTCACTAAAAAAGCTTAAACAAAAGCTCACTTCGCATGCAAAGATTTCTGGTACAAGAACTCGCATGGGTGTCTAATGAACCGTAAAACAATAAAGAATGAGAGCTTGATAATATGTGTGAAACAATCTCCGGACCTTCTGTGGACAGTTACGAATAGAGATAATTTTTATCCACCCGCGAAACCCCATGCAAAACATATGCAATCATGTCAATCGTATGCGCGCGCTCGTACGTTGAACGAGGTGTACGATCAATCACCCACTATCCGCCACCGCTGCCCTGGTCAATCCCACACCTTCCGATCAATGAATGTGTGATTTCAAAGTCTGCTCGCGAATGTTCACGTGCATTAAGATCTGATTTAACACACATGTGCCTGCGTACTACGACTATACCTACACCCTACACCATTTCGTTATTCCCACAGTATTTTAGTTGACTCATCAAACGGTCCAGTTGACCATCGCAGGTATTGGATAGGGAAATTTCACGTCGTATTTTTTATCAGGTAATACCTACATGTATGAGCAGAGAAGATTCTTGGCCGCATATATTTGATCGAGATTCATTCCATTGGCGAGAAGATTGTGAAATTAAAACATGATTTCAAGTTTTTTAACGTGTTCTGAGGACCCTTTTTAAGGTTTTTATTTTCTACCCCATTTGTATTTGAATCTATGAAAAGTTTGTGATAATGGAACAAAAAATTAGTCAACATTTTTATATTGAAATGAAACTGAAACCAATCGTAGTAAAGTTTGTCCGACCGCATTGGTAATACTGCATTCATTATCTACCGGTAGTTATAATTCAATTTCAATGTATGTGACCACTGGTAATGGATGCCGTTTTGCCAATAGCGGAATAGCGAATTAACTTTGTGAGGAAAATTCTCGTTTGAAACTACGATAGAACTAAAATTGAGACCCTCATTTAAACCTGTGATGGAATCGGAACCTAGACCGGAAACCCGTGTACTGAAACTTTGTTACATTAGTTAACGTTGAGTTTTTTTTTTTTTTTGTTTCTTCTTTTTCACTGAATGTGGCAATTTCGTTGTTTCAAGCAACATCTGATTCCGGAGTGGAAAACGCTATTTCATATTTTGGCTCAACATAAACTCGTTAATCTAAATATACGCATATACATATACGTTTTCTCCATACATATATATGTGAGTTGTCTCAGAAATTCCGCATCTTTCGTAATAACTTTTACCACCAATCGATCAAGTTTGTTATTTACGCTATGAGTGATTGGCAAAAGTCATCGACTACCTTCCTGAAATGAATGAAAGATCGAGAAAAAACATATCCTATAAAAATATCTTCAATTTATAAGGGAAAACGGCTTTAGGTATATACGAGAAAAGTTGGATCGACTGTCAAGAATGACGCACAATCTCTTGAGAATCATTTCACGGTAACTTAAGGAATAGAGTTATAGTGGTTAAAAGAATGAAACGTGCTTCGTAGTTATTTAAATAAAACTGATACAAGTTTGGGAATAAGCTTTGGCGTAAAATCCCCATTCCAGGTCATATCGTATTCATTACATCCAATTATTCCAATTACCCAGCGCTCAGTGATTAAAGCGAATATTTTGCGTTGCTGCTAACCAGTAATAATGAAATTGATTATGTTCGTAATTAACTTTTCAATTAAATCTCCTGCTAGGCTCACCGTGACGGCTTGATTGGCTTTTACCGTACGCAAAGCTCTCTCAGCTCTTCTCATTTTGCTTCGTACAGTCTTCAAAAATTCTACGCATTTCTGACCTCCTACTATCCTACAACCTGATCTATTGAATTTTTCATCACAACGATGATACTTAGGTATATCATTTCTCTAGCGGTTTTCATCGGTAAAAGCTGCGATGTCTTTATAAATATATTTCGTATTTTATCGTATGGAAAAAAAAATAAATAAAGTTCCATCCTTTTCCGCAACGAGTATTTCTTTAATTCGCGAAATATAATATTTCAACGATAAAATACACCTACTAAAAGCTTATGTATACTTATATGTATATACTTATGTAAAGATATACGTTAGGTGGTAACCCACACGACCAACATCATGGGCGTGAACCTGGTGCAGTGAAATCCGCCCATCCCACACCTCATAAACCTGCAAGCAATAAGGATTTGTGATAATAATTCATACCGTATGCATTGCAAGAATAATTATACTACTTTATCGTTAAGCAAAGTTCCTACGATAGATTCAAACCAGACTTCTCTGAATCCTCGATTTATGGCAATGCTACAGTGCGGTGACACCGCAGCCCACTTTGTATATAGGTTCAGTTTATACCTATACACATTGCACTATTTCTACATACAGAGAATACGTATACTTACATATCGTGTAGGTGGCCGATCGACGCGTTCAATATTCAGTTCGCCAAGGATATGCCAGCATGATGCATGGACACTGGGTTTAATGAAGCGTAATGCATCTTGGGTAGAGAAAAAAAAAAAAAAAAAAAAGTACAAATGAAATACCGTCGTAGGTAGCCGTTTGGTTTTTTTCATTCGGGTTGTTACAAGTCCGTTCTCCACGATCTGGAGATATCGACTACTTCAACGACCGTGTAAACAGCATTGTATTACGTGGAATTTTCTGTTTTTTTTTTATCATGATCTTTTACTCGTCAGTTTTTCGTCAATTTTGGCGTAATAAATTCTTTGGGAAATCGCATGATAGTAGACTGATTTCCAATTTCGAGTCAGGCTAGACGTCATCAGAATGCAATTTATACTTTTCACAGAAATGTGAATTTTTTGAAAATAAAATTAAGTCTCGATAATTAATGCGAGTCAAAATTCAATCTGGTACATTTTTTACGAAGATCATCTTACTCGATGATTTGAAACAAATTTTACGGTGAAAATTTGTCGTTCACTTATTTTTACCACCTTTTTAAAAACTTTGATACAATTTTACGTCGTTGAAATAGATAATGACTTATCTCCAGGTCAGAGCTTGTATTGTCTGATCTATTCACGTATCATGTGTATTCTGTATCTTTGAATAATTTTACGTTGCCGAGGAAATAATTTTGTAGCCTTAAATCCGAATTGATTAACAGAATTTTTATTGTCATATTTTGAGTTTAAAACGTGCGAAAGGTGTCTTTTTTCATGAAAACGTTTCTGAGATCATGACTTTGTCGACCAAACATCTTTTTGATTACCTGTTTTTTTTTTTTTGGATATTGGAGGCCTGAGGCCGTAAAAATTTGTCGAAATTAGCAAAAGGCATTTTCCGATCAAAACCAACAGTACATTTATCACCTTATAGTGAAGATAACTAAAAAAGAAATAGCCAAAAAAAAAATGGAGAAACGAAAGTCGAAAAATTTCCTAATGTGGTGACCATTAAACTAAAACTTACAAGGAATACACTTGTACTGGATCAAGAAACATGAAACTTCGACGAAAAGTAAACCTCTCCCGTTCCCTGAAGAAACTGTATACCTACATTTGAACCTCCGGGACTCAGGATCTTTCATATCTAGCAAATCTCTACTTTAAACCGTATCATAAGATGCAAAATGACAGTATGTACATTTTCTGATGGGCCCTTAATTACCTAACTAAGAACAAATAAGGAACATTACGAACACAGTGCAAAGCGAATGAACTCATATCCAACAAAAATGCATTCTGAGTATCAGAGATCGATTTTGACGATATTCAACAGAGTGAGTCAAGAGCGTCATAAAGGACACCTACTGTGGCACTCAGAGATTCTTCCTCTGACAATCTCTTTCTTCTTCTTTTAGTTTTTGCCTCTTTTTTTGTTCGCTGCGCTGGATGATGCGCCATCGTTAGGCGGTGACTGCCCTCTTCTTCTTCTTCATACATTTTCTACCCATTATACGCCCAATGGTAATATTATGTCCATCATTATTGCAACAATGATTGCTGTACTTTCAACTCGTGACTTGCAAGCATCACATACAATTATCATGTATAGCTCGATGCACAAATAGGTAATTCCTAAAATTACCCACCGCCCTCGCACGTTTTGCATTTAACTATCTTGCGTATACATATAGCAGAAAAAACTGATCAATGATTATACGTCCAAGGATTTACTTTTCAATTTTTTGGCTGACATGCCTTCCTCTTGTCTATCACTCAAGGATTTAACACTCGTGATCTTTTCGTTCTACTAGGATGTCCAAAGCTTTTCCTCGAGTCCTTTTTTGTCCAAATAAGTGCTCTCAGACATTGCTTCTCACTTAAACACGACATTATTTTGTCAAACGGACAGAAATAAGGGCTCTCAAAACGGCGTGTAGGATTTGTAGATCCGTCACTACAACCACTATTTCCATTACTCCCTAATCTAATAATAATCGCTTTGCATAGGACGTCAAATTTCAATGCCCAATATATCTGCAATTTCACATCAAACGAAGCAGCTCACTTTGGTTTCCACATATAATAAAGAACACTCCTTAAATTTTGTTGTAAGTGAATAAGGACACATATTTCGCGCCATTATTGGCAGGCGGACATGTTCTCCATACTAATTGCAAAAGTGACTCGCAGACTATGAAATTAGAAGCTATGGTCCGTCATCCTATCATCACTTTCTAATCACAATTTCCGATAATTCATCTAACAAGAAAAATTATCAGCCATTCAATCCAGTCAGTGTAATACATTTTCATACCTGAAAAGGATCATTTGTCATATCCTTTAGAAGTCCTTCTAATTGCACCACTGCCAGTACAAGTAAGTGCATTACTACGACTGAACAAATTACGTTGACTCAATTTCTAAAAATGAGCTATCCCAATTTTTTCATTTCTTGTTCTATGAAGTAGATTAAAAAAATTGTCTCATACAGCACAGCTATAGGTAGAGTTGGAAAATAATTTTTCTTATACAACAAAATTTGCATCTTGAAAAGAAAAATTTGTATTTATTTATTTATTTGTATTTTTATTTTTTTTTACAAATCGATTGGATCAACCGCGTAATCGATACGGACGACAATGTCTAGCGTTAAGGCCCGTCCAACAAGGATTGCCTTACATGGTAAAAAATCACTCCTTATATAGGCGATCAAAGGGCGTCACGTCTGCGGGCAACCAAAACGAAAAAGCGAAACTTGAGGCCCCATGCCGTGCTGAGTCAGGCCTCTTTTTACCCATTGCCGCGGGGCCCTCTTCCTCCTTATTCTGATATCCAGCACCACACGATCCTCGCGATCGACGCTCAAACGTCCGACGCTTTGTGACGCTGGCGCCGAGACTTTTCACGGTTGATGCTAAGACGGTCAAGGCGGCTGGAATGACCGCAGCTAGAGTCGGCATCGGTCGAAATAGCGAGCCACCACCTTTGAGATATTTTTATCCCATTGTTCCCGGAACGATGCGGACGATACGCGACGTTAAATCTCCTCTCCGACGGCATGGCATGGCGCGGCGTCTAGCCGACAACTATAACCAGGTTCACCGGACCGAATCAGCGGTCCTAATGCTCGTACATACAATTCACAGCTCGCTTCGAATACCCTCTTGTAACATCGGTCATTTGTGAAGTGAGGTGTATTAGTCAGATCTAGTACAGGCTACAAGACTCAAAGACATTATTAAGCTTTTTTTTACCTTAACCGTGAACATCGAACCCAGCAGCCGTCCTTGCTACGACTAATCTATACGATGTATTGTAATCAAGAGTTTAACTGTCAAGGGCACAAATTCTTTTGAACCGAGACAAGATTGACCAAAACATCATTGACCATAACCGTGTGGCGATTCGGTTGAATAGAAAAGGACTGTTATTATTATACAGACTTATATAGGTATGTACATACCTACCTACCAATTTGTGTAAGTGCAGAGAACAACGAATAGTTTATTCTTTTCGCCGGAAGCGAACACAGAGATATCTTCACATAGGAATGTTTCGACTGAAAGTCAAAGCTCCTTTGTCGAAGGAATTCTCAGTTTGGTATTTGTTTTCCTATTGGCTGTAGCCGATATTAATCAGATCTTAGACATATGAAGAGAACAATTATATGAAAACCGTTTTTTTGAGTAATGAGTTTTCAATTATGGTATTGAAAATTCATATGAAAAGTGTTCAGTTCACTTCAAATATTTGTCACCTGAATTTCGAGTCGTTTACATTATGTGAACGTTATTTATGAAGTATATATTTCGTTCTTTAATATCAAAGGTTACTTTGCATAACATTTCTCTGAAATAGATCCCCATTTTGAGTAGATTTTTCAACGAACTTTGTTTTCAAAGAGTTTCTTTGATATTATCATCAATGGTACTAGACTGAAATAAAAATCAATTTAAAGGACAAATGTAGATTTCAATCATTTTGGTGGAGAGAGTCCTTTTGAGTTTCAAACCTTTGAAGAATTGATTAACATAATGTCAATAGCAGACGGGGTAAATTTTTTAATCAAAACTATCTCAGACCATTCACTCTTTCATTGATTTATCGAACTTTCAGGATTTCAAACGTCATATCCAAAAGCACAAATCCCTGCTTATGAAAAAAAAAAAAAGGAAATAAAAAAGGCTGCAGAAGTGAGCAGCAAAAATACGAAGCGTAGGATAGGAAAAATTCTACGTTAATATTTGTTGAACATATAGTTACCAAAATTTAAAGTGAATTTAGAGACACTGGAGATTCTTGCAGGATTCGAATACCCACCATTCGTGTCGTTTACCGATTGAATTAAATTTCAAGCTTGATCAAATATCGATTTATACGATAGCGCAAGTCTATTCTGTCGTTGGATAAGGGGTGAGAAAACTCCTCCGATCAGTAGCAATAAAGGTACCTAAGTACATGAAAAGCTTGAGAATTGAGTTTACCAACAATTTTCAAAGCCCATGATTCCGGGAACGGTCAAATGCCGTTGAAGATGAAATAAAACGAAAAATAAAATAAAATAAAACAAAAAATAAAAAAAATTGGTCAGGTACAGGTACGCAGGTAATTCTAGACCAGTTACCGTCCACTCGCGGCTGGAGCGTATGAGCCCCATGTCCGCAAACGCGTTTGCGACACGGAGCGTAACAAGAGACTGACCCCGGTGTTGTGTTTCAGACTGGAGTACTTCGAGGGGACCACGGGGAGTTCTGGATGGAACCAGTCGCTGTAGTGTCCGGCGACCGAGGCACAGTGGACCACGCGACAACGACGGCGGCGTCAGGTCGTCCGCACCTCGTCTTCCGACGCTCGACACCCGCCCTCGCCTCTTCAGAAGTTGGCGCCAACGCTGGCCGGAGGCGTAGGAAAAAAAGGAAGAAGAAACATGAAAAAAACTGCGGCACCCGTGGTGAGACCTAATAGACGCCTCGGTAATTGGTCCCTCCTTCCCTTTTGCTACTCCTGACGCTACCGGCTCTTCCGTGAGTCTGTCATTTCTCTTCCTTACGATTGCAGCCCCTTAATACTTCGCTCCGTCCTTGACTATGCGACGAGAAAAATAACTACATGCGATTTTATGTAAAAATATAATACAATAGATTTTCAGGGTATTATACTTTATCACGAAATTTGATTTGCTCGATTCTAAAAAATGGTCGGTATGTATACCGTAAATATTATTTGTAAAAATTTGACATTTTTTCGCACATTTTATCTGACCGGAAGAAGGGTACAGAAAAATTTCTATTCAGACAGTGACACACGTCGCATAGGCTCGATTCAGCTGTTCAAAATTCTTTTTGGATAATATCCTTGTCTCGGAATTTTCCCTTCTTGAAGTCATACGCTAGAACGTGGTGATATTCTTACATTGCGAGAAATTAAATATTTGCTTCCCCTCTCACTGCGAAGGTATTACTTTATAATAGTTGAACGTTAATTATAAAACCATGCAATTTGGGTGGAATTAACTTTGCAGAAGAGTCTACCTCGAATATGATTCCGGGTGGTTAGTTGGAACGAAAAGCGACTCTGTGTCTACGAATCTTGAAGAACCCTAATTGTTTCAGTCTCTGCAACATCAGCGAAATTATCGCCCTAGTCCAATCAACGAACACTTTACGAATAGCGAGATATTCTCGAAGCACCCTTACTCGCTGAACTTTAACAATTAACCGTCAAATTTGAATATTTTTCACGAGAATTAAGTATACACATACCTACACTCCGTTCTTAGTATTCGACGTGAACTGACTAACTAATCAATGTTCAAAACCCAACAAAATACGTATATAATTAAATAATAAAATCTATTCAAGCTATATGAAATGAATATCCCTGCAATTTTTTCACTGCACTAATTATCATTTCCATGCTTATACTCTACGATAAGAAAAGTTCTCTCATTTATTTTCAGCGAGTTTAAAAGTATCGAGCTTTTGTCCAGCTAAGCTTCTAGTTAGTTTTTCTTATTTCTTTTTACTTCAGAATCTGTAACTCTTACGACGATTATCCTAGACACGTAAATAGGTATGTACTTATGTTATTGAGAAGTTTGGGTATCTTGTAAATCACGGGTATCGGTGCGATTTGAACGTCGATAACCAGCGTCCCTACAAATCAAATATTAATTGTAGGCGCCGCCAACCCTCAATCTGCATAAATCAGGTGCAGGCATATTCGGGGACCAGACAACGCCAGAAGGATCAGCGTTCTAATAGCGCAATTTCTAGCCAACGATTTATAGTAGATGTAAAGCGCGTAAAATATAACTCAAGTTTAAGAGAAACCCCCCCTCTTCTACCAATGTTGCCTGAGGGGCGATTAATATAAGCCAACGCTAAATACCTCGTTATAATTCGCATTCGTCAGTAAGATTTAGTGATGCACTCAATTACGTTCGTCTATCTGGTTGAAATATTTTAATATAAGGTCAAAAATAACGATACAATTTCCTTACGTCTGCACTGGCTAATAAAGAGATAAATCTTGTGTTCTTTATTTTTACATCTTAACTGTAAAGATATTTTATTACACAAACGTTAATTCGAATAATAAATATGGAACATTATTTATCATTTTAACAAATTTTTATACAGAATTTTCACTCAATTACTATCCGCGATCATGCTGACTAATTCTACCAACAGTAGTCAGTCTCAAACCAGTAAATCACCAAAAAATGTTTCGTAAGCAGCATGTTCACAAATTTTCCAATTTCATTATTTCTATCGAAAATTGTACATCGAATTCAGTTTTTCCCTTTAACCCGGTTTCGTACTACAAGAATATAAAGAAGACACGCTATACCGATCATAATCCCAAAAAGGAAACCCTGAAAGGCTGATTTAATTTACAAAAAATAGAATATAGCGATTTTCAAATATTTGAACCAATATTCTGCCCAAGTTTTCTCCACGAAAACCAGCAGTTAGATCGTGTTTTAAGCCTCGTGTAGGTTATTCGCGTTCGTAAAACGATTTTAGGAGATCTTGGATTCAGGGTAAATACTATTTACTGGTACAGCAAGTTTACACGAAATCGGAGAGCTCGAGGGAAATTCGTCTGTCAAATTGACAAATAATGACTGATATATGTTATAGTATATCTACCATTGCTATCGGCAGAAGAGCCAGACGCTACAATGGGCATAGAGTCGTACTGTAAATAAATTAATTGAACGCAAATATTATATAGAGAAACAATTCTGAATGATTCACATATTATTCAACCGGATTCGATTCTCCTATCATCCATACTACGCTGTTGCATTTCTGCAATCATTATACATATGTATATAATATGCATATATGTATATATGTATAACAGTCAAGTTTTCGACGTATTAACAAGAACAACAAACTTGTAACTCTGCTCGTTTCAGACAACTAACTTGACCATAACAACGGCTAGAGTCTGGCGCCAAGTCAAGTGAGTTACTAGTCGATAAATCCTCTACCCAGACGCCATTTCTAATTTATTCTATCCCCTGACACCAAAGGATTTCATTCCATTCAGCATAATCGTTGGTATTGACCACGGTTTATTTCCATCGTGAAAAAACGTCCTGAGTACAATTTTTAATACTCGAAAATTCTTGAATAAAAAAAAAAAATTTAGTTCCATCGACCGAACTATTTAGCAAACAGTTAACAAACTTTTTTTTGTTGTTGTTGTTTATTCAATCAATCTTTGTTTTGTTAGCTGGTTTAGTTGAATCGATAAAACCACAGTGTCGATACAACAAAACTAATTTTCCAAATGAACCGAACCACTGTTTCGAATCAACAGAACTACTTCGTTGAATCCACAAAATCACTTTGTAGATTTGACTGCGGAACTGTTTCATCCGATTGTTCAAATAACTTGATTCATTATACATATAGCAGGGATATGTTTTCCGCTCATTCGCTAGACTCTTCGAGCTAACGAAGATGGAATTTCAATCAAATCTCATCAGATTAATCTTAGAAACAAAAGATCTCTCATTCATGTCAACCGTTTGGCGTCTGTATGGAAGCCAGACACCACAAATTCAGTAAAATAATTATGGCTCGACGACGATAGTTGATCAATAAAACGATTTTATTGAATGTCTCTAATTTTTCACTCAGTTTACGAATGGAGATATTTTTAAAGATATTATTTTTATCTTTGAAAACTACATCACACTAATACCTACCTCTCGATTAATGACATTTCAATATACAAACGTAAATAATTTACGAAACATAATAATCAATGAATTGTTGGGAGAAATCAAACGTTACTCTTTAATCTTTACAGAACCAAGACGACTCACTGAAACACGGCTAGAATGGCAAACACAAGCTGGTCTAGTTCAAGTGCAGGGTCGAGGTCGTCGGAAGCATCACCCATTGAAGAAGTGGCATCGTCCCAAAAGGTCTGTGAGTAGAGCGCGACATGTCGAAGCGTTGGTTGTCGCAGATACTTCGATGATGGCTTTCCATCAGGATGGGGACGTTGAAACGTATCTACTAACGATCATGAATATGGTTTCATCGCTTTACTTAGACCCGACTATTGGTAATTTCATTAATGTGGTGGTCGTTAGGATTATCCTAATGGAAGAAGATGATGGAGAGGTAAAAAAAAATTAAAAATTTCACTTATTACAGCTGTATACTATTTAGTGAAGAATCACAATTTTTTGCTCATTAAAAATATCAAATAACCTAAAATTCACAAAGGCTGATATTGCGGATTACTCTGTGTAGTAAAAGCTATTACCTATACTGCAATTTCATTTCATCGTGAGGAAACCAGGACCGTTGCTCGGATTTGGGTAATCCGAAATCCATATTCCGGCCTGTCGAACAACTGTTATTTTTGCAATCGGATACCCATACTGGTTGCTATTCTTTTACCCTTAAAAGTTTTGACAGCAGTATCATTTCCTGAATTCGCTGCCATATTTCATTTATAACGGATAAATGACTGTTAGTAGGTATATTCTGAAAAGATTAGGACTTGTGTTGCCTGTTTTGGCCCAATACGCTTTTCATTATTTGCAAACACTCAAAACGTTCCAGTAATCGTGACTCAGCTATGAATAGATCATGGATGGATGAATAATCAATTTCTAAATACGCCCGAAGTGAATGACGCAAAATATTTTAATGATGTAAGATAACGAAAAATATTGAAACCACGTATAGCAGTAATTATTTATCTCATGGCACTGCCACGAAACGTTTTCCATTTTGACAAGATATCGTAGAAAAAATGGAAACTAGGACTAAAATGAGACACCAGCTATATCTCGGTCGGACTATCTTATTTTTAACTTCTCGCAATGAAAATTGAAAATTTTCATAAAAAAGGGAAATTATTGGTTTCGGTCCGATTTTCGAAAATCGAGTTTTCATCAGATCTCGACGTTTTTGAGTCTTAGGAAGCTATTCAGACTATTTTTGGATGGACGTCCGTATGTGTGTGTGTATGTGTGTGTAAACAAATTTTTATCGTACGATATTTTTAGAACGAATTGACCGATTGGAATGGTTCGTATGGCGATCGAAAGAGTTTATCACGACTTAGATCTGATTAGATTTTGGAGTCGATCGGTTGAGTAGTTTCAAAGTTATTTGAGAAATAAAAATTAAAAATAATTTTTTTTTCATGTTTTTAGCGCATAACTCCTAAACTGTTCGTGCGAATAGTCTCAAAACATAATCAGACTTAGGTGTTGGATAGCCCTTTCGATCGCAGCAAGATTCATCAAAATCGAACGATTGGTTTAAAAGATATTGCACGACAAAAATTTCTCTTTTTGTCGTACGATACCTTTGGAACGAATTAACCGATTTGAATGATTTTTGCGGCGATCGAAACGGTTCATCAAGACTTAGATCTGATTAGATTTTGGAATCGATCGATCGAGTAGTTTCAAAGTTATTCGAAGAATAGAAATTGAAGAAAAAAATATTTGTATACGGAAAACTAATTCTACTTATAACCTTCTTTAATTTATTATAAACACAATAGTATCAATTAATTGTAACGTATTTAACACAGCGGGAAGTTTTCGGGTTGGCCCACAGGTCAACCGGTTTCCTGATTTCCTAGTAATTGTCTTGATAATACGAAGAAGTTAACTAACAAATTATTATATTTTGTATGAAACTTTAGCAAGGATTGAATGTTACCGTCAACGCGGACAAGACGCTCTATAACTTTTGCAAATGGCAACAAAAACTGAATCCCGGTGATGACTCACATCCCAATCATCACGACGTCGCCATTCTTGTGACAAGGGAGGATATTTGTTCCAGGGCTAACACACCCTGCAGTACATTAGGTGTCGCCCACGTAGCTGGTATGTGTCAACCGGATCGAAGCTGTAGCGTTAACGAGGACAATGGAATCACATTGGCTCATACAATTACTCACGAACTCGGACACAAGTGAGTCGATAAATATACCTAACTATTTGTGAGCTGAGAAAAAGCTGGGAAATTATAGTGCTACACATAATAGATTATCTTTGAACATCATCTTCCGATTTAACTTATCAGTAAATTATTTTCGAGATCTGAAAGAATGTGAATTGGTATCAAACAGAGAATATCGACGTTGACATTTTTGTAAAAAAAATAATGAAAATTGATTCCGATTTTTGTCTTCAGTTTTGGAATGTATCACGACACGGAAAAGATCGGTTGCAGTAAAAGAGACGGAGATACTTTGCACGTAATGACACCAACCTTTGAGGTCGACACAGTCGGTGTTGCTTGGTCAAGATGTTCTAGACGAGACATCACCAACTTTTTAGAGTAAGAATAAGACAATAAAAATTTCGACAAAATTTTATTTGGTCAAAGTTGTTTATACCCTAATTTTGAATGTATCAACTCAGCCAAGGAAAAGGAGAATGTCTTGAAGACGAACCTGCAGATAACGACTACGCATATCCTGATCTTCCTCCCGGTGCCATGTATAACGCAGAACATCAGTGCAGACTCCAGTTCGGCGTACGCGAGGCAGCCGTCTGTTCACCATTGCAGGAGGTACGTCAATTGAAATCCAATAATCGGAAGTTTGCCCCAAAAATCTCTTTAAACATCGCTTCGGTACTTTTAGATTTGCTCCAAGCTGTGGTGCATCGTGGATGGCACCTGTACGTCGATGCTACATCCGGCAGCACCAGGAACCCATTGCGGAAAACATATGGTTAGTACCCCTTGCACTTGATTTTGACGTTTCTTGCTTCTTCGATAACTTTCCGTTTATTTATTCATCTCGCAATATGCTCCAGTTCCTTAGTGTGATTTTATCCAGGATCCTTGACCTTTTCTTTTTCAGTGGTGTCAAAATCAAGAGTGTGTACCCATCGTACACAAACCAAGCGCCATCGATGGCAGTTGGGGAGACTGGGGTGACTGGGGTCCTTGTTCCAGGACTTGTGGAGCAGGAGTCTCTATTATTGAGAGAAAGTGCGATCATCCGGAGCCAGCACACGGTGGTAAATTTTGTGTCGGGGAAAGGCGCCGTTATAAAATCTGCAATACAGAACCCTGTCCCGAGGGTACACCAAGCTTTAGAAGCGCCCAATGCTCAGCCTACAACGGAAAGCCTTACAAAGAAAAGAATTATACTTGGCTGTCGTACTTTGATCAAAGTTAGTTCATTTTTCATTCCAGAATATACTGCGCTTGGCAAAAACAATGAAAATTACTAACAATGCAAGACTTGACAGAACACTCTTTTTATACGGTCGATTGTTTTTTCCAGGTGAACCTTGCGAATTGTATTGTACGGATACCGAGGAGAGTGTCATTGTCCCATGGGGTGAATCCGCACTCGATGGAACTCCGTGTAACGTAGGCACCAGAGATATGTGTATCGCCGGGATATGCAAGGTAATTGTAATATCATAGATCTCATAAAGCAGAGAGGTGAATGATCATAAAACCGGATGAACACTTTTGATAATAACTACAATGAACTGCTAACGAATTTTATTCTATCCAAGTTTTCACATTTCCTATGGTTTTGGCTGGAACGAAATCAACCGAGCATACATATCATCGAATCTGAAATGACTCAAAAGATTTTCCTTTTGTGTATCAAGAATAACCGATTATAATTGCATGGTCTCAGCGTCAGAAAATCAAAAACCAGTTCTTAGTCTATTGAAATAAAATTTACAGAAAGTCGGATGTGACTGGACTGTGGATTCTGACGCGACTGAGGATCGCTGTGGCGTGTGTCATGGTGATGGTACACAGTGTCAGACCACGACAGGGATCTACGATAAGAATGAAGGTCCGGGGTATAACGAGGTAGTCGTAATTCCGGCAGGTTCCAGGAATATAAACCTCGAGGAGATCGGTAACAACAGAAATTACATTGGTATCGGTGTTCCAAAGTCCGACAAATACTTCCTAAATGGAAAACGGTATGTAAATTATAACACAAACGAAACGATCTTCGATATTTGAGATTGAAAGTCTGATACTCAGGTTTTGTTGCGTAGGCAGATCACCCTAGCTGGGGAATACGAAGTTGCGGGAACGCCAGCCCTTTATGAACGTGACCGAGAACGCGAGAAGGTCCGAATCCCTGGACCGATCAAAGAAGACATCGTCGTCTACGTAAGTTTAAAGCCAAATAAGAATGTTGGACGTATATTATGCCAACGTTTACTTTCATTTTCATACAAATTTTCGACGTATTTACGTTAGTATCATACGGAATGCGAATACTGCTATCCCAAAAACCAAAAGTCATCATATCTTGAGAAGATTAACAACGTTTCTAGTCGTTTACGTTTAGGGTCACTTCATTGAACTAGGTATGTAGATTGAAAAGACACCAGAAGCAATGTAGTGAATTGTGCCTTTAATGGGATACATGACCCTGAAAGGGTACTATGAAAAATTGAATAATGGCTAGTCCCGGGAGCTCAAAAGGCGAATTCTGCTGTGTGACTTGACTTGAATAGCTTGAATAACTTAGGGCTGACAATAGCTTGTCGCTGATAACATAGAACCCCGTACAATGCAGTATATTAAACGTATTACTGTGTTAGTGAATTTCGGGCTGACAGTTTGGGCATTTTTATATATCACTGAAATTCACGGTTTTTCCGGAACCTTACTTCAACGCAAATCTATGGGAAATCCATAATCGGAGAATCGAGTAATTTTTGTACGCATATATTTACTCGGATATCTATGCGATGAAGAGACGTAGTCGCGTATGAGGTATACGTCCGTCAAACGATGATGATTAAACTCGTGTTTCTCATGAAACCATTCGCAATATGAGAAATCTTCTACCTGTCTATTTGTGCGAAGCAATCTCCCGGGTATCCGTCTTGTATAGGATAACTACAGAGAGAAAATCACGTACATACAACTGACTATACTTTTTCTTCCGGAAAATCGATACGTCTTTACTTCACCTAATAGTTTCGTTCTCTCTGTTGCTTCCACGACTTATTCGTGTTCCATGCTCCGTTCCAGTTTCCATCTATATTTTCCTCATCTACTTCTCCCTTCCAATAACGTGGTCCTATCATTTTAGTTGATTTGCAGAGGTCACTACCGAAACTTCGGCTTACACTACGAATACACGGTCCCTAAGATCGAACCGGATCGCGCTCCTGAATATTCGTGGGTTTCTTCCGACTGGTCACTCTGCACGGTGACCTGTGGCGGTGGTTTGCAGATATCTCACGCCTTTTGTCACGAAAGCAAGAGCGGTGCGGTAGAAGAACACTTTTGCAATGGAACAGAAAAGCCTAGCCCCGTCTCGAGGGAATGCAATCAAAAACCGTGTCCCGCCAGGTAGAAGTACAGCTGCAATAAGGAAAACCTTGTATTAACCTTTGGCCAATTCGTATATGTTTTTCCGATATCGATAATATTTTTCAATTGCTAATCGTCACTGGTATTTCGTGCAGATGGTGGGTCGGTCCGTGGCAGATGTGTCCAGTGACTTGCGGAGTTGGATTACGCAAAAGATCGGTAATGTGCGTATCATCTGGCGAGGGCAGTGAAAGTTCAGATCTCGCATTGCCAGACCGTGACTGCAACGGTGAGATTCGTCCAGATGAACTCGGTCCATGTCCAGAACTTCCAATGTGCGAGATGACCCCCGAGCCCCCAGTATTCGTTTACACCAGTAACAAAGAGAAGGCCTTTTACAACATAACTTCGAACGAAAATTACGGGATCACAGTGATCAGTAGTTTAGCTACAGAAAAACCAGAGATATTGGAATTTGACAATGTTGTGGACGGAAATAAGGACAACTCAATGTACAACGCTAAAGAAAAGTGGATCGTCTCAGAATGGAGCACTTGTTGGTATGGAAAACGTACACGGAAGGTGTCATGTTCTACTTCAGGAGATTGTGACCCATTAGCGAAGCCAGTTTCAGCAGAAGATTGTCGAGTCGGAAAATGGGTTACTGGTAAAATAAATATTCTCAAAATTGACGAATGTTTATCGTCTATCAATTGACTTCTTCATTCCGCTTTATGAGAAGTCAAAATTTTTGTACATTGATGGTGTGTAATCCCTATTAGTTGAATGATTATTTGTTTTTCAGGTAAGTGGAAGTCTTGCAACGCTACTTGTGCCTCAAAGACCGGCATCAAACGTCGAAATATCGAATGTCGTGACAGAATAACGAATTCTATCGCCAAGGATTGCAATCTATCAAGACGTCCACTCGACACTCGCCGATGCATCGCCAAAAAACAGTGTGAAACACCGATTCATAGTGAGTTATCAATCGTGACTGGATAGAATCCTGTTTTCATAAAAGTCATATTTTCATTACATTAACAATCACGAAAATATCGAAGACGCTGTGTTAATGTGATCCAGAAAATTGACCCTAATTGTAACTTGGAACGATTGGATCTCAATAAATATTAAATTGCACTAACACTTTCAACATTTGCGTCTCTCGGTCATTTGGTAGATGATAAAAAGTTCTTATTCTATTTTACAGATTGTAAAAACACTCCGGATTCTACGACGTGTGACAAGTTCATCTACATGTGCAACGTATCCGCCTCGCTGAGGGAGTCATGCTGCGCAACTTGTTTCCGGGGTCGACGACACATCCGCCATAATAGACGTCATTTGTCACAAGAGTAATCTCGAAGGAGCGCTAGAACCACTGCAGTTGAATTCAGTGGTTGTAAGATTCATCATTCGCTAAGGAGAGACAATCAACGGTCCCGAATTCGAGAACGGGTTACATTTGTATACGTACTTAAGACGTAGACAATCGGTCAACGAGATTACTCGCTTGAATTTCGTATAATTTAACACAGCGATTTGGTGAAAGTGAAATGAATGTGTGTTGAGTGAGTGAGTGAGTTTTACTGCAGCAGCTTTACGTAACATTTATTTCATGCAATAACGTTGTTTCTTCAAGATAGACTAACTATGTAAACACTTGGAAGTTTCGAATCAGAAGACTCGAGAAGTGTAAGATCCGATTTTGTGGCAAGAAGATGATCATTACAGCTCTGAATAAACTTTAGGTTTCGTATCAAACCAATTCTGTATTAAAAGTTTTAATGAGACTGTATGCGTATTTCAGCTACACTGAATTGAGCCTTGAAAAGAAAAAATATACTTACAAGAGTAGGTACATCAAACACAACAAGGTTCAATTAGGCCCGGATCTCAGTCAAGCAGAACTTGACAAAGCGCTGAACGATTAGTAACCAATCGTCAAAGGATTTCTGTTCGATCAGTTATTGAGTGGAACGGAATCTCATTCGTGATTTGCTGCGCTCATTCCGTCTTCACGCTCTTTCCGCTTCATCAGGCTTCAGCCTTAGATCTCCTCTCTAATGAAACGCAGACACGTAACTAATACACGTAAAGAATATTCATACTGTCACAAGTTCAACCATGTGTTGTATCCGTGTGATGTCTAATTCTGCGACAAAATCCCTTTGGGAATCAGGCCGTAGGCATACCGCTCGATTTCTAATTAAGAGTGTCAATTTCTACTTACAAGTTATGCCACAGGCTTATGGCAACGATTTACGATAATCTTATATGAATAACAAAGTTATAAGGTCAGACATTTTTTTAATACAATCGCTTGTGCCACACGTTACGTTAAAAGTATGAAACATGTCCACAATAAGCACCAGAGTTCCGTATAGTCTCGTATGTTACATTCATAAGATTTCCCAGACTCTTTAGTTGAAAATATTTCAGGGCATTTTTAAATTCAATTTTCTTCATCTTCTTTTTCTTTTTTGGATTATCAGATTCTCATCCAAGTTCCGTGAGCTGTTTAATATTTGACTTCTAAATCTATTCAAATTCAAATTCGATTTTACCTATCGGTCAAGTAATACTGGACAGTATTGAATGCGGAATGTATCCGTCACAGTGGCGCCATCAGTCGATACTTTGAAAAACCTGATTACCAAAGGTGTGGAAATATGAATTTTTGCATTTACCTATACGCAACACCGTTTGAAAATGTGCACTCGAAATTATCTCCAAAATCTCTGCTATGCACAGGCTATAATTTTCCACGTTAGTCAACCCAATTGGGTTACCGATTGTAACCGCAGCCAAAATTTTAGTCACATGGACCACTAGGCAATATATTATTATTTCTTGATACCAAATTCAAAACAACGGTATAAGCAGACTCACTATCGTCGTTTATCTACCTACATAATGTGTATAGATTATTCGCAATGAGATATCTCGCAGTGAAATTTCATCGCAATATTCAATCACACATTTATACACACGCGATCTTCAATTTGTCAATTGTATGAAAACTATAGGTATTAGTAATTCTATGAACTAATATTTATGATAATGAAATATTTGAAATAATTAAATCAATATCGCCTACAATCTCATTGCAATTTTAATATATTTTTAGTTATAACCCATCGATTTTTATACTCACATATATAAGTAGTGTTATTATCGGATATTCAAAAAATTTTCTCTCACACCGTGACCTTCAAGGCCTCTAATTATCGATGGACTATCACTTTACACTAACAACTAACCTAAGTTACCGCTTCATCTGCAAGTGAAAGGGTTTTGACGGTTCAAGAATATTTTCGATACGGATCATTACCAATGTCAAATCAATTGAAATAAATACTGATATTTTAATTCACTATTATAAGCTCAATAATCAAGAGTGTAAAGACTTGAGCGGATAAATCTGCTAATCACAATGAGTTAAATACAACGATAATTCGTTGGTTTAAAATCGAAGCACAGCTTCGTCGACAGTAATTTTGTTGTTTTTTTTCTTTTGTTTTTTAACCGAAATATACTTTTTGGAAATATGTTATTGCAGACTGAAGGTAGCAATCATGAAAGAGAAACGAAACGCTGATATAGATGCAGCCTTTTGAAAAACAAAATATTTTTTATTTTTTGAGTTAGACTCGCTGCGAGGCAACGTTATTCAAATTTATCAACACTACAGTCACAGCTTGCTTTTCTATTGTTAATTGCAGGGTCAACTACTTCGGTCACTTGACTTATCCGCCTCAGGCTAGATTTTTAAACCTGACTGCTAAACGATGACGTGAACGATTCTCATAGCAGAAATATTGTGCAAGTAAAACGCAATATAATTCTTATATCGTGCCAAAATTAGTGTGAAAGAAGAAAATTAATTATTTCATTTTCATAAAATTATCCGTTCATTTCGTAAGTCTGAACTGCTTTATCTGTATTACGGGACAAATGAATAAGATAATTTTACGAGATTCATTTTCGTACAATAATGAATCAAGGTGGGACAGATTGTCGACGATAATTCGATACGTACTATGATTTATCATTTGGATTGACCCTTTTGC
Organism: Macrophya annulata; assembly: GCA_963924015.1. Classification (NCBI taxonomy): domain Eukaryota; kingdom Metazoa; phylum Arthropoda; class Insecta; order Hymenoptera; family Tenthredinidae; genus Macrophya; species Macrophya annulata. Next base: position 15,583,985 of record OZ001261.1, read on the forward strand.
TCCGGTCTGTCTCACCTGTTGTGTAAGACATTATTTTGTGATCGTTGCAGAGTGCAATGTGTAGATTTTGCTTGATATCGTTAGCGTAACATTTCAATTGAATTTTTCCAATCTATAATACTAATTATAGAAATATTATTGAGTATTTTTATAAAGACTAAGTTTCGCAATTAATAACTGACACTTGTATAATTATTAATATATTATAGTTGCGGAGGCTGCTGCTAAAGACATTATGTCTACCTGCTTGTACTTATTTTAAATTCTTTTTGTATATTCCAGTTGTTATATTTATAGTTACGCAATACTGTTAGATACTTATTTAACTGATATATCACATTAATCCGTGTGTAAATTTTAAGACTGTAAAATATCATGTAATTGCTTTAATGACAAAACGATACGCCGTCGCATCGTATTATAATAAATTTAACAATTTTAAGAAACAAAAATTTTTTTTGTCTAAATTGTCCCAAAATCATTGAGATAAATTAAATCGGTACTTTTATGTCTATATACGTATGTTACCCTTTAATCGAAAAATAACTACGCAATTAGAACGTTACGAAATTGGCAAATATATACATGTAACACTTCGTACTGTTTCCTAATGAAATTTCGAAATAGTGATTAACAAACTGCCCCAAGGGTGTAACTAGAGCCTCGGTTGTTGCGCGTGCCTGGTCAATGCCAAAGGTAAAGTTAAATAAGGAAACTCCTTCTTGTAAGAACATGCAGCTGTCTTTTTCACTCTAAGGTATATTTCAACAGATTCAATGGAGGCGATAAACTTGATTTTGTTCGAGTAGATATTTCATTGCTCTCTCGAAGACGGATGAGAAAAGAGGCCAAATACCAATGTCGTTCTATCTACCCAGACATTGATCATTATATGTTCTCTCTTTCTTACTCTCTCGAGGGTCGTACCTTTCACGAAGAACCTGGCAGATCTGACATAATCTGTGCAAAAGGGGAATTCAAAACTTGAACATTCGGTTTCGACAGCGTACAATTTCAACCGACTATATACAAGCCAAAATATTCATGCTTGGTTGTAGGTATCACGTGTGCCTATGCTAATCAGACAAGTTGATTGTTCACAAAACGTATGTATAATGAGTATATACATAACATAAAAAAAAAATACGAATACGTTTACCTACACCTAAACCAATCTTCATTTATGGGGTGGTCAAGGTAACGAAGAAATCTTTCATAAAAATAATACAAAAAATTTCAGTTTTAGCACAAATTTGAATAACCGCAATATTTAATTAATAAAAAAAAAAGAAACTGAGTGAGCTATTCCGAGGGCTGCAAGACGTACTTGTATAACAATTAATCAAACTATTGTGGCAATGAGAAGCTTGTCAACGTACACTACTCGATGATGTGTAAAAAGAATTAAAAAAAATATATATATATATATATACTTATATGTATTTTTAATGCTATTGTTTATTGCTCACTGTACTGGTTCAGCGTTCATTATCCTTTTGCTCAATGCGTTAAACGGATATTTCCTGCCTAACATTGACCGCAATTCCCCATGACAAACTACTTGTAAGCCTCATGGCGGTCAGGGTCATATCTGAGCAAGTATGTCGAGCCTGTGGATAAGCGAGCTACTATTACATATGGGTAAATGATACTATATATTGAAAAAAAAATCAGATACGTAGAATTTGGTCACAATAATCGCTGCAGGTAAGTACTTGGCTGTAACTCACTCACGACTCACTTGAAGACCTTGTGCCAAGTCTGCATTTGCTACACATACTTACCTATATTTGCGATCATTCTCATCTAAAAAGGACTGAGAATATATATTTCCTAGAGTCCTCCTGATTATACAATCCTGACAAGAACATGAGCAATAAACTGACACTGCCGGTAGTGACACTGGCTGTTAATTAACGGCCGTTTACACGATAGACGAAGAAAATTTTTCTAAAGTAATCAACCGTTGAAACCTTTCCATCTGATTATATCCGAAGCGGGATGAGATTCTGACGTAATTTAACCATTTTCGTCTTCAATGATCGTAATGCTTACGTCGTTCGGGTTGCAAAGTGAATAACGATTCGGAGGGATAAAACCAATCTTTCGATACCTACTGAAAGTACAGTGGCTTCAGTAAATCTACTTAAATTACAAATAGTTTGCATTGGTTAGAAATACCTACACATCATATACTAGCGCCGGTTTATTAATAGAATTTGTATTTATGTACCACTCCGGTCAGTTTTCTTGGCTAGAGACGAATATATTATAGTTATTGTTCAGCATGCATGAATCTGAAAATAATATTCAATATTTTTGCGATTAAATTGTAGAGTTGATGAATACGAGTGTATCTACCTAGCTGAAAGACGAAATATCAGCATCACATTCATGGAGCACAAACGACATTGCTTAGATAATATCACTACTTTTTCTATATAACAATTGCTATTGTATCACCACCATTAAAAATGCAAACAGAACCGTACTATCTTTATGCACTTCAAAAAGAAAAAAAAAAAATTATTTGCATAACAGTTATGACCGATATTATGTCAGAATTGATAATATAGAGTCAATGTTAAAGTCTGATTCTAGTTTATATTGGATTCTGAAAATACTCTCAATCGGCGAATTTATTAGGCAGCGGTCACCAAGATTGCAGATTTTTTTAAACACTGTCAAACTAGCGGACTACTTTTGTAGATTTTTTTTAATAACTACAAGAGTGATTAAAATTCAATTAGCATCCATAAGTGTAGAAGAAAGTACTAGACTATCTAATGAAATTTGAGATATCGTGAATTCATCTAATATGGTCAACTTTCCTGTCTTTAACATTTTAGAAATATGTATAGTTGATCGTTTTGAAATCGTTCGATCACAAGTTATGACCACAAACATGTTTCCGCTTTATACTGTACTGCATGGAGGAAAGAAATAACTTTAGAAACTATATAACTTCCGTAACATAAACTAAATGCTTCTCATGCACCTGAAGAGTCATTAAAAACAACTTGCGTAGTCGCAGATAACGTGTTACATAGATAAATCGGTTTACGAGTTTCCGTTTTCGGAAAGCAAGGAAATTGATTTTTTTTTATAGTTAGATTAGGCCATTGGGAGATAATATGACGACTGTTACGTATTCGGGAAAAATTTCTTCGTATGGAAGTAATTAATTCCGGTTCATTATACTTCTGGCCTTCGTTCGAAGCGATCGAGATAATCAGCCTTCTTTTATGCGGTTTCAACGTCCCCAGTACGCGACCGACCTTTCAGCACAAAACATCGCAACGAGTAACAGACGTGATCACAGCTACCGTGAGGTGTCTTTAACATCTTCGACTGTCGAAGAGGATTTTAATTATTTCGAAAAGAATAATTTATTGTGTTTCGGTGAGTTAACCGGACGGTTGGGTTGACCGCTCTTCATACTTATAGTAAAATTGTAAGTATGAACAAATCTACATATTGGGGTTTGGTTCTGTTTTTTTTTTGACGAATCATATCGAGAGCTTTGAAATTTTGCACCGGTGTATTAATCGCATTTATTTCATGATAAAAACAGCGAGAAGCTTCATGGTGTTTTATCCAGTTTTTAATCAAAGTTGGTTATCTTAATTCGACTTTATATGCTGTTGGCAAATCGCCAAGTAATGCAGCCAGTTGATTTTGGCGGATGTCGGTGATATGACATAATTATTGAACGCAAGCGAGCTAACATATGAGATAGACGTCTAAATACTGAAATATTTTGGCATTAGTTAATTGCGTCGATTTTGTTTGTCTCATAATATGCGTCGAATGTATTTTGAATTAGTTGAAATCAGTCATAAAAAATTGTGTCTCGAAAGCGAATGAAAAATATAAATCAAAAAAAAAAAGTTAACTAATTTCGTAAAGCTAATGATTAATCATCAACCGTAATTCAGGAACGGAGATAGCAAACGGGATGAGCTTGTATGTATTTGACAATACGTTTATATCATTGACTGAGCTGGTGCTGCGTAATTAGAACGCTAATACCTACGTCACCCCACCATACTTCGGAATTACGTTTAAATTTCATTAAATAATGTTAAACATGTTGTTTATTTAGTTGGATTAAATCGTGATATAAATTTATAAACGAATTATCAAAGTATACCATAAAATGTTATAAATATAAATTACAAAAATTCTTTCGAATTTTAAACGAGAATTCAATCCAATGATCATAATGAATATATTACGCGATTTCAGAAATCATTAAAAAATAAAAAATAATTACTACGTTCAAATTTCGTCATAATATCAGCAAGTTAATTGACTAATATTCGCAAATCCTGACCATAAACTTGACGCGAAATAAATTTAAGCGCAATTGAGGAGTGGCGGAGATAAACTCGTTTTTTTCCTACCTTTGATTACAGTTTTTTATCGTTTTTTATTCATTTATTTTTTTTTATTTTATCTGATTCCTATTCAGTATTCATACACCGACATTCGGATAAAGTGAGAAAAACAAATGAAAAAAGAAGTTTCATCGAAAGTGAAACAACGGGTTTTGTTCTGTCACTCCTCAATTATGCTCTCGATTATGGCCATATTTTTTGATTTTTTTAGCGGCTATATATGGCGCATCTAACATAGTAGATTATAATCCACAAACTTTGTAGTTTCTCAAAAGTAAATCACTTGCAAATGGATCGATAAATTTCTCATCTATTTAAAGACCATTATGCGATTTCCGAAGCTTGTAGTGAAACTGGAAGTAGTGCAGTTGGCATGATAAACATTAAGAAACACGTGTGTTTATTACTATTTCATCAAGGTGCTACGCAACATGTGGTCTACACCGTGCGGCCTTCAACGAAACAGTTTCAAACTGTGCGAAATGTTCTGTACGCGAAAATTGATCTTATGTCGATAAACGAAGAACATTCGTTTTCTGATTATTCAATGAAAGATTAAAAGCAATGTGATCGAGCTCATAGGAACAATCAATTCTAAATCAACAGGTTCATTAGTAGCATGTATTATCCAAAACGTAATATATGGTAATAAAAATTAACGAATCCATTCAGTTATCTCAATAAACATAACTTCGAATCGCGATTCGAATGTAGCGTAGAAATACGCGATGCACGAGGAATAGGTTCTCCGGTGAGTCACCTGTTGTCGCTGCACAATTCCACATGCAAACGTATTATGCATGCACCAACACGTAGCCACATTCACGTATCATATACGATCGCTTTTATAAGAAAAGTTTGACAACCAAAAACTGCGCAGTTTTGTTTAAACAAATAAATAAAAATACACAATCTTAGTCTATATATCAGTTCGTATTTGTCATTTTTCAAATATTCTTATAGTACTTAACGTTATCATATACAGACTTGTTCTTCGAATTGCTACACGCTGCCAACTGGCTCTGCTTCGAAGATAATACAAACGAGGTGATTGATAGGCAATTTTTCATTCATTTTGTTTTTAGACACGTTCGTTTATTTGGAAAACAAGTCAGATTGGCTCAAAATTTTTTTCAAATAAATAGAGTCGTCGTACGAATCTGGAATAATTTTTTTGAACGAGTCGGGTATAATCGTTTTTTTTTTTTTTCTCTTTTTAGGCAAAACACAATATATTGCAATTATTTTTATTTATTTCACTTAAATTTTGGAAGCCTGTATTTTCCAAAAACCTACGTGAGATTTGTAATCGGTCTCTGATTAACTGCAGCTGTTTTATTCATTTTCAAGTCCAGCCGAGATTTTTGATGAAAAGATCCAAACATTTTATGCTTTACAGAAACGACGGCAAGGAACAAAATTTTTTCTCACAGTGGTCCAAATTCAGAGTTTAATATTACTTCAGACAAAATTATTCCCAAAATTATACAACGACCTTGTCATACTGCGTGCAATGAATTTGAAATTCATTTCAGCAAATGAATACCTAAATTACGTAGCTTTAACATAAATTTTCAAGCAGTATGTTTCCACTAGTTATTACCTGTTCTCAGTTTGAAAAAAAAAACAAAAAAAAAAAGAAACTGGAAATACCACTGTGATCCCAGAGTTTCTTTTTTTTTTTTTTTTCAAAAAATGTAAATCTAAAAAAAGTTGAATCAATAAACAGAAATTATTAGCTCATATAATTGGCTGTAATAATTAATGCTTAATTAATAATAACCTTTTTGTCTGTAGGATATCAGAGAAAAATAGGCGTAACAATTTAAATCAGTCAATAATTTATTGATTAATTGCGAATATAAGTACCTAAGTACGTAAGTAAATTCGCTTCCCGCCGCGCTGTCATCGTAATGGAGAGCGAAGACAATTGGCTGACAAGCGACAATTTCAAGGGGACCTTCCACAATGAATACATACTGGGTGAAATGATTGGAAGGTATATGGAAACTATATTTATATTATGTTATTCGATAATTTGTCATGATAGTAAAAGATCAGAATATTATTTTAATTAATATTGAACGCGTGATTTCTATTCCTGACTAATTATTAACCATGTGATTGTCACAGGGGTTCAATATCAACGGTCTATACCTGTTTGTACAAAGGAAGAAAAAAATATGCATGCAAGATAGTGCCTAAGGTAAATATATTAAATCGAACTTAACATAATTCGTCAAATTGTTATTCCTGATTTATTCTCAGAACAGAATATGTTTGCTTGCGAATGTCGCTATATACACTGGAACGTGAAAAAACTCGAGAAAATTATGAGGGTCATAAATGCCTTGAAAGGAGTCATTTTCAGGGTGTTAATATCCCATGAGAATTTCTCGATGGCCTAGTTTTGTCATGACAGTTAATTACTCTTTCGGATTATAATCAATACACAATCATATGGTCTCTCATGGTCAAATACACTCAAAGTAAATAACATAGTTGCCATAACGATTCAGATCAACCCATGCTTAAATATTAGATATTTTTGTCTACAGAATCGTTCAGAAACGAACCTCCACCAAAAATTACCTGAGTCGTAAATTTCTCTCACTCACAATAAGGCCTTAATTTCCTAGAGAAAAAATTTGATTAGAAGATTGTATCTTAATAAATAGAGGTCTGTCGTAGGACCAATTACAGATAAAATTATGTAAGATCTAAGTGCAGGTTGTCAATCTGATAATGAGTTTTCGAAAGCGCTACCCTTACTTTGATTGCATCTAACTATGGAAGGCTAGGGATATGCTCTAATCAAACTAGGATTTTCAAAAGTTCTTGAAAGACACATTTTTCTAAGGGATTTACACCCTCTCGATTAAGCTTCACCTTACAATTATTTTATAAAGTGATAACTGAGTTTGAAATGAATCACACTGTAGTAAATGTATGCCACAAATTGAACGTATAAAATTAAATCCACCAATAGATTTTCATCGAATCGTAAATGATTAACTATTTTTGGATCACATTTGATCCTTTTTGAAAATCAGAAGTATTGGAACAGCAATATTGGTTTCGCTGTAGCTAATTTTTTGTTGAAAAAAGTCGTTCAGTCAAGACTGTGATAAAATATATTTACGTATATTTACCCCTGTACAATTACATCTGACTACAGGATCGACTGAATAAATCAGAAGTACGAACGAGGGTTGAAACGTTGCTGAAACTTCGCCACAACAATATCGTAAGTTTAATAAATAAATTCTCGATCATGTATAACTTCTGTCGGATACAATAAATGTAACTAGCAGAACAAAGGTCTCGTGTTTAATTTATCGACTTCACCGTGCAGCTTCGGTCAGGTGATTTATTAAAACGATGCATAACGCCGGGTCAGCAATCAGGTTTCTAATAGCGGTGCTCTATAGGCCAGACAAATCGATCCACTAATACGTTGAGATGAAACTAGTAATTATATATCACTTTCAAGTACCATGTAAATATTTATTTGTTAGTATTTTTTTAAATTTCATCCATATTCCCAAAAGCTGCAACATTATACCTGTAGATAAAAATTCGACGTGTACCTATATCATATGAAATATTATTTCAAAAATTTGTTTATTGTAAGTACCAGAAATTTCATTTCTTTGATCTTTAGATAATTGTTTTATTTACCGTCTTACAGATTTCTGCAAAGAAGGTTTACAATGAGAACCGGTATTTGTTCGTGATAACGGACCTCGCGTCTGGCGGAGAGCTGCTTGAGAGACTGGCATCAAGAGGTGGACATTCGGAGAGAGATGCTGCTGAAGCTGTTCGAGATGCACTTGCTGCTTTAAACGTAAGTGGAGTCTGATGTTTGAATCTACTTTATACCAAAGTGTTGAATTTTGCACCTGTAATTTCAATTTTTAACACATGCGTGATTATCGTCAAATTTTAACGCACATCATTGAATTCTGATTAAACAAGATTTTCTATATTTGCAAAACGGGATAGATAAACAAAATTAAACGGGACCCCGATTTTTATCGAATAATTATGCAGATTGCAAAATGTTTTAAGTAAGTAAAGGTGTGATATCCTGAAACACTCATTAAAAAGTGAACGTAAAGCGTCATCGCCCCTAGGAAACATCTTTTGGAAGTCCTTAAGATCACTGAGGTATCGGACGGCTGCTTTAACTACTAGTAATATTTTTCGTGAGAGTATACATCGAAAAAATTGAGTTAATCCTTGCCAAACCTGAATTCGGTACTTTTTTGTTGAATTAAAAAATTTGCTCATTGTAGAAGTGCATCATTAATCATAAGAACCTGTCCCACGTTTTGGGTCAGAACCATTATTAATATTCAAGGTAAAATAATCTCGCGCAATGAGAACAACGTCTCTTCGATACATCAAATACAATGTCAAGTCATGCCGGACACAATTGTAAAGGTAGAACATACGTGGCTGACCAAGGCCGGTATGTGTGATTATTCAAATCCACAAAACAAGGCGAGGTTCACGATCAGTTACGTTGTCACGACCGTCACAATGATTCTACGATTTTTTTAATTCTTTTATTTCATTTCTGCCACTACGCATAACGTAGCGTTAATTTTTCTGTTCAACTTCCACAATCAAATAGTTTGTGTGCGAAAGAAGGGATATCTATACTTGGCATCGACATAGTAGAGATACGAATATCATGATTGTAATTTTCTTGAGGATTCTTGCTGTCAATAAGTCTGATTAAACAATATCCAACTGTGATTACACCTTCTCTCATTTTTCTAATTATTAACGAGCTACTATATTTCAGTATCTTCATGGAATGGGACTCTGGCATGGCAGTGTCCGTCCTGAAAAATTAATCTACGCAACTGCAGATGAAAATTCACGATTGTTATTAGCGGATCGAGGAATCGCTACGAACCCATTAAACGGTTATAATGCCTTGTATTGCGGTGCGTATATCGACAATTTTTATCTCAATTCTTAGCACCAATATATTTGCTAATAAGTAAACTTTGTCTTTTTCAGCTCCGGAAGTATTGAATGGAAACTTGCTAAGTACCGCGGCTGATATTTGGAGCTTGGGAGTGGTCATTTACATCATGTAAGTATTTCGTATAAAAATCTATGTGCTATCTATATACTTGATACTTTACTCCGAAAAGAATAAAAATTGCGAAGAAACTTTAGTTTCAAGCAAACTTATCATTGCGTTAGAGAATTGACGTCTTATCAAAAATTTTGTTTATACGGTCGAAAAGGAAGTAAAATACTGTTAAAATCTTCAATGCAAATATCAAACTATCAGCTACACGTGATGCGATAAAAGATGATATTGATGGACCGTTTCTACGGCACGAGGAATTGTGCTGCGTAAATTTAAGTTTGTTTGCATATACTTTATGATGTGATTTTTATTATTACGAGTGGAATTTAATTTCGAATAGAGAGCATTGACAAAACTTTATTTTACTTAATTGTTATTTTTTCTTCGTCTTGTTCCGCATATAAAGGGCTCGTCTTGAATCGTTACGCTTTCCACAGAAAGAGTACCTCGTGTTCGTAATTTCCATAAATTGATAAGTGCAGTTCTACCTGCACTCTAAATAAACCTGATGGAAATTAGCATCAATTCTCTCGACTATAATGATACTGAGTACACTTTTCTAACTGTTACATGATACCTAGCAGAATTTTGATTAAAACGTGACAATAACTGACAACTACTACGATGACGAATATCGCAGAAAACGCCGTGTCAGAAAATCCGTGCTCTTATGCAAACAGCATATCTTGAAATTTGATGCATCAGTAGTGACACATAAAGCAGCATAGGTGTACGTCTTTTCTATAAAATCATGTGTCCCGATGATATAATAGAAAATTTTCAGATTACGTTTAACTGATTAATGAAATATGTATATTGGATTTCATTTGTCTAATTTAGGCTGTGTGGGTTTGAACCTTTCCGAGATACGAAGGTAACATTCTTTCCATCGCCGTACTGGGATGATAAAACAACCGACGCAAAGCTGTTGATAAGACGGGTTGGTGAATATAGTTTTTCTTAAAATAAAAATTGCGATGAGTGGCCAACCTGATATACAAAAAAAATTTTAAATTTAAAAAAAAAAAAAATACAAGTAGGTATTATTGTTAAATTCTCAAAAAGGGTATCTTGATTTCTGAAACGTCGAAGATAATTTTAAGCAATATTACAAAATGATGTGATGATTTTTTTGTAGCTCATGCAGCAAGAACCAGAGAACAGACCAACGACACGTGACCTCCTCTTGGATCCTTGGGTTGTTGGAGAAAAGTGCAGCGAACGTCCTATGCCAAACACAGCAAAACACCTACGCGAATTCAATGCACGAAGAAAATTCAAAGTAGGTATCAAGTAACTGTAAATTTTATTATATACGAATTAATGATATTAGTGATAATTATATAACGAGATTTCGTTTCAGGCTGCAACACTTGTTGTAAGGGCTACACATCGAGCTATGGCGTTTTCGCATTATCACGGAGAGCTGATTTGACTCCATATTGACTCCATATCTACTATTTAGTGTTAAGAACATTTATTTTCCATTATTCTATGCCTTCAATGATGGCAAATGTAATTGAGTCTCTAAATGAAATAATAACTGAAATCAAAAAACTCAGTATAAGAACAAAAAAACGCCACAAAGATTCACAACGACATATACTATATGACTCAATAATCATAATTTATATCCATGTATTATATTCAATAATTATTTAATAAACATCAAATTTCAATCCCGGAACTAGTATAAGTCGATTTTTCGAAAAACATATATGCTTGAATTTTTTATGTGATATGCTTCCTTTCCTTGATAGCGTGAAAATCAATACTTTTCTTATCAAAATATACAACAGTAATAAGTAATTATTGAAAATTTCTAGAGCTATTTACATGTGAAGTTGTATTTGAGTACATACCAAAGATTTTGGTTAGTCGTGGGAACGTACAGACGAGATTCAACGATTTTCGCAACAATTTTAGTAGGCCTAAACTATTCGCCGGAAGAACAACTTCCAACAGAGCAACACGCATACCTTTAACCCTCTGAACTAGATAGAACTATCTAATTGAAATGAAAATTACCCAACTGAGAATTTGTACCTCTGTTTTCACGAAAACTCATTTCTGGTAAAGACAATGCGAGCGGGCTTAAGGTTTTATTGCTACACCTAATGCAACGACTTAATTAAAGCGATAAGAGACTCTCTAAATCTTGACTGTCTAAGATTACTCATATTGCAGTTTTACAAACCTGTCTGACCCCAAAATACCGCGAGTTAGTATTTGCTCTTGAATTCAAAAATTTCATCAAGATTGGTATAGACAACGAAAAAAAAGATTGAAGATTCAGAAACAAGTGTAAATACTTATTCGTAAATTACGAAGAAATAAAAATACGAATTAAAAATCTGCATTACATCATTTTTCGTAAATTCACTTACTTAGCGTATCAATCAGGAAATTAAATCATAATTAGCGAATGTATCTTATGATATGACTTTTTGAATTAAGCAACGCCGTGAAAATACTATCAAGCAACTAACATCGCATAGACGTATTGTGGGAAAAGAAGATCTTGGGTATCGTTGGGTTTCTTATACCTATAGCTGTACGTATATTTCACTCGGCACATTCTCGGCTCTGCAAGCTTCGTTGGTCGGTATTCGATTAAGCAACGTCGGTACTAAAGCTTTAGGATATATAACCCACGTTCTGCTTACCTTCAGCAAGTTGAACAAATCCTGATATCGACATAGGCCAATAATTCGAATACCTGGCTAAAGATTTAAGACGAAACACCGGAGTAGTTTCGATTATTCATATACCAAACTAGCGCTCCTTCATTACTTTACTAATTTTGCTAATTGCTGTTTAGATTTCGAGATAAATTAGGAAAACGAAATTTCGATTTTTCGTGTTAGAGTAGCCTTAACTTTAAACCTGTGTTTTATCCCAACAGATGGATATTCAAGAACTTATAAAACGCCAAATAATTGCTTTTACATTGCTCCTAATTGCCCTATCTCTCAATTATAATCATCCAGTCGCAGTTTTTTTTTTTTATAAAGAAAAGCATAAAATCTGTTTGCCCAGAACGAAATGATGGGGGTTAGGCAATTTCACAATTGGAACCCACTTAAATGGAAATTATTTCACCAAATAATTACTCCTAAATTAGTCTTAATTGCTCTATCCTTATTTCTAATTGCTCCGCAATGGTTTTTTTAAGATAACAGCAAAAACTATAATCGTGGAAATGTGAATGACGGGAATTGGGCTATAACCTTATAGTTGGTCTAATACAACAGTTGATTAGTAAATTGCTCAATAAGCTAGATAATAAGAATGTTTTTTCGTCACTTTTTGCTTCTCTTCTCACCTTTTATTCGTTGCTTTTTTCCTACCTCTTTCGCTTTTCTCTCCCCAATTCCCAATTGACACTTTTTTCAAACATCATATAGAAACGTCATATAATAATATGAAAGTTTATAATTTAGAATTTTTCAAAAAACCCACATAGCGAATTAGTAATCATCAAAATCTTGTATATTCATATGAAGCTCAGCTACGAAACACTGTTTTCCAAAAATCCGAATTAAGGATCAAGCAATTTTTAAATTAAAAATCCGTACGCAACTGAAGCAAATGTCCTTCCAGCAAAGTGGGAAAAGAATTTTTACCATACTCTACCGTGTCGATGATATCTCGGTAAATCAAAGATTCATTTTCAAAAGGAGGGCTCAAATATAATTAATATTTGTAAGTTAAAAATCAACGCAACTGCAGTAATCTCCGAAAGAGAATTAACCAGATTCATGATTAAACGTGTTTTAAGCCCTAACGAGCAAGAGAATACATTAATTATCCTCATACTGATAAAATTGACACACTGATTTCTTTTCATATCTTTATCTCTCTTCGTTACATCTGATAGCCAATTACGCTGCTATTGTCATAATAATTCGAAGAGACAGAAAGGACGACGATTTTTAGTAATGTTATAGCAGTCCTTATACTTCAAATTTTTCATAAATAAAAAATACCTTTAGAAAATTTTTTATTTTTATTCTTGTGACATCGAGGGACATGGTTCTTGAATAAAACAATAATTGCATTTGTATTAATAGTGTTTATGTACAATGTATACACGGAGGAACAGAGAGCTGCATGGGATCTCTGGAGGCCTAGTGTTATATAATACACGGAAATTAATTGAAATTAATATTTCTGTTAAGACTTGATCGACTATTACATTAAGGGTGAATAAAATAATTATGGATTCAATTATTAAATCATAATATCATTTTAGATAGTACACTTTAACACATTTATAAATACAACATGTTCTTGTATAGAGTGTCACAAACGATACATTACATCTTTGAATCACGAACCGATAGCAATATTTTCAAAATTATTATAAGTTGAAATGGAAATTCGTTTGAGAGGTTAAATAACGGATTTTATCGAATAGCTTTAATATTAGACTACTGAAAATTTTGAAATAATATTTCATTGTTTAGGATGGTTGATTGTTCAAAGATGTGAAATCAAATTTGCGACACTACGTACATTTCCTAATCAGTGCACAGGCATTATATTATCTAAGTAGTTAATCTATTCAATAGATATAATTAATTAAATAATTTCTAGTAGAGCTAATTTTTGTATTTGGGAAATCTTACTTCCCAAAATACACGCAGATCCATTTAACAATCAGATATTGCTTAGAATACTGACGCATACTTGCGCGCGGAAACCTTAATTAATTATATAATAATTAAGAAATCTAATCATACATAAAGTTATTAAATAGGTACAAACTTTCATATACAAGAATTAATAAGAACTGGCCGCATATAAAAACTATAATCTAAGTGATAAAGCTAAATCATTCATGCGAAAGTGGCAATCAGACCTTTTATCGAATATCTAAATTCATTAAACTCGACTCGTATTGAAATTTCATGATTAATTCAATCTCTATAAAAAAAAATTACAATAACCCAACTAACCACGTTACCATTTTCAATGTGTTGCCCAAAAAAGTTTAAACCTAAACAAGGTGTGATATTAATAATAATATTGAAATTTCGATGACGTTTAAAATTTTTTTTTTATATCGAGTAATGGGATTTTCGAAAAAAAAAAAAAACTTTGTTTGCAGGTGAGTTAAATCTCCAAATTGACGTCTCCAAGTGACGAGAAAAATGAAATTGCAGTTAAGACAAACAAGTGTAAGAAATAAATTTTATCGTATTGTATTTTCTTTTGAAACAATGCAACTTCGGTCAAGGAATGACAGTTCAATTATTATAAGAATAAACTAGCATGAGAAAACCTACATGTAGGTATATCCATTCAATTTAACAATCAGCCAGATCCAAGCTGAAAACGAGTCGAGTATAATAAAATTTTATTTGTATATATAAATCGAAAGGTATCTCAAATTGAAGAAGATAAATATCGAACTGTATAGTTAAAAAGCGAAAATGGATTAGCTCTGAACTAAAATTCTAGAAAAAATTTCCTTCTGCCACTTTCGGTACAGGTTTACACTTCGATATAAACGTTTTGACAATAAATACGATGATTATATGAGGATTTTTTTTTTTCTTTTCTTTTCTTTTTCCTTTTTCTTCTTTTTTTTTACGCACGGGTATGAAGCCAAAAACAATTGGTCCAGATAATAATAATCGTAAGGTTGTCGTCTCAATGGGCAGAATATTACATTATCGTTTTACAAGCTGAAAAATTCAATAATTCGTACAAATGTTAATTGTTAAGTAATTCATAGGACAATTAAGCATTGCTACATAAAACCGAACTACTTCAATCACTATTACAAGACAGAGGAACAACGACCGTCCGAGTAAGCAGACCATAATAACGTGATGGAATAAAATACTCGTACTAATGGCCGAACAATGTTCAATTTATGTTACTGTAGTATATATTTTATACATGCAATTATTGAAAATGAATTTCCTCTTCCCGAATTCATTCTGTTAATTTCATTGGCGAGCACGACTCTGTTTAGACTTTTCCGCAGTCATATAGGACGCAACCTATAATTTTTTCTGGACAAATTGGAAATTCTTGGGCAATTATTTATAGAATTTCTAAGTCGTATGAATATAATAGATAATTATAAGCGTTAATCAAGCTTCAGTATCCGACTCGTCTCTTGGCAGTCGCTGTTTGCTTTTCGCCTTTTTCGCTTTCGTTGCCGATGCTTTTTTCTTCTTAGGTTTGGGAAGAATCTCGCAGCTGCATCCGCTTCGGACTTGAATATAGTCCAGCGCCCACGTAGAATCACCCGAATTTATTCCGGCAAATGCGCGAATTTGATGCTCCTTGTGGTGGTGTCTGCCGTGGTCATCCGCACCACCCTTTAGGAGGGAAAAAATGAATAAAAATTATTCGAATAAAGTCATGCACGTTTAATTGTACCGAAATTACTCTAAAGCAATTATGGGATTCTTCTTATATATTTGATTTCTTGAAAAATTATTGCCAATGATTATGTGAATTCAGACATACCCCAACTCCGCGGACCTCGACGATGGCATAAGAGAAGGAAAACTTTTGGACGCATCGAGATTGATTGCTGAGTTTCCAGTCGACGAACCTACATGGTTTGTTAAGGACTTCCTCCTTGCAGGAGTATTCATAGAACCGTTGTATATTCTGCCCGTCTCGATAGAGCTTGACGAACATGTCGTCCCGATTTCTTCCTCCAATCGGTTCTACCATTTCTTCGACCGTTGGGCAGCAGTCAACTGGACGACCCTCGTCGCCACTCTCTTTGCGTATCACGTTCTGCATCTCGCGATACGTCATTCGCTTAGTCGACGTATCATCCAATGGCACGTTCCTGTGATAAACGTTGAGATGTTAAAATGATGATTCGAATTTCCATTCAGATATTAAAAAAAAAAAAAAAATTGATCGATTTTCATCGACCTCAAAAATAAGCAAAATTTTTTTAATCAAATGTTATTATGACTTGATGAATACCTACCAAGCAGATATGTGTCCTCTGAATGGATGATCCCTCGAACGACGTGACGTAATGGAAGAATTCAGGTTATTCGCGGCAACAAGCCGCGGACACAGCACTGCGGTCACCCAAACCACCTGCAACATAAAAAAATCACCGTTTAATTATATTAACAATTTATTCATAATGCAAACTAGGACTTGATACGAAGATAAGAATGATAATTTATAGAATTAGTATTAAGCAAACCCGATTGGACATCAAATACTCAGGATATTACAAACGTGTAGCTTTGGTGATGCACACAAGACGATGTCAAAATATTAGATAAAAATGTATCACAATGCAGAAAAACAATATGAAATTTATTTTACTCAAGATTTACTCTTACGATGAATAGAAAATGATGTGAAAACACTTTCTGTTCATAAAATCTTATGATTCAGTCAAGCTACATGTTGGTATACCACTTGTGTGAAACACCGAGTGTTTCAGACTAACCGTTTCCCTTGGAGAGCTGTCCAAACGAGAAAACACATTCTGCGTAGCCGTGCTTTCTCAAAGGCTGTCTATCAGTATCGTAAAAATATTATTTGTACTTTTCAACTTTTCTTTCATTGATGGTGAAATGGATCCACACATAACGGAGTGATGATTTTTTCTATAATAATTCAATCACGGAAGTACGCTTCTTTTGAACTTCTAATTGTTATCGTGTATAGCTCCATAAATTTTTGTCCCCAATTCCGAAAAACCTTTTCCTCACGATTAATGTCCGAAAGATTTATTTTTAATGGATGAAATAACAGCTAAATTTTATCACCAAATCGTTAAGGCATGCGACTAAAATTCCTCAAAACCTCACGTCGATTAGATTTATAGGTATACCTGAATCTTAGAGTAACGTGCTACAGCACAATAAGAACATACCTCGGTTCAGAATGAACTTGAGATAAAGTTCCAAGATCTCTTTGTGTGGTCTTGTTGATCTGTTTAATTTGAATACCACCTAAATGGCAGCACGTACATACATACTCGGATGCCGTAAATTACATACGAACACCCTACCAAGCGATGACTTAATTAAATTTAAAGTACACTTATCTCGAATTGCTACTTCTTTGAATTTTTTTGTATTACGTTATACCCAGAGTCATGAATGATCGGACCCTACCTATTCATACAACATTAAATTTTGATCGTACCAACTCCCGTCTCGAGCTATCTAAGATTTAAATATGAAATGTCGATAATAAGAGATTGAGAATATAGAAACCCCTGACGAAAGCCCGCCAAGCGTGGCCGTCGCGGTGTTTAGCGTCCTAAACTGGTCCCTAAGCCTGTGTATCTATATGTCCAGGAATGCACTACGCGCTACTTAACTTATTCCTGATATTTATATCTATACTCGGTCAGACTGATAGCGTACAAGCTTCGATGCTGCACCAGTTTTCTACACCTAATGAGAACCGAAGTAGTGCTCAGCTTGGTACATACATACATACATACATAGGCATGCATGATGTAGTGATAGACATTCAATACTATATCGCCTTTAACTGCCATAATGCACTTTGCCAACTATCTATTATAGCTTGGCCACAGCAACATGGTCGACCAAAGTATGGACAATTTTTTGTAAAACAAGTACCGATTACCAATCACTTCATCATAAATTTTGTACTCAGTGACTGTTCACTTTGAACTTGCTGCAAGATATTATGAGTATAACGAGGATCTACGATTTTAGCTATTCAGTATTTCCAAAGTTGATACTGCAGCGAAGAGTGAGAAAAGAGAGATAAAAAAAGAGTAGTAATTAATGAGAAACCAAGGTATGAATGTATGTGTCAGAGATTTGCGACTTTGAAATGTGTTTCTGTGATTTTTTCCTTCATGAATCTTTCGTTACTATCTTTTCGAGGAGACCACACGTTGAAATCAACGTAGCTCATGAGTGATCTTCACGCGTGCATAAAGGATTGGATATTATATCGACAGGTTCGATTTCAAGCTGTCGATAATGAGCAACTCAAGTTAAACTCATTAATATACGATATGCCATAGCAGGCAAACGTCAATTATTCCAAATCCTTTCTCTATATCGTGAGATATAAATCCAGGCATACTTGATCTGCGATATAATCTGACATATGAATAATTTCTTAAAACGTCACGTGAATCTATTAAACGATTATGTACTTGTCTACTGCTTACTGTATGCCCTTAACTGGTATGGTTAGCAATTACAGAAACAACCATCCGGTCTTTTCTCAGACCACCGAATTAAATATTCGAGTGTCAAACTAAGTGTGTATTTTTTATTAGTCACGCGAGGTTAGCAATGTAAAATCTTGAAACAAGATTGGCCTTCTCGTACGATAATAAACGAGCGTTACAGCAGCCTTATGGGATTTCCTGCAACACTTTGACTAATTGCAAGATCCGTTAAACCACCAAGTTTTACGAAGGAATAATGTCGCAGGAATATCCCTACGTTGATAAATTAAGGAGCCGATATCGGAAATGAACTACCGAAAATAGAAAGGTGCAGGTACTTGCCAATGTGCTTATCAATGTTTTTTTGTTATACTGTTTAATATTTTTCAAGGCATATTTATTCGGTGCAATGCATCAGATATCTCAAATTCTCTGACATTATCCTGACGAAATTTTTGACATAGATATGTGATCGGTATATCTTGATAAATCGACATTGAATTTACGTTGTTATCAATGGCAGAGACTAAAAACGTTATAATGAAATTAAAAAATTGGATACATTGAGAAATGAAATATGTTTAACGATTTGGAGGATACGCCATGTTATGTTAGTAACGAACTACTACCGATCTTAACCATATTTGAATATATTTATTACTACGATTTATCGACCAACCGCTGCTGCAGTGACGTGTCGTAACATTAGAGGATCGAGAAAGTTATCGTTTTATAGAGAGAGCAGAAAGTTTACGGTGATAAAACTCGGGTGACGATTATACTACCGTTATTACTCTATCTGCCATTAATTGTAATAGTTTAACTTGCGATTTCTTGGATATGGGATATCCCATTCCAATTTATGAATGAAAGAAAATTATTTCGTTATCAAAAATCAAACTGCGATTTTTATTCTGTAATATAAAGCTTTCTCGTTTTATTGCTAGATTTTTTTTTTCTATCTTTAATAGGACTTGAATTTTTTTTCATTGCAAAAATTCAAGTCATAAGATCCATTAAAATCTTGACGATACCTAATGAACTATCATTCAATGGCACAAGCAATGAGTTACGATCTACCGACTGTCAAAGTAAAATAGTAAAGTGGCCATTTATCATCCATCTTTTATAGAACAACGTAATTCTTGTCGGAAAATAATATTTCGAATTTCATTACTAGAGAAGGTGTTTACAGGTGACGATTAAACGATACGACATCCTACGGGTATCGCATATAGGATGTACCATCGACCTCTATCAACACGTTCATTATTTGATCGTATAATAAACATACCTTCAGGTTCATATACTAAAACTAGCCACTCTACAGAATTACGTTTCTCTGCAGAAATAGTAAAACTTAAATTTTATATCGATTTATTTATAGCTCATATTCTCTCCAGTATTTTACGCCCGGATCCCTTATCGTCATATAAAGATTCTCTGATGCTAATAATTTGTCAAACGTAAAGCAGTCGATGATTACTAAGTGGACTGGTGTCTCCCTGTGTAAGTACGTACGTCGAGGTAATAGCGCGATCATATCGTGGAAAGAATCCGCATAAAGGTTGTTTGAATTTCTTGATAATTTTATATACGAAAAAATGATTTAAAAAGTTGAAAATTTATCGCAAACCTTAGGATTCATAAAATCATTTGTTATCTTTGTGAACTATATGATTCGCACCTTCTTGAAGATATCGAAACGACACGGTCAAGAATATCGAGAGCAGATAAAGGCGAAACATCGTAATCTCCTTGTTAAATCTGTTCGAACATCGTGACGGAACTAAGAAAGAATCGTCGATATCTGGCGTCTCGTGTGAAATGCAAATATGTTGTATCTCCAGAAAGGCCAGGTCGCGTACCTTTACGACCAACGCCACTTCCCGGAGCTTGTCACCGATTAGACAGGAATGTGCTTTCCTGGTCTCAGCCGTTCTCCATGGGACAAGATCAAGCGGTCGGGCAACTTGCTCCCGGATCACCTCATCCACCAGGAAGATGTCCTCCAAAGGAAGTGGAGCGCGGCGACTGTCGAGATATCATTTTTAATCCTTTTTTACGAATTCACAATCCGTGACTGCGACTGATACCTTCTCGATAATTTATTGCTACCTTGTTATTTCCAAGTTAGTACATCGTAATAAAAATTTGTCCATCATTTCTCTACATTAATCAGCACTAAATTTCTTATCTACTGTAATTAGCTTCAGATCAGTACACGAAGTTCTGGCCAATTTGTTATCGAAATTAGACCATCGGTTCAAATTGTCTGAAGAAAACAACCCCGCAACGAGGTTCCCTGAATCCCAGCCACTTGACCATGATTAGCGTTGTAAACAGAGTCGAGCATTGACACCTCCGGAATTTCCATGCTGCTAAAACCTTGAGCATGAAATTCATGAAGTTTTTAGTTTTTCCTAGAATCAAGAGTCAAGAAGATATAAATTTATATACAAAGCTCGGTAATGGAATGTTTATATTCATCTCTCTGAAGGTACATTATACATACCTATAGGTATTCTTTCGCGAGCTGCAATTGTCGTCAGTTTGCCTTCTGGGCTTAAGAGATTATGTCATTCGGCGAACTCCGATTGGCTTTCACCATAAAAATGATTAAACAACGCTAAGTCGAGAACGTGGTGAGTCCCACAATATTTACGAAGCCGTCAATGCACCGGGCGTATCATTAGCATACCCTTTGTGTATTCAGGAGAGAAGAACCAACGAAGAACCGCATCACGCTTTTCATGCGAAGGTAAAGATGATTTCAACACTTCGTTTCGCCATTATATCGGACGACAGCAATGTAATCCTTCTGTACCTGTACACCGTCTCATTATTCAAGTGCGTGATCCCTTCCATAACCATAAGAATCTTTCCATTTTCATTCCTTCATTTTGCTAACGATTTTCATCAATGGGAAAGAAGCTACGAAGCATAGATTCGTTACGGTATATATACCATTAAATACGGC
The DNA here is from genome assembly GCA_963924015.1 of Macrophya annulata. Lineage (NCBI taxonomy): Eukaryota > Metazoa > Arthropoda > Insecta > Hymenoptera > Tenthredinidae > Macrophya > Macrophya annulata. Next base: position 15,605,647 of record OZ001261.1, read on the forward strand.
CAACTGAATTGATCAACAATTTTGGTAATTGGCCAACCACTTAATGGCTCTTGAAGTATTAACGTCTTAATTCTGGGATAACGAATGGTTCAATTTATTTATCAGCTGACTCGTCAAGAGTAGAAAAAGCCATCAATGAGCTACCATAAGCACGCAAAATATACTCATCCGTTAATTAGCATAGAGTAAATTGAGCAACGACTCATAATCGATAATTGCATAAATACTGCTGGCACTTCGTGCTACAGTCATAAGATTTGAACTAGATTCTGTAACACAGAAACTGTAACTGGCATTGGAGTTCGTTAAGCAACGTTTTGGCCTTTACTTTATAACTTTTTGGATTCTAGGACCGTAATCACAGACACTATAAAGATTAAACTGAAAGATACGTTGCTATGGTTTGAAGATGAAATTCACATGGGTACCTAGCCATGTTTCATCATCAATATTTTGTTTGAATATTTTCCGAAACGTGATAGAATAGTACGAATAAAAAATCTAATAATAAATCAGTCGATGAAAATGCGATAAGAAATTTTTTTTTTTAAAGAACTTTAGCTCCCAGAGATGCGAGATAGCCATGTGAATAATTAAGAAATTTCATCCGAACAATCTATAAATATACAGTAGCGGGTATGACAAGCGGTAACTATTTAGTGCCACTTTAAGTGTCGGTAATAATAGCATTTTTTTTACTTTTCATTCCCACTCTGGTACACAATGAATACTACCGTTTGTACTTCTATAGTAACAACCAAGTTGCGGCAGTCGTCGTAGGACCGTTCGCGTACCTACTATATGTCTGTAGTATGAAACTGTCTCTATTCCTCTAGCAGTGTCTGCGATGCCTCGAGGCTGTTTAGACAGTGAACGCTCGCCGTATGTTGTGATTGACATATATAAACATTTACTTAGTCGCGTTGCCGTTCCGTGCATGCGTGCATGCGTGAATGCGTGCGTCCGTGCTTTCGTGGCTTACGGATCTTATGAGCGCCCTGAAGCTACGTGTGTGGGGACTCGCAGTGCACCGCAAGCCATGAGATGCAGGATCACATGGATTCCTACGACCAAGACATGTACCTGCACGGTTTGTGCTTGAACTTTTCTAGTTAAGGACAAAAACGTTTTGAAATCCACGTGCAAAATGAATTAAAAAAAATTACGATGGAAATTTTCAAATTGGCAGCTTTTCAAGGGGTTCTGAATTTTGACTGTAATTCAATGGTCTGTTTTAATGGTTAATGAATGGGTTAAAAAATTGTAAAGCACCTACTACGTGCCATATATCAAAGCCGAAATTGAAAGACACAAGTAAGTATCATAAATGGCTTGTTTGAGGTGAAAGAACATCGTCATTATCTTCATCAACAGGATAGCCAATAAAATGAAGAAGGAGAAGAAACATCATAACCGCAACGATAGAACATGGATTTTCATACTAACAAGCGATATTAGAAATTAGAAAACAAACAAGTACCACAGTAATCGTAGGTACTTACATATGAATAAAGCCAGCAATATATCATCCTCATAATAGGAAGATGAGTATTTGCAACGTAACATATTACTTCTCTCTGGAGTCCAGGACCAGTATACAAGCTTTGTATATACACCTGACTTGCATAGCAAATACATACCCTCGGCAGCTGCCGGTTGCCGCATAACATTACAAAGTGTTTGGAAAAGCAATTCCTCATATATTACATGTAGCCCTTGGTATGTTTATTTCGTCGTAGGAATACAAGGAAAAAAAATAAAAATAATTAAATCCACAAGTTCATCGAAGCAGTGAAAAAATTTCCATTTGATAAGATTGCATTCCTTGCTACATACTTCAAACTTTTTCTTTTACATCAGTTATATACAAACGTCTATATTATATCTACAATCGTATAAATCTCATAAAAACTATGATACAAAAATTTTGCATTGAACATCATCCCGGGAAAATATAAATTTAGTTTAAAAAAAAAAAATATATATATATATACATGTTATACACATTGACCTTCTATCGATAGGAGATTTGAATGAGAAAGACTTACCTGATCAAGAGTATTGCGTTGTAGAATTAGTCGAACGTATAACAAATACAATTCCATAATGAAAAAAAGGATTATAAAAAAAAAGCTTATCTCTGTTAACAACTTCATCACGTCGTCACGTAACAACGAGATTTTATTTAGTCTTAAGGAGAGGGGATATTTCATTTCTAATTAATTGTATCAGTGGATAAAATATTGTATCAGTAAGATAATGAAAGTATACTAACATCTCATCTACAATTGTGACGCGACTCGATATATCATTTCAATTCTACGACCTAATTTACGATTGAAGAGGTATTCACGTGGTCTTGACACGTTGTACCTTCGATCAGATGAATACAATTATGTTGATTAATTACGTTGCATAAATTACCTATAAGATACGATCTACGTAGGCAATGTAGGAACGTATGTACATCCATAACTGAAACTCGTTTTACTAGTCGAAACCACCTATACTGATTACACAAGAGGAAAAATTGAATAGTACGAAAAATTACCAAATTTTTACGGAACTTAGAAGTCTTTAGATTATGTAAAACTTTTATACGTCTATAGTGTTTCTTCGCAACCCAACATATAATTTTCTTAGGTGAAACTAGATCATTGAAAAGTTAAAATTTTGAAGAAATAATTAAACCAATCTGTACGATATCGGTTCTATGTATAGTGCCATAAAATTAAAGATAATATAGATACCTGCGGCTGTAATGATTGTTATAAGTATTCTAAAACGTCGTCATTCCGTTAGAATTACAGGATAATAAATAATGTAAAACTAGTTTCAATCGCTATTGCTTGGTCCAGTTTTTGTGTTTAAGGTTTAATTACTCGTTGCTAATAATCTGCATACGATGGTAATTATCGCATATTAGAGCAATAACGATCACCATTAACGAGTTTCACGATGTCTATATACCAGGTATAAGTTGAAGTTAAGTTTTTGCCTCGTTAGGTAGTGATTCGTTCAGATCGCTAAGCCTCGTTTAAATTCAAGTATAGACCAAAGCATATTTCTTGGATACTAATCGTAAGTAGTTATACGTGTAGACGTAGATATCAACTGCTATTATACAAATATATATATTATAGATACGTGTAAATCTATGTATGTACATACCCACAGTATACGATATTATAACAGGAAGACCAGGAATAAAATTACAAGAATTAAATATATGGAGTCACTATGAAAAATACAAGATGCAAAATTGTTGAAAAGTACGAAAATATAAAGTGACAAGGGATAGAGAGAAAAGCTTAAAGATAAAGGAAGAAAAGAATATAACGTTGGAGTTATACCGTTGAGTCGAAAAGGATATCTTTTGAAGTGCCTGAAACCCCAGCGGCAAGATACACCCACGACTTAGTAAATCACTCCTAAGATACAGCGGCGCACGAGTCCACCCTTCTATATATAATCCATTCGTAATATATTATTTTAAAATTGTTTTAAATTATAGGCTACGTGGTAAGGATAGCATCAATGATAATAGAAAGGCGTTTATTCGACAGTATCATCCTACAGGACCCTCGAGTCGGTGCAGTGCACTTTAGGAACTGTAGACTGGATTTAGTGTGTATGCAAATTTGGCAAAAGCAGGAGGTGCAAATTAAAATACTTTTGTCCACACTGCAGGTTAATGTTTCGCCATTTACAGGCCATCATCATCTCGTTATTATCTGTATAATTATCTATCCTTTTGCTCATACGTTAGTCGATTATGACGTTGATTATTATCTGAGAAAGGAAAGGAATTGATTTATCCTCAATTTGTTATAACCATGATCAGTGTTAGAACTCTCGAGCCTCATTTTTATTCATTGATTACAAAACTATTGTCAAATTTTTTTCATACAATATATACCTAATTCAGAATTTACTTGAAATTTAATTTCATAGAATTTCAAAGATGATAATTTTTTTATTAGTCATTAATGAGTCAGTCATAAATGAGTCTAAAGTCCTCAGCGTTGCATTCACAAGTCATTCCGAGTCTATACATCAAGATCTATCATTCTTAATACGATTTTTGAATAACAGTTTGTGATAATAATGTCAAAAATAAAAACTTGGCTTATTTGTCATTCGATTCTTAAGTCTGACATACCTACTCACATACTGTGCATGCCACATTCTGCTAGCAAAAGTTAATCGGTACCTCTGTTGTAGAATTTTAACGAAATGTCAATTTCGTTTTTGCCGATTAATTTTTTTATTAATTTTTTTTTCTCAAGTCAAACACGGTACTTAACCATAACTTTAGTGCTCATTGAGTAATAATTTCTGTTAAATTAGTCGCCAAATTTGTTCGATGCAAATTATTTTTTTCAACATATATTAATAATTTAATTATTGCTTATAGGCGGTCGTGCCTCAATATCCATAGCAGTGGTTGAATAAGAGAGATTCTGCCTCAAACTGAACAAAAAAAGGAGTTTATATTTCGGACTTTTCAAAATAGGTATTCTGCTGTTTGAAGTTGAATTAATTCCCGATTTACCGGGTGATATTATAAGACTAATGAAATTATACTTCTTGACAATTTTGAGACATGAAAATTCCGTGATTTCGTGATGAATTTCCGAAATTTTGTTAAAAATAAAAAAATCCTCATTTTAAAAATTGATCAATTGCGATAACTTCGTTCTTTGATATGTTATAATCAGTAAACTAGTTATAGAAAAATTCTCCAAGAACTCGAGCATGATTCCGTCATCTTATACCCTAAGCATAAAGATTATTAAACCAATCATGAGGGTTAAGGTAAAACGACCGTTCGATTTGACATTAAATGCGCCATATACTCGATAGACGACGCGTGTGCTCGTAAAATTATTATTAGTCGCGTATGCAAATGTGAATATTCGTATGCATTCGTGGTAGTTTTCGCAAATTCCAATTGAATCAGGCAACACCCATTCCTATGACTTCCGCAGTTCTAAGATCCGTAATATTAATGAGTGCACCTATTATAGCATCGTTCAGGTCACGACAGTAGACGCAAGTACAGTGCTGAATCAAAATTTCAGATGTCCAAAGGCTTTATAACAGAAATTCCTACATGAACTTCGTCTCGTCCAACAATTTTTTAACCAGTCTTTCAGCATGCGGTATTTTCTTATCATAGGACGCGTAATTTCCTTGAAGGAAAATAGCATTTGCACGAAATTTTTCCTTTAACTAAAGATTTATATGGCCAGTTGAAATTTCTCGAATTTATGCAATCTTATATTTTCCAACTTTAAGATTTTAATTTCAACCCGTAATTAGTTTCATCAGATTGACCCCCATTCTTTGGTGTTTATACCAAACACGAGGAAATTACACACCATATCTAATTCGATATACTTTTTCAAAATTACTTGGTAATTTGTCGGTGACCTAAGTCTAATATGATGTCGAAATTGGTAAGATACGATCATTTGAATGGTATAAGGTTTTAAATTTATCAGAGCGAATGATATTTGATTCGTTATTTTTTAAACTACTATACTTATTGGCGTCTTACATCGGCTGTATCTTTGACGATGCGATCTTCACGTAATCCCTGCAAATTACCCACTTTTCATCGGCAAGCTCGATGATGGCGGTCACCTAACGCATTAAGCGGATTATTTATTGGAAATATTGGCGCCGGTCAATAATTAGCATATTAATATACCTCGGTTGAATTCACGCCACTCGACTAACAGAGAACGTGACGATGGCGATCCGCATTATTATTAAATTATCTACAGTTAGCAAGCGACCGCAAGTCAATGTTGGTCCAGAGTACTCACTATAAGGTATATGCTAATACCTATACATATAACTGACTGTCAATAATTATCATTGATCAATATCCTGGGCATACGCCCAATCACTCATGATACTACATTGACATGTAACACATATATTATGCAGGTAGCCAAGGTATGCGTTAACGATAGATACTTATCTAAGTATATATACCGCAAAATTGTGAATTGTCAAAAATTATCCCACTTTCGTTTGTTGTTCCTGGATATTCACAAAACTATCGATATGCAACGTAACCTATCCTTTCATATCATTTGCCTCCTTATCGTTCGACGCAATTATTGACTAATCGTCAGCAATGTGAACAGTACTTGCATCAGTTTATAAGGAACAGTGCTGCAAAAAATCGCGCTCTTTGATCATCGATTAATTATCCAAGGTGCAGAATATGGTCCAAATGTTACAGCATCTTCCTTTACTAATCGTGAAAAATTTGTGCCAATAATTTGAATGAAAATGACAATTTTTTTCATCATCGAATGTTGTTCAAGACATGAAGTTTGCAAATGAATTGCATAGAAAGAAAATTCAATAATAAGCTTGAAGCTATTTGAACATAATATCCAGTTGTATCTCGTTCCACATGGTATTAAACCATGGTATGTAACATACACATGTAATATACAGTCCTACGTCCGTGCGACCTTACGTCATCTTTTCTTTCCTCTTATTCACCACCCCAGTAGCAATTTACATTTCTGCAGTTTGAACTACATCCTTGAATTCTTTGAGAGTTTGCGTTGACATGACGTGGTTGATTGTAAGCCATGTTTTATGAAGTGAGTTGCGATTTGTAAGCCTACTGAATGCAACAACGGCTTAAGAATCTCATTTGCAAACGACTTGTACCGAAGTGGCTTAAGCCACACTTGAAGTCCTGCATTCTAATTACAAGTAGGTATATATGTATTATTTGAGAGATATGATTGTACGGATGGGGATTTTATCCTGTTAGAATAATTCTTATGAGATATACCTACATAAGACCGAGACATTTTAATGCCATCAATTAACTTTTTTTGTAATTACAAAAATACCGGACTGGCTATAAGCCAAGAATTTGTCGCGTAGGCGATGACAGAAATTAGAAATCATAATTATACTCGCCTTGTTCGGCCAAACTTAGAGACAACGAATGATAGAAGAATACCATAATTCCATCGCCGGCTAGGTGGTGCAAGATTTAGATGATAAATATCAAAAATTGCCGTCAGTTATCCTCCTTGTAAACGACGTTATATTTATGTAGGTACATACATGTCGTGTTGTGTCACAAAACTTTCACGCGTTTCTTACTCCTTGGAAGTCGGTTTACCGGTAAGCATTTGAGTTTTATATTACACTTTTCTTAAAATGATGAGAAAATGTGACGAAGTCGTAGACGCCCAGGGGAGCGCCTCAAGTCGTAAGGACTAAAGTTTATCTGTTTGCTCTTGACAGGGTGAATGAAACCTGAAATCTACAGCTCTATTCTACCTCGAGTTCAACACGCTAATAATAAGCCCAGCAGGAGGGATTTGTACTCGTTATCTGACTAGATTGCGGTACTAAATAATTATCATTTTAATATTCATATCTATACGTACACATAATGCCTAATCGATATCCTTAAATGATTATTGAATTGCGTACGTTATTGCAAATATATTTTTATATAGCATTCGTAATATCATAAAACCGTAATGGCAATCCTCTTCACTGAGAAACCAAACCCTAGTTTCACGTAAGACAATTAGTAATAAGCTAATAACTGATAAGTAATATCAGACTGCCTTAAACGGAATACATACCAAATACTGTTCCTTGGTGACCCTATACCAACGGCAAACTAACGTTGCGTAAGATATTTTCTCTAAATTATACATACCGAAAGTGACAGATATACTAACCACACGAACTACACAAGCTCATATGCCACACGCTTTGCCTACTTCGTTCTACAGAGTTGAATTAACTTTTAGACTCCCATCTCGTAGTCAAGTGTAAGTATATGTATGTCAAATCGAAATAAGTTTTTTTTTTCTTTCTCTCTTTCTTTTTTTTTTTTTTCTTTTTTTTTTTTATATAAAAACTGTGAAACGAAACACGTGTGTTACATGTGACTTTTGACTCTGGGTAATGCCGATTACCTCTCGGCTAGAGAAAATTTCAACATTCGTTACCGGCTAAACAAGCTATAGGTGCCGGAAATCCTGTCGATGTCGTGTCTTTTATATTTCATAATTTATTCAATACCTAACTTTTTCCAATCAAATCTAAATAAGTTTGATATTTTATAAAATTTGAATACTGCAGTACGCATTAGGGATTAATAAATCTCTTGCTCATTCTAGTAGGAAACCAATCCTATCACTCATTTTTCTCCTTTAACTATCCATCGATCGTATTTTTTGCATTAACGAATTTTTGGGGATCTGCTTTTCGGTTTCTTTCGGCATCGAAGAGGTCGAGATAATTTTTGACACGATTGGATAGAAGGAAACAAGCATTAAGACAAAACTTACCGCGAGAAAGGCGCTAAGAGCTTCAATTCGCATAGTAGCTGGCCAGGCCAGCGGGGAGGCCGTAGATCCCAAGCCTCAGCTCGTCGTCGACTATGCAGCTAAATTTCAATTCCTTCTGTAAAATCTTGTGCCCGCGGGGCGTCCCTCGGCTCAGCTCCTTGGATGGGGCCGACGATCCAGGTCTCCCGGCTCCACGTCGACACGGCGCGCTCCTGCCTGGCGATCCCCTGACATGGCTAGCACGCCAACCTGAAACAAGTAAAAATATTCTTAAATAAATAAAAATCATAGTTTTTGATAAAAGAAAATCATAATTTTCATGTCTGAATTCTAAAACATTAATTCGCGACGACTATAAGTGTGGGGAACTCTTTTCAAAATCTTCCTCACCTGCACTCACGATGCTTCAAAATATCAATCGAACTCGTGATAATTTTCAATGTGCAATAAGCTCTGAAGGGAGTTTTGGGATTGATGAAACATCGGTGAAATGATTGAGAAATTTATAAAGGAATGGTTATTTAATGTTCGTACCTTTCATTGCTGTTCATCATTTGGTACCTGCGACATTTACATTTCTGAGATAAATGTATGATAATATGAAAAAATATTGTGATAAGTTGGTAAGCTGATCGATGAGAATGGTAAAGTTTATATTTGTAGCATAAATAATTATAAGTAGTTGACGTAAACGAGCACTTTACGAGAACCGGCACCCGGGGCACTTTACGATGATAAGATCCCTTGCAAATTTTGATTATCATCACACAAAAATGTCACTATAGCTGCAATAAGGCGCACTGCAATAGAGAACTGATTTGGATCGGCGTAGTCAATCGCTAATATGCCGATAAGGCGAGGCATCCACTACGGCATGTCGCGATCGACTGAACCGTGCTTTGTGATCAATCGATAAAAAGTCAACTTAAGGCGCTGGTTAAAGTTATCGTAAAAACGGAAGTTCCGCAACACACGAACTCATATATCTTATCGTATTTACGCTTATATACACGTCCGTATGTATTTTACCCCCATGTTCAAACGATATTTAAGGAAAAAAAAAAAAAACTTATTTCGATATAAACCATATCACTTTCAAACTTTACCAATTACGAACGTTACTGACCTATATCCGTTTCCTCTTTTCCTCGTAATTAATGCGTTAACGTAAAGTCCAAAGTCCAAAGGTGCGCCCACGTGGCGCCTCTATGTTTCATTACTGATCGGCACCGGCTTACTAACGCTGACTTGTTTTCAAGAAATTGATAACATATATATACATATAAGGTAACAGCTTTTAAGTGATCTATAGCTATATGAAAAATTTGATTAAGCGATCAGGTGGGGAAAGAGAAGGGGGATGGAGGAACAGGGGGATGGAAATGAATTTTGCGTCTCTGATATAGAGTGATTTATCGATTGACAAATCAAGTTCAGGAATTTGTTAATTGGATTGATTCTTATTTCTCATCCACCTTTGACCAGGACTGCACGAATTTATGAGATATAATCACCGTGACGGTAATTAGAAGATATGCTACATGAATCGTTGATTCGCTGTAGATCGGCCTGTAGTGAACAACTTAGGATACTGTATCGCGAAACGATAACGATTTCCACGTGACGATTGTTCGATCACGTGAAATTTAATTGGTTAAAAAATAAGGCGGGTAAAGAAATTCTAAAACTTGTTTCTTTTCGGATGTAGGATATATCTTGATGACATTTACGAGTAATAATTCAAAGTTAATACAAAAAGAGAAAAAAAAAAAAAAAAAACAGAATTAGAATTCCATAAGCCTATCTCATTTCGCGTGAAAAGATTACAAGTCACATTGAAATAAAATTTTTATGGTCTTGTTAATGATTTTTTATCGTTCTAGATCGACTGAAGCAGACGGTATTTAATTTTGTATCGTAAAGCAAAACGTGACATAAAAGGATTAATGATGAAAAACTTTTTTTGATCATAAACTAAAACGGTAGGAGGTGAAACGGGTATTTCCAATTATACAGAACGCAAGACAACACAACACTCTTGCCTTTCAAGTTTTTTTGTTTTTTTTTTCTTTTTAATGCCGTTACTAATTGTGCTACGATGTACTCGTGTAATCCCCCGTTGCAATCCAGGTGACGCCTTTGTAACTCGCAAGCCGCGGGGATATCCTTGATTATAAACTCGGCGAACGAAGGTGTATCTTATCATCATCGATCGAAAATTCTAGTCCCAATATAGAAACGTTAAGTAATCAAATTCCACTACCGTAAGTAATCGTTTGCGAAATATGCTGAAAGTTATTGTTAGTGATAACTGATAGTTGAGTAGTTTAACTTAATTTAACTCTAGTAAGTTTTATGACTGAGTAATACATCGCAGATCGTAACTACTTAAGAAAAACTGAATTTTAATCAAATGCTTTTATTACAGAGTCGCATATTCTTGGATAAGATTGTGAACGCATCAGGCTCTAAGTATTTAGATATTAAACGAATCAGATAAGGATCTTAGACTTTATTTTTAATTAACTGTAACTTGATTAGTCTCAGGCAATAGACTCGTATATACAATTGAATCGGTGAAACGTATGCTGATGGCAATTATCGTTTACAATGGAGAAAAACTGAAAGGATTTCAACGTTCAAAATGTTTAGAAGATACCTTGACTCATCTAGTGATCCGAATTCTGTACAGTTACAATCTTGAAATTAAATTTTCGGGGCTGGATCGGAGCTCCGAATTTTAAATGTTCTAAACGGCCAAAATTACGGATTCATTTTAGACGATTTAGAATTTTCAGAAACGCTGAAGTTCAGAATATTAAAATTCGCGAACTTTGGAATGTAGGCAACTCAATACTAAGAAAGTTTATAAATCCGAAGGTATAAGAATCCGAAAATTTTATGGGGAGGTACGAAGCTCCCATTTGTGAATTTCAAGTTTCAAATTTTTAGCTTTCGAAAATTTGAAACTTTCGTGTTTTTCGATTTGAGGATCTTGAAACTGACTACGTAGACTTTCAGAGAAATAATCTTTCAAAATACTATGAGTCAATAATATAGAAATTCGGTAATTTTACCGTACGAAATTATTAAAATTCGGAACCTTAAACCAACTCGAAATTTTCGTAAACCGTAAGAGTTTTCTGCTTAATTAATATCCAGATACACGAATTAAACTCATAATTCTTGGAAGTCGTTTTAAATTCTGAAGTAACGAGTACTTAACTCAACTTCAGTAATGAGGAGATACAAAATATCAATACCTATGTGGATATTCACCGATTAGCCGATAGGATTTATTGCACTGCAACGATTCTGACAAGCCTACTAATACGTCGTATTTGTCGTATGGATGCGTCGAGTCACTTTATCAACGGCGCCTACCGCGGACTTGATAAGATCGATCGCTTAACGCAATCCCAGCACATACCTATGTATACCTATACGTGTATGTGGCGCCAATGATCGACTATGTCATTATTTCATTATCATTAATTTTCTCGTTAATTCTCACGTCCATACGGGCCTCATCGTCATCAGGATAAACCCGTATATGGGAATATACACGTACCCTACCCATCGGGCATTCTAGTTTGAATCACCCAGCCAATGAACGAATAAATCGTACAGATTTTCGATTATTATTAGGAAATATGGTTATTGTATGGAATTCCTTCGCGGGCTAGAGATAACTCTATCAACTATGGCAGAATATCGTCTAGATGTTCTTTGATGAATAATGGAATCGTGATGAACCGTTCTGCTAGGATTAGCGAATAGTTGTTAGAACGAGGGAATTGCTAAATACGAAATTACCTGGAGGTGATGTGATATTCATAAATTTTAACTTCGAACAATTTATATGAAGTTTTTCAACGTCTACGTTGTGTAAATCATGTGTGGTTATTTCGACAATGAGATTTGAGCTACTTGACAGTTTTACAACTCAATCTTGTAGCCCTATCGACCGACCCTCGTCAATCTTGGACTAAAACCTTGCATGTAGATTCTAAAGTTAAGTTAAAGGAAACAGTTAAATGACAAAAAAAAAAAAAAAGAAATAGAGAAATTTATACACTCATTTCGTCGTAAGCATAATGAAGAGGTTCTGTAATTAAACTTAACCAGCAGCTGTAAACCTACTTACTACGCACCTTGTACTCTGCAGGAAAAGACTCGAAGATAAAAATTGTCGAGTAAATCAATGACTCGAAAACCGTAAGCAACTGATATTGGTATGTCGTCGTTGATGGATATAGTGACAATGGTTTCATGGTTCAAAGAATACCGCTGGCTCTTGACATGTTCTAATATAGGTACATAAACATGGTTATGCACACATGTCGTATGCTGTCGCGGTTCATACATCGTTAATTACTGTCACAGCTGAGTAAACGACTTCTAGTATGAAGTAGGATTGAGATAGGTTTGTCAATTTGTCGCAATTTGACCTACCATAAATTTAAATTCATACACATCAAATCGTAGGAGCTGATACACGTCATTAATTTGTACACTTTATACAATATAAATTCTTTGGTAAGAATGTGACAAGGTCAAAGACAAGACAAGGTGGATTGAACCCTATTGAACCTGATTGAACCTGATTTACTATAAAATCCTTCAGTATAACGTTGGTAGTTTCCGTAGTTGCTATGCTTAGACCGACATTACTCCTCCCGTAAATTACTCTGCAACACACCTGGACAAGGCGATCTGTGAATCAAATTGCTTCTCACCTGCACGACCGAGGGAAACTAACATCAGCTATTGCCAGATATTATCTTCTCAAGAGAAGAAGTTTACTTCATATAGGTAATTCTGTGAATACTTTAGGTCTGTGTTAGGAAGAATAAATCTAAAATTTATCGGTGTTTCAGCTAACGTCTCGTAACTTGAGTGAAAGTGTGATTAAACGGTACCAAAAAACTAAACTAAACTTCGTAGTTAGTAGCTTTTATCGATAAGGCTGACTCACTGAAGTTTCTGGTGTGACTATCGTCCCAGTTCGTTTAAAGTCCGATTTAATCCCGAAATAAGTTGGTTAAAGAAGTTATTATATTAGGCGAGAATCTTAGTTAGAAATGAACTAGAACGAAACGAAACGTAACGTAACGCATTCTTGTTCAGGGTGGATAAAAACGGGTGATTTAAATAATGAAAAGCATAGTGTGTGTTTAACGTGAAACAAGTAAATGCGGTAAAGGTTAGTTCGTGGTAAGATAGCTGCCTGGCTTCCAGGATTTCTTTAAACCGGAATCATTTAATACGCAATAAACGCGAGGTCTTCTCTTTGTCGGGTAGCTTTAATTAGTTACTGGTTTCGGAACCAGTCAACCACTCCTCGTTCCACAAATATGGCGTATAGCATCAACTCAACTGGCATTACCTTTGCCGCCGTATCTGAACCAAGCTCCATTCACTAGCAACGTCGTGAATGAATTTCAGTCCGATGAAATAAAAATTGTTTTTTTTTTTTTTTTCTCATGGAATGTTTCAGACCAAGTAACGATTGGTAGTCCATCGATCGTTCGATCCACCGTCATCGACTATCGGTGTGGATCGTTCGAGGTTAACTTGGAATAATTGTCATCGATATCAAATATTTGGCTGTAGTTTAAAAAAAAAAATAAATAAAAATAAAAAATTCTCAACTCGTTTTCACGATCGTCGAAGGTTATATCTGACCCAATGACGCGGCTTTAGTTATTCAAACATTTTTTTACGTTTTTTCTATTATAATTATACTGACATTTTGACACGCTGTAATCATTACAGAAGACGGGGGTCTTGATTTCACACTTCTATCCTCATCCTTGGAGCGCTCCGATTTCTTCAATTTTTCTTCCTACCTACGTATGGTACTTAAAGCGTATGAAATACTTTGACAGATTTTAACGAACCAATTAGAAAAATGAACAAGCCGCGGAATTTTCGTGAGTATAAAAGTGATTAAAAAAACCAAACAAAAAAAAACAAAAAAACAGGTAAGTAACAGTCGGCACAGAATTGACTCGCTATGTCTTTTCCTGGCGTCCCAAGGATATTATAGCTGACTCTCACACCGAGTAAAGCACGTTATTTATTACCAAGAATCAGAGAGTTTTCATCGGCGTTTTATAAGCGCACGTGTCAAAACCCGTGCGCAAATCTTTGGACATCTATTACGCGATAAGAACGTGATTAAAGAAGTAATAATTATTCTCACACAAATCAACGTGTTATACATAACTGTGAGTCGCAATATTGAGGATGCAAAGTCTCCTTTTTCCGAAATCATATCGAAAATCATGACAAAATCTAAACCTGATAAATTTTGGGATTAAATAACTCCGTGCCGTTCCGAATAGCAATGAAATCAATTACCTTTATGATTTTTCTTAGGGTATTGTAGATCTTTACGACTGGCTTTCATCCAACGTCGGGTAAGATTAAGCATCTAAGAAAGCCGAAAGCTAGATTGAAAGAAATACACCTACGTCTTTCCTATATATCTGTAATCACTTTGCTTGTATGAGTGCGTGTCACACTTAGGTGTGAAAAACAATTTTAAAAATATATGGGGCGTTTCAGCTCGGTTCAGCGAGGTTCTGAAACTTATACCCTTTCCATATTGTTCTGAATCTTATATCTTACAGTAGTTGTGGTCTAAATAGGCTAGCAACAGTTTTTGGTATACCTACTCTTCAGAATTTTGCAAGGTGATTGTATATAAAATTAATCTCACCTCATTGAACTGATGTTAAATGCTCCAAATATGAATATCACTAACTACGAGAAGATCACGGCCATTACCAGAACAAATTCTTTTACCATTTTTATTAATTTACCTGCTCTTCTGTCCAGGAATCTCAAAAGCATGGTAGGTATAAAGTGTGAGAGGTACAATCAAATTCAAAACAATAAGTCAAACAAAAATTTGGTAAAACCTGGTTTATTCAGATTTGATCAAAAGAATTCTTATCATTATTTAATTCTTTTTTTTTCCAATTTCGGAGTTCCTCCCGCATTGCAAAATCGAATTGTGAAATTATATTCCAATCAGAATACTCGGTAGTGTCATTCAGTTCTTAGTGTGAAGTAAAAATTGACGGTAGATATTTAATAGACTCTAAAAACGTCTTTCTTATTTATTTTTGGCAATTCCTTCAAAAGTTTCATTTTCTGCAGCCACAAGCTCAAGACGCAACGAATGATGGTAGAGGTATACGTGGGACTTACGCCACCCAGAAGCTAATTAAAGAATAATTATAAATGTGCATAATAAGGACGCTCGATCGGGTCTGGATTAGACATTCAACTAAATCTCCAAATTCCGTTTGTCGGTCCACTGCAATGTCTTTAAAATGTCTGTTGTTTCCCAAAATTTATCATTTTTAATCAACATATCTTTGATCTGGCCAAGCGTTCTTTTATCGATCCAAGCTTTGGTGTCCTATGAAAAATATTTAGTTGGTAATAAGAAGATAAGACGTGATCTACGACGCAGAGTATATTCATATTTACGATTCCCTGCAAGTGGTTGACGATTATTACTTGTCAAATGGACATTTATCACAGAATTTCTATTCGCGAAATGCCATCTGTAATGTATAATCTCTAACAATTCTGAATTATACATCGCTGCTTGTGAGAGTGACAAAACATACGATTAGTCATCCAATACCAACAAAGCTGACTTTTCCTATCGACAATTAAAATGATTACTTATAAAGCCTCCGTATATACCGGCAACATGCAACGTGAGATTCCTAATTTACGACCGCGCCCACGCGACTGCATCTAAATGTATTATACGAGTAGATAAATACACTAGCTAATCGCTCACTCCTGTAGAGAGACTGATCTATAGTATCTACGTATGTACAACTATTCACTTACCTGGTATAAGTATTTTGAATTAATTAATAAATGAATGAATGAATGAATGAATAAATGAATGAAACTTGTATCGTTACTAATGCATCGCCATGCGACTCTCATCCGATGTTGAAAACCAAGCAACCTTTTTGAAAAGATCTACACCAAAGCCCAGAAAAGATGAGACTAGGCTCAAGAAACGTGGTTAGATTTTGAAAGAAATTTAATAAAAATTGAAAGTTTATCAAGGGTGGAAGACATCCGGTGAACTGAAAACCACACAAAACCAGAAGCAGTTCATTAGACTCTCCATAAGTTATTCCGAAGTTGGGGTAATCAAGTTGCAAGATTTTTTGCTTGTATATACCACGCGAGCAGTTCGCCTTAACTACATAAATACATATTCTGTATAAAGTACAGCACTTGTCAGTTCTTAGGTCGGCAACATCCCTGAGCTACTCGTGAATTAAGCGGTCCTCATAAAATCTTTACCAGACGTTTCTTGCACTGATCTGGTACCGGCTCTAAGGTGAGGTTTGAAGAACTTCTCTTTCTTCATATTCTTATATACTACACTGGGTAAAATCTCGTCAACTTATCTTAAGCACCGCCGAGCCACGGGCCGAGCGTCTGGGATCTAATTGAGTTACCAGTCTCTGGAATCTAAACTGCCAAGATCAACTGTAATATCTGGAATGTCGTTATCTCAAAAACACTTTGGAACCTCAAGACCAGTACTTTGTAAAGTGTTAATTCAAATGCAAATCGGTAATCATACAAGTAGGTACGAAAGTTAAGTGCAACTTCACTAAACTTTTTCAAATTCAACTATCAGGTGACTAAGTTTGAAAAATTTTCATAAAAAATGTAATCAGGAACTTTTGCAGACCTTTCATTTGTCGTTTTTTTTTTTTTTTTGAAGTCTTGCAGGCGCGATACTGTAGTATCAAATCGTATTTTAATATCGCGATAGAATAATTCTGAAAAATATCGGGAATTCCGTAACTGTAGATAACGAATACTAAATAAAAAATGTATTGGAATGTAGATAAAGATAACATATCACGATAGGAACACTCAAATATATTTTTAGCATTACAAACATACAGTTAAGATATATATATATATATTTTTTTTATGTATTTACAAATCAACATTCGAACAAATAATCACGTTACGGTGTAGATCGATATTAATTTCAATTATACTTTTAGTCATTAAAAACGAGAATAGGAACCCACTTGATCTATTCACTTGATATATTATCCTTACAAATGAAAGGAGACGTCTTGAATATATCTCGTTGTTCAATATAGTTCAATGGAAGCTAACATGCATCATGTACGATCAGATATCCAAGTGATCTGAATAAACCAATTTCATGCTGCATATATTTATATGTATCTCAAATTGTAACTGTATCTAAGCAGTTAAGATACTACTCAACACTGTATAGAATTGGTACGATGGAATGAGGAAAACCGGTCCAAGTGGGAAAAAACGGGCTATCTGAACATTTTACTCTGTCATTATTTAAAACCAAATGGATAGTGGTTCTGGAAACCTCACCCTTAGCTTAGACATGATATTCATATGCCAAAGAAGCGTAAGAGAACCCTGGCAAGCTCTGCTTTTATATAAAATCGTACAAAATTTTACAAGAAAATAGGTACACTGTAGAATTTTGAGAAAAAAAAACATTGTGTCTCCTCCTATGAAAACTAAGTACTTTGCGCTCAGGATTTGTTAACTTAATCTACAGACCGCTTCTAAGTGTCTGAAATTTCGTTAAGCCGTTCGCTCAAATGCCTGTAAGCCAATCCTAAACCTTTGCAAAGGTGTTGCTGATCTTTCTTTTACTTGCAAAGTGCGAGATCTTGGGCTCATGTTAAGGGTATCTTAAATCCGGCAACTGGAATGTCAGGATTGCTGTAATCCTCAGTTTGCCACCGACATTACCTACCCTAGTCTCGGAGGGTTGACACTGTTGGTGATAATCCAAAGAAACAAGTACAAATCCCTCGACCGTAAGAATGATGGTGTGTCCTGTGGGAGTCTTAGGGTTCCTCTCCAAATGTTGGCGACCACCAACAGGCGGTAAGTAATGTGGCCGTGTGAGAAACCGCATTGACAAATTTATCGTCGAGTAAATGCTCACAGTTTTCTCATAGTTTTTCAATTTTCGTGTTATTTTCGTTCCTTTTCAACACTGCTCTTATTTTCTTTACTTTTTATTGTCAACTGAGGTTTACCTCGAAATAAAGTAAGACATAATGTTCACTATAAATCGGCATTTTTCTATCTTTTTTAGTGCAATAAGATGATAGTGGGAGTTCAGGATCGTGCCGCATACTCAAAATCCTGGTTAAGAAGAAATGGGTGAGAAAATAAAAAGAGCGTAGCGTTTCATTTGCATGACTATACCGGTATAATATCCACGTCGGACATTCGTTAACGAGTAAGCAAACAAACAGACAATCTTGAGTGTCAAGATACCCGCACTTTTCATGCCATTCTGTATATCATTCTCACGATATTGTGACACTTCTATACTCTCTATCATTCTCTCTCACCCTACCGGTATGAGAAATTTCTCTTTCTGTCTACTTCTCCATTCTTTTATTCCCTGCTTTTTCCTTATATATGTACCTGCAGGGATGGCAACGAACAAAATGTCATCGAAATGTCGTCGTTTTACCGGCACTCGGACACTCGAACGATCCGGGGTAGAACGCGTAAACATTTAAACCATAATTCCCAGGGTAAACAAAATGGTGTTCAAAACCGTTTAAAAAATATCCCTACTTTGTGCCGCATGTGGGAATGCAAACATCATTGACCGTTCCCGTAGCCACCAATTGACTCATTGATGAAACCTGTTGAATGTCAATATTTAAGTAAATATCGACATCTTATTCAACTCTTCGATCCTCGTTTCAACGTGAGAATAATCTCATTGAAAATAGAATATAAGTAAAATTTCACTGAAGCTTAGTATGTGTAGATAATCGCGTTATTTAGTTTTACTTGAGATGAAAATTTTGCGATACGGATAATAATTAATTTTAACTTCAGTGTAAGCTTCCCCATTATACATTCTACTTTATTGAAATACATAAAACGTATGAAAGTGCGGGGTTTGGAAACGTTGGAAGACAGGGTGAAAAAGAATCGAGTCGATGTTATCAAATTCTGAAATACTACCAATGATACAAAAGTATTTATATAAATTTATCGAGCACGTATAAGAGATAACAATAAATCTAAATGAATTATACAAATATACAAGCCAGCTATAAAACATCGATAACCAAAGCTGTGAGATCACCAAGAGTAGACTTCGGAGCAAGATCTATTAAGATGGAGAATGACAACAGCAAAATAACCGGTAAAACCAATTTGTTTATGATATCTGACAGCTGTCGAACCTATCGTCAACTTAGACGGCTCGACTTTGTCCAGACACGCGGCAGACTATTCTGATTCGAATCAATCCCTCTGTTAGGTTTCTTGTGGTCTGGTTTACCGCTGAAAATTTATAATCAATATATTATTTAACGAGATTTTAAACATCTGAGATACAGTATGCAGATTAGATTTTTATACCCTACTTCTTACCATAGATTTGACTTACATGTGATTTTTAGGATTCAAATCTCCCAAAAGTAACACGATGACAATTAAACAAGGTATAAAATTCTTATAAATCTCTTGAGGATTTCCTACGATAAAATGGCAAGTACATCCCTTGACAGTTTAATGGTGTATAGATTTGCTCAGACACTATAAGATTTGATACATTTTTAACTCGTTATTTCGTCCGCGTAGATTGAAGGATTAAAATGCCAAGGACTACCAATTATATCTTACCTTGTATGATTACGTATATTTTCTGTAAAGTATCGATGTGTTAATATAAATACTGCATTAATATGAGTACTGTATGTGTATATTTTGAAACATTTTAATTCCATAACGCAGAAATATTCTCCCCAGTTAGATACAGTCTCATCTTATTCCGTAATGCGTGATCAATTGCGAAATCTCAATTCATAGCCTTTTGCATTTCGATTGCAGGAAATAGCTGGTACAACTCTATTTGCTATACCATCGTTTAATTAGTGAAAGTTATTTTCAATGAAGAGTTACTTTTCAATAAAACGTTATGTGATTGCGAATCGTGACCTCGTTGTGAAGAGTTTACATTATGCCGCAAGTAATCTGCATCGTTACTCGCAGAGGACTTCTACAATTTAAAATTAATTCAAGTCTTCCAAGTTCTAAAGTATCTGCAAGGACGTATACCTACATACATCGAAAGATTTTTTTCTCCTTGACTGAACACTCTTGCAACTTATGTATCAGCAAGATCGATGTTCTGGTCGTGAGATAAGACATCATTTTTGTGTTGCATGTTATACACGTGACGTATTCGCTACGGATATCCAAGTAAGATCGTGAGTGAGTGAACTAGTGAGTGAGCGATTGAGTGATTAAATGAAAGAGACAAGACTGTGTGCAATAAATTTCGGAACGAGCCTTTCCATAGTTTAAATATAGATTCTAAAGCACACGTGACGAATCTAATTCTAAGCTGGAGAGTGATAGATCGGCTATTTCGCATGAACTTATATAGCAACAGACCCGCTAGCCCGTGCTAATCGTGTCTGTTTTAACAACGCATGGAAGATCTTTGTATTACAACGCAAAGGAATGCCGTTTCCCCTTTATCTTAATCTGTTTTATCTTTTGCCGAGGACTCGAATATGTATATAACACTAGTCTATACACCCGGAGTGGATTTCCTAATCGGATTCCATCCATGGGCTCCCCGATGCTCAAATCGTGTAAAAATTTCAGAGATAAACTGAAGTGGAAGTCGCTTTATGTAGAATACTGTAACACGAAGAAAAACATGGGTCATATGGATACGCAACAAGGATGATGAGGACGATCCGGACCACAGAGATGTCGAGGATAAAGATCCTCGCTAAAAGACAAAAAGAAAGATCTGAGTTTTTTAGTCGGTGCAAAATCAACTTAATGTAAAACACAAATAGCTAATGAAACAGGGATAAAAGAATATTTCTCAATTAAAACTGACCCTCGGGCTGAATGTATGGTAAACATGTATGTTCCTTTGGTCTCGTGGTAAAGAACCACGTGCTTAATTGGTAAACATTGACAGCTGTAACTCCAACGTGTAATTAGATCTTTAAAATTCCATGTTTTTTACCGGTAAGAGCCAATTGCCTTCTGACTCTTACTGCGAAGGCATTTAAACGTCACTCGTCTCCCATCTCTCATCTCTTATTTGACTGCACCGAATTTCTCAATTTCCGGGTCTTGTGTGCAAAAGCCCTGAAGGCCTAACCGCCGTTGATAGATCCAACTTGCCGCGCGGTGGGTCCGAGAGGCTACGTTAGTATGGTTTTTAATTTTCAATGCAAATTATGCCTGGCAGTTGTGGAGAGCCAAGCAGAGCAATTAAATTACAATTTTACGGTTTAAGGTCCCATAAACCCGTGCGGCGATCGTCCAGAGAAGAGGGCGCAGTTTTATCACTCTAGTCTCTGCCCCTTGTACCTCTTGCGTCACTCTTAATCCCATTACGAATAAGCAATGGTCTTCGTGTGGCTTTTGATCCCGTAAAAATTTATCTGTCAGATTTTATCTCACCGTAGTTAATAACCTACTACGTGTTTGCAATAACCTTCTTCTTTACTAGCGGAGATTTATTGTTAGATAGTCGTCCACCGGCATGCCAATACCTATATCGATATTTCAACATAAACGAATATCCTTCCACTCATCCATATTCCCATGGTGACCTGTACGTGGTGATACAATATAATATAGCCAAAGTTAAGACTCAGAAGGACCTGAAACCTTGTGCAATTTTTTAGCGATAATTACAGTGAGAATTTCTATATATGTCGTCAAAATGCTACGAAGTGACATGCAGTAAATGGAAAAATCTTTTACAGACAGGACGCAGCCATTTTCGAAGTAACCAGAGCTCTAAAAATCACGGAGGCTCCTGTTCCATTCAGTGCTTGTGATAAAGTATAATGAAAAAAATATTTGATAATTACATTAAGTCGTAGAGCTGCCTCAGCCAGTTCAAGTTAAAGTAACTTAACCCGTTGCATCGTCGACAATCTTTGTAGTTCTTGGCGGACATAAGCACATTTATTTATGCAACTACTGCTGTAGGTATGTCATAGTTGTTTGTCGCAATGGTTTCTGATTTTTTGATCAACCTCATGGCATTAATGTACAAAGTTATCTTATGTGTGAATGACGTTGCTACCTGATTGCGCAAAAAAGAAAAAAAAAAATAATAAAAATGACATGAGAAATGCACCAGATAGCCGCCCCCGCCGAATAAATCACGCCTAAAGTGAGTTAGGGCAAACTATACGTCGGTAATGTCAACTGCAATATCCTAGCTAAAGTCAAGTCGCTTAACCTTTTGTAAAGCTTAAGATTAACCAGTAAATAAATCAAGTCTCATACAGCAAAATCACGAGCCAACACCTACGGAGCGGTGCGTTCTCTGCGAAGAATTTTACTGTGCAACAACATCTAACGCTGAGGTTTGTGTAGGTATTTCATTCGATTTGACAGGAGCTGCTACAGTCACGCGCTTTTATAAATTCTGATATTTACACCCGTTGCCCCAAGTATTGCACACTTTACGTAACAAAGGTGTGGCTAAACGTGGAATGTGCGTACGGATCCCACTTGCATAATATCTGACACGATTCGTTCACTGACATCCCCGATTTAGCCGGATCCTTAACTTTTACAATGAGGAACTTCAAAACGTTCGCATTTTAAACGAAACAAAAAAGGGTTTCCATTTCAATTAAAGATTATATCGACTGTGTCATTGATTCTAATGCCAACACGTGCGAAGTTTACGGAAAGGTTGATATGTCCCGATCATTTTCAGTCAAAGCAGATTTCAATTTTCATATAGTAGAGCCTGAACAACAATATTCGACGTCTCGTGATAAATTAATTGCGCTAAAATCACCCGCAGTTGGAGTTTTGCCAAAAATTCTTGCATCGACGAATCCTCGCCATTCCTAACGTACGCGCGGGCCTAACTTTATGGGCGAGAATATCGCGCAATATAAGTAATTATGCCAGAAGTGATAAGTTAAGACTGAAGTCAACGATCTACTTCACCGCACTTACGCACCTCGAGCATAAGTAACACCCGTTCGCAGTTCCGCTCAATGATTAAGCCGCAATCACTGACCGCCTTCTTATTAACCCCTTGAGCCATTCGGTCCCCCTCAGATCATGCATAATTAAGTGAAAACACGAGGAAGCCTTAACACCATTACGGACCAAAGTGACGTGAATTTACAATGCGTCACGTCATATGAATACCAAATTTTTAACCAGGCGAAGATGGCTTAAGGATTCAGTGATGAACGGTCAGGCTCTTTATATCAAAGCCATAAGTACCTTATAGCATTTCTCGGTTACAATTTACACCGCGTGAAAAGTACTAAAGTATTAATTAAAGTCAGATTTTTTATTTATTTTTTTATCACTTGACACTGTCTGTGATGAAACGAAGAGAAATTGAGAGATTACTTTAATTGGAGTTAAGATCGATCGAAACTTACCAAAACTTGTTTTGTTGACCATACAGGTTGCAGGATGAACTCAATGCATGATTCAATTTGGCGTTAATTTGATCTGAAATGAAAATAGAGGGGCCTCCTTTAGTCGTTTATTTGCTCGTTAGAAGTGTTAATTATTAGTGTAAACGGTTTGTGTAGACCACAGTTGCTTATTAGTTAAATTGCTTGAACGAAGGATGGTATAGGGTAAGTAAATCGCTCTATTATGGACCACCCATTTTCATTCCAATATTGTAAAAACACAAAGGAGAAGGTGATCGATTTTTACGATAAAATGAATTTAACGAATGCAGTGATTAGAAAAATCTGTAAAATCTTTACCGTTGAAATAAATTTTTGGAATTCAAATAAAATAACAGCTTAAAATGTAAACCCGAAGAGTGGTCGATGATAGTGCGAGTTATATCCTGCAACACGAAAAATAAACGTTAAAGGTGAATCTGTGATCTAAGTAAACATGTATCAGTATCGGTATAAGGCTGGCTTGCAACCGAACACAAAATGTCCATAAACAGAGCGATATTTTATATGGGTCCAATTCAATTAAAGATAAAGGCAATCGAACGAGCGGAGCAAGAGCTCGGATAAGCTCATTTATCTGGCCTATTTATTAGTTAGTGATAGTGACGATATAGACCCAAGACTCAGACTGTAATGGGGAAGTTTGTGGCTCCAGAATTCTGAATCCTAATGTATCGATTGCGTGTAATTGAAAAGACGATTTCGGTATCTAAAGATGGTTCCGGTTAGTTTTAGGCTGCCTATTCTAGTAGCTGAAAAATTACGCTTTTTATAGAATGACATCCAGCTGTTTCACTCCCATCCCATCGAGTTCTTTTATGTATGTAGGTACATTACGTGTGTAAATGTCTCCGTTTCAAGACGATTTCGAAACCTGACGTATTATTTACAGTACTTTTGCTTTTAGGGGAAGTGTACCTATTTCTTAGAGTCTAATAAATCACTACTCCACTCTAATCCACGCTACCCATACATTCCCTTCCCTTACTTCCATCCACTTAATCCAAAGCCCGTTAACGTCACCATTATATTGGTGACCGTTAAAAAGTAGTTGATGACCCAGCATTTATTTGATTCACTTTGTATAATCATATGGGTCACTTTTAACGAGCGGTATGAGAAAGGAATTTTGTAATCGTGATTTCAACGAATATCTCACTACAGGGACAGAGAACCCAATAATGAAGAGAGATCATTTATCTGTCCAGACGAAGTCTCCGAATACAAAGTCATCCGCCCGAAATTTTAATAGAACGTACGTTACAGTTTACCTATGCATGGGCGTAAAATTTTTTATAAATAATTCTACTTCGAGATAAATCGACAAAATAAAACTATTGATCAGTTGCGACGTACAACTTGGATTATCGTTACACCCGTTAACTTTTCGCTGTCTCATTCCAAGGCATTAGCACCGTAATCTTATAAGAGGAATCGTGGCATTCCATTTGCAAACAACAGGCTCTCAAACAAACACGATTTTAAATGACAAATTGTTTCAATGATGACTGGACACGTTACATCCATTCGCAACACATATTACGATTCTTAATCACTGCTATGTATATCGATTCTTTGTCGCACGGGTAAAACATTAGGCAACGTTTTTATTTAACTTTGAACAAGAAAAAAAAATTATTTTTTTCACTACCCGTCAACGTTATAATATCTACTAATGATAAGGCTTGGCCTTATCTGAAACGTCACGCTCATGGCGCTTACCCAAAGGTATGAGGAGTGCTATTCGCATACCAATGGGTTTAACTTTTTGTCTACTTATCGGTTTCAATTATGATAAGACATTCCGATATCATCATGGTGCTTGGTATGCGATTAAAAATAAAAATAATAAATCGAAAATTTATGATATCAGTTGCAATTCTTGGAATTGATTTTTGCTTTTATTTATTATCAATTTTAATTAAAATCGCATGGAAATTTGCCTTTTTGTTTGTTGTTACAGCACGAAAACTGCCAAATTTCTTTATTGAAGCTGCAGATGTTGGTCAATCAGTTAAATGAAAAAATCTATCGCGTAAGATCTGATCCGTCATCGAAGTTGAGTTTAATAGCGGTAAACAACAAAGCAAGTGAAGTCTGATAATCACCACAAAAGAATTCGCACGTAAACGTTGGACATTAATTTGCAATCTAATCAGGCGCCGCAATTACTATACATAACAACTATTTATGGCAGCGTCAGGGGCAGGCCAAATCCTAAGATAAAAATAATTCAATCACATGATTTAAAATAGGCCAAATATTGCCAATTCGAAATAAACCCGTCCACATCGTTGGCTATAAAATAAAGGCAAAAAATCGTATATATGTTTGCTCGATTGAGATTTCGTCATATCTTCAAGATTGTAAAATATGTACCATATATATATATAATGTATGTGATGATTATCAACATTTTTTGGACGTTTTATCGACATTCTCAAGTGACTTTTGTAATAATAGTCATGCTGAGTGGATTTCGATGCTATATGGGATGCGCGGGGACTCTGAATTTCTGAGATCTTGATCGACTTTATCTAATCTCGATCTTTGATCATACTCCCTTGAATTTGTACATTGACAAACCGAAGTTTGAGTCCCCTGTAATTTCGTCTCCCTAAATTTTGCATAGGAATTCAAAAAAGAGAAAGAAAAATTTGTCTACACTAGCTCCCGTGATTCTAAACATAACGCGTTCATTTTAGGGAATATTTACACTATCCGTTTAGTTACCTAGGTCTAAAATCCACATAATTACTGTGAGAATCAGTTAGCCACCTTCCCCACGAAGGTTCCCCTAGAGTTGACTCTTGAGAGGGTAGCGCTTCAACTATACATACGTTGGAGGATCTGTTTGTTTAGGAAGAGTTTCTTCTTTTGTTTCTGTATCTAGTTTTCCAAGGGATAGGTACTTAAGCGTCTTTAGGAGTTCGAGTCTCGTGGCGTCTACCTATAAGTTGTCGTTCTACTTTAACTGACTGCGTCACATCTGGCTATGTGTATACCCATACACGGCACGCACATACGTGTACGAACACCATGCCTTTATATGCATACCTATATACTTAAAAAACTGTAGAAATTTACAAACAAAATTTATTTACAAACACAACACTTCTTCGCTCTGAGTGAAACTGTTACGTTTTCATATTAATTTTCATATGAGACGCACACGTGCGGTGAAACTTCATTACGAAGACTTTGTTAATTGTCGTTAAATGCAGTTTTGTATTGTTTAGTCCAAGGATTATGGAATCTTTTTTCAATCACTTCTTTCACGGCTACCTCGTGTGTCACCAGGTGTTAAACCTCTTGAACCTTGACTCAAAAACTTGTGTATTATATGCACAAGTCCTGAGAAGATACAAATGGATTCTTCACGTGAAAATCAAATGAAACTGAATTACAGGATCTCCGACATTGAGCAGCCGATTTTAATCGCTGACTGTCTTGTTTTTAACAACCGAGAAACGAGATGTTCATAACATTGTCACAAGGTACATTAGCGGGTATTACTGTTGAACCGTTCAGCCAGTAGGTACGTGAACGCATATACGTAGTGGAATAGGCGCGAGACATTGAGACGACGCAGCTGGATGGAGCAGCCAGCTTATAAAGGGTAAATCGCTACAACTGCAACTGACAGCTGTAACGCCTGACAGCACCGTGGGTGGCAAGGTCATACCCTGGAGATGAAACCAGTTTTCACGCGATAACAACATGGCGAAAAGATCCAATTCGAACGGTGCAATGCAGAACCGTATAGGTGAGAAAATTTTTGCAAAAAAATTTCAACCCCAGGGTCCCAGACTGCCAGCCGGCTGCTCATTTATCACGGAATGTCAATTATGAAACCATGCTCAGACAAATTTCTCATCAAAAGAGAACGGAGAACTTTTCTGTTTATTGTGAATGAACCAAATTCAAGATTGGTTGAGTACATTAAAATAATCATTTAATTTTTTTTCACTCAATGAACCGATTCGGGGGATCCTTAGCTTTGAGTCCATTTGAATAACTTTCAGGATTATTGATCTACGTGATAGTCGAAGCTTTTTCCCATTCAATTCCGCGTACTCTAAGTGAGATGCGGAAATATTTGCTTGCAACAATTTGCTGTAATAACAGAGATCTAAATCTGATTATATTCATGCGATTATTATTCGTTTTGACATTTCTTGACATTTGGAGCGATGATAAGACTTGCGAAAGGCATGTAGCAGCTGATTCAACATGAGCTTTTCAATCTTAATCGATCTACAAGTAAATTAAACAGTCAATAATAAACTTCCGGCTTCAATGATCACAAAGATGGTGGTTTATGATAATCTATTATATCGCTGGGGTGCCTACTTGAATCTTTGACTTTGGCTTTGGCTTTAGCTTTGGCGACTTGTAAGCTATCCATACGATTGAACGTCAATAATCGGCTTTGCGTGCAGATTACTTCTACTGATGGGTGATGCCTCGGGCAATACCGGTATAGCGTCTCCCAGGGTCAATGCAAAGTGTAAAATATAGGCCCTCTGCCAAAGCTTGAAGAACTGCATTTTTTCTGTCGGCCAAACGAACGTAATCCGCAAAGTTGTGCTTCGGGAATCATCATAATTTAACAATAATTACTTATAAGAAGAAAGCTGCTTATTCACTGGAAATATATGTCCAAGTGATTATTATAATCCGTAGTTTAACCGAGAACATAATTTGTGTAAATTTTTATGCTAACGAGTATAAAGATCACCCAACTGTCCGGACTCAGAATTTGAAGAAAACTTTCTTGTTTCCTGTCGTGTATAAAGTTTGTGTCTTCGGGTATTGCAATCGTTTTAGCAAAAGACTTTCGAAAAATGATTTAAAAATGCAAAGTATTATCTTCAGCTGCCAATTGCCTCGAGTTATGTAGCACAGTGATTATTCAAAGAGGATTATATCTCATCCAGTCTTAATTCGATGTATGCTTTCGCTGGGATCAGCTCAAGTGGCTTGTTAATTGTTTTATTTTTTTTTTTACTTTAACATGAAAGTGTTCTTCAAAGCCTCGTTACCTCGTCATATCTTACGTCCAAAGACATTACTCGCGCATTGAAGATCGTGCAATCATCGCCTCGATATCCGATTTACGGTAAAGTAAAGTAAAAATAAAATCAAATTATTTTATATTCACCATTCGTGGCAAATTGCCTTATTTATATTAATCCCAATTACTTCTCATTGCAGCTGAAAATTACCTCGAACATTTATACGAGCAATGAATACCAGGCGATAAACTCAGTACGTCTATAAGCAGGTAGGTAGGTGTATATGGATGTACTTATCTACGTATCGAATAAATTTTTTTTTACTATCAAATGCAGTAAAAGCCCGACAACTTTCTACCACTGCAAAGTAGGCAAGCACATTAAAAATAAATAAATACATGACTGCTTGCTGCCAAGCATGCTTGAGATCCACGAGATCAAGGAGATACGCCAACGCAATAAGTGACCGGTAACCGCTTCTGACTGGTGTGACAATCAATTTGAAACAGAGCGAATATCTCAGGGGACTAAGATCGTATCGTTGTCAGGTTGGTAATGCGTTAAGCAGTAGCATACTGGGGGCTGCTTATCAAACCCTCACGTTCTTTTTTCATTTCTTCTGTTTCTTTTTTTTCTTTCACAGTTATTCATGAAATATGCATTCTGTCGTTCAATGTGTTCAACCAGTTCGCGTATGATTCGGCTCATACCAAACGGGGGGATGTGACTTGAAGTATAACGGAGCAGCGGGTGGAAGGCTACTACCTTTCAAATCAGATGTATGAACATACTTACATACTGCGTGTACAGAAATACACGTTGGTTACTGATTTACAGAAATCGATTCCTGTCGAGAAAGACTAATGATCAATGAATTAATCGCCTTTCACGATTTCTTTACTCTATTTATTCTATTTAGATTTAAAAAATAAAAAATTGTTAAGCTGTTTCTGTCATGCGCATATATGATATGATACTACACACACGATTTAACATATATGCTGACAATTTATCCATTAATATTTCCACACACAGATGCCTTTAATCGTTTATATAAAAACCTCTCAAGGCAATGCTAGGATCTATTATTTCCGAAAATCTGCAACGGGGGTTGTATATTCTAAGTTTTCACCGTTTTTACCAAAAAAATTTACTAATTTGCCCTTTAAACCCAGTTACGTCTGTGAGTCTAGAAAAATGATCCATGTGTCTAATCAGATTGTCAAAAAAATTTTTCGAGTATTGAATGATGGTGAGGGATTAGATGTCATGGTAAAATTGCAGTTGGTGTAACCATGTGCCCTGTACCTGTGATAAGTAAAATTTTGAACACCCAGTGTGTAGATAGTGTAAATACGTATGAATTATAGTTTCGATTAAAGGTAAGCAAAAGAAACTCATTTTGAAACTAGTAGGAGTATTCTTTCTTATTAACTCGATCTCCAAAGTGCATTGGTCCTTGAATAACGTTGCTCGACGTTCGGCAAGGAACTCGTGATGCGAATATAATTAAACTTGTCACGAGTATAAGAGGGAAAAAGAAGATGAAAAAAATATTAATAATAATAAGTATGTCGCGTCGTAAGAGTTGCGTATTAAAAATTAGAATTAGAATTTGAATTAGCATATTTTCCAAAGGACCAAAAACTCTAAAGAACGATGCACCTAACGGCCAAATTTCAAATGAAATTTACGAGAGTAGCTGGCAGGTAAATGTAAACATAAAACGTAGATTTCAAAACGCCAGAAACCAATTGATTCGATGAATATTTCCACGAGTCTGATTCCCAAGGTATATCCACCGGCTCGTGAAGCTCGTCTTGAAATATACAAGGTTCGTTAAGAGTATTTATAGGTTCTTACAACGAGAACGAGTAGGATTCAATTTATGAAAGTGTATGTTAACGTACTATGGGATAGGATGCTTCGTGTTGATCAACGATTCCAAATGCTAATCATTTAGGATAGAGTTTACAAACAGATTTCTATACTAATCATCTCCTCGAAACAAGAAACTTTTCATTTTATATTCATTATTATTTTCCTTCGTTTGCTATCTTCTATTTCACAAGCACTTACTCACGTGCGTAACTCGCAACTCTATATCAATAAATTGCAAATGAATCGGCTAGGGGGAAGGGGGAGCTAAAATTCAACTAGGTTCTGCACCAGAGAGTGAAAACTATTCGACCACAACGAAGTGAACCCTGCATAGACCACTTGTTGCTCTTGGGGTTGTTTGTAACAGTTTTCGAGTCATTTTGAAGCCATGTGTAAGCCCTTGAAGATATGAGTGAAAAAACTAACGCTTAGCGCCGTGTGATCGTGACCAAAACCAAGCGCAAGTGTGTATAAATCATTCGACGTCTAGGAAAACCCTGGCAGAAAAAATCCTCACATATTTTATGATCCAAATAGGCAGCAGGGTGGCCCTTTTTTGAATATAACTTTAAAATAAGAAAACACGAGTAGTACGTTGATACACCGTCGTTCTTGTCATATATCATTCAAAAGGTCGTATCTCACAAGGAGCCATTTGATGAACCAATTTACAACAATATTATTCCCACACTTTCCTCAAGCTATTAATTTACAATTCGATATTCAAACTTTAATAATGGACAAATATTACTTTTTCCCATAATTAATATTCTCTACACTTCTTATAGTTACGCCCATACTACCCCCTGTAGATCTATCTCGTATATACACGATGGACTTTCATTACGATGAAAAATATGACATCGGCTACTTACAGTGAGTACATTAAAAAAATAGGAGCTAGAAACTTCGTCCATAATAATTTATCATTCCTGTTATATATGATCGATAAAATTCGTTTATGAGGCAGCTATACGTTGCACTGTGTGTACCCCGGCGCCTCAGGCTTCCTGACTACCCTGGGTTCCCTTAGGGCACAGAACTCTCAAGCACTTGCCACAGAAAACAATAAAACAAACCATAACCATGTCACAATTAATGCTTATGGTAACACTATACCACAATGATGCAAGTCCTCAAGCGAACCTGTAGAACCAGGTACAGTATTCGCGGGTGGGCTCCGACTTTTTCGCACGGATAGAGCCAAATCATACGACTCATATTCTTAGTTAAAAATGTACTTTTCTTTTAACGATTATTTTTTTCTTAGCTTTTAATCGATGGATCAGGAGCTCATCTTTATTTCAAAAGTTTGATTCAAACTTAAAGTCGAGTGATCGATAGAACCGCAAGTTCTCTTCGGCAACTCACTCACTAACGAATTACCCCATAATTTTATTGGAGTATGTTTATGCTCAGTTGGGAGTCTATAGTAGATGAATGGCTAAAGCGAACTATAATGGTAACTGTATTATACGAAGACTCTAAGTAAAACTGGTATTCTATGTATGTACGTCATGCAGATTTTATGGACTAAAAATATACAGAGGTATTGCCGAAATGAATGATTAAATGATTGCTACATATGCACAGACTCGTATGAACTGGATAAATGGTATCTTTTTCACGGTATTTCTATTCCACTTGGAAAAAATATTGGAAAAACATTTCCCCATAATGATCTGTATTTTATTTCGTAACAACAACGAATTTTCCATGTGTGGCTTGCCTAGACAGACTGTAAGGTATATAGCTAGGCGGTACAAGGTATTTGAACAGACAAAAACGTGAATACAATCTCTGTAAACTATATCCCATAGGAGAGTTTCTCTCCGCATGCCCGATAAAATACATTCAGGATACTTTAATTAACATCGCGCCTACACTACAGAGGGTAAAGGATTGAAATGCTTAGGCGGAAGTTGGTCAACAACCCTTTTCATGGTGGATATTTTAACCGAAGAATCAAGCAGCTTGACCCTAACCCGCGGGGGGCCGTCGAAACCAACTTGCCGGTCGTTGATCAAAAACTCGACACAGTATCCCGTGGATGTTCAGCTCCCCCGCGCATCTCTCAACCGGTCCATCGACAAACACAGAAAAGTGGTCAGCGTGGACAAGATTCTCCGTCAACACGCCTAGACGACTGCCCTTTTGATATTGCCGCTTGCTTATAAATCTATTTGTTATCCCGCCCCGAGCGTGTTGCCAAGCACAGTTGTGTGCCAGTGTGTAAAGACTAATAGCGACAACCAAGATGCTGTAACTTCATCAAGATTATACCCCGGATGGTGGTCCAGGTGTAAAAATTGCAAGTCCAGATATCACAAGCGTGCAATAACCCAATGGAAACAAGACTTTAGCGTTGTTCTTGCCATCTATACATATAATATTGTTGAAGGCTAGGAGTGGTTAATAGCGATCTACATATAATTATTACTATGCTAACCGTGTTATCTTGTAATAAGAGCAATAGTTCAGGTATTATATCTGTTGGAATGCGGGTACTAGTTTTATCCGAGCTGTTGATATGTATACCATGAGTTAGAACGTTACCAGTACGTGATACTGCAATAGTGATAATTACTCGAGGCATTTCTGGCGCCATTAAACGATCTGTCTAGTCAATATAGCCATGTAACTAGTCGAGTATTTGTACACTGGGTTAGCGAAATTCTTGGCGATGCTAAGGTGCGAGACTTTTGCATGTTAATATATCGTGAGCGTATTAGTTAACTAACTATACATATGACAGTTGAACCCGCCAGTTCGACGTGACTACGGGAAGTTTCTCGCGTATAATCCGTACCCATATTACAACTATATACAATATTAATTTTAAACGTGTATATACGTATATATATATACATACAGGTAAGAGTTTCCTGGACGTTTCAACGCGCCACTTAGACCAGGTAGGTAACGTTCATTCGTAAACTATAATTTGCAACTAGCGTTCAATTTTATTACCTCGTATACGGATGTTCTTGATTAGAACTTTGAATTCGTCCGAAGAAATGCTTCCGCAGGATTTCTTAGTACAGAACAAGAAGTGATTATTGAACCATAACCACGTAAGCAATTAGCTATCATGCAACTAATTTTCCTCATACAGGACAACGCGTTTCTTGAAATTGTATAATCCACCGAGAGTTTTAGTGACATTTCTAGGCGGTATGAACCATTCTCGATCTCTATCCCTTCTAAAGTCACCCATAACTCGTAACAGATTTTCTTGCTGATAATTCTCTGTTCGCATCAACGCAATTGCTAATCCTAAGCAGCTTAGAAAGTTCAAGGGTTAACCGTAGTTGGTTATGTTAATCCGTATTTATCAACGGTGAATGCTATATTTTATTGTAGATTTACAGAATCTTAACGCCACGTAGAAGAAAGATTGACACACGTCGCCAAGTTCATCGGCACTTTAATCCCCACGTTCAAATCTTTGATATGGACAAGTTTGACACGCTCAAGGAATAAACGAATCGCAAATTCATTGACAGATAGTTCTCACCGTTTTCAATAACACTTACTCTCAAAAGTCAATATTTTATCAATCACAATATTTGATACAGAATCTGATCTATGTTTGTGTTAAATATTGCACACAAATTTTGTTCCACCATCTCAGGTGCAGAACGAAAAATGTTACATTCTACTATAAATGTTTGATATCATGTCTAAGAACTGCGACGACGTCGTATGCTAACGTTTCTGGATCTGATTACTGTTTGAGTGCCAAGATCTCGTCCTAGTAAACTACGTGGTTAAAGGAACGTTGTTCCATTTCAAAGCAGCCTGTCTAAAAGCCGAACGGTTTGTTTTACAAATAGTTATACCCTGACTATTGTATTATACGTGGTTGGTCGGTTGGATTAAGCCGCATGACCGGGCGGATTTTTCATAATCATCATAAAATTCGAGTGACGGTCGCGGTGACAAAGGCTTTATGATCCTTACGAGTTCATCTCGGATCATCAGTCTCAGAGAACTCTACCTTACGGAGACGTGAGAGGATAAAGTAATGAAAAATAAACGTGGGGAAAGGAGTTTTCAAAGACCGCTGGAAGCAACTTTTTTTTTTCGTATAATTCTAACGGCTGTATCTGATGCAGAGATGGCTTAACGTATATGTCCAAAGGATTCTGAAGCATATATGAACGTTACGATTGGAACGATATTAAGATGCGGATAGAGTGTAAGTATTTGCGTATGAAGTTACGCGGTTGAACATTATTTCTGACCACTTTGTACGACGTACTGATCTTAGAGGACGTATTCAACTACGACGAGAACGTAAGAAATATTTTTTATTCCTTTTATTCACCCAGCTACGATGACATAAACAAGACTTACGATTGGCATATAAGTTGACTTTTACAAGGTAATTTTATTTTGGCGAAATCTGCTCATGTTTAGCTGGTACAGCGTGGGTTGACGGACGTTGGCACCATTCTGAGAAACTACTGAAAGTTTAACAGCAGTATCTATAAAATCGGAGCATCAAATTCTAGAGCAGTGTACGTATCAAGTGGTGATAATTTTGAAAATCACCGGCTTTTCGCGGTATTAAACTGAGAGAGTTACAACCAACAACTTTAAGAGAAGAACAAGTTTCCCAGAGGATTTCATTGTTAGAGGATTATTATCATTTTGTATTTTTTTTCTTCAGAAAATGCAAGTCGAATGAGACTCGCGGCTCACATTAATATAAGAAAATCTCACAAGTTGGATATACTTATGTGGCGGGTGAAATTATCGGCCATTATTTTCATCTCAGGGTAGGTCGTCCGAATAACGTGTCCTTGGAAAACGAAGCGTTGGATATTTATTCATTTATGTTAAAAGGTGAGTGTTCCTTTCTAATATTCTAGTTGGACAGGTCGACAATCCTGTCAAAGAACGCCGGCCATTTAGTCCTACCCCCGATATAACCGTAATGCTTTTGAACAGAGACGCACCGCAGTGGATTATGGTTAGAAGAATCCGTTCCCTACCACTAGTGCCGTAAACGATACGTTGACACAATCATCCAGAAAAGATCTTTACAAACGTAATAGTAGAGGCAGAATAATCACGCGCGATCCTGATCCTTGAAGTTTTTATCAGAGAACCAATTTGGCAAAAGCAACCCTTCCTTTCATCTCCTTTTGCTCCCTCGACATCTTTCTTTATTTCACAGTATAAATTTCACCTTGTACTAATGAAGAGGAATTTAGCGACAAATGTTTTACGCAAAGTCAGAGAACCATTTGTGTAAGTTCTTTGGGTAAATTTATTCTGTTTAAAGCGTAGCATTTTATGCGTACGCTAAACCACGATCGTACAAACTTGAAAGCAAACCAGGAGATAAACTAGCATATGAGAAAACGTGTGTTAGTATATTCGTGTGGCCTATTAGTGGCCGGCTGATCCCTGACTATTAAGTGGTGGGTATACCAGAACACGGTCGTTACTTTTGCCCCGTGTTCCCTCTTTACTATCTCTCTCAATCCCTTGGGATGTGACTGCGTAAATAGGGGATTTCGAGCCGGAGTCAGACGTTTTTGATACATTTGCACGAATAGAAACACTTTGGACCAGATTTGATAAAAAGTATAAGCACGGGCTGATGATATTGCAAATATCTTGTTAACCGATGGTGTTCAAATTTGTCTAAAATTAGCACGACAGCGGTTGATGTATGTTCAAAGATATGGAGGTTTATAAATCAACCCCTGCTCTACTTGATGGCTATGAAGCTCGTATATTAGGCGGGAATATCACGCCAATTTTTATTCGCTTTGATCCTGGACAGCCAGTTTTTTAATTCAACACATGGAACGCAAAACTCAAATTGAGATCAATAAAATCCCCGATGATATAGGCTTGCAAATCCCGTCTAGACCGCCACAAAGCGGCGTCCACGATTGGGACGAGAGGTTACGTCGTTCAGAATTTTCATCGCTTCGATATACGAACGTGGACAAACTGCAATCGTACACGCCAATAAAAATAAGAATGTAAAAAAAATAATAAAAAATTTGAATCCTTGACCTGTCCAAGTCGCAAAAAGACATTCAACGAACAACGGACCTTGCAGACGTTATTATCGCGCTCTCGACGTCTCGACAAAGGATCTTGACAGCTCTCCCCGTTCGGCGGCTTCGATTCATCGATCATTCGCCCCACGTTCCTGAGTCCATGGTAATCTAAATTCACGAATATCGAGTAAAATTTGTCGATATTGGTCTCTGCGCGAAAATATTTGCACCTGTGACCACTGCGATATACTATATGAGTCTTGTTATCTCTTAAAGAGAAGGTTGGACGATAAGTTCTCGTTAGAAATATGACACCGAGAAGAGGAGGAGTAAGAGGACCTTCGTGAGGTGGAATCTGACAGTCGTAGATTTAATTATTACTCGAGAAAACGGCTTTGTTGCGGTGCGGCAAACGCAACGTCAACGGTAAGGGGGAATGGTGGTATAGTATGTATATCCACTAAATTTCTAACAACTGGTTTTAAAATGCCGTATATTACGCGCGGTTCCCATCTCTCGACAGCGGAGCATCGTGCTGGACAGTCGCTGCCAGAAATTTTCTGGACCTCGGCCAGAAGTGTATAAAATACACGTAAGAACTCACGGAGTGCTTTCCGAGTTCGTACAACAGCGGTTATCGAATACAAGTGGAATAGCAGACTGTTATAATTCATGCAGAAAACAAGACGACGCGACGTAAGGCGACGCAACGCTTCAGAGACTCAACTGCCATCTCGTCGAACACCTCTTGTGATCCATTCGTCGGGGAATTTTATTTTAAAAATCATCTAACGATTATAGTAATAAATAAACTATAACAAAGTACCTTGAACTCATAATGAACAACCATTATGCTATGACAGTAGATCGAAATAGAATCGAAATTGAGTGTAAAAGTTATTCATTGGCGATCTATCAAGCGAAGTCGATTTAATTTATCGTTGCAATAACTTTCGACTGTTGTTATCAATACGTCAACTTTATATCTGTGCAGACTGAGACCCAGTGAATTATACAGTTCGTTAATGTTATCGAATAAATTTTAATTCAAAATGAAATAGTGATGTGAGAATTACACACCTGGGTTGGTATCAATTTAACTAACTTTTTAATCCTTTTCAATGGGATACAACTATAAGAAAAGACAAACAGGTACGGGTCTCCGTATATACCGAGTAATTTAACTGTCGGATTATCGTTACGAAATCGCATACCAATTATCACTGTGTCACCTGGTGTGACAGCGTTCTCTGGACCTTCAAACCGTCGTTATTCCCCCCTGCCAAGAGTTCATCTTCTCAAGATATATTCACACTCGTATATGCATCTAGGTGCACGAACGCTTTACATTGCATTGCATTGCATTGCCTTACCATACCGTATCGTAGCCGGAATATTGCAAGTGCTATATATATACAGAACGTAGACAAAATACCAGCCATATAAACAGGTAATACTTGGAACTCACCGTAAGCAATATAGCGATCGGTGACGGTAGTGGGCAGACAAGCATTGTCACAATCTTGTGCACGTTACGTCATTATTTGCGCAAATTGTTACCGCGATACGTTGATCTGTTACGAAAATGATTTGACATTAGTAACGACGATGATGATAACGTTTATTGTACCTACGGTGTCTTAATTTATAGATTTTATGGTGAGTAAGTAAATTTCAAAAGATTAGTAACGGAAACTGAATCGCGGATAAAGCTTCCACGGAATTACGTAACGCATATTGTCTACCACTCGGAGCATAAATACAACTTCTTGTACAGACACAGGACAATGCTCTTATCTGTATAATACGGCTTTCCATTCTTATACGTATCGATCTTGTTTATTGGTCATATCGTTCTTCGAAGATATAGGTAAATAATCTTCAGCTAAGGAGGGTAAAAGAAATTGCAATTTTTAATTTAGGTATTGCAGACGGAGCGTAGGCAGATTGGAATATGTGGCCCTATCTCTCACTGACTTCACGTGTGAGAATAAAAGCGTGAACAACAAGAGGCGACGAGTAATCCTAATGAGAATTGCAGGGAACCACGCGTCGCTTCGGCCGGGATACGAAGAAGAGGTTCATGCCAGAAGAGAGGACCACGCTGGTATCCCAACGCACGACTTAATGGGCAGTAACTCTCGGACGATTCTTTAGATCTTATCTATCTTTTAATGGAAATAGTTCTTTATACGACGCTGTGGAATGTGTCAAGATTCGACCAAACTGATTTTCAAAAAAAAAAAGACTAATGAAATTAAAATGGTCAATTGTCCATCTTTCCTATATGCAATTTGAATCTTTATACAAGCGTAGAATTTTCCAGGTAACGCCTACATTGCGAAATTTCATCTGATTTGTAATTAGCCTCATATCATGTGAAAATTGATACCGAAAAGATGCATTCTGAGAACCGAATAATTGATTTGAAAATATAGATATACATGAAAATAGTGAACTGTGAGTAGTAACAATTATAGGCAGTAGTAGTGTTTGCTACCGTATGGTAGAAGCTTTTAAATTTTCTATTCATTCACCTGCAGTAGAATGTTTACGACGATATGAGATGTGTCAGTTGACGATAAATTTGAACCACCTTAGAATTGACTCGTCATAAACCCGGACAGATACTTTTACAACGTGCTACGAATGGACAAACCGTGGGAGTTCAAGTATCCCGTGGTTAGTTGATACTTGAGCTTACATGGGTCCAGAAGGTATATATACTTACATACCTACGGTACGTGTGTACTCAATCTGCGATTTCTGCTATCGCATCTGTCAATAATCATTTCGAAAAAACTTCTTACGTTTTTATGACAAATAAATGTTTCGAAGATTTTTACCTAAGATCAATATTTTAGGCTAAAAAAAAAATAAAAAATTCGTTTTTAATACATAATCTAATAATGTGCGATCTCTTTTTCAACACAAATACTTGTCTATCTTAATGCAATTTGAATTCTATCAGTAAGTTACCGAATCGTCGATTAGTCAGTGACAATCAATCACTGGATGATAACATTCTGAGGATTCGGCAATACATTACACGCAATGTGATCGTTATTCATCAGTTATGACACAATCAGTAGGGGCAGATCACTTCCATGAACTAACGCTTAAAGTTTCAAATTCTGATGTAAATTGACAAAATAAATGTCGTGTATTTAACGACGATATTAATTTTATTCGAAGTAATATATATAACTTATATTATCAACACGATCGAATGGCTGAAAGTTCGAAATTCAGGAAAGCAAACTTCGCTATCTTGATCAGTTATATTCGTACATACTACGCTACGCTACGCTTTCCCCTTACTAGCTCAACTTAAATATGAACATATGATATCCATTAGTACCAATCATAGACGCATAAATATAAGTTACAAAATGAAATCATTCCACCGTATAAAACATAGTAGTCATAGAAGTAAGCTTGATACGAATATGTTCTCTCAATTACAGCTGCCACTGGTACAGATTGTATACATATATATATATATATATATATATATATATATATATATATTTCTACCGCGTTTTCAACCGTGAAATTAACGTAAGGTATCCAATCTGACCCAAGACGTTGACATGTAAGGAATTTGTCATTATCCTTTTTCTCCAAATATCAAATCATTAATCTACTCCAAATTTCTCAATCTAACTGACTAAGGTGACATCCCGTGTGTATTTCAAAAACCGTGCGAAATCCTCAATGGTGAGATAGTCAAGCTGAAAGACGATTGCTATTGGTTTCAATTGACTGATAAAATCTTGAGCAATCTTGATAAAAGCAAAATCTTGATAAAAGCAATCGGTTTAACTTAGTTGAAACAAATGAAAAACCAAAACGAAGATATGAAAATTGAAAAAGTAAATGACAATCGTATCTCGGTTACAGTTACATCTTATCCTAAATGTGGACAGTAAAGAAATGTAGCCTCGGTTAATACCGACACAAAGGCAGCGTAGGGGCTTAGATAAAATCAAATCCCCCTCTTTCATACCCCCTAAATAATAAATTAGGTTGGTCTCGGGGCGTCGTGGCGCTAGCGCCCCGTGGCTATATATAGCACAAGCGACGCCGACGCGTGTCACGCGACAGCAGCAAACCGGAGTCTAAAGTCCTGACGATGAGACTTACTTGAGAGTTGAGTTGAGCCGAAACTAAAACGCGAACGGCTCGTTTGCCACAACAGATAGACAGGCGAACAGACAGACAGACGGACGGACGGACAGACAAGACAAGACAGACAGACAGACAGACAGCGGCACCACTTTTCCTCCCCATATTTACGTCTTCTGTCGTTGTAACCAAGACCGCTTCAGTCAGATGGTTACCCGTACAGGCCTGAAGATTTTGTAATCAACTTTATGTCGCCTCGCTATACGTTACCCGGGTACTGTGCTGACGTTTCATGTCGGGGAAGATTTAGTGCAGGGAAGACGATGCTGCAAATTTTAACATCATGTGCTCTACTTATCTACGATAACTTAGATCGGGTATACACAAAAATCTAATAGGGGCCAGATGTATAGATCAAGGGTTATACAATGGCGATCTTGGAAAATAAAAATCCAGCCAAAGATGTAGATTTTTTTTTTGTTTGGACTTTCTGATGAGCATTAACAGCAGCTTGCCAAAAATGGTTGATCAAAGCAGGAAGTTTAGTCAATGTATGCATAGTGAAGGCAGGAAGCAGGTAGATAGGCATAAACCGTGTTTATATCACGAAAGTAAAAATGAAATGTGTATGTGTGTGTGTGTGTATGTTCATGGATGCAGAGGTTATGAACGAATACATAAAACTGTATAATTTATAAAGGTAAATTTATTTGATCTTCATTAAACCACAAGACGCGTATTGCCATTTAGGAAAAAGAAAATGTCAAGAAAAATGACCAAGTTCTAAACTTCGTAACTTGTCTTTTGACCAGTTTTCAAATAAAAATGAATAGACGGCGTGCGAAGCCACGACGGTCTCTTGATATGCGGTATATTCCGTTGGCTGTGAACGTTTCACACTCTCGTATATTGCGGACGCGTCGCGTTGCGTTATTAATACGAGAGATAAATCTCTCGGTCCAAGTATGCCATTACCTCGCGCTTTAAAACACGAAGCCATGCCAGGCTCTGCGAGGATGTTACATGTATGTACGTGAACATGTATATATCTACGTATATATGCATATATACCTATATACGGGATTCTTCTTCCTGCTTTAAGAATCAGATCTCAACGAGTGAACCGAGTACCTCAGCAGCAGCAGCAGCAGCTACCCTCTGGAGCGAAGAATCATGTAGATAAGATCTTGACCATCCATCGCGATTGGTTAATCCTATAACTACTTTTATATTGTTAAAGGATAAACCATACAATAAATCGCATATATCTTATCAAGGGATGCATCAACTGATTCAGAGTGACGCGTATTATTAGCAATAGCAACAGAGAATCGAGAATTTAATATCAACGGCATATCCATATAGAAGTAAATTACTTGACCGCCTTTCCTCCCGTATCTTGCACCGCGTCATGTAACTCTCTAGATAACAATCTGGTCGTGATCATATACACATGCGTTTGCCCCGTAAGCAATGTCGTTGATATAGTAAACTTGTTCGATTTTACTCGAGCGTTTCAGCCTCGTTTAGCTATCATCAGCTAGTTCGTTATACTGTTTCAACCGATTAAAACAAAATGACAATCATTTGCTGTAGTAATTGATCGACCAGATTGCAATTCTCAATCTTTAATATTATCCTTCTCTAACACTAGACTTAACAGGATCGTAATTTCTGCATCGTAAACATAATATCATGAACTTTCTACAGAAAACCTTGAGGGGATTCCGCAGACAACTTTATGGACATACGATTTTCAATCTGCGGAAATGATCATCTGAAAATATGGCCTGTTTGTTCCTAGTTACCAAAATGCAATGCAAAATAACATCCAAAGGCCCACCAATTCGAAACAGAATGTCTATTCATGTCCGAAGGCCTCTGTACACGTGATAAACGTAAGTTTTCAGTTTTGTACGACCACTAAGTACGTGAGTGTATAAATTGGTGTACTTTTCCTGTACTTCGGTGAGTCGGTTA
The DNA here is from genome assembly GCA_963924015.1 of Macrophya annulata. Classification (NCBI taxonomy): domain Eukaryota; kingdom Metazoa; phylum Arthropoda; class Insecta; order Hymenoptera; family Tenthredinidae; genus Macrophya; species Macrophya annulata. Next base: position 15,648,582 of record OZ001261.1, read on the forward strand.
TGTACCTTACACCTCCGTAGGTCGGAACACCACCGGGTATGAAGGTATTGGGTTAGAACAACGGATCCAGTCACTGAAATGAAATTCAAGACGTCGGTGAGGGTGCAGGGGGTGGGGGTGGACATTAGGCTTATAACTGATTGTACAAACGCTGGACATCGGGAGGCGACCGCGTCGCTGGCGCGCCACCGACGGCGTTCCCACACCGTAGCTACAGACACGGAGTCCCGTCTTGGGAGAGAACCCGACTCGATAATTGTACTAATGCATGCTGTTTGCCGAGTTCGCCTCCTAAGGACATTGGGAAACCGCCCGGGTCCCACAGGTCGTGGCCGCGGGAAACGATCGGATCTTCTGACTGACTCGTACGACCGAGAACTATGAGAATCCTCAGGAAAACGTATCCAGTAATTCACACACCGATACCCAACCCTTGGGATCAGACTTCTTCCCATATCAAACTAAACGCACCTAACAATGACAGCTTTGAACTTCTATTCTTCAGAATCTTTAAAATAAAATAAAAAATTACAAAATTAACCCATCGGTTAATCCAAAAAATTTCGCTCAAAATTCAGCCTCACCGCTACCTCTTCTTACTTATGAGACGTAAAAAGCACGAGTGAGTATAGGCACTCTCTCAAATAAAACAGCATCTGTTTAAGGGACTCGAGAGACGCGATGTGGGGTTGTAAGAAAAAGTATTTATTTTCAGGTTAAAGGAAACTAAATTACACCCTGTCTTCGGGATAAGTGAACATCCGATAGACTTACTATCTTCTCTTGCGTGAAAAAGGGTGAAAGATGTACCCGCCAAGTCGTAGATCTTTGTTTATCTAGCGGAAACCCGTAAACACGAGACTGACATCATTCACCAACGTAAGAGGTTCCCCACTGCTCTCTCGGGGAAACGGCGTCTAATGACTTGCGATAGCACCGAAACAATTGATTCGTTCAATTAGTAATCGATAAGCCTCGCTATAATTCAGCCACAACAAGATTAAAAAAGAAACAGCTATGCAGACATGCGATCGAAAAATCCTGAAAAACGTAGATTAGATTTCCTTCAATTTTACGACTTTTTTTACTACGTCTTTTCTCTTTCAGAACCAATTTATCGCCTATTATCTCTAATTTCTACGACTGCCTATAGCCAAACCAAGCATCAACAGCAAAGACCGCTTTAAGAAAATACCTTCTGAATCGGTGTATTATATTTGCCCTGAAACTGTATGGCTTAGTCATTCAAATACATGGAAATGTATATATAATATATACCTATATATATATATATATATATATATATATATATATATATATATATATATATATATATATATATATATATATATATATATATATATATATATATATATATATATATATATATATATATATATATATATATATATATATATATATATATATATATATATATATATTTTTTATTCGTTTCTGTCAGGACGATAAAATTCTTTAGCGATAAAATTCCTTAAAAACTAATCTTTACAATGATGCAGTCTTCTGATTCGACTTGGGTACTTCTCATGAAAGCTTGTGTATGTTGACAACTGTATTATACATATATACTAACTTCTTATACGATCACAAATACCTATACCAATGGCAATATAATGTCTGGTCTGTAACTTGAAACGTCGTCCCATTTCGACCGTCGAACGTCAATACCAAAGCATCAAAATCACGAGCGATTGCTTGATCGTAGATTGCTTTAAGGCCGATCATTCGTCACGATCGCACAATCGTCGGACTAATTTGTTGTAAGTATAATCGACGCCGGGCCAACGACTCCAAATATAAAACACAGTGCTACCGAGAATATAATCAAATGCAAATAACTTCCAAGCCTGTCTTGATACTTTTCCCCTTCGTTCGATTTTGGATTATAAATTTTTGAAGTTAAATCTTCTTATATTTTCAATTAATTATCACTTCGAACTGATTTACGGATTAAGATGCGTCAAGGCAGAGTTATTTGTTTGTTTGAATCAAGCTCGGTGACATATGAGCTGAAAACACTTTTTTATGGCAGAGAAATGGAGAAATTTTTTTTACGAATATGACGCAATTATGTATCGGACGAGTGGTTCGAGATGATGAAATGGTTATTCCTGGACTGAAATCAATGATAGGCTCTATACTTTTTCGGTTATAATTAATTACAGATAGCATGTCTATGCGGTAACTAAATCAGCCAGAGCTTGTTCTTTAAATAGAAATGGCGTGATTTTGCGATAAATGATTTTCCGAGAATGCCTTTTAATTTTATAAGCAATTAAATATGTTGTAAAATGACAGCAAGCGACAAATCAACGATTTTAATTTATCGGTATATTTTTATGTCTCAGAGTACTTACAGAACTTACAGTAAATGAATTCGTCACATTTAGTTTTATCAACTAAATTTTCATTAGAAAAGTAAAATTTGACTGAAGTAGCTAACCGCGTGGCAATCAAATCCATGTGAATGTAACACAGGACCAAAATTTTAAAATGAAATTTTTCGAGACAATGGTCAAGATATTTGAAAAGCAGATTTTCTCAACAAAAAAAATTATAGGGAAACTTACTGAAAAACGTTGATTAAAACGATATAAAATTTATGGTACATTTGTTCATTGAAATCGGTATCTTTTTTGGTAATATGCAATCGGAAGTCTGCTGTAGTCCCTCTTAAATTATAGCATTTCCTGCAACAAGCTACTAATACGCATTTAACTATAGTTATAGGTACATATATACGCGTATAGAAGTCCGTTCGTTAATAAATCATAACGGGAGAACGCCTGCGGCTTAAACTCTAGGATTATCCTACGTACAACTACCTTAACCCCTGAACCATTGAAATATGATTCTTGCTGCTGGTGCGGCTGCTGTCTGTTGAATTCTCTACCAATGCGATTTACACGTTGATCTTATCCGAACTTATCATTGATATTTTACGAAGATAGATGTGACTGGTGAATTTCATCAGTAACACTTATAAATACTGTTATATGAGAATATGGGCGTAGAGACATGAAGGTGTGTTCCAATTGCCAGAAAATAAGGGCAGACAAAAAAAAAATGGTAAACCATATTTGAGATAACAGTATACTCGCAAATATTCGTTACGTAGCTTGATGCGTCAGAATTTATGGATGATCTACGCTGACGTAACAATTCGATAACCAACTTGTGGGCTAGTTACATGATTGGCAGATTCAAAACCGCCTGATGTGATCCGGGTTAAAACCGCGTGAGCTCTGTGACGTTAAAGTGATTTAAGGAGGTTCGCCTGTTGGCAAATTGAGCTGCCACACATGGCCCGTCGTATGGAGAGTTGCGGTATAAACGTGCCTGACTGCCTTGGCAAAATCGTAAACAACGCTATATGTTTAGTCGACGTAGCTTATACCCGTAATTCCGAATTCGATACTTTAACAAACAGCCCTGACTTGAGCTTCCCGCCTTTTACAGCCCTCTCACTCTTCCCACTTATAATAGTCCATAGCCATGCATTGTCCACTCCACACGAGTACTCTTGGTATCGAATCTAAAATTACAATTTATAAACCGAGAATAAACGTTTCTCCGTTCACTCGTCCCCAAGTTCTTTTTCTGAATAATTTTCTAGCTAATATAGCTAATAACAATCCCATTTCAAATTTAATGAAAAATCACAACGTGGCTATAGTTTGTCAACACATTGACATTCGATGATTGTAATTTTAACCAACTTGATGATATGTGACAATCCTTATGTACGCGTATGTTATTCGTACGTTGATACGTCATATCAGATCGATATGTGTAATATGCGCGGTGAGAAATGACGAAGTACGATTGGTGAAGTATATTTATATGGAATTTCGTCGAGCTCTCTATGCGCGATATAGCTAGATTCTAAAAATCTATATAAATCGTAGATTATCACGGTATTATTGTAATTACGAATGGTTTAACGTGATACGTTGAGCTTTAAAGCTGGTGATCCTCTTCGCTACGGCAACGGTTGAAAGTGGGTCGTATTAAGATATGATCAACTATACGGTTATGAAACTTGGTAGTGTATATTTTTCAATACCCTACCACCCGTTGAAGAGATCGCTGAATGTGTTCAGCGATATCATTCCGTTACGTACCGCGTCATTAGCGGTTAGTATAATTCATTTTGAGTTACGTACGCGCGAGGTATATGTATCGCGATTTAATGCGGTACAGGGTGAAAAGGGCATTTCTGCTATATCGAACGAACAATCCCATATAGCAGAATCATAGCGTGTGGCTATTTATATCGCGAAACACTTCATCTATATCATTGGAAAAGAAATTTCAAAGTATACAAACCACATTTATATATGCGATCGGCGAATGGGCGGAAGACAAGACTTTAAGTGATACGATTTATAAGTTTAGTAAGTTTGATACGAGAAATATTTTTATTATCAAGTCTGTGTTGGCATACGATTAACTTAAGAAACAAAAGAAAAAAGAAAAGCTTAAATTTCGTGGGGAATAAATTATAAGAGAACCTTTCGCTTCGAGCAATTCGTATTTCACAGCCTTCGAAATGAGACGTTAATTCAAGACAACGTCTCTCCGGAGGCTATGCAAGATCTTTACACGACTAATAAGCACAAAAGACAAGACTCACAATTACCCCTTGTCTCTCATACTTTGAAAAACTTGTTGCGATTTTGTATAAATAAAATCAAAAAATAAAAATAAACGCCGTGTTTTATAACGCAGAGCTTTTGTTTTTGGTATCTGTCCACAGATTTTTATTTATCTCAGAAATCGCGTGCCGATAATATTGGATTGACAGAAATGAAACTTAAATTGTTCCAAAGTCAGTTGAATTGAGCAGAGATCAGAAGCCAAGTGAACGCTGTTTGCTACTGTATTAAGATTTGGCCGTTATTAACCTTCCATTTATCACGCCTCGTTTTATCGACCTTGAATGGGATGAACTGTTGCTGATGTATAACAAATTAATCGAGCCAGTGAAAGGCGAGGAAGGACAAATCCGAAAATACATTAATTGATCCTGAAATTAAAATCACACCTATTTTCAAAAACCATTAAACGAAAAAAAAAAATGGTACAGTTACCAGTCTTCGCGTTCCCAATGGTAAATCACCTTCTCCAGATGATAAACGACACTTTGAATTAAAAGTTTTCACTTTTCGCACAGTTATGAATATTTTTGATGAACTATAATGAAAAAAAACAATAAAAATTACAAACTTACACAGATAAATTCATTAGTAAAGAATACCTGAAAGCTCTTGAACACAGAATTATTTCAATGTTATAGGTACGTACTACGTATACCCCAAAGTTCATACGGTGAGATATTTCGCACAATCCACTTTATGCAGAAAGTTAAATAATGATATGAACGAAAGTAATTGAACTATTTTTTTATGAAAGAAAAAAGTAATAAAAAATAAAAATAACGGTTCTTTCTGTATAAGAATGAATTTTACCGAGACGACACGCCACGCCACGGAAGACTTTGGATATCCGTCAGTCTCGGAATCCAAGAGGCAACAAACATACTCCCACGATAGTTCGGGATACTGAAATTCGGAAGCAGCCCGTGGGGCCGCCCGTAGCTGTTGTTTGGTGCCAGGGCGATCTGGGTGGGAGGGTTTCGGGCCATCGGGCTGGCTCGGCCCTCGAAGGCAAGACTGGTCATTTTTAGTGGTCACTGCACCCTTATACAAGTAGTGGTACCTCACCCAGGATCTTTGACCACCTAGCCGACTAGCCACGTGCATTTCGCATCAAGTCTTACCACGTTGACAATAATTTACGCATATATTACAGTATTATACCCACGTCGTCGTTTCTAACGACAAACAGTCTTCCATTATAATTTACCCATATACATAAATTCTCTAAACAATTAAAAGAAATTACACCTATACTTCAAACCGCCAAATTTGTTATAATTTATTTTGCGGTTAGACCCACCCCGCAGGTCTGTAAAAATCCTCAATAAATTTTATCCACTGTGAAATTTTATCCCAAGGATTAGTTACATTGATCGTGGATTTACGTTCTACTAATCACATTTCTGCGTGAAATTTATTTAAATTTCTTTTTATCCCTGCAGACTCAAAACGGGGGATTATCATTACGTTTTCATAGAATTATCCAATTCGGTGTTACCCCGATTGCTACAACTTTAACAGGTCTGTAAATGCAAGTGAAAGAAGCACTTTAGTCATACTAGTAAAACTGGTAATGAATTTGGCAAACAAATTGGTAGTTTAAAGACCTGAAGCATCTTATTGAAAAAATAAATTGACGCACAAAGACGCCCCTGGTGTCCTAAATATTATAAGTAAAGTTAAAGACTAATTAATACGCATTGACTAACGAACGAATAATCGAATGAATGAAGGTATGAATGAACGGACATAATATTTGCGGCGCCTAGGAAAAGTAGAGAGGCGGGATACTCGCTAACAACAGACCCAAGAAGCCTACGCTTAGTGTGGTCCTTGGGCCTCAACGTTTGGGCCAGAACCCAGGGGCCAGGACTCGGGTCGACAATTTGTCAAAGTAAATCAGCTCATAGCTAGACGTGCTGACCAGCAGCCCTTGTAAAACCACATTTTTCCGAGCTAGCAGGTCACGAGGGAAACAGTAGCTACTAGTTTTACACGAGTTTTTTTTTCAATTTCGGTGAAATTTTCATGTTTTGAAAACCAAAATACCGCTAATCGTGTCGTCCTACTCAGAACTGACCTTACACTTCGAGTACTTCATCTTGCAAACGTTAATTTAGCCCAAACTGTTCAAATTTCAAAATAATTTTAAACGTTAACAATGCCTCATTTCCGCCTAATAAATAACTCACAAGTTCACTGGCGCAGTTAAGGGTGGATCATTGAGGCAGCTGGCATTGTTAACTATTTTCTGTTCATCATCTGCAATAATAAAAAGAAAAGAAAATGCAGCATCGATATCGTTCCATAATTCATATTTTGTGGCGAATAAGTGGGTTGTATTATAGGGCTACGATTTCTCGCACACTTAACAATAGGATGATTTCCCAATTGGCAAGTCTCAAGGGTACTCAATTCTCATTCCGCCTTGGGTGTTCAATTCTCTTAAGCCGCTATAACCCGATGCCAATAGTATAGTTATTCTATGGAAATATTCGGCCAGATTACTCCTTCACAAAAATATTAATCGAGAAATCGTTCATCCAGTTGTCTAATTCCGTCACGAGTTATAAAGTTTTAGTCCCATTTATAGCCACATGAAAAGAGACCCTTTACTCGTGGTATAGAATACCATAGTGAGCATGACAGGTTTATCGCTGCCTGCCAGTTACATGAACGCGCTATTCGGAACGTACATACAACATAATAGAAAGCTGAAAAAGACCGTATAAAAAGGAAAAAAAAAAATTGGAGCAAAATGTTTAATTGCACGGTAACTATTTCCGGTATGCTAATGTAACGTAATTTAATAAAAGCCTATCTACATTGTCCGCAGTCGTCATTATTCCAACTACTTTTGACTATGATGAAACCATTTTTCGGATTAACAAAATAAATCGTTTCCGATTGCCTCGATGTTTCCTTCTCTTATAGTGTAATTGATCATGTATGAGTATATCCGCTGAATTAAGGGTAGTGAACGTTTCGAACCTTAAGAAACGTTAGTGGGGTGGAGTGAAAAATGAACATTAAAAGCAGCCGTTACAAGCAAGAGGAATGTAGCACGTTTCAATGAATTATATGGCAGTCATATAATCGGTACAGGCGCGGAGGGTACGGTAAGGTAAGGTAAGAAACTTCCCAAAATTCAAAGTTCATAAAGTTCGTAGATACTTGAAGCGTCTAGACCCAGTCCTAGTCGTCGGTCACGCGTACAACCTCCGGGACGCCAATTAGTTGGGCCACATTTTTTCCCTTATTCTCCGTCTTACCTCTATTTACTTTCTTCACAGAAAATCCCCACCAAGAATTGCCGACCAGATTTTACTTCAAGGATCTCAAGGATATTAGAATTAGTCCTTAACAGAGCTTGTCCTTTATTTGTTATTTCTTTCACAAACCATAGTTGTCACGTTGTCACTGAAACGAAAATGCATGCTGAAGTCAAGACCATAGCTTTCTGCAAGACCCAGAGAATTGAGAATTGTCCGAAATAGAATTCGCACTGAATTTCGATAAATAAGACTTGCCAGAATAACTCGGTCAACGAATCTATCGCAATTTGAAAACCAGTTTAATCGAAACGATATGTAGCCAGCATCTTGCAGAACTCCTGGCTTCGGCCCCCACCGTAATAGTAATAGAGTGAAATTGCGCTGCATATGGAGAAAATTGTACGGTCGATGGGAGCGCGTAGACTATATGAACGGCCGAATGTACGCCCGGGGTGACTGCCGATTTTGCCATCATTCTTTGCGCCATGTTAAATTACGGACAGTGTGAATCAAATGAGCCGATAATACCTGAACGTACATAGCTTCGGGCTAAGACGCGCTGTGACTTATAGCAGAATGGTAATGAGCCCTTTGTGCGTTGTGTAGGTGGTCTGGCCTACGTGGTAGATGACCGCCGACCCGGGCCTTCAGGTCTTCGAATATCTCGGATCCATACATATAACTACACACATTAATATACTACCGATTTGTGACTTGACAATGAGCTCCGAAATAATTGTAATCGATGTGTAAGAGAAGTTATGATTTTGTTGTTTTCCAAATATTGGACAAACTAGGGGATAAGGCTATGAAAAATAGCCATACAAACTGCCCTCGCGTCGACAGACCAAACTTGTTGTTGACAAGAAACTAAAGTTTTTACAATCTTTATTATTACCCGTTTGAAAGAAAAATTCTTTTTTCGCATCATTTCACACCGTTTTTCGCAATATTTATACTTCTGTATAAAATTCTCGAGATTTAAATAAACATTTGCAAGTCTTATCTAGTCCGATTTGATTTTACCAGGGTAGTTTTATGAGTAGCAAGGCTACGCCTGGTCGTCAGATTTGTCACTCTATGATAGCGACAAATCTTATAGCCAACCATTCCTATTCACTTTGGCAAGTCTCTATTTCTTTTGCAGAACTAAATGGACGCTATTTCGGGTAGAATGGGATGCACGCCGTAACTTATTGCCTCTAAATGGACCTTGCCGACGCCGGGCTGGCGCACCATCATTCTCCAAGCACCTGCAGAAAGATAGTAAACACTACGATTCGCGAATGCGTGAAGTCTGATGAATTATGAAATTGTAACGAGCTTGCTAATGGATTTGTTAATGGCTTTTAAATTGATAATAGTAATTATTATTATATCAATTTCATGCAATTATGGTGTGTTACTCAATCTCTACGTCACGACTTGTGGTCAACGACTAGCACACATTCCACGCTCTTACGGACGTGGGTAAGACGATAATTTCGTTTTTTTATACCTGCAGCAGAAATAAGAAAATATCATCAATCAGACATTGAGCCGAAAAAGAGAAAAAGAGAATTATATTAGGCCATAGCAGTGTGGTTTCAGTTAAAACTCTTCCGAAATAAACAACCGTTTCTCGAAAATATTAAAAATTAAAAACCATTTTTAAATTTAACACCGAAAAAGGCGGGTACGAGTTGGCTCGTGAGTTACGGGAGAGAGAAAAGACGGGGCAGTAACCGCAGCTGAAGAGTAATTATTATAAAGACGTCTGCGGTAAGTTTACGAGGCCTAGTCCCTAAAAGGCGTTGTTATTCAGACTGGTTATTCACCGTTTACTCATTGGTTGATCGATACTCTTGTTAACTTCAATGTGATGAGCATCAGGTAGCGTCTTCGGGTACTCACAATTGAAAGGTTCGAGTAAATCGCTAACCGATCGTGAAAGGCACGGGCTACGCGTGCCATGAGTTGCTACAAGTATATATACAGAGATCAAGATCATGAAGATCCCAGTGTATACGTCTAAAAGATACGACCAACGCGAGTGTATACCTAAGCTGAATTTCTATCAGATGAGTTTGTGGTCTGCCTACCCTAGGTAAGAATGGACATCACGAAGTAGCTGCAGATGTCCAGTTCTTAGAAAAAGGAAGACCCGGTAGCATTTGAGAAGACTTTCGAACGTACGGGAATGAACAACCATCGTTGTAACGCACGTAGGAGTGACTTATGACCAACTGAACACACAGAACCGATAGGTACGGCAATTATCATAATTTAGTGACTTTTAATTGGGAATAATGAGTCCGATATTTGGTATTAGATCTTGATAGTATTTTATTTAGTGTTTACATTACCCACGAGTCGGGCTAACTACTTGAATAAAAATTAATAAAAAATTAATATTAATAAGGTTAATTATCATCCAACTATACCGAAATGAAGAATGAGTAGGTGGTATAGCCATTTGTCTATTATGAAAGTGATTCCTAATTAGCAAGTCACCTTCGATGTAAACTTATAATTAGCTCGCACCTTACCCGCGAACATTCTTAATCATAATCAGTGAATTGTTTATTTGCGCTTCAAGACTTCCGGCTTATGGTAAGATGCTAATCTGTAAATTTGATCACACTTCATCGTGACACCGCTAGGCATTAGCAAGACGAAAGATGTATCATTGTAAATTGTTAAACCTGAAATGAACTAGCTGTTTGATTAAACTTAATATCGTTATCTGCCGAGAATCTTAATAAGATAATCGTCACGGATTACTTGACTCTATTAGTTTACCACATTGTGATAATCGATCACCGCATCAGAATTCGTGAGTAGTTATTGGAAATAAAAATATGTGGGCATCGGATCAAACGGTGCGGAGTATAATCTGAACTGAGATAAAACTGATTAAAGAAAAATAAAAATAAAAAATATAAATAAAAAAAAAACACTACGATTAGGTCATTTATATATTTACGAATGTTTCATGCGTTCTTTACGAATTTTGATGGCAAGCCTTTCGTATGCACGCTCCGTTATACCCTACGAAAGTCCTTTTGGTCAATGGGACAAAGAATAGACAAAGAGATATTTATATTCATAGCGCGAAGGGGCGACTTTATGCCATGAGAAATTTAGAAGTTTTTCTCAGGAAATTTCCGAATAACTGGATTCAGGATAGACACAGATAACCTAAAGGGTCGTAAACAGTTTGTGTGACTAAAATACGTCTGGGTTAAACATTTTTCCGCAGACCCTAAGACCGTGGATATACAAGTTGGGTAATAAATATCTGACTACTATGAAAGAAAAACACACTACACGATAGAAATCTTGAGAATAAATGGAAGTGAAGTAAACGAAATTGTATGAAAATGATAAAAGAAAAAAAATTATGATACAGTCCTTCGAAGCTGATAATTTTGGAATCTAAATCCCAAAATTCACTACGTCCCAAAAAATTAATCAAGGAGCTCCAAACTTATAGAACTTGCTCAAAAATCAGTGAAATTTAAAAAACCAGTATAACGATCACAATCAAACGGCCAAATTTTATTCAGTCCCTTTTGAATGCTGGAATTTGATCTTACATCATTTTTATACGTGCCCTCTGAATAGCCATTGAATTATGGACTGATTGCTAATGCCAATGACTATAAAGAAAATTGAAATATGTATAAAACGATTGACTAAAATTTCAAATGCGTTTATATACATATAGCTGAGTAAAATATTTTTTCAAATATCGATTTGTCACCCAACTTTAAAGAGAAAGTGTACACAAAACCGTGCGACAAGATACAACATTACTTGTCTTGGGTCCAGCTGCTGCTACCGCGTGGTAAACAGCTGTTCCAAGAATCTTGTCAGGTGGATATTACGTAATAATTTTGAAGAAACGCTTTGATCTTTGAGTCGGAATTCAAGTTTACCCTTCTAATTGGCGACCAGACGATACCTTGTTCCTCAATGCTTTGTCACAAGAATCCGATAAATTGCATACCGCGTACAAATATAAGTATTCTGTAAGTCAGAAGCTCGGTTTTCCCATATCCGTAAACAGCGTCATCAGTCTGCTAATATCGCACAGATTTATGTTGCGATAATTTTTAATTTACGATATTTGCACAGTATTGTCAGTCATCGAACGGAAATTCCAGTAAAACATCTCTTGACCTTAGAGACTCTCAACTGGTGCGAGTTCTGGGTCATCACGTGTCAAAAGACCCATGCTGAGAGGTGTGAAACTTCCGACGATTCCACCTCTATTTTACGTGACTTGAAGAGGACTCAAACCCGTTTGATTTGTCCGGCAGTCAACGTCGTAGCACACCTGCACAGCCGTCATACGGATTTCCGTCGATTTCGTCAGATATTTTGATGATCACTGTCGAAATGCATCGTAACGTAACGGAAAACATCACAAATCATATCACGTTTACGCACAAGATTCGTTAACATATTTGAATTTATAGTACCTAATTAACTGGCTTTTTACTACACGATGCTGATATCAACCAATACGATTAATTTTTTCTTATAAATATCACTATTATTATAATTATTACCGATAAGAAGTCTATTTTCGCTAAGTTGTACTCGTACTATCAAGATACACGAGTCGCATGACAATTTCAATTAAAAAGTCGTAAAGCCTCACGGTGGCCCACCGTCACGAACACCGGCATTAAGACTAAGCGATTTCTTTATTGCAAATTAAGTTAAGGCATTATCTATCAGCATTATATTTGCATAACATGTTAACGACGCTGTTTTCTTTTTACATAGATCGAAAAATTTTTTGCCTAGCATTTGCACGTGATTATCGCTAGAGTTACTAATACTGATGTTTAGAACGGCTATTTTTGTCACTAGTGACAGATTTATCGAATCCCATCGGATTTCGTACTAATCCGCTCATCAATATCTTGTAAATACACAGCATATGTTTATTTCATGAAACTAGCGTGAAACATGAACATCCCAGATATTTGAACCTTTTTCGATAATAGGAGCCTGTATTACTTCGCTATATTTGCTACAGGATATGGATCGGCATCTGATGATAAAAACAAATTGTCAAAGCATAAATAGACTCGTGAATTCTCATAGTCAATACTAATGACCCAGATATACGCCCGTATTCTCATTCCCCGTTTATCGCGCTCATATCGCTTTGAGTTTAGGGCTAAAAGTGACAGCAGTGATAAAAGCGGTACAAGAATATCGGTTCTAGTCTGTAAAGTTAAACTCATTGTCAGCATTGCCAAATTCATAACAGCTTTTTGGAATCTATGGATCACTGAACTGTCTCACTCAAAGGTTACAAAATTAGGTAATGACAGACAGTATACGAGCTGACGTCTCTATACATCTGACTAGAAATATATAAAATCTGTAAGGACTTGGTTAATCGATGCAAAGAGTTTCTGTAATAATGGAGCAAAAGCTTACGGTTCAATTGAAGTTTCAACTCCAGTAAATTGGCGAAAGATTGTTGAGTGAATATATTATAAAACCGCCTATACGTCGTGGAAAGTCGATTTGAAAAGGTTGGATGTAGGATCTATTTTTAATTTATATTCGTTTGAATCATCTTCAAATCTGTGATCCATTTTAGCTCTAGTATTTGATTGATGGAATAATACAAAATGATCTGGTCAAGGAGGGCAACAAGCTTACAAACAACACAACTACAGCGATGAGTCACTGCTCTCAATCTTAATTTGAACTGAACTGACCCAATGACCGTAACCTAATGCTACATTTACCGGCTGTATACTCTTATGAATAGTTTCATACATATGAATGGTCCAAGTCATTGAGCTAGAGATGATTGATGAAAGTGAATAAACTGTAAATTTTATTTTCGGGAAAAACATTGAGTGTCCTTGCTTGTGCTAATTATCTATTTTTTTGCCAGCTTATCAGCCATATTCTTCAAATGAAAATCCATTGATTTGAAATTATGCTTATGAGAACACAAATACGTGGCTAAAATGTTGGGTAAAATCGCTCGATCAATGATAAGAAAATATATATATCATTTGCATTCACTACCTTCGACAAGTAAGTAAATCAATGACTGGAAAGGTGCATGCGGTAATTACAGTATTTGCAATAGGTGTGAGATACGAATTGTTAATTATGAAGTGCATATTGAGTGAGAAAATTTTATCCAGACGGTACCAAAAAATTAAAGATAAATAAATCAAGGTAATATCCGTAAATACCAGTTTGGTTAACTCGAGAATGCTAGCCAGCAAATATGATTTACGAGATTTACATACGCGTCATCCGTCACCTGAGGAGAACTACCAGCATTCAGTATATCTCGCAGAGGAGATTTTCTCAATACTATAATAAAGAGATTCGTAATATATGAGGAATCGTATGAGTGTGTAAGATGATTTCTTTATTTTTAACTTAGCTTTTAAGCAGCCGTAAGTACATACTGTATTTGAAGTGTAAAAAATACATCAGAAAAATGACAATATTGATCCTAAACTTCCACATTCTAAGACTCAATTGACGCACGGATATATTTCTCCGCGACTTAAGTTACGGTGACATAAGTGTAAAGCCGTCATTCGATGCGGGTTCCTTGGTACGAATTTTTTTTATTTATACCTCATGAACAGCCCAAAGGTCGATCTGTAGCTAATTGAAACTACAAAAACACATGTTACGCACTTGGAAAGTTTTTTGCAAATTCTCAACCGACCAGCCTAAGATACCGGTCAAATTTCAGAACTGGCATAGAATCCAAAAAAGGTTCTCACTTAGTGACCTCCCATTGTTTCTAAAAGAAATCATCCACTTCAGTGAACAGGCTTCCAGATCGTATAAGAATTACCCGCACTTCACATTTCTCTGTGGAATTTAAAGAACATTTTTTGCGTGTGTCCGTATTTGCACAAGAACAGGATATAAGTATGTATGTACAATGTACATACATACCAAAAATAACTTCATAATCGATTCAGCAAACTTTTTTTCAAACCTACTAATAATCGCTATCCTGTCATCAGATTTTTCATATTTCATGAATGAAGATCGTTTTTCTGGACCAACCAAATCAGGATAAACATCCACCACTATGCACCACTTTACTCCAAGATCACTCCTTTCCATTGAAATGAATTTATACTTCCTGGACGAGATTTATGGCACTTTAAACTCATGATCACTAATGGCCGGGAGAAAAAAATGTATAATCTAACGTAGTTCCATCTGTAATGAACGACAGTCGTCGATTTGATTAGAGTACTTGAAGTATACCATTAAGCTCGCAATTTCAAAGATTTATTGATTGGAGACCTAAAAAAGATTGAGCAGAAGTGTAGAATTTTGAATTTGTTGCAGATGAATGTCACCAATGATATCCTACATCCTTAAAGCATCAGCATCAGCGTTTTTCGTAGAAAGTTGAATTCGTTAAAACTTACAGAGCTTACAGAGATGACGTATAAAGCTGATGATATGGGGTACGTATTTCCTGTTTCTTGGGGAGGGCCGATGCTCCTGGAAACATCATAGCGTACTATACCTCGGTATCAGGGTGGGGGCACCCGTGAATGAAACTAACCACGCGCTCTGAATGGACCCGAGGGATCCAGGAGTGCTGTGAGTGTATTTCTGACGGTGTTTACACAAAGACGGCCGCGCAAAGATCATGCGGGATTTGAAACATAACAGAACCTTCTGCATCTCCACACTTGGCGTAGGAGTGACTGCTGAGGTGGTACCAATACTCTTTGGCCATAGCGCGTCGTCTAAATACCGCTTATTTCTGGCCGCAAGCGGTTGGATCGTGTGATTTTAGAAAGCTAAATAGTTTTGGCTGTAAAAATAGGTACCTACTCCACAACTATCGTAATATCACTGATCTCTATTTAACAAGAAAATATACTCCAGTACCCCCCGGGGCTCTTACGATAGATTATTTTTTTGTTTCTACTTCTCTTTTCGCACCTTTTTCACTTTCGCAAGCCTCAGTGGAGAATTGATAAGGTATTGACTAGAAGACGTGAGAAGGATCTGGACAGCTTGCAAGGAGTAGATCAAATGACGAGGAAAATTTTATCCTTCATTTCCATAGCAGTTGAAAGATAATCTTCTAGTTTTGTGGAACGGCGTAGAGTAGTTAGAAACTTGTTACATTAGGAATCTGTTGGTCTTCAGTCTGGTTATACATTTATCTATCAAAGTTGACTTCTGTGAGAAAATTACGCCCAGTCGCTACGAGTATCATTAATCTTGTGTAATTATTTGCTTATTCAGATTCGCTCGTAATTGATATGTAAACCGGTATTTATAAGGCAGATGATAAGAAAGTAACAGAAACATATTCTCAAGTGTTGCATAACAAGTGATACGTAAGGTGATATAATTAGTCAGTTTTAAATATTTGAATATCATCTAAACCCCATAAAAATAAAAATAAAAAATTTTCAGAATTAAACTTATCCAACAGTTATCGAGATATGCCATAGATTAAAAACTGCTGCTTCTCCCGCAGTTGATTTTCAAATCAATTCAAAATCATTCAAAAAGCTCGGTGCTTTGAGGATCACTAACCAATCAAATTTCAGCAAAATCGCAAGAAAGGTTAGTGCAGAGATGTTACTACTTCACTCAGAAAATTTTCTCTTTTCTTCCTCAAACCCCTCGGCGGATTTAGATCAAATTCAATATCGGATCTATGAATCATTGAAACTATCTGTATACCAAATTTTAATGAAATCATTCGAATTCTTCGGAAGTTATTTCACAAATGATCGAAGGGATAGTTGGATTTCTAAGTGTCCCATTTTCTTGACACCCTAATTTACTAACCACAATTAATAAAATTATTAACACTCAAATTAATAAGATATACAACATGACCGGTAGTCGTTAAGTAAATTCATCATATTTCTTACTTATGCCAGAATTTCTATAGCAATTACTACTATAAACACTTTTATCCGCTATACGTGTTAAAACGCAATATAATTGTACGGATGCTGCGACCGTGTTAAGCAGCGTATTAATTCCATAATATCAATTAATTACAAACGTTCAATAAGGTAATTTAATAGAACAAAATTATGACCTTTTCAACGATGATGATGTCTCGAAACTTTTTCACTGGAAGAACCATGCACCGGAAACCAAAACATGCGGATCCTAATTAGTATGAAATTCGCACTTTCTTGGCTTTCTTAACATCGATTACTCTCCAGAATGTTAAGAAATTAATTTTTAGTCAGTACTCTACCGATTTTTTTATTAAAAATTTTTCATCTTAGTATAGAACGTACGTTCGTTACCTTGTATCGAGTTCAGGAATAGTTTAAAGATAATCGAAACCTTCCCTGTGGAAAAGATACATCCACACCGCGTATCGATGCACAACGATCACTAGTAAAATAATATTAATGAAGTTCTTGGCGAAGAGGGTCACGGGTCGCCCGCTCTCGTCGACATCTCAATTTATTTTTGTGCTCACGGTAAGTGATTAGATGCGTCTGTTTATCCAGAGTCTCTATCCTTCGGCTCTCAGTTTGGCTGGCTGGCTGGCTGACTGGCTGTGTATACTGTATACGCAGCTCCCGGATTGACGACGCCATTTAAGCCCGCTGGCTAACTCCTATCTTCGCTGCAGCCGCATGTTTATTTCTTCACAATTACGACGGACAGAATATTTTCACCTATTCCGTACCCGTTGGATAAACAATAAACAATAAATATTAAGTCTGACTTTATAAAATGCATTTAAACCTGCATGATACGCTTTTGCTTTCAGGAGGGTAAAGCGGTGCTTTAAACTTTTTTCAACGATCAATCATCATGGCTAAGTCTTTGCCCCCGTTAACATGGTTCATGTCCACCAAAAAAATTGGGCAATTGTAAGTTCTTTGAATTGTCCAGCCGTCTGTCTATACGTCTAATAGCTTTCGAAGAAAACAACCGATTTCGATTCAGGATGAGGATTAAGCTTCACGAATCTTCTATCTTGAATAATTCGTACATCCGGCATCCAATTCGAGCGAAATGATTCGAGGAGTTTATAAACAGGAAATAAGAGTGTTTTTTGAAGAGCTTTTTGGCCAAATATTTCGCAATTTGAAAATTAAGAATGAGAGGATTAGCAGTTTGAAATTTCATGCACACATGACGCTGGTATATCTGCAAGCTCTTTTTTTTTTATCAATTTTTGATGATCGATCTTATCCAGTAGGCATAAACATTGCGAAGAATAACGTCCATTAATAAATCCGTAAGTTGTTTCGAAAAACTGGGCTTGTTTTGCGAGTCATCTTTCAACCAGAACTAGCAAATGTGATTTTGTGTATTTTTGAACCGTGCGAATGAAATAGAGTCAGAAGTCAAGGGGGCAGCTGCTACAGTATAGACTTAAGATTTGAATGAAAAGAAGCTTTGAAGCTGGGGCAACCGCGTAAATACGTCAACGCGATCTTTACTCACAAGCGAAGAGTACGTAGTGCTGGTCACCGATCACGATGAGCTTTTGGAAGGGTGAAAGTGGGATTCAAAATAGCGGAAATGTGTTCAGAACTTTTCCAAAATACGCCCTAGTTTCCAATTTGCGGATTCAATTTTTTCCAACTTTGTAAAAACCTTTTCATGTTCAAATTGGATTCATTTTCAGTCTAGTCTAAATGTGATAACTCAGATAAGAGACAAAAATTGGGGATATTTAATGAATAGTATCGACTCCCGGATCTCAGTTTTCAAAATTACTCACGATCAGTAGACAAAAAAATAATTCCTTTTCACTTCATGAATATTCGTTCTTGTTTCATTCCTTTTCACCTAATAGCAAGGAACGTCGATTCTAGGCGTGGACGCATAATCACTATAAGAAACGGCTAACGCGGAAATCAGTAAAAATTCGAAAGTGCAAAATAATTCGCACTTTCCCTCTGATCGTTGGGTAGTTATAAGGAGGGCATGAACGGAGACGCTTCTTACCAGGGAGCTTACGTGAGGTCAAGCCGCGGGCATAGAGGTTGAAGGAAGGTGTACGTGACGCCACGAATCTGAGCCTCCTTTTTAACCCCGTTGAACGTAATCATGGAGTCTGGTATAGGCCACTAGGTAATTCTCTGATGCGGCAATATATTTATTGTTTATTCAAGCCAAGTTAGAGCCATCAGTTAACGAGCGAGGCGCAGTAAGTCCGGGCGATACAGGTTCCCGTAATAAATAGTGGCCTCATGCTTCGCACCATGCAATCAACGGGGTCCAACAATCTGCGTTTACACATCGCGACGAGCTGCCAAAATTACGGCCATTATTACGATAAAGGTGAGAACCTCGCGCTGTTTGCTTAGCTGATCAGGACCCGAGATCCAAGACCACCGTAAAAAGAAAAAAAAAAAAAAAAAAAAACGAAAATTCCACTTGGAATACCAAATGCATAGATTTGTGAACATCGACATGCACACACGACCATTCTACGTATATTAGTATTTAGATATACATAAATATTAATAATCTTTACGATATATGGATACATGGTATAATAAAATACATGTAATAAACAGAGTATCTTATACCCACGTTTATATAGATAATTTATAAATATGTAATAAGGAGAAATTCCCGTTTAATCCCGGGCTGCAGCAGTTTCATAGTGCAAAAAAGTTCTTCACACACCGACAACACGTTCGACTCCGTTAGCGAATACCGCGTGAACTGTCAGCCGGCAAGCATGCAATTAGCTTACACTGGCCTCCAGGGTTCTTGGATCTTTTCGAGTGGATCCTTTCGGGATTCGCACTTAAAGCTACGGTCTGGTCAAAAAAATACGAGAAAATTCTTTAAGCGTAGATGGACCGACGATTGACCCTAACGAAGCCGTCAGAAGATACGAACTGGAGATAAGTTTTAAAATTATTGAAACCTTGGACATAATCTAATCCAAAATTTTGAAACTACCTCCGTGGTAGGCTGTGATGCAAATATGTATATCTAAAAATTCGATCTGTTGTTAAATACAGATTATAGGATAAATTGGAAGCCCGCACTGCACAGACCGTTTCCGATATGCTTTTGGAACGTTGGACTCAAATACTGTTATGTATTACTGTAATACTGATTTCATAAATATTACAGTTAGTTACTGCAGTTACGGTGCCGAAACGATACAGACGATTAATCAAATGTTTAAAAAATTTTAGTTATATTTCAGTTATATTCCGAAAATATTTGAAAAAATAAACTAAGAACGAAAGATCTGGGATGATTTTGGAATTTGTGACTCTTATCATATCGATATTCTACTAAGTAAGTATGCAATATGATCCAACCCAGTGATCCCATACGTGGAACAAAAAATATTTTGCACTGCGATTCTAAGTAACTTCAGAGAAATCAATCAATCTTCGAAAAACAAATATTCGATAGTCCGTGATGATAAGTCGAACCGAGAATACAGGATGATTCTCAAAAATTCACTCGTTATGAAAAACACGAATCTCCCTCTCAATATTTGCGGCGCTTCTAATGACTCCATAGAACCCAGAGGTTTGGGACGGTACTAAAGATGCGTGTTTCTTCTTATAGGAGAGACTCCTGCGCCGTGTTTCGATCTAACGGCAATCACAGAACTAGACAGCAAAGAAATATTTTTAAATACGTTTCTCAAAACTTCCTGTTACGTTTCAGAATCAAAAGTATCTGCCACTTTCCTCATATCCGACTGTAACGTATGATAATGTAGGCCAAAAGATTCAACTAATTAACGTTACACTCTGGCGTAGGTGCGGGTCAAGATTCAATTGATACGTTATCACAATGTGAAATCTTACCCTGTCGCATGTCGTATTTTTACAGTCAGACGATAAACAGTACGTCCTAATGTATTGGCTGTATTATATCGTCACTTCTACAACAGATCGAAAGATCTTCAGTGAAGATCATCGTTCAATCGATCGATGAAACATTGGAAAAATTGCCATTGATTACGCTTATTGGTAAAATTTTTTTACGATTAGATGCGTTTATACGATTATTATGGAATTAATAACATGAAATAACTTACAGTTCGAAGAAGATAAGGCAGGAGCAGTTCGCACCATCCGATCCGCTGCTATCAGGATTTTGTCACTAATTGTAACAGACTCACTAAATAGAAAACTTTTTTCACATTCCACTATAAAATTTAGTAATTTCTTTTTAGGTTTCTATCATTAGATGTTATGAAATTTTCTTATTCACCAGAGTTCATAAATCACAGATTAATTATTTCGATGTCGATAGTGATGACGTCGCGTTCGCGAGCTTCTCGAGTATCACTGCCGAACGAAATATGTAACGAACAATCCAACCAGGTTCGTATTTCGGTAGATAAGAAACCGTGAAATAAAAATAAAAAAATTAAAAGTTTTCAAAACAAGTTCACACTAATAAATTATAACGCTAGCGATAAGCAAATTAGTCGTTGCACAGTTGACGAAAAACGCCGTTTTATTTTTTGCAAGATAACACTAAGACCAAGATCAAATTTATCACCAGGGAAAAAAACAAAAAAAAAAAAAAAATTACCTGTAGGTGTAAAAGTAACTTCGGCTGATCCAGGTGTCCGAAAGTTCTGATACATACGGAGAAACGTGACTAGTGGACATAACTGAAATTTATTACGAATTTAATAAGCGGTGATAATTATGACGATAATTAGTTGGATCTGATTGTGCTGATAGTTAAAAAACCTGTGATTATAATTACGATAATAACTGTTCAAGCACTAAAGGAGAATGTGAAAAATTGTACATTGACTTTCAGTTGTAAAATTGAACTTTTATCTTCATGCATCTCTCGCGATTATTTCAGCAGTCAGAAAGCAATAAAATTTGCACAAAATTGTCAAAATCTGACTACGATGAGAGGCTGATATTGGATTTGAAATATACAGGTACGTCCGTGTTGAGTTTGCCTCGATTCTTGAATCGGTGAGATGTTTATTACTCCGAAAAGAAAATTGGGGAATTTTTATTCAACATTCAGGATATGAGTGCATGAGATGATCTGCAATGGCGAATAACCATGGTGCAATAATTTCTGAATCGATATTCGGCCGGTATGATGAAACGTGAAGCAATTTGTTCGAGGAGCACTGAATAACTAAATCAATAAACCACACTAGGTATATTTATTGATTATCACTCTGTAGTATTCTCAGGTGAGGTTTTACAAATGTTATGACTTTTTGTGAAACGCTGAAATCTTCTTTCGAGCAATCGACGTCGTTGAAAAAAAAAAAAATTAATTGCAATGGTTCACAAGCAAAATTCGAGGTGTTCTATTAAGTTACGTTGTAGAGTTCGATGCACACCTAGCAAATGTTCGCGATAAAATCGCGCACGGAAATTCGCAATAAATATTGATTTATCCGCCACGTGCACAACCTGCGATATGGCAAACTCCTCGAGGAAAGCTGCGGCCGGTAGGAGGACGCGTCCGCGCGCGAGCGATACTCTGGATGGACTAATGGCGAGCTTGGGGGACACCCGGAGGGGTTGCCCGTACACCACGAGCCGGATGAGCCAGACGAGTCGGACGAGGAGAGCCGGTACTTTGAGTTTTTGGGGCCAGCGGCGACTTGGCAGTGCTGGTAGTGCTGGCAGTTGTGGCCGTTGTGGCAGAGCGGTTCGGACGATAGTGCGGCGGACGCCAGTAGTGCGCGACGCATGGCCATACAGGACAGTGCGAGCCGAAGACTGAGCCACGCGGCGACTCCTGGCCAACGAGCCGAGGACGCCCACGAGACCCGCCCGAGAGCCACACGAGCGCGAAGCGATCCCTAAATCCTGGTATCGCCCCACTCTCTCGGAGGACGCGTGTCTCGGGATCTGGACTTGGACCTGGACCCGCACCCGGGGGTCCGATAACTTTCCCAGTTTTCGTTCAGTCAACCCGAACCCTTACCACCACTTGGCGATCATTCATTAGATCAAATCTTTTAACTGACACGTTTCAAGATCACCTAATGCCAAAAGTCATGGAAAGAAACTGATCGTTGGAGGATATTCAATGCATAGCTATTACTATTAATTGCTGTGAGTCCCCCTTCATTTCCTCTTCCGGTTTTGCAGATGCCACGATGATATATGATAGATAATATGCATCTCGCGATGGCACTGATATACCTTCAATTACGTCCTTCAGAATCTGCTCAGATAAAGCTTCATATGATGCCATCTTATTGGGTGCATACTTTTAGAACTGCATAATCAGATTTTGGAATGTAAATTGCTTTTTTCTATTCAACCCTGCAAATATGAATGACACGATGAAGCGGATAGGTTCCTGCAGAAAAGAGTAAAGTGAGGCCATCAAGTGCCTCCTTATCATTTCTGTAATGAAAACGAGTGGCTGTGTCATCCAATGGTATATCTTTGATGGTACTGTAGCCACATGGTACCTATCACAAAGATCTGGGAAAATGCGCGACTATAAACTATGCAAACGAATAGGCATTGTATACAAAGCAGCAGTATATCAGAGGCTAATCGATGCCTGTGATGCGAAGGTGAGAGATACGCAGATGACCAGCTCGGGTTCAACCACTGTCCCAACTACTCCAGTGCTTACCCAAGATAACGTCTAATCTGGATAAGGGAGGAGCCGCGCGCGATAGACCATCTATGCCTGTTCCACTTGCCGGTTTCTCTCTGCCCATCCACGACTTCCACGAAGCAATACTTTCTTTTTACGACTATTTCTTGGCTTATTACGTAATCTTGTCTAATCTTACACAACATTGAAAAAGGGATTTCAGACGACCCCTTTAATCTCACTATAGTCAGCACCTATAGTACAAGAGTTCTCACGTATTCGAATTATTTCTCACTTGATAGAACGACGGTTTTATACATATACTCTTTATTATAGTACAGAAAATTTTTTTTAAATAAATTTCTTCTACAAGTAAGATTATACGAATACGGTATGTTTCATTGTGTAGATTAAAATTTGAAAGATCTCCGTTGATTTTATGATATGATATCACGGCTCATCACGCCGACAAAATGTCAATGTACTCCCATACATTTGTACTATACAGTCATTTCTAACTATCGCGCATAAATATTGTACATAATAAATCGTAAGCCAATGATACACATACCTATTCAGTATATCGCGGGTATATACCGTCTACATATGCGGTATACTTATCTGCTATGAACGCACATCACTCTAAAAACTTTTACGAGTTAGTACACGAATACTTGTTATACTTTAACGCCTGCATGATTGCATGGATCTCGAAGCAACAGGTTCACCGTTCAGGATGATAGAGTCTGATCGTGCTAACTACAGGAAGATGGATCGACCTGGCTACATCCAATGGTAGCCGAAGACCGGATGCTTCTAAATATCGATCATACACTCCACCGTATTGTGCATAACCTCGTGGTCAACTACCTATGCTAAAACGTCATTCAATTGGTTAATTCAATCTGGAAGACTCTCCGAAAAGCCAAGCATTATCTTGTCAAAATTTCTATTGCGTGGTGGTAATTGAACTTCGTAAAAAAGTTGCAATCAAACCAACATTCAATTTTCTGCAGAACCATGTAGAAAACGACATCAGTTGCATGTTTTTCCTCAGCATATTGCTGCAGACATTGCACGTCTTGATACTGGTTGAATGTTGATATAAATTTACTTGGAATTTGTGCATTATTTTGCTTACTAGATTGATTATGTGACAATAACGTCAATACGAATGTAATGACAGTAAAGTTGTGGCATTACTTGTAATTCATTTACATCATTGTTATGTATTTCAACCGTCACTTGACTATCAAGTACAATTACTCATCAAGTACTAGGAAATTCAGTGTTCAAATTTATCCTCAAAGCGATTGAGTTTATCAACAGTTTACGTTTGCTAAGAGATCTAGAATTTAGAAAAATCGATGATAAAGTTCAATAATATTTATTTTGAGATAAAAAATAATTACCACAGATATGAAACGATCTGACAAACAAGTAAGTGTAAGTATTAGCAGGTCCAGTTGTAAAGGTGAAGTTACGGTTTGGTTATTCACACAGACGGACCAAAAACAATTAAGATTTAAGCATATGCAAATCGCAATATTCGTCTCTGGCCAGCGGATTGCAAGTGCTTGGTTAAAGACTGCGAAGATACAAGGGCCGTATTAAATGCAATAATCTTTGGAGCCGAAGTGATGACGTAACTCAGGTGTTACCACCTTCTTCGGCACTGAGAAGAAACTATAATTACAGGGCACCGAGCAACAGTTTTCAAGCCATCGTGAAAGAAAAACGAAATAACCATAAATTTCATTATCTCTTATCTTCTGAAATTTTTCGGTTTATCTTCAGACAGTTTTCTTATAACAGTATATCTATTGTATTTTTATGTTTCCAAACACGTCTGAGAAAAAAATCTGTGAAAATTCTGTAATAATATAAAAATCACAAAGGGATTTTGAGATAATCAAAATAAGAGTCTGGTGTGAAATTTTTTTTTTAAATCAACTTGGCGAAGGACCTAGATTCTTCAGAATCTCATCATGTTACGAAAATCAAACTAAATACCTGGAAGCTTATCTGCAGGCTGCAGCCAATGAGATAAAGCTAAGAAGATCCGGGTTGTACCCACAATTGAGATATTCTCGTTTGCGAGAAGAGCAAGGCAATACTTACAATTAGCGCATGTTAATGAAATTGAAATTTCTCAGAACGTTAAAGAGATACACGGATAGCGATGTTCATTTGCGAATAGAATTTCATCGGGACGAGGATTTGACAGAATTTTCTAGAATTACTATCCAAATCTGTTTGTAGATAGAAAATCTATAGCTTCATGAGTCATGCTTGGAATTTTTCGGAATTTAACAGAAAGACTATACGAAAGACCTTGAATTTTTTAGAAATTCCGTTTTTCAGATAATTCCAAGAAATTTCTTTCACCAGACACATATTTAGAGTAAATAAACAGGATGTCTAATCTCCATTTCCTATAAACAGCCATAACTCCTTGCATTCCAAAAGTCTAGCAATATTGTTTTTTGGGAAGACTCAAGACAGTCAGAAAATCTTCCAGGGTATCAATTCGACTTTGAGCGCTACTGCGTCTAATGAACTAATACCATTACTGATTTTCCAAGGAAAAGGGTAAGTTAATTTTCATTTGAATCCAATAAAACAGCGATTAGTGGTCAGCACAATGAAATTCTGTTTGAAGTGGCCAAATTTTCAATCAAATCAAAAAACAATTGTATCATTTTCTGCTCTACTTCTGAGTTTCAATAATAAAATGATGACTTGTCAACTGTAAGAGTAAAATAGTAAAATCACCGTTTTGACTCATCGTGTTCAGACGATATTGAATCTACCCTTTAACTTTGGAAGTCGATAACTCTAAACTGGTTCCTCAGAATGAGACTCTGCTGGATACTTTTAGATTGAACATGATTTCCTCGATAACTTTGACGAGAAAAGATAAGTCAGAATTCAAAGCGCCGTTACTACTGTCTTAAAGAAAATGACTTTTGAAAAAATCAAGGTATTCTTAACGAAATATTTTCCTGAATCTCAATGATGATAGGACAGAAATTTTTATGGGAAAATACCGAAGGGACACCCCGTATACACGCACGTTTATCATAGTTGGTCATCACGTAAAGATACACTTTGCACATATGTTCCTATACGTATATACTCTGTAACGTTATTTCCAACGGTTCGAGCAAATATTGACAGGCGAATTAGTCCATATAGTCAGTCGTGCGGTTGCGTCTTAGAAATGCAAATTCCCCCACGCCCTTGTTTGTCCGTTCGATTAACAGAATTAATTCTAAGAATTATATTCACGTTAACACATCATTACGTTTAAAAACGGATCACTCGTAAATTATCACATGAAAAGTAAACAGTTTGAAAGAATTTCTATTGCACATATTCTACATACATATAGGGAGGACAACTCCAGAAACTAATTTCCTTTCAAACTTTCCAAATACACCCCAAAATTTTATTTAATTCTATCCAAATCAAGACCCCCCGCCAAATTTTAATCCAGACAAAATTTTTTCCGAAATGCTTAACTTTCTCATCTATATACCTTGATATGTATTTAACAATATCTATTCATCTCAAAACATATTTTATATTATTCTGCAGCTGTTTGATAAGTTCAACAAACAGCCTCTAACTCTTCGTTTCCTTATTGTTAGATGCTTGGTGACTCTTTCTGGTCTTGAAGAGAAGTGTTCTCTACCACAAGTTTCATTGTCAATATGACAATAGCAGTTTTGAAAGAGCAAAGGTTTAAGAATCGGAATTTCCGGTGAAAGCCCAAAGAATTTATGTTTCATTCAAAAGAACTATACATTTATACATTCAAACATATGCATCTTAC
The DNA here is from genome assembly GCA_963924015.1 of Macrophya annulata. Lineage (NCBI taxonomy): Eukaryota > Metazoa > Arthropoda > Insecta > Hymenoptera > Tenthredinidae > Macrophya > Macrophya annulata. The sequence goes on from OZ001261.1 coordinate 15,675,932, forward strand.
ATAGTTGGATTATAATATCCTCTATAAACATTCTTGCGTTACAGGAAATTTTTTACTTGAAAAATAAGAAAAAATAAATTAAACAAATTAGGTATGTAATGGATCTCTCTATATAATATACTTAACGTCGTAAACTGGCTACCATTTGAAAAATATTATCCCGAACCTGACATCGTTAATATAAAGTGAATTAATCGGAACGAGCAATGACTGGACCATCTGATAAACAAACCTAGTCATACCACATCTTCTATTTATATTGGATAGATATATAAATATATATGTGTACATATATACATAGGTATATATAGGTTAAGTATCGTTCTCATCGGTGCTCTAATATCCCCTCTCACAAGCACACAACTCGTCTTTCTTACTAAACATTTGAGACATTTGTGCCTTGACCACTTGCAGATGAGATCCAAAAGGAAGAAGCGTTTCAATAACTAGTAATGATCATACCAAAAATTACTCCCAGTGTTTTTGGAATAGGTATAAATCAAAGTCCGAAGTGGGTTTGTACACAAGGGCCGAAAAGTAGAAAAATAGATTCAGGATATTCCCGGATTTAACCCGATCGCTAAGAATCTTTCCAAATTGTAAAGATAAACGTTTAGCCAATATCCGCATATTATATGTTCAAGAAAACACACGCGTATTTGCATGCGTGTACTGAGTACACTGGCTTCTTGTATATATGTGTGAATATATACGTAGAACTTGCACGATACGACAGATAATTTTCCCGCAGTTGTATAGCCGCAGCAAATCTGCTATTTCCATAAAAATAAAATGCAAAGTCTGGTGCAACGACTTAACTGGCAACGAGTGCCTGCCAAGTAGTGGCGCCGCAGCAATTACGTAAGTATAAGGTCTTTATTAATCACGGGCAGTTAAAATGTGTAAAAAAATAAAGTTTCAAACTAGTTGGAGCAGAAAACAACTTTTGCTAATATGTAATTGAGTATCTGGATAGAATCTGTTCTCTGGCCCAGGGCTTTCGATCTGTGAACAATGAAATTGCCCGTCTAATAAACCGTTAAGATAAAAAAAAAAAATACTGAGCGCATTATGAGATGAGAGATTATAAATGCCATGTGAACGGGACCCTCGCAGAAACTCCCCGACCTTTAATCGATTAAAAATATCGTGAACAAATTCCAATTATCGGAAGTGAGAAGATGGGGCCGTGTCTTCTTACCCAGACTAAACAAGCCCCGGTTTTCGACGATCTGGATGAACCAAGACTGACGGGCCCAAACTACAGCAAGGACGCAAGACTTTGGCAACCGCCTTCGGCGAGGAGGGCTGTTTAATTTTAGGGCATTGCGTGCAGGCGGCAAACCGAGCAAAGCTAAAGGGTTCGCGGCCGACGTATTTGCCAAGATATTATCGCCATGTAGATGGGGAGGACTCAAGGCCCCAGCAACGAGGAGGCGTGGCTCCTCTTCCGAGCTGATTTCTAGGACCTGGTGGGTGCCGCGTTCCGCGGACTCGCATCATCGCCACTTGTAACCGTTGGACTTGCTCCCGTCCAGGAATTCCCTTAGAGCAAGGCCGAAGGCAGACAGCAAACTTGAGAAGTAAAACCAAACGTTTTCATCCTGCGCCATAATTCTTTACGTAATCAACGCTCCTTATTAAAAAAAAGGCCGCTAAGTCTTACTACTTATCGCCTGTCGAGGACACGACTACTTCTTATCCTCCTGAATTACACCCTCTAAAATAAGCGATTAAAATATCGCTTGAAAAGAACATCTGTAGAACACTAGGTGTGAATCTAACGATCCACTTCTCGGTACTTAACTTCATCTAGTTGTGGGGATGAACTAAACTACTCAACGACCATGCATTCCAACATGAATCAAAACTATGAGACAAATGAAGTGACCGATTCAGCAGCGTAAGTCCAAAAATCGCGGCTTTCTCGTCTCTGAAGATAACGAAGGATGATCTTCAATGGATTCATCATAAATAGATGAGTTTTTACACGTTGTCATTGCACCGCCAAAAGGTTATACATCATACACGTGATATTTTTCCTTTTTTTTTCTCTTATATGAAGGCGTCGCGAAGGCGTCTCGAGGCTACAGCATCCCTCGGTGTTTATACGACGTGTCTTCGCGGGTCTCTTTGGTGCATGTCCACCCGAATATGTTCGCCGTTGAGAACTAAACGCGTATCCAAAATAGCTACACTCTGGTAATACGAACGTACATACGTTTAACCCATTCCTCTAAGCCTCATGAATTTCCACGCACGAATTCTTGCCTCTTCGGTGTGATTCAACCTCTTAACCTTGACTCATCATTCACTCGCGGTGACTAACCGATTTCCAAGATCTACGTCTCGATCTCCATCTATAGGTAGATCTCGGCGATTCACTGTGCTAAAATAAAATTTTCATGTCTGATAGCTTCCCATTTTGATACTTCATCATCAGCATTGACATTGTCCAGAACTAACTCATATCGCTTGGGGGAGATTGCTACTACTATTTATCTCTCCTTGTCATATATTTCATGTTGCAATTGAGATATATTTCATTCGACGCTATACCTAATATAAAAGTTCGCGTTGATCAAACGCTATCTTTAAACGAGTCATTACAAGATGAGAAGAGATGAAAGCTCCATCTCTCCGAGGCACACCCACTAATTAGTCACTCCTGGTAACAAATGCCCCTTTCTTAAGTAAGTGTACTCGGACGCATAACCGTTCGTTAATCATATCGTTAGAAGAATGATTTGGAACTTCCGCGGTATACTAATTTGTTTAGAAAGCACCAATTAGTATACTTATACGGACCTCACATGTTTTAACTGGCCTGACGTATATAACTATGTTTAAGCCACGGACGTATGTATGTACCTACTACGAGTACCAATGGATGATCACCTTGAGTAACGATCTTTGTTGTAAAGCGTTCAGGAGCGTCATCTACATGATGAGCTAGTCGGAGACCGGAATAAGTGGATAAGAATTACGATTCCCTCGCAGTTTATCTTTCCCTCTCTTCTCCAATTGTGATAAGCAACAGTTCGCTCGTTAGATGATACCTGAAAATTTCTTGTTGACCTTCTTCAACGGACGGAAATAATCTTCTTCGACAAAATCTGGCCGCCCTTTCCATCCGGAGACAGAAAACAAAACGAGCACTTTTCTGACCGCCTGTTTAATAACCGGTTGCATATGGATTGACAGTGAAGTAAAGATTCATCTGTCACTAATGCGAATGCTCACTTAATATTATATTCGCCGACAGTAGAAAATTTCCAGCCTAAAGAATTACATCTCATCTTTCAGATAACATCGCCGCCCCATACCTTGTCGTCACTCTATTAGTAATATACAGGTATGTAATATATTGATATATCGAATCGTGACGTTCTCAGGATAATTACAATCTCTTCTTGTTCTTTTTTTTTCGTTCGGGTTAGTAGCAGCAGCCGAATGAAATCCATACTAAATTTCATGAAGTTATAAACCATCGAAACTGTGCGCGTAACCCACGATCAATTACGACACAATCGAGTGAGCGGATTCGATGACAAAAAGCTCTGCAGGAGCAAAGTGGGAAGGGGAATCCCACGCAGTGATACATATTTTTATGGGACGTAAATCTTTAGAGGCGCGGGCACAAAAAACACCGCGGGACGTAACGGGCGCGGCCAATTGCCTAATGATGCTGATTTACTGACGGTAGTGTTATGGGCCACCATTAGACCGCCGTGCCGCCACAGTAACCCCGTTTAAACTCTATATAGCCATGGCACGAATATTCTTACTCATCCGTACCGTGGGGTGTCCTGTAGAAACGTTTTCCATCTTTTGTTTTGACTTATCTAGTCGTGTATTATAATCCCACGTGCACTCGAAAATTAAACGTATAACTATGGAGTCACGAATCTTCCAGGTACTATACATATACCTATACGCTATCTACAAGAATGCTGGCTTCAGCTAAAAAAGTATTGAAATCAAATCTGGCTGTCAAATACGTGACATGAATTCGATAAAAAATCACATATCCATGCATCATTGTATGATCCAATATCTTTTCCAGCTGAACGAATGTCGATGATGATGATGCTGACAATGATGATGATGATGATGATGGAACGGAAAATTCTCAATCGAACCGAGCGGTTGTAGTTTATGACAAATCATAATATCAGTTTCCGTGCATTCATTACATTAATATTGGTCATGAAAAGATCAATGGTTGGTCTCCATAATATTACAGAATACAGCAAAACTATTGGAAACATTATACCTCCACTCCTCCAGAGTGTAGTCGCTTTGATAAAGACACTCGGCTGAGTCTCGCACTTACTTATCTTTTTTTTATATCAAGTCTCGCTTGATGCATACGACTACAGACTTCACATGCGAGTAAAAAAACACCGGAGTGGATAGACTGATCATCAATTTTGGATAAAGAGGAATCATACGGAGTAATAAGGAACCCTCTCGTTTGCGAGCAATTACTCGGTACAATCGGAAGCTAGATAATGTGTCATGATCTGTGCCCGCGGCTTAGTTAACCTGTTCCTTTTTAATCGTGGGAATGAGACCGATAAAGTTGAACCTTTGGTAGTACGGTAATTTAATGTAGTCGACCAACCCCCAAAAACATCAAAATTGTCCGACGAGCACGCTGTATGGTTATCTATGATGGTTTGTGGTTCAAAAGTTTGTTGAAGAACGAGTATAACGATGGCGTATCACCCGCGGTGTTGAACCTTGGGTGGCCTCGACTTATAAGCTGTCTTCAAAGTTCAAAATGACCAACCTTACCGACATTTTCTCCCGCATTCCCCGGGCATATAAATCTAAACTTTCGTGTCTTAGGATCTGGTTTGGATCTGGCCAGTGCTACGTGTAGGATGCTAAAATAATATGGCGCCAACAATCACGAGGTTTCTGCTTACGCTTCGACGAATGACGTCCACACGGATACCGCGAGTCTGGCTTTTCTTGCCCGCCAAAGACGGTGTTGATTCAAACTCCAACGCTTGTGTAGAAAACTTATCCGACTGAGCCTAGAACGGCCGACTATATTTATACTTCAAGCGATGCAGTTGTTACGAGCAGGGACACCAATTCAACCAGAAACCCTTCGAGACAAATCCTCGACGGAAGGAACTGATCATTTCAGAAAGAGCATGTTTATATTGCCCTGGGCTGTCGTTCTTTATTCACAAAAAAATAGGAAATCGATAATTGCATTCAGAATTCCATCAAGCGACAGATTACAGGCCATTTCCGTAAGCGTAAAAGTACGTATTTGTTGATAGCAAAGACTGTATAGCGAACATTATTGATTTTAGAGATAAGGAAGGTCCTTCAATTCTATAATGTACTTTGTCTTTTCATATAAATCCACTCTGGTACGTTATAATGTCCTGGACTTCAGGCCAGAACCTCAAAACTCTAGCCATCATTGATCAAATAAACACAGGAAATTAGTGTCCGAATATTGACTGCAGTAAATCATCACGCCCAAAGCAAAGAGTAGCCGTGTGTGGATGAAAATAGTTCAATTGAGTACTTCAGTGTATCAATTTTCAGCGATTCTGCAATGTACAAGAATTTTTGGAGCATAGTGCAATCTTGAGATTGTCTAAAACCTTCCTTACCTATATTTAGTTATACCAATTATTTGTCGACCTCGAAGTAAGTAGCGACAGATTATTGTTTTTGATATTTTCACAAATAATTACCATCAATTTCATCACTTTTCAGCTCAAATTTCATTGCATCGATAAAATATGGTTCCACATAAATATTTCATCAAAAATAATAGATACCCATTTGGAATGACGGCTGACATGCAATTCGAATGATTAATAGTCTGTTATGCATGCATGGAACATTTCAGTGCACCATAATCCAAAACGCCAAACTTTAAAGGATATACAAATGTAACAAACACAACCATATACCCAGAGTCTTGAGTATATCTAGAGCTCTCTCACTGTGCTCATTTTACACACATTTACTTATCGTTGTGGCCGTATGGATTTTCAGAAATCATATAATGTTTTAGTATTCATATCAAGTCACGACTAATTTGGGTATTATCTATTTGTTTTGTGAGCTGAGAAATTGAAAAGCGCCTAAACCGTTGGGGCAAAGTTTCTTCGAGAGAGCAAAACATAATGACAAAGTGGTGTAAGCTACTTAAGCACAGGAGGTTCATTAGATCGAACCGTTTATTATCACAAAGCTGTATAAACGCGTTTCGGAGTCTATTGGTTATAGACACTGAACCACTGCATTCTTGGGTATTTTTGCGTTCACTAGATGTTAAAATAGAACAAATTATTTATACTGCTGGATTGACGTGAGCACCAAATATCAGAAAGATCCGTGTAACGTTATCGGTAAATATACAAAAATTTCTGATGGGCGATCACAGGAAATTCCAAACCAATTTTCATCACAATTTTCTATAAAAAAAACCGTGACCAGCTAAGAATTACTCTGCTTCCGGAACAGACCGCAAGATTCTTGGAAAACAGTACGAGAATATCGTGGCTCAATATCAATATGTACTCAGTGGATTATCTTTCGCGTGACTAGGTCCACTAAGGAACAACTTTCACGCATATAACACGGTCATTTCTCTTTCGTTAATATTTACACACATCGGTAAAAACTAAGAGATTTTGATCAAAATCCACTCCATCATATACCAATTAGAATGATAGGATTAAGAGAAAAAATGTGCAAGTTATCAATCTCATCACATTCATTGAACTACTACATTACGGAAATAGGATTTTTGTTGCCTTTCGATACTCGGTACACAAAACTTATCAGTATAGTGTATTTGTAGACATTTCTCCCAAGTTTCTCAATAAAGAGCTCCCTTTCCACAGACATCAGTTACAACGTTCTGATGATAAAACCACGCCGCCGATCTCTAATGAACCGCGTCACTACATAAAAGATCTTATCTGTGATACATATAGGTATATATTTATGTCCACATATGTGTAAAGACGTGCATACCGGCAGACTATTGTGCATCCCGACATGACGATAATACTACTTATGTGCACCAGTCTGATGCTTAGCTGCGAGACGAATTCAAATTGATACGAATGAATGATCATAGAAGTGGGTTGAGACTGCATATATGGGATATGCACGATGGACGATGTACCACATATGAGACACGGTGGACGACCTATCGTGTAAACAATTATTCACCGCGACTTCTCACTTGGGGCAATATATGTATATACCTATATACATGTATTCAAGAATTTATGTCTCGATTGAGGGTTGCTTAAGTTGTAGGTATACCGGCACGCCTAAGAGATACCATCTTGTCTCGTGGCGGCTTCACATTGTTCCGCGTTGTAATAACGTCTGGGTAACATGTTCCTGATTACGACAAGAGAACGGAACGACGAAAGGTATCTACCCTGGGTGTGCATAAATATAGGTATACGGTAGAAAGCGGGACGTGTTCAAAGCGAGTAGAAATATCGGCTCTTCTCTGTTTAAGGACGTTGACAAATTTTCGCTGATTTCTACTCGGCTTGTAACTCCCCCACACATATACGTATGGACATGTGAAAGGTAGATATTATACCATTCCTTGAATCTTAGTGCGGTTAATCGCACGTCTGTCATGCAACTACAAGCAATTACGAGTACTCGCGGTGTTACTTATGCAACTAGCCATTTTCGGATCATCAATAAACTCGCTATTTCAAAAGTTTTTCGTGAAGGATATCGCACCAAAAAATAAAACGTAAGATCTGCTAACATAAAATGTAGAACGAATTAATTCGAGAAAAATTCAGCAGCGGTCACAATGTGGCCGGCGATATAGCCCGACATTCCATTCCCCAAAAGCTGGTCTGGGTCGTAGTGGCTGGTTCTAGTCCAAATTATTATCCTAGTGAAGGCTGGAGTTCAACCAGAGGTGCGAAGAGCTTGTGAGAGCCCGTGGAACTCCCAAGATCCATAATACGTGGATTTGCTTGACTCAACCATTGCCGTGAAAAAAAAACATAGAAAAACAGTCATAAAGTTTACAACCTTCAAATTAGTACATCATTGAAACTGCAAAACGACTAGGCTGGGACCCGTTGTAAAAGTGTAATAAGAAAGATTGTTAGGTAGCGTTGTATAAGCTGTCTTTATTCAAAATCGACTCGAGTGAACGATGGAAACGAGTGTTCTTGATCGTGATCAAACCTACCGATAGTTGTGATATTTGGTGCCAGTTTTCGACATGATACGTTGGCTCGATTCGCATAACGAAGAATCCCAAATTGTACCTATTTTGAAGAAATCTAGCCCGATAGACAATTTCTACTGTTCTATGTTAAAATAAACGGTTATAACGCAAGGAATGATAAGCTTTACATGAACAGTGAAATTCTCATCTCAGGAATTCGTTACTGACGCTTGAAAGCTATTTCGAATTTTGAGTGTCGCGCGCGACACACTGGTGTAGTCTTCTTCTGAAAGCGAAGAGCCCGAAGAGTAGGTACGTCAGGCTTCAAGGAGTTACCTGCCTACTACAGCAAATCACACTATAAACTACTGTTAGCAGTCTTCGGCCAACTCGTGAAGAAGTTGAAAAAAAATGCCTGACGCTGAAGAGATCCTCAATCACACGTCTTGAGCTAGGACTATACGGGTACGTACGTCGTCTCTGCATGCACCGCGGACTGGTTCCTCTATGAACCTCTAGACGTAACTCACTGTACAATAAACGTGACACTTTTTTCATAGCGATTGGATTGATAAAAGAAAAAAAGTCCTAAAAGTCATCCACTAGCATGAAATAGTTTCAGGGGATGCGTTAAGTGAAATTTTGAAAAACATGGTCTACCAGCTCGAGTAAAACTGGAAGGGTTCTTTTATTAGAATATTCAATTGGCGCCAACTTTAAAGTCAACTCGATCGCGATCCTTCCTTTGAACTTTACGCCCGATTAACAGAGGCGGCAATGCCTTAAGCAACGCGTTCTTCGCCTCTATGGGGACCCGAGCATACAAACACGGTAGGAAACACAAACACTACCGGAGGCACAAAACTCGGGTGAACCGTTGGAAAGGCGACGAAGTGCGAGGCGCGAGCTACGCGGAGGGCGGCAAAGGGCGGCGGACTCCAAGAGTAGTTTCCCACACTCATTATGTCGGCTTGGCCTCAAGTATGAAACTTTGAACAACATTCTTACGGGGTGAGAGTAAGGTGGGATGTGGTAAAGATCCGGAATGTTTGCAGAGGGGTATAGAACCTTTCGCTATTTCATTTTAATTTATTAGAAAAGAAAAACTCTACAACTCTCACATTTTTGTGTGATAGTCTTTCTTGTCGATCAACTCGACTTTCTTTACTCTGTAATCTGAATGATACTGTTCCTGCTTTACATATTCTGTTCCTAACATTTGAATTCCGGTACCTAATACGATGAAAAACATTGCTGCAATCTTTCCAGACGTCCGCTGCTCGTGCCATAAAATTTAATTACGTTTTAGATTATTTATAGACATTCAAAATGTTAAGAACAAGAGTTTTTTATATTTTAATATCCGTAAATTTCATCGTATGTTTCAAGTGATTAATGTTAAAAAGTCGTTGACTACTTATGTAGCTGCGATCACATACAAATGCGTTACTTACCGGTGCGATAATCGTAAGATCAACCGCACAGACCCGCATAGAAAGACCCAGGAATCTTAAATATCCACGTGCCTCTGGCATCGAACGTGACTATCTTTGGAAATATTGAATGCCATTAAGTATTCGGGCTTTAAAACATTAACTAGTCCCTATCAACGAACATCTGATCACTGCAGTCAAAACTCTGATTGGTCACCGATCAGCTTATGGGCAAGTTTCTAATCACTATACGTTGTGACATATTTCATTCAAATATTACGCCTGACTCCAAGTACAAAAAATCTACAGAATAGAAACTTATTTATCACGATATTATTTTCCTACTTTGACTATAAAAGTTATAATCTTCATAATGTTCTGATCATATAATAAATTTCAAGATCCAGATTGCTGGAGTCTTCGCATTGACCTGTTGATCAGAATCCATCGATTCTTGTTACAAGATAATTGTTCTGTATAAGAAATGACCACGTTTCCCTGAAGTCTGTAGTAATTGTTACGGTTCCGCGCACTGCAGGAGACAAGGTTGATTTTAACAATGGTCACAAAATCTATTGGAATTCGGATAGTTTCTTGTCACATAGACAAGAATAAAGTCATTTATTATGGAGATAAAATCATCGGCTTCCAATTAGAAGGGATTTCAAGAACTTCCCTTCGATTTTCCCATCGGACAGAATTATAGTGAACGGTAACATAGCGACCATTAATCTCGTGTAGCTGAAGCAAACGGTAAACTAAAAGGGATTTTGTGCCCGGACGGTATCAAATTCAATCATAAATAAATTATCTTGATTTATTTATAGCATTACGTTTCCAGCTATGTGGTCCTTCAAAGGAAAACAGAACCTGATTTACCCCGCGTCTCTATGTCTGACTGTGCCCGCCGGGCCGGCTTCCCGCTCTCTCGACGCGGTGCTGCTCAAGAATTTAGTCCTAAGCCTATCTTACATTGACGAACTTTTAATTAAACGTCGATGCAAGATGGCGTCCGATCCTTCAGGGGTTCTCAATTATTCAAAGATTCAATCATCGCTAGTTAGAAATTTCTTACCTCATTCATCAATGCGTCAACAAAGTTTTTCGCATTAAAAGTGGACCCCTGCAGTTCATCACTATCGAAAATGAATGGCGCTTGACACAGCTTGGCATCTCTATTGCCACTCGACGTATCATTCAGTTTTTCATTCTTCACCCGGCTGACAGTCACTTCTTGACTAAATCATGAGATGGTAGTATTAATTTAGTGGAGAAACCACCAAAACTTACGACCAACGCGTGTACAGTTGAGAAATACCAAACTGCCGGTTATGTCCGAACTTATAGAGTCTGATTCAAGGACGCCGACTATAATCACGAGAACCCAATCGGTTTTTACCTATGCACTTGCACGGTTGTATCCCATGCGTCGCGTTTTTTCGATACCTGTTACTTTTCTTTCCACTAACACACGTTGCTTTGCTTCCTATTCTGATTTTCGCAAAGTCATTCGCTTTCCTCCTTCAAAACGATCAAACGAAGTCAAATATTTTCCCCATGGAACAACCCTTCTATATTCCAGTTGAATATTCTTACCGTGTTTTTTTTTTCATTCCGTGAACCACGTCAAGCTCGCCGTTCGCAGAATTATGTCTGACAGCTGCCTAAAACTGCAGAATGGAGCTGCGGACATGCGTGTGAAAATTATCCTGTACCACGCGATTTCTTCCGCTTAACTAATCGAACCAGTCAGTCGCCGCATTGTAATGATTCGGTTCTAATACCAAAATGGACTGAAAGAATGTCTCTATACAGAGATAGGAGATATGTGTCATTTACAAACCGTATCATGTATTTGCTTCGCGTTTCAGGGTCGATTTATAAACAAATGAATTTCAATACTGAAATTGAGATTTTTTGACATCATAGCAGTTTCCACAGTTTCTTATCTCCTTATTGCCAGCGCAGTTTTTTGTTTGGTATGAAAAGAGAGCAGTTTACAAACTTGAATTGGTGACGTCTGGTATCAGCTTCAGTGACGTAAAATCAGTGCCGTTGCTCTCTTTCTTGAATCCCAAGAATCTTTAAAGCACGTTTTGAGTCGGACCCACAAAGAGTCTCATAGAATAATATTGTTATACCGAATGCCAGTGAGTCGAAGAGCTTTCTATTTATTTGTTCGCGACACGTATTGTATTTGTGATCTCCAAATAACATGTTATTACAAGCGCCTCGACATGCTGCTTCGTTCGTACTTTGTTAGTCTGGTTATGAAATGTCGAAGGTGTGTAATAACATAACTATAGAGTATAGTGGACTGACTTCGATACTCGATGGGTCTGCGCGGGCTAACATTCTCTGGTAATTGATGGAGAAAAAACGGTTACAAAAATAAAATATAAAACCTTGAAAACGTACCAGACGCGAAGTGTGCCAGTTAAAAACTTATTGTTAGTAGGGAGAGACAGGTGGCACATAATCGCTCAATTATTACATACGTATGCTCCACACATCGGAGTATTTATATCTGATGATCATGTGAGAAATGAAACTTGATGAAATGCGACATGCAACAAGTTTTTATCCTCATTATAATTCAGTCTCTTATATTTGAAGAAGTATTTTTAGATTCATCATTTATTCAATTAAAACCTATAATTATAGTTATGACAGGTAGTAATGACTATTTTTTTATTCAAATATTTGCATCGTTTTATTGATTGTGAAATGTCGACAGAAATATGACTATACTCAGTATCTATCAAGGTAATAATTTAACTCATTTATTTTATTATCAAGAATCTTAAATCATGGAGAATTATGAGTGTTCAGATCCTTGCTGATGCTAATAGCAGTTGGAACTTTACTAGTTTTGAAAAGATTCTCTGCTGAAACGGAAGTAGTAAGAATTTAGTAAAAATTACACACAATGTCTCTCCCCGTGATATCTTAAAGAACTTGTGGGCTCGATTTTCGAGAAAGAGTTCTTTCTTATAGGTATACATGACATAGGACAACGGAAAATCGTTACACGATTACGTCAAAATCAATAGTTAAATAAGTGAAAGTTTGAAAGAAAAACTATATGAAAACTGAAGATACTGGTACAAAATTTTGAAGACTGGCCCACATTCTGTTACTTACTTTTAAAACCAATGTCGTTTTTACATCATGTGTATGTAAACTCATGGCTAAAAACGGCATCAGTGATAAAAGAAGGATGACAATACGCGCCTTTGTGTGCACAAACGTTAGCGAAAACGTATACCTATAGTATATAAGTTTATAGGCACTGCAGGTGCACTGCGGTTTGCGAAAAGGCCAAAAACTCCAAACCCTCCTCACAAATCCATGCCTAAATCGGTAGACAATTCTAAGTATATAACCGTTATCAAAGTCAAAATAAATACCATGTCTCACTTGCTAGTTATCTTTTCGCAGACTATCAGCCACACGCTGATCTAGAGAGAATTTAGAAACATGGAAGAAGAACGTAAGACAAGTTATGGCGATGAGAGAGTGACTGTACAGTATACTGCAGTTCGATATTCCCTGAGGGAGCCAGTTTTTTTTTTTCTTTATTACTTTATTTTATCTTATTTTATAAACACGTTTCACTCGCTGAAGACAAGAGAAGAGGGAAAAGCTTCGAATAAATCACCGCCTGCCTTAGTGGCTGTAGCACCTGGCTGGGGTCATCTTTGTCAATCGAGTATTAAGATACACGTGGAGACTACCAAGGTGCCCGGCTACGATACGTAACATCCACGCGCACTTATATTATATATTTTTACACGTTGTAATTGCATGCCAACTACAGGCAACTAATACTCATCGATCAGAACTCGAAAGAATTTGGTAATACGAATTTAGTTATGCGATTATTTGACGTCATTTTTACAATCCGATGTTGGCCATCTATAGGGGGTGAATTATCCAAAAACTTTTTATAGAATTTATTTAATACCAGAGCTTTTTTTCACTGTTCTGCCTATCGAAATGATTTGTGTAATCTTTAGGTAGCTTTATGAGGCATAAATTCCGAGAAATATTCCGAACGAGAAACAAGAGGCGTCACGATGTCGCGGCGCAAGTCAAACGGGCGGGACGCGGTCATTCGGCCAATTCGTACCGATAGACGAATCTGCGAGTCACGCACTTGACCGCTTTCAGAGTCGAACCACTGTTTTGTTAGTCCTCGGGGTTAGTATTGTTGTAACACATTTCAGGGAGAGCAAACAACGCCTTCAGTTTGCCCGGTAATTGCCGAAACATCGTGCCACTGTTTGCTCTGTCATCGAGGCTCACACCTTGCTCGAACTCCGACTGAAGCAGTCCTCGATCTCCTCTCATACCGGTCGCGTCCCGCCGTATCGAAAACTCAAAAGTATTTTCTTTCGCATTGTCAGCCACTTTTCCTGCTTACGGGTTAAAATATACACACCCATAAGATTTTAAAATATCACTCGATTTATGGATAGCAATCGTTGAAAATGTATATCGGCTGCCTGAATGAAACTATACTCAATTTTGACCGGACCATTACCGAATCAGTAGCCGATTTTATTCTTTTTAACTTTGATCTCATTCTACTTTGTAAAATGCATCTATTTATGACAAAAAAAATATTCAGTACTTTAGATTCAATGAGGTTTTATTTATTTATTTATTTTTTGTGTTGCTGCTGTTTTTTTTTCGTTTTGTTTTTTTTTTTTTTTGAATAAAATTCAGAAATTGTACTGGGCCAAATCTTTTCGCTTCCTTTTGAAATACATTCAATAAATTTGTTGTTTATTATTTATCGTTATCGCTTTCCTGAGCCGGTAGGAGTAGATCGTCGTAGATCTCTGCTTATTTGTAATCGTTTGTAGATACGGTAGAACACCGACATCTATACCTACAGTGAAATTGTAACTTTACATCATCGAATTTATTTTCAATCTTTTATTTTTCAAAATATTTTTCCGCAAAATTGGAGCTGATCTGTCCTCCAATTTTGATATGAATTGAAATTAAAATTATCAAACAGGAGAGAAAAAAATTATAGCAAAAATAAGAATGTTGTATCAGTATTAGAGTTGTACGTGACCGCATCGCCTTGGCGTATGTACAGTTGCCTACCCTCAGGCCTTTAAGGTATTCAAATAATAAGCCCTGGTTTACAAAAATGCACAAAATCAAGGAAAATTATTAATAGAACAAATATCTTTTCATTCAATCACTGAATATTTTATTTCAACAAAAATCACCAACTTGTTTAAACATATTCATCAGATACACATGTTCATTTTCATTTATATATATTTTCTTCCATATATTCGTCGGATTCTACTTTTGATCAATGTTATGAACTACTTAGACTTCAACTTATATCGATTCTCATACGAAAATACATTATTCTCAAACAATTTGAAATCATACTTTAAAATCGCCTAAGCAGAATCAACGTTGTTAAAAAAATAAAAATAAACTGAATTTTAAGTTACTGATAGTGAGTTTTGAAAATGAATTACTGTTTTTCACCAACCAAACAGTAGAGCAAAAATATTGAAGCCACATTTATACACACGTTGTATGTTACTTTGACCTAGTAATAAAAAAATTGGGTTTAAATCTGCGCTGTTTACAGGATTCTCAATGTGCAGGCAGCACAATTTCTTCCGCTTCCATTTCATCAGAGTCTGATTCCTCCATTTTATTATCCTCTTCAATAGATTCTTCGAGTTTCTTTCTTTCTTTAAGTCCAGCAGCCGGTGAACGTATCATAGCCAAATCGCGTTGAACCTCTTTAACATCTCTATCCTGTTCAAGTTCACGTCCCTTTCGTAATCTCTGCATTATATGCGAATTTTGTCTCCTCTGTCTAATTAATTCAATCTTTTTCATCGCTTCGACAGACTTTGTCCATAATTCTCTGTTGTATTTAAGAGGCGTATTTCTTCTCTTTTCAAATTCAAACGCCGGATCTACAGCCAATTCTTTTCCAGCTGTCTTTCGGTATGCTTTTGTCCATTTTACCTTCCTTGGGTTCTTCTTCTTTTTAAATGCCGCGTGGCATTTAGAACGACAAAATTTAAATATCTGTAAAAAATGAATACAAAATAAATAATAAACTTATACATTTGACATCATTAATTTAATATGTTGACAACGCTCTTTTTCACAACAAAACTGAATATAAGCAAAAAAAACAATTTCTCATATCTTCGTAAAAGCTGAAAATCCAAAAGAGGCAGTTAAGCCAAAGAAGTCTCATTCAATACATTAGATTGTTGTTTATCTTTCGACCCTGTCCCGTACATCGTAATATTGCGACACAATCAGCTACATACATACATCGATGTATCGTATTTATGGTTAAGTTAGTAAAGCCTTTGATTATCAATAACAATAATATGACTGGGAATGATATAATCGAAGCATAACAAGGCGAAATCGAGTTAAATACGATGTGCGAAGGTTGATAATAATAGACCGCGAGAGACTATTCAATTTTGTGAAAATATAAAATAACCTAAAATTTCTGTCAAATTAAACACGTGTTTATGAGAGTCGTGATGACTTCAGTGAGAATAATGGTTATATCGATAAACGAAATGGTATTTAAAAACTACTTACTTTTGCGTCGTTTCTGACGAATTGAATCCCGTGACCCGGATAAATACGGGATGAACAAAAGTAACAATTTTCAATACGCATTTTGTTACTTTGGTTTTATCTATTTGCCTAAAAGAATGAAAACGTGATCACTATGCGTATAAAATACCAGGACTGCCAACTCTTGAATACAGACAAACTAGTTAAGTAGTGACCAGCATTGCTATGAAAAAATTGGATCAACGCCATCTGTCAGTCAGATCTTCGAAGATAACAGCGATTTCTGTAATATTCCAAACGATGTGTTCTAGTAGGTAAGTGCACTACCTGTTTGATTATTGTCAATATTAGTTACTGACTCTTCGAATGTAGAACTACAATTTTTGGAAAAGCATAAATCGATGACATATATCATGTATTTTCATATTTACCATTAATTTTAAGATTTATAGCAATAAACAGTTCATAGACGAGCTGCCTTTACCATTGTCCTTACCATCAATTAGTCTGCATTTCTAGAGTCGTCGTCAAGCGTCGCTAGTTGATGAAGCGGTGTGTTCAAATACCGAAAATTCGAGATACAAGTATTGATTTTCCGTACTAATTTAATAAAGTGTACGAATTACCTATTACCCAGCCGTATCATTCACAACAATTGACGACGTCGTGAAGAAAGGCAGGCTCTGTTCACTTGAGACAAACTTTTGTTAAACATTGTTTTGGAAAAAAAAAAAAAAAAATTGAAATAACGTTAACAGTAATAATGTGGAATTTTTTACTTATTTCTTCGGCTTGTTTAATGCTTTCATTATTTTATCGATTTTACTTCGGTGAACCGATCAGCATCGTTAAAAATTCAAAAAACGAATACGACTACATTATTGGTAAATATTAAATTCTTATTGTAACTATACTCGAACGTGGATCCAACATGGGTCACTTCATGCACTTATAGTAGTTTCAGACAATCACACTCAAGTGGCGCTTTTCTAGATAGTTGACTCTACTTTTCACTCAAATAAGTCGCGTATTTTCTTACCGTATTCTCCGACACGATCGCCACTTGCGGTAAAATCCTGTAACAGATCAGATAAATCATTTAATCTCATAAAATCTTACCAATAATATTGAAGTGTCATTTCAAATCTACTAAAGACACAAACTTCGTGCTTAATTGTTTACTATTTTCGAATTTTCCACGTCACATTGGCCAAAAATCATGTACAAATGATCAAATTGTATTGGGATAGAAGCATGTAGAAGTCTCTTATCTTTGATCTCCTTAAATTATTTTGTGATTCCATGACGATTCCATGATCCTTAAGATTTTTCTAATTGTTTTCTATTTTATAGAGTATTGTGATGTGTTGCTCTTCAAACAGTTAAGAGATTACATTTTTTCTCTAATAGTTGAATAAAATTTTTTAATTTTACTTAGATGCATTTCTATTACTAAGTGGCTCAGCTGGGAATTTTTATTACGTAATGGACATACTTCAAGTATACATGAGAGTACCGAAGTGATTTAGGAGGATAATATCTTATGAAGTATGGATTTTTATCCACATAACGTATTCATATAATCCGCTGCTTACACGTGCTTTCAGCGTGCGCAACCAGTCGGCCAGTTTGAAACTCGTGTACTTACTTTACGGATTACTTTTTTCTCTTGATTAATTAAAAAAGGCAATATACAACTTTATTATTGCATACTCTCGTTAATAAAATTGTATTGTAGTCTTAATATTGTTACATATCTATAATATACTTTCCACATAATCAGATGTATATTTCAACAAATGTATTTTTTTTTTTTTCCAATTTGTGGAAAATTTCACAAGGATTTTATAAATTCTGGAATTATTAAGATCAGGAAATAATTTACAAAGTCAAACATCATAACATATAAATGAAGACAAAAAATTCAAATCCAATCTACTCATAAAGAATATTTATTACATTTTTTGTTTTCTTACACCATTTTTTTAGCACACCAAAAGACTTCCTTTTTCTACCTAGTCAGAACATGTTTGATTTTTCAAAAATTAAATTCATATTGAAAACAAAAAATATGCTAAGTTTTTTCGTATGTACGACTTCAAAGTTTATACACTAATCAAAGTTCAAAACGGGGAAGGTGAAAATAATTCAAAATCAGAACACGATAAAATTCAGTATATTAGGTACACATATGATTTTTATGAATCAGAAAATTTTTTCCTTATAGATATAATATTGTCAGGAAACACCAATTGAGATGTGTCAAAAAAAAATCTCTTGTAATCAAAAATTGTGCTTCCGAAATTCATGAATTAAAAGTGCTGGTCGAACCTTGTAACTCAATCCACTTATATCAGCAAAACTGTACGACACGAATTTATTTATAGTAGATGTCAACAGATCCTGCTAGCTTAGACCAATTCGAAGGAGGCGAGATTTATTTTTTGCCTGTTCATGCTCCAATTGATTATGAATATTTCATATAATACTAATATTAATCAATGGCCCATTAATGGAATATTTTGAACTAAGTTGGAGCTGGAACAGCAGGATGTGTGATCGCATCACGACTATCGGAATCGCCGGAAGTATCGGTTCTCCTCGTAGAAGCAGGTGGATATTTTGGATGGTTGTCCTCTATCCCTCTGGCCGCACCTTTGTTACAACTAACTAACACAGACTGGGCCTATGCAACAGAGTCTCAAGAATTTTCCGCGAGGGGACTTCACGATCAAGTATAAGGAGTTATTTCATAGGAAATGGGAAATTCATCGAACATACCCCTCAAGTGCCGTACGATATATAATGGGCATCATTTGTTAAATAGATGAGAAATTTTTTCGAAGAATTTTGGATCTGATAAAATAAAAGGGGAACTTCTATGAAATTATCTCTTTTGAAGATGATATCATTCGTTCTTAAACTAGATCACAAAAAAGCTCTAACCACACAGTAAATTTCAAAAAAGATTTCGAAAATACAACAAATCTGGAATAACAGCCTTGCAGTTTTCACATATTGTGCATGTGAAAGGTTTCTAAAAAGCTTCAGAAAGCTTACTATTAATACGATTTATCTTTAATCCCCATACAGCAAATCATATTTATAAAATATGTATAAAATATTTATAATATAAATTAATTTATCTAATAAATATTTTAGAAATACTTGTGATCTCGTGATATGCTGTATGGGTGATACTGAACCGTGTCAGATACATAAACGTTTTGATGTGTTTCAATTTCGAGTGCAAAATGCAAGATTTTGTTCTTATACTGACAGATGGCTGCCTTTCGCAGAATTATTTTTCACTCAATCCTGCGGACGACAATGATTATTTATTACGTAGTCGTTTTCAAAATTTCATCCGATTATAAAACCAACCCTACCATATAATAGAGGTCTAAGATCTCTACTGTTTAGCAAGATGTAATTTTTTAGACGATTTTCACTTGTGACTGAAGCTTTGAATGCAAATTTGAAGAGGAAAGTCGCAAGGGGTGTGGGCAACGAATGACCCGTTTTGTATAGATCAAATTTTGCTTGATATTGAAATCTGCACTTGACTATAAAATTGGTTTTAATATTAAAACAGAAGCAATTTTGGCCCAGAGGTAAGGGCTTGGGAGGAAGTGGTCAAATAAACTATTTACTTCATTCATATGGTGTACCCGAAGACTACGTCGATTGGCCAGCAGGGTGGTCTTATGCTGACCTCTCACCATATTTTAGACGAGTGGAAAGTATAATGGATGTATCGACAGTATCGGGTGAAGAAAGATTAGCGGCAGCGTTATATGAATCGGAAATGGAAATCGCCCAGAAAAACGTGACATTTCGACTAGCTAGAAATACCCTAAAGAAGGGTACCAGGTGGAGCACTTATCATGCATACTTACACAGAGCCTGGAATCGAAAGAACCTACACATATTAATAAATACTTTAGTAACCAGGGTATGTCCATGACTATCTGAAGGATTTGTTAAGTATTGGCTAGATATTAACTTTTAGAAAATAAAGCCCGATGTTGATTCGGTAAAAAGGTCTATATTTGTTATCCAGGTTCTTTTCGAAAATCTCACTGCCCAAGCTATCGAAGTTCAATATTCAAACGGCGTAATAGGTCAAATAAAAGCTAATAAAGAGATAATTATATGTGGAGGTGCTGTCAACACACCCCAATTGCTACTGTTATCCGGTATCGGACCATCGAAACATCTTCAGGAGCATAACGTGAGCGAAAATACCATAAACTCAAATAATTTGATTTCAGCATTGCAGCCGACGTGAGTGAGACCAATAATTTTTATTAGTATTCTAATTCATGCGAATCTTATCAGCATGGGAAACTACTTTTTCCAGATACCCGTTGTCAAGCATCTTGAAGGCGTGGGAAAAAACCTATACGACCATCTAAATATACCAGTTCACGTGAATCTTGACGCAGCTGTAAGCGTCACTTCGAACAAGTTGATGTCATTAACTGAAATTTTCAAGTACTTCGTTTTTGGCAGTGGTAAATGGGTGGATGAATAATTCCCGCTAATCAAATACGCAAATCTCAAGACATGTTATATTAATGTTTATTTGATCATAGGACTGTTCGCCTCCACCGCGATAGTAGGGACAGGAAGATCAGGTGCTAGTGGATTCGTGTTGTTTGGGATGGGATCAGCCGATGAGACCATACTGAAAGACATAGCTAATTTTCACACTAAGGTAAAGACATTAAATTTATTACAATTTTGATTTTCATTGGATGTATGAGAGTGTGCTGACAGTGATACCCTTTCCGCGGGAATCAGACTTTCAGGGCAATATTTCCATCGTATGCAGACACAAAGCACGAAGGTTTTCTCTACCTATGCAGTTGTTTACAACCTACAAGTCGTGGAAACGTTACTTTGAGATCAAAAAATTACTTAGATTCACCGATGATTAACCCTGGATATCTGGCGACCGGTCATGACATCGTCTGCACCCATGATGGTACGTTTCTTTCTCTATTTGTTATTTAACTATAAAAGCAGATATGGGATAAACTATTGGCATGTAATTCGATGCACTGTTTCGTTACAGCAATCCATTTAGCCTTGAAAACGCTGGAAACAAGATCATTTATTGACTTGGGAGCGGCAGCAAATATTCCAGATCTAGATGAGTGTAACTATTGGCAAAAAAATTATTCAAATCGTGGATTTACGGAGTGTTTGGCAAGGACTGCGGGTCTGACTAGTTATCATCCTGGTGGAACTTGCAAGCTCGGTACAAGACATGACGATACTGCAGTAGTCGACGAATATCTTAGGTGAGTGGAATATCTTAGATAAGCATGGTATTTCGCGTAATTTTTTGTCTTATGCAATACCTAGCCATAATATTGATCCGCTTCTATTTAATAAAGAGTCATCGGCGTCGATAGGCTCAGAATTATGGATGCCAGTGTACTCCCATCCCCCATATCGGGGACACCGAATTCCGTGATAATCGCAATGGCAGAGCGAGCTGCTGACATTATTATGGTGAGCGGATAAAAATGAGCTAAATACTTGTCCTAATGGTTCGATAAAAACGATGTTCTGTTAGATTTGAAAGCATAAAAAGAGAGCAGATTTTTTCTATTGAAGTGATCGCAATTTTGGTATTTGGAAAGTAATTTGGATTAGTGTAAATATGTTTACTACGGGTTTATTTATTAAATTCATAGAGAAGTAAACACATAGAAATAAGTACTCCGCAGAAAAATGCAGTCTTTTATTACTTGGGCACTAATTACGTATACAAATTACCCGAAAGGATTGGCAATTTAAAATGGAACTTTGGTGACAAATTTCAGGAGCCAGGGGTCAGAAGTAGGTCCGAAGAAACGGGATTTTCGCACGAGAACGAGGCTTAGGGTTTTCCGTGACCAGACTCCGTATGGGCCACTTCTGCAAATGAAACTGTAACTATATACTTGAAGTTGTAATAAACTTGAATGTGTAGAGTCTCGATAATGCCAACTCGTACCTACTCTATTCTTGGAGCTATGCTGTACCGTACTCGAAATTCTCACCTGTGTATTTACTAAGGATGAACATTAAGGAAAAGCCACAAGTGACTGAAAAAAACTGCGTGATTCCTGCTACGCGTCTTGTCGTTCTATGCCATCTGGCTCTTTCCCTGGGTAAAACTTCACTCACGGTTACATACAGAAGTGATCCACCAGCCAAACCCTGGAGTACTGGCATCAAAATATTTGTTACCCAGTTGTCTTCCACCTGCCGTACAAGAAACAGTTAAATCATTCGTTGATCACGCGATACATGTACAGATCTAGATAATATTATTCCGTGCCTATACTCAATGGTATGTAACATAAGAAAAAATGTAACTATACAGATACCTATATTATAAATATTATTAATACCAAAATGCTGTTCAATATATTGAAAAAAAAAAATTAAAAATATATAAATAATTAAGAAAATGCAGTCTGGGAATGCCTGTTACTTGATTACCTGTGTCACCATCATCCCAATCCCGATTCCAGCTGATGAACCGCCGGCGAATACAGCAATGGCGATTGCGTGTCGCAGAAATGAATTGGCAGATGTTGCCAGTTCGATACCGAGGCAAAAACCGACGACAAATTTATGCGAAGCCACAGCTGCCACGAGGAGAAGTACCTATACGGTAGAAATACCCAATTTTTTATTTTAATTGTAAGAAATCATTGATGAATGTATGATAAGATATGTTCAGGATTTTTTACGAATGGGATGAAATCCAAATCTCAAAGCGAGAGATTCCTGGAAGCCGTAAACGGGTGAACGATTTCGGACTTACAATGTGTAGACACGTATCAGTTTTGAAATAGGACCATCACTGCCAGAACTCTGCGGTGTTCATATGTTTCACAGTAATACTAATAAATTTGATTCAAAAACTCAGATATAAGACCTGATTTCAAACTTTTGTGATGCCTATCTCATTAATTCTATGATTGTATGTACAAATGATAAAAGCGTTGTACTAAACATATACGCCAAGAAATCGTCGCAATCCTGCCAAATTCGCAGTTCAATATTTTCCCCTTCTGTAGACTCCGGAGAATGGTCAATCCAAAGGTTTCTCTGACTTCGATGATCTATTCATCATAACATATATCATATTTTTTTGTATTTTCTTTATTCTTTCCACAATGATATCATGTAGATAAACGAGGTAGTAAGAATCTCGAGATACCGAACCTAGTTACAAAGAAATGCTAACCTTGGAGGTTTCAGTTTGCAATCCAACGGCAAGCCCTTCCAGAATCGCGTGCAACGTTAAAGCCATTAGCAGGCCTGCCAAACCTGTATTAGTATTCGCACAGGGTTCCGTATGTGCTCCATGGCACAGCAAGGTCCCCTCTTCTTCGCAGCATGGGGCTGGAAAGTTTGGTAGTGGAGCCTGAACTTCAGGGATGCTCCCATAACAGGAATGGGTCCGATCCTGAACGTAAGCAATTTTACTCTTCAGATTCGGCTCGTAGCTGGTGTGATCAATGATGGCACTATGGGAGGCCCTAGGGATGCTGCGGGATGGTGAGACCTGAGAGTCCACTTGAAGATTATTGTAACGTTGATAGTGTTCGGATGAACCCCCTACGCCAGTATGCGAATGACCATATCCATGAGCGACGGGAGCATGGCTATGCCGATGATTTTGTCTGGAAGAAGAGTGACGCTTTCAGTCAATATCACTCATCCCGATCTCTCGAGATGTTTAGTTGAGTGTAAGACTCACATAAGATCGTTTCTAGGGTTTATGCCTGATGGCTGATGGGAATGTAGTTCCGGTGGTGGATCGATGACTTTACCCCACAGAAGATGAACAATCTCATCAACCATGTAGAGTAATAAAAATCCGCTACAAAATACCAGCTCGGCGTGAAGCGGAAGAGACTCTCTAGTTTCGGGAAGCATATGCAGCACTGAGGTCGCAAGTAAGACTCCAGCACCGAAACACAATAAGGAAGACAATAGCAGCTTGCGTTCTGCTCTACGATTTGTAAAACAGCCAGGTAACAATCCGATGATAAAACTTCCCGCGCCTATGGCGACCATGGCCACAATCTTAGCCTCCGACTTGGATAAAGTCATTATTGTAGCCGTAGAATTGTAAGCAGAGATAGTTTAATAACACTGTCACTTAAAAAGGTGCAAAGCAGAACATAAAAACAGTCATTAACGATTCACTAATCAGCTTATGATCATCGACGCAGTAGTGCGATTAATCAAGAGTCACATCTAACGCTAACGTATTGGTCAACTAATCACCTCACAGTTAGATTTTACCAGCAACCTGAGATAGACGAATCGAGTAGTAGGTACTACACTATCAAATGAAACAGATAATCTCACGACACCGTGTAGGAATGACAATATAGACGACCAGTAAATGACGCACAAATAAAAACAGACAAGGTATGTCTATCGAAGATGCACCCTGGCATATTGCTACAATTATTCTTCTCATAAAATGCATTATGGACGTGCCGATCACGTGACTTGCATGATAAATTCAACGATAACGATACGAATGACGATAACGTCTCATAACAGAGTACAGGCTCTTGCAGCTGTTAGATATAAGACGTACAGATAGACATGATGGGAGGGTATGTTATATACACATGCTAGTGATTATTTTCAATGAACACTTGATATCGGTTATTTCATCAAAAAATCTTAATTTCTCTACATATTGTCATTTCCCTAATAGCATGCTTTTTCAAATCTAATCCAAATCTCATGTTTTAATCTTGAAAAAGCCATCCACAATACAATAATGGTCTGCTTCCATTCCTTTTTGTAGATCTTGTATCAAACTCTTTCCGAAACATCCATACGCGGGCATTGCAAATGTATCTTGTTAAATGTCAATGACCATAGTTATTTTTACATAGAAAATTTTGAAACTACTATTTGTTTACCATGAATAAATACTTGATTCACTATATCAAAAACTACCGGTTGTTGTAACAATAAATAAATTTTATTATCTTTAATTAAATTTTTCCCTTAGTGTGGATAAGTTCCACCGATTTCTGTATTACGAGTCTTCATAAGCTGGTCTTTCAAACTGCTTGCGTCTGCATAATGCTACTAAGGTTTGACTATTAAAACCATAAGTTTAAACCATCATTTGATTATTAGAAATATTAATCCTGTTAAGTTAATTGGTTTCAGTATAGGTCGACCGATCCGACCTACTGAAACCAATATTAACTTAACAAGATATTGGTAGATCAAACTTCAAGGAAAATACTACTGACAAATATTAATATCTTGCGTTTCCGTGGAAATTCAAACATTGGAATATTATTCGTACGGAGATAGTAGCCAGATGCTATCAATACTTCAATAGTCTCTTACCTCGAAATCTCAAATTCTGTCTTATACCTATATGCTTTTTCACGAAACCTTTCAATTTTTTTATTGGACAACTCCCACCTACAATTATTTAATGAACAGATCTCGATTCCATTACCGCATTTGGGCATCTAATGATCTAGAATTAATCCTCGAATAACATGTATAAAATACGAATGATCGGTACGCTCTAATCGGCCTTGCGCATTCCTATTATTGCTATTATAGGTCATCTATTTCCGAAAATTCCCCGTTTTTACGGATGAACCTAATTACCGGGGTCCCGTTATATTAATTGAAACTATTACAATCAGTCATGTATTCTGAATCTTGTCAAACAAAATACATACTCAATTGTCTACATCAATGTGAATCAGTTTGATCGCGGGACCATATACCTATGTTCAGTATGACAAATATCGTTTACTTAAAATTCGAGGGACTGATATTTTCGGAGTTGGAAAAGGTCTAATTTAAGTAATTGCAGTATACTTATATTTTATTACGCTGCACCTCCCGCTCATTTCATACCTGAAATAAAGAGTCGTACAGAGGGAAAAGTGAAAAATAACGCAGCAATTGATTATTGTAATAACCGAGAATTTATTGCTGCAGCATCGATACAATATGATTCATCGTCAATATTATGCATACCTATGTATACAATTTGTAAATGTTTTTTTTATTTTCTTGTAACAGATGTATACTCAGTAGGTAGTTCAGTAGTCTCTGCATTTGCTTCCTGGCATCCAGACAAGCAAGGTCGACGTATTTCTATCACGACAATCGTGTTTTGTTAACAAAACCCACATACATACCCTTTGAAGCCACAGAGGCCACTGACCCCATGACAGGTGCTGCTACCAAGGTCAGTGCTCCCCTCCTTTCCTGGATAGTGCCGCCAGTAGGGTGCGAGATGGTATTGCCATCTCGCAGTGGAATTGGTGATTTACTTTTCCCACAAACACGAGCCGGTAGTTCTTACGTTGTCTAATAGATAGCGATCATTTGAAACCACGCGTGCCAATTTTCTAGTCATCGGACGTCGTCGTCTATGGCAAAGTTACAGTGAAAGTACCATGCTTGCATTTGATGTATTTTTACATTTATAATTAAATATTATAACAACGTGCTTAAAGTGCTATTCATTTCAAAAACACGTTGCAGTGCATCCCTAAATAATACCAATAAAATCGTCGAGCTAAATTTTACGACACACTTTACAGAATCAACTGACATACCACTCACCATAACCTACAAATAATAATGGGTAAATTAAACGTAACCATGCTGCGATATTTAAGTCGTGAAGACTTTCGTGTTCTCACAGCTGTAAGTAAACGAAAAAATAGTAAACAAACATGTATAGCATTAACTACAAAAGAACTGTCTTTATTTATACTTTCAAATACTAGCCATAACCTAAATGTTGACCGCTACGATCTTCTGCGTTGTTACTATTTTCATTTTATTTGTTATTTTGCATTTAACATATTTAAAAAGATTCTGCATAGCTAGTTTTGTTCAAAATTTAACGCTCTACAGAAAAGATCTCTTGGTCTTTTTCGATGAATCTAACTGTTTTCAAGTTATTCATACTTATAAACCAAGTTATGCGAACTCTATACTGAAATATCTCGGAAACCCTCATTTGGCCAATGGGGACTTTTAATCAGCATGACTTGAAATGCATCATACTCCAATTTCATGGAATTTGACTGATACCACTTTTACATAAGGACAGATGCGGGGTCTTCTGTTACATAATATCTCCATTTCTTCAATTATTCTAGATTGAGATGGGCATGAAGAATCACGAGCTTGTTCCTGGATCATTAGCTGCCCAAATAGCAAACCTACGCCATGGCGGAGTACACAAATTATTGAAAGAATTATGCAAACATCGTCTGCTAAGCTATGAACGTGGAAAACATTGTAGGCAGCTTTTTTAGGGTCACTATTGTGATCCCAATTTTTTAATCTATAATTCGATGCAACACGTGTATATTTACTCTTATTCCTTTATTTTAGATGACGGTTATCGGCTGACTAATTCCGGATACGACTACCTAGCTTTGAAAGTTCTAGCCACACGTGGAGTCGTTACATCTTTTGGTAATCAAATTGGTACTGGGAAAGAATCTAACATCTATATTGTGGCGGATGAAAAAGGAACTCCTGTCTGTTTAAAGCTTCATAGGCTTGGCCGTACTTGTTTTAGAAACATAAAAGACAAGAGAGATTATCATCAGCATAGAAAATCTATGTCCTGGCTGTATCTTTCTCGGATATCAGCTACTAGAGAGTTTGCTTACATGAAGGCACTCCTGGATCGTGGATTTCCTGTACCAAAGGCTATCGATTTTAACAGACATTGTGTCGTCATGGAACTTATTGAAGGAAAACCGCTGTAAGGTTTTAGATGTTTATACAAATAATTCAAAAATTGATTTCAGATAGCATCAGAAATTAGAATTCATCAAAATTTTAGCGAATTTTGATTCAAGTCAGGGATTTCTTCAAAGCATGTATGAAAAAACAAATTGAAACTCAAATTCAAAGCCTTTAAAAAGTTTAAACATTAAATTTCCTAACTCGCATACGATTTTTATTTTAAAATAACACATAATGTTTGTATAATTTGATTAGACTGAAATTTACATGGAAAAATTGATGCTGTATTTAATATTGTACTAAATAATAATATATTAAATAGGTGTGGTGTCCACGAAGTTGATGACGTGGAAGCTCTGTATCAAGATTTGATGGATTCGATACATCAGCTTGCCAATCACGGTGTCATTCATGCAGACTTCAACGAATTTAATATCATGATAAACACTGAAGGAAAACCGATTATCATTGACTTTCCCCAAATGGTATCAACCCAACATCCAAATGCTGAAATGATGTTCAATAGGGATGTTAACTGTATAAGAGACTTTTTCAAGAGACGTTTTGCATACGAAAGTGAATTTTACCCAACATTCAAGGATATCTTGTGAGTTTATTAGTCAGCCTATCTCTTTTCGAACACAGGTTGAAAATACCATAAAATACCATAAGTTAATACCAAAATAACATAGTTATGCTGCTAACTCTTATAAAAGAGAATTTTAACTACGTAAATTTTTTACATGCGATTATGTTAAGACTATTTCAATACTTGTATGATTAATACAAAATTTTATTTACAGACGGGAAGATTGCGTGGATATAGAGGTAAGAGCAAGTGGATTGACCAAAAAAATGGAAAAGGATTTGCTCATTGAAATGGGAATAGTTGAAGATTCTTCAGAAAATGAGGACAATGATGACGATGATGAAGTAGGAGATGACAATGATAATTTAGAAAATGAAATCGAAAAGTTGAAACTTGAAGTAGAAAAAGTTTCCGAAGAAGATTCCACAAGACTTCCTAGTAACATCCCAGAATCTGATAAAATCAAAACTGAAAAAGTAGATCAAGATACTCAGCCGAAAGATATCAGAGTCCAAAATACAACAAAAAAACAAGATGATGAAGTAGAGAATCTCTTGGATCAACGGAACATTTCAAGAAAACTCAATAAAATTGTGGACGTTAGGATTACCTTAGACAATGATTGTCTTTCAGATAATGAATCTGTTCATAGCCAAGCACTTACAAATTCGCAAAGTATCAGGAGTATATCAACAGCGGCTACAATCGCTCCGGAAGTAATTAAGAAACGTATAAAAAGTTCTTTAGAAAGGAGGGCAAAAAAGGCTCAGTCAAGAAAAATTTTAGCCAAAGGTGAAGCCAGTGCTACAACCAGAGTTCGTAGAGAAAATCGTGATACTATTAAACAATCTACTGGTTCTGGTATATGGGGTGATGAATGACTTCTCAGCATTTTGTTTAGCCCCTAAAGGTCAATCAACGAATGAATCGTTTTTAATTTTATCAAGTACAAAATGAGACGTAGTTAATATAAAGACCCCAGAGACATGTTTACTGACTAATATCCTCGAAATCTTCTTTGAAAGAAACTATAACAAATCCAAAAAACTTTTCTAAGGTTTTCTTTTCTCGAGAGGCGTAAAATCACGGGATTTCCCCATTGAATTTGAAAATTTTATTGTGTTATACCTTAATATCTGTAAATCCTTATTCTTGTGAGCTAATATTCACCAATACATTATAGTAATTTGAGATGGCATGATAGCATAATACTGATATTTACTTTAAATATTATTGCTAGATGTATTACTGCATTTTAATGCTCCAATATTTATGATGTAGGTAATTATGAGTTCTGATACTTTTGAAATGCAATAACGTTATTTGTATTAATTATATGACTGAATTACGTACAAGGCATATTATTATCATTATTCATTCAGATATGGGTATTTCGTCAGCTTTTGCTAGAGAATAGAAGAAATAAAAAAATTTCTCTAGAGTTATCGGAGTTTCATAATTTCTTTGGACTTTGACGTAGAATGAATATTTTTCAAATCTTATCTCCCAGAGTTATCAGAGTTTAGTCTTTTCTTCAACTTTTGACCCAGGCCGAAAGTTGCACAATTGATGTTTTTTCGTCAAATACCAATCTGATATAGGTAATATTTAACAATTGAATGACCAAAAATAAAACTCTAAATGAATACTTATTCGGTCTATGCATTAAGACCGTCATAAAGTGTACTAGCGAACATAAATGTTTATAAAAGAAATAACCGCAAAAAAAAATGAAAAATAAAAAATAGTTCTGCCCTTAGCATTTTCATTTTTAAATAGAACAAACGTGAATCAAAAAACTATTCCATATATTATCGGTCTAGAAAGATATTCAGATATACCTACATAGGTATGATTCTTGTATATTTTAAATTCTTAGATATATACAAATAGTAATTTCAATCTTAAAACTCTGTTGTCATATCATGAATTTCTGTACTTATCTAAAAGTTCAAATTCCAAATGCCACTTGAAAATATATATTTTGTTTTTTCTTATTTTTTAATTGTTTGATATGCAATATCAGTTATATACTAATATCTTTATGCTGTTTTATTACCCTGTTTACAATAACATAATAATATACAAGAGATTTGCTTATGCCACATTCTCAATCCAGTTAGTACTTGGGAGTTATTTTTAAAGAATGTAGTACGTTTTAGAATTCGTATCTTATCAGTAATAAAATGCGAAACCCACAATGTCAAGAATAACCAACAACTACCAAGCTACGAGTGTTCTTTACTCATAGTCAGTGAACTAACATTTGGGTATCTACTCTACTGTTATAATATTTAAATATCAATAGAATTCACATTTCTGAAGATCTTCAATGATCTATATTTTCTAAAAATATTAAACGTTCTTATATTGTCTTATGAAATCTGAGTAATTTGAGATAGCATCAATAAAAAATATCCATAACTATAATTGATCTATAAACCTAATATCTGGGTAGACTCTCGTCAATTCGTGATATAGGTCCCGTGATTCCGAATCAAGGCACATTGCGGGTCATTGATCTTTGACAGAAATGAATCAGTTTTAGTAATTGAAATGATATCTGTTACTGTAATTATAATTGGCAGGCATGTCTCACAGGATTAAATCTGCATCAGGAAAACGTAAAATTTATTAGAGAAGTATAGAAATATAGGTAAACAAATCATACGTCACGTGTATCTATAGGTATAGGTATACATACAACTGTACTACGTATGACGTGTTTATTCTAATTGTTATTATTGCCAAGTTATGCTGCGCAATTTACAGTATGCCATTGATCAGATTATAAATAGAATATCTCCGGGTATGAAGCCCGTCGCAAGAATGTTAAGACCGGATTTATGTAATAGTAATGACACTCCATTAAAAACTCGATTTGATGGATGAAGAATTATAACGCATGTGATTATCACATTTTATATTAGATGATTTTAGGTGGCGTAATACATGTATTGTACCAGTTTGCCACTAATTAATTTTATATCTGCAAGGTCTACAGATAACTGAATCATATAAATCACATAATTGTTTATTTGTTCCTAGTTTACCGGTACCAGTAACAGTTATCAAGACTTTTCCATAACGTAATTGTTATCAACGGATTATTTTTCGATTGCGTAAAAATATTTCCATCTTGAATTACATAATAATTATTAATCCGCAGTAACATATTGTGTAAATTTATGTATCTGTATCTCATTTGACATTCTTCAACTTCGTCTTCATTCTTCGTAACAAAGGTCACCAAAGACCGCATGTTACGTTATCTTAGAATAACGTTTTATTGTTAAACCGGATGAGGGCCCTCTTCAGATCATTGAAAATTATATTTACTTGCCATAAAACAACAGAACAATTAACTTGAACGTATCATTCTAGCATCTTCAACTAGTTTAAAGATAGTTGTATAATATATTCCCGCGTAATTTCAAGATGAAGTGGTGTGTGTTTTTTTTTTGATCTTTGATATCAAGGAAAATTCATCATAGTCGAGAAACGAATGTGACTTTATTACAGATCTGCGCTTATACAGTTATGCACATTCTCATACAATAGACATCTTTCATGAGATATACTTTATTTCATTCGTTGGAACCAACTCAGATATATCTTGTTTTTTCTATTCTTTTTCTCAACTGAGAATTAAATGAGCTAATATTGTACAAACGAAGAGTCCTTAAAGAAATTTACAAAGAGTACAAGTCTATACGTAATGCCAAAGATATTTTCTAAATTCGTTTTTAAACGGGCTAACTTATTACGCAGATTGGAAAAATTATGTTGTTTTATCGATATTTCTATAAACGATTCCTTTTTTGTTTTACACTAGTGATATTCCAAATATCCAGTTTTAATTCAAAGAAGATCAACTTCTGGTGATAGAATACAATACACCTATTTTCCATGCAGAAGATATTCTTCAGTCAACGCATACAGTCGCCGCGCTGTTGCCTTCGCTCTCGTGGCGTCGAATACATGAGCTATTCACGTCCCACTTTTTATAGCTAAAAATGGCTTGCATCTTGTATCAAAATGTTACGGCTAAATACCGAAATAACGCTCTCCCATCTCTTGAAGCAAATACATGTAATGTGTTCCGAAATATGCTGCCAGTGATGCGCGTTTGTGCCCTTGACGTCTTTTCTTTAAACGGCAAAATTTGGCTCCCAACAATCATGCAAAACTATACCTATGTTGATTGTCAGCTGATAGAAAAAGACGCGAATATCCATTTCTCTTGCCGCGCAGATTTGCTACCCCCTCCACGTCAGTGCGCGTTTCGATAATATAATATTTCAGTTCCGTCGCTCTTGATGGTACGGGTCGAGTTCTACCTATTACCTGTGTGCTTGTTGCTGGCATTCGTTTCCTCGTCATATAGTCACATATATCCCAAGTGAAAAAGAGCCGAGATGATCCGTGTACACGTCAGCAGTCGATTGGTAGTAGATGAAAGTCGAGAGTGGTGGAAACGGCAGTTTCAACAGCGTCGATAGCGCTGATAACACCGCATTCATTATAAACCTTCGGCGAGTCAAGCCCAGAATTAAAACTGCGCTTGAAGAAGAATCCGTGCGATCTTTGAAGACTGGAAACGCGATTTGACATCAAGGAAACATGGGGAAAGACAATCTAACGGCGATTCTTTACAAAATCAATGATATACGACTGGTTAGTGATGAACACATATCTAAATATTATACATTTACATTATGTTATATCTCCAGCGTTTATTGATGAACTGAAATTTCAAGGAACTTTCAACTGATCAAATTATCACATATATTTATATTTATTTCTTTGTTTTATTGGATATTTAAAGTCTGATTAATTTGAAACATTTCGCGGAAATGACAATATTATAAATAAATCTTACACATATCATTTATACACAATCAACAATCTAATTAAACTTAGCATTGACCCATATATTATACGGAATCGAGTACGAGTTGATGGTATCGATTTTGAAGCACGTGCGACCGCGCGAATTGAATTACTTGCGATCTGGCAGACACGATGCATGTGCTTCTCCTGCAATACATGAATGTGTTCTAACGAATTTTTCAATATTGTTTTCAAATTCATAGTTTTATATCATTTTATTTAACATTTATATTCATCGCAATCGATCGCATCCATGTAAAATAAGGCATCAATGCAGAATAAGGCATCAGGAGTTCCTTAACTGAATTAGAAAGCAAAAAGTCATATCAAATTAAAAAAAAAAAAAAAATTTTTTAAACTGTCTTTTAATATTCCTGAAATAGAATCTGAAAAATCAGAAATGACATTGCCTGGTCACACCTCTAGAGATCGTCTAATGAATTCCTTTCCATTTCAAAACACGATACTTTATATAAGTTAATTTCATGATCCACCTGTGACGCAAAATAACTAAAATAGTTATTCAGTTAGTGTTTCACAATAACATCAACGCTGGATTCAAACCTGAAGTGGCCCTAGGCTAAAATTCTTATGAGGTCTTTTCTCACTCGCAAAAAATACACGAATGAATTATAATTTACCTATGTGAAATTATATTTTTCAACTATAAAGACTTTAACTAACTCATATATGAAAGCCTGTCAAATTTGATAATAATTATGAAAAACGACTGTCGAAATTTCTTTCAAAAATTATTACACTATGAAACTTTATGGTCTTCACATTTTAAATTTCATTCCGGTTTTTGTGTTTTCCCAAGTGACACATAATGTCATCGAGTGATAAGCCCCGAAGGCCAAAGCTTATCACTTTTAATATGCATATAAAATCCTCAATGATAACAATTTTTACTGCCGCATTACTGTTCTGTTTGTATTTTTGATCCTCTTGAATCTGGAAAACAATTTTTCTCCTCAACAATTTGTAATCATAGTAATCGAAATTTACTCATTTGTAGAAGTTGGGCCTTTCCCGAGGCCCTAAGCTGCGGCTTACTCAGCTTATACATATCAATCCCGCGTTGAATACCAAGTTCAATTTACATAAGTAGCAATTTATCATTATAAACAAGTCCAAGGCTTCCAACCGTTCTATTATCCATAAACTAGGATACATGAGTATATTTCAAAGCAATATATTACATTATTATACCTATGTTTTGTATCGTAATCGTTTTGAGTTGTGACTATGGATTCTTTATTTACTTTACGTTGCAGGAACAAACTGACATTCCAGAGCCCAAAGATGATGGTAAGCTTTTTGTTTGTTATGGACCTTGAATTTTTTTACGCGATTAAGTCGCGGTTGATAACGAAATCGAAAGCCAGAATTATTGATTATCATTGAAAAGTTTGAAGGCTTTCGAATTTAATCCGTCATAAAATTTAACAAATAAATTAATCTGTTTTATTAATTTTTGTCGCAGTATATGTTATAAAATATGGATACTTATATAGGCATTTAAAATATTACGAAATACAAGTTATTGTTTTCTAAATTGTTAGCCTTAATTCGAAAAATTGTTATTGAATTTTCAAGACATAAAAATTCACTCTGGTTCTTCAAAATTAATTTTTCTTTTCGTTTTTTATGGATTTATTCCGTATTCTTATTTTAGACGCGTCTACAAGCAAGGTCAGCCTTATTTTTGATTTTTAAATCCTATTCAGCTTTCAGCAATTGTTTATTCTTATTTATTCTAAGCTATATTTAAAATTGAATGTCACAGTCACTCATAGATCAATCGTCGATATACGATTGACCAATTAGGTATCCACTCAATCGAAATACATATATAACTGAGATCAGTTTAATATAGGCTAAAGTTGATTTCATCAGTATGTGACTATTTGTCTTTATAAAGCAAATCGACAGCAATCGAGAGCACATTATACTTATCATGTATTTTTATCTGCGGCTGTTATAGCTGGCATTGAGATATTATTGAATGATGTAATTAAATTCTGTATTACTATTTCCGTTGGTCATATACAGTTAATTTCTGCAGCTCTGTAATCTGCAAGTCAATGCAAGCAAAATTTATATTGAATAGATATGCGCTTTCTTTCGAAAACTTGACATGTAGAAGGTTTACAAATCCTTACTATAAATATTATACCACTGATCCTAAACCTCTAAACAAGTAAAAATGATAAGTATGTCGATTTTTGTCGTTAGGCTATACCTACCTTCAAAAAAAATTTTTTAATAACCATTATGTTAATTAACAATCACAGCTACCGGAGGAAAAGATTTAATTATTTTACAAATGAATATAGCTAATTCACTTGAGCATAAAAAATTTACGTTTTGACTATACCTACTATAAATTTGTTTGGGCCCGCTGTACTTACAGCCAAAATGTAGAAACCATGAAAAATATCACCGATTTTGGAAAATTTAGGGCCACCTTTTAAGTTTCATCTTTCGATAAATTTTAACTTCTAGTTAAGACCCTCAAACCCAGAAGTTCGATTATCAACTAAAGATAAGAGACTAACTGGAGGTTTACCTATAGATAACAAATTTTATCTAAAGGTTGTACAGCATACCCTTAGAAGAAGAAAGCTGCTACAGATTGAAATATAAATAAATTCTGTATTTAGCACGAAGCATATTCATTTGTAAATTAGATTTTTCACTCGCTGTAACGTATAAAAATCATCTCCGAAATTAGTTGAATATAAGTAAACGCATTTTTCTTATAGGTATAATCTTTATTGTTTATTGAATAATTGTCACAGAGGTACTGCTGGAAATGGGTTGTGTGGGGATATGTGGCTCCGATGTTCACTATCTCGTGAATGGCAGAATAGGTGACTTCATCGTGAACGAGCCAATGATAATCGGTCATGAAGCAGCTGGAATTGTCAGTAAACTTGGGAAAAACGTAAAACATTTAAAGGTATTGCTTGACTGTGTTAATTAATTAACGTTCGCACACAGCGAGAAAGTAATTATTAAATCGATCAATCATGCGTTTAATGATCGAAGACATCACTTAGGCTAAAGTATATTCTTCCTAGCCGAATCGAATTAATTACGCTCACGCCTTGAAATCGTAATTAATTGTAATCCATTACTGCTATATTATTTTTCGAACTATCTTGCATTTGATTGAATCTCAAAACGTTAATTTCCCTATATTTTATCGTCAGAATTTACTAAGTCGAATAAATTTGAA
Organism: Macrophya annulata; assembly: GCA_963924015.1. NCBI lineage: Eukaryota > Metazoa > Arthropoda > Insecta > Hymenoptera > Tenthredinidae > Macrophya > Macrophya annulata. Next base: position 15,712,684 of record OZ001261.1, read on the forward strand.
GATAATTTGTTATAAGATTGATGATAGTAAGTGATCTTAAAGGTGGGTGACCGGGTCGCCATCGAGCCAGGCGTACCTTGTCGTGTTTGCGACTTTTGCAGACAAGGACGTTATAATCTCTGCAAAGAGGTAATCTTTTGTGCAACACCACCTGTACATGGTAATCTTAGACGGTACTACACTCACGCTGCAGATTATTGTTTTAAGTGAGTATTACGAAGTATACAAAAAATTATTTGTTATATAGTCCAGTTTCACATAAACTAGACAAAAAAATTAATATTGATAGTTTCATTTCTCCTGAGTGTTAAGATTTCAAAAACAGACAAATCGTTCAGTCTATAAATACGTTGTTATATTCTAAACGCAAAGGCTACTCTGTCCTACAAACGTCTCTAAGATATAGCGAAAATGGTTTTCTCTGGGTATAGGTATAAGTTTATGATTATTCATCGTAGGTTGCCTGACAACGTATCTCTTGAAGAGGGTGCTCTTCTAGAGCCTCTATCTGTAGGTGTCCATGCCTGCAACCGTGCTGGAATCACTCTGGGATCACAGGTTCTGATCCTTGGATCCGGTCCTATCGGTTTAGTCAGTTTACTGGTCGCGAAAGCACTTGGAGCCACGAAAATTGTAATTACTGGTACGATTGTAATTTATTAGAACATCCTTATAACTACAGAATTTCTTGATATCGATGAGCTGGGTTAAGATTGGGATATTGATTTTTGAAAGAAGATATACAGAAAACAAAAAATTTGTGTCCATTTTGGAGACAGTTATGATTAATCTTTGTTAAATCAAAGGGACATTCGAAGATCGTCGAGATTCTTATCATGTCCTATCTAATCATATAACGAAAAAATTTTAAATAGCAAACGATAACAATTTTCAGACCTCGTTCAGTCCCGACTTGACTTAGCTAAGCAATTGGGTGCCGATGCTACACTTTTGATACAAAAATCCGACGACGAAGCAACCGTGGTTAAGAAAGTTCACGATCTATTTGGCTGTGAACCAGACAAAACCATAGACGCTTCTGGTGCTGAGGCCTCTACCCGGCTCGCTTTACTGGTATGTTGTACATATTGTAAATCATACAGTATTATAACTCCAAAATCATATCGAATTTTTGTTCATGACCAAATTTGAAACTGATTTAAGGCAACTCGATCCGGTGGTGTCGCTGTTCTGGTTGGCATGGGTCCTCCGGAAATAAAGGTCCCTCTTGTACAGGCTTTGGCGCGGGAGATCGACATCAAAGGAGTCTTCCGTTACGTAAATTGGTAAGTTTCTACTTGGACCCCCATAATGTGGATATATAATATCATATTAAAAAATTCATAATCGATATGGTAATAGGGGAACATGGTAAAATATTGTGAACATTCAATCTAATCGCGTGTTTATAAATATTTTTATTGCATCCATGGATATTGAAATAAAAGTGTCGAATCTTGATTGCAGTTATCCCGCTGCCTTGGGGCTCGTTGCGAGTGGAAAGGTTGATGTCAAATCGCTGATTACCCACAACTACAACATTGAAGAAACTGTGGAAGCTTTTGAGACTGCGAAAACGGGCCGTGGTGGTGCAATAAAAGTTATGATTCACTGCAACCGTTCGTGAAATCATATGTTCCTTGGACTTAAGAAAATATAAATAATGCAATTTTGCTTGAGGCAAATTAAATTCTAAAACAGCTCATTCCGTCGCAGTGCACATACATACCTTATATTAAATTTAACTAAACATTATTGCTGTGATAAAACGTGTTAAGTATCAATTGAAAGAGCCTTGTATATCGACAATGTTTTTATTAATAAATTCTATTTTATCAATGTAGATAGAATGAAAGTTATAAAATCATATTAAGTAAACTAACAGGTTTGATCTTAGCATTAAAATAGTCAAACAGATGAAATTATATAAATAAATACCTATGTATGTACTTAAGTTTAAAAAACTTTCGATACCTATCAGTCAATAAATAAATTAACCATCGATTCTTCGTAAATATATATTATGTTCCGGAAATTTAAAAACGTCGTTTTTAAGATTCTGCAAAGCTATTATTATATTGAGCTAAGATTACAGTTATCTATAAATGGCCAAGCCCCAAGATCAGTGTTTGAGGTCGAATATAAACGACATTACCGGAGACTTGGCTGATAATGTTATAATATTTGCTTAGAATAATACAAATTCAGACGAAAACAAAATCTCTGATACAATAGCTAGATTTTTAGTCTGTTTTTTTTTTTTTTTTTTCAATTTATCTTTCTATGTGGCAGTCGTGCCTTGATAAGATTGCCTATAGAGGTTTTGGTCTGACAGTCGCAAACATCTGTACGCCTCATATGCAATCAAATTAAAACTACACAAATGGAATGCGGGTTGCATATAATGAGCCGTACAGATGTTTGCTGCAAGAGTGATTCGTCAATCCGTCCGCAAAATTTTGATGCCATTTAATACCCTGTTGACGTCACCAACCGGGCACGAAGGAATACTTCTACATAGTCAGCTCTCCTCAACTGCTCGGAATTAATTATTTGTCTTTGCAATCGTTTGATCATCGATTATTCGTGAATGATGGACTAATCTGGACATTTGACAGTAATTGGTTGATAAGAGAATTATTTTTTTAGTCAGCCCCCCGATTGTATTACTTTTGATCGATTTTGACGTTAATCGATGTAGAATCTTTTGTTAGTAATTGATAGACCATTTTCTTTGGTATATTATAATTAATTACTTCGTTATTTTCCACTCTCCCTTTTCTGTGACTCGTTATTTCAGGTATTGAATAAGGTAAGTGAATTCCAATGATTGTGAAAAGACACAGCGCAATTTGTCGATTTACAAGAATTTTTAATCGTAAAATCAGATGCGCCTAATGATATGAAATCGCATGGCGGATATTACACGGATGACGTGCGCGTTGCATGTAATAAAGCACCCGATTTTTGCCGCGAAAAATTTCGGCGCACCTCTTCGGATCAGATGTTCTCATACCAGGAGCAATTTTTCGACTCAAAATTCCAAAAACTCTTAATTTCGTAAGCGAATGAGACATGCACAGAGACACATCTATACGAATGCATGCCTGCTGAGACATATGCTCCAGATTTTTCCCGCCAAAAATTTCAGCACACCTCCTCGGGTCAGATGTTTTCCTGATACCAGGAGCAATTTTTCGACTTAAAATTTCAAAAATTCTAAATTTCCTAAGCGAATGAAACATGCACAGAGACACATCTATACGAATGCATGCCTGCTGAGACATATGCTCCAGATTTTTCCCGCCAAAAATTTCAGCACACCTCCTCGGGTCAGATGTTTTCCTGGTACCAGGAGCAATTTTTCGACTTGAAATTTCGAAAATTCTAAATTTCCTAAGCGAATGAAACATACACAGAGACACATCTATACGAATGCATGCCTGCTGAGACATATGCTCCAGATTTTTCCCGCCAAAAATTTCAGCACACCTCCTCGGGTCAGATGTTTTCCTGATACCAGGAGCAATTTTTCGACTCAAAATTCCAAAAACTCTTAATTTCGTAAGCGAATGAGACATGCACAGAGACACATCTCTACGAATGCATGCTCGCCTCGATTTTTCCTGTGTCGTCGAATGAGACGAGGCATCGGAAAGTGCTGTCGAATGAGATTGGGAAAATTTGGAAAGTACGATCGAATGGGACTGGGGAGAATTGGGAAAAAAGGAACTCGTAAATATTTCTTAAAAGTAAGTAATCAAGTCTCTTTATTTGCTTCTTGAGATACAAGTCATCGTTTTATATAAATCACATTTCTATTACATATTACAATAATATACTACCTAATGCAACTATTTTCAAAATGTATATTACATAAAGATTATTATTATTATTATGATATGAAAAGTATCAAAATTAAAATCTACAAAATAATTATATTAAATTATATAAGAAGAATCGATGTGCAATAACAATGCCATTAAAACACCACAAAATAATATTTTTTTCAATGTGTAATTTCTTCAGGTTATAGTATTATGTGGCCGACTACGAACTGATACTGTGCATCTCTGCAGAATACAGTATTATATTGTATTGTTACCATGTAACAATGAATAAATACATATCTGATCGGAGTATTCATAATGAAACTCGTTAACGCAACTCCCACATGAATTCTTTAACGCCACGAGGGCCACTGACCTTGCAAATGTAGGTACAACTTGCTGCAAATATCCGATATTCAACGGATTGAAAATCTTGATTATTCTTCCGGCCTTATATCAACTAACTTGAATGGGATAACTTATAGTTGGCTTTTCTAATTGTATCTCGTCAACGTATCCCCCATGTGAACTCTTTGACGTCACGAGGGCCACTGACCTCAAGACAGGTGCCACTATCGTAGGTCAGTGTTCCTCCTCAACAAGCTGGTGACGCCATCAGGGTATCAAATGGCATCACCATTTCGCAGATGATTTCACGAACTATTTTTACTGCAAACATTTGTACGCCTTATTGTATGCAACTCGTGCGTTAATCATGTGACTGTTGTTCGCCCTAAGAGGTGTCGCTGCCACCATTACGGTGGCTAATTCTCAAACTTTTTTCCAGCATCGAAACTGCAGTTAGTATATTCATGCGATTGTTGACACAAATCGAGGAGCTAAACCTTACGTCAAATCACAAAATATTGACCTGTATCCTGAAAGCAATTTCATCTAGATTTATTGGATGTAGTATAATCTTAAAGAAGTCCAATGTAACAAAATCGTCATCTGTCATGCGTATTTCTAGTGAAAGTGGTGATATCGTGCCAGAACATTTCGACATTCTTCGTTTCTATGATAAGACATTATTGTTCGCCTGGCATGGTAAAAAAATAACGGTGTTTCAGTACGATGATCCAACCGGTGCCTCTAATCCTCGGCTGTTATTAGCCCCAGGGGATATTAAAAATGTACAAAGTTTTGACGAAAGAATTTTTATAACCTGTACCCCATGCGGAGTATATAAATTATCGAAAAATTATCAATTCGCTCCCTTGAGTAGCACTGCAATTGGAATTGGCGCTAGATTCTATCAAGTTATCAGAGTTGAAGACACATATCTTTCTTTATGCGATAAACAAGCAAAAACTTCTAAATTGTTGCTAAAACACGACCTCACAGATGGCGCCACACCACATATCATCGGATTAACAGAAGATAACGTTGATGCTGAATTGATGAGCGTCTTACTGGAAAGACCCGTCGATCAGGATGAATTGTGTATTTTCAGCAGAGGATATGAGATATTTAAAATTACACCAGACGGAGTCAAAATTCTTCACAGCAGCCTTTGTCTGATAACTGATATCGTAGAAGTAAAAAAGAATGACAAAGTCAAATGCTTGTTATTCGTTACGAACCGAATTATGGTGATATTGATGTACGTGAAGAATGAAGAGCTAATTTTCGAAAAAGTTGAATTCAATCATAAAGTAAAAACTGCTAGTGCTTGGTTCGACGAAATTTTGGAAAATGTTGTATGGATCATTCATTCTGATGGCATGAAAACACACAAATGCCGAAAAATTCTGGGCCTACATTCAGTCGACATAACAGAATTGAATGAACGGAACATAACTTCCTTACGTAATTACAATTCCAAAATTCTTGGGCTAGATTCAACTGGAGAATTGGTGCAATTAGACACAAAAATGCAAGAAAATCCAGTTGATAACGGAGACGATGACTTCATTCAATTAAAACCCGAAATGTTAGAAGGAACTAATTCTATCGTTGAAACGATTTGCGAAAGAGTTAAAGAACTGCAATCTTTTGATAGCGAATTGCTCGACCAACAAAATGCCCTGAAAAGAATCAACATGGCTGCTTGTAAACAAGATATTAATCTGATCCCAGAAATGCGAGTACGAAAAATTGCAAATAATACTTTTGTTGAGTGTAAATTTGGGCATGATGTGCCAGAAAAATGTCAACTATCATTATCACTAAAATCTGTCGGTCGAAAAATATTTTCAACTAAAAGAGTTACTGAAAATGAAACTAATATCGCGCTACCGGTACCAAACTCCACAATATTTGAAACTTTGAGTATTGCCATTGACCTAATCACTTTGGCAGACGAAGGATATTCCTGGTGTATAAATAAAAATTTTATCAATGATGAAGGAGATAGTAAATCACAAGTACAGCTTTCGGCTGATAAGATTAATTTCGTCAATTCTAGGCTTGCTGCATTAGAAAATTTAAGAATGGAAGAGAAAATAGACATTGCAAAAGTAAACGCAATAAAAACCATCATAAGAAAAGAATTCAATGTCGTTTGAATTTCATCGACTTCGATGTATGTAGTACATTTTTTTTTTTTTGTTCAAATACATTTGTTTTTATATCATGCGATCAAATAAAGGAGAAAAAAAAGTATACAGATCGATAAGCGATTGCTGTTATTGATAACCACCCCTATTCCTACTAATTGGTTAATTAATTTCCACTCCTATACATATACCTAGTATCGTTCTACTTTCTACTTATTTATACCTATTTCACAGACGAGCTATATAAAAAAAATCGAACTAAAAAACAATACAATATAGATTTTTTTTCTAATACTTCGACAAAAATTACTACTGAAGTAATTTCTAAATCTGTTCCCGCCATCCACCCTCGTATTGTCGTCAGAGGTGCTAAATACATACTATTTATTCCCGTCGAGCAATAAAGCTTTAACTATGTCTAGTCATAACTCTTGAACATTTCTAAACAATAGTAGATCGTAGAGGCGGTTCAAACATTATACACCTTGTTAGAAATCGCGTCAAAACTACGCCTGGTGAACACCCGTGACCCTAAAAATATCTGCCAAACAGACGAATTTTTATGGGACTAACTCCAGTAAAAATCTCGTTATAATGCTGGCGAATATAATTACCGTCGTCTATGAGGAAAGCAGGTATTCATATCATCACAGTCATCCGGTCTCGTGTTAGGAGATGGTCCAACATCCACCTTTTGAAGCTCTAATTATGATGCGGGGGTGTCACTGCGGTCAAATTTTATTTTATTATTTATAAACGCAAAAAAATAACTCAATAATTTTGTCAAAAGCCTATCGCTGATAGACTTCCACCCCTTTTATTCGGTAGGCTAGAAAAATAAACTGTGTTTTTACGTTTGATCGCGGCTTTTTCACTGGCATGACTTTACGATTGGCTAAAATAGATAAAATTTAGTCTAGATTTACTGTTCAACGTCCTAAATTATAATGTCGACTTTACTCCGAATTCACAGAATTTTGTTCGATTATTAACGCTGCTGTCTGTAAAGCCGTACACTGAATTTATTTTTTTTTATCCCACTTGGTAAATGAAAAAAAAAAAGTTATTTCTTAAATGTATGTATGTACTTCTTAAAATACGTATTATTGTTTGCGATAGTAATAATTCAGTTTTTCGATGAATAAATAACAGTCAATTGAATTCACTCAAAAGTAGTCAAATTTCCTTTTTCTTTTTATTTTTGAGTCTCTGATGATTAAATTACATGCAAAAAATCAGCCGAGAAATAAATTTACCAACCCTATGACACCCCCGCAGTCATAGGGAGCTAAAAATATGGGTGTATCTACTGTTGATGGATAAGTTCGGAATTCGTTTAACTACGCTGTAGTATATATATGAGTCAGATTGACGACGGTATTATTCTTTGAACACAGAACCCGCCAGGATGAAACCAACGCAAAGTCGTATAGTTAATCAACGTCACTCAAATTAGTAATTAAACTATTTTCGAAAATATCGAAGGTTACATGTTATTGCGTTTCGTTTTTTTTTTTCTCGAGATGATGTGAATGTGATAATTATTGTGATACTTATTATTAACCGAACCTCAAAAGACTGTATCGTCGATACAATATACGGTCCCTATAAATCAAGTTTTTGAATAACCATTCACATAATTTTTTCACAAATAATTTTACGAAAATTTATTTTTTAGCAATTTAAATATTGTGTTGTTCGTTTTACCTACCATCGAGCAATGCGAAATAAAAATTTGACTCTGAGGATTGGCCTGATCATCTCTATATGCACTAAGTCTGGGCTAGGTTGTGCTCGGACCATCAATGTAAGAAAACTGCAAATTTCAGCCAGCCACACATCGATTCATCGATTCATCAAACTTTCTGCGACTCTGTCGCACGTTACTACTAGTTCAAATTCTTTTCCTATATTTAAGGGTTAGCTGTATACAGTAAACTCACCTGATATCGACTTAGAGCTGAAGGCTTTTGAGTCTTTGTATTTATAGTATCATCCTTATGGTAGCTAAGTAGATACTTAGATATTCATGACTATGTGACTTTATACAACCGTTGTCAATCGTCATTGCCATACCTTTCCGAAGAGACATTAAATCACTATTCAGTCAATGCTAAGGTAAAATCACAATAAAGTACCTTTTTGTTCAATAAATATCTGGATTTAAATATAAACATTACAAATTTGAAGGCAGCATACAATTAATTTGGATATATACAACAAAAATTAATCTACAACTTATAGAGATCGAAATATTATTCCATTTACGGAAACTACTTAATTCGATCATATTTTTATTTCATCTTAATTATAAATGTCTGATAATGCGGTTGATTCTGGAACATCATCAATCCAGTCGCATGACCTCAAATAGATGTCAAACAGTCTCTAAGTTATACCAAGTAGTTATATTAATATTCTGTATTAAATATATTTAATACCTAAATATTATTCAATTAGTTACTTTTTAATTATACTTAGACATGATATGAACAAATCTACAAATTACAATCGCAAAAGTCCCATAAGATGAATAATCTTTCTTTCATATCAGGATCGATCTTGTTTATTATATTTAACTGATCGTGCCAGTAACAAGTACACATTTCATTCAAGTATTTGAATCCTCCATCCATCAGAAAAATTAACTATTTTCTTTCTTACCGTAATAAATTTCCCTTGGCGGGAAACCTGTGAGGATAACTATACATAAAATAATAAATATCTGAGAAATGTTTGTTTTTTATAAAAATCTTACGTGTTTAAAATCTTATTCTCTTAATATATGAATTTGCGTAACAGCTCTCTTCATACCAATCAACCATAACGGTATATTTTCACGTGCAACAAAGAGCAAGTAATAGTTCTTCAGGGCAAGCTGTACGTTATAAACTTTTCATTTATAGAACTTGACCTATCCTCGGATCCGAATGTATCCTGATCCACAGGTCCTTTTCCCCTTTCCATGCGAAATTGCACTTGATTAATAATCGCACTCGCGCTGAAGGGTGAAGCACCCCCTCTGATCATTCGACATTCTCACTTTTTATATACTAAATTTATTCAAGTATTACAAACTTATAATTATACAAAATTCTATTGTCAATAATGTGATTATTTATTTTCTAACACTGATAAACTATGGAAATGTCATTATTTATAATTTGATTTACATTGATTCAAAATATACATATCTTATTGCCAAATATGACAATTTGTATAAAACAATTTGATACTCAAGATCCGTAAATAATTGTTTTTTTTTTTTTGTTTTTTTTTTTTTTGCAGCAATATTTTATCACTTTAGGTTAGCAGGCGATCACCATTTCCTGGCTCGCTCATAGGTAGCTGTATATTTTTGGCTGTAAAGTAAAACGACACAAGTCACATTTCCTACTTTTTTATAGTTATATACAGCTAATTAAATATAAAGTAATTACCCATTTCGATCCATGCATACATACCTATACCTACTTCTCCGATTTCTCGACAATCACCTAGATGATGTAAGTTTCGTAAAATTACCTTAACTTATCTTTATCAAAAAATGTGACTTATGCTAGTTTACAAAGACATAAGAGCGCTGTTGGAACACTCTTTAGAAATAAGTAATAAGGATTGGACATCTGTGCAAAGAATTTTTCGTTTAATTCACAAATGACGAATTGTACCGAATCCTGTAAGCTCAGACAACGAAAATTCACACTGCCTTATCCTGATTGCGCATGCAGTTCACGTAGGTCTAAAAAAGTTAACAGAAGAACGGATTAGCTATAACTTCTCCGAGCTCGGGACTTCAATGATACTTCCTATACTGCAGCTCGAACTTTTCTTTGGGGGTCTGGCACCTGTTCGTATACCACTAGAAATTCTAGGACCTAATCTGTCTTGAAGTACTTCCAGCGATCTTCCACCCTTTCTAGCTCCCGTACCACCGCTAACTCTCTCCCCACTACCGGTACGATCGTTTTTTCCTCTGCTCCATAGCTTGGTAAAACATGCCCGAAAGTTTTCAGAAAAAACACCATAGAGAAGCGGATTCACCACGGTATTTAGCTGCGCAACAACCAATGCCCAAATAAAGTGGTGTGACTTTAGGAAGAAATTTGTATCTTCATTAGGTCGTCGTCCGTCAACGTAGATAAGGAACATCACGATCGTAATTGGCAGCCACATCACCAGGACGGCTACCACATTCAACAGCAGGATACGTACAACTCTTAAGTGTTTGTGCAAGCGAATCTCTTCGTGCTGGGATAGACTACCTGCTCGTCCTTGTCGACCGGATATGGAAACTGTTGAAAGTTTTCTACCAGCCCAAGGCACCAGGGTACCCACCACGGATAGTTCAGAATCTCTTCGTATGTTACCACCTCCATCAACAGCCTGTCAAATCAGAGAAGTGTAAAAGCTTACAAATTACACGGTAATTGTGCAAATAAAATAGAAACACGCTACCGATGTGCACAGATATGTGACCTGTGTATGTATGTACCTAGGGGCCATTCATTAATTACGTAAGGGTCCCCAGGGGGAGGGGGGGGTTAGGAAAATCTATACATATCCTTATCTTGGGGGGGGGGGGGGGGGGGGGGGGGGTAAAACCCATTCTTACGTAATATTTTACAAGTCGAAATTTATTATCAAAAATCTATTTCTATTTCGGATGCTGAATGATTTTCTTCATTCCGTAATGTGCACTTCGATTTACATCTTATTTTACAAGTTTTTATTGTTTATTAAAATTTTAAAATCTTAAGCTTTTACTATAAAATTTATTTTCTTTAAGAGTAATTTAGAACTAGTCGATCATTATTTTAAAAGTGTTATTCGGTTAAAGATTGTTTAACTGATTTATGTTTGTTCACTTTAAGATCATTTAAAAACTTACTTTTAATTATAATGATAATATTCCAAAGACTAGATAGTTATCTAATAATATAAAGATAATCTATATCTGATGGCAATGATAAAGTATAACCTAAATTATCTGCTAAAAGAAAAAATCTTTGATTTACGTCAAACTGTGAGTTTTAGTGTAACTGATCCTTTTCTAACAACGTTTTATTATTCAGAAAAACGAGATTGAATCTTACGTAAGAAGAGGAAGGGGGGGTTCGAGAAATCTTATGTATCCTTACATGGGGGTAGGGGGGGTCAAAAATCGTCAAAATCATCCTTACGTAATTAATGAATGGCCCCCTACGTATAAGCCCATCAGCGAAGTTTAACATGGGCTGCAAGCCACGTGCATGTAGTTTTTATGAACACAAGCTTTGTTGAAAATTTGTGACACGGAGCTACGCAACTAGCACATAACTATAATTATAAGCAGTACATCTCGTGTCTCACAATCAAAGTACAAAAATCTGGTACTTGTGCTAATTATTTGGTATTGTTAAGAAATTGTCTGTGATATCGCGAGCTATCGCTATATGGAGTTAGATGATACAGAGAATGAAATTAACGAAAAGTGAACGTGACAGGACAACCCTATCATCAAGAACTTAACAGTGCAGAATAGACTGCGCGACTTACTCTAATGTATTTATGTGCTTTCTTTGAACAATCTTTATCCGATGATCATGAGGCAGAATTTATACGATTATTCGCGCTGTCACTCCTCGGTAACATTGGTTGTGTGAAAAACACATTTATCACGGACGTGTTAGAGACCGAAGATATACGACGCCGGCGGTACTGATCGAGAAATCTGAGAATACTGATGTGAGATATTGAATCTTTTTATTTGTGATTCTGTCATTTTTTTTTTTTTTTTTAACAATGTCAGCAACATCGCAAATACAGATCCAGCCAGTTGACGGGCAATGTCTGTTTCATTGTGGAATTATACCAAATTGGGCATAATTGATAAATAGCCAATACAGTCGCGCTAGACTGTCGAAAATACATCTTGAAAAATAGTACACTTGGTACTTATTCATAATAAACTGAGACGAATTGAAAAAAAAAAACTTGAGGATAGGGTAATATCGAGTAACTGGGATTCATTCGAATCGAAATTGTCCAATTGCTTCTTCAATCGTTTCAGTTTTCTTAGTATATAGGATTTGTAAATTTACCTGAGCCACGCAGGATACGGCCCATCTGTTCCTTGTATCCAATATTCTCTGGAATATTCGTTGATAATGATAAACCAGTAGTCCCATCGGCAAAAGACAAGCCACTATTATTATGGGTATCGTAAAGCATAAAGAGACGTTGATAGACTCGCTTTTCGGAAATATAAGGGTGCAAATGATGTCTCCGTTTACATTCTGCGGATCATAAATTCACAAAAGCTATCAACAAATTATTATTATTATATCACATGGTTATACATGCATATTATACCGCCAAATTCGGACTTACCTTAGGTCTAAACCAGAAGGCAGCTGGCAAAAATAATGACGCACCGATTATCCAAGTGATCAAAGCTGCTACAACGACTCTGGGACCAGTTAGTGCACTTCTGTATGGTGCAACGGCTAAGCACCTATGCCGATCCACTGATATTAAAGTTAAAGTCCATAGTAGCACAAAACCACAAACGAACTGAAACATAACAGAAAAATAATCTATGAGTGATCCAGATCATGATTATAGATTCAACGTAAATTTTCTTAATCGTTTTTATTCCCAAAAAACTTTTTACTAAGTTCTGTTCAAAACTGTCTGGGTTGTTGCCCTATTGGATCTTTGTTCATTAACCATTCCATTTGTGCCTGCTGCAAAATGCTGCCGAAATAACGGGTGTGAAATTTCTAACTTCAGTCTTTGTACCTATCTATTTATTTTTTTTTTTTTTTCTTCTAGTTTTTTGTGTGTGTTTTTCGATTGCGTGTAAGACTTTTCTAGACAGTATCAAACATATTTTTATATGAGTTATTTCACGAGTTTTTTTGCTAAGATTTTTTCGGACCCTGTAGGTACAGACGAATTCGTATCGTACAGTAAATGAAGATTCGTTCTGGTGACGAAAATTTATTGCATAATAAATAAAGCAGAAAGATATACCGCAATAATATTTTCATACCAAAAATCGCAAATTTTCGAAAAGACATGAGATGAGCTAATGTTTTTACGATTGCAAAAACGAACGAGACGATCCCTGCAAAGTGTAAAGCACCTCTAGTCAGATTAGTACAAACGCGTTATCGATGTGCATACCTATGTGCGTATTTACACATACATCGTAGCAAACTATTTGATGTTTCTAGCACCGCGGCGTGAGCTGCTCTCTCTCATTGTCAGCGTTTTTGCTCATCGGCCATTAGCCCCACAAACCAAGCTAAGCTTAACGAAGAAATAATTAGACAAAGAGACTCTATAGTCACCGTGATCACCGTTGTGCAAAATTGTGATAAAACTAATTTAGATGGGATATTAATCATGGGCCAAAGAATATCAGAAACACTTATCGACAGGTTTGACAGTGGATCCTGTTGTTTGCGAAAGTGTTCACTCAAAATCAGAACTTTCATGCCACAACACGGTGTAGGTACCAGCCGCGATATTGAAATAGTCTAGACTGTAGATTCGTATCTGCATGGGTGTTGAATCAATTTAGCATCGCTGACTTTTTTTTTTACATCAATAAACTTTGTCTTTATCGAGCGAAGTTTTCTTTCATTATATATTTTCGTTTTTATTTTCCTTTTACAGCGTTCCAGAATTTTTCTCTTCCGTAAGAAATTTACGATGTAAAGTAAAAGAAATTTCACACCAATTCATTGGTGGCGAAATTTCACAACCCCGTTGCCAAGACTTATCATTTTATATTGTTATAAAATAATAAAAAGCTGTAACGTTAGGTGTGGAAACACTATTGCACCATGGATACGCGGGATGTAGCCCGGAAACGCGATTAACTTATCGCTAGAAAATAGGACCGCTATAATTTAATCAAACCTGCTAGCTAACTTACTCCGCAGTTGGGAGTTTTGCTGTTTACATGATTCAAAAGACTTAAAAACAAAAAAAAATCTCGTGAAATGACGGCAAACAATATCGCGGTCATGTCTCGTTTCCGCAACATACCGATATTGCGTACATACATAAAAAAAACAGCTGTATAACATTAACTTCTAACAAACAATGTAGGTTTGGCTCGTCAATATCATATGAAACTTATTTCTTTTCTGTAGTTCATTCAAGTCTTATGATTCGGTCTGGCTAACCACAATTGATCCACCACCAACTGACCACAGCCATGTTACCAATTTGCCAGGTGTTGGCATATAGCATAGCTAACTCCAGTATTTAGTAATCAATATGTACGATTTTAGCTGATTGTAATTATACTTCGAAATAGGTATAGTAAGTGTTTGGTTCTACGAACGGGTTCCGTAATCTTTTAGCAATTGCCAAACCACCGATAAAAATTAACACATACCTATATCGTACATTTACCAGATTCTGTTTTAGATGGACTTTAATAGTTGCACACACGTTGAATCCGCATACGTGCAGTCGATGTTTGTGTTCGTAAGAAATTTTACGATTCTCTTTTAGAATTGAGCTAGACTTTCTAACCCCTCGCGTTTTCATTTCGTATAGTCTTTTTTTCTTTTGTTTTCTTTTTTTTTTTTTTTTTTTTTCGTGTTTTTCGTGTTTTTCTTTTGAAACAAAGTTCAAAGTGATGAGATGAACCGAGATGCGTCAATGTTCGTCTGTAAATACGTGTTGCTCCGAGCACAAACAACCCGCGAGATAAAAGACCGAGCACAGATTTTTAGGCAAAAAGAAATTTTTAGCGATTCTACGGCACGTGAAAGGTATGCAATGATGGACTCTTCGGTATACGATTGGTTTATCGCGATAAACGAGGCCCTCGAAGCTCTTACTATGATAATTCCACCAGCGATTGCTCCTTCACTACGAGATTGCGACGAGGAATTCGTATTTAAAGCGATGGAGTCGTGAGTAACTCGATTCAAGAGGAGAGCATCATATCAGTCAATAACATGTCGTACAATTGATGTAGGAAATGAGTTACAAGAACGTATTTCAATATCAAAATGATAGATACTATCATTTTAAATTTTGATCCTATTTTGATGTATGTACGCAATACAAACCGCGAACGAGATGCGAATACTACATATCGAGCCAATGTTCATTGTGCAAAGGAACTACATAGCCACTGAGCTACCTGTAGCTCAAGTTGAAAAGTTAATGCTCCTTCTTGACTGACCGACAATGAGATTATCGGAATTTTAGTTGTAACAAAAGTACAGAATCTCGTTTTGCTCTATTCAAAAATTCCGAAACAGAAGATAACGAGACACGTTGAAATCTGAAACAACAAATTATTATTCGTAAAGTAATATAAGTCGCCGACGAGGTTGTCGAATTGGCTACTCGTACGTAAAAGCTGTGTATTCAAGTTTATATTTAGTTTTGAGCAAAAAATAATAAACTTTTCTTCTATTGTTCTATATGCATCACAGAACCCCACAAGAGCACCCTATCGAGGGGAGAACGATCGAGGTGTTCGTCTAGGTCATTCCCCTATTCCCCACCAGTTTTAAACTTCGATTTATTGGTCAATGCTCCGATATGCATGGTGTATACCACAGAAATGATACCAGACAGAAAGATATTTCTGAACTTGAATGACCCTGCTTTTCCAGGGTGGATATATGAAAGGAAAAACGCACCTGTGGTAAAATACAATTTTTGTCGTTTGCGGTGTAAAGCATCTCTGCTTTCTAGAAGTTTTTTTGTTTTTTTTTCTTTTCTTTTCTTTTTGTTTCTAATTTTTTCTGAGTACCTATAGGCTGTGTATAAAAACAAAACAATTATAATTTCGACGAAACAAAAGTTCTATTTAACTACGTATAACAATCTTTATACCTGAATAGACTTATAAACAGTGTCATGTACCCAACGTGGGTCCATTGACCGCAAAATTTTTCTACTATTACTATTTCGTACAATAAATCAACGTTTCTTAGATTAAAAAATGCAGAATAGTTTTAATTCGTAAATTATGACCAGTTACAATTATTAACCACGTTTATTTCATAGTTTGTTGATTAAACAATCCGATTCTATTTGCCGAGAGTTACTGATTATACAACTAACTGCTAAAGGTACTTAACTGATCAACAACGGTAAAATTTTTTGAATTTTATTGGTGCTTTGGATAAGTTATAGGTACTTAATTGTGATGACTTTATAAGATATTGATGACGCACATGGGGTAAATACTACAGATGCGTTCTTCAACTGCGTAAAAATGTATAATTCATGGCAATAATATACCCCATAACGTCTCTCTTCGCGTGAATTATGACTTGTAAATGAACAATGAAAAAATTTATTTGAATAATTCGTAGACGTATCTAAAGTGGCGCCGAATATTAAAGGAGATGTTTGTGAAATCACCCCCATTACCTCTGAAGACTCGTACTCTCATACGGTAGTTACGTTGGAAATATACAACTTTTAAAATATAGAATGCAAATCTAAAGTTCGAAAGAAATAAAATGAACTCTATTTTCTCTATGAGGATGTACTCACCTGCGAATAGGGTAATAGTCTGCAAACGGTTTCTCCGAGTCGCCAGGTCTGCGTGAGCCTGGTATACGCAACAGCGGGTACACCGAGGGCGAAAAGAAGATCAGCTGCAGCGAGGTTGACTAGACAGAGATTTGTAGGAGTTTGCATCTCTTTATAGCGTAAAACGCAAGCTGCGATACCCAGATTAGCGCCCACAGCAATGACAAAAGTCACTGCTAAGATAACCACCTGAAATCAAGGAACGAACTCGATAAATGTAAATGTGATTGTGTGCACAGATCTTTACGAAAATTTCGAATTAGAGAGAAGTTATCTCCCGGCGGTTTAAAGGATTATCAATTCGCAACTCCGTGATATTATCTTGTAGGGAATTTTAACAAAATATCTGGATTGTTTATAAAAACAATTACGAAAGAATACAAGAGATTGAGAGATGAATTTATTTTTCAATATGATCAATGAGTACCAATCGAGGTACTAATTGCCCAGAAATAACTTTCTTCTATCAATGAATAGGTTGTACAGCGATAAATTAATGACTACTGAATAGATGATACGCAATTAAGAAGATTTTTGTTAGTTGTCTGTTTTTTTTTTTTTAATACGAAAAATAATATCGTAATACAAAATCAAAAAAATAAAAACCTTTGAGTCCATATCGGAATACTCAGCGAATTAACAATATCCTTGTATGATAATACCAAAAACGTGTGTAATTTACCAAAAGATTAATCTAGGCTTAGCCTTAGGGGCATCGTGACTCGAGAAGAAGCGTGACCAAACAAATTTATAATAAAAATTAAAAAAGAAAGAAAAAAAAACATACGATGATAAATACCCAACAAAATGTGATAACGGTCAGATTAAAAATACGAAAACAAATGTACAAACAACATATGCTTGAAACAATGCGGGGTCAATTATCAAAGCGCGTATATCGTGTAATTTGTTTCTATTTTTTTCTCTGCTGAATGCTTCATTTATTCCACATATAATTTTCTTTCAGGTTTTATTAATTTTTTAATTTAATAAAATGTTTGAAAACTGAAACATCGAATGGAATTGTCATTTCTCCATTTTTACTGAAATTAAGGCTATATTTACTATATGAAGGAGTAAAAAATATTGATGTGCATAAATATTCTCTTTGATTAACTGGATGGTTAGAAATTAAATTGGGACTGTTGTACTTGTTCCAAAAGTTCAATTATCTAAACGACTGTTGCCCGAGGGATTCCCACAGAACTTCATCACTCCTGTGAAGATCCTTCTTGCAACAATCATTTAGATAATTCAGCTTTCGCAATAAAGTACAACGGTCCTAATTAGCATTTTAATCATTCAGTTAAACAGAATAAACTTATGAACTTCAGCTTTTTTGTGTTTGAAAAATATCCTCCGGACTCCCGATTCGTCACATCATTTGGCTTTTAACACGAATGGACTAAATCAAAAAAGATATCTGGCACATACTAATTACAAATTAAATCATACCTATCAATAATTTACATTGGCATATATAATAATTAAATTTTCATTAGCTTATGAACGAAAGACTCACCTCAACACCGCTCGCTCCTCTTCGATCACCAAACTGACTGTAGTAGGTGAAGAAATATCTCGGACCCCACTCGGCATCGTCACCCGCAAGATAGGATGTATTCATTTTTCTTAAATTTATATTATCTGAAGGTATAACTTGACTTCAACTAATCGTCAAATTTCGATCTCCAATATCTCGTTAGTAGCCATGATTTTTTATATTTATACACACATTTTTCGTTACACTGAAGAGATTCATAGTCACTCAATGACTGTCACAATTCGTCTGATAAATATTGCTCGTGATTTCTCTCCTATTTCCGTAAAGCTTAATATTCATTACCCGTCAAAACACAGTTTTCGAAAAGTTTCCTTACAGCTAATGCCTCATGTGGTTATATACTCGCAATCCAAATGGGAATAAGCTACGGTATGATACAAGAAAGTCTCAACGTATATGCCCGGAGGTTAAAAAATAACAGAATATTTTGACTTCCAACGAAAAGTAATATTTGTGCTATTAATACATAAAATGTTTTCACAACCTAAGACTGTAATCTATCAAATGGTTGAATGCTTGGAAGTTCTTATCGATTACGTCCACGGGTCTACACTGCATCAGCTCTATTAGCATCGTCTTCTGGCATCATCTGAAACAAAGTACGACTAAGGTTAAACAGGTGATTAACAATAATTCATATTCATTAATTAGGTGATCATGTTCCACATTTTGAATACATATGTAGTCATATCTATACAAAAAATCGTTGCAATGGAACCTCAATTTTGTTCTTTGCTTATAAGCAACGTGGACAAAATCTCAAGAATTTATACAGCTATGCAAAATTTCGCACAATATTAAAAAGTGAATTTTCTTTTCTGGTATATACAAAATATGGGAGAATCGTGGCCAAAAAACTCTCCATTTCGAGGCTTATTTTAGTTCTGATGTGACAGAAAAAGGGCAACATATTCACGGAGCAATCGTATAAAGTTTAGCCGAAAGACATTGAGGTCCTACTGTATAGCTTTCTATCAAAAATATTTTAGGGGTGGATAGAACAAGGGCCTAAGTTAACTTAGGCATGCGACGATAGCATTCCACTCTTCCCTCATCCCTTCAGTTCTGCTTTGAAAGAAAATCCGGACGGGTCAATAATGAAAATAAATTTTAGAGGGTGCAGGCGTAAGTATACCTACGAGTATGTTCTGGGTATGAAAGTCTAGAAATGAGACTTCGAAGCTTGGCAATTTCTGACAGTGTAGTACAATTTAAGCCAATGCTTCGATTTTCCACCAAAAGAGTATTAATACGACAGGGTTAAATTTCGAAATCGCTATATGCATTAATTATCGAAAAGGGTAGCGGAAGATAAAAATAGGTAAGAATGAAGGAAAAACAAAATTTAGAAAGTGCTACAATCTGGCGAACACATGGCCGAAGAGACTTTTTCAAAATTGAATACATAATTACGGTGTGGGTTTAAAAGACATTTTAGTACGAGACTCGAGGCGTCAATCCGTAAGAAAATGTGGAAGTATATCAGGGGAAAAAAGTGTCATGACGGTTAATAAAATTGAATAAGAGGAAATCTATAACAAGTGTCTTATACACATAGATGTGATAAATTTAGTCATTTACCTATATCTTAAAAAACTTTCTATTTTCCCATGGGTCGACGGACGGAGACAGCTGCTCACTCTCATGTATATATACCTATACATGCATATATGTATACATAATACATAGAACTTGATATTATGTGTACATACATGTATACAAAAGACTATTGAAGATATAGCTTTACGAGAGCTTTATTAAGTCCATCCCACGTTATGGCGATCGCGAATTCGTGCGGTCGTATAAAGCAGCCGTATCACAATAACGACTGCGCAAGGTCTAAACGACCGACTTGTGGGTGTTCATTACATTAAATGGTACCAATAGTGCTAGAGACTAGTAAAACCCTATAATCGATCACCATGTCTCAAAGTTAAATTAATTCTAATACGATATGAGTACGGTGTGGCCATTGTCCGACAATTATAGGGCTCTTGTGCGTTTATAACAAGCTTTTGCAACGTTTTCCAGCAATGTGTTTACCAATAAAATTCTTTAAGATACGCTTACATACGTGCTGAGGATAAATTCAAAATTAAAACGGTTATAAACTCTGTATAATGATTTTTTTGAAGATCATAGAGCAAGAGTAGAATCAAAAGTAGTAGTAAAATTAATACTTAATAATGTATAACTCTGAAACAGTTAGTAATCTTAATGAAAAAAAAAATACAGGGAGTTATATCTGATATAACAGTACGAGAGTCTGATAGAGTTTAGGCGAAATTGGGAAAGCTGATAGTACCAGGCTACGTAAAAACTGATGTAAATCATCATAAGTAATAAAAAAAATAATTAAGTACGCGTCGTCAGAGCTTCTAGTCAAATATTTTTGAGTGATTGCTGTAAACAAAGAAAAAAGTATATGCCACAGCGCGATGTGTAATGAATTTGTCATCAGCCGAGACTCCGGAGTACAATTGTCATACGAGCGGTAGACAATGGATGGGTGCTAAGAGGGATGAAAAAAGCACAGATTATCTGCAGACGGTTTAGAGTTAGTTTCGTGATTCTATAGTATATGGCGTATAACCCTACCTTCTGTAGAACTTTGAGACTATTGACCTCGCTATTGACAATGGAAGTTGCCCTGCAGATTCTGGCCAGACTAAGGGGAAATCAGAGACCTAATACTGAATTCATTGGTATTTATACAGAATGGAGAAAAAAATAAACGACCCTGGTTTTCAAACATAAATAAAATGCGAACATGTGGGACATTCAATCAATTTTTTTTTCCTTTTTTTTTTTATAGAATTTAGAGTTCTTTAGTAGAATTAGAGGACTTTTTGCTAGGGATCTTGAAATTGAAGAAGTTTATGTTAATCACGGAGAATTGAGTTTCTCATGAATGAGTTTTTAAAAATTTACTGCTGTTTTTTCACGACAGATATGTGATCATGATTTCTTATTCACAGGTATTTATTTGTAAGATATATTGGGATATTAATAATATTAGTAATTAGGATATAGATGATGTGTATGTATGGCCATATAAGTATAAGTGTTTGAATTTGCGGAAAGATTTTCGACCCGTATGTGAGGATTGACAATTATAGAATGACTGAAGATTTTGGAATAGAAAGAAAGCAAAGAATGAATAGAGGGTCGACGAATACCAGACGTTGGTCATAAATCGTAAGAGTATAGAGAAAGAGAGAAAGTTGTTGAAAAGAGAAAAGCAATACTTGAAAAGTAGAAAAAACTTTTACGGCTTATGGAAAAAAGGGCCTGGCGAATGTTGCCTAAAACACGTGGTGGCTAGATTTTGAGAGTCTGTACCCAAATAGGCAGGCTAGACGCATCCCTTTGGTTCTGTAGATTATACCTATATAGCGTTGGATAAAAACACAATACTGAGAAGTGACTCAAAATTATTTTCAAACAAAAAAACTTGCTCTTTTAAAAAAGTACTCTGACTCAATAATAAGTCGAATTCAAAATTTTTACGATGAGGAATGGCCATTCTGTAGTCACGCATAAGTATGGATGATATACGGGGGTGATAACGGTTATGACTTTACGACAATTTAAAAATTATTGACTACCCCCGTTAAATAATAATACCCAAAATCAGAATAAAGCGTATGATTCAAGCTAAGCATTCTGTTTTATTACCCAATTTCATTTGGGCAGCAGCACGTTTAGATGATAATTTACAAGTGCTTGATGTTCTTTTGCGTCATGTTCAGAGCATGAGCCAATGGTCATTTCGCATTTAATCAACTCACGTTCAAATGGTTTTGCGTACCCTGGTGCCAAACTGCTGATTCCTATCTTCTAGTTGTGAATGAATAAAAAATTGATGCCTAGTTTTTTTTCTCAAACCTGAATGACAATCAGTATATAACACATATACTCTAACGATACATATATGCATATTCAAATCACTGCCACGCCATTATTGGATGAGAATTTAACACTTTTTGCAATTCAGTAACTGCTCAGCAATTTTTTCATCCGTTAAAGCATTAATTTTGTTTTCGTTCGATAAAAATGTGAATAAATTTCCCAGATGAAGGTCCTTTTTGTGCTTCAAACGTTAAAATTATGGAGTCTAATTTCAAACTGAACTAGTAGCGAAAAATCCATTTCTAGAATATGATACTATATAGTTTTTTTTAAATATTTTTCACAGATCCAATGATAGAATCGATGAAGCAACACACATCGAGAAAAGGTTATTCACGTGGTAATTAACAATTGACAATGCACAGGTCAAACCGATTACTGTTTACGATCTGCTTTGAGATGTGAGAAATCCCAGACATCGCCATCTGCTTCAGAAATTGTGAATTCGTTCTCATCATTGGGGATAACAATTCTTCTCTTGGTCCCTTTCTTAGATAGATTCAAACACAACCTGCCACCGTCCAACAATTCACCAAAATCCTATATAACGGGCCTCTATATGTGGAATAATAGACAATAATACGATCTGATGGATATCGAAAGTTAGTCTTCTCTCCTAGTAAGGATAAAATATGGATGGATACACACATTGCTTTCCCAGCGTGCAAGCTGACTCCTGCATAGGTATAATACTCTTTCATCACTCTATAATATCCAATCTTCTGTATTGATATGAAAAACATCACGACGTATATCCTTCCCTACTTAATCGTAGCTTATTGCGACGCTGAAGCCTCGTTAGCGTGGTTCATCACTAATTAGCTTACACTACTATCTTTTCCAGTTGGTGTACTTTACGAGTGTCAATCTCATGGGCGCCTTGACATTGACCAGATATTCCTATATCGTAGAGCCTGTGGTTGATGGTGTTTGACGTCGCCCACGCGCTACCAATACGTATATATAGGTAGGTATATATAGATGAATATATTTTCATATAGGTACCAAAAAGAATATATCATGACCACGACCATAAAACCAAGTTTTATGCTATCTTTGGAACTTTTGATGTCGTATACTTTATCATAATCCTCAGTTGCTAGTTATGGTCTTTGCTATGGACTCTTTACACATCTGTTTCAACCTCGCAGATAACCCAGCCGATTTATACTAGCTTATTGCACTGTCCTGTTGGAAAGGAAATATGCCCATAGTCATACCTACAGACTTATCAGTCACATCACTCAGAGCACCGTTATGGACAGAAAACGATAGTATATTTATCTTTTCAAGACTTCTCGATCATTACATGACGGAATAAGGACGATCGACCTCTTGCCAAGAAGCTATCGTATTCTAATTATGGAATACATAGGTACGCACTTAGATTACCCAAAAATGTATCTGACCAGTGATCAGTGTTGACAAATTGGTCTGCTATCACATGAAGTGGATTTTTTAACTTATCACCAACTGGATCTTACGCTTCAGGAACTAGTCCGAATAATAACGTAAAGTTTTCTATTTGGTTCACGTGGCAAGTCCTGGATTATGTCTTTCTTGTTTTGGCATCGAATCAGCCGTCACATATCGGCGGTAAAACAGGATGAACGAGAGATGGACAAAGTGAAACGAAGAAACATAAGACGTAAAACCACCCAACGAATTTTATTGTCGTTTTTACGCTAGTTAACTTTATTTTAATGATCAGAAGACAGCTGCCCTATTCAACGGAATACCCACGTCTATTTTTCGGCAGTTATACAAATACGCATATGCGTCCTACACATTATATACATACGTATACGATTGTGCATTTATTTATTTGTTTTTTTTTTTATTTTTATTTTTTTTATCTTACCGATCTATGTAAATCAACAGCTATTATATAGTTTCATTATTGAGGCCAAACTGTTATAAAAATTAAATCCTCGAATTACGCAAACTATAAAAACCAAAGGAAACCAAAATCGGTATTATATCTTTCGAAATTACGTCAATGTGTGGTATTTTTTCTGAGAAACAACTAATTATGTATATTAGGCTTATCATCAATGCATATATGGTCTTACTGCCACCACAATAATATATACAATAAGTATATTCTCCTCCAACATCACGTTCAACGCAGTTATTATCCTGATGAAATTGCTTACTAAGGCTTGCCCATATCATAATCACACTTATTATTAGAAAAGTAAGCATTAAGTACGTGCGTAGCCATATAAAACATGTGTTTCGGTATTGGACAAACTGAAGGGTCTGCTTATTGTTAGCTGTTTTAGGAGCCATATTAAAACTATCAAAACAAAAATTCTCATTCATTTGTATTATCGGAGATCAAAAGCTGACTGGTTGTTATTGACAGACAGGTTAACAGACAGTCTAGCACTATATACATTAAAGTCTATCCGTAGATATCTATCACGTGACACTATAAGTTTTAATTCGTATTAAGAGCTGTCTGAAATCGTCGATCTAAAGATCTATAGCTTTCATTTATGCATCACTACGAAACAGTCAACTGAATGTATAATGAATTTACCCAACACTATAATCGGTGTTAGATTACCTTTTAAACGAAATATTGCCTCCAATTAAGAAAATTGTTCGCGTTTTTATATACATACACACGAATTTGCATACGTTGTGTATATATTAACTCGTTTTGTATAAGACGATCAACAATAATTTTAAAGAGCGTTTTAAAGATTAATCATATCGATAAGAGATTGAGTAGGTACTACGAAAAATAGCACCTCTTAGAGTACCGGAAGTGTTAATTAATAGCCAACCAATTAGACGCGATAAGTACAAGCGATAAAAAATATCTCAATTTATGCAATGTTTATACATTCCAATTTCAACCACATTTAGCCTGACATGTAGGTGTTTAATTATTTTATGCAACTAATTATTGCTTGTTTAGTTCCATCAGATATCAGCCGATATAAATCAGAATAGTAACGTTTGGGCATTAATTAACCTTTGAAAGTGTTCTATTACACAGATGGTGAACATCGTCAAGAAACTCTCAGGCACATCATGGGGCAATATTTCATTCTTTTTGGATATAAACCTGAGTTACTGATAGGCTTATAAACGAAATAAAAATAGTCTAGCTAAATGTTGATCAAAAAAAAAAAAAAAACTCTTTCATTACTCCGCGATTTGGGTCAGAGGCGATTCCCCTGTATATGACCAAATCCTTCAAGATACATATAATACATATAAAGTCAGGATTGTACAGTAACAACGAACGATTTACAAGCCTAACTCCGTTAACATATATAAATTGTCATGTTTATCACAGGAGGATGTTGACGCAGTTACTCTAAACACGCGAAGTCTATAAAAAGAGGTTATATGGAACGTGTCGGCTCTCGCACGTATCAGTTCTAATTCTAGCCAATTAAAGTCTCGTTGTGACAACTATGAATGCCGAATAAATGCGAAGTGATTAAGCTAGATTAAGCAATAATTTTTTGTTTGACTACGACTATAGCGCCAATCGTTATGCCCTCGTGGATCAGCCGAGGACCACATATGCGTACCGAATTGTAACGACCATGTATGTATATCTAATGTGCGTATCTAAAATACTATTTAGAAATAAATAATTATTATAGCAATACGCTTTTTCTATAAATACACTATGCGTTATTTTAGTTATACCTATCTGACACTGGTATTTTCTTCCAGATTTAACGGTGATATCACACCTTCATAGCCTATGGCCTATGGGGTACACCGTTTACACTTGCGCAAGCTCAAGCCTTCATTCTTTATAATTTATAATACCTACCAAACCAAATATTATCGAAAACTATCGATTATTAAAAATTAATTCCAAATCCGGAATAAAAAATTATCTAGATCACAGCGCGATCGTTGATTTTCCGATTCTCTTGTTAGGATTAATGGGACCATCAAATATTATTCTCTACTCTATTTTCTTCAAGCTCAAGTTTATATCTGTTAATTCAATTTCAATTACAAAAATGAAAAAATAGATTACAAATTACTGCAATATAGTTTAAAATTATAATACAACTTCATCATGACATTTTCAAGTTCTGACGGATTCATCATTTAGCTTTGTAATCACTAGTTCTGTACATTGCGGACTATTTCAGGACTATTCGTTAGTATAGAGACTGTGACATCATTGACCGACATCATTTCGATGACTCGGTCGTTGTTGACTCGGCTTATCATCCGTATTTAAACTGAACAATTCTAATTCATTTCTGAGCAACGAAAAAAATTAAGAATTTTATACATGGACCATCAATTTCAACTATCCTTCTGAACTTTTTCGATCCTTTTCAGTATCCTGAGGAGTAAGTACAGCCGTTCGTCAATGAATCTTGAACTTATTTTTATACATGATTGCGTAATAATCAAAAGAGGATTCCTTGAGAAGTTCAAAGTCCTAAACTTCTGTTTATGTATGCAGTACGTGTCATATACAGTATAAGTTTATATTTCCCGTTAGAATTATGAGCTTTCTCTGTCTACACAACCAGCAAAATTCAGTACAACATTATTTTAAATTCTGCATTGAAGATTTGATAGATACTCTACTTTGATAGATTCACAAATACTCGTATACCTATACTGAACTGTGGGCTATTTTGCACGATGAAATTGAATAGTAACAGGGCTTTCCACATGTCTATATGCATCTTCCTTTTTTCACATTTTTAGATTTCGCTATATTAATAGCGGGCCATAAAACCACGCATCATGCATATCTCCATTTGTACAAGGCGATTGCATTGTTCGTACTTTTTCCCCTGCGGCGATGAGAATAATAGAATTTTGCACGATGTAGAATCGTTCATACTTTTTTGAATTCATTCAAATTTCAATCATCTGATGAATCACGTTCACGAGTTATACACGACAGAACACAATCGCTCTGACTATATAAAGGTTTTGAATGCATGACTCAGTCGATGTTATACATCAGTCAAAAAATTAAACGCTCGTGAACTTACATAGTTGTAGGTTAAATGCGATCTACTGCAAGAAAAAACCGGTTACGTCATATAATTCTGGACTGTCATTCGTCATAATGCATTAAGACTGTCGTAATTTGCAACGCTAGCAATATTATATCGGTTATAGTTATGGCAATTGCACAAAGAAAAATTCAAGAGTATGTATACATCGTAATGGACGCACGTACTGCAATAAAAGTCGCATACTATCGAGCCTGGATCGAAATTAAATGGAATTCTTTTATCGGACCCCAACTGTGGTCAAATAACAAAAAGACATGCTAGCTACTCCGAATTGCATACGGATAAATTAATCAATCGAATGTCGTCGCAAATTTGCATCAAACATATTGCCTCATTCAATTTTTGTATAACAAATTAAAAGTATTGTACAAAACTAAAGGAAAAATATAATAAAATGTGTATGAAAGTCCTCACCAATTCTTTTCACGTTGTACATCTCATAATGTCATCTACCTGTGAATCCTTCTAAGCTTCTCTCCCAGAGCGAGTAATTATTGTATATTGTCTTTATAGTCTTTTTAATTAATAGGAGTTTATTTCCAACTTGAAATATTTAATTCATTCGTTAACAGTCAACACGAAATTCATCGTGCAGGTTGTTGGAGGTGGCCAGTTGATAAAGTTACGGTTTAAAGTTACAGCGGTCGTTGAATCACATTAACCCTTGTTCAACTCAAGTTAAAATAATTTTTAAAACTTTGGACAGCGGTCGGTGGTTCCAGTCGAATAAGGCTGTATGCTTATTGTTATCACAGTACAATCAAGCCCGAAATAAATGTTTCTCGTGTTGATGATTTTTGGTGTAGATTCGTCGATGGTTTATCAACATTTAAAAAAGAGTCAATTATGGTCTTGCTATTAATGTTCAATTATTTGATCGTTGGAATATCTATTATTAGTATGGACAGTATGCTTTGCCAAAATGGGATTGGCCACAGTATATACGTTGGCTGTTTACAATAGTGGGTACAACACTTTCATTATTCAAATTCATTCCATCAACTGTGGACCTTGAGACACGTGGACTCGAACATACAGATCATGAGCATGAAATTTCAGTCTTGGCGTGGTGACTTAATATTTTGAAATTAATTACCGTCAAATGATCCTGGATTAATAGCATGAGTATAGAAATTGTTTTTGACCATGAATAATGTGCGAAAATGAAGTAAAAATTTCACGATTTTAGCGCGCGATTTATTCCGTGATTTAAGGGTGAGAACAAGACGTGGTTTGCAACTTTTGATTATCGTATTATTTAGTAAAAGCTTGTTTGACGATTTTTTTTTTAACGAATTTTACTGACTCTTGCTGCCTGCGGGAGCACTCGATTCACTGAACGATTCTCACCGACTGACGCCAGCCCGTCCGCTTGCCACCCGCTTCACTATCAAAAGAACCAACTCCCGGCGTCCCGACGCCATGCGCCTTATGCACCCTCGAAATCAACAGGATCAACCTAAACCTAAACACCCCATTGCACCCTATGCAGTATCATTTACATAATTGAATCTTAGATCCGAAATATCCCTTAACTATACCTACGAAATTAAATCAGGATGTGAATTAGCTACAATGTCCAATATCGCGCTACACTAACGTTAAAAGTGCACTGCAGTGCAAATTGCAAATAATAGAGATCAGGTATGCACTGAAATTTCATTTCACGTTTAATCAAGTGATTAAGTTCAAAATTACTTCTTCCTGGATTAAAATTGTTCCAAAAACATCAGAAAATCAGCTGACATGAAATTGACAAACGTTTTTTTTTTTCTTTTATTATCAGGAAAAAATTTTTTGCTGATCACTCAGTTTCTCGAACGTATGAAAATTCATCTGAACTACTCGAGAAAGTACTTTTACATGTCATACTTTTGTTAGTCATACTATACATATATGTATATAAATATCATCTCATTGTCAGTTCAATTAAATTATACAAGTTAACGCAGGAACGTGAGAGAAAAATTGATGATTGTACCATTATAGAAGATGCCTGATAATGCCCTCGGGGAGAATTGAGTTCTCGATCTAGCGATGTGGGGATCACGATGTGAACCCCAATGGCATATCAACGTATCTATTATTTGTTGGGGTTGGTATGATTAATTTCAGTACAGAAAACCCAATGAAACAATAGTAGCTGCGTTGGTTATATTCAATTGGAAACCGTTAAGATGTTTTTCATTTTTTTTTTTTTCTTCAATGTCTTTCTCTTAGTCACCGAATAGCACAATATCTATCAACTCTATCTGTGTATAATTTATTCATATAGTCAGAAATTTTTTCATTTACCAAAACCTTAATCTAACTTTTGAAATGGTTTTGAGGCGGTTGGACCTGCGGGCGAATGCTCATACAAAAAATTAATTTTACAGTAACGCCGGAAGAACAATGAACTTACTTTTACTGTAAGTCTGTAAATTTGGTAAAAACTGAAAACTGCCTTTATTCAATGATTCAAATTTATAGAGATGATCGCGTTAAGCCGATTAGAAGTGGTGTCAAAAGTCCTGCGGTATAAATTCGTCAAGTAAACACAGGATTTAATTTTGTCACAAATTCGTTGATTAATTCCTCAATTCACTTTGAACGAAATGCAAACCCACTTTACCGGCCATCTGGGTACGACCCCGTTTGTTATACCCCTACGTAGAAATGATGTTCAAAAAAATTACACATTTATTTTGTATTGATTAAATTTTTTTACTTTTTCTTTTCGTTTCGTTTCGTTTCGTTTCGTTATTAAAACTGAACCTACCGACATCGCCCAGGTCTCCCCTGCCTTATAGAGTAATTCTCATTCAAAAAAGGTCACTGCACCCCTCCATGAGTTATGGATTTTCATCGAATTTTGCGCAAAGGTTAGTCTCAGTAAATAAAAAATAAAAAGAAAACTGCTGTACATACATGGATAGATTTCGATTTGTTTTTTAAAGAGAAGAAGACAGCGTTAATTAAATTAGAAAAACCTGTTAAAAGCGGGATAATACTATTAACAAGTATTTGAATAGATTGATTATCGATAGAAATTCAAGATTTGTGTGGTGAGTCATGATAATTTCAAAAATAGATTTTATTTAACTTCAATTTTTCAAAGTAAGTCCATTTTTTTCGCTTTCAAGGACAGAACTTCCCCAAACTTTCTATTACTTCACTAATTTACTATAAAGTAAGATCTCGTTTTAATGCACATTTATCATAAGTAATACGTAGGTACAAAAACGTGTATTCAGTGTTTGACTTGATGCTCCATCTTTTGAGTAGTAAGTTTATAGGTATATGTACATACAAACAAATCCGTGGGACGATTCAGTATATACTAAAGAAAATGGTAAAATGACAAAATATTATCTTTAGCTAGGTTCTTTGGTGTGAACTTCTGTTAACATAAAACTATAAACGAAGTACAGCTTGTCTATTCAGTTTAGACCATTCGAATGCTCTCATCAATTCGCAATTGAATTCAGTACTAAAACCATATGGGTCTGAGTTTACCCACTAGATTTCAAAAATCTCATAATCATGTTTTTCTAACTGGTCTTAGAGTCGCAAATTTCAGAATTGTCCCAAGAGTCCCTATTGCTTGCTCTAAACCAAATACACAAATTGTACTCGCGTTAAAACAGTTTCCTGTATGTATATCTGCTCACACATCTTTCTATCTCTCTCTGTTTCTCTGTTTCTCTCTTTCTCTTCCTCCTTCTCTTTCTTTCTTTTTTACAACTCAAGAACGGCTAAAGATACAAACGCCAAATTTAGAATGTGAGCATATGTATACCTGGAGGCCGGTTTTCGTCGCAGGTACTTACCCGACTTCCATTCTGACACACACATAGAAGGAACAGGATATAGAAAAAATCGAGCGAGAGCCAGTGAGACGCCTACCTCTTAGATTTTACAAATTATGACTCTTGACGTTAAAAATGTACACCGAGCGAAGAAATCTATTGAATCAAGTAAAATCATCTAGACAAGATAGTAAAAAAATTTTTATTTCAATCAGTCCAATCTTGATTGAACTAAAAATTTATTGGAGCAGGAGTTTCATTTTCTTCAAAGAGAATAATTTTTTCCAACGTAATTAGTTCATCTGACTAGATTGTGATTGTTTGAACTAAGATATAGCCTAGTTTGCTTGTACTGGACGAGGGATGCCAATGGACAGAAATCTCTTGGTACAAATAAACGAATTAAGTACATGAATAGTGATCCCGACTTTAAATCATAACCCCATTGATTTTATCAATACGATATTTTGAAGATCAACAGATTACCGATTTACTAATTGCGAGAACTGTTGATTGTTCACGACGGAAGTAAAACTCAAAGTAGAAGGAAAAAATTCCGTTGCTTATACATTGCCAAAGGCATAACCGGAAATATATTGAGAATAGGCTCAGCTCTTTACAATTTCAAGAAGTGGAGGTGAAAGAATGGAGTTAGACCACAACTTACCGATGCTTTTCTTCAATGGGGGTACACAGAAAATACCGTACGATCGTAAGGGGTCGCAAAAACAAATCTTAACTTTGATCTAACACAGGGATCGATGGTAATTACACACTGGGTGTTGAATGAACTTCAAGATGATGATGATCTGTACACAAACCTCTTGAACAATTCACTTATAGAGTTACGATGGATACTTGCGCTTGACGATGAGAGTTCAGTGGTGGCTTTGACAGAAATGGAGAAGCCACCTCAAGCAGAATGTTGGGGATATGAGGATGTAACCGTATAGCAGCTGAAGATGATACCTTATGTGATAAAATCTTTGTTGAACATAGTTCACGAGGGATATTCAGTAAGTACCAAGTATATCCCTAGTCGTGTACTCAGCAAGTCGCTTTGTTAGTTTCATCAAAACAAGTTTTTACATTTGAATTTTTGATCGGTACAACTGAGTCTCTCCATTATCAAAAACTATCGATATCATTTATATCTCGATGAGAAGCTTAATTATTAAGGAAAATAGAATTCATTGTACCTACACCTATAATATTTTTGATTAAAAATCCAAAACTGGACCTAAAAATTGTTCCTTTCTTTCGCAAAAGAAAACGAGAATTAGAGAGGAAATAAAGCGAGTAAGCAAAAGAGAGAACAGGCAGGGTAAGAAAAGGGTGTGAATGTGACCCTCGGTCGGAAGTGATGTGCGCACGTGCGAGAAGGTTGGAAAAGAATAGAATTTCATCTTATGCAAACGGATACCGAGGGGTGGTACCTACCCTTTGCGTCCATCCGACCGTGCACATGGTGTGGTATGAGGGTGAATCGTTGCCTTGAAAATATATGAGAATGTATAAGTACGTCATGTATATTGAGTTTAAAAATACCCAGATAAACTTACAAATAGGTATGAGTAGGTTTTGTTAATTCAACGAAACTAAAAGATAACTAATTTTTTTTTTTTTATATCGATGTCAATAAATTGAACTCAATTCAAAGCATCCATTTTTTGCGGAAACATACATATATAGTATTAATAAATTCGACAACTTTAATCCCTATTTTGAACTTAGTTTTGCTGCCAACAGTGAATGGGGAGTAAATTGACTTTAGGGTTGTTAAACTTGAAACGTTGAAACTTTTCGAAGTTCTGGAAATACTCTAAGCATAATTTATTAGATTATTATAATCACAACATGAAAAAAACAGAAAATATTGCGCATGTGTTATTTCAAAAAGAAATGGAAGAACCGATATGTTTTATACAAAGTTTTGGGATTATGGGTAAGGTGAAACGAATTAGGAAAGTAAGAGGTAAAGTGATCCGGATGCGGGAGTTGTTTATCAGGAATTTAGATAATTTTTTGAATCGTATGATGATAACCAATCGGCATGGGTAAAAATAAAAAATTTATAACGGCAATTTATATATACGAAGGTTTATTTGCGAGTTGATTTATTATCAATATTCGTAAAATTAATACAAAGTGTATACAGAAATTATAACCATTATTACATTACGGATTACGAAAAATCGTGAATCTATAGTAGGTATTATATGTAAATCAAATCTGAATCTCTACAGGCGGACAGAATTCTGTTACACAATTAATCAGAATAAATTGTCTCAAAAAGTTTGAAGAGATTTAGTTTGAAAAAGGACGAAAAACGATTTTATTTTTATTCATTTATTTATTTATTTATTTTTTGTTAGAAACATGCGTATTCTTAATAAATCACTGTCGAATTATGTCAAGGCAGACTTACAAAATCAAGAATCTCAAACAATGCCAACAGATTGTTCAGATAACAATGTTCAATATATCAATCTTTATCAAAATGTATTGCAGCTCTTTGTATAGGTATTGAATATATATTTATATAATATACATACATATAATAGCGCATATTATACCTATAATGCGTTATTAAATTTTATACTATTCTGAAATATACGAATATATAATATATTTGTGTGTATCCATTACATTGTCCATTTCATAAAATGGTTATCCAATCCATATACATATATTCATCAATCGCCTCAAAAATTAAGAGTATTTAAATTTGGAAAATTATCTTTATCTTTTATGAAACTGACTTCTAGCCAGTCATCCATTATGATTTATCAATAACGCTAAATAATTCTAATCGAATAAGAGAACAGAGGAAAGAGGGTAAATAATTTTTAACACGAGGAGAGAGGCTCACGAGTAATACTGAAATAACACGAGACATGTAGTTTATAAACTGAATAACCATTTCTAAACTGAATTCAACCGCGTCAAGCAACTCTGGCGGTTTTTTAATAGTTATAATTAAAAACAAGAAGAGCGAAGGCGCCTTCACTAGGCGTATCGTAGATGACGAATTCTTTATACAATCATTTCCGGATGATAAGCAACTGCTCGAACAATAAGTTTTCAAAAAGTTGCTATCGATAGCAAAATCATGCAATAGAAAAAGATTAAACTCGATATACATGACCACTTTCGATTTTATATAATTGCTACTTTTTAGATTCAGAGAATTTGAAAATTCTCAGACTTTTTATAGATCGTTGGGTTCTGCCTTTATGACACCGAATAGTATTCTAAATTTGCGAATTATAACATTCGAAAAAGTAACATTTCGAATCAAAAATTGCTATGGAAATAAAGTTCAACTTTCTGTTTTATTAGATAATTTCATCTATTTCATTTTTATTAAACGTTTGATACTTCGTAACGCATAGAGATATCTAAATTCTCAACGCGTTAAATGAAGTCCTCATTCTTCTAGTTTCTGGTGAGAAAAACATCGCGAAAATTGCTTAGCGCGTTTAAATTTTATCTCCGTCTTAAAATTGATCGTTTAATATTTTTTTATTTTTTTATCCGGACACCCTGTATAAGTATAAGTAGGTACTTAGTATATTCATAGTATATGTATACATTTCAAAGTACATATTATTTCCTGTGTTAAATATATATCAGTTTAACATTTATTATCGCAACAGCAATATCTTTCATAGCAAAAAAAACAGAAAAAAAATTTTTTAATTTAAAAAAAAATTAACAAAAGAAAGAACATTTTAAGACCAGAAAAGTTATTTTCTTCCGAAATTACGTAATGTAAGATCAAAACTGGAAGAGGCACCAGAATCGCATAATATTATACAGTAGAAACTATAGTTACACATAAAAAAAAAATTATACAAATTAAAATAAGTATGCAAATGGCCTAATTTATTTTATAACAAATTAATCGTTCCTTATAATATATACGTACATACATTCGCTATTCCTTCCGAATGAAAGAATACTTCCCAGCAAACACATCACTATAGTAAATTATACAATCTGGAAATAACTCCGTAATATTTTACAGACTGTAATTTACTGTTCAACAGTTGGCTTTACAGTATATGGTATGTATATATAACATACTTATGTAAGCATTAAGTTTCCTTTGCCATGGAATCGATAAATCAATCAATTGGGGCTAAATTTTCAATGTTATATCTTTGACATCTCAGAAAGGTCTCAATAATGTTACAGAGAAAATTTTAGCAATTCAAATCATAGAATATAACAAATTGAAATGTCAGTTTAAATTCAGAAGATTTTCGAAAAATTAATGCAATTACTAATTATGAACGGATTAAACTCAAAAATGCAAGAATACAAACCATTTCTATATTGTTAGAACATCAGACTAACAATATTAATAACTTATAATTATAATTTACAAATTCCAGACCTTACCTTGAAATATTCCCAAACATTTGCAGAAACGTTATAAGACTTAGCTTGCTTTTTGCAAGTAACGTTATTCAACGACTTGGATATTTTGTAATAGTGATCATATTGATCACTTTTTGATCATATGATCATTTTTTTTTTTGATCATATGATAAAAATTCGCAGCACTGTACAGCGTCAAATTACAATAGATTTACATATCTGTAAAGTAAGATTTTGAAGTACAGTGATTGATCGGCTTTCATAAACTTGCTTATACCAGGGCATCTTTAAGTAGGTACTTTAATTGAATCTGCAATTATTGTATGTACATGGAAAACTAGTCTGTATGGATAGCAGTAGACATGTTTTCATCACACAATAGTCAATTCAATTATAAAAGTGCGAATTTTAAAGCAATATTCAATGAATTAGAAAGACAAAATTACTATACCTACTGTACTATCATTTCTGCATTTATTAGATTATACTTTGAACGATTTGTACCAATTGTATATTTTACTGGGATAGTTGTATTGGCTTTAAACTCCACATCACGTAGACTATATAATTTCAAATTACAGATTCTATTCCACAGATTCTATACCTTTGAATCGTAAGGATAATAGTAATTCTAAAAAGTATGTTTGGAGGTTGAATATCGAGTATTACATTTACCAGTATAAGAATTAACCGAAGGGTGAAAAACTTGTTTTAAATACATGAGCCATAAAATATATATGTAAAGTTAATGAACCGAAGGGGTGTATGTAAAAGGGGATAATTGTGTCGAAGAATGTAGTTATGAGAATGTCAAGAAAAACGTGGCTAAGTACTTGAAAATATATTTAAATGGAATGAAAGCTAACAGAAAACTTATCACGGTGATATTCAAGCTGAACGATATGTTTTTCAAAAGAAATAGACCTTAGACTCAATAAACTTCTTTAAAATAACAGGATATTTATCGTATTATATGTGAAATATATCAATTTCTTGTAATTATAATCCTTTTCCATCCATCCCCTCAATCGTCTGAGCCATTCAATATCCCCTGTATACATCATTCTACTATACATTTTATGCAATAGTGTTTACTTACAATGTTCAACTGAAATTTTAATCTAGATAATATTACAAAAAGTTACGTTCTGCCATACAGAATCATCGTATTTGACCATCGGACAAAAATATTGTTTTATTTCTACTTTTTTATCCAGAGGATTTACGGTTTTATAATTACTTGCATATAAGATTTATTCAAATGTATGTATCATTCAATAGAAACGAAAATAATGAAAGAAAAAAAAACAGTACACCACTAATTTTCATATATATATTTATATACCTATGTATGTATAATAGATAAATATTAAAAATAAAGAAATAAAATTGTTCGTAAATATATGTAATTAATAAATTTATGTAAAAATTGAAAATGAATTAGTTCGAGCTTAAAGTAAAGACCAGAAAAACGTTGTATAGTTTACAACAAAACTTTGACGCCCAGCTTTCAACTTCTAGATAAAAAATCTTAGCGTTTAATCGTTAAATCTTCGGTTTCGTAAACCCTATTCCAATTAAGTACCACAATGCTTATAAGTACGTATAATTTTACAGATTGGACTTTATTCTATCAATCAATGTACTATTATTCAAAGGCTTGACGTTTTCTTTTGCCTCTGAGTTTGACAACATTTGAATCAACATGTGTAAGAGAATTAATTTAAATTACATCCTTTGAATGATTGTTACAATTACACGTTAAGTGATTTATATCATATCCAAAAAAACATATACAAAATTTGTTCCATTATGTTATCTAATAAATCAAGTCATTTCAAAGGCAAAATTTATACAAACTACTACATATCTGAATTGGAAAAAAAATAGACAAAAAAATTTGTTCGACAATTTTCTTCAATAAGGATAAAATTATAATGATATATAAGTTATTATCATGTAAGTACTGCTTATGGTTACATACTATGTTAATTAAGAATGTTTCATTGTAGTGATTATTGTGATTGTGTATAATTGGCTCGAGAGTTCTGTAGCTTCAGTGTATGTAATTATACTCAAAGACTGCTTTCTAGCTTCATTGCTTCAACTATATGACAATATTCTAATTATTGATAACTTAACAATTACAATTTAAAACATCAACAATTAATAACATATTAAAAAACATGGCAGTTAGTTTCGTAGTGCCTTAATTTTTCTTTTATATATCTCCCCTATCCTATCTTTTATTTTTACTTTCCGCTTCTCCCCCCCCCCCCCCCCCCCCCCCCGCCCTCGCCGCTCCCTTATGCTAGCACATGTTTTTGAAACCAATGATGTAAATAATATTAAAGTATACAGTGTGAATTGCTAACGACTAGTCACTGGAGGTCGTATTGAGGCAGCCTCGAGTCAAAATCAGCAAGTGTTTACTGCGAAATAACCAATCAAGAAGTCGCTAGCTACAGAAATAATTGCCGATTTCGACTCAACACGACTCACGACTCCAGTGACTGTTGTTAGCAATTCACACTGTATATAGGTATACATATACTATACTATATATATATATTATGTATAGTATATGAGACATTTAGCCCTAATTTTAAAGCCAATTGAATGAATGAAACGAGGTGAAATGACAAGAAAAGAAATACTTATTTGCATTTGAACGACAAATAATTACTGAATAGATTAAGAAAATATGGAAAATATCCTCAATATTTTTTTGTTTTTATTCTACAAATGCCAACAATCAATGAGCGCTAACCTGGTGAACGATAAATTTTTTTTTTTTTGGTTCAAAACATTCATGGATTGGTATAATGTATAATTAACTTGAAAGTAAAAAATATTTTAGTAACACTGTATACACATAGCATCGTATAAAAGTAATTTGAACAGAAATAAAAAATAAAAATTATGCAACAATTTGCATATTGATTATTTTAAATACCCCCTGATAGCATTTTTCTTTGTAGGAAATAATTTCGTCATAAATTTGTGAACATTTCGTGCCAACATTCTGAAATTGAATAACGATACACAATCTTACTGTGATAAGTACATAATTATACACATTCACAAATATATAAATATTTGTCCTTACAAATAAAAATGTTACCAGGTTTTAGCTGTGATATACATATAAACCTTGTTAATAAAATAGATATAGACCAGATTCATTTAGGAGTATTAAACATTCAAAATGAGATGCTTAAGTCGATGTATATTTGACATACAAGGTAGATATTTCAAAAGTCTGAAACGCAGACTACAACTTTTGTTATATTGAAAAATGGAAAAATTAGAAATATGAATGAGGAATCAGGGTAAATGCCGTCGTTCTCACAATAATGATGTATATATGTATATACTATGTTCATGAATAACAAAGTAATTAATGTAACTGAAAATCATAACATTACTAAGAGCTGTGTAATTATAACTGTATATGGTAAAAAATATGACTGATGAAAGATCTTATACAGCGGTAACCAGTCGTTGAAATTATCAAGGTAAATTTTTTTTCCGCAATTTAATATCTCAATTTAAGCATACTTTATGTTTTATATGCTCTGAGGAATTACACAATGCTGCCATTCATACAATATTTTTTCAATTATAAGGCTGTGTATTCGGTGTTTTATGTATGGAAGTTAAGGTAGTGTTTTATATGGAAAATACATTAATCTCATGTTAAGTCCTATAGTTCATAACATACAGAGTAGTTTAATAAAACATAATCTGTATTTGAGAGGCTACACCTATATCCCTTCTAAGAAGAAAATTATTCACTTCCCAGCTATAGAAAAACGTGATAATAAAAAGAAGGAAGTTTTTTTTTTAAGTCGAAATTTAATGAAATTGAAAATTCCTTGCATTTAAACAATACTCAAAGTAAGCTATACAGGTATTTCCATTCCACGAATGTCTTATCATTTGACTTTTGGTATAGTTCCAAAGACTTAATTCATTGATTATCTAATATTGAGAATCTAACATAGGTAATTAATTGTCTGCAAATTATTAATGCCCCAAATAACGAATAATTTTTATTGAATCACTCTGTACTTTTCATTTTATTATCCATCGTTTTTTTTTTTCTTCATCCACCAATTAGAATAGAATTTGAATCAATTAAAAAGATATGGTATTTACAAATGCCATATAAAGATATTGATG
Source organism: Macrophya annulata (assembly GCA_963924015.1). NCBI lineage: Eukaryota > Metazoa > Arthropoda > Insecta > Hymenoptera > Tenthredinidae > Macrophya > Macrophya annulata. The sequence goes on from OZ001261.1 coordinate 15,752,446, forward strand.
AGTTTTTTTTTTTTTTTTCTTGAAAACAGGAAATACAGAATACATGTAGAGATAGATATACCCAGATGAAATTTCCAGCAAAATTAATCAATAATATTACCTTTCGTATTTGCTATTACGTTTTCTTAAATCAATTGACAAATTGATGAGACATGATTCATAGGTACTGTGGTCGTCAATTTGTATTGTTTTCGTATTTTTGTTGATTTCTAGGTATGTATACTAACTGCTTCATTAAACCAAACGAGATCAGGGATGATCTCTGTATACCTACTAATTACGTAGGATTGTAGTGTTAGGTATATTCAATTTATTTTGATAAATAAATTACCTAATATTCCAGTATGCGTCACGCTATTAGTTGGTGTTGCTCGTTGCCTTGTTTTTTCGTTGCCTCTTCGATTGTTGTTGATACGGCCGAAATTTTTCGACCGTTTTCTAAGTGTTAAGAACGATCCTGTTTAGACAACAAATTAGCTCGTTCTTCGTGTTCATGTTCAAGTGATATTAATCCGGATATAAGACGAGCTGCTTCTATCTGCCGGGCATGTATCTCTGCATCAAGATCCACACCACCTACTGGCTCGTGAGAACTTGTTTGTTCTGGAACCTTTTGGAAAAATTTCAATACGTCAATAAATCTTACTGTTATTCAAAGCATTGTATAGGTGCATATAAACCAAGAGTGACCAAACATAAAACAGTTTTTTCGTTTTTTAATTTTTTTACACTTTGAGAATATTTTAATTTCTATCTGATTATAATTAAAATACAATCAGAGAAACACAAGAAATTTAATCAACAACGAAATTAACGATTTTTATTCCTGCCACTCTTATAATCTAATAGAAAACTTGATGCATTGTGTTTTCATTGGTTCAACTTGTTACAGTATATTAAAAGGGTAATAATGCTCACACGAGGACATCATGGTTGCACAGCAAAATCAACAACACAAAATAGCATAATTGAATCTGATTTAAATGTATTTAGCGTTCTCAACTGGGGTGATGCAGTGATTAAGGAAACATTTCTGACCTTCTTGCATGATTGGAGTCTAATGGAGCCAGTCAAAAACGCTAAAGATATACTTAATTCAAATAGGATACAAGCTTACGAATTCCAAAATTGATTCTGATTCCCAAGTCAGTATGGAGGTCTTTGGGATTTAGGCGTATTTTAAGGAATTTAATGCATTGTTTAAACGTGCTATCAACAAATCCATGTATTATAGATTTCCAAATGCTACGAGGAAAAGATGATCAGTAGGGGATTAAACGTGAGCTATAATTTTGCTGAGCCCGTTCACTAAACACCGTTTATCTACGATACGATTAACGAAAAATTCTCACTCCTTTTTTCGAGCTAAAAATAAAGAATACATATAGGTATGTTATGTATGTATAATCGGTATAATATATGGTTAAAATATTGCTAAAATTTATTGTTATAATTTTTAAATCAAATAGGTAATTCGGTTCAGACAGTTATTGCAAACTGCTGTATGAACATGTCTTTTCGTCCAGATGTTTTGGAATATTTTAATCATCATGTTATACTGAATCTACAATGCGGTAGGTATATTTAAAAAAATGACTATGCAGAATCGACAATGACATCCGCGATTGTGTAAAGCTCATAATTTCCTAGTACAGAAATTCTAAAATTTCTGATATAGCTAATGAAGTTGATATACCGTATAAAAAATCGTAAAAAAGAATGTTAGAGTTCTGCCCCAACCCTTATAGTGAATTAGTAGCCAAATTCTGAGCTATCAAATTCAGAAGTTAAGCTCATTTCTAGAAACTAGTTTTCGTATTGAGTTAATTCATATAAACTATAAAAGTTAACTTCACTGTCATAATAGGTATTGAGCAAAGAGAAACAGTGGTTTAAATGAATAAAGAGAAACTGGAAAAACGGCGCTATGTGAACATGCTCGACGAAATACGGCCCATATCCACCATCCCTGATTATCTTTAAATAAGGGCTTAATATTTTTTGGAATGCTTGTGTAATGCAAATCAGCTAAAGTCGGATCCCGCTTATATTAAATTCACTTCTATCAAATCTCAAGGATATAAAGTAGTCGTGATTCACAGATATAAAAAATCTTGTTATCTCTACCCTCTACCATTACAAATTTAACGATATAATGCTCACAAGATTAGCCAAAATCGTAAAATTTGGAACCATTGATTTAAGACACTATTCTTTAGCATCGGGTGATCATATTTCACTATAGCACATAACACATTTACTTAATGTCTTTAATCAATTGTACGGGATTATGAAAAGGAGCTTTTCCTTTATCGTATCTTCTTCGGAATTCCTATTATGACGATAACAAATATAAATAAATTAGTGGCTACCACCCGCACGAAATCCTATAGATGAACTACCCTTAGTCACGACAACTTTATGTAACCGGGGTCCGACTATATGTCAAATTGCAAATCATTAGGCACACCTTTTTTGGTGAACTTTTGATCTCGCCGTTGTGACTTTGTCCCCCTCTAGGTGAGATAAACTTGGCATTTGTAACAGGACTGGCACTCACTGGTATTGGTGATGAAGGAGCTGTTACATGCAGAGGTGTATGATGGACATCCTTTTCTTTCTCTTTCTCTATCTCCTTATTTGATCTCATTAACATAGGGGATGCCGGTACACTTCGGTCATCCTCGTCCAATGAATGAAGTAGCTTTAAGAAAATGATAATATTATATAAGTTGACATTTGCAAAAACTTTATCGTTGTAATTAATTTCATGTTCATTTTACATGTACTGAATTAAATTACATGTGAAAAGAATGAAACTATTCAGTTGGCTACCTTTTCTACTTCATCGTCAAACTGGTCTTGACTAGGTTGAGGATCTTTTTGACTTCTTTCCATCAGAGTAGCACGCTTGGCTGCCAGATATAGAGAGCGTTTTATTCTCACATAGAATACTTCAGTTACTGCACGCACAGTGTAATCTGGTACAAATGTGTGACGTAGCATAGAGTCCAAATTTACTGATTGTATGCTTCCTAATGTTTGAGGACTTGCATTAATGGGGGATTCTGCAGCTGGAAATAATAAGTTAATAAATTATCGAAATCAATTAACTTTTTAATCAAATTATTGAGGTATTCGTTTAATCAATATGCTAATTCTTGGCCCTTATTTAATTAACATTACTCACCAACACCTATGTTCGCAGTCAGAGCTTGTGTTCCGAAATAAGTAAACGGACCACTTTCAAACATCATGTTTTCCCTACCCACCGTAACTTCTACACGACCTTCCAAAATCAAGACAAAATAATCGACTGGTTTGCTTTGCTGATAAATGACGGTAGTTGGATCGTTTCTTGCCTTTTCCCGATTTTTCATTTTTATGTGATATATAATGTCTTGTTTTAATAGACGGCGTAAAATTGTTTCCGATATTGTGTCAGGTTTGAATGGGTCAACAGCTGGAAAGAACGTTATTAAAAAAAAGACATGTTCTAAACTCGGTAATACTTAAAAAACTACTACAGACTGATGACATGACCAAGACTTACTAGTTGACAGATATTGGAACATCGCTAATGTCAATTGTGGTGAAATATGTATTCGTTGATTTTCTTTCTTCTCTGCAAAAACAGTGAAGTCCTTTGGACGAGCCAGTCTTCTGCGTTTACTTCTGTTATCAGCTATTGAACAAAAAAAAATCAACACTTTTTATTAACAATGCACCTAGCGATGAAAGGAAATGTATCATCATGCTAATATAAAATTAGGAACTTTCATTGTAGAATAATACTTACTAAAAACGTCAGTTTCATCCATAATTTCTGCTTGAATCAATTCCTCGATAACATCTTCCAGAGTGATCAAACCAACTACTTCGTAGAAGGGGTCTCCTTCGCCTTCGTTATTTACGCGATGAACAAATGCCATGTGACCTTTGTGTCCTGTGATTGAAAGACTCAAAAAAATTAGACATATGTAACTTATGTCTTCAATAATAAGAGTATTTTGATTGTCTTGAGTTCTAAAAATATCATTATTCAGCGTCTGCCTTCTATCGGAGGTCAAGGACAATTTAATACACTCTAATAGGATTTTGTGAACTGATCAAGAAATGAAACTGTCCCAATTCAAGTATCATCATGAAAAGTATGAATTGTACAATTTATTGTAGTTAATTTCCAAACGCAAATGAAACAAGACTATTTTATATCAACCAATGAGAGAGACTCCGGTATGATGCAAATCTAATCTAAATATTGTGTGTATTTTCGAGTAATTAATCATTTTATTACTAAGGATCTGGTAGGTCCATTCTGTAGAGTTTCAATCTGGTCTCTTACCATAACTGGGGCTATAATAAACTAAAGTATTATACAAGGTGCAAGAATATTATACGAACCTTCTTTGAAATGTTTGAACATTACGTCTAATGTTACATCTTCAAATACAAAATTACACGAATTTTGATAAAATTGGCACAATGTTTTCAACGGTGTATTATCATCTGGATCAATGAATGCAAGATCCTTTGTGTACAACATTGTAATAATGTTAGTCCTGGATCCCTCATAAACAGGTATACGTGAAAATCCTATTGGAAAATAAAAGGTTTTATGTAATCAAAATATTTTTCAAGTAACGACAAGCCTACTTACTAATGATAACGATCACAGCTTTATAACACAATATAACTAAGGTTTAGGCTTAATCTTATTTTCACAGAGAAATAAAATCTTTTCTTTTTTTAAGCAAATAATGCATGAAGTAAATTAAATCAAAGTAATTTTGTAGTTTCAAATTTGTAAAACGTAATAATTCTTATAGTTTTATCGATTTAAAATTATTTTTCACACACGTTAAAATAAAATAACAATTCTTATTGATGTGACAAGATGATAATTCTTAATAAATATTAGTAGTAATTATAATTTATCAAATTGAATGTAAAATACTAGACATAATTTTATTTTCCAGATATTGATTTAAACCAATATCACATAATATGATAGAGATAAGGCTTTACTGCGTCAATGATTAATCTTATCTGATGGCACGGTATCCAGATGATAAAAAAAATCTTTGATGCAAAGTAAGATCGTGAGACAAATTAATTTTATATCATTACCAATAAGTAACAAGGCTTTGTGTAGAATATATACGAAAAATAATAGAGTATTCGAAGTAATTTTTGAATAAACATTTTGAGAAATAGTTTCTAATATTCAACAAACAATGAAGCTTACCAGATTTCATAATCTCGGACACAGTTTCAAAGTCTAGCACAGCATCATAAGATAACATGTAGACGTCCTCAATACGTGTCATGACATCGTATACAGTCTTCTTTCGCAGCTCAAGTGCACCAGAAATGATATTCACTTCCTCTTTTTCCAAATCGTTATACTCTGTAGTGACCTGCAATAAAAAATAAGTAAATTGAATAAGTAATCGGATTTAAATGCAATAGTACTTTCTACTGATCAAATTTCGATATGTGCAGCGTATGGAAGAACACAAGAATGATAGCATAAAACACTTGGAAAAGCAATAAATAAAATCATGTGTTAAAATTTCAAATAATTAGCGTTATTCATTTTCTGGATATTCAGGATTTAAATAAAAACTCGATGTATTCACATCCAAAGATCGGCGACCCCCTGAATGTACTTTTTATTTTTCAATACAAAAAATGCTAATGATAAGTACCGAAATGTTCATATGTAATCGCATTCACGGCATTTATAGTTGAACAATTTTGCTTGATTTGTTCGTTTTTAGACACTCACTCAAAATAAATGCAATGCTTATCAAGAGTGTCTTTAATTACATTTTTCTTCGGTCTAATAATATCTATAAGCTAAAAATGGTAACTCTTCGAATAAATAAGAAAAGAAAGGCACAACGCTCCAATTTCCTCAAATCGGTCTTACCTATTACAGGAAGTGATCCGTTTAGTAGGTAACAAAAATTATATAAGAATAAAAATTAAGAGAGAAAGTTTATTACACGTGTTATACTGATAAAGTCTTACAAAATACTTTAATTACGCCTTGTGAGTCAATCACTTATCAATTATCAGAAGTAGACCTCAATTCGGTAGGATCTGATTGTAACTATCATATCTTTATTGAAATCTATAGTAGCTCAGAAACCGAATAGGTTTCCAGCATTTTGATCAGCAGTTTCCAAAATCAAAAAATCGAAACACTTCATTAATCAAAATTGATAAATATTTTTTTTAAATTTATTATAGGGATGATGGGTACGCGTAAATCACGGTCAGTCGTAGTTGACCACAATTTTTCGTAGATTTTTTGTGTTTTTATCTATCTTTGAGCAAAATGTTATAATGTTTCGAAATTTCAAAGAGTCAACTCAATAAAATTTTCGAAGATCGGTATACCTAGATTTTCGCAGAGTATCGACGAATAGTTTCCTCGCTTTTGACGCAATATATCTATAGATAATACAACTACGAAGGTTCACTTCAATTAATAACACCTTATCGGGTAATGTTATACTCCTTGATCAATCTTCGTATCTACGGTTAATTAAAATGATGTCTATCCCATTATATTCATGTAAAGTTTAGCGTCCATAAGATTGTCCATATTATCTGTATTCCAGATTATCGATTGAAAAATATGATGTAAAAAAGGCGGCCTACGCACTAGCTGATAATTATAGAGATGAACGATTAGAGAGTCCTTAGTCTTTTTTACTGATTTTTGAATTGTCTGATTCATTGATTCGAAACACTTACCGATTCCCAATTGTGATCAAAGTCGTCGAGCATTGTAATTGCAAAGTGTTATAAATTATTTTGAAAACTCCATAAAGCAGTTATAAAAGTATACGGAAGATAACAATAATTATTGAGCATCCGGAGCCATATAAGTTCAGATTTTGGAAGACCTTGAAAACTTTCACACGCTTCTAATTTCGCGTGTGCAAAACCAGTCCCCTGCAGACCAACTAATCTTTTGACCCAAATGTTAAGTTTAGCATAATAACCCCCACCACTGTCATCCCTTCTCGAAATTTGTTTGGACCAACGGTCAGGTTTTCAGACCTTGAATACGAAATCGTATAAGTGCACACGCACATATGCAGGTCCTTTTGTAAGCAACTGCAGTATTTGAACGGAACAAGACCAGTCGCACTTATTTTCAATCATTTTTTCATAACTTCGATGATATTTGATACTCGAAAGAAAACTCCGAGTCGTTTCGGCTAACCCTCTCTGCATTTAATTTTGAAAAAAAGATGGTCGCTTTCAACCGACTCTGCAAAAATTGGATTATAAGGAAAATTGAGGACTGGTCTTGTCCGATGAATTATTTGACAGTTCGTAATTTACAAAAGTACATATTTTCCAATTCTGACACCTGTTTCTCAGTTCTATATTATATTCTATACCTCGTGAACTGTCAATTGCAAGAGCGAACAACTGTACTGTACACTTACGTTTTCGAGTTGTTTGTAAAACTGCAATGTCAATGTCAAAACTGTATGTAAGTATTTCAAATTTTACCTATACGTATAACCTTATTTGTATCTTCATTAATAATATTCTCACGACTAAAATGTTGGGTACCTCATTTATATTGTCTTATCGTATTTCGTAACGATGAAGATACATCTTTTGTCTATTAACTAAATTTCAAATACCGAAATTAGTGACATGAAATGTACAACAAATCTAAAATGAAAATTCAGTTGAAAATAGACGCTTTGATAATATTTCGACAAACTCATAAAATTCACTGTATTATACTTCGTGAAAATGGTTTGAGTCGAAGCTATTTTCACGTTTATGATAGTGTCTAATACCATATAGAATCATATAAAATATGAATGATTGATGAGATTTAGAACCTGCAATCTCATAAGTGAAGATGTAGAATATAATAAAAGAAATGTTAAACGACTGGGAGCTAAAAAATCAAACGTAACTTTGCATGCCTGAGTCTTGTGAATTTAACTTTTGTGGAATCCGAAGTTAGATTTTCCCCAAAATCATGCTTTTCAAAAAACTGACGCTGGACTTTTGATGAAACTCACTCTGTATGTACTAAAAAACGATTTTTAAATTTTGATTGTGATTGAAAAAGTAGAAGATCTCAACCGTCCGCGTTCGGACAAGTTTCCGAAATTCAAGTTTCTTACATAGAATATCGGTGAATTTTTTTTTCAAAATTTTCGATTACCATATTAGTTTCGAAGTTTTATATATGCATAAAAAAAAGGTTCGTTAAAAAATTGAAAAAAAAAATCATAGATACGATTTTTTAATATAATACTACAATATATGAAAAAATTAACCTAAAAAAACAAAAATATATCGAGGCCAAATGTTGACGATAATGTATGTAATGCTGCGTATGTACTACTCGTTGAGATAAAAAAAAAAGACATTTTTAAATCTCACACAGCGTGAAGCGATTCAAATCAACCGCTGATAATACGATACTTTTTTTTTCTCAAGTAAAATTTAAGGTTTACTGTTACATAACGTTAATCATGACTCCGGGTGGCTCTCGTGCTTCTGAAGAATTATGTAATATTTGAACAACGCCTGACGTCAAAGTGGTCGATGACTGTATTCTGACGTCAAATTTCGGTGCAAATTTGATTTTTTTTTTTCTTTTATTGTCTATAGATAATAGGTGATTCGATAAAATTTTCTTCACATAGTCCGATTTCCAGGGAAATTTGAATTATTAAAATAATTTTGTTCAATTCAACGATTCAATGATCTCATCAGATTTTTACGAATACGATAGAATCCAAAGAAATTGTACAATAGATGAAATGTTCAAAAAAATGAAAAAAAAAAAAAAAAAAGACTATATGGAATCATTATTCCTCTATGCAGAGTAAAACTCATTAAGTATGAATAGTACGCAAAACTATAGAAGAGGAGAAACTAAACGTGTTATATTCTTACGCGGACAAAGCATTTGTTATCAACTATAGAGTTGAAATAAAGTAGATCAAATTAGAGCGTAGATCAAAGGTCAGAATTCTACGTGTTGATGTAAGATTGCAGCCAAAGTGACTAGTTCGTAGGTCAATGCGTATGCGTTAATTAATTATTATACACGTGGTTTGAATGAGACAAAAAAAATTCTGATTCATTACAGGAGATAAGAGCAAATCATACTCATACAATCTTTCCTCATCTAGATATATATCATGGTAGATATCATTGACGTTACTTCGGTTTCAATAATGGGCGGAAATTTTAATGATATGAAGAGATACGGATTAATCAATACCGCATGGGAAAATCCAAAGACAAAATATAAAAAAAAAATCTTCAATTTATCGCCGATTCTCATTTAAAATTTCTCTCATATAACATAAAATATAGTTTTAATAAAATCTCGTTTATTCAACGTAACTAACCCCCCAAATCAATGATTATAGAGTACACAATTCTCATATATCCATATGGCTGACTGATCAATAAATGTGTTTCATGCATCGACGATTGTATTACAAAAATCTTATCTGTGAAATATTTTCCTATAAATTTTCCGCGAAGACACCTTATCTATATTACAATACAATTTATATACGGTTATGTAGATACCTGTCAATCGTAGTATATAAAATATGAAATATATTTAACATATGAGAACTGTTGATAAGCTGATAAGCTTTTTGCCAGTAATTTGTTCGCCTGTTTAGTTTATATGGAATCGATACTTTCATTGCATAACTGCATTATAAGCTGAAATCTTATAAATCGAAAAGCATTTGTAGTAGAAAAAAAAAAAAAAAAAAAATTCACGTTCTATACTACGACATGAATAAATGAAGAAATAACCGTTAATATAATAAATTGACTCATGCTCATGTGGTTAATAAAGACGAAATGTGTGGCTGTTTGGATTAATTATCTCACTGATGAGTGTGTAGCAAATATTGTCCAAAAATAGACACTGGTAGGCAGGAAACATTAATTATTGTTCATACAACTGACACGAGAACTTACGTTTCTTTTTCATTTTTTTTTTTTTTTTTTCAATAAAAATGTTTAATTCATAATTATTTCCCTTAACGCGTGTAACATTGATAAATGTATTCGATGCATCGATGATAACATGGATTATCAAATTTAGTTAAATCAGCATAAAAATTTATATGTATATCTCACAACGAATGAACGATAGAAAAAGTTGTTAATCTTACCTTAACAAGTTCCTTGAGACGTTCTCGGTTATAAACATTTCCAATTTCTTCGCCTAACAAGTAGTCCAGTAATTTGCTGATAGGATAACTTAACGGAAAGGTAACAATCATGGTAAACTTTGTTATATAGATCGTTTTTGCACCCACACAAAGGCCATGTCTGCTACAGAAAGCCTGTATTTTAAAACAAAACAAAAAGAAATAGAAAATTGGAAAAGTTCATCTTTGGCACTCAATAAAAATTTGAATAGACTTATTAGGATAATAAAATCTAAGGTGAGAATATGAATGAGTTATAATTTGAAATTAAAAAGCTGGAACACTGACCTGTGGGGAAATTTCACCACAAATAACGATAGCCAAAGTAGAAAATATCACAGCAAACAGACCGGATGTTAAATCGTCGAGTAGAATTGTAAAAATCGAATTGACGAGTACGTTAGCTAGAAGAATGGAACACAATAAATAATTTCCATGATTCCTGACCGGTTGAATGGCTCTGGCGTATCGTTGTTCCTGTAAAAATTTAATCTTCTTATAGTTAAGTTTAACAATCATTTATCACTAAAATTTTAGAGCTATAACATAATAAATCGTGAAATATTTGAATTGTTATAAAGTTATAGAACCGCACATTGAAAGGTTTTAATTGCGAATAATTATTCTGTGCAAATGGTGTGAGTGAAGATATATGTATATATTTTTTAAATATATTTATGAAAAATTGTGTCTCTTACCGTATCGGTACCCGTGTTGCACAAAATTTTCAATTCAGTCCTATCCATGGACATAAGTCCCAAGTTTAAGCCAGAAAATAAAGCTGATGCGGATAGACAGAAGACAATTACACAAATACTGAGCCAAAATGGTAGGAATTTTTTATAACTAATAATCTGAAAGTTTATGAAAATAATTAAGGATGAAGATTGACATAATATTAATTAATTATTCTAAAGAGACAAACAACGATAAACTATAATCACTTTCATTCTTTTATAAAATCAGACCGATCTCCAGAGGCAGTTTTTAATTCGAAAGTTTGCCAATAATGAAAATATTTTTTTTTTTCTCTTCAAAGTACGTGATCGTAGAATCACAAATTCAATTTGCAGACATGTTAAAATTATTTAACGTTTGGTCACAGTAATCGAAAAATTAAAATATAAAATTTCTAATCACTCACTTTCTATAAATTTAAGCTATGATAAATCAGTCAATTCATTTAGTAATCATTTGATATAAATATACACATGCGTTGATCGACTTACCATATTCCAAGAATCAGTACCCTGATGTCTGTAAAGATTATCAAGTTTGTTGTTAGAGTTATTCGTCTTGACGCAGATGTACAAAGGCAAGTCAGAATATGGAAGTTCAACGTCTATTAAACCTGTACCGTTTCCCAAATCATGTACCTGTACAAAATGCGAATTATCGTTCGTGCAGGCGTCAAGTTTGCAGTAGGTACGGTAAACACGTAATAATTGGTATAAAATTCATGATACATACATATGTACATTAGAGTGGTCCTTATTTAGGGTGTGGACGAATTTGTTTCTTTGCGGCTGACCCTCCAAATCGTCTCAAAAATAATGATAAATAATAAAACATCTCTTAAAAATTTCAGCTTTCTACCTCAACCCTAAACTCTCCCTCAAAGGGATAAAGGGATTAAGGGAGATTTTGCCATTTGAAATACGCACGTTCTTGCAATGCTTTCGGTAAATATTTCATCGTGAGGTTATTTGATTGAAAAAAAATCTGTAATTGTGAGAAATTAGCAGGTGTCGGTGCTACTATTGAGGGAAAATATTTCGTTGTCAGTTTTCGACACGATATTTTAGGAAATTATACAAAAGAAGTCAGATTTAAATGATGTACAATTGACATAAAGTGCCCCTTAGCCGCTGCGTAGTGTTTTTTTCCAAATTATAGCATCGACGCCCCACTAATTTCTCACAATTACAGATTTTTATGCAAATAAATAGTCTCGCGATATAATATTTACCAAAAAAATTGCAAAAACGTTTGTATTTTAAACGGCGAAATGCACTCCCTTTGCGGAAGGGTGGGTTTAAGATTGAGGTAAAAAGCTTAAATTGTTAAGAAATTTTTTCCGATTTATTTAAAGACGATATTCTGGGTGGCTGCAAAGAAATTCTTTCCTAATCTGAATAAGGACCACCCTAATTGTACATACATCATAACATTATCATGAAATAGAAAAATACGAACGAAATAAAAACTTACCTGATAATCTGGGCTCTTTTTTGCTTCGCAAATTTCACCTCTCTGTATCTTTGAATCGGTAAATGTAATGTAAGTCTCAGTCGTGAGTCCACTACCAAATAGTCGTACAACTGCACTTGTACCAGCTAAAAGTTGTGGTATACCATTTTCACCATAAGAAGCATCTTTGTCACCACTTTCGATTCTGAGTCCCTCAATTCTGACTGTAGATACAGGTTGTGTTTCAGCTACTTCAGTACTTCTTGGAGGTTCCTGCTGTCGCTTCTTACGAATGTGTAAGCTGAAACAATTCATTTAATTTTTTTTTTTTATCTCAAAGTCGGAGTATCAAGCATCATTCATATTTATTCATTATACTTTTGTATATCATGCACATAGGGTATTTCTTGCCAAGTCACCCAGACCATGTTATATTTTATTCATATTTCATTATCAATTATTTGATAGTTCTCACCTCAAAAACGACCAAAGAAGTGGATAATAAAAAAAATTTTAAACCGTTTATGTTTTTCTAAATTATTTAATTTATCTCAAGAACGGTATTTTTTTAATTTTTTAAAAAATTCACCAATAAATTGTACGATAAGAAACGGTGATTTTAAGACCAAAACGATAGTTGGATTACAGTTTTTGCTATTTTTTTTTTATAGGGATCTCAATATTTCGTATCAATAAATTCAACAAAAATAAACAAATTTTATTTACGGAATTTTTTTTCTTGAATTCTTCCATAGTCACTTGATTACATGTCTGGAAAACTCAGAAAAAAAATGCCTGAATACAAAATATTTTAATTTTTGTTGAAATTATTGAAATAATGTATCAAAATTCTTTTGAGAAAAAATAGAAACAAACTGGAATCCCACTATCAGTTTTAGTCTCAAAATCATCATTGTTGATCATAGAAATTGTGTGATGTTTTTCAAAAATTAAAAAGAAAAAATAGCATCTTTGAAATAGCTTAAATAATTTTAGGAAAAAAAAATCACTTTTTTGATGGTTTTTGTAATGATACCTATAACATACTGAAATCCGTAAAAACTGTAAAATGACCAAGTTCACAGAATAAGTGATTTCACATGGCAAGTCTCACATATTTAAAAATTAATCAATTTCATTAAATCCTCTTTGTATACACAATGAGATAGTTAAAAATCTTCTCAATATTCTTATCTGTATCCAACGATATTGTTCTGTACATTACAGTAATAGAAAGTAGTGCATCATACACAAGTCAATATTTCAGAGTTCTTAATCAATTCAATAATTAGTTTTAATTGCTAGATAATTAATAATTCGCATGATTACGAGTTGGGATGACGAAAGCTTGGACAGGTCTTTTATAATTGTATAAAATTGCGGTATAAACGAACGGTAGAATCTATATTTAAACACCATACGGTTCTCTGTAAATTTAATAACCAATATATGTTTAAAGCGAATGAAAAATTTACGATCTAGAAAAATATCGCTAAATATTTAAGATGAAACTTGACTTTTAAATAAGGTTCAATTTTTTTTTTTATAAGGTAAACCGGAGAGTTTGGTAGAAGAAATTAAATTTAAATATATATATACATAAGAATATATATTTTTTTTCTTTTCATCAGTTTTAGTAATTTATCAACCACTGAATTCCGGTATAATGAATGAGACGCAGACTGTCAACGCGGGGGGTACCCACGTATATTTTCTACTACATTTTAGCAAAAGGCGCATAGGTACCGGGGCAGAATACAACTCCGGTTGGTCAAAGTTAGAATATTATTTAAGGTTTGGCAATTGGCCCATCGAAAACCACTGCAAACTGCAATAAACCAGATTTTAGATCCTGCGTGTGTTAACATTTATGTACGTAAACGTCCATATCGTTACATTACAGATAAATGCGTGGTCAAACAGCGTAGCTTCTTTTAATTGGGTAAAATTAAAGCACGTAGATATTGTTCAAAGATATATATATATAAGTATGGATAATCAATGATAATCATCCAACAGTTTGATGCACGTGAAATGATAACCGAGATCATTTTGATCGCTTGATTTTCATGCGTCTAATATAATTTCACTTATCAAACAGATTACAAATTCAGATCACTTTAAAGTTCGTGATTTATGTAACGCGTTTTTACGTGGGCATAAAATCTTCCACTTCGTCTAGACTTAGGCAGGCATGTATATTTATCATATAGAAAAATATTTGTAGGTTATAGACAAGAGAGTGGGGCGAAATGGAATACTTAAAAAATTTGGTTAAAGCTAAGATGAAAACAAAATATCTAAAAAAAAAAATAAAACGAAAAAGAAATTTGTATCAATCGATGTCAATTGGAAGTTGAACTTCAATATAGAATAATTTATCAAAATAAATGAGTCTGTTATAACCGCGACCTCGCTGATTATTTTTAAAACGAATATTTCACGAACAAAAACCTTTTGCTTTGATGAAAACTCGTACAGGTTAACTATATCAAGGGGTGTCTCGACCTCAGGGAATTATCATTTCAATGGGTAATCTATACGTCACTAGTCTTATAGATAATCAAAAAAAAAGAGAGGCAAAATCGTTAACAGGATAACATCGCGTGTCCAGTCTCGTAGATAATTATTTGAAAACGAATGACTCATAGTTGGTTATACTGTGATGGAACGAGTCAAGAAATTTGATCATTTTCACCACATTACGTAACACATTCTACATCCTTATAACGTGTAGTAAATTATATAATCTTTAAAATGAATACTCGGGTTATGAATTTTCAAAATTGTACTGAACCAAAAAGACAAAATCATTCAACTTTAGATATATTAGATACTATGCTCATTATATCCCATACATGACAATAAGCTACCCTGAAAAGCAATTATCAATTCTCTGCGCGAATGTTCAACCAAAAATTATTTCTTCTGATAAAAAATAAAAAATAAAAAATCCCAATTCTTGTACAAAATGAATGAAATTAATTTTTCTCAACACTTAGAAATGCTCGTTTATAATCCCGAATTAGAGGCTGCAGTCATTTAGACCCAGACATATGAAAAGTTGATTCTTCAAATTCGAGAAAGTACAGAGCTTTAATTATAAATAAAAGTGATATAGGTGACTAGGTCAAGGTTCACAAAGCCGGGCCTCTTTTCCAAGCTGAAGGGTTGTGGAGTTGCATTCAATAACGAGCTCTGCCTGCAGTAAATACCTACCTAGTTCTCGTAGCTATATCTCGTAACTATCGATCAATGGATTATATCCTATGATCGTTGATCATTGCCTTATTTCTGCATGACGCGTATTAAGACAAAGCGTGGTGATTTTATAATCATATGATACTTTCGCCATATACTGAGTAACACTCCTCATTCGAAGTTGAAAATTTCTTTACATCTACATATAGTACCTACACACAGATTTTATCAACGGAAGTAGGATACGTAGACGGTAATTGTTATCACAATTCTATCAGTGGTTTAGTATGAGGAACAAAGGAATCCTACATGGCTATACAAAACAGTGATGATGAGTATAATAAAATAGACTGAATCCAGTGCCGTAGCAATAGCGTGGCATCAGTAGCAAATTGCTTAAGATAATTTATTTAAAATTTCTTTATACATTATAGATATTTAATTAGCAGAATTTTTACATATAATAATTAAGCACCGAGCGCGGAGATCACCAGTAATTTTTGATCTCACTGCAAATGGAGCTCATTATAGAATAATCGTTAATTGTATGTCTGAAATTTTGTCCTGCAGTTTGAAATAATTAAAAAACATTTTAGCGAATATAAAAGCAGGCCGGAAGGATTTTTGCGGACAGCCGGAAGGGACAGTCTCTTTCTGGTTCATGAATTTAATAACGTATCATGTTTGAAACGACATTATTCACATAAATTTTTTGCAATATGTTCAGTCTTGTGCCTGTAGGCGAAAAGAATTTCCATGATATATTGAACAACGGGTCTCCATAGGGAAAGAGATGAATTGAAAGCAAAATCGCAAAATGCGAAGTTGTTAGCAATTTTTTTTTTCCCAATTTGGGTATAACGATTTAATGAAGAGTCGACAACGTACTATATAAAATCAACGATTTTTACCTCCTCTTAAAATCGCAATCACAATCAGACTGATATCGAAGCACAATACCCCAAGAAGAGAACAGCACGAGATAGATTAGATAGTAGATATATCATTACAATTTCTGAAACAATTTTTTATAATTATTACTATGTAATAATGATATGTACTCATATGAGGTATTTCTGTTTTATTGATTTTGGTTTTTCTTTTTTTTTTACATGTAAAAGTAAATTTTTGTTTGCTTGTGTTTCAAAAAAAGCGATTTTAGTGAAAATATATTTACTGAAAAATTAGCGTAATATGTCGAGTATTTTTACATTCTTTGCAGAAAAAAAAAACAAAGAAAATCCAAAACTGCGTAATTTGTATGATAAATTCGCTAGTTTATTGCACACTGAACAGACTCATTATTCTTGAAATTTTTTACAAATAATCCGTAACTGTAAATCCCTGGTTAAAACTGAGTTTTATAATTAATTAGTAAATTGCAAAACTTTTTTTCGTTGGTTTAGCCAAAACGATTCTTGAGAATCCGTTAAAATAGGATTTTCTAGACCATTCTTGCACGTGTGTTACTAAAATTGCATTTTATATATATAGAGTTTTAAAATATTCCAGATTTCGGGTAATACATCTGTCATGCAATACCTACGCTTTCAACCCAGGACAATGTTCAAATATCACAAATTAGCATTCTCGCAACTTTTTTCCGGGTGTTACGTTTCGATAAAATTATTTAATAATTTACAAACTGGTTTTATCCAAAGATTTAAAACTCATCCAAGCGAATCTTGCTTATGATAAGATTACTTTTTTGTCTAGAATTATATTCATAACGTTTGACCAATATATTTGATTATTCATAATAAGAGGAAATTACGAAAAAAAAAAAACATTGATACAATTGAGCGATAGGATTAAAGAGCAAGGATTTTGAAAATATATTTGGGAAAGTGTGAGAGTTTGTCAATCGGGTAAAGATTCTGTTAATTCCCTACAATTGGTCAATTTTATTTGAATTAAACTTCAGATCATAGCTTAATTCTCACAACTGTAAATAGATTTTGGCAGCGAATAGAATCGGAAAAGGTGAAAGGACTTTGATGCAGACTTGTTTAATATCTACCATTATTCGTCAGTTGACGTCACGTTAACACAATATTTTCATTTGTAGGTTAAGAATCGGAATTTTTCAACGCGTTTATCGACATTTACATTATTTGGGACTGAAATTGTTATACATTCATAAAATACCGAAATTTTGATGAATTCGAGTACAAAGTTTAACAGAAAAGAGAACTTTTGTTTTTACGACTTTGCTACCAAACTGTCATCGGTACTTAGGTAGTCGTGTGTGCGTGTACGTGTGTTATGATAATCTTGAAAAATAGTTCAGAATGATAAGTGCGTTCCTGTTATCGAAAAAATAGTTTTTCTTTCATTTTTCTACAACTTCTAGCGGTAATTGAGTTGGCTTATCGTTCCATATCCATACCAGAAATTATTCCTGCAGCAATCATTGCTCTCGGAATAATAATAATAAAAGCAGAACTAACACCTGATTTTTTTCTAAATTTTTTAAATCTTCTAAATTTTTTTGTTTTTTACTTTTGTTTCAACTTAATTTTTTCACATTTCTGAACACCAAAAAATAATTTAACTAAAACGAGCACTAATATCCTCTGTACAGGTGTTGCTCACAAAGCCGTCATCATTTCAATGTAAAATCCTAAAAATTTCAGATCCTTTCATCGAACAATTTCAGAGATCGTTCGGTGAGTTCGTCAGACCGCCACAAACATTTTTGTCTATAAAAACTTGAAAAGTAAGAATCTGTTAAAATTGTCGCAATTTATTTATCGATCGAATTCAATATTGGTTATACTTTTCTTACTGAATAATAAAAAGAATTGTCGATCTTTCAAAATTTCACACGAATTTCTGTCTGTGACTACGATAATTACTCTCTTCTCTGAAAGCTCCAAAACTTCTGTCTATACACTTTCGGGTAGGAAGATAAACTGAATATATTTTCTTGGTTCAAATTTTATACTTCCACGAAATAAAATGGAACCATATCTCCTCGATAATTTCAATTGATTATGTGATACGGTATATTATACACACTTAGTGAAATTTGCTGTAGATTAATGTGTAGATTCTTTACGGTTTGGAAAAGTGGAAAAATTGCAACGCCACTGACTGCGGTCGGGAATGAAAAACAAACATAGTCGACATATGAGGGTAGATATCGACGGTTCTGCGGAATAACGCGGCAATCTCGAAATTTGTCTGGAAAATAGGCTATTATGAAATTTTTCTCGGAAAAACTTTCACAGCAAAACTCGAAATGGCCAATTTCTCAAGCAAAACAAAACTCGAAATAGCCACCATTTCAAGAAAATTTTGACATAATCGGTTTCATTCCGCGGAGACGTCAACATACTGTGTATGGGGGATTCGATACCAAGTCACCCAGCCCGTGACCCTGACCATTTCACATTGCGTTCATATTTCATCATGTGATAGTTCTCACCTAAAAAAACTATAAGAAAAGTTGAAAAAAAACAAAATTGTTTTGCAAACCCTTTCTTTTTTAATTATTTGACTATCTGAAAACCGCAATTTCTGTCATTTTTGAATCGATGATTTTAATACTAAAACGATAATGGGATGTCAGTTTTTTATATTTTTTTCAGATGGATTTCAGTATTTCCCATCAATAATTATTCGAAAAAAAATTTAAAAATTTCTTTGCGGAATTTTTTTTGTCGAATATTTCCAAAATTGCATGATCATACGTTTCGGAAAATTCCGATATAAAAAAACAAAAAAATTGTCACAAATGCAACTTTTTTTTCATTTTTGTTGAAATTTTGTAATAAAATATTGAAACCTCTGTAAAAAAAAGAAATACAAAACCGGATTCCACTCTCGCGGTTTTTAATTTGCATAAATTTTTTCAAAAATTAAAAAAGTGGTGTTTTTTAAAATAGCTCAAATAACTTTTGTTTAAATTCACCTTTGTAGTCGTTTTTAAAGTAAGAACCCTGACATACACATAATGAAATATAAAATACAACAAATTAAAAAGTAAAATAGTTTCACAGGCTGAGCTACTTCGCATGGAAAGTTCCATATCCTCCCAGGTTTGATTGGTAAAATTCTTTCCTCCGGATAGATATCAACATCGTAAGGCCTCCTAGAGAGCAGTACATAATATATCATGACGTTAAGTCGCAACGGGACGTATTGAAATTGAGACACAACAGAACTTGTCAACTAAACTTGTCATACATATAGTGTTGATCTAGCGATGTGGGCGTAGTGTGTAATAGCAGACTTGTTTATTTTCTCATCCCTGCACTCTGCACCACCGCACGTCACGCCACGCCACGACTATAAGCCTTATAAAGTAATAGGCCCAAGCCTCGTAACACCGAAAATACGAACACCTAAAGGCAATAAACTGAGATAACATTTCACAAAATTAGGTTATAGCTGGTAAATTGTCTTCATTTGCACCAGATGATAGTCTAAAAATTTATTTTAGTCGTACAAGGTCGTCGTAGACGTTGGTCGACGTCTTCGTCTTCGTCGTTCTCATCGGCGAATATTCGTTCAAGTATGAATGTGTATGAGCGTATAAATGAGGAGGTCCACTCCCATCGTAATGTTGAAGGCATCATAAGTCTACGACGAAAGAAGAACGAGGAATGAATCGCGAAAGCCGAAGACGCAGACGACTAGACCGACGGGTAAAAATAAAAATAAAAAACAAAATAGAAAAACAGAAAAAAAAAAAAAAAACCGCTAATACGTTTCCCGCAGCGTTTATACATAAGCAACCCAGAACTCTCGTCGTTACCACAATATACATGAAGTATATTACTATAAATATTACCTACATGTAAGTATAGGAGTTTGCAGGTGTACGAAAAGCGATATTCAGTTCCATGCCCACAATTTTTTATTTTTTATTTTTTGTTTTCCTTCATCAAAAGGCATCGCGTTTTCTAAAACCTAATTACGTACACGTTATAAGTAGGTTCAAATTTGTAACGAATAAACTAATTATACTACAGTAACATTAGCTGTATTAGAATCAAAATCTATAGCATATAAATTTTTAAAAGTGGAAAATTGTGCCACTATTAAATTCCATTCTAAAATATAATGAGATTTAATTTCTGAGGAGCAATTTTTCACTCATTTATCAATCTTTTCAACAGTTGCATATTTTTTAGACTAAAAAATTATCAATGACTTTATCCGTTATTTTTTTTTTTTTTTTGGCAAACTTTCTTTTGTATGATAAGTTTACAAGATTAACTACATCAAGTGAGACAACGTTTAAGACATGCGTCATTTGTAAGAAAAGAAAAAACAAAACAGGAAATTGTGCTCGAGTGCGAAGTTATGACGTGTAGTTTCGTTACGATATTATGTATTTCGCAACGAAGTATGAGGTACGTAACTATACTACACTATTATATTATGTATTTATGTATCACGCGGTGGAAATGAATACTATGCATAGCAGTAGCTATACATACACGTGTTAGGGACTAATCCTAATACTAAATATTTTAAAATAGGAATTGCGTATCAAAGAAGTTATTCCATTATAATCCATTGGAGATATTCGTCCTAAATTCAAAACAGAACCCAGAGGAGGACGAGTCTGAGGATCCAATCTAAACTTCGTATGCTCATGAGCTCGATTAGGCCTATAAACGTCGTAATGAAAAAAGGCTTCTTTATTAACAGACTAATCTATTCACACAGTGAAAAAACTGTTGCAACGGTTAATCTAAAAATTTGGCAAAAATAAATGACGATGATAAATTGATAAATAATTTTAAATTAACGATGTAAAATGCGGTTTGACAAGATATAATGTAACAAGACAAGACAAGACATCCATTGGTTTTGCCTACCTACCCCTGATTTTTCTTCATTAGTTAACGATTTTTCATCTTTATTGACTGAGGAAAGAAAAAATAAATAAAAATTGTTTACGTAACCGCAGGCCTATTTTGTAGATCAAGTTGGGTTGAGCTGTTTCGACGATGAACGGGATTATTGTATGGATTTTTTTTAATATTATATATACCGATCGGATATTACGTAAGAAGCAAAGAAATTTTAACAACAAGTTAAGCCTAGAGGGGTGACATGAATTTCACTGGGATGGATTTTATTCTTGTATTTTTCACCAAAGTTTAATGAATGAAAACTGTAGGGCGCTTCGATTGACTAATCAGTCCCAAAGTAGATCGGCAATAATGCTAATTATGTACTAATTATATCCGTAATGAGAGCTTTTTTTTTTATTTGGTGCATTAAACGTAAACTCAATAACGTGTTGAAACTTTCAATATTTTATTGAAAATTAAAATTCTAAAACGAGATTTTTGATAAATATATATGTGAAAATTTCAAAGCCTCATTTTTTTACTTTTCATCACCTATGGTTATATATAAGAAAAGTATTCGTTTTGGTCGAAAAATGACTTTTGCTCATTTCAACGAATCTTCACGTTTTCGACCCTCTAGAATCCGAAAAACAGGTTTTTAGAAAGGTGTCGGTCTGTCTGTCGGCCTGTTCGACAAACTCGCGCGGTGATCTCGGAAACGGTTCAATCAAAAAATCTGAAATTTATAGGACTTTGGAACCAAATGATGATGGGTATGAAAAATTTCCATGTCTCGTTTAATTTGAACTTTCGGTTCTACCCGAAATGAATCGATTTTCGCTGTTTACCGACAAACCTATACTTTTTTCTCTGTATTACCTTTCTAAATGAAAGAATATATTCTTCCGAGTTGAGAATTTTATATATATAGGGCATTCCTTGCCAATGACACCAAAAAAATTGTAAATGTACCCAGATCGAATCAGAATGAATGCACTGCATAAAATTGTTGTTTGTCAATATATAGGGGGTTCCTTGCCAATGACAAGAAGAAATTGTAAATATACCGAGATCGAATTGAGATGCAACGCACTGTATGAAATTGTTGTTTGTCAATATATAGGGCATTTTTTTCATGTAAAATTTTCAATTTTAATCTTTTTTTTCGGTTTTTTATTACTTTTTTATACTTTTTCTTCCCCTGACAAATCCATACTTTTCCTTCTATTTGATGAAAAGTACCCCAAAAAACTGTTTTTCCGGCTTGTTTCTCATGTTGAAATAATATCCGAATAAAACAAATCATCTACACTGTGGGTATAGTAATTTAAAGAAAAAAAAAAAATCAATTACATTCCCAAAGTAGTAACACTGCACGATACACTACTCACAATTATTAGATCATATTTGACATAAATTATTTAAATATATAAAACGATTTTATACGCATCACATCGATTGTTTGACAATTATGATTAATATCTATTGTCATTTTAAATTACATATAAGATTTTGATATACGTCGTGTAGGGGGTGAGCTTTTTAGTTGTCTAGCCCATGGGCGCCAGGGAGCTTTAATCAGACCCTATCTATGCGATGACGCATCCCGAACAGTTAAACGTAATATATACCTATACATATATATATCAAAATCAATTCCTATTCAACTCAACCTTGGCTCTACACCTCACCAGTTCTAATTTTCTTTATTTTTCATATTTTTGAATTTTTTTTTTTTAAACACGTTTTCTTCACATATTTCAATGCTATAAGAATATGAGTTTTTACTATCCAACTTGAATGAATTTTTGAATGTTTGTTTTCTCAACAATCTGCTGTTTTACCGATAACTCGCTTATATCCCTCAAATTAATAACTTTATCGAATATTTTCATTCTGAATAACAAAGTTCACGTGTTTCGAAGGTATAGACTTTTGCGAAAATCGGTTTAATCAATATCCACTAAACTTCTTCCAAAACTTCTCTTCCAAGTCAGACGTAAACTTTGTTATATGAAAGGTTTTTTTTTTTTGTTTTAGTTATTGAATTATTGATTTCCGAAAACAGACCTGTAAAAAAAAACACTTTGCTTTTTTGCATAAGGCAAGAATTACATACGCATTCGAAAAGTCAAAGGTCTGTAAAAAAAAATCTACTACAATATGAAGAAAAGAAATAAAAAAAGAGAAAATAAATGTATAACAAAATCGAGATTGATGAGATTTACAGCCAGATTCTTTAAAAAGTGTGTTAAAGACATCGTTAAACATCTCTCTCGATTATTTCACGCCTCTTATATATAAAGTCATAATTAAAAATAATAATAATAATAATAATAATAATAATAAGAGACAAAATCTAAAATGCATCTAAACTCTTCTGGGAAATCTCAAAAATCTGACTGCGAGTTGCGGTAAAAAAAAAGGATCTTCATGTATATTTGTATTATGAGGATCAATCGATCCTAATTGTGTCATTTCTGTTCCATCTGACATTTTTGCGGCCTATAATATAATCATAGCTATCTGATCATCACATCATCTAATACGTTCTGTGTCGTATACTAGGTAAAGATCAAAGAAAAAATCGATATGAAATCTATATGTTTATACTTTCTTACCTCGAACAACAATAATACACAGGCGTGTGTGCAAACTAATTACTAAATTATTTCGTGTTCGTTGATCGATATTGCTGTAATAAATACGACTAAGTATTTGTCCAAGACCGCAAGTAACAAGAGTAGAGATATATAGGTATATAATATCTGAAATCCGGAACCTGCAGAGGCGTAGGCATTACATATAATCAATAATCAAATTCGGAAGCTATACCTGAACTCTTGTCGTCCGTGCTTAAGATGCTTGAAACGTTATTGACCCTGAAAAATTTCTTTTCAGATATATTTCAAGGGCCTCAGCGTTAGCTGCCTGGGCTGAGTGGCGCGGTCACGTATACCACCGCAATATGTGACGCAAATCAGGTTTGCTAAATACGAAGAGTAGTGTTATCTGAGTAAGATACAGAATTTGAGCACGTGAATCCTGCTGCTGACCAAATACGTTATAGATATATTGTTCCGTTCTATATTACGTCTAAAAATCAGAAAAAGAAAAACAAAAAAACAACTTTCATAGTTTTTTTATTATTTTTATTTTTCTTGTAGTTTTCTAGTTTATAAATACGTAAGCTCACCTGCAACGTGGATCAAGTTGCTTCGTACCCTGCAATGGTATAAAATTTAAACGCTCGAAGGGGTTACTGAGAAATTTAATCTTCATCTGCTAATTGGAGACCCGCGAAGCCCAAAGTGATAATGACATAATAAACAATAATACTGAGCATGGCTGATTATAATTATATCGCATCCGCACGACGCATGATACACCTAAAGCTAAATAAATAAATAAATTCGTAGCAGTCCGCGTATGCATACATACCTATACATTAGAAATACATATATACCTAGAAATCAAGATAGATCCAAGAATGATATGATTGAGATATTATTTGAAAAATTTGAATTTGAAATTGTTGCTATTTTGTCCACACGTCAAAATAACACGGCTCCAAACCTAAATTAAGTTTTTGATTTGATTTTTGATTTCATATATATTATTATTCTGTGTGCGAAGAACTTGTCAAATTTTTTTTTTTGAATTTTTTCAATCAACCCTTTCGGAGCTATGAATTTTTTTCAGTCTTAAAAAAAAGACCGTTTTCAAAAATCGCATAGGGACAGCCTCATATGTTTATCTTTTATTCGTAATAGAGTCTATAAGGGGTTATACTGAGAGACGAAGGAGTGAACGATAATGTTGTGTCACCGTAATACTATAAGCAACAATAACCTGTGCTTATATACATATAGGTATGTATACATATTATGAACTGCGTCCATTCATAAAGAGAACCATATTATCTGATACTCAAACTTCCGGAATTAATTGAACTCTTCATGAGATCTTATACGTACTCATGGGGAATGTAGGTATTAGATTACAGTATATACGATTCGACGAAATGGGTGACAATTGGATATTACTTACACAATCTTATTCTGAGTACATATTATACTTTTATTGTTTATAATTTCGTCGTATATTTATCAGTTGATTTATAATATACCTACAACAAACTGTGTAATGTTATCGTAAAACTATTTCGTCGATTACATGGGACATTCCATGCGAAGTCTCAATCCCCAGTCTTGTGACCCTGACCATTCTAAATTTTCTTCATATTTTTCATCATTTTTTTTTTTACAGGAATTTCAATATTTCGGACAATTTTATTTTTTCTTTATAAATTTCCTAAACATATAATCATATTACTGTGGAAAAATTCGAGAGTAATAAATTCGGCAAAATTTTTATTATTTTTTTCAGTTTTGTTAAAATTATTGATAAGAAATATTGAAATTCCTATCGAAAAAAAAAAACAAGAAAAAATTTAAATTCCACTATCGTTTTGGTCTTAAAATTATCATTTCTTGTCATACAATTTGCGCGAATATTTTCAAAAATTTCAAAAATGGGATTTTTGAGACACCTACAGCTTGAGTTGAAAATCAAAAAATTCAGGTTTTTTTTTGTTATAGTTTTCAAGGTGAGCACTATCACTGACACATGATCAAGATGTGATATGGTCGGTCCACAAGCTGGGTAATTTGTCATGAAACACTCCATATACAACATCGTAAGACGTTTTATAAGCCGTTGGGTATGCACCGCACACAACTTCATTGAGAAGTAAAATCAAGGTGTAAATACACGGCGATAGTGGATCAATAAAAACGAATATATGGAATATGTATGCGGAGATTATAAGGCTGCAACTCACGTTTCACCGTGGATCCCGTACGCAGAATATTGACTCGGTCATTCGATAGTTTGAAAAAATCCGCTTCCTAATACGCTTAAGAACTCAATAAATTTCACCTCATCAAGTTTTACCAATACTACTTAATGTATTTTCTTAAAAAAAAAAAAAAAAAAAAAAACGAAGCAGATGCATCGTCGATATATTATGATGCTAGGTCAAGATTCATATACATGCATAGTTGCATAATATGTCGCAGGCTCATGTTCTTAATAACTTATTATCCAGTATAATCAGCATTTCTATTCATCGCTGTTAAAAGTAACTGGATGCTCCTACGTTACATGAATAGTAAACGGCCAGTATGAAAATGGTAACATTGCATAACAGTACTTTCTTTGCACAAACATATAAATATATATATATACATACATATATGTGTACTATAGCGACCATGTTCAAGGCTGCACACGCCGGTCTATAAAGGTGTACGACCGAAGACCAGGACAGGTTTAATGGCGTGGGTCTTTCTTTTTTTATTTTTTTTTTTTATGCATATATGTAGTATCCATGGATGTGTGACGTCAGAAGCGGAAAATTTCATCGACGAATCCAGCCTATATAATCCAATACAAAGGGCATTTTATCGGGATAGTTTGTCTCATTGAAATTTGTATAAAACTCTGTACACACATACAAGGGACGTGGTTTACTCGCTTATCTCACTGAATACAATGTTTATTATATGAATAAATGAATTTTTATATCTCATCGTCACTATCGTATACCCGATTTGCACAATATCAATCATCGTGGTGTCAGAATTTCTGCTTTAATTAACGGATTTTTTTATTTTTTTTTGTTTTTTGTATTTTAACAACTTTTATGATTTGTGAAAGTCTTTCACTCCAAGAAAACAGCGGGTAAGTATACAAAGTCTGAAAAAATCGCGTATAAATTTCTGAAAAAAAAATTGTTCTATATTATATACCAACTGCAGTGGTCATATTTAAACCGCCTTCGTAGAGGAAAACTTTTGCTGAGTATTTAACTATTTTTTCCGGTTCTAAAACCGCCAGTTATAATTATAGGTAATACCAAGAAAAATATAATCAGCTTGATCAGACCTTCTACTTGTTAAGAAAAATATAAGTTCATGTAATTCACTTTCACTGCATGATCATACGTATCTCACACTATAATATCGCATTAATACGGATAAATAAAATCATGGAAATATCTTTGAGTTTCGAGATAAAATTTTCAAAGTATAAATTTTACAGAATTATTTAAAATATTTTTGAAAGACTACGTCGCGAAAGGATTCGCTTCGTTTATCGATTCACTTACCAGAGGTCAGACTGACCGCCAGAATACTTTTAGCCACTAGATACGTACATACTTATAATTTTTAGGCTCATTGAGCGGAAAGAAGAAATTATATAACTTAATACTTATCTTATGACTCATCGACAAGAAAACATTGCAATGATCATATAAATTGATTTTCAATTCAGGGCAGTACTTGCGGAGCCTATTGTCAAGTACCTCAAAAATTCATTGAAGTTGGATTGACAATGATGGTATATTTTTCCAGTTCTTCACCGTATTTCTACCCACTCTTTTGTAATCTACGTATTTGATGCCGTTCATTCGTATAGTATAGGCGACTAGTTATCCCTGAACTAATGACTAAATTCTTGCAGATACATTACACGTTATAGGTCACGAGAGGAAATTCGTAGCATATTTTCGTGGGTTTATAACAACAGATCAAGATATTAAAATGTAATTGTGATAAAAAAAAAAAATCTTTTTTTTTTGTGTCATTTGTAATAATTCGTAATAAATAAATATAAAAGTGACCAAGAGTCGATACTTCAAATTTTAAACACAATAAAAACGTGAATCGGACATTTTGGAATAGCCCGTCCCTCGGTAGGCCTGAGCAGATAGTCGACAGCCCACAGCGGTTCATTATAAATGAGTTTTTTAAATTCGCGAATGATATTTGTATGATATTAAACGTACGCTATACGGAATAGCTATACAATTTTTGCTAATTTCTTACTAAATCTAGGATATATGTATTTTCGAAATCTCATCAGTATCAAATTAAGCTGTTGTTCACACGAACATTCCGAAAGGGAAAAAGAAACTGCTCCGTATATAGATAACCTAATATTATATCAATCTAAAATTTATAATGAAATTATTGAACAGTGATAAAAATTGCTAAAGAATAATTAAACTGAATATTAATAAGGTACCTAATTGCATTTCATTGATGATGATGATGAACGAACATCAAAGTATCTGTTCGTTAATTAAAGAAATTTTTTTTTTTTTAGACTTCAGATTTATCTCGATTTTTGTGACGTTTTCAAGGTGTGTATTCTGCAATATATTATATCAGTAACTTGAAAATCTTTTACGTACGTCATGTATTTCGTATAACGAGTAATAGAAAAGTTGACAAAGACTCCACGCTTCAGTTTCCAAATTTATGGTTCCTTTATATATCTATATAGCATAACTGCCTACTTTGGTGAAAGATAATGTCGCTCAATTATACACGTATACATCATATTAACTGCCTTTGACTAACAGCAACGTACGTATTACTACTAAACAAACGAAAACCAAAAAATATATATTAGCTATAAATTACGATATGAATTGATACTGTAAGAATATCATATAGATCTATAGAATAGAAGATCGATTTTTGTGTATATTTTTAATTCAAAGATTAAAATTTCTGTATTGATGTATAATTAGTATAATTATAATCGTATTCGTTACGATGTCCAAAGTAATAGCCAATTAAAAACAAGTCAAGAATGAACTCATTGAATCCATGAGAAAAATTTTATTTTATGTTTCAAATTATGTAAGTACATACAGATTTTAAAATATTCACTACGTCACAAATTTTCGCGGATCGGCTCGTGCTTTGGTGAACCTGTTTTCGGTTATCTAATTCACAAGGTCAAAACAGGCAGTGCCTTTACATTAGTATATTAATTATTATACAGATAATAAGAAAGTTGAATTGAACAGAGATAATCTGGTCTGCAGTTTAGCTGCAATGCAGATCACTTTGCTCGTGTATCATATACACTATATCGAAGCGCAATACACGATGATTGAAATTTAACATTTACGCTTTTGTACAGTATAATAAATTCGCAGGATAAAAGCCTCTGTAAAAATTCGATTGTTCAAAATTTTGTACTTCGTTTTAATAATAAATTGGACTCTCATATAAGGCCTCAGGAAAATTAGATATAATTGAATTGACATTATTATATCTTTTGAACGAAAATCACAGTCAAAATATTGTCACATTAAAAAAAAAAAAAAATTCATTTGTTCATTGTTTCGTCAAAAAGTTTATTTCAAGATAAATTAAATTTTATTCCCCTACTTTTGACGCTAGTGCAGCACTCGATACAGTCGAAATTATTAGTAATTAAAATATTGTCAAATAGACGTAAAGATTCAAAAATTCATGTAGGTATGTATGTACCAATTTAATTTAGACTTTTTAAAATGGAAGTCACAAAAATTTTAAACGCTGCATCAAGTAGGTACATACATACATACATACTTATTCAATATCTAAGAAAAATATCGCGCGTCGAAATTGACATTGTAATTACGATTGATAATGAGTACATAGCTATATAATCTTTCTATATATTATTTTAAAAGGATGTGAAAAAACAAAATTGAATGTATATGTGTGTAGTCATAAACTAACAGGTCCGACATAAACATAAACTGTGTAAAGTCCAGAGTCTCGCGGTCTAGACTAAACTTTACTAAACACCCACACATTTCATGACATATAATTGCTGGACGGATTAAAAACAAATGCATTGTATTTTTTGTAACTCAAATTCATAGTACCTATGTATAAAAAATTTTTTTTATATGAAGAATAGTCGGTCGACAAAATTCTAGATTAGATCTGCTAATCTTTGATACTTTATACCTTCTTACGTTGGTTAAATCTTACTTGTATTGTGGGTGCAGCATACACAAATAACCGTAAACAAATTGAGAATGGAGTGTACATATATGAGGTGATAAGAATAGTGATTACAATATCTCACCATAACCATAAACGTAGATTATGGCTACATCCGAAATCTAATAAGATACTTAAATTTTTTTATTCTATAAATAAGAATAACAAAAATAATAAATACTTTAGATAAGTTACGTCAGATAATGAATATTCAAATAAATTATTACACTCTAACGCAGTGTCGTATTTGAATGACGAAGAATTTCGGCTTTGTATTCATATATATTATATAATTACTCCAGACATATTTATTCATTAAATTTATTTCAAGTGTGTACTTATAATATCGTTATGATCAACACCGATCAGCTCCAGAAACCAAAACTAAATCATACAATTTGAAGGAAATTTCGGACTTAAACGGACTACGGAGTAAAATATTCATCGTTGTATAAATATCACCCTGTATAAAGCGCGGCGTTAATTGTACATATGAAGATAAATCTTGCGGGTATTAAACACTAGTACCACTGAATGACGTTATACAAGTGGTTAAAGTCATATACGTCATATATGGAGAGGACCGAGGGCTGAGAGAACCCGCAATGAAAAATAAAATAAACTTAAAACTCAACATATATGTACTATATAATATATATTAAATGTATGTATACGCAGAAATGTTGGCACATTGAAGAATTGCGTCGAAGAAAAACACCGCAATATCATCACATCGTATATAGCGTAAAATTGATCAATAATAAATGAATCAAGTAACCGCGTAATTCAATAATAAGTAATTATAGCGTTGTTCATTTAAGGGTCCAAAAACAAGCTCCATAATATAATACTTCTATTTTCGAATCGGTAAATTTTCGTTAGTAAAATTCGTTGCGCCCAGATATAACAATTACGGTATTACGTTACGATTTAAATCAAAATTCAGCTATATCCTACGTGTTGAGAATTTTAATTATTCGACGATAAATAATACTCTAGGTGTATATATATTTTATATAGTTGAACGTAATTTGTAACATTTTGTATTTATACGACGTAACTATACGTAATGGTAAACGCCCCGTGAATATTTTCAGAGTATAAAGCATAAATATTGCATTTACATTCGTAAATTTATCGTTTTGATAGGTGTTTTTTTTTTTTTACGATTATATGGGAAATGATAAGAATTATTTCTCATTTATACAATATGTATGTACCTATTTATCGACGTATTGTTTTTAATTGAAAAAAAAAAATGATTCGACAAATTTTATTACATTATTATTATTATTAACAAAATGACTAATAATAATGATAATAAGTTTTGATAATATAGGGAAAAAAATAGTCACGAATAAATAAGAGATACCAAACCGACGACGAATGACGACTCACGGCGTCACCCTGCGTGGACCCGTTCGCAACATACGTCTGCAGAATAACGGCTAGCTATCAATGCGTAAATGTGTGGGATTACGTATACTCGTGCTGGAAACCGGCGATATATAGGTCGGACATCTATTTTTAAATGGTTGACGCGAGCCACGTCTGACAAGTGTTTGGACAATGTGCTATCCTCCTATCCATGGCAGAGGAATATAAGATTTAATTACGAAACCTTTGAAAAGAGGAAACATAGATATATGTAGGTGAAAAGAAAGAGTCGTGTATGTATATTGTCTAGCTCGAAAGAGACAAGCACTTGTGTCTATCAATTTCCAGTATAATGAAAAGTAAAAATCTCGGCCTTTGAATGACCTGCAAATGTCAGCCTCAGCATTGAAATATTTCTCAACTAACTAGGATCTAAAAATTCTACGTAGGATCGACGAGGAATCTCATGTATTGGCATTTTTAGGTGAACACAGAGAAGCTGGAC
Organism: Macrophya annulata; assembly: GCA_963924015.1. Taxonomy (NCBI): domain Eukaryota; kingdom Metazoa; phylum Arthropoda; class Insecta; order Hymenoptera; family Tenthredinidae; genus Macrophya; species Macrophya annulata. The sequence continues at coordinate 15,784,634 of OZ001261.1, forward strand.
CTTTCGAATTGACCCGATTTTTACAAAGGAAAATTTTTAACCCTTAATATTGTTTGGTATGTTTAAACTTAGACTCTTTTGTTAACGAAGGTAATATCCTCGGCATGAAAGTGCGAAAATGTAGTTTCAAGTCGTAGTGAATAGATGGAATGTCAAGGACGTAGATATTTCAGGTTTATTAGGTATCCGCAATTTTGGGTCCTGTATTTCACAGCTCGATATTTTTGGATCATTAAACCTTAAAAAAATCCTGTTTTTTATTGATAGAAGAACTCAAATTAAAATTTTTACATGATATAATTAAGAAGTATATAAATCGTTTATAGGATTATCGCACGACCCATGAATCGACCGAAGTAGATATATTATTCACGATGAAGTATTTGAATCATTGCAGCCGTCTGGCGGTTTTCGATTTCGTAATTAAGATAAAAATAAACATCTATATTCAACGTTATTCGTCTACGCCGGTAAAATTAGCCTTTTAAACATTCGTTGCACGTGAATGATAATAATCATAAGAATAGCACCAATACGTGATAAAATTCAACACTGTTGCCAATATAATTCAATTCAATACAATTCAATAAAAAAATATATAAATGAACGAAATAAAACTCCTTTAAACTAATCTGTGGGATGATATAAAGTACGCTAATTGGTCAAACGAAGAGAGTCCTAAAAGATTGACTCATCGCCGGTGGTAGTCTGGTCAGTAAACAGTTAAGTCATTCCTTTCTTACCAACGACCAGCATAAATGGATATTTGAATTATAAAATCCACGTCAAGTTTATATAATAATAATGATAAAAGATTATGGTCTTTCTTCCCCCAACTGGAACAGAATTTCCATTGTAAGAACCGTAATGCTGGGGATAGAAACTATAATGTGTACGAGGAACGTGGTTCCTAGAATGTACATATACGCCGGCGCTTGCGGTTCTAGTTCTGGTTGTATCGAGAGTCGGGACCGCGACGCATATGTAATTTACGCGGTGTGTGTCTACGGTGTTTATAAATTCTATTCAAGCTACTAAAGATGATTGTATACGTATATTTTGAAGTGTGTTTACTCACATTTCGTTGGGTAAACTAATGCTTTGATCTGGTCCTAGGTTAACCCAAATATCTTCATGAGCTGATTGATATTTGATGCAAAAATATACTTTGGTAACCTTAAATTCGTCGGCTTTCATTGGCATTTCGTATACTGCACGCGTCCCATCTTTATCAGCTGACACTTGTCGCAATGAGTTTTTAACATCACAGACACTTTTTACCAAAGATTTGACCAGTTTTGTGTCAGATGAAATACCGACGCCAGTAACCTCCACCATAAAGCTTGATTTTTGCAATTCATTTTCCGAATGTAGAAACGATGAAGTATCGTTAACTAATTTCACTGAGTTAATACTTAGCTCTGTGCTAGGCGTGCCTAGCACATTGGCATTCGCTAAGTCAAAAACTGATAATATAAGTAATATATAAATCGGCGCGCGCGAATGGCAAACATTTTGCGCCATCATGTGAGAAGGGCAACGAGCAACTTCACCTCGGACGGATTAACGCATATATTTATAACCTTCGTTTTGCTATTGCGCATGCGCTCTGCGTAATCGACGTTTGGAAAACATTTATCCTTAGAGAGATGGCTTTGTCTGCGTGTCAAATCTTATTTCAAACATCATTATTTTATATAAACATCATATACAACCTCATGTATATTATCATTCGAATTTTATTTTCTAACCCTTCTTTATTTGAAAATCAAATTTTTATCACATAGGTATAATTTCAAAATTGGATATCTGCTGCCGATCGTACTGCTCTCTTCGCAATTTAATTCACATTAGTCGGTAAGACGATGAGGCTAACGACGCAAAAAGATAACAATAGATAGCGCCACTAGCTATCCATGAAACTGCTATTCCAATATGATGCAGTGACAGAATTATATATCATTCACGATGTCGCACAGCTCAATTGCAAAAGTAAATTGCCGCAAAGAACAGGTTCATCAATTAGACACAAATAAATGTGATTTTTCTGAATCCCAATGAAAAGGATCAACAGCGTAATTTCACTACCGGCTAATATATCGCATGGTATCAGGGCGAATTTTCATGCGCCAGAAGCTATTAGTTGTGTATTCGATCGTTCGCAGCAGCACCATTAGACTTTCACGTTCTATAGTCGCTAGTTTAGTTTGAGTTCATGGTTGTACAAATTAATCACTTTTAAGTCGACAGCCAGTCAAGATGGCGAGATCTAAGCGTGATTTTTAGACTATAAAAGAGTTTTCTGTTATGTGTACGAGTGCAAGCGGATAAAAGAAACAAATAATAAAATGTGTGTATGAATTATAACACGCTTAAAGGGTCTGTCAAATTTTGATAACTATATCGGTATGTTATTTAATAATTATTCTGTACAAAAGCCGCTTTTATACTCAAGACATATGTAGGACAGCCGATTTGGCAACAGACCAAAGCTTATGTATTCAAGAGATATCATTATACCGAAATGTTACATTGTGTTCAATTGATCATTACACTATTGTAACGATATCAGTTATCTACGTATACGAAAATTATCCCTTCACATCAAGAAATACCCAAAATTCAATAAATTTTTATCCACGTGTGTGTTCATTGTAGGTATATGCATTCAGAAATACATTTTACTGTGCACTACATGCTTACCTGCGTTCTATAGATCGTATTATGTCACAACTACTGGTGAAATCTGAATTTTCTTTGAATTCCCTTTAAATTTTTATTACTCGTCTTTAATCAAACATCGATATTTCATTTGAATCGTATAGGAGTCCGTTCAGATTCTTTAACCTTCGTAAATTATCGCATTATGAAATATGATACATCTTTTTCACATTCGAACGGATCTTTCTGGAATTGTTTAACAATAACAATTTCGGTAAAGATTAGACAATAATACGAGGTTGTTCGAATTCAAGTGCAAAATCGCACAAGCACTTGATTGTACTCTTTACTGACAAATTTTATGAAGTATTGTCTGCATCATATTCGCGAAACTCGAGCTGTTACATATTCGGACTATTTTTATTATTGTACGTTGGTTGTTAATTAGCAGGTGCTGCGAGGCACTTGATTAGACTCTAGTTTTCTAATCAGTAGATAAAATGCTTAGAGGTAAATAAAAAAAACTTGAAATATTTTATCGACGTTCTACAGTAGGTTTAAAGTTTATTGAAAAACATTATCATTATTTTAAACTATGTACATACATATTATCGTTTACGTCCGGAAAGTTAAACTTTGAACCGATTCTTATTACTTTATTTTACGCCGGCGTGCGAAAGACCATGAGAATTAAATAAATACCTAGTTTCATTCTTTTCTACTAATACACTTTTATTATTGACAAAGTGATTACACTTATCCAGAATTATCAATTACATGTATGTGATAAATACAGTTCTATTTTTATCTCACACTCCGTAATCATATCATTTTTTAAATTATGGAATGATTTTAACATACAAATTTTATCGACTATCAATTATGTTATGTAATCACTTCGTTCCTGGATGTACAATTTTTTTTTTTTTTTTTATATGTAACAATACAGTACAACCTATATGTATTTAATATCCCTCTAAATCATATACATAGGTATAAATATCACATGTGCCTAGATTTCGGCACAGTAATAAGGTTCTATGTTAGTAGAACATCTAATAATAATCCTCACGACTTTTAAACGTGAACCTAACTCGTTGTAATTAACTAATGAGCTCTATTTGTGTGATATGTAATTTTGGATAGAAAATTAAATTCGTTGATAAGTAAAATTCATCTATACGATCCTACCTCATGATCGCTTATGGTGAATTTTCGGCACAAACCAGATTTTTAACTTATTATAAAAGACTGATATTCGGAGAAAAAATCGCACCCAGTAGTGAGTTGAATATTTCTATTTCTTACATTTTGACGCATTTCTTAAGACGAATTGCAAATATAGTGGAAAATTTACATGACGGGTTCTTGCAACTCTTCTATTTATCTCGTGCGACAATAATATGTTTTCAATCCAAAGAAAGGAAAACACAGATTTTCTTATTATCGCAGTTATATAGGTCTATTTATTTTTGTATCTCGTCAATATCTCGAAATTTTTTTGAAAATTTTTAGAAATTGGGTTTATCGCCCCCAAAATAACATCATTTGAGAATATTCCTCCCCGAATTTCGAAACGTTTTTACCTATATATTAAATTTCAAATAATTATTTCTCATTATATTTCTCGAATGGAAGTAATCAGCTGTAACAAAAACTGCAGATTCAATTTAATATTTCTTCAAAATGGCCTAGTGAATTGAAAAAAATTCTTTCTTTCTAAAATAGTTGTTGAAAAATCGGTATGTCACACGTTATACACCTAAAGATCGTTGTTTATGAGTCTATATTCGTTGCCTGTCTCTCCGCACGTAGCACCAGATATATATATACAAGATATGGGGGAACTGGTTATCAAGGCAAACTCCTTAAGCTAACGCCGAACTGCTTTTTATTTACAATATTTCGATAGCTATGTCATATATCTATAATGTCACATATATAAAAACATCAAATACATATGATGAATTTTGTCGACAAATTGAGTCCTTTTTTCGGAAATCAGCTGATTTACCAAATAACTTTTACGGATTGTAATCTGCGTTCAAGATGTCGAATAAGCAACCATCTTCACACCTTGTTGTAAAAAAAATAATTAACAATCTGAGTAAAATTCGTGTCCCTACTTACAGGCTCGATTTGTTGACAAAAATTTTCCTCGCTTCTGGCTTCATATACACATGTGTATCTATCGAAAATGGCTCGTAAATTTCGTTCAAAAGTTCAAGAGGTATACAAGAAAATTCGAACAAAAAAATTATGAAAATGGTATACTACAAAGTACATATCGTAACTATAAGTAATTTGTAAAATCAGACAACTGCGGTATTAGGTATTAGCTATTAGCTATTACGTAACGCTAGAATATTTCCATTGAATTGACGGCGAAAAGCTCTTTTACTTGAAAAAGCCGCTTACGTGGACTGTAAAAAGATAATCACTGCGTAGGCTGTACGTAATGATCACCTACAGATTCAGTTATCAGAATTACGAACTACGTTGATATTAATGTGCCTAACCAATCCCGTTAAAATGAACAAAAATCATTACAAATAATTGAAAAATATAATTATTTCGGTTGCAGGTACGACTGCAGGGTGTGCGCTATACAGATATAGCCAGCCAGAAGCCTCTATTGGATTATTTAATAATTTTCAAAAATAAACTAACAATTCTTAATCTTCTATAATTTTTGCTCGGGCATAATTGCAATTGGAAAGAATCAGTGTCTGAATTAAATTAATAATAAGTAATCTTACATCATATTTACATGCTCGGATCCATTCCTTATAAAGTAATATCGTTCAATTGATACGTTCCAAAAAAAAAGTAAGAATAATAAAAGAAAAAATCATTCTTTTCGAAATGGTTAAATATTTTGAAAATAGTACAATCTTCCAATTTAGTTGGGAACAAGTTGCTCAGGGCTTTTGGCATCGCTATCCAAATCCTCACAGGTTCGTCACATTACATCTATACTGTATTATGTAATAATATGCATTTAAATTTTTAGTGCACTTTGAACTAAGTACATAGTCAGTAGTTTTATTAATTTCTTATACTTTTGAAATCTAAATGGAAGATTTTTTGTTTTTTGGAATTGGGGTGTATGTTACGGAGTTACAATTCACACAGCTCATAGATTTTTTCATATCAAGTTTCTAGCAAGAAATATTGTTCTCTATCAGTTCTTAGGAGGTAAGAAATTTTCGACACGTATTGTTCATTGTACTGCTTCAATTGGCATCAAGACAAATTCAATGATATTGTTGAGAGGATATTTTGTAGCCTTTTTTACCTCAAATTTTCGGTTTGATCTTGAGGGCTGATGTGACTACAAAAAGTTGTGAAAACTAGCCACACCTATACCTTTTTTTGTGTACAATTTGCAGTGGGTCAAACACAGCATGTAGTTATTATCAATATTTCTGCATAACTCCATTTTTATTAACGATGATTAGAATTTTCTCGCAATTCTCAAGTTTGCGCAATTTTTCGCCTGATATGCAAGGACCAAGCATACTTATTCGCAAACATAATAACTGCAATGCTTTCGTATTTAATCGAAAACATAGGAATGCAGCTTGTACCGTAATAGTTCAATTTTCCGCGTACATTATAGGTATACGTGTACAGAATCACGTACGAATTTGATAATCTGCTTATGGTCGAAAGCGCGGTCCCTTTTATTTTAAATTAATACTATTTCTGAGATGAATTATTATCTTCTTACTTAAAGCTGTGTGTTGATGTATGTATATGAAAATCTCTTTACAGCACCCACGTATTATCAGAAGATACGATATCCAGAGAGGTGAAAAATAATAAATTATATTCTAAGAGACTCTTGACAAAAACAAACAGAGTACCAAAATGGGGTGAAAGATTTATTAGTAAAAATGTCGTCAAAATTGTCGAAGAGAGTATCGTTGATCCAAAAAAGAAAACCCTGACAACGTATACGAGGAATTTGGGCTATGCCAAAGTTATGGTATGTCTTAATGTAAAAATTATTACGATTGTGTGAATTATTTCATTCAATTTATAACACAGCTGGACCTGTATCTATTCGTCCAATTATTTTGCAGAGCGTTATTGAAAAGGTCGTGTACAAAGTATCAGATGAAAATCCAGGATGGACTGTGGCTGTAAGATCGGCGTGGATCGATAGTCAAGTCTTTGGGTTCAGTCGAGCAATTCAGGCCTTTGGAATGGACAGATTCAGGAAAAACTGTGTCAAAATGTCCGGGGGATTCAATTACGTACTTGCTCACATGTTCCCAGGGACAGCAGAATACATGAACCCTACTTTAGCCCAAATGGGATACATAGATAAGGTCTGAAACAGTCGATTTTTAAACACGAACCAATATATTTAAGCATTCGTTTTTGAAATAGATGGAATAGCAAAATTTATAATCTCTCAAATTCGAAACCAGCGGACCCCAAAAATTATCCGTACGGTCTTAATATTATCGAATCACAGTTTTTGGAAATAGTATTTCCTCAAAAGTCTACATAGTCGATTTAAAAATCTTCAAATCGAAAAACGAATCGAGAGCTAAAGATCCACATAGAGCGTCGTATCTCTTCATGAAATTTTTGGATTTTTGGACTTTCGGAGTCTTGGACTGTCTTAAACTGCATTTCGATCTCTCCGAACTTTAATATTCTGAACTTAAACCTGCCCCCCATTGATTAAGAAAATACTGAATTAATTAAAGTGAAAATATGTGAAATTCATTTTGGTGTGAATATTTTAGTTGGACCAACCATCCATAGCTAAGCTGACCCATGCCGCGGAAGATATTCAGCATTCGTTCCATGATAAGGCTGAAAAGATGAAAGATGCTGCGAAAAAAGCTACCGATCTCGCTAAACAAAAGGCTGGACCAATTTATGCTTCTTGTCAGCCAAGTCAATCCTAATAATATTTTTTTTTTATTTTTTCTATGAGTAATGTTTATGCATATAGTATACATTGAATAATGCATATTGCGTAAATAGAAGTCTGCATTTCTTTTGCTTTAATAATGGGATAAAAAGATTAATACCTATCTAATGCAAACGATATTCCTGTACTACGCATATTTACAATATATTATATTGTACAGATACAATTAGTTGAATATGAATAAATGTTTATTTAAGAATTGATAATTATTATTTGGATAATACATCCGGATCATTATCCGCAAAGATTCATCCGAATTCGAATTTAATTACCTAAATGAAAAAAATTATTTTCAAATAAATATTTATTACTGAACTCTGAATGACGACATTATCGTCTTTATTCAAAATCTGTAATGAACTTTTAGCGTGCTTTTTATAGCCAATCAATTCGAAATTATCTATTTCAATTAGAATATATAAACGTGTTGAGTATTATGATAGAAACCACGTATATAATCATAATTAAGTTTAACAATCTACAAAACTATACAATATACGGATATTTTAGGTGTATCTGTTTCGTGAGCAACCCAATGCTCTCAAATATTCCCACACCCCTTTCTATATCGTAAAATTGAGGAATTCGAACACTCAATTACTCCGCTTACCATGTAGTTTAATCTTACTGCTAATTAGCACTTAATTCGACTTATTATTAAAAAATAAAAAATATATCTACAGTGATTCAAACCTTTGATGAACATCCTGTATATCTATATAATCTTACGTACCACATACGTATTTATAAAAAATTTTATTAACATTTATCAGTTCGAAGTTTCCTTCAAGGTTTGTATGAATTTAAACTATAAGAAAGGATAGGCTGTAGTGTGCCTATATGAATTATCATGACTTTTTTTTGTTTTTTCTTTTGCAATCGGATGATGTGTATAAGCTATTAAACTTTCTATAGCATGTATGTCATATAAATCTAATAATTAATATAAAATTGTACAAAGAAAGACAAATACTATAAAGAGATATGTACTACCTACTACTATTATCCATGTATATTCCTAATGGAATTTATTGATAAGTTAACTTAGAATATTGTTATTTGGTAATTTTCGATTGTTTATGTATGTAATCATGTTATAAATTAGATACAATAAAAATAAAAAGGATAAAACAAAACAAGAAGTAAAAATCAATTATTTCCCTCAAGTAGTTAAGATTTGAAAAATATAATTTAAGACTGATAGAGCTATGAGATAGAAAATTTAAGAAATCAGAAGAACTTCTAATATTGATTTTGAAAATTTCTCGTGGAAAATCAATGATCCGAAAAATCTATCCACGATTCAAACGATTTCAGTTTTAGCTAGGTGCAGGTGCCTTGGGCATTGATTCCTCTGGCGCAGGAATACATTCTACCAAACATTTTTAGAAATTAAAAATACTAAGGACTTGAGAAAGATCAACGACCCTCTGAGGCAGACTGTGCTTAATTTCGAAGAGCCAATGACTTCTTGACTTTAAAAATGCTTGCAGTGGAGTTTTGAAATCCAGTGTTTTGCGCCCATATCACGGTACAGGATCGTATAATGAGTATCAATAACTGACATACACCTACATATTGATTCAGTAAAAATTCATTTCACATCGTATGTATGTACATACAATATGGATTACATAAATTTATAGAATATTGTAATTTTATTCCATAAGAATACAAATAACGAATAAATTATAATAATATTTTATAGTTCCGGACTTCGGTCGATTGATTATTGGGTTGAAGATCACCTTTTATGTGAGTTTTTCACATCTTCCATGGAAAAGTAGTTGAACACCTGAAAACAGAGTAACAAACTCATTATGCATCCATCCAAACAATATTCTTAATCTATAGAAATTCATCATGCAACAACAAACACAGAAATATAATCGGCTCCTTCGAAGAAATTTGAATTAAAAATACGGTATACAGTGTTTTATTTAACAAATTGCATCTCTTTCAAGAGTTGGGTAACAGTTTCATGTAAATCATCAAATTTTAATGTTGAAATTGCAAATCTTTGGTAAACTTGTTAAACTGTTCATCACATATTTTGTGCATCATACTTAAAGACCATGAAAATTATCTTGCATATTAATCACTGATGAATATTCTAAAAGGACACTGCAGCTGCACTGCGATTTATAAAGACTACACGAACAATTACCATATTGTTAAAATCTACTCCGAACCTTTGCAGCCAATATCTTGTTGTGTATGTGAAAATTATCAGAGTCTCAAGGTTGTTAAACAGTAAATCATTATTCTGTAGTATTTATTTATTGACCAGCCGTAAGTACGTTCTGAATATTCTATTATCTTTTAGTCATTATCTTGAACAACATGTACGCTTGTTTTTTGTTAGTTTGTATACTTCAGCGGTCATTTAAATATAGACAATGAAATATGAAATTCACAAGCCTACTATAAATAAGTTTTCCACTCAGACGATAGGCATGAAAAATTGCAACACCTTGTTCGATCAAAGATTTCGACATTCAATATCTGACTCTGAGAACCTGATTTATTCACATGCTTGATAGTATCGATGATGCAAAAAGTATCTTCATCAAAATCTTAATTTTACGTATTGATTATACCTATGTACTATAAATTCATGTTTCCCAGCCGTTTGAAATCTGTTTTTAAAAATGTCATGGATATACTCACGTTGTCCACAATTTTGGGCACAAGCTAACATGCCGGGATTAGTGTAGGTCATTTTATTGTCGCCACAGACTGGATTATATTCTGGTGTTGTCGGACACGGACAGTTTGTAGTCGTCGCAGGTGCCTGGGTTGATGTCGCAGTTTGTGTCGCAGTCGGTCTCCTCGAAGATGCGATTGTCGTCGAACCATCTGCAGCTATTTCCCACCAATTCTGCTGCGCTGATGCCTGGTGCACGAGGCATGCTGAAGAAAGCAAAATTGAAAACGTATTAAAAAAAAAAAACCATTAACCGATGATTAAGTAATAAATTTTGACAGTTTTAGAAACAAATTATGATCGTCTATTTGAGGTTCAGTAATGAGAAATAGACTCTTAATTAAGCGACATGAATGAGTATAAAATAGATCTATAAGTAATTAATTGTGATAATATTTGTCAAATTTGAACTTACCGCATAATAACACAATACACGTCGCTAATTTCATAATTGAACTTAATTACGTAAATTATTTTGTAAATTATAGTATAATGCAATTACTACTTGCTACTTATTTCGTGTATACCACGTTATGATTCGAAACTAACTGCGCTGTGTAGGATATCATCAAGCTTATATACTCGGTGTACACATAGCCTCGGGGATGTCTTGCCAACCGCGTTCACGGTCGACTATTTCTCTGTGGAATACCGGATTTTATTTTCAAGTATGTATGTGAGGTCGAACGTATACGTAGTTTCCAGTGAATATGAGTATTTGGTTTGGATGAAATACTTGTTAGTATTTTCCTTGTCCAACGTCTGCTGATGGTTTTTTTTTTAGTTTTATTTAAATTTTTTTTCTTATTTTTATGTAGGTATATGTAGATCTTTTCATACTGCTTTGCCATAATCGTATAGACATTCAAACGAGGTGGGTATACACACTTTAATTTTTACAAAAATCACAATTATCTTGTGTATAAGAAAATATATGACGGTAATCGTCAAAATTATTCACAAAGTTTCATAATCTTATAAAATTCAAACAAACAAAAAATACTCAACTCAACTACTTATTTCGTATATTATAAATTATATAATATATAGTATATAATAAATATTCAAATTTTGTTAATATCCAACACGTCCGAATAAAACTACCCATATTTTTTGCTTTGTCAATTTGTCTTTTACTGATTCGACCGTACAGAAATTAACACAAAAAAAAAAAAAAAAAAAAATTGAATGTTTCAGTTGATAATAAATTTTTAACTACTTGATACTCAAAAATTTATGGCTCTTGTTGAAAAATCGAGTACCAAAAATTACCATGTAGAATTAACTTTCACAAAACTTTTAGACGTTTTAAAAATTTGAATTCTACGCAAATTGATATTAAAAAGTTGTTTTTTGAAGGACAGGAAGTATCTTCGATTTTATTCACATATATTTATAATATAAGATATTCTCTCAAGATAAAGAAATATTTTTAAGATATTGTATACGTGACGGAGAATTGGTTACTTTAGAAATTATTAGTGTATCAATACCTGAGTAAACCAAGAGTAAATTAAATATATTTCGATGTTTAAAGATTAAGTGACATTTGTCTACACTTGGGAAAGTCTAATAAACGGATAGATAATAGGATTCCGAATTAGACGGTCATAAGTATTCTGATCACTTGAAAATTTTGCGAACATAACTGATCATTAAATTGAATATTAGTTAATGAACCTATTCATTCGTCCAATTATACTAAAATGCACAAACAAAGGCATTTTGAAACTGACGGTTTATCACGTCGAAATTTTTTGTGCAATTCTTGCTACGCGTTGAGTTGCGATGCTGGAATACCCCAACTCGTATACATGGGTTTCATAATGCAGACATTTGTTCAACCAGTTAAATTAGTCCGTATATGCATAATTAAGCTTTAAACTTTCAGCGTTTGTTAGAAATCAAGACTTTCCTTATGTAGCGTGGCAATCACCATGATAACCTTTTCGACCGAGGCGACTGACCCTTCTACGAATAAGCTGCGTGGTATCTTTAATATAAAATTAAATTGTAAAACAAAAAAAATTAATTTAAAAGCATCACAATATCTGATCAGAGCTAATATTATCTATCAGTCAGTGTTTTTTTTTTTTTGTTCACTTATTTATTATTTATCTCTTTTCATTTCATCCGATTTCGACGATATGATAAATTAATGCAGATGAGAATAAAGTTCAGAAACATCGTAGCTACACTAATGCACACGTGTCATTAATACTGAATTCGAGAAAATGCATCAATTTCTGTGTAATTCTTATTCAGGAAATTCAGCGGTCACTTACACGTATCATATCGTATTATGAGTACATACATACCTATAGATAGTTCCGAAGTAGCTGTGGGCATGGGGATTTTCAACGTTGACCAACTGCCAACGTATGCACTTGTGAAGTCCCGGAGACAATATTGTCACACGTCATATACCTCGCGGTTTGTTCGGGCGAAATGAAATACATAATATCACAGAGGGACTTTTACCCATGTGTGGTCAGATATGAACAATTTCTAATTAACCGCTCTCTTGAAACGATATCACTTGAATCTCATTCAGTTGCTCATTACTATTCAAGTACTATGGTGACATATCATAAATTGATGTAACTTATAGCTGATGTTAGTGCTCATATGAGTTCCAACAAGGAACCCAGTAAAGTCTCACCTAGAATTACTGTTAATTGATACGAAAACCGAGCATCAAGTCTTCAGTAGTAAAATCGTAATTAAAACTGCGTCTGTTAATGGACACTGATTGAAGCGACCAAATTACTGTACCAAAAGCGTATGAAAACTGTTTCCGAAAATCAAAATTAGGTAAAAGCAATTTTATCATGAAATTCGCGTAGAATAAAATGTATTTTTGTTACTATTATCAAATCAGTTGTCTGCAATGTCGTTTTATTTATAATTCAGGGAAACAAGACACATCGATTTCGTACTTACACCGATCCTTTAGGGGAATCCATTTTTTATCGATATTTGGAGGTTGGATTTCTTAGAAAAATAAATCGAAGTTGACGAAATTGAAAGTTTCCGAACTTTTCGCCGTATAGTAAAACGAAACCAAGCTATGGGACTTTGAGAAATCCGGCAGATGGATGTTAGACGGTAAATACAATAGCAGCGAACCTATAATAATAATCTTGATACTCTGAGCATGAAATTGGTTTATAGATTGACATAAAAAATTTAAAAAAAAAAACATGATCCGTTATATTCTTTGCTTAGTACAATTCGAAAGCGGCGAGTGGTCAAGTGGTAGGATCTCACAAATTAATGACGCGTCTTGATGAAGGATGCTTCAAAGTGCTCTCCGCAATTGAACATTTGTCGTCTTATGCTGACACCGTCTCTATCCCATTCCCTATATATATGAAGCTAACAAAGTCTTATATTGAAATGGCTTTCTGCATAACACAAAATTATTATTGCATTTATTCAAATATACATTTCGCAAGTATATTGCGCGCTTCAATACTCAAGAAGAATAAACTCGGTAGTTGGCATGTGTTTTAATTAATTTACAGCCATGAACCGCAAGCCGACAGTGTCAAGTACATACGTAGTTCGAGATTTTGTGCGCATATTTCATATCACATATACTAAATGATACAGTCGAATACAAAATCAAGTTGACACTTAGACATGTCAATTAAATGACTAAAATTTGTCAAAATTTTCACGGATTATTTGAAAACTAATGAGGTAGAGATAATGAAACCCACGCGCACACTATGCGTATGACTAAGATGTGTTACACTATGATTTCGTATAAGTGAACTAGTTTATTAGTACAATTTTGTGCCTGACTGTATAATATGCGTATATTTCTAGGACTACATACATAGATGACTATGCTTCCTTGTTGATTCTCGGTACCGGCCATACGGCGAATACAATCAAAAGTTTTGGTAGTGGTATAAGAGCGAATAGTTATGAAATTGTCGAGTCGTAGCTCAGATTAGCTGGGCCAATTCATTTGCCTGATCAGATTTCGGTGGCGATAGTTGAATAGCAACTTCCAACGGGTGTGACTTGAGGTCAAAGAGTAGCAAATCAGATTCTATTTCTACATTGATAGACGGTAGTTGTAACGGCTCGGTATAGTGTAAACAAGAATGTTAATTCAAGAGGAAAAAAATCAAGGAGTTATAGACATGTTCTAAAAAAAATAACACAATTTCTTGGTTACTGTCGTATCTGTCTATCGTCAATCGATTCAGAGAAACCGCGAGATCAGTATTAGCAGCGAATCGAACGCCAAGCGTGTATACCTATTTACTTTGGCTATTATCGCTTCGCATCATTCTAACGTAATTCGGCAACAGAGTGATTTACGACTCTCACTAAAGTATTAAACACTTCCTCGTCTCGAAACCAAATGTTTAGAATGAAATCTTTTTATTTAGGGTAAACAAAATAGCTGGAATTCTTTATTTACGCAAAACTGTAAAACAATCATCTCTGGAAGATATCCCGTCTAAAATACATGCACATTACTATTATTCGGATATTTAGCTATCCAAGTCGCGGGTTCCTATTTCCTAGATTTAACGTCGATTTGTGAATAAATTCTTGGAACTTTTGCAGTATGGCATTTACATTACCGCACTAAGTTAGATTTTGTTTGACATTAAACTGCATGAGTTTTTTTATATTTGAATGAGAACGAAGGAGTGATTTTTCGGGTTCACTATTTTAGCGCATATTTAACTGGACTTTGGAACACCGTTTATTTCGAGCGTTAGTTTTCCAGCTGCAGTTTACTTATAAATAGCCTCTATTATACTGCGTAAAACGTCGTGATGTATTAGAGTGTTGGAAGAATATGTATAATTCTAAATCAAAACGCCTTGGGTCACGTGTCCCTATAATACACATCGACGATTTTGTTCACGAACATATTTGGCGCAACTTTGATATACGTAATGCGATATAGCAGCCAAATCTGAAACGTAAACTTATTATCAGAGATATAAATTAAGGACGATGTAATCAAGGAGATCTCAGCTTTTACACCCATGTCATCATCGATAGCCCATACGAAATCGCCGAAGGATGAGTATCGACAGATGATTTAATTCAGTGTCCATTAGGAAACTGATGAAAGGAGTATGTTTTAACCCGGTCAAAATGAACAACGGCCAAGGCAACGAATGATGATGTAATTCAGTATTAAGCGAGTGACATAAGGACCGATTGTGTTGCTATACCCATACGATCATAGCAGACAATGCTATGATTGATAATCACGATATAAAGAGTGTAAGAGAGAGAGAGAGTGTGTGAGTAATCGTTGTTAGTTCTTTCAGGACAATAGACAACATATGTATCAACTCGATGTTAAAATTCCTTGAAATTATCTGAAGGTACCACACAGTGGTAGGCATGCTGACTCTACAGAGCCAGACTGGGGTCCCAAATAGAATCTTCTGTGCCGTCAGTTCACTAGTATTCACCAACGGCTGCTCACTCTTTCGAGCTACGCCCACGGGCTTAGAGATAATGGTGCAAAATTAGAGACGATAATGAAAAAAAATATAAAATTGTGAAATGCTTAAACAGTCGTTTCTTTCGCGTAACCATTTAATACTAAACGTCGATATCGAATAATAAAAATAAAGAAAAGAAAAACATTTCTTTTGATTTACATGGAAATACATAAAACACGAGATTCAAGATTTTTATGGGGAATAGATGATAATCTTTGATTGTAATTTTCGCTGAATTTTTCACTGTGTTTCTTCCGCTCAATCCATTAATCGAAAGTCTATTATTCGTGAGAAAAGCAAAATATGTATCATACAGCGAATAATTAGTAATTATACTCAATATAAAACACCGTATATCGTCAAAGTCAGGGGATAAATTTACATAAAAACGATTAAAAAACAACAATTATGGATTCGAACCTGCGATTTCGCCTATTATTTTTAATTACATTGCCGATTTTCATCTACGCATCAACTACGAGCAGAGATATCTGCAGTTCGAATACATTGGCGGTTTATAAATTGCGTATGGATACGCACTGGTCAAAGGAGGCATTCCCCAAGCAGTATCCGCTCTTTCGACCACCTGCTCAATTCTCCCGTTTATTAGGTAAATTTATTTTATTAATTTTACTAATCACTCAGAACGATTGTAGAATTTTCAACACAAGCTTTACTGGAAAATAATCCAAACGAAAATTTAAACAAATTGTTACTTTGGGAGACGCAGTAGATATAAATTATATTTGCCCATCGCATATTATTTGCAGATTCGGTTCCATTTCTAACACTTGCTGTTATCAACATTAAAAATGAAAAAGATGCATAAAAATTTTCTAGAAATTATCAAAAATTTGTAGAGCTAAAACTCTTGATCACTCGCAATATGATTAAGCTCGGAATATGAGAGACAGTTTGCCATACTGAATATACGAATGAACTAGATTTTGACACCACGAGCAAATAATCTGGTAGTTAACCTGTGACGTAAATTTAGATCAGTTTTTAGAATCTAAAGTGTAGTATAATAAATCATGTAGATACTTGACCGTATAGTGCCCTTAGACCGAATTGAAAATAGATTTTGTGATTCAATAAGAATTATTACGTGAGTTTTGTCTATTAGGCATATTCAGTGTGCGATAGAAATGTTTGGACTGCGGTATATGGGCACCTGATGTATATTCATCTCGAGTTATAAAGATAAGATAATGTCATCGAAAGACAGCTCCATACATATCTCCGTTAATTTTTAATTACGTCATGTTTCTCGTCATTAGAATAATCAAGCTATGCCATGCCTAGCCTAAAAGCACTCGCATAGTAATGACTCATGATTCTTATCTTTCATGTACTGAGATAACTGATGATCCTATACATCTTTACGTAGAATGCATTATTTATAAGGAACAGCGTTAAAATCCCATTTATATTCGTATCCACTGTGCGCAACCCACTCTAGAGCGATTTTTATGGCACTGACAATGAGATACGGCGATGCACAAGCAACATGCTGGCGCGATTCAAGAGCTCATTCCAAATTTGCCACCGGCGTAACTTATGGCACATCGTAATTGCATGCAAAAGAAACCTACAGTACTACGTTGCATAGAATAGGGAAGATAAATCCAGAGAGGACAGATTCCCTGCAGAGCAAGATCTCTTACGGGTCTGGTACAGATTATCAGGATTCAGTTAGAAAAGCTTTGGTGAAATCAATCATATGAAAATATCGCTGTAGTTTTTAATATTAATTTGGATTACCGCTATAATAAGTTTTATCAAACTTTGATATCGCTGATAAGCTGAAGCTTTTTATTCTGTTATAAAGCCACGAAGTTTTGTTGAATTTCTTTGACTTGTCATTAATTTTTCTTATCGCATGCCGTCTGTGGGCCATATGGTCTGGTTCCACAATCTTCTACCTATTGGAACTTCTTCGTGACTAGTTACTGAATACCTTTTTGGTCTGAACTTTAAGTATAGTAGGAAAAAGCGTAGTAATAAATTGCGGCTTTCTAATCGATTAGGCTGCTTATAGGGTTGCGGGTAGTGGAATCCGCGAATTCGTGTGGAGTTGGCAAATTCCCTGGTTGACGACTCTGCGATGGTGTAAAATTCAATAGTGCAATATAAAGAATGGCATCATTTCCATAACTTAGATTTTCATTTGTGAAAAACTTCGTAGAAAATTCTCAACAAAATTCCATCATTTAAATTTTACTATCATAAAAATCAAAAACATTTTATTCTTTGCGTTTGGATTTCACAATCGTTTCGGAAACCCTAGGACATCCTTTACGGAAGGTCCTTCAGTAGATATGCTGCGCAGCATGAGTGGGGGTCAGCTTTGCTTCGGCACAACAAGGCTTATTATAAGTCTAAAAATTATACTTTTCTAGGCACATTTTTGTAACGTGATCTATCTTCTAACCAACTTCGTTCATATTAATGTATTTATTATAACTGCAAATATATTCAGTAGGATACCTCGAAGTACACGTTTTGCGTGAGTGAACTATCTACTCACGTTTCGCGTGTATTACTCGCAGGAACCGCAACAGCTTTGAATAGTAAAACTCGTCCAAATTAACAAGCTAACTGGTCCGCGCTATTCCAGGTTATATTTTAAGAAGATAGATCGCGGGTCATCTTTAATCTGACATCTAGTCAGAAATGATAAACGAAGCCTTTATTGCGCGTGTAAGCAAATCGCCTATAGCCCGAGTCCACTCGGGTCAAGAACGTACATACATTTTAACAGACATCTAACACTTCTGTTAAAATCTTGGCAATTTATTGCCTGGACTATAAATGTTAATACATTAGACATAATGATTTTCTCAGGAATGGTACACAATACGTCGTACATTTTATGGCGTAGCGGAAGTATGGCCACACCAGGTATTCGTATGGTAGCAGAAAAAGGCACAGGAGAACTTCTAGAACAGAAAAAAGGTGTTAGAGATGCTTTTTCAACGTCCGCCATCGTCCAAGGTGTCGGATCTGCGGAAACGGTCTTCTACTCGGATGGG
The DNA here is from genome assembly GCA_963924015.1 of Macrophya annulata. NCBI lineage: Eukaryota > Metazoa > Arthropoda > Insecta > Hymenoptera > Tenthredinidae > Macrophya > Macrophya annulata. The sequence goes on from OZ001261.1 coordinate 15,803,483, forward strand.
AAACATAGTTTGGTGAGCATTTCTTAGGATGTCTATTCTTCATACGATACCCAAATAACACTTTCTTTGTAATGAGACTTTCGTCGAATCGTATGAGGTTTATAATATGCGCGTACATGCCTACACATATTCATCTATAAATCGATTTTGGCTTTAATGAATAAAATATATTATTTCGATCGAAGGTTTCGGTAATATCCAAAATCGTCCCATCGCCAGACTGGTTCGTTGGATTAGACAGCTTCCAACTCTGTTCGCACGGATATTGGGTGAACAACGTCTCTATTCACGTAGGTGATTTGAAATAAAAAATATTGATCACCGACTCATTTAAAGGAATTATATTGTTTTTTTCTCCGAATCGTCTCCGAAGTTTCGTAGCTTTGATATTGGTTTGAATCGATTGGACATTGAGGCAACACCTTTGTAATTTTTTTTATGGACAAATGTAATTTAGAGAATTTCCGGCACGATGATATTTAAAGATTCTTCGTATTGATAGGCTGGACCATTTGACGCCGGCACCGATGATGGCTTTACATTTACAGCACCAAACTGGGCTACGGATCCGATATCACCGATAACTCCGATCACATCTCAACAACCTTCGCATCCTGCGAATAGCTTCTACTATTCTGAGCTTAAAACATTACCTCCCTTGGTGACATTTCATTTCATAAAGGTATGTCGAGGAAACTTTCACTTTTAAAGGTTAATGAAATTATTAGTACAATAAAATATTTCATTTCATGAAAGAAGCCTAATTTTACCCGCGTATTATCGCCTAAAAAATCAAGGGACTTTCGTGTGGTACACTCTTCTATATCTTCTTTACTTTCAAAAATATTGCAGTGAATTAATTATAATGAAACGCTGTTCTTAAATGTTGACTGTGTTCTTACAGGAACGAGTTTACAGAGCAATTGACAGTATCAAAGGTCCGAAACGGAGGCGAACAAAATTTTCTAAAACCAATACCATTGTTGTACCTTTGCCGAAAGTCGTCAATGCAACTTCTGTGATGGATGACCTTCTCCACAAAATACCACGCACTAAACGTCCAAATCGAAAATCTGCACGTAAGACACTATAGCTTTTCGTTACACCACTAAGGAAAATATTCCATATTAGAACTTGGAGCATTAACAAGTCCTAAAATAAATCAACTGAATCAATTGTAATATCGATAGATATTCAGAAATAATACATGTCATAGTTTAATCTTTTTTTGTATCTATTCTTCCAGGTCGAGCTCTTGCATGTGTTATGAGTTCTTGGTCCCCATGGTCAGCTTGCAGTGCTTCTTGTGGAGTAGGCTACGAGACAAGAACCAGAACGATGCTGAAACCATCCAGACGTGGTGGTCCTTGTTTGAAACCAACTCATCAGAAGCGATGGTGCGGTGAACAATCAAATTGCATTGACAAATTCTTTAATTGGGAATAATTAAGCAGCTGAATGAAATTATTCCGGATATCTTTAAAAAGTCAATCAATAGGGGCTGCCCAGAAATTACGTAAGATATTTGTTTTTAACAAACTTAACTCCCTCAGCTCTCTTCCGTAACTTTCAACACTTTAATTCTTCGTTTACGTATCAATTAAAATATGCATCCCCAAATCGAAATGAATATACTATTTATACATGCATAATATTAAGTTATACTAAACTGCTGTTAGTTCCATTCATAGTAAAATCAATATGAAACGTTGTACATTTTTCGGTAATAATATTCTATGTAACATGATGTAATTATGTAACCCTCGAGCCCAATGTGTATCACGTAATTTATAGACTCCATAGTACAGATCGCAGGCAAATTAGAAAAATCATTATGAAAACTGTATCTAGATTTTTTTGTAGACGTAATACTCACGTGCTGATTATAAATCTTTAAATGAGTTTAATTGTACCGCTTAAATGAATATAATTATTACTCTCATGTTAATAATGTTTGGAAAAAACAATTAAAACCAAAAAAAACAAACAGCTGCAGCTCAGCTATACTTTTTGCATAGTTTTACGTGGGTATAGGTTAATATTAGAATTATTAATAACAGCTGGCTCCGAAGTGCAGATTATACGGTAAGCTGTGTGCAAGAGAAAGATATCTGAAATAAAAAAGAGGCGGAAAGTGGAAAATAACAAAGCAATTGATTATATCAATACAATTTTAATTATTGTTAAAGTTATTTAACAACTTGTAATTGCTTTTTAATAATAAATCTGTACCTATCGCGATCGATAGAGTCTCTTTATTTGCTTCCTGGCATATATTTGAGAAAGTTGAGAGTATTTATTTTACGGTACGTGGAGGCCACTGATCTTACGACAGGTACTTCTACCCTCTACCCTAGCTCAGTGCTCGTCTACGCGCCAACGGGATTTGAAATGGTATCGCCATTTAGCAATCAAATGCGGGAACTACTTTTGCAGCAAGCATTGCTGCGCCTAATTATATGCAAACACCTACTGGGCTTGCATCTAGGTTGCATGTAATCAGGCGTACTGATTCTCACTGCAAAAGTAATTTGTCAATTTGACCGCTAGATGGCGATACCATTTCAGACCCTGTTGGTGGGGAGAGCAACAACCTTGAACTTGAGTAGCGGCACCTGCTCTAGCAGGGTCAGTGGCCCTCGTGGCGTCGAAGAGTTCGTATAGGGGATGCGTTAACGAGATACAACTGAAAATAGAAAATAGGGATAGTCGATGTATAGAATATGAATAAACGAAATCAAAAAAATATGTTTCGTATATTTCTCGTCCTATACTGCAATCCTGATATTATTTGTTGTCGCTCAAATGGCATGAATCGTACTCTTCTTCTTGCTGAAGCCAAACACTCGAAGCTTTTATTATTCTGTAAATAGCTTAGAAACAAATTGCTGCAAATATCCAATAGTCAACGAATTGAAAATCTTAATTATACTTACTAACTGACGGGTTATTTTTCACAATTTTATTTGGCAGCCCAGTCATTGATTCGATTGCCAGATTTTTCTAAAAATAATAATCCAATTTAAAAAATTCACTCACTACTGATTTAATAAGTGAAAAGTTACAGAAGGGGAAGAGCGGAAAATGACCAAGTAATTAATCATTGGTGTATCTGGGAATATATTGCTGCATCTCATTGTCAACGTTTATATGCGAACGATTATTACATCTTAATGTATGCAACCAGCTACAAATGCGCATACGGGTTGCATGTGATAAGGCGTATTCGTTCTTGTTACAAAAGTAATTTGTCAATTTGTCCGCGAGATAGCGATACCATTTTGCACCCCGTTGGCAGTGGCCGAACGAGGAAGAGTACTGACCTAGGGTAGAGGCACCTGTCGTGGGGTTAGTGGCCTCGTTGACGTCAATGGGTTCGTTTGAGGACTACGCTTACGAGATACGACTGGGACAAGCACCTCATTAGAAATATTCTGATTGCGTGGGAGTTGTAGTAAAATAGAAAATGTACTCATTGACGAAAATAGATTCTTTTCGTCTAGCTTTTTGAGTAATTTACTTAATAATGATGAAGTATTATCGTTTTTCTTTTACAGTTGAATCATAGATAAGTATATTAATTGCCATCAGAGTCCAAACGTTTCTATCCAGCAGGAATTTTGTTTCGATTACACCTAATGTGTTTATATTGTACTCAGCCTTTACAAAATAAGTGACATTAAATAATAAATAGTGTATTACTGTAATATAAATATGCTTTTGATTATGATAACTTGTATGCTAGTAAGTCAATAGGGAGACTTAACTAATGACGATACATTGACATTGTTAGTTTGAAAAGAAATAATAACGTATAGAAATAACTTTGACAGTTAATAATATTGTATCAAAGGTGCAGCATTAAAAGTTTCATAATAATCATTTGCGTAATTATTTTTCCCTTTCCCTTCATCGTGACTTTTTATTTCAGACCTTGAATAAGTGGGAGATAAATCCTTTCAAAATTTGGTTGTATCATATCTATGAATGCATATAATGAGGTAGTTGTTCGTTGCTTCCTGGTAATCGTTTGTTTGCCGATAAATTAATAGCGACACATATGAAGCAATGTCTGCACAACTGCATACCCACTAGCCTGTGTGCTCGAGCATTTTACCGCTAAAAATTTCGGTACACTTCCACGGGCCAGATGTTCTCCTGATACCAGGGGCGATCTTCGATTTAGGATTTCGAAAAATCCGAATAACTTAAGCAGAATAATGCATATGCAGTCTTATATAAAGACATACGTCTATACAACTACATGCCTGCTTGCATGGACGCTCCTGATTTTTCCCGCCAAAAATTTCAGCACACCTCCTCGGGTCAGATGTTCTCCTGATACCAGGAGCAATTCTTCGACTTAAAATTCCAAAAACTCTAAATTTTATAAGCGAATGAGACATGCAGAGAGACACATCTATACGAATGCATGCCTGCTTAGACATAGGCTCCTGATTTTTCCCGCCAAAAATTTCAGCACACCTCCTTGGGTCAGATGTTCTCCTGATACCAGGAGCAATTTTTCGATTTAAAATTCCAAAAACTCTGAATTTTATAAGCGAATGAGACATGCAGAGAGACACATCTATACGAATGCATGCCTGCTTAGACATATGCTCCGGATTTTTCCCGCCAAAAATTTCAGCACACCTCCTCGGGTCAGATGTTCTCCTGATACCAGGGGCGATTTTCGACTTAAAATTTCGAAAGATCCGAATATCTTGAGCATATGCAGTCTCATACAAAGACATACGTCTATACAACTACATGCCTGCTTGCATGGACGCTCCTGATTTTTCCCGCCAAAAATGTTGGCACACCTCCTCACATAAGATGTTTTCCTGATACCAGGAGCAATTTTCAACTAATAAATTCAAAATTCTAAATATCGTAAGCGGCAACCGTTAGTTCAGCAGAAATTGTACGATTGTCAGAGTTAGTTCCCGGCTTCATTAATCTATACATGTACTCTAACATATATCTAAAGGTAGGTAAATGAATGCATATATATACAACAAATATTTTATTATCGAAATATAATTTTATTGGAAGCGTTTTTCTTTTTGCATAAATATTGTATAATTCATGATAATGAAGAGTGATGTAAATATATAATATTGCCCTAGGCGAAATATTATAACGTAATATTTAAAATGTCTTAACGTTAAAATAACATTTCATATCTAAATATATTCAACTTAAATAACATTTTCTTGTATAGCAATCCTGATACAATTATGTATTTACAAATTAACGAACCCATACTTAAAAATAATCATGACATAACATGACAAATATACAGTATAGATACGAAGGTACATAGTAAATAATGATTAATTTACAAGATATCATTAACAGAAATTGATATTATGTCTAGAAATTGTGTCTCAAAGTATAGTTGTTATTCTGTTATTGAAAATGATATCTTTGTCATTTAAACACAGTACTTATCTACTATTCGAATTACCATATCTGAAAGACACTTTTTCAGTTTTTATTTGTTTTTTATTTTTGATATAATCTAATGCTGTGAGAGCAAAGAAAATTAATAATATATATCCATAATTTGACAATTAATTAATTCTCAATATCTTTCTCATAAGATAATCACAGCTATCAATCCAAATTACGTATATGTCCAATCACGATCATATAACACAATTTTTTGTATAAGGGGGTTTATTTACAGAGAAATTTTATAAAATACGCATTCGTAATGATGGCCATTCCAATTCGCCTAATCCAAATTAACAAAACAAAAAAAAAGTGTGCGTGTAGCGTATTACACACGCTAAAAGTGAAACTTCTCACTTAAGACTTAAGACTCAAGACTCAAGACCCGGGACCCGGGACTTTGGGACTTGGGACTTAAGACTTAAGACCTTTTCGTTGCACTTGAAAATTTTCAGTATCCTGCCAGAAGTTTCACTTCAATAAAATAAAAGGAATTAAATATACATGCTTATTTTTTTCAATTCTTACTACCGCAGCGAGTATAACAATTTCATACACAATAGTTTACATATTTCCATTCTTTCTACACACCACATTATACTATCTAAAAACCTAGACTAATTTAAATGTGCGTTATGTACCTGGATATCCTTTCTTAAATTATTTCTGATCAAAAAATTCAATTCCTATCAAATTTTTCGAAATATCCGACGACGAAATCGATATCACAAGCCTTTCCTTTCAAGGCTTATTATAAATCTACCAATCACGTTGTCGTTTAATTATGCATTCGTTTATTCTGGCATTTCGATTTATTCAAACCACGATAACTCCGGATTTAAGGCCTCTACTACATACACCCATTCATATATTCATTCATTTTGGTGCTTAAGTACTCGCATTTTGATCGATACTCCCAAATTTCTTAATCTACATATTGAAAATGCCTATACTTCTATTTAAGGCGGATAGTAATCGCGTTTTGAACTTCATATATAGGAGAGCAATGTCAAGTTAAATGTGTCATTGCTGCTGGGCCACATGTTAATTAACAGCTTACATGTTATCATTAATTCCCGAAACGTTTTTTTTCCATTTTATAAATGTTTTTACTTCCCGATTATATCACGTCGCGTTTATCGTTCAAAATATATCATTTTTTACTGCACAGATGTTTTATAAAACATAAATAGTACCGTCTTTGAACATTTATTATTATTTTTTTTCATTAAATCTTGTCGATTTCTTAAATCCCCGTTTATTCCATGGTCAACAAGAGATCATCTCCTTCCAATTTAACACCCGAAGTTATAGCAAGTGACTTGATTTTACCAGCTTTTGGTGCTTGCACAACCATTTCCATCTTCATTGCAGATAACACGACCAAAGCCGCACCCTTTTCTACCGTATCACCCACTTGTACCCTGATATCAATCACCGTTCCCGGCATTGGGGCTCCAACTTGATTCTTGTCTCCCTTAGTTGCCTTGGGATGGATGTGTAATTCCTAAAAAATAAATCGACAAAATTGTTGTCATAAATTCACAAAGAAACTATTAAATTTGATGGAATTACGTTAATATGTGGAAATTGTTCATCTCCGAACTATAATACAAGTACAATTAAGTACCTTTGCAGCTTCCTTGTCCTTGATGAATACCGACCGCAATTGCCCGTTCATTTCAAAGAATACTTCTCGTTCTCCATTTGCTGTAAGATCCTCAGCCATTGCAAGTGTTTTAATACCAAGAGTTTTGCCTTTTTCTATCGTGACTTCGAATTCTTCACCGACCTTTGGTCCAGTGAGGAATATTCTTGTATCTAATTTATCAACAGGACCAAACTTCTCTTTGAAGTTAAGAAAGTCTTCGGTCACTTGCGGGTACAGGGCAGCTGACATCACATCTCTATCAGATAGGTGAGGGTGAGATTCTAGAAGCTGGGTTTTCAACTCAGCAAAATTCAACGGGGATAAACTTTCGCCTGGTCTTCCCTCGATTCGAGGCATAGCTTTAAGGACTTTAGATCTGCATCAAGATTTATTTATAATTATTAGAATTTAAACCGATATTCATACATTTTCAATCGCATATCACACACGCTTACCTTAGGGGCTCTGGAAATCCTCCATAAGGTTCTCCAATAGCGCCCTGAAGGAACTCGACAACAGATTTAGGGAATGATAATTCCTCAGCCTTTTCCATGATATCAGCAGCACTCAATTTATTCTGTACCATAAACTGTGCGAAGTCACCAACGACCTTAGAGCTTGGTGTGACTTTGATGATATCACCGAGTAACATATTGGCTTCTCTATAAGCCTTTTTAACATCTTCGAAAAATTCTCCAAGACCGAGTGAGTACGCTTGGAATTGTAAATTGGTGTATTGACCCCCAGGAATTTCGTTTAAATAAACATCTGCGTTTCCAGATTTCATCGTCGTTGTACATTCAAATGGCGCGTACAGGGTTCTCGTCTGTTCCCAATATGCAGAGTATTCAGATATATTGGTCAATTGTAACCCAGTGTCTAATGGTGTTCCTATAAAAAATAATTTTACAATCAATTTTGTGCCACTGATCGCCCTGCACTATGTTATAAAAATATCTAAAGATGGGAGCAAAAATACAATGAAAGTTAAATAGCGTGATATTTCGTACCTTGAAGGGAGGCTACGATGGCTCCCATCGATGGTTGACTCGTCATTCCAGACATGCTGTCAACAGCAACATCTACAACGTCAGCACCAGCCTCTGCACAAGCTAACATCGAGGCGACACCAGCACCAGCTGTGTCATGGGTGTGAATGTGTATAGGTACGTCAGGTTGTTTTTGCCTGATGGCATCTATCAGCAAAGAAGCTGCCTTTGGTTTTAAAAGTCCAGCCATATCTTTGATGGATAAAACGTGAGTACCAGCCTTCACTAATTCATCAGCTAAATTCGTGTAATATTTAAGGTCGTATTTCGTTCGTTTTGGGTCACTGACATCACCGGTATAGGAAATTGCAGCTTCTACAACACCGCCAGCTTTTCCAGCCGCTTCCATACCTGAAAATATTTATTCGCCGTGTGTCTTGTGCGATTTTAAAAGCAGTAGCTAATTGCCATTTAGCATTTTGTTACTCTGTCCATGCCTGTGTAATAGATAAATTATTAAAGCTATTATTCTTACCCAGAATGAGATTTGGCAGATAGTTTAGAGAATCGAATACCCTGAAGATGTCCATGCCAGTTTGTACAGCCAGTTCACAGAACTTGTACACCACATTGTCAGGGTAATTTGTGTACCCTACAGCATTTGCTCCTCGGAGTAACATCTGGAAGGGAATATTCGGAATGGTTTTTCTCATATCTTCCAATCTTTCCCAAGGACATTCGTGCAAGAATCTTAAAGCGACATCAAATGTAGCTCCTCCCCAATTCTCCAAAGCGTATAAGTTGTTGAATTTGTGGGCAACGAAGGGGGAAATTAGCAACAAGTCGTGAGATCGAACTCGTGTTGCTAACAGAGACTGATGAGCGTCTCGGAAAGTCGTGTCCATAAGCAGTAAGCCTTTGTTCGCACGTACAGCCTTTGCAAAAGCTTCTGGTCCTTGTTCCTTCAGTATCGTTCGCAGACCTTGCGGTGGCTCCAATATTCCTACAACGTAAATTCAAGTTTAGATTGTAAAAGTTAACCGTGAACATTATAAGGTAATTCGCTGGATTAGTTTTCAAAATTTCCCGATTTATGTGCAGTTTTTAACTTCCCGCAATGAAAATTGAAAATTTTCATAAAAAAGGGAAGTTATAGGTTTCGGTCCGATTTTCGAAAATCGAGTTTTCATCAGATCTCGACGTTTTGGGGTCCCAGGAAGCTATTCTGACTATTTTTGGATGGACGTCCATATGTGTTCGTGTGTGTAAACAAATTTTTATCGTACGATATCTTTAGAACGACTCGACCGATTGGACTGGTTCTTATGGCGATCGAAAGGGTTTATCAAGACTTAGATCTGATTAGATTGTGGAGTCGATCGGTCGAGTAGTTTCAAAGTTTTTTTGAGGAATAAAAATTAAAATCAATTTTTTTTCATGTTTTTAGCGCATAACTCCTAAACTAGTTCGTGCGATTAGTCTCTAAACTTGATCAGACTTAGCTCTTGGATAGGCCTTTCGATCGCCGTAAGATTCATCAAAATCAAACGATTGGTTTAAAAGATATTGCACGACAAAAATTTCTCTTTTTGTCGTACGATACCTTTGGAACGAATTAACCGATTTGAATGATTCTTGCGGCGATCGAAAGGGTTCATCAAGACTTAGATCTGATTAGATTTTGCAATCGATCGGTCGAGTAGTTTCAAAGTTATTCGAAGAATAGAAATTGAAGAAAAAAATATTTGTATACGGAAAACTAATTATACTTATAACCTTCTTTAATTTATTATAAACACAATAGTATCAATTAATTGTAACGTATTTAACACAACGGGAAGTTTTCGGATTGACCCACAGGTCACCCGGTTTCCTGATTTTTTTTTTTTTTTTAAGAAGATGAAAACTTTTTAATTTCAGATGAATTCAATATTTTTTCCACGTTTTTATATTTATTTACGAAGATTAACATACCTGGAGCATCTGGATCATTCGTCTCTTCTGCAGCAGCAAGTTTAGCAAAGTCTAAAAAAAAATATTTAAACAAAAACTAAAACATGCGATAAATCAATTAAGTAGGTAATTTAATATATAGAAATGAAGAGAGATTATACATATACATATTAAACTTTGATTATCGAAGTGAAAAGTTTTTAAAGCTTAAATATTCGCAAGCTTGCAGTGAATTATAAAAAAATATTATATGACGAAATATATCTCGTATATCTAAATAATTTGCAAATAAATAAGGTCCATGCTACTTATGCTCAAGAGGAAATTCATCACCCATTACTAAATATGTACGTGAAGTGAATCAAATCCCGAAACACTATTTCCGAAGTATGGACGTGACGGAAGAAGAGATGGAGGCGATAATTACTTTGAGGTATGTGAACTTACTCCCTACTTAATATATCAAATAGTATTTCAACATAAAATCATACCTCTCGCAATTTGAGGTATATGTGGTTTGATTTCAGCGGGTTTGAGTTGTGTTGCCAAAGGAGTGCTCGGTCCATTGACAAGTACAGTTCCCAAATAGTTGAGCAATTTTTGAGCCCGATTTTGGCTTGGTTGGAATTGGAATAATTGAGGATGTTCGTCGATGAAATAAGTGTCCACATTTCCGTTTAGGAACTTTTGATTCTCTAATACGTTCAGCAAAAATGGAATGTTCGTCTTGACTCCACGGACTCTAAACTCCCTCAGAGCTCGGTTCATCTTTGCACATGATGATTGAAGATCTCCAGCATGAGCTATCACCTTAAATAAAAAATATAAACGTCTTTTTTCAGAGATCTTAACTTGGCACGAAATCATTCGTTATCTCAGACAAACTGATATCGAAATTTTTATTTCAAGTATAATCAAAGAACACGACGTATTTTTTACCTTCACTAGCAGAGAATCGTAATAGGGTGATATGATGGCTCCAGCAAACGCTGAAGCACCATCCAAACGGATACCCATTCCCTCTCCGGAACGGAATACTTCAATTCTTCCAGTGTCCGGTTGGAAGTTCTTGGCTGGATCTTCGGTGGTCACTCGACACTGAATGGCAAATCCTTGAGGATGGATTTTCTCCTGTGTCATACCGAGCTCGCGGAGGGTCATACCTTCAGCGATGTGAATTTGCGATTGAACCAGGTCAATTCTAAAAGTACGAAAATTAAAAGTAGAATATTGTTAATTAGAGATGAATTCATATGGCCAATTAACAATTACCCAGTGATTTCCTCTGTGACAGTATGCTCGACTTGCAGCCTGGCATTAACTTCGATGAAGTAGAAATTCCCGGATTCATCAACAAGGAATTCGACGGTTCCTGCGTTTGCATATCCGACATGTCTTGCGAGCTTCACAGCATGCTCTGTCATTTTATCACGAACTTTCGGGTCCAGTGCTGGTGCAGGAGCTATTTCTACGACCTGAAATGAACAAGAAACGCAATGATCTCGTTTAAATCCCCCCTCTCTCTCTCTCTCTCTCTTTCTGTATTTTCCAATTATCTAGATTAGAAAGGATTATTTATTTTACCTTCTGATGACGACGCTGTACGGAACAATCTCTCTCGTACAAGTGAACAACATTCCCTCCATGATCACCCAGCAGTTGTACTTCTATGTGCCGAGGTCTTTCGATAAACTTTTCTATGAACATAGCTCCGTTTCCAAAAGCAGCTTCAGCCTCCGAAGATGCGCGTTGAAACATCTCTCGCACTTCTTCCATTTGTCTAACTACCCTCATTCCTGAAAAGAGAAAATAAATATTAATTATTATTCTACGATATTTTGAAATCAACGTATATTTCGAATAGACAAAGTCTTACCTCTACCACCACCGCCGTAAGCAGCCTTAAATATAACTGGAAGACCATGTTTAATGCAAAATTCTTGAGCTTCATCGGCCGAGGTCACAGGCCCGTCAGTTCCTGGGACGATAGGAACTCCAGCTTCGATGGCTGCCTGTCTAGCAGCGACCTGATAAAAATCATCAAATTTTAATGAACTGTCAAGAGATTTTTGTTATCGGGTAATAAGAATCTGTAAATTTTTTGTTAATAACCTTGTCACCCATCTGCTGTACGACTCTTGGACTTGGTCCGATGAATCTGATACCAGCGTCGATTACGGCTTGTGCAAAGTCGGATCTTTCAGACAGAAAACCGTAGCCAGGGTGGATAGCGTCAACGTCATTTTCTTTAGCCACGCGAATAATTTCGGGAATGTTTAGGTAAGCTTGAACCGGTGGTAGTCCCCGACCCACTAGATAACCCTCGTCCGCTTTTTGACGGTGCATGTGCATTTTGTCTTGTTCTGAGTAAATGGCAACCGAACGTATCCCCAGTTCATTGCAAGCTCGGAATACTCGGATGGCAATTTCACCTATGATCAAAATGATCTCATGGTTAATTAAATTTTAATAGATTTGGGAACAGTTATTCGCTCCTATAAATAATCGTGTCTCATTTTATCATGGAAATTGTAACAGTCGATAAAAGACAACGACGACTAACATCAGGTTCAAGTTATACGCGACTCGTAACTTGATGTATATCTCGTCGCAAATAAATGTGTAACCTTATCGATGTACCATTTACTGATTGTCATGAAAATAGAATTAATTTGAAAGCAGAGAACACGTGCTCGATCACGATATAGTGACAAGAAAAACATTGAAACAATATTATCGCTCTGGCCGGTACATCGTGGACTTCTGATCAAACCAAAGAAACTATTTTTAGTAACAACGAGAAAATATTCACCTATTTTTCACTAGTTTTTCTAGTAAGGAATAGTTTCTTTGACATGTTAATGTAACACTTTTAAGATTGACAAATCACACTACAAGCATTTAACGTCTGTGAATATATAAATAGCTGAAATAGACCACTTAAGAAAGGCCATTATTTGTTCTCTTATAAAATCAAGCTACGACGTTTGTGGGCTCAGTTTTACTGTGTTGCATAAATGCACCAGCTGACATAATTGTGTATATGGTAACCCTATACCACGACCGATGTTAATAATAATTCTCATCAATCATGCATAAATTTGTTTTCGGCTGTATTTAAAGACTCGTATATGTATAAACTCGAGTCCCCTATGACTTGTAAAATACTTTTGTAATCAGTTTGGAATTCGATCTTATCCTGGTAGATAAATCTGTCTGGACTGCTTCTTAATGAACCCTTTTCTAAAAGTTTCACTAACATTGAGCTGGCTGAGCTTCTTCGTTAATATTATATTTATTAATAAAACTGTAAAATTTATCGATATCTTAAAAATGAGATAGACATGTCGTAGCGAGCGTCTACTGATTATTATGCTACTTGATCAAAGTTCGTTTTCTGATCTGACCGCCCACACTATTGAAAAACTTAACTAAGTTTGTTTATTTATATACATACTCGATGATTTTGAAGAGAATAATATTAATCATCGCCTTTATCGTTTATACTTATATATTTATAATCGTACCTCTGTTTGCCACAAGGACACTTCTTATTGGTTTGTATTCTACATCTGTTGCAAAATTGTTTTTAGCCACATTCAGGGTCTGAAGGATTATCCGGTGCCTTGAAAGAGCACTTGTTGCTCTTCTTGCCGAATACATTTTTATTTGTCACTTTTCAACTAGGTGTCAAAAGCTGACTCCTGGAGTACGGTTTCTCCTTGGAACCGCTTCTTCGCTGCAGACAACCTGCCCAAGTTCACGGCTAACCTCCTGCAACAAAAAAGAAATTACACATTTATCAATTTTTTTTTTTTTTTTATACAGTATAGGATTAATAGCCTGAATTAAATAGCAACGATGTGGGATAGAAATCATCGAATTTTGGGAACCTGTTTTTGACATTTGCAGGTACTTTCAAACAGGTTCGTTAAACCGTTAATCTACTCAGGTTCGAAGTTATGATTATCTTGATAAAAATTATGCAGAGTTAAAAAAGTATAAGTTAAAAAACAAAGAAGAAAAACTAATGATAGTCGAATTGCGTAATTGTATAATTATCTCAGTACAACAATGTCTACTTCGCATTGACTGAATACCGAATTGTAGTATTTGGCAGTATATAAAACACAATCGAAACTCCAGGCAAGTTTGCCTTCGGTTAAAACAGCGGTTCTCAAGGAAGCTACGAAGTTGATTTCTACTATCGTTGATTTTACACAATATGTTACAGAATTTACATGTATTAATGCGGCTCGCTGCTCATTACATAACTTGAACTTTACCCAGACGACCAGACTGTGTAAAACGTTGCCTTGAGAAGCTTATAACAATGCCTTGTACATCGAAAATTTTTAAATGATTAATTCAAAGAAATTTTTTTTTATTAAAATTTAAAATTTTTCATTAGATTCTTTGATTCAAAAATACAAGTAGCTAGTTCAGGAATGAAAAGTTTTCAACGAACAGTCTACAAAGATTGAAACGGTCGATGGAGTCTCTCGGGACAAAGATATGCTAATGAAACCAGTTTCATCTCCAAACTATGCACAGTAAAAATAAGAAACAATATTTCTGTGAGGATTAACGCTACGCGGCACTGGAGTATATAAGATATTGAAATTATAAGAATCAAAAAAATGTGATTAAAATAAAAATTACAAAAAAAAAAAAAAAAAAACTATAAGTAATATCAATTATAATATCACAAAATAATCGTAGCTTAAATCGTTGTATAGCTCACGGGATGACCTAGGAATAGTTTTCTTGTCACTGAGCCAACTTTTAGAATAGAATGAATAAGCTTCCTATAGAACGAGCTGCAACTTAGTCTACCATCTCGTATATAATGGTGAATCAACCTTCAAAAACGCTATCAGAGATACGCTAAGTTCGTGACTCATTAATTCATCTGAATATTGATATTTCGTTTCCATAAAATGACGTTATTAATTATGTAGATTCATTGTTACTCCTGTATCAATCGCTACTCTGATATCAATATTTTATTATTATTTACTATGAGTGTTACCGTATCTAAAAGTTACTGCAATTTTTCAAGGCCGTAGAAGTGGCAATTATACAAATACTAGGCAAGGTTATAAGGTCGCGTTTTGATCGATAACTTATTAAGAATCAAGATGAGTTTAACTTATCCGAATGTTGGGTGTTAACAAATCGCTAACTAAATTCTATGCTAATTGTCTGTGAATAACTGTTTAAATTTAAATCGTAACTTGTCGATGTATTTTTGAGTGTTTTTAGTGAAATTTTGTTGGAAAAAATTCTTGGGTTTATTTTTAAGTCCGAATATTGAGGTGATGGAAATTTAAAAATCTGGTCATGCATATGATAACTAAATCGAAGTTTCATACCGATTTTGATCACCGTATTTTAAAACTGAGTTAACAAATCTCGAAAACAAAAATTATACAGGAGACGGGTCAATCGTTGGTTAAAATCGTAGACGAACTATTAAATAAATTGGAGCAATTGGTCCGTTGAAGGCCCTACTATTTTTATACCAGGTTTTGCTCACGTGCACAATGCTAGTTATTCTGCATGCTCTTTATGCACCCATCACTATATCACAGTACCAAATTTTGCTGTGTTAATGCAAATTTTATTTCCTTAACATTAACAGCAAGTAAAATAAGATGACGAAATTTGAAAAAAAAAAAAAAATAACTCAATTAAAAAGACGCAGGAAATTAGAGCTTTGTATTTATCGAACACTGTCTGACTGTCTCATAAGGTACATATGATCGATCTCAGAGTACAGCACGGTTGTGATGCAAGATTTGAAAGTGGAATTATAAAAACAGTTCCGAATCGAGAACACGTAATTAACTACATATATGCGGCCGTTGAACTTGTGTATTCGATCTCCAAGACTTGGCTCTAAAGTCTAAAAGTTCTTCCAGAAATCTAAACTGGTCGTTACGGTTTTAACTCCTTGTAAATATGCAGGCATTGTTGTATCAGATACTTCAAAATTATGAGCAGATTATTAGAGTACAAAAGGTAACACTCGAGGCTGGTTATCACCCATCGGGATTCAAGGATTATAATATTCTTTATTCATTGATGCAATATAATCTTGAGTGCAAAGAACATGCATTTATCTTGCATTATCTATAGAACTCGATGTCGAATAGTAAAACATTTCAAATTGGAGCTAGATATACAAACTCTCTTATCAAGAGAACTTAAACAATTCAACCGCAGATCCCTGAAACTATCTCGTGTCCACTTATCTGATAACGTTGATAAATAAATTGTTTGGTTTAGTCTTTCTCCAAATATGTTTTACAGAGTGGAAAATTTACTATTTTAAATAACAGTGACAGTGAAAAGATCTTAAATAATCTCTCGTTTCTATCAGCTGTCAAATGATACATATGAATTTTCAAATCTCCACGTATTATGGCACACTTTAAGCACGTGCCATCGATTTATCTCATGCTGATCATCCGATGGTATATGGCCCGACTTATTTCAGTTTTAAAAATGATGAAAATAAATAAATATGTCTGATAACAAAAGTTAATCATCTATCCATCACTCGATCGACAAGGTCAAAGGTTGCATGGTCACGCGCGAACTGTTCATATGGTGATTATATCTTCCGAATATATTATCAGATCGCTAAAGTATGTCTTAATTAAATTTGTAAATTATTAAACGAACGATCGAAATTGTTTACTGATGAATTATTTAGCAATTAATCGCATTTTTACTTAATGTGTAGTACTACATTATCCAACAAATGCAAACTTGCTATAGCATCGCTGTTTTACAGACTTTAGATTCCCTACATTAGTAGATCTGAATTGAATACGTATGTACATTTCTCTCCCCTGCGATTAGTTTTATCGAAATCGGAAGCTGCGGCTTTGATTTACAAAAAATCAAAACGATTCTAATGATACGAAAAATGAGATTCCCTGTACATAATGATGTTGCACTGAAAGTTAATCGATTTGAAGAGTAAAATCGACAATATCTTCTTGTATAAAATGGATAATTGAATTAAAGTTTGAACTTTTGGTTTCTTAATCTTGACGACAACAAGGGACAAGTTAATTTCCAAGTACAAGATCTGGGTTAAGCAAATGCTGTGTGATAGAAGAGGACCGGTTTTCCTCCAAGCTTCCAGTTAAATATGGTCGTACTATGGTGCTTTTATATATGGAAACCACTAACTTACCACATTCTTTACCACAAATTTTCCCGGGAAATAGAACCGGAGATAATTCTACTCTACAACGCTGGTAATCAGTCTGGTCTTTAGCAAAGTAGGTACAACTGTTATCTGCTACTGCTATCTTATTAACAAAACTATACAATTATTATGCTACAAGTTATTTTAGCACGAATTTACACAACAGAACGTGCAAATTTATCTTTTGCAACTGCATATCGGAGCCAGATAAAATGGATACCATTTACATAATACAATTGGAAATGAAAATACTTTAACGTTTCCATACTGTGAACAGCGTAAATTTTAATCCTGTGATATCGCATAAACATGAGTTGAATTTGATGAGAGGAAAGAATTGCTGAGGATTGTTCGTCAATCTCTGATATATTGATCGTGAATGTTATCGGATTATCATCATATTATTTCTGTAAGTTATAATTGTTAGTATCATATCTTGGGTTTGATGTGAAAAAATATTTTTGGTACTGTACTATTGTGGAATATGAGACCCAGGAAATCTTCAATCTTATTTAAAAGAAAGCTGCCCAACCCAGTCGGCACTGAGGAGAAATTAAAAGAGTAGTTTAGCGTAGTTAAAAGTATTCATTATTATGGTAACCAGATTATAAATTTTTATCATAATGAATTAGTACTTTATCTTCATCATCGTTATCAAGGGTTATTATAAAATATGGCATCGTGAAAACCTGCTGCCCGGATTGTTAATGCTTAATGATTCAGGATTTTCTGATCACTTCATAACTAGATGCTTCAGTACGCATTGGCATTGTGTAATTAAATGACAGATAAATTAAATGACAAGTATTAATCATTTTTATTTAACTATTTTTCGTGCTAATCGTCTATTGGTGTAAGTGTTTGAATTTGGTCACAGCGTCTTTATAGAAGTTTAATGAAAGTTATTATGTATTTTCATCAAAAACGATAGTTCATGACTCACGAATTTTACGTAAAGGATTGAAGGCTGCATACACAAAAAGCGTTTTATCGTTCAAGCTGGCGGTTCAAAGAACCCGAAGTATCTATTATATCGCTAAAAAAAATTATCTCGGTAGTTACATGCAACCAGTTTTCCTCGTTTCATTCCGGTAATTTTCTTTTCGTCATTTTTATTTTTTTCTATAAAATTAATTCTACATCAATACCCAAGAGCCACAATTTGCTGCTGTTTCCACTATCAACTTATTATTAGCCGCACAACATCCTTTCCCTTTTTCCTTTTCTCATAAGGAGTATTTCCTTGATGGATATACCCTCTAAGAACTTAAGTTCGAGACAAGTACCACTTCGTAAGAAGTTCAAAGTTTCTCATACAGTGAATAATGAGATTTAGTGAACGTATGTTTATTACATATTTTTGTTTGTACATACAGCAGTTGTTGACTTTTACGTAACAAACTATCTTTTTTTTTTATTTTTGTCACGAGATAATGATTTACCCCGATGATCCCAGAACCACATACACACGTAAGGCGTAAATCCACAATATATTTAAGAAGTTAGATCTTATTCTGTTCTAATAATTTTCGCCAATTTTATAGATCAAACTACAGTATAAAAATGTTTAGTTTAAAATTTTTCTATCATCGAAGGACAAGTTGCGCGTCGATAGACCGCGGAATTGAAATGCGACGACTCAAAGTGCGCTCTATAATTATGCACCATTGGCCATGAAGAATATGGAAAAATATGATTTAGAGATAACAGAGCTTTTGCCTTACAAACGAGCGTTGTAATTTGGCAGTTGAATTGAACGATGACCCAAATTCATTGAAATGACTAAATGTACTACAGCCCATGATAGTACGACTTCTTTCAATCAAACCTTTCCATATGATTTATAAAATAAAGCAGAGTCAATTAGATACTAGAAGTCTCATGTACCCAATTTCTTTGGTTTCTTATACTAATGACAACTTGCCACGTCATCAAAGTTGTGAAAGACACATAACATTGCTTGGTAAACTATTTTCAAAGAAATGATATTATGACAACTATATATCTGTACTCGTGATGGGCAATATGTAATACCGTTAGGAAATGGTCATTGCGTAGGTATATATGCGGATTATAATAGCTTGGAACAAGCTGCTTGAAAAATTTTTCTCGCGATATTGTACAATACTTTTACGATTATCAATATAAATAAGATTACAGGTTTATGGTCTTAAAAGATTGCGCGTATTCCACATAATTCTGTATCTTTCCGGTGCAGACTTTTACGCAGAAGTATATTATTTTCCTTTAATACAATAACGGAAAAATTATTACTTTTCTCTTGTATGTTTCTCAACGGAACAGATAACACCTATCAGAATAATGATCTCTAGCAATAAAGTATAAATAAGAAATTTGAATCCTAGTGATGATAACGACGATAAAATTTCGCGTCAATTTCTTTCGTCTATAACAACTTTGCGTGTATCAAATCAAAGAGAATAATCAACAACACTGAACGATTTCGACAACCGATGACCTACAATAATTATTTCATTACTTATTGATCGACGTAATAAAAACAAAATACGTATCATTGGCTTCCCGAAAAATTTTGGCTTCTCTTATCAGAAAGTGTTGAAAAAATGATGTTTATACTACAGTCACATACACGTATGTAGGTGTGTATAGTTTGAAGAGATATACGTATAGACTTTTGCAGGACCGTATCGATCCCACACGCACATACATACATCTATATGTGTTTACGCCATTGAGAAAAAAAACCTCGGTTTCCGGAACAGCTGATTCTAACCCAAATGAATTATCTACAATTTTATTTAACGCGATAATTAAAGCACGAATCAATCATTTTATAACAATTAATTATAGTTTCGATAGCCGATTGGCCGGGTTTAAAAATTCTGTTACTACTTGAAATCTTGTTGAGTAGATTTTAATTGAATCCCGGCTGTTTTTCAAGCAGCCAAATCATCGCCCAATAAATTGTCGATATATCCATTAACGAAACTATACATATATATCCCAGTAGCTGTCCCACGCTACAAGAGATACATGAATAACAATAAAATTGCGTATCACTGGTTGTTTCATTATTCATCATGTTATGCAGTATTGGCAATGATTGTGATTACGATTATGCACACGCGTTTAGAATTGTCAATTATATCAGCAGAAAATATTTCGCTAAATTTTTCTCATCAATTTTTATTTATAGAATTTATTTTATTTTCTCCCTAAATATTATCGATACTTTATCAATTATCGATCGATTCGTATTTAGTTAATAAATGTAAGAAAATTTCACGTTTATTTATAAGTTATATATATATATTCTCTTCTCACATCGATCACTCCGAACTAACAAGCTCAACACGATTACGAAATATGTATTTTATAATCAGTTGCATATATATGTATTGATCAGTCGATTTATAAAGTTGTTAGGACAAAGCAGTTTCCACGTAATAAAAATAAAATTCATTTAAATTTTGAGAAAATATTTTTTCTACAATTCGTTATATTTTAAGCCCTGCAGTTACATAAACAACGTTATACCTGTATACCTGAATTGGTACATCGGAGTAAATTTTTACTTCTGACTGTAGCGTTAAAAAAGAATGTCAAATAAATTTTTATGTAGAAAAATATGAGTAAATTTTATTACGTTCAATACAATTTTTAATAAAACTTTAAGTTTTCTGTGTTACAAAAAAAAAACAGAAAAAAAAAATTGAAAAAAAATATCCAAAAATGAAAAAATAAAAAAATTTATTAAAAATTGTATATGTACTCACAACGATGCTGCAGTTGGTTACGAACTGTAAAATTCTCTGGTTGAAGGCGGCCCCGTGTCCCAAACCGTACTGAGTCGCATGTGTCTTCGACCTCTACACTTCACACTTTTCAGCCGGTAGTTTCTACACTCTATAGTCTACAGTAGACGGCTTTCAACTCGACTTAAACGCCATCGTGGCTTACTGCGAACAAGTTTATCCTACAGCAGAATCTAAATCTTTAATACTGTCGGTACGGTAGCTTGCCATATCAGCTTTAAAGCTTCCGCCTGTTTAACGTGCAAGTACTTTCAAATCTAGATAAGACATATGATACTGTATCCAAAAATGAATGAATAAAAAAAATTAATGAACGAATATTTAGGAATTGATTATAACTTTTTTTTTTTGGATTATAATCTGCGAATATTGGAGTAAATTTTTTTTCCATTTATTGCAGATTTGTCTCCTTTAATTTCTGATCGGAGAACATTTAGACGACGAAAATTATGAATCAGCAAATAAATTTCTTCATTTTTTTTTAATATTATATTTTATTTTTATTTTTTCACAGTAAGGCCCTAACTAGTCATGAGCTATTTCATCCAACTTCAATTAACATTTCAATTCTTCATCAATAAACACCATGATCGATAACTATATTATAATTATATATTATGACACATAATTTCAATTATATTTACATATAATAATTGTTTTGCCTACCTAAGCTAGCTAAGGGCAGGATAACGTAACAGAGGTTTTTTTTTTTATTTCTTCCTTTTGTACGAAGCTGCAGATTTTAGCGCTTATATACGTTCTCGTCAAACTTTATCGATATATAATATAGACTCAATATTAAATAATTAAAGGTAACGTCTTTCATATTATTTAAAATCTATATATATATATATAATTCAGCAAAATGAAAAGAGTATATATGTATATTATATACCTATGTGTATAATGTATATATGAATCTATACATATGTTAAATTATTTAAAAAAATTTAATTACTTTGTGCTCTGAAACAGCATATAAGCTAGTATCCGGTTCGATATCATCTGACGTAAGCAATACATATGTAATATTAATATTTGTAAAAAATGTGAGTTTATTATTAATAATATTATTATTATTATTATTGTTATTACGCAGCATCGAAGAGATGTTAGAATAAAGAGAGCTTGCAATAAAGATAAAAATTTTTTTTTTTTTTTTACATTTATTTCAATATTTAATAACGCTTGTACTTGATAAGAGAACATTACATTCGTACATTAACAAATATAACAGCAATTCAGTCGTTTTTTTTTTTTTTATATATATATATATTTTTATTTTAATTTTTTTATTTTATATAAGTTTCATTTCTAGATGCGTATGCGGTGGTGCTACAGCGCTCGACATTCTTGGAGCTAAAAATCCTCTACTTTTGTTATTCTCTTTGTATAAGTTTATGTAACGATAAAAAAAAAAGAAAATTAATGAAAATCAATAAATATTCGTAAATCGGATTCGAGCGAATTGGAACCTCTGTTAAGCCGCCTTGCCTCGGGATATATACAATAATTTGTTCGTTAGTTGTTAATTAATTATATTTGGAAGTCAAAAATTAATCAAGTTAAAAAAATATAATATTCAAAATAGAAACTATAACCGTATTCTTTCTTTTCTTATCATTTTACTTTTTTTTTTTTTTTTAATTTTTTTTTTTGTTTTTTTTTTTTTTTGTTTTTTTGTTTTTTTGTTGATTTATTATTTTATTTTTTTTTCTTCATTTTTTGTTTGTTTGTTATTTCTGAGTTTTGTCTGCTACCGTACGCTCTGAAAAACGCATCGAACATTATTTTGTACGAAAATTTTCACTAATTTATAATACAAATTTTGGTGAATATCCGCACAACTCCCTTTCTAGTCTGACGGGATATGATTATCATTGCTATACGCCCACCAATCATTTTGTTTTTATTATACAAATTTTTTTTTTATTTTACTTTAAACTGCAGATTTTTCTAAACTGTTATTAGAGTGGCTTGCATTTTTTTTTTTTTTTTTTTTTAGTATAATTGTAACAATCAGAGGGCTGATAATAATGAAACATTTCTTTAGTCATCCCTATAAAATCTAACATCAGGAAATTCACAGTCAGTCAATTTCCTGAATTCTTATAAAACAGCCAGACCAGTTCGGATTATAATCAGAAAAAAAAAAAATTGCCACCGATTTTTCTATGTGTAACTTGTTATCTAAAAATCTTCATTATTTCTTGTTATTTCTAGACAATTTTTTTTTCATCTGCTATACGGATAATTCACCGCGTCGAAGCAATAATACAACTAAATCGACTTAAACTAATTTCTCTGACATTCACATAGAGGGCTGAAACTATTCCTAAGAAAAAAAAAATTATTAAATAAATAAATAAATAAATATTTAAATAAATAAAACTATCGATAAGAGATCGCTTCTTTCTTTGAAAAAAATTTTCATATAATTTCACATTATACAAGTTAGATTTTAGATTTTTATTGTTAGATCTTAGATTTTAGGATTGTATCATTACCCGGCGCTGTATTATATTAGGGAGACACTATTTCTGTCATTATATTAATGATTTTTGATCTTGCCAAGAGAATTCTGTTATATCGTCATTCAAAAATTTAATATCTGAAAAATTTTGACGGGGAGAAAATTTTTCTTTTTCAACCACAAGGTTCGCCTGAAGTTTTCTTTGACTTATACAGAGTTTAGGAAATATTTTTGGGTGTAACGAAAACAAAAAAAAAAAACATCCAAGACCTGAAATAGTGCCTCTCCACTGTATATATATTTCAATTATTTCTCTTGTCGTTTATTTCCATTCTTTACTTAGTTAGATTGTTAATTATATTCCCCTGTCGCGTAAACGAGGGGATAAAACCTATCCGAGTAAGTATTTAGTATTAAAGTTGATAGCCAGAGTCGCTCGAGAAAGTTTAGCTTTCGAATAAGCTGGACAATGTCCTATATGATAATTACACGTATATAAAAACAGTTGAGCATAGATAACCGTTTTCTTATAGATTAAATTTATTTCTCGCATTTAAAGCAGTGATTTATCTCCGTTTGACAAAAGGCTTGAATCTGCTACAGTGTATTCAATTAATCGAGGGTTTGATTCAAAATTAAACGAAGGTATTTTTATTTATCATTTTTTTTTTTTTTTGGTTTGTTTTTTTTTTCTTTTTGCGAAGAGCCTTACAAGGCGCGTGGAAGACCTAACTCTAACGGGTGTGTCGTAAAAATAGGTGAATTAAATCTAACCAAACTTCACTCTACTCCTTCTCTACGGTCTCGCAATTCTCTGGACCCAAAAGCGTCGATTCATCTTCTTCCTGACTCTCGTTTTCGTGTACCTCAACATTTCCTCTTTGACGTCTCGACGCCCTCCATTGAATATAGGTAAGAAGAATAACGCTGATGGTAGCCAGGGCTAGTAATCCAGCAAGAACGAACGTCACCATTCTGGGAACTTGTCTGATGCCCTGAAATAAAGGAAATTCAATCCGGCCCATTTTCAATTTGGGTCTCATAATAGACATTTCGTATTCGGTAGATTCATGCGGTATAAACTATACGGTATACAGAGATAGCGATTCCAATTTCAGGTACTATCGATCGAGCCACCGCTTGCTATGCTTTTCTCTGCCGCAACGTGATCAATATGCCAAACTAGGTATGGTACATACGTTCAATTAGACTATTCAAATTCCATTTCCCAAGTAAACTACACGATCATTGGACCGACATTGTCGTTCATCTCGCATCCATGCTCTAGCTTGCCTCAGACAAATATCAAACGGAAATTCAAATACTATCGATAACGGATATACCCTTGCCTACAAACGACTGACTTCTGATATGAAATAGTCGTAGGAAATGGCATAGTCTGCAAAAAGATACTTACCTTCCATTGGAAATACGACGACGGATCAGAAAACGGCCATTTTTGTGGCCAGGGTTTAATCGTACCCTCTGGAGTCTTGAAGATAAGTCCTTCAAGGCTTAGGCCATGTGCTAATACGCTGGTAGTGATATTCCCCTTTTTGTACGAGGCGATTCCAGCTTTCATGTACATTTGTGGTATAGTTTCGTTCTCTCGAAGCTTGAGAGTAACCCTGGGCAACTTTCTTGGTATATCAGTTGATAATTTCGTTAATGATTGCGTCGTAGATGATCTTGAAGTGGTCGTGAACCCTGTTGAAGTTTGCTGTTGGTTTGTAACCGACGTTGTAACGGGAGCTGAACTAGAAGATATTGTTGTGGGTACCGAAGTTTGTGGGACATTTTTGACCAGATGATCTTCAGGCATCGATGAAGTAGTCTCTACTTCATCTCGCCTCTCAACTTCATCAACTCCCAACTTTTCATGCTCAACTTCACGCTCCTTCGCCACCACAACGTCCTTCGAATTGGCCTTCGATGAGTTCTTGTAAATACTGTGATCCACTCTTCCCATACTCAGCATAGTACTTGCAAACAGATTGTGGTCCTTCTGATTGATGAGGAATGGAGTCGCGATGCAGGACAGGATTATCAAGAGGACTACCAGAGCCATTGTGAGCTTGAGTGCTCTTGGTCTGGCTTTACTAGACGCAGGTGGAAACCCGGTGGCATTGAATTGATCCGTTTGTGGTAGTATAGTGTACTGAAGAGACGCGTCGCCCTTTCGTACCGTTTTGTACATCTTCAACCTGCAGGGGAGAATTTTTAATATAGATCGAATAAATGATCCTCAATCTAGGTTAAGGCGATTGCTAATCTACATCATAGACGCGTCAGATGTAAATCTGCAATTCATAGTAGCTCAACGGATTCCCGTATGTCAGCAAAATACTCCCCTTCGATCCAAAGTTGACACGTCTATTTCCTCTTTACACCTTGCTTTATGACGGATGAATAACGCCTGATGCTTATCAAAGTCACGCAAAAAACCAGGACTGAAATTGTTCACTGATCGTAAACTCGCACGAATTTTATTTTCATTTGCATCAATTTATATCAGAATCCTATGAGCACGAGAGATCATGGCGTCAGATATTCCGGACATACGACATAGTCAATAAAGAAAAAGAAAAAAAATTTAATAAAAAAGAACTCATCTCAATTGATCGTAATAATTTTTTCGTTTCTTATTTTATGAAGAGTTCAAGCTTTGTAGTCAAGTTTTCTTTCCACCGAAGTAATTATCCCAGTACTATAACTTGGTAAGGTAAAGTTTTTAAATTCCTTTAAAAATTCTGCTACCGAGGCAACACTGCGCAATAAAAATTTCACCCCCAAAATCCAGGCACAATACGCAATACAAATATAGCAATATTTTACAGTATATGCAGGATAGATGTATAGCGAAACATCGATATATTGATGGAGTAATTTGTTTCAAATGTCTTTGAACCGGCCTAAAGGTTTCGAAGGGAATTTAAGATCCTATCGATTTTGACTTTTGAAAAATAGGAAGGGATTAACCGCAAGTTCTTCCGTCAATAAGCGAATTGTGATCGACAATGATTTATAGAAATAGGCAAATTTCCTATTCGTGTAAATTCCCGAATCGATTTGGTAAAGAAGTAAATTTAAAGGAGATAAAAAATTCTTACGATATTCTTCAACAGTCTTTAGTTATAGTACGTTGACAGTAATGAATGATATAGGTTTAACGAGAGCAACTCAATTATTCCAAAAAATCTTCTTAGAATCTCATAGAAAACTGGGCAAAACGAACTTACGATATGTCTTCGAGTTAACGGTTGATAAACGCTTCCTTCTATCACAAAATTTATTTTATTTTACTTTTTTCAACAATTCTCTTCGATGCGTAGCTGGTATAACGTGATTCTCCGGGACAGGCAGAACCTCGCCTGAGAATATTTCATACCAAAATGCGCAAACTCACAATCTCTAAGGGAGGAATCGAACGCGCCTGCGTATCAGACTCACCTATTTACCCCTATCAATTTATAACATGATGAATTACAAATTAATAGAAAAAAAAACCAATAGCACAACTTCCAAAATTGAAACCCAGGATCAATGTTTCTAATAAAACAAAGAAATAGATTAAAAAATTTGAGGAAAAATCGAACAAATACGTTTACCAATTACATTATTATTCAAACAAGTTTATTGATAACAAAAATATATATATATATATTACAGACTTCAAAAATTATCGAATAAATCTATGGCAATTTTTACTTATCCTAACTGGAAGACTTTGTAGTAGGTACATAATTTGAAAGGATTGAGATATATAGACTCCGTATAAACGGCATTTTTGGTATAATGCATAGGGTGTAGATATATGTGACCGTGAATGATATAATTAATAAGATAAACATTTTACAATTCTTAAAAACCATCAGATCTTCTGCCGTAAATACTTACCTGATACTTATTATTTTTCTTGTTCCTTTTCCGATACGTTTCAACGTTGGCAAAACAATTATACTAAATCGATTTAATACAACTCTTAAGGCCAGCTAAAAGCTACCTTTCGTTCGAGTTGGTACCAAGTGCCCATACATATACATTATACGTACTAAAATAAATGTAAATCAGTTATTTTCTATATACAACAAGAAGAAATTCGGTACCCGACAGTATCAGCCTTCGATTCAAATTCAACTCTCATTCTTAGTAATATTTATCATTTTTAGTTTACTGCATTGTGGGCATGGCAGTAGCCGATGAGACGTGAGTAGCATCTGTAGAAGGCCACAACTGCGTGACAGTCTTTGTTTGCGTGTGGAAATTTATTCCCTGTAAAAAAATTATCAAATATATATCTCAATTTCATTTTATCTATTGACGAATTAGCGATATTGTTACATAAGACTTTTAAGAATCTATGGGAACGAGGGTCTAAGTAGAAAATACAAAGAGAAACGTAGAAAAGTATCATGTACGTCTTTTCATTAATTAGAAAAAAAATCTCTGAACCGTTTTAACAAATTTTTATCAACCTCCAAAATTCGGATTACTATACCTCATTCCACTGATTACTAAAAAATCTTCTAAATCATTTCGATTACTCACGTGTTTTCCATAGAAGTGACTGTCTCCAAGGAAAGAACCTCTGCTGCCGGTGAAACTGAACATTGGAAGAGGTACTGGTATCGGTACATTGATACCGACTTGTCCAACGTCAACTTTATGCGTAAAGCTCCTTGCTGTAGCGCCATTGGTTGTAAATATTGCTGTTCCATTCCCGTAAGGATTTGAATTTATAATATCAATAGCTTCGTCGAGAGTTTCAGCATTTATACAGAGAAGAACAGGTCCGAATATCTCTTCCGTATAACAACGCATGCCTGGGCGAACTCCAGTCACGACTGTTGGTCCGACGAAGTTACCGTTTTCGAATCCTGATACTTGAAGATCTCTGCCATCGAGAGGAACTGAAGCTCCTTCTTTTATGCCGGATTCTACAAGCTCGATTATTCGCTGTTTACTTTGCGGTGATATCACTGGACCTAGATCTGCTCCGGGTACGTGTCCAGCATTTACTTTTAGACCCTCGGCCGCTTTCACTATGTCTGATATCCAGTCCTGGGATTTTCCCACAAATATTGCAGTCGATAAAGCCATGCAACGTTGTCCTGCAGCCCCAAAAGCTGCACCGACTATTTGACTTATTGTTTTATTCTTGTTAGCGTCCGGCATAACGATGCAATGATTTTTTGCACCGAGATTACACTGTACACGTTTACCATTTGCGGAACCCTGTTTGTAAATGTACTTGCCCTGAAATAAATGTGACAAAAACAAAAAACAATTGTATATATAATTTTACATGGCATTAGGATGTTTGATAAATCATTAGACACATATTCTGTATTTTTGAGATAGTATCAGTTCATTTTATCTGTGACCTTCTACCAGTCAAAAATAATGTTTATCTTTATAATTTGTCAATTATGAAGATAAGATAACTGAGTCTTACGATTCTATGATTTTCGTAATAATTTTACGTAATCACAATCGGCGAGGTATTTGATACTTCTGAATTCGATTTGAACAAGTCTCGAATACGTTTTAATAATTCGAACTTAATTCAAGATTTTGTTTTTCAATCTAACAAAACAGAATTAAGTCTCATCAATACGTACTTCAGGAAAAATAGAAACAAATAAAAACAATCTTTACAGATTTTTTTGAACATAGATTATTTCAGAGAATTTCATCTTTCATCCCATGTAGATGAATTTCTAACTGAGCTTTCCCATTTCATCATTTAGAATTTAGATATCAACACCTACTCATTATCTTGGACAGCACTGGTTAGAAATTGCGAAAAGAGTTCAATTAGATTGTTTCTATAATTTTATCTCCTTCCTAATTGAAGAGATGCATCGAACAAGGGTCTAGCTCAATGAATATCTTTCTTCCGTGTTGATTTTACCGAATCATTCGAGAAAAGTTCTATAAATCATTTTCATATCATGACCATTCTTTCATTCCACTTTTCAATTTCATTTCTGTATAAAAATTCGGCTGTTCTGATTATGGGGAAAAATATTTTTTACTCACGGCTTGGTCTGAGCCAACAAAAGAAATGGCTTTGATGTCAGGATGTTCGCAGATAAAATCTACGGCCTGATGTTGCCCGTGAATAATGTTAAGGATACCTGGCGGTGCTCCAGCTTCGGCAAATAATTCAGCAAGAATCATTGCAGCGCCAGGAACTCTCTCCGAGGGTTTCATGATCACGGCATTACCGCAGGCAACAGAAAGAGGAAATGACCAGAGAGGAATCATCGCAGGAAAGTTAAACGGACAAATTGCTGCAGTTATACCCAACGGAATACGGTAAGATATTGTGTCCATGTCTGTAGCTATGTTAGGCATACTTTCACCCAACAAAAGAGACGGTATTCCAGCGCAATTCTCGACGACCTCTGAAAATCGGGATTAATTAATTAAATTCGATACTTATTTCATTCACTAATTAGCCTCTAGAATTGCAAATATGTAGAAATTTACTAGCTGTAAGAATACAATATAAAAGAATTTGATTTTTACTCACGAAGGCCTCGCAGCACATCGCCCTCCGCATCGACCATGGTCTTCCCATTTTCTTGGACAATATTTTCGGCGATGGTTTTCTGCCAATTTTACTTTAGTTAGTACGGCGATAATTTATTTATAGTTGCAGGGTATGATTCGTAATAATTTTATTTCTTTCAAGATAGTCAATCAAGTTTAGTTAATATGTATAACTACCATATTTGCCCTGATCAAAGCTTGGTACTTGAGCATCAATTGCTGACGAGTTACGACACTACTCCATCGCCATTTTTCATAGGCAGATTTTGCAGCCTCCACAGCGTTTTCCATTTCGGCTTTAGTCGATTTTGGCGTTCTTGAAATGACCTCGTTCGTTGCTGGATTATGAACATCGGTAAATTCTGAGGTCTTCGAATCTAGAATATGTGTACAGATTTGATAAGCGATCTCAACTCATGATCAAGAGGTGTGAGATATCAGTCTGAAATCTTATAAATAAGCAAATTTTTACGCATTTCCGTTTGTGAATGTGAAAAAAAAACTATTGTTTATGATTTTTATTCAAATGCTAATCAACAACCATGTAATATTTTCATATAGGTAAATTTTTTTTTCTTTTTTGCTGATAATTATCAAAGAATATTGTGCGAATTCAGAGATTCGTTATATGTAACCTGAGTAGATAGATAGATAGATAGATAGAGAGAAAGAGATATAATGTTAGGTCAATAACAAGTAATATAAATTTTTTTTAATCTCTAAACGAACATTAAGATTATTATGGATGAATAGCGTGATTCGTGTATAATATAGTTTCAAAATCGTTTATTATAACTTCAAGAACTATATATTCGCACGATTTGTACAAAACGATTTTGAAAAAATCAGTGCACTATACCAATAATAATTATAATACTTAATTTTTACCTATAAATTTTCCATCCACGTACATTTTAACAGCTGGTGCGAGTGAACCTGTAGAACTGTAAAGCCTCGTGCTGTAATTCAGCTGAAAGTAATAACGGTCCAATTTTAATACTCGAAATTTCAATTTCATTATATCATATAAAACACATTCGTTATCAGGTAATTTTTATCAACAAGGATCCTCAAGATTCCCATAATTAGAAGAAACAGAAGAATAAAAAAAAAAAAAACAACTAATAAATTGACAAACAATGAAGAAATAAAATAAAAAACTAACAATTTTTTAACGCCTATAATACCGAGGTCGTACCATTTTCACCTTGACATTTAGTTTATTTTTGTTAACGATAAGAATTCCGATTATCCGAAAAAATTTTTAATTGATAATTGTAACAGTTATGGCACTATCGAAGTAAAATTACATAATACCGTAGGTATGTGGTTTTATTATTAATTGAAATAAAAAAGAGGCGTTCAGACTTTCGTAAAAGAATTTCGCTTTCGGAAGAAAAGCACAGTTAAGATATAGAGGCAAGAGCGCGCTGTTTGAAAAAATACCGCGTAAAATGAGAAACAGCTGACGGGCCACGGTAAAGTACGGATATTACATCCGAAGAATCTGGTCATCGAATACCTTGAACTTTAATGAAAATAATAACAATATTAATAATAATAGCAATAATAATAATAATTTTTATTAGTTTCCAAATGTATTCGACGAACGCAATCTAAACTACCGATTAAATCTCCGTTTTCTTAACTAACGAGGAATATAATACGAACGTATGTATACATATATCTATATAGTTTATTAATTCATTTGATTACGAATGACTTTCACCGTATAACGATGGCAATGACCCTATATATATATACTGTATTGGTTAATGAATAATGAGAATCGGTTGTTTAATCAACATAGTGAATATTTTTGTAAATAAATTAATTGCCTACCTCAAATCTTGCCATTTTAGCAAAGAGCGCCATATCGTGATTGATGTTGTTCCTTTCGTCGAGTATTATCCACTGGAGTCACAGGTTGCCTGTGTGAATTGGCCTTGTCGCTAATCAATGTATGGACCGATGTGTTTAGGTTGAATATATTCTCAACTACGTCATAAAAGAACGATGTTTTCAATACTGTTTGTATATACGACTCCGATAGCCAATCTTTTACTTCTTGTTACAACATACGTATATATTTACACAGAATACTAGTACACTCGCTAGTATATTATACCGCATTTATGAGGGACCCCACGAAGACCCGGCGATGATAATACAAGCGCTTGTTTGCTCACCAAAAGCATAATATGACTACGATAATACATTATAGTATACATACATATATAAGATATATTATTGGAATTTTTAATGTTTAAAATCGATCAATTTTAACTATAGATCGTAAATGTTTTATTTTTATTTTTTTGTTTTTTGTATTTTTTATTGTTAATGAATTAAAACGATGCATAGTGATTATTTTTAGACAATAAAAATCTCAATTGCAAAGTCAATTATCTGCAATTCAATCAAGGTTAAAGAAATTCTGAAGCGTCACTCATTCGTTCAAAAGAAAAAAAACTAATAATAATAATAATAATAATAATAATAATAATAATAATAATAATAAAAAGAAAAATAAATTTTTAACTTTTGTATACGATATGCAAACATTTGGTTAGAAAATTACGTAATTTGTATTTTTTTTTCTTTTCTTTTCTTCTTTACTGTTTCTATTTGAATAATTTTTATTTTTCTTTTTTTTTTTCCCCGCCTTAAAGACGGTAAGTTAGGCATCGAGGAATTTTCGAGAGAATACGATTATTTCAACTATACTGACGGTAGATAGCGACACCCGCTAGAATTTAAAACCGCGGAGTTGTTGAGCCAAAAAATTCAAGCGAATATAAAGAATATAGTGTAAAAATACGAACTTTACACATCGTGTATATTTTGATCTGTTTTCTTTGCTAATCGATTGATTTTATTTCTCAACTGTCTCAACACCATTTTTGAAATCTTGTATTGGGCTTGAAGAGATCAAGAAACTGGTTTCGCTTGCCGGAGCCTTATTCATCATTTCTATTTCTTTTTTTTATTTTAAACATCTTTGGATTTCCCTTGTAGATTGTTGATTCACTCTTAGTGGGTATATAAAAATTAACGATTACAATTTATATATCAACTATTGCCGATGTACCAAGTTGAAGATAATAAAAATATGGTCAAAATAGAGATTAGTAAACTAGACATGATCCGTATATATGTATACATATATACATAGGTATAATGTATATACATAAAGTTAAAACGATCAACCATAATGCATCAGTCAAGCACTACTCCCGTTGGCGCCATTCTGTCGCGATATAATTATGAGCTCTAAATTTTTTCTTTTCATACACAAACGTACGTCCGCGTTTCTTAGTTGGTATATATGATCGTGTTCGCTATACTGCAGAGTACGTTATCGTGTTTAAGTGACTATTTTAATGTTCATGTTGGTTTACGATTAGAAAATAAATGATTTTGTTTCGTTTTATTGAAATATTGAAAAACTAACAATTTAATAATTTTTCATAATATTGAAATCAAAATACAAAAAATTCAAATTTTTTCACTGCATGAATACATCTTACAGATGATTCTCTATAGCTATAAGCGTTGTATTTCGTTTTCCGGATATCGCAAGATGCTAAATTATTTCTCCGAAAAATTAACCGCGGTTGTCAATGATCACGATATTATTTATTTATTTTTTCGAGTTTCCTATATTACCGCTCACCATAATTCCGCTTGCAAATGACAAATGAGATTAACCACTATATACATGTATATATACACAGACATTTTAAAATTGAACGATTTATTCGAGAGCGCAAAGTTCAACCGTTGTTTCATTTTATACAACCATAGCTTGTATACCTATACATATACAATTTTTTTTTTTTTGGTTCGTTTTTTTTTTTTTTTTTAATTTCGTTTGACTGAAAGGACGCAGTGGTGATCACTTTGCGGCTATACATGAATATATATGTACAGAAAACAGAGAGAGAATATAATTTGAAAAATTTTTTTTAACTAACAGTATATCATTCAATTATTAAGGAATTATTAATTACATTACAGGAGTATATACATTGTAATGCAAATTTTTGTAAAACGTAGATAGGTTTATGTTCTCGGAGTTCAATATTAACCTAGCGTTCGTATACTGTAGATAATACATGAATAAACGATGCGTGGGAAGTTGACTTTTAAAAAAAACCGCTTCTATACCTAGATATATATCTGCACATATTTTTATTCATGTGTTTAGATTCAATGAATATCAGACTCTGTAGTTTTATTTTTTTTTTTTTTTATTTTTATTTTATTTTATTTCTTATGGAGAAACAGTCGTTCACGTATATATAAGCCAGTCTTTGCCAAGCTTACGTCACAGGTGATTCCCCGAAAGCTTTTTAATATATAAATATATACCTATACTTATACCTATATCTATATATATATATATATATATATATATATATATATATATACATCTTTGCCCGTCAGCGTAACTCTGAAAAGCTAATCCACCTTGAATTAATAAGCTAATACCAACGCGACGGTGGACGTGATGATATCGTTGTCCTAAAAACATATCGAAAAAGGCAATGTGATCTCTCTTTATATAGGTATATATGATATACATATACATATATACGATAGATAAAAATATGTGAAAAATTTTGATGATAATGTAAATTTTTCGTTGAAATTTATTGATTCTTAAAACATTTGATATATAAAACATGCGGTGTTATTATTATACCTATACCCACTTCGATCCGTAAAGGAGATAGCTGTGAAAGTTGTGTCACCTACGTTTTAAGGCTGTACGTAGAAAGTTTTTCATAGTATAAGTAACCGATTCGGTTGGTAGATAAATAAAATACGTAAGTATACGCACAAAGTAAAACTCAACGGATACGTAATCTGTCTTAATATTCTACACGGCGATAAACGCGTTACAAAACTCGTTACAATATACCACGAGATAGCTAGTCGTGTAAGTATACGTATATTTGTACATACTTATGTACATACATGTACATACAACCGCACGCAAGTTTTTCAATTTCACTAAATATATTCAATTTGATAAAACAGAAATAGAAAATAAAAATCGAAAATACACCTATCAATACAAAGGTAATAGAAAATATATGTATATATATATTTTTTTAAATACAAGATTGCAATAATTTAACATAATTTCAAGTAATTTTTGTACAAATAATTGTCATTTCTAGATATATGTGTTTTATAGGTGTACACCTATACCAACAGCGTGAAATAAAATTGAGACATATGTATATTTACAGTATATACATACATACACATGTATACATATAATTCAAGTATTCCAACGTTGTTATACATACACGATGTACACAATATACTATATATATATATATATATATATATATATATATATATATATATATATATATATATATATATATATATATATATATATATATATATATATATATATACTTATTATTACCGTACATACTGTTTCTTCGTTAGTATTCTCGAAACGAAATACTCGTCGAGACTGAGGCGTTTGCCGGTTTGAATCGTTGGGCGATTCGAACGTGTGCATGCAATTTAATGGATAAGTTTACAGGATAGTTGCGGTTACACCATCTAGGTATAATAAGGTAGGGGTCTAAGTCATATAGACTAAGGTTTTACGTTAAAATATACGTTAAACGGTATAATTTTAATCATTATGCACTACAATACCACAAAGAAAGAACAAAATGCCCTTTAATTTTGTTAATTTTTCTGTTTTTCAAAATTTTAAAACCTCTTGTCTCCTATCTCGCGGATTCTCTTCACTCCTGCAGTTATTTGTACAAAATATCTCTGTGATTGAATATACAGAGCTGAAGTAAGTCCTAAGTTTACTTTTACGTATAGTATAGATGTTTTTACATATACACGTATGCGTAAGTGACTCTACATATAAGCGAGATAAAGGCTTGCAGCTAAGCTTAAATTATGCTAATCGAAACAATGGTTGTTCCCCAAACGGGTCGTCTAAGGTTACAGGAATTATTACGTTCAATGTCCTACGCTCGCGTGTAACCTTCGCTATATATGATCGTTTCCCTGTTCCGCGTTCTAAAAATATTTACGTGATGTGAATTCGTCATTATATTTATAAGTATATTATATACTATCTATATCCTTCGTTAAGGTCGACGTTATTATACCTAGTCTCACAAATGTTTCCCCACTACAATTCTAGCATACAAGGCATAAATCTTGTAGCCACGTATTGTACCTATACATATGTCATATACCATACTATATGTATCCGAAAGAATACATCACAACTTTTAGGTACAGGATATCGGTATATAAATTTATGAAAATATTTTTTCTTCTATTGCACAATTGAACTTTTCAAAGTATGAAAAACAAAAAAAGAAAGAAAAAAAATATTTAATACAATAAAAGATAGGTGAGAAAATTTTCTCCATAAATTTAAATACTCAATATTATATGCATCGAATTACGAATTTCTTATAAAACTAAAAAGAGAGGAATTGAAAACTGCGTTCAGATATTCAGAGAGAAAGTATAAACCGCATTTATACACGAAAAACAATTTACACACAGTATATAATATATCCAATAATAGACTATAAGTTCGGTTTATCTGAGTGATATGATCATGTGAGGCTAACGCAATCGTATCGTTTTCAAGATAACGATTAAGTTTCTTAGATACTCGTCCTTTATAACCATAAGAACCAAGTAAAGAATCATTAATAAATCAATTTCCAAGTAAACTTTGTGGCAATTTTCATTCTTAGACAGCGATAGAAATCACCTCGAGTAGGCAATCCAAGTTATATATATATATATATATATATATATATATATATATATATATATATATATATATATATATATATATATATATATATATATATATATATATATATATATATATATATATCTATATATATATATGTATTATAATGGGAGTACAGGTATAAATGATGAAATTCTTTGAGTTAATCGTCCATAAGCTATATACACACATGTATAACATCGCAGAAAACACATATCTTACACGCGAGCCGCGGGGCGAAGTAATCGCTGCAGGTAGGTAGGTAGGTAGGATACGATACAATACTTACAAATATAAGTTACATACGTGTAGTAGGTACATATGTACATACCTATGTAGTGTACAATATACAGACGGAGATTGCAGAGAGACGAAGAAGATATACACCTATACGTATAGAAACAGCGTTAGCCCCTTTACGCACTGCATGTACGTATCTGTGCTCGACGCGATTCCCACGTTCTCGGTGAATCTTTTACTAAACTATTTAACGCCAATTTATCCCGAGGTATATAGCGATTGTTTCTTATTGAATTACGAAATTTGGTATAACTCCGTATATATATGTATGTATGTGTAGATGTATGTATCTAGTCGCTGAAACTTAGGTAGTAAATACATATAATATGATAAAATAATACGATCTGAAATTTATTATTCGAAGGTTAAATTTTTAGTCTGCGTCGCGGACGGAATTCACATGTATTTAAATTTATGTTTATATACAACACATATATGTCATACCATTATATGTATATATGTATACATATCTAGTGTTAAATAAATTTGTTTTGTCTTCGCTTTTCGAACTGACTAGAATTCTGACCCTCCGGCGTTTAAAGAATTATAGTGTATATAGGTAGGTATACCTATAAGAGTTGATACGGGTTACCGGATTCTCTTATATCGACAAAATTTATTATACGTCTATAATAAACGGTGGAATAATTTCTTTATAAGGACAAAGATGGGAATATTTTAAATGGCATTTAATTCACCTCGGCAGGTGTAACTCCAAAAATATAAGAATGTGTTTTTAAAGACTTGCGATAAACTTTGACCAATTATAATATGTATTATTTAGTTCTTGTTTTTATCTTCAAACCCGCTATTACTTCCTCATAATATTACGGTTTATATAATATAATCATATAGTTTTTGTGAAAAAAACATCTTTTTTTTGTTTCGTTTTTTTATCTTTCCTTATTTATCCTATATACTTCCGAAAACACGATCTTTCGCGTAAATACCAAATCTCAAATATACATGTACCTACCAGTCCATAAATGACCTCAGTTTTGCTCTCTCTTCGTCGTGAACGAACTCTCACGTACCTATATCGAGCCAACAGGCCTTCACCTTCGCCGGAAATGGCCGTTCTTCAGTCATATCCGCCAATTTAACGGATCGGTCACTTCGCGGTATAGCTGCTTAAGCTTTTGGATGTTGTTAAAGAGCGGTGAACCCTCAGTAATGATTAATAAAAGTAAAATAAATAAATAAATAATCTACACCCACACATGATCGATCCAAACGACAATATACTACATATACATATATGCGTACAGTACATAAAACATCGAACTTTTTTCCTTCCGATAGATATATTGAAGATACCAACGAAAATCGTTATTCAAGCGTAAAAATCATACCGTTTAAAATAACCGTGCGACTGTTTAGATGCCTTGTCAATAAATCGTCAATATCCGTAAGAAATATTTTCGAATTATACAAAATTTAAACATCTTTGAATACATAAGAACATGCGATGAATTTCATTCACGATATTACACACCAGCTGAACCTCGTGGCATAGACCTGGTTTCGCAAACCTATACCTGCAGAACGCGATTAGAGTTAGAGGTATGTACAATCTTAGCAAAGTGTTGTTCACCACCGCTTCGCTGCTACTGTTGCAGAGGAGAGCCTACTTTCAATTGTAACGGAAGAAACGGTGAGCAGTAGTTATATACTTTCGATTTCATCTACAGTATTGTTTACGCTTTGTCATCTGAATTGGAGCACCACAGACTCGAAAAATTTACCCGAATATAAGAAATTTGGCGAAATTTTTTTCAACCGTTATATCTAAAAGATAATTTAAGGGTTCGAAAAACCTTTCGAAGATCAAAAGTCGTTGCTGTTATGTTGATGATTCCGTGTTTACGGGTGCGTATACTGCACACATATAAATAGGATGTGTGTACCGGATGTGAGCACCTGCGTATTAATTCTCACATACAAACAAATTTCCGTATTATTATTGTTATATACTATATTTTACTATATACGCTGCACAGGATGTCCGAATGTTAACTCCGCTTCATTGACTGTAAATAGTCGTTACTGAACCTCGACATAGTACGATTCGGCACGTACCTAATTTTGTATACCTATATAGCTAAACCAACGAGCCTAAACATCTCCTTATCGCAAACGCGAATAATCGCGACCTAGATTTGCTTTTGGACAAAGTAAACCACCTATAGATACTTCGCTTTGAATTGATGTGAGTTAAATAGTATATTCTGTATCAAGGGTGAAAAGAAGGCGATTACTAAATCTACAGAATCGCATTTTCGCCTGTGATGTACACGATATTTTTTGTCCAATACCTGCACCGGAAGTTTGCTTTGGAGTGCATGTAAAATCGAGCGAAAAGTAGTTTCATTTTCCGCCCTAAGGCAGTAATAATGCTCTAGTACGATACTAGAGCGGTAATAATATTTTACCGTAGTAGATCCCGCACTTTACCGCTCTGGGGCGTAAAAGTGCTACTTTCCGCACGGTTTACATACACGTAATATCATAATTTCGGTACAGGTAGGACAAAAAATTTAATCACATTATATATGATATGTTTTCAAATACGTTTTTTTCTAACAGACTTTTACCTGTGTTAAGTTATTTGTCTGATGAAAGTATATTCAGAAAGTGAAATTTTTTTGATTGATTGATCTAAAGTCTTTTCTTTATTTATTAATTTTTTCAGTTCTTTGTTATTATAGGGCTTTGATCGGAAGATCGTATAGAATCGATTACAGTAGGTACTTAGTCTACCTAGATATATACTTGATGTAAAAAGAGGATACTATAGAATTGCTCGGACCGGATTAGCGCGTTAATGGTTAAGTTAACCGTTAAAAATAGCCGACTATAAGCGTGTCCGAAGAAAGTCTTACAAACGGTTGAGAGTTTTGAAAGCGAAAGTTCCTGCCGAGGTACCGGACGACAAAAGCGCGTTGAGCAATACGTATACCTACAACGTAGCTATATATCTATATAAATATATATATATATATATATATATATATATATATATATATATATATATATATATATATATATATATATATATATATTAGAATTATGAAAAATAATAATCGTCTCCTTCGGTTTCATTGTCAATAATTAAATCTATTGTAATAAAATGTAAAGACGTATAGGTCAATAGGTGAATCAAAAAATAACAAAATAAATGGAAAAAGAAAAAAAAAAACGTTTGCGAGACGAACCGTGGCCAACTCTGGAAGATTTTGTCAGCGGCAGATTTATATATTTATATATAGTATACATATATTTATACCGAGTGCGCGATAGTCTATTTTGAATCGAAACTAAATTTAAATTTATTTAAATATAATTTTAAACATTGAAATATCGATTGATCAAAATACTCATATCTGGTTTGTTTCAGAACTAATCACGATATGTATATGTATAGGTATGTATATCCACTTGGTGAAAAATCATTTGAAGAAATTTTTTCTGCTCTAAATTCGATATATTTTTTTATAAATTCGAGCAAAAATTATTAAACACGCGTTATAAAAATTTACAGAATTACAAGAATTTATAACAAATTCAACTCTTTGTCTCCTTCACCCCGTGTTTAACAAGCTAAATAATTTGAGCGTTGAAATTTAACTCAGGGATTTACCAACCCGAGTCAAGGATTAATTTCCTATAAATAACTACATGATTCGCAAACTTGCATCTTGCACTCTTCGTACTCGTAGATTTATATATTAGGTACATATATATTTTTTATTTTATTATATAGCGGGAAATCCCTATCTACACATATCGAGGTGAATTCAACGCAATTACTTCCGAAAACTATAATCAACATGATTAGAACAGACGTTCCCCCCTCCCCCCCTCCTCCTCTTATTCCTTTGTATTCATTTCATTAACACTAGGGTTGGCGCGAGCCACATGGACAAGAGAACCCGTCTCAGTGACCTATCGATGAAATTTGAGAGCCCGGAATCACGATGCAAGTAAAAAGAAAAAAAGTGAAGAAAGAGACAGGATGAATATTATGCACAAGTATATAGAAGAAGGACGTCGGACTTCCGATAGACTAACGTTATTAATATTCTCTTTATTCTAGATCTCTATTCTCTCTCTTACTCTCTCTCTCTCTCTCTTTCTTTTACTCTCTGCATCTTTGGAGACGATAAAACTTTATAAACGGGCAGAAAACTCCTATCGGGCATCACCATATAACTCTTTGTGTATAAAAGCTCTGGCATAGTGATGTTTCAGTGCGTCAGTAAGTAGGAGGATCCATATACAGTATACGTTATATATATATATATATATATATATATATATATATATATATATATATATATATATATATATATATATATATATATATATATATATATATATATATATATATATATATATACCTATATATTATACATATATGTGTCGGATATTCCCGCGTAAAATAATATGTATAAGTTACGCGCAACAGCGCAGAATCATTGGCGTAGGACGATATATTTTTCATATACAATATATATATATATATATATATACAAATATTAACACC
This sequence comes from Macrophya annulata, assembly GCA_963924015.1. Classification (NCBI taxonomy): domain Eukaryota; kingdom Metazoa; phylum Arthropoda; class Insecta; order Hymenoptera; family Tenthredinidae; genus Macrophya; species Macrophya annulata. The sequence goes on from OZ001261.1 coordinate 15,845,240, forward strand.
AAAGTGTAATATGTATATATATATATATATATATAGCATTCGATTGGATAGCATTTCGTGGACTCGCCGAATGCACAATAAATCATTGTGCACTCGTACGTACATTATATACCACATATATACAACATACGTATATAATAATAATAATAATAATAATAAAATCTTATCAATACATATATGGTCTCAGGAGGGTAAGAAAAAAATTTTTTTTATGTATATATATAAAGCTGATAAAAAAAGAAAATAAGAAAAAAAAAGAACTGGTATGATCGAGGCTCCAGGATTTTGAACTCAACTCCGGCAGTATTGACTGTATACTTATACGCGACTCTACGTACGCTGCAATCTTATCGGAGAAACAATTTTTTTTTTTTTTTCTCTTACTTTTTTATCTTTGTCGCAGCGTCTACCCCGCCAGTTTTATATACGTGTGTGTGAGTGTATATATATATATATATATATATATATATATATATATATATATATATATATATATATATATATATATATATATATATATATATATATATATATATATATATATATATATATATATATATATATATATATATATATATATATATATATATATATATATATATATATATATATATATATATATATATATATATATATATATATATATATATATATATATATATATATATATATATATATATATATATATATATATATATACATATATATATATATACAGTATATATATATACATATTGTGTGTGGTATACATACATATAGATATAAAACGTAATATATGGGTGTACTGTGAACCGTATAGATCGCGGACAGCACATACAGGGTTAACAACATCATTTTTTGTCCGCCTTTCAAGCCACGGAGCTTGCAGGCTTACGCGTTCAGGCCTCGACTATCATCTCGTCTCTGAAAGCCTGCTACTGCTGCGTGGCTCTACGGTTCTACTGACTGCAGCAGTCTCAGCTTCAGCTTCGCTTCAAAATAACTTGTAGCTGTACCAAAGTGAACGAACTGCAGTATGTATAAGTCGAATAGTAGGTATAGAGAACGGGTCGGCTCCAGCTTGAGACAATTATTGCTGTTTTTCTTACCGGAAATGGTCTCGATCGAGAATTGTCTCAGTAAAGGAGGAAAGGTTTCATCTCTCGATGCACTCGAGGAGCACTCCATGATTCATATATTTTACTCCAAACGGACTATTTTTCTAATTTCGTTAGAGATCTTCCGAGAAATTAGACATTTATTTTACTGCTTATTCAAAATCTGTCAAGTCTTTTCTTTTTTTTGTTTTTTTGTCGAACTTATTTATCTAAAAACTACACTTTTTCAATCTTAATTAACGAAATAATAAGTAGAATAAATTATATGCGGGACAATTGCAATTGAAAATATATACGTATACACTGTTTTTAAAGAAGCATATAAAGGTCAGGTAAATTTAGTAAACAAAGAAAATTCCTTTAACTATATATATATATATATATATATATATATATATATATATATATATATATATATATATATATATATATATATATATATATATATATATATATATATATATATATATATATATATATATATATATATATATATATATATATATATATATATATATATATATATATATATATATATATATATATATATATATATATATATATATATACACATACTATTCGATATACTAATAAACAGGTAAATTAACACTTGTGTACATACCTGTATAAAACTTGTGTATATACCTATGAAAAAAAAAGAAAAAGAACAAAATTTCTATATTTATTTATCCAAAGGTGTTTCCCTGATAATTAAAATACTGAACACGAGTTGTCAGTCTTGCGGTGTTATAGTGCTACAGCAATAATATGGCTGACATTACGAGTTCCTGTTGAAGGTATATATGTATATATACCTATATATATACAATATATAGGAATATTTTTAATGTCTATAAATTAATCATACAGCTAACGACGTTACCGTAGTTTATACTACGAGACTATGATATGTGATATTCCAATCGTTAATTAGTTATAGGATCACGTCGTGGTAGTGGCAGGTGAACCCGGGCAGCTATGACAGATTGATTATAAAATGAAGCAAACATATAAGTCATATCCGTATCTGATTAAGATCGATATAATATGGCATAACAAAATTTCCCTATAAATAAATAATTTCACCACAAATCAAACCGAAATATATGAATAACAAATCTCTGAATATATATATATATATATATATATATATATATATATATATATATATATATATATATATATATATATATATATATATATATATATATATATATATATATATATATATATATATATATATATATATATATATATATATATATATATATATATATATATATATATATATATATATATATATATATATATATATATATATATATATATATATATATATATATATATATATATATATATATATATATATATATATATATATATATATATATATATATATATATATATATGTATATATATATTATATACATAGCTATATATTAGGCATAATACACATATGGAATCTGAAAAATTTCGTAAACCGCAGCTGTATACATATCAATGTTTCTGACAATGAATGTCAGTGTTATCCATTTGTATATATATATATATATATGTATATCGATCTTACACTCTCATTCTATAGATTAATAAATATATAGTAAACATATCAATAAATCATTGTTAGGTATACACATATACATATTATGCATACATATAGGTATATACCTACGATAGTTAGCTGCAGGCGAAACGAGATACGACAGACATTGGCGCGTATAATCATCAATTGAAATTACTATAAAAACGAGTTTCTTCTACTTTTTTTTTTGTCTTTAAATTTTTTACTTCTTTTTTTTCCTCTTGTTCTTCATCACTCGTCTATAACATACAGCTGTCATTATAGTTATAGAACTGTTTTACCTGGATCCTTGGCTATATTGTACCCGCGTTGCACGTGAATCGCGTCACCCGGATAAACTTGATACAAAATTAAAGTTTCTCTATAGGTGGAGTGGTATTATACGTATATATCTATATGTCTAGGTATAAGTATTCGTATGCAAACCGGTGAATAAGGAAAATAACTAAAAATAAAATTATAAGTCTGCGTATGGATTATATTATATGATATACATGTAGGTATATACCCAATACCACAATACCTGCAACAGCACGGTATACCACCGGCAGCTATACTGCAGCTAGCTAGACGTGAAAACCTTCATAATATGATTCCTGCACGTGGACGGAACCCTTGCAGTCTTATACATATATAGGTGTATACATGAGAGGTACATAAATGTATGTATGTGTGTATATTATATACCTACTTACCTCGAGGCGTTTATTGCGGGTGTAAATTAAGCAAATTTTTTTCTACCTTTCGTCTCCCTACTCTAAAAATTTTCAAACTTATACATGTATGCACATACCTATATCTACTTCAATATATATATATATATATATATATATATATATATATATATATATATATATATATATATATATATATATATATATATATATATATATATATATATATATATATATATATATATATATATATATATATATATATATATATTTATATTTATATATATATTTATATATATACATGTAGACTGTAGTCCCAGACCGCCATACCTTAGCGCGCGCGCGTCTCGCACCATCTTTTTTTTTACTCCCACCTTCCATGATATATATCCCGCGTTTACATGTACGCACATGTAGATATGTATAATATGTATTTATATGTATAAGGTGAAGGTAAATATATATATATATATATATATATATATATATATATATATATATATATATATATATATATATATATATATATATATATATATATATATATATATATATATATATATATATATATATATATTCATGCGTGTAAGCGTGTATAAAAAAGAGAGAGAGAGGAAGGGAGAGAAGGATAGAAGAGAGAAGAGAGAAAAGAGAAGAGACTAGAGCTGGAGGCTCGAAGGAGATACGTGCGAGTGGCTGTCGATATCCTGTCAGCTTTCACGTATATACATACGTTCGACTTATAATATCTTATTTTTAGCTTAAGGTTATAAGGTTGAAAAAAGAAAAGAAAAGAAAGGAGTAAAGAGGAAAGAAGCAAAAAAAGAAATAAGAAAAATCGGTATACCCTGTAACCGAACCCGAATTGTATCACCTCATCTCATCGTTGTAGATTGGAATACATATGTACGAGATATTGATGTTCTTCTTATAGTTGAAAAATTTTTTGATGTATATATATATATATATACATACACATATATACCGGCTATATATAACGATATACCGATCGTCGTATCAAAGACTTCCGAAATCTTTCTACGACGACGACGACGACGACGACGTAGCGACGTCGCGGCCATTATGGTTACGCCTCGCCTTTATCTTGTATTATATACCTATATATATCTTTATACCTTACTCGACGAGCTCTCTTGATCAGACTTCTGTTTTCTCCTTATACCTACCTTACCATTGTTGTACCTATATGCATATGTGTGTGTGTTTGTGTGTGCATATACGTTTTAAGTCCTAGACGGTTGTAATTCCAGACTAAGAGCTAAGAACAACACGAATTTAGACGTATATGTGTACCTATAATAATATATAAATATATATATATATATATATAAAAGTAAATATGTAACTGAATTATAATGGATAAGAAGACGATCTTTAAATTTTTTTCAGGAGATGGGTCTTTTTGTTTGATTTTTTTTTTATAGTTAATTCGAAAGAAACGTATAGCGAATTGATAATAATTATGATATTTATCATATATTTAGAAATAAATTGACAAAGGTAGTTTATAATTATTACTATTTCAAGTTAGATAGGTATGTACAGTCAGGGAAACGGTATCTGTCGCCGCCTAACTTGATGCAACTGAACATGCGAGTGGTTTTAATTTCCTTCAAGTTGTCGCGAAATAAAAAACAGCACACTGATTGAACAGAGGAGCAAAGGATGCTTTTGTTTCATGCCAACTATAAGGAATTTAGAACCACTCGTATGTTCAGTTGCATCAAGTTAGGCGGCGCAGGCGACAGATACCATTTCCCTGACTGTACATGCATGTACTTACAGACATATTATAAGTCGAGCGAGAGTTAAATGTTTTCGAATGCACCGCGATATCGAACGCCTTTATAAGACCAAGGAGGGACTTATATAAGAAAGCAAAATGGCGACCGGTTGTCCCTGAGCCGGGACGGGCGTTTATTTGCCCATTTTTATTTATTTTCCGAACCGCCAAAAAAGTCAGTGTATAGCCTGCCTGCATGCCGGTTTTACCGGGGCTTCGCTCGTGTAGTATAGTAGCTGTAGGTATTTTGCCAGACGTTCACAGTATGAGTTGTTCGTTATATACATGAAAATCTCTATAAGTAAAACTATTTTTTTTTTTGTTTTAATTTAATTTTTTTTATCATTAATTTTTTTTTTTTATTAAATTTTACATACGCGTATAGATATTCTTCACAACTAGTTGCGCCAACCCTCGTGTACTTATAGCCATTACACGAATATAGGTACACTCTATATTTATATTATATCCCGTAACATAATATGGTAGTTAATATCCGAAAATTGAAGCCTCAGTTTCTCTACGACGCGAAAGCAATATTTATAAATATGTGTACATATATACATATATACGGCGAATTGTTTGCTCAATGAATTTGCTCACATATGGTCCCTCTTCTAGCTATACATATATACGTATGTATGTATGTATATGTAACTATATACGTGGTATATATGGCGTAAATATATAACCCCGTGATGTGTGCTTTGAGTGTCATCATCGATTTCGATGGAAAAATATTCCCAAAGTAATTTAATACCAACGTTATAATACATCTACATATACATACAATACATGTACTTGATTCCATCGTTCTCGGTGCAGGGTATATCCTCCGGTTAGAGATTACCTCAACGCCGTTGGCGCATGTACGAGTATCAGACTGTTAGGCATATTAATATACTTCTATAGCATCGTATATATTCGACAAGCATGTAAATTCGTGTATAGGTATATGTTGTGCAGTAGACGCGATATGTAGGTACGTTGTATTCTGTCCGTTACTCTCTTCGCCTTGACTTGACTTGATGCGAGAATTACACCCACTGCAGGATGCGTTTGATTACAATATTTCCTGAAATCAATATAATTCAATATATATATATATATATATATATATATATATATATATATATATATATATATATATATATATATATATATATATATATATATATATATATATGCGAGAGAGACAAATTCATATAATTAAAATGGAATAAAACTGATTTTTGAACTGAATCAAAAAATTTCTGAGGGCTCGGAATCGATATCGGTAAGAATGAATTAAATTCATTCCGACGAGTTAAAATTATCGATGGAATAATAAATCTTCAATCTTTGAACCGTACGTCAACATCATAAAACCGTGTATATACATATACCTAGCATAAATTGAACAAAAATAAATAAATCGAAGGTAGTTGCAAAAAATCATAGTTGTTAGAGAAAAAAACAAACAAACAAAAGGAAAAAAAAAATACGAGAATCAGGTTTTTTACATTCAAAAAATTATTAAATAATCATTCATACATACAGTGAGTAAATGTACCCACCTTTATATATATGTTAACTTTTATATGATGCAAAGTTAATTCTTGCGTTTCGAAATCTTTCAAAACTTCGAATAAGTATTCGATATCGAATATTGATAATCATTTTGAGCATTAAAATGGACAAATTTAAAGAAAAGATTCAAGGAAAAAACTGACAAAAATAAAGAATAAAAAAAAAAAAAAAAACGAATTAAAACTTTCATGCAAACCATGTCAAACCAGATTATTTAAAATATTGAAATATCTCGCAACTTCGGATATCAAGAAATAGCTATACCTCGATATAAACTCAACCGAGTTATTAACAATTTACGAAACATTCAGCGTACCTAGGTATGTATATACATACGTAGAATATACATACCCATTCGCGGAGTAAGGTAATTCTATAGAGACACAGGAGGGATCAGGGGTATAGTCCAAGGAAATTTCACAGTCCAACGATTCTTACACACACATACGTGTGAAAACTCCGTATAACATTGCTGATCATCACGTATTGATGACATACATATACAGTAAAAGGTCCAGAGCACTACACATACATATATCATATATTATAGTTAGTGACAAACGATACGCTGAATCATTATACTAGAATTTTGTATGTACACGTGCACATATTATACTATATACTCACCTACGTGTATATTTTTATGTAAACATATATGCGCGTGTGTGTGTGTGCTCTGATTCATTTCTCCGCAATTTACTTGACGTGAAACAAAAACAAAAAAATTATCTAAGAAAAGTTTCATTTCAATATTCGGAGGGCTGGATGTATGAGTCCTATGTATAGTATAAACACTCTATACTCGGTAAGTTTTCTCTATCGGGTTCCTAACACTCGTAGTCGTAAGAACCCATCCAGACGCTTGCTGGAGCATCCTTTTTGCATCACAATGAAGTCTTATTATCCCTAATTGACGGGGTCTAACGCGCGGGTAACGACTGTCAACCGTCTACTATAATGTACACGACTCGCAACTATACTCTCGCCTCATATACACATGTGCATATTGTATTATATATGTATATCTATCATCCATTGCATATAGTATACATAGGATCTAAAAACTTGACATCAGCTGTTTTCTACCATTCGCCGCAATCTCACTGTCGAAACATAAACCGGAAGGTAAAATTTCCAGATCCGTTCTTACGTATACCGCAAAAATTGTGAAAATTTCTATATATAAATATACACAGTATAAGAACTATAACATACATGTTATACCTATTCAACTTTATAGTCGACGTTATTTTCTATATATCGAAAGGAATTGACCCTCGTCTACGGAGAATAATTCCGGGTCAATTATACGATAAATATATAAAAGAATGGTTAGCTAAATAATCAACGACACTGTACTATATGTAATTCAGACAAGATTTTTATTTATTTATTTATTATCTTCGCATGTGTGTATTAGCCACGTATTGGTATAATATTTTCATGATTTAAACAAATAAACATAACGTAGACATTGAGAGAAAAAAAAAATTGTTATTCACGTCTCGTTTAAAGCGACGTATAATATATATATCATATGTGCAGTAGATTGAAAACTTTTTCCGTCACGTATGTATCTATTTTAATCATTATCATTATTGTTAATATTATTGTTGTTTGTCAATACATTCTATATGTAATAAAATGACTGATTTAAATGAAAGGCTGACTAATTCCCCCTCTCCTCCCTTCCCTTTCCTCTTTTTACCGTCCGAGTCCACTCGTATACAACCACACCGTCGTCACGAGGAACCAATTGTTACTCATTGTTCTTTCATTGCCGGCAACCATCAATCATTTGCCACTCTATAAAACTTACTCATGTATGAGTATGTGTAACGATATACGTACTATAGATATCTATATACATGTATATTTATTGTATAAATGAAGGTTTGCCAACAAAGAATATACATATTGTATACATATAGGCAATAATATCGTTTACTATAATACGGCGATAAAAAAGACAAAACAAATGAAAAAACAAAAAAACAAAAAAAAAACTATTATACTGGCTGACGTATATATGTATGAGCAACCAATTTTCCTTGAAGCGTGATTCTATCGATCGACCTGTACCATTATAAGAAATATAAGAACCCGTTTAGCAACGAGTCGTTAAGTCGAAGCCGGGTATATTAATGAATGCATGGTCTTGTCGTTAAAACACTGGCTAAGTATCGAGCTATAGTATAATATAATAATAATAATAATGATAATAATAATATTATACAGATAATGGTTCTTCTCTGCTTTGAATTGACGACGCGGGTGAATATTTCGGAGTAATATGTATGTATGTGCCTACCTACGCTTGTGTGTGTGTGGGTGATTAAATTTCATTTACATATATATTATAATCATGAGTAGAGTATAATACGTATATGTATATTAGATTATAGTGAAAAGTTCTTATCTTTCCGTAGCTTCTCTTGTTGGGTGCCTTGAAGACTAAGCTCTTCTTCCATATATTTCCCAGTATACCCCACGTGACGCGGTAACCCTCTTAAATGAATCTGATTGAGGATGACGTCACCGGGCATGAGGCCATTGCGTCAAAAACAGATACATAATTCAACTCGCGGTATTAAACTACATCAATAATTTTTTTTTCTTTTTTTCTTTTTTTAACAGTTTGTTTCTGATTTTATTTGTTCTTATTTTATCTTTAGTTTTATTTTTCATCCTTATATTTATTTTATTTTATTTTTTTCATACGAATAATATATCATATACTTTGTGCGGTTATGTACATGTATTCTTGCGGTTCTAGTTTTCACCGATATCTCTCTGATACGATGCGACTCATATATATGAATATCACGCGACGGCTACTCACTATACTCGCGTCCTCGTATATATTTCCCCCTATCTCTTCATATATCTGCAGTAGCTCCTTTAAATATACACATTACATATTTACTGGCAAAACGTATCGTCATTGCGGTTTTTATTGTTATGTATGTACGTACGTACGTACGTATGTATGTATGTATGTATATATATATATATACCCCGTCCTCATACGTACGACGCATCGGGATGGTTTCGATGTTACAATTATTACGATATAAACTAATTAATTATTGCACAAAAAATAATTGTTGCATCAAGTTATTGAAATATCTTGATAAAATTACTGGGTATTTTTATAATAAATTACTTAATATATATTACATGGACACGTGGAATTATGTAAGGATTTAGGAAATTGTGTGTTTATATAGATATATAATTATCATAGGGTTGATTAAATGAATAAAACACATTGCTTGTTATTTTGTAATAATAAAATGTATTAAATAGGTAGTGTATTGTTGGCAATACTTATCAAACTACATGTTTTTTTTTTTTTTTGTTTTTTTGTTTTGTGGTACATGAGACGTGCTTTGATAATGAATAAAAAAAAAAGAAAGAAATTCAAAGAAAAGAAAATACTGGGACTGGGGAGTTCGTCGATTCGCTCTATGAGTTTATTACATATAATATATATATACTGTATATAAGTGCAGCGTTCGATGAATTCGTCCCAGTCTTTTATTTAGTTTTCATTTTTATTAATTTAATTTTTTCTTTTCCTTTTTCTTTTTTTCTTTTATATTATTATTTTTAAATAACGAAAAACTATCTTTATCACTTTTATGGTCCCATTGTGGATTTTTTTTTTTTTTTTGTTTTTTTTCGGTAGAAATCGTCCGGAAACTTCACGGTTTTTTTATTATTTTTATTTTTATTTTTTAATAAATGAAATGAAAAACTGAAACGTTTATAATTAGTTTTGGGTTTAAATATCAATAAAACATATAAATATTTATATATTTGTGTTCCCAACGTTTATTAATCAATTAAATAATCAATTAATTAATAATAATCATTATTACCGTGTCGCAAACGATTTCGTACCTCTATAAGCCCATCAGTTGGCTCCCAGTACGTATTTTGTGAAAAAAAAAAGAGAAAAAAAAAAAAATTTTTTTTTTTTTTTTGAAGCTAAGGTATAAATTTTCCTTCTTTTTTCCTTTTCATTGATTTTTCTTTTTATTTATTTATATATAAATATAATCGCATTTATTAATTATTCAAACGAATGAACTATCACAAAAATTAAGTATGGATACATGAATATATAGGCGTACATATAGTATATGTAGTACATACATATACGTATATTGTTTTTACTATTTAATTTCTTTACTAAACGAGAACGAAAATATATAATCAGCGATTATTAATGTTATATAATAATAATAATAATAATAATAGTAATAATAATAATAATAATGATAATAATAAATTGAGAGCCAAAAGATCGACCTGCATTTATGTAAATCTGAGAAGAATGCAGTATAAAATATTGTATAAATATATAAATACGTTTGAAAAAATAAATATATTAAATTAAAAAAGACATACACATAAAGAATATTATAATAATGGTCAAGTCTATAACAGAAACCCAGGCACGCGAGCTAACAATTAGCAAAAGTCCATTTTTAATTTGCATGTTACATACATATCAGTATATACGATTTTTATTCGAAACCCATTTGATGATAGATTAGCGAAGTAAAATCGAAAACTTTTAAACGAAACGGTTTCGATCACATTTTTTTTTTTTTTTTTCTTTCTTTCTTTGCATTGTTGAATATAAGTTTCAATATTAAATAATTGCGTTTCTTACTAGAAAATATTTTGGAAAAAGAAGCGGAAACAAAATGAAAAAAAAAAGTTTTTTTTTTTTTTTCTTGCTGTCGGTCGTTCAGATGTGAAACAAAAAACAAATTTTTTTTTTCAATAATTGGAAGATATAATATTGAGTTTAAAAATCGTTGAAAGGTGGAGAAAAAAAAAGAATCTATATCAATCTAATGACGCAGTAGTTTAAAAAAGAAATAAGAAACAAAAAAAAAATAAATAAATAAAAATAAGACACTGGTAAAACGTATAATACGAGGTTTAGGCATGCATGTATAAAACTGGCATTTAACTATAGTACAGATATACCAATGTAATAGAAATACGTCGACTGATTTTTGGCCTTACAACGATCGATATAAAAAAAAAAAAGAAAAAAAAAACCTAACTAAAATTAGAAACTGTATGTTTTGATAAGACGAACCGATTTAGGTATTAATATTATAAATGTATTTGAAATTTTTCTCGAATGTTTTATATCTTTGTTTCATTTTTTGTTTGAAATTTTCTTCTTTTTCCATATCATGAACGAATCTTTTGTGTTTTTTATGGGGGATTCGGCCTCGCGGGCCCGTGCCAGATTGTCCTGGGTGCCACATTTACGAGAAAAAAAAAAAAAAAAATTAAAAAAAAAAAAAATAGTTCTGGGTACGCACTTTCATATATATATAATAACTTTCTTCGCGTTATACAAAACTCCTACTACAAAAATTCTAATCGCACTTGTATATCACTTAACACTGTCGGAAAAGAGATGAAAATAAAATAGAAAAAAAAATAAGAAAAAAATTAATTAATTAATAATTAATAATAATAATAATATATATATAAGAGAAGAAAACATAGTAAAAAAATTAAATAATATTAAATAATAGATAATAATTTCTAGTAATAATTATTAGTTATTGATAATAGGCATTTGCTATTTTAATTGTTGGTAATTATACGTCCGCGTGTATTTTTTTTCTGTTAATTCGCGGTCAATAATAGAAACTTCAAATCGAATATAATATTTATATAATAATAATAATATAATAATAATAATAATAATAATAATAATAATAATAATAATAATAATAATATAATAAGCTAGGATAAATTTCTATATAATGTTGATTAATAATTTAAATTAACTGTGGAATTATTTTGAAGAAAAAAAAAAAGAAAAAAAAAAAAACTTTTGTATAAAATAAAAAAAAAAGCATTTCAACGGAAACCGTGTTATTTTGGCGGGTATAATAGAATTTGACTTTTGTTTTGTTTTTTCATTTCGCATGTAGAGGTATGTGTGCGTGTCGTTTTTTTTATTTTATTTTTTTTTATTCTTTTTTTTTTGTTTGTTTGACGCTATTTGATGCAAATAAAGATAATAATAATTAATAGTTAATAATATAATAAACTAAATCTATAATAACATTTTTTTTTTTCAAATATAAATTAAACGAAAACATTTTTTTTTTGTTTTTTTTTTTTGTTTTTTTGTTTTTTTTTTTTTTAAATGTAAGAAGTATATACAAAATGTATTCGATTTTCAAAAACCACGTCATTTAGGCACTTTTAACGGTGTTGGTTTTTCTTCTTTTTCGTTATTTCTTTTTCCCTTCGAATCGGAACTTTTAGAGAAATTGTAAAGGAAAAAAAAAAAAAATTAAAAACAAAAATGGAAAAAAAAGAAAAAACCAAAACACCCCGCATATCGCGTGTTATAATAGAATATTTTTATAATAATAATTAGTAATATTTCTATTGCAATAGTTACATATCACATACTTTACGGGAAAGAACAATATTATTTCGAAAATAATTTTCCATCTTTTTTTTTTCATTCTGTTTTTTTTCTTTTTTGTTTTTTCATGTTTTTTTTTTTTTTTTTCTTTGCATCTTTATTCGTCGTTGCGTATCAATATACTATATATATATATATATATATATATACATACATATATGTATATGTATATAATTAATATTTATTTTCAGAAATTTTGCAACGATCAAAATTTCGAAAACCTTGCTGCACAAATTTTTCGCTAAGCAGCAAATATATCTCGCAGTTTGTTTCGGACATATACATATACATATATATAGATATAAATAAAATTTTTAATCCTCAAGACATTTTCTATATTTGATCTTATTTATATATAAACTCTATCATAGAATTCTCATTTATCATTATCGCTTTTTTTTTTTTTTTTTTGTTTTCCGTTTATTTCTCTTACATTATCTCTTTTTATCTTTCCTTCTTCATTACGTTTGTTTGTTTCTTTTATTTTTTTCTTTCTTTATCAATGGAAGACAATCGGTTTTACCCACTAGAAAATTTTCTTATAATCTTTGATTTGTATATTGTATCACGCATTCATTCATTTATTCATTCATTCTATCTATCTATTATTCACTTTCACACCCCATGCTTTCATTATCTTTCCCTCTTCATCTATATCTGCGACATGCATATAAACATCCTTTTTTTTTCTCTCTTTCTCTCGTTCGTTCATAATTATTATTTATTTTTTTTCTTTTGCATTATTTTTATAATAACAAATAAAAAAATTTCGAAAAAAAAAAAATTCCCTCAACAGACTATCGAATGTTTGGAATATTGCAACGTCATACCTGCTCCAAGGCTATCGTTTTCTTTCTTTTTTTTTTTTTTTTCACGAAGAGAATAGTATAATTGCGGATTGAAAAATGTTCTAACGGATTAAACTTACATTGTTAGGATAAAGAATTTTACCCACCGATTCTTTCAAAACTAATTAAAATTACATTGTTTTTCTTTCTTCTTCGTTTAATCAGACATTTAAAACTGGCTTTTAAAAAAATGAAAGAATCAATCCGGTCATCAAATTTCTTGTTCTAATTTGAAATCCGCTTTACCTTCCTTCTACCGATATCACCTCAGACTCTCTCCCCCTTAACAAACTATATTACGTAAATGTAAAACTTTCGTTATTCTTAATCAAACCGGTAAAAAAAAAAAATAATAAAAAAATAATAATAATAATAATTAATAATATTAAATATAATAATCAAGAAAAAAAATAGAACCTGTATCACGTTGTTGTTTAGATTAAAAAAATTTTTTTTTCATTCTTCTCATCAACTCTGCCACTTATACCCTACTATACGCAATTAACACAGGTGTGTGTATATATATATTTATGTATGTATGTATACAGGTATATAAATATATACTATATTTTAATATATGATACGATGTATTCTAGAAAGGTATAAAAAAAGAAAAATTTTTTTTTTTTAAATCAATAATAGCAATATGTATCAGTATATAGCAATTTTTGATTTTATTTTTTTAATTATTTGAAAAATCTCGAAAGTCTTTCTCGCGTCAGAACAGCAAAAAAATTAAAAAAAAAAAAGAAAAGAAAAAAACAGGCATCGTATTATATAGTCGTCGGATTAATGATAACTGCGATCGTTTAGATAAATCTCGTTCGCAAATGTGTAACAAAAATTGTACCTATATCAATGCGTATATAATGCCTGTTATAAGTGTGCAAGTGCATATCTCTCTTTCTCTCTCTCTTTCTCTTTCTCTTTCTCTCTTTTTCTCTCCATATGTATATACGTGTACATTTGTTTTGGTGTACCATGACATAATACACCTTTTCTTATCATAAGACGACGATGTTGATGATGACGATAATGACGAACGTTGATGAATGTATATTCATCACCAAAAATATTCTTCGATATGAATTTAAATCTTAAGATTTTCAAAGTCGGTTATCGGGTTGCTGATTCTGTTGAATACCGGAAGTCTAGATTCCGCGTTAGGCGATAATGGCGAGGGTGTTCTCGGCGCTGGATCTTCAACAATCGGACTCTGTCCTTGTTGTGGACTCGGACTGTGTCTTGTAAGGAGTCCAAAATCCTGACCAAAACTAAACGGTGTAGGTACATCATCGCTGAAAAAACTTGCCATCGAATTTGTCGGTGATTGACTAAGGCTCGACGATGGTGATACTGAGTCAGCCGTACTTCCCAACGAAAATGTAGGACTTAAATTCAATGGTTTTGGTCTTGAACCGATCACAGATGCTGCTGATGCTGCTGCTGAATTATTTCCAGACTGATGATGGTGGTGGTGGTGGTGATTGTGTTGTTGCTGTTGCTGATGGTGATGCTGGTGATGATGACTCGGAATATTTTGCGAAACAGAATTACCCGCCCCTGATATACTCAATGAATTTGTCCTCATTAGAGAAGGATTGTACGCGCCACTTCCCAACGACGATGATCTTATCAGCTGCTGAGTTCCGTTTATTTGATTAATGTGTGGTGATTGTACTGATGCTGCTGCTGCCGCTGCTACTACTGCCGCTGCCGCTGCTGATGCAGATGAAGACGATGATACAGAGGCAGATGTTATTTGTTCGAGAATAGTTGCGGAATTTAAACTTCCGTTACTGTTACCGATTATCGGGCTAAGTCCCATTATATTTGGTGTTGCTTGTCCAAGTTGAGCGCTTACTTTCTGATTGTGTATACGAGCCTCTTCGAAATTGTGTATAAAATGACACCTAGGTCCGTAAGGGCAAAATCCAATTGTGTGAAAGGTGCGGCATAATTCGGTTTTGTACTTTGGATGACGCGCGAGATTTCTTAGCTCCGAATAACCGTGGGCGAATTGACATTTGTCACCGTACTTACACGCCCCGCTCTCCTCGAATGGTCGGCACAATTCCGTCTTGTATCGAGATGTTGGCTCGCTTACACTACGGTCTAACTTTCTATGCTGTTCTATCAATGTTACCAACGACGCGTAGCTCCGTCTCAACGGTGTGTGGGAGACGGGATCTTTTGACTTTACTACTGGCGCTGCGTTCTGAAACAAAGAAATTAATTCATTTTTATTTTTAGTTTTTTCTTATTCTTATAGTTATTTTTATTACATTTTTTGATATTCATCAAAATTTTAGGAAATCAGGGTTAAACGGAAGAGTCAAGAGAAAAAAAAAGTACGTTTACTGCAGTGTTTGGAAATTTTTAATCGCAGTCTTCACGCGCGGCCGACCGGTTCCGGCCGTAAACCATTTTTATGGTTTTCGGTCCTACCAATTTTGGGGACCTATACCTACGAGTCTATGGGTGGATAGACACACCATAACCCCCCTGCGCTCAACCATAGGCTATTACTTCGGCGTCCCGTAACGGTACTTTAAATATCCACCATTGTTTTAAACCTTTGTTTCGAAACTTTGAAGGATAGGGATTTTTCAACATATTTATCCTTCTCTATACGCCTTGGAATGAATTTTCCAAGATACCAAATAGATTTGAGAATTTTAAGAAATCGTTTAAAGGCTAAAACCGAGAGGTGGGATATTTTTTATTCTTTTATTTTTTCATTTGATTTCTTTTCAGTTTAAGGGGAAATCACTGCGGGATACTGGTTACATAAAATGACAGGAAAAAGGAGAAAAAAAAAAATTATATATATATACACATAATAAACGAAACAACTGATTACAAATATGGCAATAACTGTAATCAGTAAAAACAATGATAAAGTAATTATTATTGAATTTATCATTTTTATTACATTTGTTTATAAATTGTTATTTTGATATTGTATATAAGACTGATTAGGTCTTATCGCATGTATATATATATATACATATAGTAAAATATATGCAAAAAAATAAATGAGCGTATAAAATACAGATCAGATTACGTTTAATTTGATTGCGCGTCTCATAATATCTTGTTAATTAAATTTCTTTATAAATATATACATATAATATATATGTACATATTGTATATATTACATATACGTATATAAATGTATGTGCGTGAAAAATAGAGAATGCGTTCTGCGACGATCAGATGCTGTCAAGTTATCGGGTACGGACCGATCTTTCGGCGTCAACATCCGGGAGCCGAGAGAAAATCTGAATCGCTTTCACGATTTTAATTTAAAAACCTATCTGCAGTCCTATAGGTATATAGTATCATTCGAAAGTTATTTCAGTAAGAAACTTAACTATAACGTTTAAAAAATAACAAAAATAAAAACAAAAAAGAAATCATTTAAAATCCGCAAACCTTCGATTCCAAATAAAGTTTACGTGTACCATCAATATTATATTCAGAATTTATTTCATATGTTCAGAACATACCTGTATAAACGTTATAGTTTAATTCAAGGTTGATGAAAGAAAAAAAAAAATCTTACCCAAAGTTTAATACTGCTAAAAATTTATCCGCGTATAATTCAGAGAGGTATAAAAAAATAACAAAAATAGAAAAAAATAAACGAAAAAAGAGAAAAAAAAAAACGTGATAAACCAACACAATCGAATAGCTTCTACGTAATAGAGCTGGGCTATCGTACCTACTGACTGTATGGACATCCGTGTGTCGTGCGGTATTACATAAAATACTGGATTTTTAGGAACCGGTCCTACTAGACGGCGCTATTACGAAATATACTAATTATATTCACTACCTATACTGGCCTTTCAGACACTTTTTACAGTCGACGAATAAACCGAAGTGTTTTTAAAATTTAATAAAATTTTAAAACAATTTTTTTTTCTTCTTCAAGTTCTGCTTTTCTTCACGTTCTCATATTTTATTTAGTTTTTTTTTTTTTTTTTTTTTTTTTTTTTAAGCAATTCGTATCTTTCCTCAAGAAAAAACTTGAAGAAACAGAAAAAAAAGCAAAGAAAAAGAAGAAACCCATGAATTTAATTGATATAAACTATAATAACTATTTCCCATTTCCTTAATTGTGCCGAGAATTTCATTTCATAAGTAAGATTTGTTTTCTGAGTAAAATGAAACCGCACAATAAATACGCGTTAAATAAATATATATTATAAAAAGCGATAAAAAGCGATTTGTAATATCATATCCTGTTTACGACGAACTTACACTGGGTTATAAGAATAACAATTATGAAATGACAGCTCGACCTCAGTACAGTATATAGTTGATGATTTTGGAAAAAGAGAGAAATAAAATAAGTAAATAAATGATTAAGGAAGATATAAAAGAAAAAAAAAAAACTTTATTCTCTTCATTTAACTAAGGAAATCTAATGATGAAGAAAAAAAAAACTTTTCATCTTTTCACAATTCGTAATACATATATTTATATACTATTATAGACGAATGTTGCCAAGTAAGTTCTTACAATTAAAATTGCAAATTTAATAATGCTACACCCACTCGACGTTGCGATACGTCGCGCAATATCGTGTTGATTCTTGAACGCGCGGGATGTAAGAAACAAAAAAATAAAAATAAAAAATAATAAACTACTGGGTATACCACCACTGACATAAATTTGAGAAAATTCAAAGAAAATAGAAATAAGAAATAAGAAATAAAAAAGAAAAAAGGATAAATTGATAAAACTCCCCGGTTTAACGATTCAAGGAAATCCTGAGAAACCTAAAAAACAAATAAATATTGAATCCTAAATTAATTGTATCGCGATACAATGAGGAGCGGTCTATGCCCGGTTCTCTCTTTCAATGAAATCGCTTCACGCACTGATTATTACGTAAGGTAGATTGTTATCGAATAAATAACGTTTAATTAAACGCAATTGCTACAATATGTATGTATGTGTATATATATATATATATATATATATATATATATATATATATATATATATATATATATATATATATATATTTATATTATTTACAACAGCGATACCATTTACCCCCATAATTCAATTTCATTTATTACTTCATATATTATATTATGTATATATCGTAATAATAATAACAACGAAACGATATAAATAGAATCTCTATTCAAATGATAAATATGAGATTTGAAAACTGTCTCAGAACCGTAAACAAAAATTAACGAATGTGTAAGTAACATCACATTGGCTACTAATTTACGATTCGAATTTGACCCTGCAGCTAATGTTTTATTTATTTCTTTATTTACTTATTTATATATCTTTTTATTTATTTATTTATTTTATCGTACATATTTTCTTCGGTTATAATTCAACGGTTTTGATAAAAAAAAAAAATATCATATAGCAATTTTCATATCTGAGATATTAAAACCGCATAAGCTTATATAGGCAGTAAAAATAGCTGAAAGAGAAATATAATCAAGAATTCGCATACAGGCTAAGTTTTATTTTTTCTGTATATAAATTAATATGAAAAAACATTGAAAAATACAAAAAAATAATAATAATAATCATAATAAATTCTGTGCTTCCTCTTTCTTATAATAAACTCGGTAGAAATAAATAAAAATCGTCACAGAAGCGTGAGTACAGAGACAGAGAAAGAGAGAGTTAGTGCAAGAGCAAGGTGCACGGAAATCCCCCTTTTCCTTAGTCTCTTTTCCCTTCCTCAAGCCCTCGGGTTCGTATGCACTACGTAGCGTAGCAGCCCCTTCTTTTGTGTCGGGTTTCTTTTCAGTAATATGGGAAAAATTTTTAACCGAAACCCATCGTACAAAGGAAAAGAACGCGTTCGGGGTCAAACTGACGCGCCACACCGAGCCGCGTGTTGGTATTATGCGTACGACTTCCCCCTGTATGTCTGCCTCTGCCTGCCTGCCTGTGGCGTAGGTATGGGTACACGTATCTCGGAACCTCTACTCTCTTTCTCTCTCTCTCCCTCTCTTCTCTCTCTTTTTCTCTATCTCACTCGCTCTTTGTGTGCGTAACAAGTAACAGGTCCGTCGCCGACACGTGCAAACGATTCGATCCCGCTCAATGGCGACTAGCCCGAGCAAATAGGTAAATAAGAATGTTACTCAACGCCGGTTGACTGGATTCTTGTATACAATACATACATACATACATACATACATATATATATATATATATATATATATATGTATGTGTGTGCGTTTGGATGTATGTATGATGTATATACGAAACGTTCTTTTATACAAAAACTCATTGATATTTTATAATAATCAGTCGAATAAAAATAGATTTAAAAATAAAGAAATATAAAGAGATATCATTAAGCAGAAGAGTAGGAGAAAAATAAAAAATAAACTGGTTTATGTATGTATGTAGTTTCATTTTCCGGTATATTATATTTACTACTAAGGTTATTTCAGGAGTAAGAAAAGAAAGAATAATAAGTAGAAATGAAAACAAAAGAAAACATCAGAGATGAAGACGGAGCACAGATACCCGGTTGGTGTAAAGTATAAAAGTGACGACTAAACGAGAATGTTTGGAACGACGAGTAAACAACACCGAAAGGTTATAACGGCTGCACCCTGTGTGGTGGCGATGTTGGCTCATAGAAAAAAAAAGACTGAATATAAAAAAAAACTGCGACAAATTATTCCTTGTATACAATGTCGTATTATTAATAAAAATAAATACGAGCCAAGAGAACAAAATAAAAAAACAAACAACAAAAGAATTGTTTTTGTTTACCACATCCTGCGCGAGCGGATATCTCGCGATTAATTATCAATAAAAAAAAAAAAAAAAAAAGGAGTAACAGTTATTCATCCGATAGTGAATAGTCTCTTGATGTATAAAAGTAACAAAAATATTAATAACAAAGAAATAAAAAAAATAGGAAAATAGCATCGAAGGTTAAACCCAAAACGAGAAAGAAAATAATAATATTTCTGGTTCTTAACACCGGATATTATACGATGATGTGTTATTCTATTTCATTTTTCTTCTTCTTTTTTAAACGTGAGAGTCGCGTTGGTCACGCGCAGTCAACGCAGTAGGTACGGGGCCTCATCGTTAGAACGAAACAGTTTCGACTTTTATAACGAATTTAGTGCGTTGGTACATAGTACAGAAATAACGTTACGAGTCGTGTTTGTTGCCCCCGTACGTATAAATCTTAGCGTAGGTCGGTTATTCCTGTACCATATTTACTACCCCAGTCACTGTCTAAAAATTCATACAAAAATAACAACAAAAACATAAACAAAAATATCACAATTATTCTATATTCATACGATATCCTTCTCAGATATATTATTATTATTATTTATACATATATTGCTTGAGAAATCCCTGGTCTATTCCCTAATCGTAAACTCTAGAGTCTAGAGTCTAGACTGTAAATGTAGTCGAGAAAGGCTCGGGACGGGTTACAATGTTATGTTGGCCAGTTCACGGTCGAATTAGTTTTCTTAGTAAGAGATCTGAAATCCTTATAGTAAGGTTTAATGAGAGCGACGAAGAAACACAACGTCACATAATACTATGTAGATGATATACGCGAGACGCGACGAAAACAAATTAAACAGAATAAGTAAATAAATAATAAAAAAAAATAAAAATGAGGGATATTATTGTAGTTATCATTATGATTATTTTCATTTCAACAAAGCACGTGCAATATAACACGTCATATTTGATGACAAGGGAAAATTGGTGTCGGTTAACAGCGAGAGCCTTTGTCGAATGAAATGTGAGTGGCTTTAGACTTTAGAGTTTGTTAAAATTCCGGATTTTATATCTAAATGAAAAAAAAAAATCGTCATATCATCGCGTTATCGAATACTTATTATTCTTATACTAATCAAACGTTCGTTAGTAAGTGTTGGTCCGTATTATAGTTCACCAATGTTTTCCCTCATTTGTTTCTACCTAGTTTAATGTTTTTCATCACGCATTAAAGAGAGAACGAAGCAAACTACTAGAAAAAATATTTAAAAAATTTTTTGTTCTACTGTCTTCGGCGGATGGGTGGCTCCTATACATATACATATACATATATATACTATACTATACATATATAAATAAATATATATATATATATGTATGTATGTGTGTGTGTGTGTGTGTGTATATATGTATGTATATATAATCACCAGTGGTGAAACTACTTCTTCAAAGGTGAAACCAAAGAGAGTGTTCAGAGTTCTCTAAGGAGAGAGTTGTTCGTTCGTTTCATTTTACGCGTTTACGCTCGCTAGCTAGCTCGCTCGCTCTCACTCACTTCTTCCCTTCTCTCTGGTTTCTGCTCGCTACCAGACCGAACCTTCTTTTGTTTTTCTTATTCTCAACGCTTATAACAAGCCTCGGAAAGCTAGGACGCCGCGCGTACCTCAAAACTCTCGACATTATTTTACCTATTTATTTATTTTACGTTTAGTTTAGATTGTTTCAGCTTAGTTTAGCTTAGTTTAGTTTATTTTTAGTTGTTTTTTTTTTCGTCTTTTGT
Organism: Macrophya annulata; assembly: GCA_963924015.1. Taxonomy (NCBI): domain Eukaryota; kingdom Metazoa; phylum Arthropoda; class Insecta; order Hymenoptera; family Tenthredinidae; genus Macrophya; species Macrophya annulata. The sequence goes on from OZ001261.1 coordinate 15,867,837, forward strand.
ATTTTTATTTTTTGTTGGTAGATTTTTTGTTCGCTTACCTTGAATAGCAGCTCGCTGCACTCGAACATAGGGTTACTCATGACTGCCGTAGACATGTTGAAAACAGTTTTTTTTTCTTTATCTCTCAGCGAATATTCAAAGAGTTTAAGTTTATGATATTTAGAAGAAATGATGGAAAAAAAATTATATATATATGTATTGATTAAAAAAAAAAAAAAAAATAACGAACTGAAACAAGAACCGTACTCAGTTAACTCAGTACACAAAAACTGCCACTGTAGGTTTTCTCGTAGTTACATTTAAGCACAGTAATAATATTTCTTTTTTTTCTTGCTTTTCTCTCTGTTTCTTTGTTTTTGTTTTTTCTTTTGTTAAGTTTACTTTGTTATTTAGTATCGAATATCTAGCTCCTTATTTCGATTCATAAGATTATTATATTACGCGGGCTGATCGAATGGCTACTTAAAAAACTTGGCACTTTTTTGGTCTGATAATAACTCGGTCGGTTTCTCTCCTCGATGTCTTGACTTTAGAGATCTTTCTCACGAAGCTTCCGACAGCTTACTGAAGTCCATTCGGAGTTGCCGGGAGAGGCTAGTCGTCGTGAAAGGCGGCGCTCGACTCGCCCCACCAATCACAGACCTACCTCCTACCACTACGTTCAACTGTTTCCCTCGTCGTAGCTACGGTGCGGCGCATACGGTGTGGCGCGGCACGGCGTGGGGATGGAAGACTCGGTGGCGGCAACACAACTCGTCGCGGTTGATTCTGGTAAACGAAAAATAAAACCGCGAATAAAATAATATGGAAACAGCGATAGAAAATTTACTGATATTTTTATGGTGGTTTATTTTCATCGTAATTTTTCTTATCTAAATTTGGAGAAGAAAAATAAAGGTATTTTTTCTATTTTTCTGGAGGGAAATGAAAAATACTTTAATACAGAGATACAGACAGACAGATAGTGTGGTCATTCCGCTTCTTCACTCCCACCAAAGTCAGTCACAAGTCTTTAAGGAGAAGGCGAGAGAGAGATGGTTTATCAGAAATATGGTAGAATTTAAAGGAATTCATAGAGGGTTTCAGGCCTGTCCCGCATAGATCGAAAGGAACTCTTCTTCTACTTTTTTCTGTTTTTTTTTTTTTATGTAAGCAGGCTCGAGTAATCACTGCGTGACTCACGATTAGAAAGAAGAACGCGTGCTTGGAAAAATATTTATAAAACTCTAGGAATGAAGTAGGTATTATTAACAAAAAACTATACGGCGACTTATAACGTTCTTTCGTGGGAGCCGGCTGCAGAAGTATGAATGAAATAGCCGGCCTCTATTCATTGCGATCCACAGACCGCAGGTTTTAAATATCCAGTAATTGTAGAAATTCTTGTATACTATACCTACTCTAAGCGCACGAGAAGCCAAGTATACGATTAATTTTTACTGAACTTGGCAAAAAACTGACGACAAACAGGGTGGTCAGAAAAAAACAACAAAAAATAAGAAAAACAAATAAATAATAATAAATCAACAAAAGTGAATGACGAAACGAGAAGAATGGTGCGTATTTAGATGGACGAAATAAATATTCTGTTAATTGCATAAAAATTATGTAAATTAATTTTATGCAGATATGTAAAATATTCAACAGGTTATTATATGCATCAAACTACTGCATCAAACCTTTTGTACTAAAGCCAGCTAAATAATATAAAAAGGTAAAAAAAAAGATTCACGTATAAGTATACAAAATTTATTTACATTATCAATCGCCGGGTGTTTTTTCTTTCTTTTATAATTACCATTCTGTCAAGGTGAACTGATTAAGTTTAGGGTAATAACATATTCACGATCTGACTCATAGCATCACCTATACATACCTACACGCGTGTATTAAATATAAATTAAGTGTAAATTCGCATAGAGTAACCTGGGGCGAAATGGGGTATCCTAAATTATATGTATAAAAATACGATCATAATATGTAATAATTGGAGCGAATTTTTCCTATACTATTGTTTTTCTTCTATTTTCTATGTTGTCTTTCAATTTATTAGAACCTATAAGGACAATTAATTTTACAAATCATTAATCTCGTTTTAAAAATTTTGTTTTATCAATCAATTTATAAATTTATTTGATCTTAATGTGTATCAAACTAATTCAAGCTATTCTTTTGTTTTTTTAGCTAAGTACACAAATTATTTAATATTTTATCATTTTTATACCTGTGATATGCGGAGAATCAAGACCCTTTTGATGCATAAGTATACGTATAGGTATACATAGGTATATAAAAGCGGACCTGTCGCACAGGTAGATATAGTATAATTATTACAATATGTATATACACCAGTTCAAAGCATACGTGCGTCCATTAACCTAATCACCTTCCAGAAATAACTATTCACTCATTAAATCGTTATATACCAACACAATCTCTCTATATCTCTCTCTCTCTCTCTCTTTCTCTCTTTCAAGGAAATAAATTGTTCTAAGATAATATCGAGCTCTACATAGATATAGAATAACGCGAAGATGTATGATACATGTAAAAATGGATTTGCGCGAAATAGATAATATTATTAAACCTGCAACGTATGTAGTAAGAATAAATCTCTCTGTCTATATGTATATATGTATAATAGTGTACAGTAATATATACGATAATATATCTTGAAGAAAATCTAAGGGGGAATTATATTTGATATATATATACATATAATCGTCATAGAAAATATTATAGTGACGTAATGGGGATCCGGAGAAAACTGAAAAAAAATCACGTGCCAACTATAATATGACGCGATTGATCTGTATATATGTATATATATATACAGACTATGCGCACGTAATCTAGTAATACGCCCGCATATTATAATATATCCCATGGTTAGTACATACAATGCGTGTATATATATATATATATATATATATATATATATATATATATATATATATATATGTGTGTGTGTGTGTGTGTCTATGTATATACATGTATGTAGGAAGCCACAAGAACGATAACTAAAAATGACCCCATTAGAGCGGGTATATTTAGCGGCATGAGAATCTCTACTGTTACAGGACGGAAGGACACCCCCATGGGGTGCAGCCTAGCGTTTTAGCCCTCATTCGCCCGTATGGCATGGGAAATACCATGACACCCCTAATTGGGCAGAAGTCACGCTGATCGTTACGTTATGTTATAGGTTCAAGAGGGAAGGTCGTTGAAATGAAATATTTTACTATTTAAGATTACTACATACCTCATAAAAACAGATTTTTATTATCGCATATAACTATACAATCTTTATTATACATACGTGCAGTTGTATATTTACAGATTCAATTATTTTCCGATTTTTCAATATACATAAAACATGTGCTTATATATACATAGAACGTATACATTTTACACACACACATGAATATATATACATATATTTTTTCAGATGAAACCAGTTCGGAATTGCGAAATTTTCACCGGAAAAAAACAAGAACAAGGAAGCTTGCACACATACAATATACATATAAATATGTAACGTGAAGCGTATAAATGAGAAAGAAAATTTTCCACTTATCATTGCGATTATAATTGTTGTTACTAGGTACGTCGTTGTTTAGTAAGAAATAAATATTAAGTATATATATATCGGATATAGTAATCAGTTACAGTCTCCAATTCTATATGGAATATACTTGAAACTCGTATATTGGTATTAAGAATAATTATATTATGAGATCAATTTTTAATCCGACGATAAAGAAAAAAAAAAAAAGAGAAGGGAAAAAGATAAATAAATAAATAAATAAATAAACAAATAAATAGAACTGATTAAATCGGTTGAATAATTCTATATGAGGAACGAGGATAAACATACCCGCATATATGACTTTTAGCTGCGGCACGTGCACCCTGACGCGTAACATAAACCCGTGTAAATGCCAAATATACTATTCATTGATTCTACAATCTACATATACATACCTATATACATAGATAGACACATATACATATATATATACACCAATAAAACCCCGCTTCAAACGTCACACGTACTGAGGATAATCCACATAAGTAGGTATATGTACATACCTATAATATGTGTGGGTGAGTAAATTTTTTCCATCTTTTCACTGCATTCATTGCACTGTTTGTATATACGTGTACATATATTCTATAGAATTCATTCAATTCATTCATTTTCCGTTGTACGCTTTATGGCTACTAAAAAAATAAAAAACATATTAATTACCTGTATAATATAATAGGTATATAATCGACATAAATTATAACGGACGTAGGTATATATATATATATATATATATATATATATATATATATATATATATATATATATATATATATATATATATATATATATATATATATATATATATATATATATATATATGTGAGTATGTAGGTACATGAAAACGGTAGCACCTTGAACCATTCAAACTACTTTATTCAAAACTCATCGGGCCGCAAGGTTGTGACATTGGGTTATCCGGAAACGACTAATCCCGCATCCGCTTACTGTATATGACCTCGGTGTAATTCCGCGATATTTATTTCCCCGTTTTTCTGCGATTATATACTACGATGATGAAAATTTTTCTAAGGTTTATAACGCGCGAATAAAAATTATCTCTTACTATCGTATTTGTATGCAGTAGGTGTATATATATAATATACGTATACATATATGGAATTTACCACTTGTTATTACTATGTAAGGCAACGTTGTATATGTGTACATATACAAGACCTGTACATTACGGATGTCTCACCAGCAAACAGCGTGCGGTGTTTATCGTATCGTTAATATTTTTAAGAACATTTGTTTTATTTTTATAACTATATTGTATATATTGTATGTAAGTAGAAATATGAATTTTTAATACCCTTTTCCACACGTGCATGATGAGGGTTTGAAAAAAAAAATCATAATAATAATAAAAAATTCAAACACATGGTTTTCAGATCGTTATAACAGCTGCGCGATGTTTCTTAAATAACATTTTAACCAATGAAAAGTAAATTCAGAGGATCGATGGGAACTCCGAATATTTGTAAAAAAAAAAGAAAAAAAAAAACAAAAAAATGAAACTCAAAAAAACAAAAAAAAAGTCGAGGGTAAACTCTGAGAAACTCGAAATAAAAAAAAAAAATTAACGAGCAAAGTAGGAACGACTTCTGACCTCAGAATCATAAAAGTTTTTTCCAAAAGTCTGCTTTCCACGTGTCGAAAAATTGGCAATAATATTCTTCAACCGGTAGGTACCCACCTAAGGTATATAGTTGTTCAGTACATCGCACATTTTTCTCGTCATTTGCGCAGCGTGAAATCGCGTCTGTTTGACATCTGCGATATATCCGAGTGCGGACGGGGATCAGGGACGAAGATTTTAAACGAACGGATAGACCACGAGAGACTAAAAGGCCGAGAGCCGAAGAAACCAGGAGGGCAAGTGTCCAGCAGATGTTGTTACTCGAATATAAACGACGCGCAGTTCACTAGCACGATATGTACTCAAAGAAGATTGAAAGAACTAACGAAAAGACAACGCTATGCTATGCTACACTTGCACTTGCACTTACACCGTTATGCAGACGTATGCACTTCACGGTATATAGACTGGCGGCTGTAGGGGGTTGACGTAAAAAGACAAGATCGAACAAGAAAACGCACCAAAAGAGTAAAAGACTAAAAAAATAAAAAAATAAAAATAGAAATAAAATAAAGGAAAATAGAAAGAGAATTTCTCTGAGCTATAAAAAAATCTCACACGTTGAGATCTTCAGTGACGTCATATTTTTTTATTTTAACTATATATACAGTACCTAATTGACGTATACATATACATAGAAAATCGGTACAGCTATATTATTAATTTAGTCTATACTGATATAAATTTCAATGTGTTAAGTTTCTGTATATATACTTATATGGAATTAATGTAAAGAAAATTTTGTAAAATAAATATATAAACTCTAAATTTATATACTGTGTGTACAAAAGACTGATCTCTAATCGGTTATTATTATTTATCGCCTCGCGTTTATCTCGATATAGATTTCATCGAGTTGATAAAATGATTATTTAAAAAAAAAAAATTTTTTTTTATGTGTTAATATGTTAACTATACATGTGGATCTAAAATCGGTCAAAAATATAAACATATAGAAATTGTGGATTAAAAAAAACACACACACACAAATAAAAATAAGAAAACCAAATTATAGTAGAGTTTTGTTATTTGTGCACGTTCTATCGTCGATAGTATGTTATAGGTATATATACATATATACATAACTAATATGTATAGCAACGGCAACGTGATTAGATAAGATAATAAACCTTTGTGACTTATATTATCTTAATATTTAATTAACATCTGCAGATACCGATAACGAGGCTACCTGGTATTATAATATTATATACATTATCATAATTATTATTTTTATTATTATATAAATATATCGATCACCCTCTCACTCGTTACGATTGAAATTATTTTTTCTCCAACTGTCAATGTTTGTATTTATTTATATATTATAATATATTATATTTATATGTAGCCCAATTTTAAAACATCGTCTAATCCTATATATAAAATATATATAGATATACCTACTATACACGTTATTACAGATAATGTATATATATATATATATATGTACACTACACGCCCCTGTATACGTCATTTAAATTGCCGATCTGATGTGTGTATTAATAATAATTCATTTATTTTCTATCCACGAATGTTAATATATGTATATAAATATAAGGAATTCGAAAACGAAAAATAATAATAAAAAAAAAAATTATACAGATATAATATCAGACTTGTACTGATAATTTGTTTCGTGAAATTATTTTCACATTTACTAGGTATATTAAGTAAGTAAGTAAGTATATATTTAGGTATTATGTACAAACCTCAGTTCTCCTTATGTCTAGAAAATTGTTTGTTTCATAGCGAGTATAGGTATAAGATATGATACCGCAAGCGCTTATCTTATACATATACGAAGTGTGTGCCACTAAATATAGGTACACAAACGAGATTAGAATTGGACAAAGCTTGAACAACATAACCGAACTGAACCGAACTGAAACAAAATCGAGTAGAAAGAGAAGGAAAAAAGATAAAGATAAAGAAATAAAAATCTAAAGGATCTTCTCCTTGTCGGACGTTGACCGGTTTTAAGTCAAATACTTACCTACATTGAGTACATTATTTATTTCATCTATGGTATAATATAATCGTTGTTACATATATATATATAACAATTCGTGTTAAGATTACGAACAAAAGTGGGAAGTCTTGAGATTCGCACGATAATATTCGAACGTTTTAGGTATTGTTATTATTTACTTTATTTTTGAATAAATAAATAATAATCGTAAAGATACGAGACTGAGAAATTTGTCTTTAAAAATTTCACGTGTAGTATAATTATTAATTAATTTTTTCTTACAATTTACATTACGGCAAATGATAAATGCCAATCTTATCATTCGTTATACTTGTATATGTTGCCTTGAGATTTTATTAATTTATTTTTATTTGTTTCTTGCAAAATCGTAAAGTAAGATTATAATAACCTAATTACAATTATAATGAAGAACAAATTTACTCGAATATACAATATTTTTATCTTTATTTTTTATTTTTTATTCGAATTATGCGATTAAACAATCCAATATTTAAATTGTGAAAATGTAATTAATAATAATAATAATAATGAAAAGGGCGCGTCCGGCTATATTGTCGATGTACGTGAGAAAAACCAAAAAATAAATTAAAAAAAATAAAAAAATAACGCCGTTGTATATTAACTTTCACATTTCACGTTTGACTTCGAATTAATAAATCCCAAGTTGCGCAAGAGTATAAGTTGAGTTTCCCTTCGCGTTAGTGTTATAAGCAATAAATTACGCATTGCAGGCGGTCACCGTTCACGCGATTGTGTATACCTATGTATAATAAACCTCCTGATGCACTTTTTGCGGATGACTCCTCCGCTTCCTTATTCTTATATTATTCCCTATATTATAATAGTGGATATTTGAGGCGAGCCTTAGCGGTTCGTCGTGTCATTAGAGATGAGGGTAACCTTTTCTCGACCTTTCTTACAAGGTATAGCTTGTACACATAGATGATACATAAATAATATACCTAACTCAAGTATATATAGGGGTCCGAAAACACCCCTCAAGATTTTATGGAAAATCTATCCGAACAATTTTAACTATGAATACGATTTTAAATCGATAAAATATTCTGAGGAAATATTGAAAAATTTATTCTTCACAAGGGATATGGACTCCTTAAAAAAATACTAATACCATAACATTCCTCACGTGATTTTTACTCTTATTTAAGATTGAATAAGATACGTCATATTTTTCATATAGCAAAGTTTGATAAAAAAAAAAAAATTAATCAAGTATAGGATGAAATGGTACTCTCGATAAATTGATAAAAAAATTTGATAATCCATTTATCGAAACCGATCGATATATATCATTGCATTGTTTGATAAAATATCGCAATACATACATTTATTTTTCAATTTTTCAGCGGGTAATATCATTCCACTTTTTCCCTATTTGGCAACTAAATTTATACGAATTTATAAGAACTATTGAGAGAGTAGTTACAAAAAAATATATCTGATATCTCCATAAAGGGACTATTCTAATACTTTAGATCGGTCAGTTTATTTCATATGATATAATTATAGTATATCATTACTTGCAACATACAGCTACATGTATAAAAGTCTCAAATTTTCCCGATTATACATATATATAGATATATATATATACCATAGAATAATTACAGGCGTGTATAACGCGCGTTAGTGCAGCAGAAGCTCAGCTATATTCGAACGCTCAGCGATAAGTGAAGACCAAATATAAACGAATATTGTAATGGTTATTATTATCGTATCCACAACGATTATCAGTATAAGTATATACATATATATATATATGTATGTATGTATTTATATGTATATACATGTATGTACATATGCTATATACTATATTCTGAAAGACTTTCACCGAGAAGCAAGCTTTCCCTTTCTCTGACTTGAAGTAAATCGTTGTGTTGTAGGGGCGACTCGCGTTATAGGATCACGGCCCACGGACTGTCCAATTCTTTATATGGAAAAGGGTGGGGACACAGCCTTGAGACAGGAAGCCGTTGCAGCATTTCAACATTTAAACTTCCGGTCTTGTACCGATAATTATCATTACTGACCGACAATAAATATGAAAAAAATAATTTGTTTTTTGATTTTTAATTTGTTTCGTATTTTTTCTTTTTTTTTTTTTTTTTTCTTGCTTATGAATTTGTATACCTGTACATATACAATGAGAATCGATATTTAGAAATGACTCGAGAATTTTGGTACAAACTATACCTGTATCTCATCTCGCCAAACTACTCGGCGAAGCTTGTTTGTTACTGTCTTACGTAATCATATGTATATATAATACACAAGCAAGATGGCTACCGACATCGCGAGGACGCCCCACGTTCGAGATAGATATACATATATGTCATATCCGTAATTTGTTTAAGAGTTGACTATTTGGCAAGACAGTTCAATCTGCTATGTAAGCCTAAAATTAAAAAAAGAAAAAATTTTTTTTTTTTAAAACTGAAAAAATAATCCGTTCAAAAGTAAGTAAATAAAAACAAAACATTTCTATGGACGTTCATATGATTATAACGATTATTATCAAGAAAGTGATCGACTTAATATAATTTCATATGTCAACATATATTCAATTTCTTTTTTCAATTTATTAAAATCCACCGAATTATCTATAAGCTATGTCGATGCGATTCCGTTGATAAAAAAATTTGAATAAAAAAAAAAAAACTAAAATGAAAAATTACTTTTGTTACGGCAATTAGAAAAGTTCTCTGATTGTTAAGCGTAGAGTTAAAAAATTGGTAACTCATTGTCGTTAGCAGTGTTCATAAGGCTTCCACTTGCTTACCTTGAAAGAAAGATAGAAAGAAGAATCGAGAGAAGAATAAGAAAAAATAAAGCAGAACAGAAATCATAGATAAACGTATATTAATCCGTATCAATATTCATATCTGTGATGTTAAGCTCGTGTTAAGCTGCAGGAAATTGGGATAGATAATTATGCCGGTTACGAAGAAGAACTTTCGACTTTGAATACTTGTATGTATGGAAGTTATAAAGTACATATATACATATACAACAAGGTCTTTTCGCGTATAAGAGATTAGGATCAACGATAGGTAGGTATAATGACATCATCGTGGGGTATGTATAGCTGGTAGCCCTCCTCCTTATACTCCTCATCCATTCGCCGAATTTTAAATAATATGGAAATTCCGTTTCTCACTAGGTAGGTACATATACTACAAATTTAGTTTTCGAAACGAAACACCTCCTGATTGATTGCCAAATCGAAACTTTCATGAATGAATATTTCCTTTAGGCATTTACATAAACCTTTATATACCATATATATGTATATATATATATATATATATATATATATATATATATATATATATATATATATATATATATATATATATATATATATATATATATATATATATATATATATATATATATATATATATATATATATATATATATATATATATATATATATATATATATATATATATATATATATATATATATATATATATATATATATATATATATATATATATATATATATATATATATATATATATATATATATATATATATATATATATATATATATATATATATATATATATATATATATATATATATATATATATATACTATACCTATGTATACACACATATATAATACACGAAAATATCATTTGAAACCTATATACCTCTATACATACATAGATAAATTTCTTGTCTGATTATCTGACCATAAAGTAACGCCAGGTAAGTATCAGACATACCTACCTTAAGCTGTCTAATTTGTTTGAGCGGTACGATAGCGTATCTGTTTATACGTCAAAGTAACGCGAGGAGGGGTTTTTTGTTTTTTTTTTTTCATTTTTATTTTTTATTTTTTAGGTACACTACTTTTACTAAACGCCCACTGATCAAAGCGCAGTCTCGATCGATCAATCTGTCGTATGTAACAACACACATTTTCATAAAAACGATTTCGTTTTATTTTTTACTTTACCTTATTCCTTTAAGTTAATCTATTTAATTGAAATTTATATTAATTATAAATTAACGATCAAGTTTCTTTGAATTGGAGAAATATTAACCTCAGACATTTAAGGAGTTCATTGAATTCAGGATCGATAATTGTTCCTCGAATTTACTGCAGTCATTGAGTAGTAGGTATATCTGGTTAAAGTTAATCCTTTCCTATAAACAGTATTTAACTCGAAACTCTTTGAACGATAAAAACCACACGGGAATAACTCTAAGTCCGATATATTTATCGGTCAAATTGAGAGAGTTTCTTGGACGGTATGTATATATATATATATATATATATATATATATATATATATATATATATATATATATATATATATATATATATATATATATGTTCAAGATTCTCCTAGAACCTTCCGCGGAAATCTTTCTTTATAAATATAATATCTCTCTTTCCTTTTTATCTCCCTTTACGTAGTCCCCACCGAGATGGGGTTATCTTGAATATACACTTATACATTAACAAATATCTTACACATTTAACACACACGATATATACACCCAATCGGACTCCATACTCCCGTATATCACGCATACAATTTTACCTACACATTCGACATGTATGTATGTATGTACGTATCTATGCACATAGCGATATACACAAGCATTAACTATTGCGTAGTTCAAGTGTTGGTTGGTTCGTTTGCATCGCGTACAGCTTCAGCGATAACGACTCAAGATGATAGAGCTGGAAATTTCCACGAACTTAGTATAAGTATGTATATACCATATATGTGTATATAGTTAAAGTTTGTCAGTTTTTAACAACTATTCGTAAATATGATGTGATCACGGAGTCGAGAATATCAGAATTGTTAAAATTACATGTATGTACCTATTGCACCTAATTCTTTTTATATGCACGTTTTTATTATTATTATTATTATTATTATTTTTTTTTTTGAACAATTTAATGGGGACCACATCAGAGTTTATTAGCAATATAGTCATTTCGCACCGGAAGTGGTCGAAACAGCCGCGCAACAGACCTCAAGGATTAAAATAGGTACCCTGGTCGGTTGCGGTGTGTGTATAACTATATACCTGGGGTAGGTATATAGCGGGGTGAAATAAGGTGAAAAAGGGCTTAGGCTCTTTGTATTAACAATTATTACTCTGGTGCCAAGAAATGGTCATTTCCTTTTCGGATTATATATCGTTTTTCTAAGTCCCCCCCTCCCCCTTGCACGGGTAGACTGTGTATATATTTCCCCGAAATAAAATCCTCCTTTAACAATGAATTAACGCGAACTGTATATTAAGGACGAAGTTAATTGTCTCACACTCACAGCTGGGTGCAGAAAACAAGAGGTACCGTAATATCCCTTAGGAACTCCAAATCGCAAACGTGTTTATTACAACTACGGAATGGCCGAGTGAATCGGAGAGGTTATACGTATGGACGCAAACTCAAACTCGGCAATTAACTTCGGCACTAATTACGTGCCCATTATCAAAATGAACAAAAAAAATTAAGAAAAAGGTCAAATTTACTCACGATTCTCATTAGACTGACAGTCCACAATGCCCGACTGACTGACTGACTGACTAACTTATGGGGCAGACTCTGGTGAAATTACAATAATATGTTCTTTAACTGTCAAAACAACGGGGCTACCTCAAGGTCCGTTTTAAACGAAAGGTGGTTGTTGCTCAATGTAGATTTTGGTTTTGTTGATCGGCGTAAGAAAGCAAAGAAAATTGTTAAAATTCTTTTTAAGATCAGTTTTCTGTTGGTAATTCTGATTCGGTTAAGTTTTTGATTGTAGATTGAGCCTATCAGTTAAACTTTGTGATGTAGATTATAATATACGTGTATACATTGCTGTTAGATTCGGTGACTGCAGAATAATCATTTTGGAGTAACCTAAGACGTAGGATTGTACATTCGTAGAAAATGAAAATTCGTAGAAAATTTCAAGACTACCTACTTCAATATCAATATGAATCGACAAGTCCACGTTGCTGAATGTAGATTTCGGCTGATTTAATCGTCATTGAAAACCAAAGAAAACTGACGAAGACATAGGTATGTAGGTACAAAACACAGCCAAAGAGTTAACTTCGTGAACAATTTCAGGCGTTAAACCACGACGTTTTAATTATGTCCGTTGTGAAATTAAAGATTTGTTAATTACCAGCTGGGTATAATTAAGACCTATGATGCGCGACGATGATGATATACGGGTATTAAAATGATGAAAGAAAATTTGAGAAGTTTGAATTTTTCTATTAATATATATACATATATATATATATATATATATATATATATATATATATATATATATATATATATATATATATATATATATGATATATATGTATGTACATTACATCCACAATATTACTTTAAATAAGAGTTTTCTGTAGATATAAACGGTGAAATAAAAAAAAAAAAAAAAAAAAAAAAATGAAAAATGTTTGTATTTCTTCTTCATTTAGTTTTTATCCAACGTGCACCGTATGTGGTCGAAGTTGAAACGTTACACAACGCGTTAATAATCAAACACACATGGCCGCATCCATCTAATCAAACATAATAGGGTTGTTATACGACACTGTATTTGAACAGTATATTATATTCGTTCAACATTTATTAAGAATATTTTTTTACGGATCTTTTCGATGTAGGATATACTTATAAATACTTAACAACATGTGAAACTAATTCCATACCAAGTTATTAACGCCAAAAAAAAAAAAAAAAAAATTTTCCCCAGTTTAATTCATAAATCGATCGATGTTGAAGTCATTATTTTTAATACCATACACATATGGGTAAAAATTGTCCAATGTATTAAGATAATTAATCGTATAATTATGATTACATAGATATACATATATCTATATGTATAGGTATATAAATATTAGATACTGTTTTTAAAATTGTTGACTAAAATTAATTATATCAGAACAATTGTTTTATTTTTTATTTAGTTTTTTTTTATTTTCGTCTCCTCCAACGATTCCCTTCTGATGTAATTGTTAGGCGATTATTCACGCTCGCGACGTGCCTACGTGATCTTAGAGAATTTTGTATAGTGGAAAAAAAAAAAAAAAAAACAGCTATGAAAGAAAAAAAATGTTTGTGCATAAGATAGCTTACGTATTCCTTATACATATTTAAAGACGGTAACCTATATTTTCCCGCATTGGTTTGTATAAACTTGCTGATTTTTTGCTCCAAATACGAACTATTTGACTTTTCAAACAGCGAAAGTATAGGGGGAATTTATTAAAAGTTTTTTGACCCCTAGTTGAAAATCTTCAACGTTCCGAAATATAGTTGTTACGTCAGATTTTTCGTCTCCCCGTTTATATACTTACTATGGCCATTTACTTATATGTATATGTATACCTATCGTATATGCATAGTTTATATACCTATATAAATGTATCTCTACCTATATATATGTAGCTACATATACCTACCTGCATTCGAAGTTTATAACGTACGCCGTCCACGAGATCGGCTATTAACGAAAGTTCGAATCAGAGTCTGAAGCTAATTCGACAACTCGTCGAGAATTAATGATTCTAATATATTACTGAATCTTTCGTAATACATTTTCGTAATTTTATATACCGTAATTACGGGATGAGCGTAGATGATGTCTCTTCCGAAGGAACTTGATTAAAGAATTTAAAAAGAAAAAAAACAAATTTACTTTCAATTCACAGATCAAAAATTAACCTCCAAACAGAGTCACGAATATATTTTTCTAATCGCACAAAGTATATTATCTCACACATAAAAATCACAAGAAAACTTGAAAACAAAAAAATAGAAAAATTATACAGTTACTTGAGGGGCATCTGTTTACCGCAACACATTTCGGATATTCGTTAAAGTCTTTCAAATTTCCGATTAAAGCTTTTTCTTCCATTTTTTTTTTTTTTTTTTTTTTTTTTTTTTTAACAAAAGTTTGTTTTCGTCTCAACAACAGTTGCAACGGAAATCTAATCATGACTAAATTCAATGGTACCTAAAAAAAGTACCTATACCATTCCACCGAAACGGAAGTACCATATTGCACAAGGGAGTTGAATATAATTGAAAAATTTCATTTGTCTTGTGAAACTTTTGGAAATTGACAACCGAATTGGTCATTGCCATTGTCACTTCTGGCCAGTCAAAAGATTTTTGCTAAAAATATCATGTACCTATTATTTTCAAGTACCTTATACCTACAGGAGTGGATGTCCCTGCAGACAAATCCCATGTCTAATTAGAAAAACTAAATTTCACTCTCAAGTGTCCCATAAGTCACAGTGTAACCTTCGACCCGAGTGTCTCCCGCAGCAAACCCTCTGACCTGGGACCTGAGAGAGTTTTCAGGTTTTCTTTTTCTTCCTTTTTTTTCTTCCTATTTTTTTTTTTTTTTTTGCAACCCATATGTGAAAACAGTCCATCGTACGCCCCCAATGCAGCCTTACGCAGGTTGTCCAACGGTCGAAACAGGGTGCGTGGTTATGGTCGTGGGAAAGCATCCTGATCCTAAGATGTTTTGGGGAAGTTAAAAAAACGTATAAGGACTAACGTACGAGGAGATAACTTTCTCGAGGGTTTAGAAAACTGATGATCACTAGGACTAGCGGGTCTGGTTTTATTCCGTCATCAACGAACCTCGATTACTGCTATTTAATTGGGAATAAAGCAGATCGATTCGACAGACTTTGGACAATATATTTCAGTTCTACTTGCGTACATGTGCTACGCATCCCCACAAGACGTTTAGAATTCTACCAAAGGCGTAGGTACTCCAAGACGTTAATCAACTTACAAAGAATGAAAATTTAACGGAAAATAAAAACGATAAAAAAAAAAAAATTCATTGATTAAACAACGAGCCAAAAAAAAAAAAAAAAACAAATACAGGAAAATTAATATCAATCGGATAATAATCT
This sequence comes from Macrophya annulata, assembly GCA_963924015.1. NCBI lineage: Eukaryota > Metazoa > Arthropoda > Insecta > Hymenoptera > Tenthredinidae > Macrophya > Macrophya annulata. The sequence continues at coordinate 15,884,006 of OZ001261.1, forward strand.
CACTGTATACGATACTGTCCACTCCACGTAGATATAATCGTTCAAGTATTCAGTGCTGCAGCTATAATGAGATGAATCGAAACATCAGGAAATTTTTTTTTTATATAATATAACGTTGATTTTTTTTTGTGAAATGCATCAACCGATTTTTGATACAAAGTTAAGAGAATCAGCCTATATTTAATAGTTTGACAATAGCCTTATTTCCATCGTGAGAATTATTTTCTTCATTCCGTTATTCTTGTATTCCATAATTTTTTTTTTACCTTGTGAATTCGGAGTATAATTTATTAAAAGACAAGTCCCGTTTTCCGAGACTCTACGCTGCTGGTAGACGGTCCCCCGAGGTTTGTAGGTGGCAGCACCTGCGGCTTTCATCCCTGGACCCGAGGGGCTGGGGGAGGGGGGAGTGACAATAAAAAAGGCCCAAAAAAGGAGAAAATAAAGAAGAAGAAAAAAGAAGATAAAAGATATTCAACATCTCCCCTTCGGGAGGAGCAAGGAGCTAGACTGCAGAAGGGGCCCGTTGAGGCCCCTTTCGAATCCCCTTTTCTATGAGACACCTGTACACTACACGCACTTTATTCACTTGTATATATGTATATGTAAATGTATATGTATATATGTGGATATGAATGTGTTTATAAATACTTACGTCGACGCATTCACGAACCGTATTATAAATTTATGAACGTTTTTCCCTCTACGTTTGTGTGTGCGATGCGTCATTTTTACCAACGATACGATGTGTACAGCACAGCTAAGCTAAGCTACCCTATTCAAAAAAAAAATAAAATAAAATAAAAAAACCAGCCAAGTACCTGCCGCTTCACGAACGGCAAAATATGACCCAAAGAGATGTGGGAAGATTTTCGGATTATTTTTCTTTTCAATTTTATACGTATGGATTCTGCAGCGTGGGCTCTATAAGCTAGGCACCTGTCGTAAATTTACACTGGTGTATAAGTTGTAACGGCTACTCCAAGTGCCGTTCCGATCATTCAATGAAGAAACACGTGATCTGGAGTAATCTCTCTAAAAAAAAAAAAAAATAATAATAATTCCACCTGGATTTTTCTAAATCAAATTAAAATAGCAATTATTTCGTCGTTCCCGGATGATTGGAGTAAGAATTTTTTTCAAAGATTTTAATCGGTCGTTTGATAACTAAAAATAATTCGAAAAGGATTTGATAATATATTGTTTTTATCGATCGAGACTTTCGAGAGGCAATTTGTGGATAGAAATTTACACACACATATTTCTGTGTACAGTTGGATAAACACGTTGGTGGTTTGAAGCCGGAGGCCCTATCCCCGCTTATAATGACCATTATACAATACTTATTTTCACTCGTTCAAGTCATTCATACTCGTTTGAGTCGTTAACCTCTTATCTAGTGTTGTATGTACCAATACATGGATTATTAATACCTCATGCCGTGAAACAGGCTTTGTACATTTCACCTTCCTCGAATTCTATAACCAATATATATATATACAAACTTCTGATGCCACACTACACATTCGAAACTTGATTATAATCATTATAAGACAATATCTCATGAATGGTATAACAAATGATTCTTTAATTAGCATTTGTATACTAATATTGTCAAACTGTCATACTCAGGTATGCCAAAAACTGCAGACTTGAAGACTTGCGTTATCTATACGTGCTAATAAATGTGCAGAGACACGAATGTGTCTATAACGTATATTATGCACACTAATGGCTATATAAGTGACTGCAGACTGTCGATTGGTAAGAAAGGATAAGCATCACGAATTTTTTGGTCCAATTAAATGGGACCGATAATAATTGGGGTAAATTGCTGTAAAGGTGCGGGCGGTCCAGCTGCGGCAGTAAACACGCAAGTTGTTTAAATATGGATAATAATACATGGATAGATATATGTTACATGTAACCGAAGGCGTTGGGGGCGTCATGACTTAAATGAAATTAAACTGAAATTAGAAACTTAGCTTCCGACTTTCGGCTCTCGGTTCTCGGTTCTCGGTTCTCGGTTCTCGACTCTTGGCTCTTGGCTCTTGCCTCTCGAGTGAAAAGCAGCGTGACTATGCTGAGGTAGAGAAAGTGCTTTCCTCCAGTCGTGAGTGCGACGAGGAAGCTTTGATGCCATCATAAGGCTTGAAAGGAGAAAAGGATACCCTGAGAGAGACCAAGTAAATATAACAGAGAAAGATCGGATCCCATAACTTTCTGCAGATACTATAATCGAATTGATCGACCAGATTCGTCGAGGACTTGAGTGATTTCTTGTTCCATCTTCAGCTTCTCTTTTGCCAAAAGTGTGATTTTTTTTTCTTTCTTCTTTGTATGTGACTCTCGAATCTTTTCTCTTCTTTTAGTTTTTTTTTCTTTTCTATCTTTTTCGAAAATTTAAACTCGTTGCGAATTAGTCTCAAACTGCGTATATACTTTCTATGTATTCATATACGTATATAATAAACTTTACATAAAATATATAAATATTATAAAAATAAAACAGATGCCCAGCTACGTTCTACCGGGCTGCTGCATCGTCACATCCGGGGAACCCGCGGTATCAGCTTATAACGATAAAAATTATCGTCAAGTCCGTTTCATTCTCACATATATATATATATATATATATATATATATATATATATATATATATATATATATATATATATATATATATATATATATATATATATATATATATATATATATATATATATATATATATATATATATATATATATATATATATATATATATAAATATATGAATACATACATATGTATGTGTCAAATATAATATACTCCACTTAATTTCTCCAACCGGAAACAAGACTCGTGTGACTTTAATTAAAATCCAAGCATCGTTCGTTTCGAATAATCGATACGTGATCAATATTCGGATATTGCAGACAGTAAAATACGACATAAATTACCGATTCATGGATGAAGTAAAAGACTGTAACTTCTTGGACTTGATATTTTTCGAGATTCTAGAAATCCTCTAGATGAGTGTAATTTGTAATTTTTTTTACGTATAGATGCACAAGAATAGGTTTGAAGAAAACCAAGGACTGGTATATGTTGAAATAGTATATAATCCACGTCGTGTACAGGGAACACCCTCTTTCCATATACTCATATACCTATATATACCTATATATGTATATATGTATATATACAGCGGTTGAACTGTATCTTAGAGTTAAGACTCGCTGCAGCAGTGGACCACCGCGGCCATATTGAAGGTCTGGCCTTGGAGGTATAAAAAATCTCCCAAGATGCCTCGCCGAGGTTCTTCGTCTACCATTTATGCTATCCCATCGGTCGATCTCACTTCCACTTATCAACGGTCTAGACTCTAGATGCTGAGAGGGACGCTGCTTAGTTATGTGCAGGGTTATATCAATTTCTATCTGCAATAACGAAAGGATTGTAGGTGTGCTACAGCCCGTTTCAAATGCAATGATTCACAGCCTTCTGTGTATACTGAAAGTCCATTAGAGTTGAAAAGAGAAAAAAAAAAAGTGCAATCAATCACGATTTGGGTTCATTTCTGATCATTTTTTTTATTAGATTTTTATTTGGCTTTACAGTTATGTTCGGTGGTATGGATCTCGAGTCCAAGTGCAAGGCCATATAGTTAGAGTCATGGTTCTTTGCCAGTCCCAAATTTATCTATGAGCACCACTCCATCGGATAAACGAAAATTAAACCAGCTCAGTTCAGCTCGGCTTCGGTGCTCAACGAAGCCCAGCCCAGCCCAGCACAGCCCAACCCAACCCAACCCAAACTAAACCGAAACAAACCAAACCCAAACCGACCCAACCAACCAGACCCGGTAAAGTCGGCCCGCTGTCTCGTTGGGCCAGGTCAGTAATTGTCGGTCTAGGAACTCGATGCATTGAGCTAGAAAATAAATTATTATCATAGAAAGTCGAGGCGGCTTCTTGTTGCTCGCTTGCAGGTTACACCTACGGTTACTTGTTGCTTTGTAATATTTTCTACACATATGTTTGTCGGTGTGTGTACGTGTGTTTCCGTCCACTGCAGGACACGCCATTCAAACATACGTAGTTATAACATATATATACCTAACTCCTAGGCCTAAGTATGTTCCTGGGGAGTATGTGTACCTATCTTGAGTTTATAACCTGTCTTACCAATCTCTACGAGTATGTGTATTCGATACATTTTGACGTCAGTCAGGCGTGTAGAAAAGCCAATATTACAGATTAAAGCGACTTACGACACCTATGCACATGATCGAGTGGATCATAATTCACTATTTAAATTTTTTATTTATTTATTTTTTTTCATATTTTCTCGGATGATTGTTCCATCATTTTTATTGAAAGGAAAGTTTTTCTTAAAAAAAAAAAAAAAAAAAGAAAAAAGAGGGTGGACTTAAATATCTCGGATGAAAAGCAGGCGTAAAAATACCCGAGGATCTTCGCTCGTTTGTTTTCAGAGAAAATTTGGCTTTTTGAATTTTGACGCAGGTTAAGGATTGCGTGCGTTGAGTGAGGCTCAGGTTTGAAACCCGGGTCCGGGGACCCCTTCTCCATCGTCGTTGGAGATTCATTTTTCAAGGGACCTAAGGACCTGCTCCTTCGTTCTCCCGGGTCTGGCTTCAATCAGGGCTGTCCAAAAGCGGTTTGGTCGAAGCACATAATATTACACGAAATGTATTACCAAAAAATTCTTCACTTCGATCCTAAACATATATATCTGTATCTATTTCCTTTGACACGTTAAGCCTCCGTGTGACAGATATTCAATTAATCAGCCTATGATCATCGAGGTTTATTTGAAAGTGAATGATAATTTGTTGAAAGTTAGACGGCAGATAAACAAAATAAATAAATAAATAAATAAATAAACAAGAAAAATAGAGTTTTGATTGATTAGAAACTGTCATCGGCTCGTGACTTGTTAATAATCCTCTTTTTTATTTATTTTTTTTTTAATCCGAGAAAATTTTGCCGGGCTAGTATAGTGAAAGGAGAAAAATTTTTAACCATGATGTACCGGTTCAAGGTTTAACTTTTTTACTTTACTGTACATTCAGTTGTTTACATTTTAACCAAGCTGCGTTGCCAAGTCTACGGACCTGTTGATCGTGCGGTGTTGAAGATCTACCATTAATTAACTTCTTAATTATGTACACGCAGACGGCAGAATTAATTCAAAGCCACGGCGATTCTTTCAACGTATAGCTGTACTATAATATGGGATACCATGATACCATATAATATAACGAAAAACTTTCCTATATATCAATTTCCAATATAAATTTTCTCGTTATGCAACTTGGCTAGGTTATAGTTATTATAGGTATATGCATATGTATCTTCTGAAGTTTGTTCACCGATAAAAATTCCACTTTCTTCCAAATACAGAAACTTGGTAGCCCTAAGCTCGCACATCTCAATCTCAAAACTCCCACGTGAGAAAATTGACAGAAATAAAACTCGAGATAAGAAATTATAATATTTGTCGAATGATAAAACCGCAAGATAGCATTAATACTCGCGAAGACATCTTATACCGCGCGTTTATACCCTCTGCAGACCTTTGCTAGATATCTTAAAGTACCCAAAAAAAATTCAAAAAAAAAAAAAAAAATATATACCCAAAATCCTTCACGTATAACTTCGTCTCTATATCTTAGGACGGTGGAGGACCATGAGAGATTTTTACCCGAAGAGAAATAATCGGAAATTTTTTTTTTTTTATCCTTCTACCGGATAAAAATAAAGAAAAAATACTTTTGACTCAAGATTGAAATGGTAAAAATTTTATCAGCATTATGAAACGGTAAATTTTTTTTTTCCTTATAGTACTGATCGGACCAATTTTTGGTTTTTTATTTATGTTTTTTTTTTTACATTCTTATTGAAACAGTGTCCGGAACTGCACCGTGCCGGTTTTCTTTCTTGAACAAAATCTTTTGAATCTCGTATATTTCCCACGTAACAACCGCGTTCAACCCGTGTCCTGTTCACCCATTTCCGAAGGACCTTAGCCAAGCATGACCAGCGTAAACCACCGCCGCCAAGGCAGTAGGACTCGGTTATATACCGTATATATGTTATAGTATAGAGTAGAGTAGATACTCAGAGTATAGGGAATAAACTATGGACTGAAGAGGCCTTCTCCAAGACCAGTCGCTAGATCGTTGAATAATATCTATTATCTTCACGTACGAAGAAGATATGTATGCGTATACCTACGGTGTGAAGAATTACATATATTACATGTATGTACAACAATAAGTTATAACGTACATGCATGCATACCTGTATAATAACTTTATACGAATAAATAAAGCCGACTTAATTGACACAGCAAAAAATAAACGTTACACATTATGCGTTTGCGTTTCTTTCATTAACTTACATTTCATCAGCATCATCGCACGAGGTCTATCAAAGAAATCCCATCCCATGGGGTAGAGTTATATTCCGACATATCCCAAGCAGTAGAGAGGCAGTGAATATCGCACTAGCGATAATAAAATTCATGTGGAAAATGCTCTCGTGTATATTAAATGTGTGTGCATACGTTCAGATATATATGTGAATGTGTTCTCATCGTGGGTATTTGTATTTTATGTATGTATATGTATTTACATGCGTGAGATATACGTTATACGATTTGAAGTCAGACCGTTGCGTTGCGTAGCGTTGCAGGCTTCCAAACAGTCGACAGAATATTATGTGTATATGTGTGTGTGTGTGTGTGTCCAAATGATAAGGAGTTATCGTATCCGGCTCTACTTGCACACACTAGGCATTCTCGCTGCAGAGTTCGTTCATATGTAACTTGATATATTATTGTAGTTTAGTATAACTACATGTAGGTATATGGCTACTGACATACGTGTAATAAACGGTACGCTCGACTAGCCAGGTCAAGATATCTTTTCTACCGTTGAACAGCAAAAATGGTCAACTCGCAAAAAGATTAGAAAAAAATAAAATAAAATAAAACATGGATATCTGTTATCCGTATAACATGAGGTCAGAATGATTTTGATTCATTATACAATCTAGTGAAATTTCGTTTATTTCAATTCAAGACAGGTTCCTACTACTTTTTAACTTTCTGTTTTCAAGAATTTTTATTTTTTTTTTCGTTAGACTCCTCTTCCTGTTTTTTTCTTTACTACTTCCATCTCGTCAATTTTTATTTCCATCTATGATAGACGGGTTCTTATTATTTTTTATTATTTTTATTTTTTGTTTTAACTCTACCGGAAGTAAGTATGAGTTAAGGTCTCGTCGGTGGGTGGCAGTCATTTGTTTACTAACTCACAATCAGCAGTGTACGGTGGAGGCAGTTAATCTTCTAATGGATCTTCCGTTTCTCTTCATTTGACATTTCTGTTCCGTTGATTATTATAGAGACAGGGAAATGTTAACTCAAAATTTTCACACGATTGACTACATTTTTAAACCCACTAAGAGAATAAAGAGAGATAAAAACTTGGGCATTCATTCAATTACGGGCTATTTGCCAATTTTTTTTATCTACTTACTTTTTACTTTCTATTTTGTTTTGGTTTTTGTTTTTGTTTTTGTTTTTTTTTTTCGTTCTTTCTTTTTTCATCTGAACGCAACTATTTTTCTACAATATTCAAAGGTATTTTTATAAACTGGTGTTATTCTAACGACGCCCAGTTGGCTAAGCGAGATAGCAGCAACGTGAGAGTAAAATAAACTGTTTATTTTGCCAAATCGTTTTGGCAAATCCCGAAATAGTTCAGTTAGGGTGACCCTGAAGATCGGGTTAAAGGTCTGAGCCAAATTTAGTTCAGTTTCATTGCAGCTTTTCTGCATTCTCTTCATCCAACAAAAGAGTATATATTTTTAGTTCACCTTAACCTGTCGTGGTGGACCGATTCTTATAGGGTCGAATTATGAGACCTGTCAAGGTTTTGAATCTGTCTAATTTCGCCTGAAATTTTCACCTGTTTCAATTTCAATGGGTATTTTGAAATAGGCGTGCAGCAGATACACCTGCACAATGCGAACCCTAAAATCCTATTCAGAAGAATTCAAAAGTCAATTGTCACTCCTTCGAAAACATGGCCCAAAAAATATACGTTGCGGTTCTCCGGATGTGCCCTTTGTCAAGACCCTCCAAGTCTTCAGGGTCCTTTTTAAGGATCGTCAAGAGCCTCAAGTCCCACAGACTTTGCGGTTCTAAAGAAAATCATTATTCGTAGCTATTGTCATTTTCAAAGAGTGTACCTAGAAAATTTTTTCCTGCTTAATGTAGAGGAACCCACGTTGTAAAACAATAGAAGTAAATCCCGAAGATGAAAGTCCCGGAGGATTTGCAAGGTTCATTTTCTAATTCTTACGTCTTTACACGGTTTCACTTTAAAATTCGTTTTTTTTTTTGGTTTCTTTTTTCTCTACTCCTATTGGAATACTGCAGACTAGACGACGACGTAACGGTGTAGAAATCTACGCTAATTTCTTAACTCAATATTGAATATTGAATATTGAATACGTCTATGCGTTCAAGAGTCTCGGTATCTACAGCATGACGCTCGCAATTTGCTACCAAAAGGCGAGACGTCCGACCGCAAATTGTAAAAAGGCTGACGTATGTAAGATATGATTACGTATGTATTTTTGTAAACATAAATTGACGGCCGCATCTTTCCGCCGTTTTGAGTGGAAAAATACATTTTGAATGTGAAGAGTCAGAGGAAAAGGTACTGACAGAGAAAAAACTTTATATCTGAATCGAAAATAATGTCTATCTTTTTAGAGAAATTTAAGTCTAATGAAATTTTACAACGATGTATCATATGTGTCGGGTTTTTAAAATAGTAGTTGGGATTTTCCATGGGGCTATAGGCACATAGTTATATACCCAAGAAACCGTAACGTTATAAGTTTTTACCGACCCCATGCAGAGCAACAAGTGTAAAGCCAGTTTTACGCGTTAAAAATTGAGGGAAAAAGAGAACAACGTTTTGTCCCATCGCATCGGCTGCTGCATGCAGCTCTCAAAACCTAACGTGACGCATACGTACTTGTATCTATACCTATACCTAAATATAACAAAAATATACACGCAATTTTTTTTTTTTTATGTTTCTTAACCCGTAAATAACTGCAGCCATACGCACAACTTCTAACACACTTTTAGTGCTGGTATAAAAAAAATCGCGGTCGTTTATCTCCGAAAAAATATCAGATTAAACGGACAATGAAATTCAGAAATTTATAATTGAATTGAATTAATTATCTAATCATAGATTTGCGCGAAATGATGGTTGCGATGTTTTAATAGAATGCTGATACTTTTTTTTTTAACGGTACATTTTGTTGGTTAGAGAATTTTCGAACTTGCATGTTAGGACTTTTTCTCCTGCCTCGGGATCAGCAACGAAAAAGTATAATTATTGTAAGTCAGTATTCTCCCAGCGTGAGTCTGGCTCCATTGGGTGTCTGGAGTATCTTACGTTAGCTAGGGACTAAGGCAACACCGCAGGGTCCCGCGCACTCAGTCAGCGTAGACAAAGATAGGCCTCAAGAGATGAACCCAAGATAGAGGGGTCCCAGGTTTGTTTTAGCAGGTCAAAATCCATCCTAAGCCTGGTCGAGGGCAAAGTGTCCCAAATAACTACGCCAAAACCTCTCAATGCTGCATCGACGATATTATGCATATGCCGGACGTCCATACATACACAACCACACCCACACACATGCATATACTTTCGCACGGAATACTGCAATTTGAGAGAAAACGGTCCGTAGGCTGCAGTAAACTACAAGTCACAAGAAGGCAAAAAATGAAGAAAAAAAAATTCACTCTCACGTCGACGAAAAGCCATAGTAGGTAAGTATACGCTGCAGTTGCAGTGATATTCTGTAGTTTATTTGCTGGCTCAGCTCTGTTGGAACCGTGGCCTGACTTCGAATATATTTTTTTTATATTTTTTCGTTCATTTAAACTTCCGGTAAGTAAGTTTAAGAGAAAGCGTAATATATTTTTTGTTCTTCTACTCACACCCAATTTCGTAAATATCAGCAGAAATTCATTCTCTTAAATAAAATTGACCATCAACTTCATTATAACATTATGGTAAAGTAATTTTTTGTTTTGTTTTTTCGTTATAAGCAGTACGCGTCGCACACGTAACACATTACACTATCATCAAAGATTGTGATTGTACTTTCTCATATCTTTGTTCAGGCTTAAATATACCATTATCAGAAAAGTTTTTAAATCGTTGTAGGAGGTAGATGCAGTGTACTTTGCCTGGAAAAATTCAAGCCACGTATTATCTCTGGGATCGATAATAAACGAGTATTATTACATATCACATATATATTTATTTCGGTTTGATTATATCGTTTATTCGTTAGTCAGTTTATATCTTGAACGTTCATATTTCAAGGGTTTGATATGTACGTACGTAGGTACATACATACATACATACATGTCTGGTAAAGAGGGTTATAGCCACCTACTTCACCCTTTCTTCCGAGTAAATCCGACAAAGAACCGAGTGTACCCGAGCTGCGTGGCTTCCGAAGGCGTTTTTTATACCCAAACAAAAGTTTTTTACTTTTTATTTAGGTCTTTTTGCGTCCGTGACTTCGCTTCGTTCGTCTACGGTGTTCTCAACCGTATTTCTTCGGCTTCAAATCTTATGGCTCACCAAACAGCTCGCTTTTGCTTTGCTGCCTATAAACAAGTCCCACACATATATTCTCAACGGGATTATTTTCATCTATTGAAATTCTTTCAATTTTGACGAACAAAAATTTTAAAAATAAAAAATAAAAAATTATACCCGTAAATCGGTTCACTTTGAAAATTAAGTTCGTCGTCTGATTATTATTCTCATAATTCTTCAGCACGTTTTTTTTTTAATGAATTGAAGAATTTTTCTCATAAATATATCTACAGATACATATAAGCCGGAAAAATAATAATGTGATTAATGCACAAATAAACTGAATGAAAAATTGAACCAGTTTCATCGCCGAGGTAGTTTATGACCTCTAAAACGACTTTCGAGGCCGACCGGATGACCGGACGTGTATGCATCTACGTCTCTGAAGATCGAAGATTCGCAATTTATTTTCTAGAAGAAAACAAGTCGGAGTAAAATGCGAGAAGAAATAATGTCAAGCACCCCGTTGACGGAATTTATCTAACTCTGCATCGTCCCGACTTTTTGGCACCTTTTCAAAAACTTGGAGTAGGTGCAGATGTATGTATGTAGGTATGTATGTACATAGATACGTCAGTCCGTGAATCGCATAATATTTTCACTGTACTCGTATGTATACATATACCTATATACATACCAATATCACTTTCAGAACAACAATACCCGACCAACTTTATAGGTGAACAAGTTTTTTCGTATTATCAATCCGTTACGCGTCCTACGATTATTATAGTTCCTTCTCCTACTGGAGGACTTAACAGTCTCCACTTTTTCCAACGATCTAATTTACACCGAAGGTATATAAAGGTTTAAACAAAGAACTTAAAGTCTAATTGAGACTCGAAAGAAATTATACTCTTGAGACTCGAATTTTCTAGAAAAAATTAACACGTTTCTCTATATATGGCGTAAACAATTATTATTTGTGGTTTTTATTATAAACATCTGGCAGAATTGGGTATACATGTACGTATCTACATACACAGATCCGAAGACCTTGACGATCCGATAACAAGTCTCATCTTTCGGAGATGATTTGAAAATAAACTTTTCCAATGCATAATCGAAAAAATTCCTTTCCTTTCCTTTCTTTCTATTGATTTTTGACGATAGAGTATACAAAATGATGCTTTGAATGGGATGTATTTTGGAGGGAATTTTTGGTCTAAGTAACGATCGTAAATTTGAATAAAATTGTTTTTTTTTTTTTTATGGTATTTGTTTTTAAATAATAATTATTAATTTTGTCTCGTAACAAAAGTTGTCATGTTCGTTCCGATAGTCGTTAATTTTCATTCAAAATCTCTGGGGCAAAGTTTTTGAACTGTTATTTTTACAAGCTCCAAGTATACGTGAGTCGCGTCCGTCTAGCTGCAGTCGCAGTCGGAGTTACAGTCGCTGCTGCAGTCGCATCATATCACATCGTCGTAGCCAGCGCGGCGGTAATCGCTAAGATATGTATGTATGTAACGTATCGTGTCCCTACCTATCTACCTACGTATATATACGTACTTACGAACGAATAGATATACCACGAACTTGTTCTACCGTAGCCTGCACTTTACAGATAGTCTAATTCTATTGGTATGCAATTTAACGTTGTTAAAATATTACGTCATTTATATACACCTAGATCCCGAAGAGAAAAAATAAAATAAAATACAATAAAATTAAAAAAAAAAAAAAAAAACAATATTTATATGTATAGACTGTAGGTACTTTTATTCATATGCAACACACATAACGGCGCAGTTATATGATAGCGAGCTGTACCTAATAACAATTACTTATATACCGCCAGAGATGGAAATAAAATAGAGTATATATATAACTATGATCTATTCTGTACTACTGATAAAGTTTATGTCGAAAAAAATATTTTCTAAATAATGGGATAAAATTTAAAAAAATTTTTTAATTGTTCTGTGTTATTTTTCCCGTATAGTTGATTATTATATATAAATACGTATAGGTATATATATAACATTCATAGAGTTATGATCATATAAACTTTTTAACACCGACTGTACGGTTCTTGGAACTACGACGATCTCGTACGAGAGACTCCGGGGCTTATGTATATATGCGCTTGTGTATGGACCTGGACCATTGGCTATCCACGGCAGTGTTTCTCAGACTATAAAACTTACGAAATAAACTAAGAACAAAGTTTGAATGAACCTGCAACGCGTTAGACATTTCATATAACGAGCTTAAAGCTACGAATGAAAGCCACTTTACTATCGCCTCAAATGAACTGTACTGTACTTTGTTCTTTTCCTTTGTTCTGATATCAGAGGAAAGGGGTGGTGCAGCTACAGGCTGTTTCATATCGTTATAACCTTTAAAATACGAACTTGTTATACTGTAGATATATACGTCGTATATACAGATATATATATATGTATATATCGAGACAGAAATTAGCGTGGGTGTGTTCACGATCGTGTGTAGATATTAAACTCGTATGAATACATATATAGGTGTATAATGTATAAATATACGCATCCATATACCTATACAAAAGTTGGAAATTTTCCTTCAACGAATAAAATTATCATTATACCTTCGCTTAAGCTCAGGATTAATAAATAAATGAATAAAAATTGAAAAAAAAAAATCAAACAAAAAATTGGCAATAAATTTATAAGATGAGGATTATACCAGATCGATTTATATACAGTTTTATCCTATCCTAGTATATTTCTTTTTCTGATTTCGTTATTCTGTTTTAATTTCTTTTATTCTTTGTCCTCGTTGATGCGGTAGGTACTGATTATTTACAAATTTATTTCAAGTGCATTTTCGCACGAGTATGTGTTGATGTACGAGTGTGAATTAGTAATTAGACGTTAATTAACGCGTCTGGAGTAAAATGAGAAAAGAAAATTAGATATTTGATTGATTCTTATCATGAGTTAAAGAACTACGTAATTCGATTTATAATTTGGGGTTTATATGAGAAAGGTTATCACGTGTTAGAGAAGGGGCGAGATAAACTGATGTTTGACCGCGTCTTCCGAGTTAATATTTTGACAAAAAATAAAGAACCTTGTTCTCTTTACGCACGAGAACTTGAATACACAATGAATAAACTGTACATATAGTCAACCGAATGTATATAAATATGTGGAATAACGCAAGAATACAAGAATCGATTAAATTTTTTTTTTTTATTTTTTATTTTTGTTTTCTTTTTTTTTTTCTACGTAACTATAGAATAACAATATATCGCGACTTTACGTAATTTAAAATTACCTGGAATCAGGTAAATTATCAAAGGAAGATATTACAGGTTTATCAGAACCGTCGTCGTCTCTCGCTCGCCTCGCTTCGATCGTCAAGGCCATCGCAGCAACATTAAACCGCTGCTGCAGACTACGCGCGATTGGTTCTCCACAAGAAAATATATATACCTATATACCAATACGTATGTATATATGTATATGGGCTAACTTTTTAATTTACTGATCATTGAAAACAAAAATGATAATAAAGAAAACAAAAAACAAAAAAATCTTTCATTTTCGTTTTTTGTTTGTTATTTGGTATTTTTCCTCACAGGATTAATAAACGAACAACAAATTATTGTAATACACAAAACGTGTTTTTTTTTTTTTTTTTAATATTTCCATTCCATAGAAATATACCTATACCTTCTGCTTCAATCTACATGCAACAGCGTATGCATTTATACCTCTGCATACACATATACTCGTAAACATTTATCGCATATGTATTCATGTTACATACATATATATATACATTATAGTCGACTGGTTCGTATACGATGTGTATGAAAGTTCTTGTCGCGGATGGGAGTCGACTGGAAGTCGCCTGGGAGCCAAGAGGTGTAGGGTCAAGCCCCTGTGTAGACGGACCATACTATAGCGTATCTGCAGCGTCCAAGACCGGTGTATTCATCGAACGAATTACATACAGTTGGATATATGTTACCGATCTGTGGAGAGTTCGGTAGCGAGGATACCAAAAATTGTTTTTTCAATTTTTTTTATTTTTTGTTTCTTGTTTTTCCCGCAAAAGAATTAGCTTCCGAATTTGCAAATTAACGAGGCTTGTTATTTTTGGCATTATTATATTTAATAAAATTCTTTCCCCGCAACGGGTCAAATTTTAAATAAAGAAACAAGAGAAAAAAACTCATAGAGTCATTATCATTGTACAATTTCTTCAATGTGCCCACATTTTGCCTTGGTCCCCACTACGTACCGATATAATCATCGAATAATGTTTTAATGACGTTGTTACATATCATATAAGTTTGGACTAAATAACGTGATTAAAAATTAATTAGACGATCATTTAAAAATATGCTCAAATTTCGTTACTCCTTTTGTTGTTTTATTCATTTTTCATTATAAATCTCGATGAATCTTGTCTCTTTCTTTCCTTAGTTAAAAAAAAAGTGAATCAATAAGTAAACAAATAAATAAATAAAGTTACCACAATTTTGAGTCCATATCTTAACTCTGCAGGGATATATATATATATATATATATATATATATATATATATATATATATATATATATATATATATATATATATATATATATATATATATATATATATATATATATATATATATATATATATATATATATATTTATATGCCATATCGGACTATGTATGATAGATGACTATAAACTCTCACGGTATTGTGTTATATAAAAAATAAATAATTCGCAAAAACAAGTCTCTATAATTATGAGCTATCTATCTTGAATGGCCGACGTTATGTTATGTATCGTGGTTATTTTCGATAACCCGATCAAGGAGTATTGAAATAATATTTAACCCAAGCTTCGCTTACGCACATACTCATAATGGCGTTAAGAGCGTATCGTAAGCTTCGTGGGTTACATGGGTCATGTTTAAAGTAAATGCAGTAAACATATATATATATATATATATATATATATATATATATATATATATATATATATATATATATATATATATACATATATATATAGGGTATATATGTATCTTAAAAGCTAAACAAGACTTACAATGAGAATACCCACAAAGAGAGAAAGAGAGAGGGAGGGAAGGAAAAAAAGAGAAAAAACCAAGACTCCTAATGGGTGACTTTTGACCTGCGAACTCGAGATTAAAATTTTTATCCAAAACATGTGTGGTAAAGTTATATCTGCAGGGGTGACTAGACACGATATCAAGAGGGCAGGGGCGGAGGTGAGACCGTACGTCAATCAGCAAGCTTTATCTCGAATGTATTAACGATTACGAAGCAGTATCAGGTCTATATGACGTAAAAAATAAGGCGGAACGAAATAGAGGGATAAAGAAATAGAAGAAGAAAAAAAGGAAAAAACACACACTGTCTGTCATTGACCAATTAGACGGGCATTGCAATCAAACAAACGAAACGCCATAGTGCATTGTGCACTTGCACAAACGTCCGCTAAATACATGTTAGCGCGAAAGCTTTTACGTTCTGCTTTGCCATTATTTATTGTCCAGTTTTTTTTTTTTCTTTTTTTTTTTTTTTTTTTCTCGCGAGCATCGATCACACAGATTATCACATTAGGTATGTTATATGTAGATACCTATAGTTACTCGTAATTGAACGAGTCTGATATTAATCGAGATAACATTGTGTATACCTATACATAGGATAATGGACTGTAAAATCGAATAAAATAATTTTTTTATTTTTTATTTGACATGATTACGTATAACAATGATAAACTGTCACGTGTGTCATATCGCGAAATAAATTGTCAACTCCCTTATATAGTAACGTATTCGGTAGCCGGTTCCCCCTAACGACGAAATTTGATTATTTCATTTCGAATAATAAGAATACGGATTCGATAAGATTTTACGTTATCGCAATGAATTTTGTCTACGTGTATATGTGTACGTGAATATCTAATCGTAGATCCACGCTCGTTGAGGTCTTGCTGTGTACAGGAGTATGTATATAGTTATATACATACATATATAACCGAGTAGGAAAACTGATTAGTGACTAATTAGGGAGAGTCAAGTATTCGGTGTTGCAGTGTTGTAAACAACAATTAAGAAATCGCGGTAAATCATCTTACCCACATCATTCGTCATGTATAATCATTTGATATGCAATGCTTATCGCTTATTCACTTCAATTTCTCGCTTACACGATTAGGGTTATCGATACAAGGCTGACCTAGATTCGAAAAATCGCTAAGAAAATCGCTTTGACTCACCTACGTCTAATCCATTTGATTATCGATACTAATTGTTGTCGAATTTTCTTATTGATTTTAATATTAGTAATATTGCAAATAGCATATAAGAACTATAACGCAAATGGCAATTAATATTTCTGCGGTTAAATATTTGTCTTACAATGTAGATATACATAACTACGTATACATATATGTATATATAAATATATTGTTCACTTTGCAGTAATTTGTCTAGTTAACGCCAATCCGTTAACCCGTAGATTGCGATAAACGCAATAAAACAGTTTCTATATGTAATTTCAACCCAGGGTCTGCCAGGGTTCGCTATGTACTCGCGATTATAATAAAAATGAAACAATTACATCCTCATCTCTGCATAAGGGAGATTTGGGGCTAAACGATATTATACTTTGTACATCTCTGTAGTTAATTAATTGATAAAATCTTACGAAATGGTAAAAATTGTACATAATATAAGATGTATAAATAACTTGTATGTCAACCTTGACCGATAGGTTATCGACAGATGTATAAGCAACGTCGCGATATGTCTCCTCATTTTGTGTGGATACTGATCGGTGGTAGTCGCGTATACAGAGATATTATAATGATCTGACAATGAGAATAATAAGTGGGCCGAGTGTAGTGGCAAAGGCCATTTTTTGACTCATCGAAAATTATGCGTTTTGCATCTAATTTTCGTTGGTTTGGTTGTATGTATTTATTTTTTTTTTTTGTATTTTTTTTTTATTTTTAGTGGTGAATACTGAAACGCGATGGTTCGCGACGCGGTCGAGATATAATAAATCTATAAATTTATATAAAATGGCAACTTATAATTGGCGTTAAAGGTAATAGTTCAGGTTATAGATTTTTCGTATATAAATATTACGTTTATAATATATTTATGTATGTATGTATATACGTATACTATAGGTATACATGTATTCAGTGACATTCTTTATTCATCTATAAGAAAACTGTTTAAATTTAACTACCATACCATTCAGATTTTAAATTATGTAGATATTATACGCTGATATGTATATACGTATAGAATGCATGGAATTATCGATTCCTAAAATTTCACACACTCGCGGCCATGTGCTAGTTTAAATATTTTATCTATCAACATATGAGTGACTCAACCCACACGTAAGTTTTCCACAGTTAAATATACGATTAACTTTATTTTATCGTTAGGTAAAATCGGTTTATTTGAATATAGTATATAAATTTCCAATACAAACCATAATGTTATAAAACAATTCCAATTAATATACAGTTTCTAGTTTCTATAAACCTGTATGACGGAATTTTATGTGAATTTTTTTCTATTCCAAAAATGATCTCCTATCCTTCCCCTCCACCGCCTTTTTTTTTCAAACCCTTGTGGTTATATTTTCAGAAATTTATTTCCCATCGATGTTCTGTTTCAAAATCTTTGAGACATTTATAATGAAACGGTTTTGCCTGATAGACGTTGATTTCAAAATCAATTGAGTATATAAGTAGTATGGAGTATAATCTGACGCAATTTTTAATACGTTGTAACTGACCCGCGCAAGTGCAAAGAAAAAGAAAAAAAAAAAAAGTAAAAACAAATTACCGCATAAAAATAATAACGAGTATCGAACTGATTCTGAATCATCGAGATTTCTAAGAAAGCTTCTAGAACCGCGTCAGTATCCATCTATGCCTACGTCACCCGAATGAAAGGTTCTTCTGGACTTGGTAGTGATCTGTGACGTATTAAACAAGTGCGTCATTGAATGTAGCTGAAAACATCGTCGAGTACGAATAATTCCCGTTCCTTACAGATACTAATACCTGTACATTTCGTCATTATGATATCGAACAGTTAATGACGCAATGATCAATTCATACCTTCTAAATCCAGCAACACCGTGACGTTCGCACATATGTATGACGTATTTACAAATATGTGGATATCGCCGTGTGATTCCCTCAATATTTTTCTAAGATTTCAGAAATTATTCATCCCCAATTAAATTCGTTACGACACAAAAAGATCAGTAGGTATAGATTTCTCTCTGCTAGTCTGTGACTGGTGTCTGTCCTATACGAGACGGAAAAACGTTCGCTGTCAATTTAGGCGAATGGTATGAGGAGAAGCGGTTTTGCGGTTATTATTAGAAAAGAATTTTCGACTCGTTAGATGTATTTTTGAGTAGGTATATATATATTTTTTTTATTTTATTTTATTTTCCCGAGGATATATTAACCCGGCGTATATGCATACCTATGTATATGGAGAGTGTAACGATACCGCCTAGTGAACGATTTTATTTAACGATATACATGCTGTAAAACTATATATGAGCCAGTTATTTGTTATGCTAAAAATATAACCGTATGCCATATAAGACGAGTATAAGTACCAATTTTCTTTTGGATTGGACTGTACATAAATTTGTATCAATTGCTGTACAGCTGCCTCAATTTATTGTGGGATTAGAAACAATGAGTGAGGTCAAATGGTCCCTTCTTGTAGCAGCTTGACCATCCCTCGTTCCTTCTATCCCCTGTCCTGAGGGTGACGTCATAAACGGCCCCAAAAATTATCAGCCAAGATTATTAATAAGTATAAGTGTATATATGTATATTACTTATATTATTACATATACCACCACTCATCCTGCAGGGCCTTTTCGATCCAAACTCCCCGCTTATCTCGTCATATATTTATTGTATGTGTATATGTACGTATATATACCTATATGCACGTTAAATTGAGGATGAAAAAGGTTTCTTTATTTTTATTAGAGTATAACGCTTCTTAAATTTACTGCGTTTATTTGTCGTACGCGTTATCGCGTTGTGTAACACTCCTTGGTATATGATCAGGTGTAGGCTGTACTGTAAGCGTTAATTAGATAGCAAAATATTTCGACCACACAAGCTACCGAGAAAACTATATTCAAGTTTCTTTAAAATACTAGTTATTATTTTCATCCTGTTCAACTATCATATCACCTTAAACACAAGTTACGTATAATGGAGTCCTTGTTAAATACCTCGAAATAAAAATTTATACTGCATATTGTGTCAAAAATATATCAATGGATTTCTGTTTTCTTAATAATTCGGTTAATTGCGTTTATAAATTATAGTGAAGTTTCATTTTACTCGATAATAATTTATGTCTGAAAATAAATATATATATATATATATATATATATATATATATATATATATATACCTATATACATATATTTCGTATGAAATAATGAATGGGAATTGAGTATACAATTTTAACAGTAAACACTGTTATTTTTACGTAGAAACCAAGGTAAGTGTATGTAAATGTATATATGTATGTATACTTGTGTTTTATATGAAAATGTATTGTATATATGTGTATATAACTACATGTATAACGAAAAGTTTTTAAAAGTGTTATATTACGTGAAGTAAAAATATTTTCATTTGCCGAACAGCGTGGCATTTAGTTATTGTTAGACCCACGTAACAGAAGTTATTTATTTATTTTTTTTTCTTTTTGTTTAAATTTTTTTCTTGCTATTTTTTTTTTCATGTATGAAGAAAGGGAATTTTTTTTTCTTCTTTATTATGTTAACCAATTTTAACAAAAGTACGTCTCTTGTTAGTCAGTTAATAATGAACGGAATAAATTTCGTTGGTTAAATAATTGAAAAAAGAAAGAAAAAAAGAAAAAAATTAAAATTGAAAAAACACGACATATCCATCTTTTGAAACCCCTTAAGGTCCCTTAGACCGCCAATACTGTACAGGCGCGTAACAACCCGCGTAAACACATGTACAAGCAAATGGCATTACAAATGCAAGGTAGAATGTGAATGGTCTTTTAATTTTTTTTTTTTTTTGAATTTTCTTTTTGTTTCCCCTTCTTCCTTCTTTCTTTCTTTCTTTCTTTCTACCTTTTATTTTCTATATATTTTATTTCTACCACAAGTTGGCAGCATCGTCACGTTCCAGACTTCCTATACGTTCGCCCAGCTCACCTTCTTGAATACGTAAAGAAAATTTTTTTTTTCCTTTTCTTTGTCTCGCTCCCTCTAACGATCGTCTATCGTCTTTTAGATTTTATCACTAAAACACAATGGAGAGATATATCACATTAAATGTGCGAGATTATATAGATAATATGTATATATAAATGTATATATGTATAGTATAGTTTATAAAAATATTAAGACTTATAGGAATATCGGTGTTGATTTAATTAACAATTATGTTAGAAAAAAATTAAAAAAAAAAAAAAAAAGAAAGAATTTTAAAGAAAACAGAAAAAAACAGTGACGTACCAATAAGATTCGGAAATTCCTTGCGATTCATAACGATTATATTAAACTCTGATACTTATTACGAGGAGACTTAAGATGGATTTGAGAAACCGGGACCAAGTTTCTTAAAGACGCGCGTCACGTCTGTATAACTTCTACGATGGCTTCTAGCCGTCGTCGATTCAACCAATTGAAAAAAGCAGAGGCAGAGGCAGAAGCAGAGAAGGCCGCATCTGACGCACCAAGCATACAAACGTATACGGTTATAGTATTAATACACCGACGAACTAAGTGGCTAAACACATAACTGATTTACGTTGTTGATTGCCGTGGCTTCACCTTTACCATTTTAAAGGTGCCTCCACAAAGATTTGACTTTATCAATTTCATTGACACAGCGTTTTTAACATTCGTTTTTTATTTTATCAGAATCAACTTTTACTCTCGCTTAAATATCCAACTGAATCGAAGAGAAAGATTATCACACTTTATACTGTGACGGATGATCAGCAAAGATTTTCAAACTTCAGGAAAATTTATATTATATATACGTCATTAAATTTTACACGAAAAAAGGATCACCAGATATATACCCTTATCATATTTTGGCAAGTCCATTTATCATAAATCGCTGGACAACCTCAGGCGACAGTCGGTCGGTCTTCCATTGATCGACATTTCAAATCCGTAAGAATTAGTGATTTTCATTAAAATCCATGAGTTTCTTAAGCCAATTAGTATAAGGTCTGCTTCGTTTAAGATTAGGCTTGCCTTCATGTTCGCAAGACTCTGCTCTGTCTGAGTCGATACTTGATCCATCGTCGGGCTCTTACCAAGGGATATGGTCACGGTCTTAAGATTTTTCAAATTTTTTCAACTCGAAACAGAGTAACGGTAACGATGATGAAAATGCCCAAAGTGTGGGAACCTATGATCAAGTATAACCTTGGCTTGTTTAAAGTCCAAGTTATTAACGCAGATCATTTCCTGCGTCCACGTTGTACCGAAACAAATCTGCATTATCGAATCACATCTCGCATTTGTATGTCTAAGATTTCAATCCCACTAAAGAAATTATAGCGCTGATATTCCCTCCGTATGAAATACTTATGAATGTTCCTAAAATATCGTCGACTTATCATCAAAATTGGATAAAAATTATTCTGGTTATAATCTTGCTAGTCTTTGGAAAGTCGTACAGCCAGATATCGTCATCGCGAATTTTAGAATTCTCTGCAATAGCATCCGTAAACCTTCCAAGTAAAGTCATCCAATTTTATGAAACCATGGAGTGTTTCGGGTCTTACAAAGACAGGTTTAAATAGATCTGCGAGATCACCTTAAATCTGGACGATGTGACGCATCATTTTAATCGCCATCCGTATACGTGAATGGCTATAATCAATTATTTGATCTCAGCAGTGGGTGTAGAACGCGAATTTCAAATTTACGTAGATATCAAACGCGTAAGCTCAAAGGACCTACTTTAGCTGAAATTTTCTGCATCCCACTGCGAAAGGATTCTAGCGTCTAACACTTTCATCGCAGAATCTTAATTTTTTTTATTCAACATTATGTGGACTAATATATAATCTAACTCTTGTTCGAAGGAATTTTTGATCAGATTTTTTTTAGTAATATAAAAAAAAAAGAAGTAATCATCTTTATCAAAATTTCACCAAAGTCCACCCTTAAGTAAGCGAAACCATAGGGCCTGGCCTTTCTCTGGTACCTATACTGTGTGCCTAAAAAAAAAGTATGAGAATGAGCTAGAAAAAAAAATAATAACTGATCGTAATAAAAAACAACGCTGAACCCGGATATAGCCGCAGATCTGTGGAAGACTTGATAAAAAAAAAAAAAAAAAAAAAAGAGGCAGAAAAAAAAGCTCTTTTGCAATTATAACAGTCTAAATTCTCTCGTTCATGGTCTCGATCACTGTACCGAAGGCCAAAATGGCGCCCACACCCCCCACAAGCGGTTCCTCATAACTCTCTGCATGCGACTATATATAAAGAGGAAACATTCGCTCAAACCGAAAGCTTGATTTGTTACCATCGCAAATTTCGAATTCCATTGTCACTATGTACGGTTAACAACAAATCATGATCTGTGTCAGCAGAGTTTGACGCTTATACTTACGCTGTCGCAGGCACTTATTGTTCGGCCTTCGCGTTATCCGTATAGGATATATGTTGTGTCCGGTACACGTTGTAATTTACAATAGGAATACAATACACGTTTTTGCAATTGTCTGATTTTCAAAATTGATAAATATTGTAGATATAAATAATTCATAAGATCCGAACTTGAATAAGAAGAATAAGGTATCGATACCCCAAAGTGAGTTCTGAGATATTATAATAGAAACCTGATCAACTATACCAGGAATCCAGATATATAGATTATAGATAATTCTTTCTACGAAAATTTCCTATACTAAAATTTTCGCCAAAAAAAACTTGGCATATAGGGGGTAACATCGTTTAAATTTGTTCGACCACTATATTATGTATATTACGATATGAGTATATAGAAAACCGAAAAAATTAAACAAAATAAATCCGCGGTAGTCGTCCGTGACATTTAAAATAACTGATCGTAAATTATATACTTCTCTATATATATGTATATACATATATACAAGTATATAGTATACATATATAAAATTTGAATGTATAAGCTGTACAATTTCTTCTTTTTTTTTTTCTTTACATTATACTCATACGAGACACTTGACCTATGGTCATCCCCGATATTATGTACTACGTTACTTGTTATAGTAACTATATTGAGTATATATATATATATATATATATATATATATATATATATATATATATATATATATATATATATATATATATATATATATATATATATATATATATATATATATATCTATGTATGTTATATACATATGGTTTAGCGTCGAATATCTGTTTGTACTCTATATGGTATATATATAAGTATATACACATGGCAATATGGGCATATATATATATATATAAATGTGGCAATGTATCTGGTGTGTATCTACATATTCAGTATACACACATCCATAAACTTATTTTCTTCGGAGGCTTGCTCTTGCTCAAGGTAAGGCCCTACCCATTCACATGTAGCTCGCACACTGAATCGACTCCTCGTCCATGTGGAATCACAAAACCACAAATTAAGTCCCATACATGCGTGCCTGACTATACGTTGGAAAGCACACATTGAAACTGTGTTACATGGCGCTCAGAACTGCTACCATGGTACTGGGTACAGCTTCGAGAAGAAGTTTTCACTCGCCTAAGGCCCCAGATTTGTTAAGCCAGTCTTACACGGAATAGATACACATTCAAAGGCTTGATGTACCAACAGTTGGCAGTCAACTTCCTGTTTCGTAATTCTACATGCATGTATAATATGTTGGAATGTTGTCTGTATGTATACATGCATGTAGGTCGATGTTATCTACAGATGTTATAATAAAAGCTTAGAATATCTACTTAAGACTGTTGATTTGGAGTGAGAAAGAATTCTTTTTTTTTTCTTTTATTTGTTGTTTAATATTGTCGCCGGGATGTTGTTGCTAACAATTATAATTAAACTATCGTCAAACTTACATTTACGAAAATCTAATGGTTGGCTATTACTTACTACCTGGTCGCTAGTTATTGCTTATTACTTGGGTACACCTACACAGATGTGAGATGCAAACGTTTATTTATTTATTTATTTATTTTTTTTTCACGTTTTCTTAGATTTCAAGTTACGCAATGCTGCACGGCAGCACGTGATACGTTATATAGTAATTGGCTATAACATTTAACCACGTGGTAATTGCCTGATTCTAAATTCTATGTATACATACACACACACACACACACACACACACACACACACACACACACACACACACACACACACACACACACACACACACACACACACACACACACATACATACATACATATATATATATATATATACACATAGATTTCATATTTGCACAATTTATGACATGAATTCAATTCTATTTTCTGTTCATTTAAATTGCAATGACAATTTTGGATCTATAATAATCATTTACTAATCCTACTGTTTGTTTATTCATGAAAACCGTCAAGACATCGTCATCTATCTAAATGCGGTTAGATAATTTATTTATAATTATAAGCGGAAAAATATTTGCCAT
The DNA here is from genome assembly GCA_963924015.1 of Macrophya annulata. Taxonomy (NCBI): domain Eukaryota; kingdom Metazoa; phylum Arthropoda; class Insecta; order Hymenoptera; family Tenthredinidae; genus Macrophya; species Macrophya annulata. Next base: position 15,909,409 of record OZ001261.1, read on the forward strand.
CATCTTGCGGGTTTGTCTTAAAGATAACGCGTTGTTATACCTAACTCCGAGAATCATCATCCGGTCTATAAAATACCTGTTACGATATTTTCAGTATATTATCGATCGCAAATTTTTTTTAGGAATCAAAAATCATTATCCATCTGACAAAAGACTTCAAAATTTTATTTATTTATTATTTTATTAGCGGGGTGATTAAATTTCAAAATTTTTAGACAATAGAACTGATCATTGCATCTTTTTCCATAGTGCATATGTTCATATAGATACATAAATCGGATGGCAGCCGATCATTCTGCAACTGCGCGTAGGTATACCGGAGACCAACGGCTTACAGGGCTCCTTTGAAATACCAAAGCGTCTCTTTATCGCCATTGCGCATTACAAAGAGGTCTTCCTTGAAAAACCGCAGCTCAACCATACTGGATTTTATTCTACCATCGCTGAATGTTGGGGTCAAAGTCTTTCCCTCCGAACGGTCATACCCTCCGATATATACCTATATATATATATATATATATATATATATATATATATATATATATATATATATATATATATATATATATATATATATATATATATATATATATATATATATATATATACCTATGTCGTTCGTGATTATCATATGATACAGAATTTTTCATCCCAATTCATTGCGGCGAAAACTTTTCATTACATTATTGCCGATGATGTGTATTTAGTTATTTTAGAAAAACGAAAGAGAAATTCTAAATAATTACTGACATAATCATCAGCATATTTATTTTTTTCATCAAGTAACTTTCAGTGGACAACAGATGTAACAATCCTGGTCATATTTCACCCTTTGATAAGCTGATGTAATTTTAATAAATTATTACCAACTAGACTGCGGTTGATGTGTATATACGTAGATGATATAACAATAAATGTGTGCGATCATGACTTACTTAAAAATTATGTTGAATCATTGTTAATCTTTCGGGGTACTTAACAGATACACTTATCATTTCTGGATGTCTGTTTGTAACGAGTATACTACGTGGCATTGCGCTCGGTAGTAAGTTAAAACTTTTCTTCCACGGTCACGTTAGTTAGAATTATTAACAATACATATATGGTATAAAGAGCATTTAATGCTGTGACTAATGTTATTTTTGAAAATAAACTATGTATGTATATAGCGCACGTGGTTTTAAGTATACCTATTATACGTATATACATAGGTATATGTATATCCATACATCTTAAAGAAATATAATTCAGTAAGAGATCTTTCGCAACAATAATATCTTATCAATACATATATATACATATATCTAAGTACTGTTGTTTCTTTCGTTTGTTAATCGCGGTTAATAAGAGAAGTGAGCGATTTTATTTCTGCGTCGTTAATGGAGTTAAGTTATTCTTTATTCCCCGATCAATCAAAAATCTCAAGATAACCATATCGTGCGAGAGTATCGAAAGAGAAATGAATTGTTAACATGTATGAATGCTTGCTTAATTTTAAGGATCTTTAAATCAGATCGCTAAAATTTTTTGAAGGAATCAGACTGAGGCGACACACTTTACTGTTTTTGTAAAAAAAAAAAATTGAATAAAAATCGGAAAACAATACAGCTTTCAAATTCCATAAGTTTTTGATTCATCTATTACGTCCTAGCCTGTTTCACAAACTAGGAGATTTAGTTGATACAATTTTTTGAGATAAAGCTGCAATAATCAGTGACGTTACGCTAACGACTTTAAAACTCGTATTTAAATTATCCAAGTTGCTTAGATTTTTAGTATAATTTTATATAAAACTGGTTTCATTATCTGGAATCGGCGCGGTATCGTAATAACACTTTTCAACTATGTGGTATCTAGATCTTATATAGGACGAGTTTCTGCGCAGGTATAACTCAGATAATTATTTCATATCTAACAGAGTTTGTTTATACTTAATACTCGTTGTAAAATAACTTACAGTCATCGTTTATACGATAATTAGTATAAAATTCCAACTTTGGAATATATTACCTTAATATAATTTGTATATATGGTTAACAAAATTCTTCTCTTGGTAATTAAAAGTATTTTTTTTTTTTTTACTCAAAAAAAAAAAACTATTTTTAAACTGAAGAATCTCGTCATCTATTCCAAGACCAAGATATATATTTTTTTTTTTCTCGTAATTCGAATAATCTGATTTATATACATATATTATTCTCTTTATCTAATAAACGCGCGAGTCATCCACGTCTTTAGTTTCTCATCAGACGTCATTGTGGTAAATTCACGTCAATGTGAATTATGCGTGATGAACTAATTCCATCTCAGCTTTTGGAATTATATCGCTAAGCAGACCGCATTGCACATTTTATATGTTGAATTGTTTCCGCTATACTGATTTACGATTATAATTTCACAAAGTGTATAGAATTCTATCAGCTGTTTTCAAATTTTACTCTTTTTTTTTTACCGAAGTATATCAATTACGAATTGTTCGGTTTATATGACACAAGGAAATGATGCATCAGATAGTTTCCCCTATGCGCGAACATATACGTATAATTGATGCGTTAATCTTATACGTTTATAGAGAAACGAAATTACGTTATTCTATTCATTTTTTATTTTCATTTATTTATTTTTTATTTTTTGGCAAGACACGTCACACATTGCCGTGCACAATTTGAATCACGAGTTTCTGACGAGCCTGCAAATGATATCAGCAAATCGTACGAGTATGACGCATTCTCAGGGAACACAGAGGACAAGCGTAATGATACTCACCGCATAAGTTCCATAAAATATGAACAATATATGAGGCATATTATGGTTATCAAGAAATTAAAACCTGGTTAACTAGACAGAACAAAGATCTTTAATTAGAGAAAACTCATCGCCACGCTCATAAGTTTTGAGATAAAAATAGATAAAAAAAAAACAAAATGTCTAATTAAATCGTATAACTGCCTGTTAATTTTTAACCTACCAAAATCAAAAATTTATTCATTATGTATCAGAATATTTCCTTATGTAAGTTCTTAATTTTTTTTTTTTTTTTTTTTTTATACATAATTCTTACGTCTTACGTATTATAATTATCGACGGAATTTAATGTATAAGAACAATAAAGTGGTAATAAAATAATCATACTATATCGAATAAAGTATGAGTATACTCGTAGATATCCTGCGTAATTGTTCCGAGTGAACTAGTCTTGCGGTCTGTCAATCCGCACGTTTGTAACACGTTTCTTGCGCAATGACCTACAGACCTTTTATAATTTTTTCGCATCTTTCAATTGCCACAATCAGCACGTGAGCTGCACTATACACAAATTGGCTTCTCCATCTATATATGTATTAAAATTCCTCTACGTTTTTGCACTTCTTTCTCATAATTCTAACGGAATAAATTTCAAAAAAAAAAAATAAATAAATAAATATATTACATCAAACGAATTTATTTTTTTTCGGATAATAAAATTTCATAATGTAATACGTGCGTATACGTATACATGTTTTTGACAATATATCGTATGTACTAAAAGAATCCGGTCTATCCACCGGTCTTGTCAAGAATTTTCCTTTTACTTTCACTGCGGGTTGTCCTGCAGCGCCACAGATATTATAGTCACAGAATATTATCGTGTCTTATGAAGAATAAAATAATAATAATAATGATAATAATAATAAGAAGAAGAAGAAAAAAACCGAGGATATGTCATGAATTTGAAAAAAATCATTCAGCAAATTTTTGCTGTTTATTTTTTCTTTCAATTCTCACAGGAATCCGACTATCAAAAGCAATTTATGATAGATGATAATTAGCAATCAACGAAGCGTGACCAAGTACAATAATATACAGTGAAATATCGTTGTATATAAGATATGTGAGCGAGGTATACATATAGAGGGGTTAATGGTTATCTGACATCCGCAACCTAAACCAAAACATCCGTAAAAATTTTTTTTTTCGATTATTAACGAGTGGTTATGGGTTTGTATTCAGAGAAGAACATCGCGTAGCAACGTAACAATTGATAGCGTTTACACCTGTTCATGTATTCCACTCGAGAAGCACGTTTGTCGTAGAGTTTTATAGTTTTGGAATTTATTTATTTATTTTTAGTTTTATTATGTTTTTCTTTTTTTTCAGGTTTCGAATGTACATATTTCCAAGACTTTAGTAGTCTTCGAAAACGTGTTCAATATAATATTCTTCACGAATACCTGCACATTTGCAAGATCCTGTTTTTCAAGGACTGAACAAAACAAAAAGAAGATGTCTGATCGAAAATAGAGACAGATAGAAAAAAGAGTAAAACTGAGAAAAAAAAAAAAGAAATGAAATGCAATGTAAATTTTCATAATCAGTAAAACTGAAACAAGGATGTAAAACTTCTTTCGTACTATTTCCCATGCGTAATAGTTTTACATGACGTATAAAACGATTTCTGTCCAATGGATTTTACACTGCAGTATAGGTATATAATTGTCAGTAGATAATTAATCATAATAAATATAGTTAGCTGTAATTATTCGGTTAGTATTATAGTTTCATCCTCATTTCCCTTGGTATAAATTATTCATACACCTACTACGCATATTTAATTCCCATTTCGTTACTACGATCTGCTGGGACCGATAGCGTATACATGTATAATATGAGAGAGTCTCGTAAACCACAAGATCGTATAAGATTGATTTATCCGTTTTAACACTGAATTATTGAGTAACCACACACGTTTTCTGACAAATACACCAGTGTGCGAGTCATGTTTTTCATTATTATTAGTATTATTATTATCAGCAACGCGGCAGTTACTTCCGGCCTATCCGCAACGCTTCCTTCCGGTTTTCCAACCACACTACCGGTAACTTAATGAAATCATATTAATGACTCATATTTTTATGAAAACCTTCTCAAACCACGTCCGATTTCACGTTTGCGTGCAAGTGCACTTCTTCAATGTCAGATTTATGAACGTTATATAAATAATTTTCTTATTGTATATATCATATCTCAGACAATCGAGAAATTCAGGAAAAATTATCACGGCAGCTGTTCATGTAAATTTTATTTTTTACAAACGCAGACTCTTGAGTCGTTGAAATATAGAATCGAATCGATAGAGAAACCAATTCGAGATTTTTTACGTTTTTTTTTTTTTTTTTTTTTGACATTGTCAATTCATAGTTTCTGACAATTTTTCCCATGGTCGCGTGTACGGCTGTTGAATGACGCCCGCATAGAGTTCCTCTATCCCCAGATCAAAGTTACTCCCGCGTTAGGCCATTAAACAATTTATAGAGTAGCCCCCTAGATGCAGGACGGGGCGATCGCGAGAGACTGGACTGAGGTATGAGGGAATAAGGGGGTCAGGTCGCGTGTTACAGAAATACGGGCCCCTAAATTGATATAAATTGCTTCGAAGTGACGAATGACAATGAAAATTTCAACGAGTAGGTACCCACAACTAAATCTACCACTTGTACATATCTCTGTACATAACGTATGTATATGTGTACATATACATAGAGGAGGCCAAGACATCTCGATGAAAATTATTCACGATTTATTTATCCCGCAAAATAAATGAATGAATGATTATTGGATCAATGAATGAATGAATTAATGAATGAATGAATGAATGGCTATATCACCTCGAAATTGGTCAAGACGATACTAACGGGAGTAGAATTTGATAGGTTTACGATGTGATATATAATGATAAATAATTGAATATAATATACATAATACAAGACGTAGCGTAAGGTGAGCTAAAGTATAATGTATAAGGTGAAAGAATGCACGTGGTGCAGGATCGTGCAGCCGAGAGAGTAATACAATATATAAAGGCTTAACCGCAGGGGTTGAAGGAGTAAGATTGATACTTTGGGCAGCCCTCGTAGCTACAGCTCGGACACCTGCAAGGATCTCTGTAAGAAAAAAAAAAGGAGTCTCTAGGCTCTGAGGAAAAAGGTATAAAAAAAATTGGGCGCATCTCGGAGGGGAGACGACCGGTCGGTCTGGTCCTTCATTTGAAGCCACCACACTTTTTTATTTTTATTTTTTGTTATTTTTTTTTTATTTGTTTTCTTTCTTTTTTATCCTCTCTCTATTTCACCTCGCTTCGGGCATTAAGGGCGTCTTAAGATGCTGCTTCTGATTCTTATATTGCGGCTGCGGCTGGAGCGACTGAAGACAGTGGTTTTAAATCTTTGCATATATTCTCATCACACCGAATGAATATTTATTTTTATTATAGTATTATATTATCGTACGAGAACATATGAGGCTTTCGTTTCGAGTTTACTGACTCGTTTATCCACGTAGCGCGATTCAATTTCCTTTTTGTTAATGAGAAAACATGACTAATTTTTATTATAACATTATAAGCGTATAGGAAAATTGTGTAAATACGAAGAAAAAATCCGCGGAAAAGAAACTAAGAGAAGACGGCCTTAACCTTGTGGTGCCTGGCTTTCGGATTATGAGTCTCGGCTATTAGTTGTAAACTGAGAAATCCTTTTGAGGAATTTATCTCTTATGCCTCTTTGGTGAGTATCTTGAGACCGAAGCCGAGCAAGAAGACCGTAGAAATGTCAAAAGTTGAAAGGTATTTAAAAGAGAAATTAATTGATTACGTATACCGGTATAGGTATAATAAGTATACCTATCATTTATTTTATTTTTTTTTTGTTTTCTTTTTTTCAATCGAAGGAAAGACTGCGTCAAATCGGAATCGAGAATCGAAAATTTGATCGGTATAATTAGGTTACGGTTATTGCATCTTATAATTGTCAGTGTGAAAATTTATGCAATAAATTAAGTTTATCGAAGAATTTTTTATTGTTTGATATGACGTGGAATAAATCCCACGAGAATTTAAAGTAGGAACAATTTCTGTTATACGGAGATTTTTGAGTGGTGATTATCGATAATCTAGAAATTAGCTGTACACATACCTACACTTACGATAATTGACGGTCTCTGATTCCTGTGTTACGACTAATTGTGAGTCGCGGCTAATTACGCTAACAGAAACAGAACGCTGTTTAATGATCATCCAAGTTTTGTTGTTTTTTCCGTTTCGTTTTTCTTATTTTTTGTATTTTTTTGAAATGGTTTTATCTCCCGACAATTGAACATGTACGCGCTATGAATAATCGAGAATTTCTCAGAACGAGCAATGAGAAAAAAAAAAAATATATATTAAACAGAAGTACTTCATACTCCCAAGAATTATCTATATAACTATATAGCTTATACCTAACAGAAGTGGAAAAAATAAAACAAAAAATAAAAAAATAAACGTGCGTATAAAAAGAAACGTATGCAACGTAGATACGATATACATACGAAGAAAATTATTACACATATTCATATATTATATATCTATATAGCTAAATCACTTAGGTGACTGATGGTGTTCGCTGGTACTCGTTGGTACTCGCTCGTGCCCAACGATGCCGCTCAGCCAGGGAAAGTGGTGGCCTACTTGCACGTCAACAAACCACGTACATACATACATACGTATATTTGTATGTAATACGTGTATTAATACTTGTATCCACGAATCAAAGTGTACATGTGTATGTATGTATATGTATACGTAGGAGTATATATATATATATACATGGAGTATAAAAACATGTATGTGAATTACGTATGTACATACCTACCACGTGTACCTACGTGAAATGGATGCATCAATGCATGTCGCATCGATGAATAGGTGTGTTCATGTGTAAATACGAGTATGGACCGTCTTTTGAACGTGTCCGAATACGATTTATGTAATCGAGCATGTAAAACCCATCGGTGAACATGTCGCAAGATTGCATGAATGAACTTTATAGTACTGGTTTTATTTATTTATCATATAGATATGTAGGTAGGCTGTACGTTAGACACAGACCTCAATGGCAATTGTGGAAAAAGTTGGTCGCCAGCCAAAGACAGAGACTACATTTGGCACGGCAAACTTTCGTCTGTTTTCCCGTCATTTTCTCCTTTGTTTTACGCTCTAATTACATTCGTATTATTCTCATTCATTTTATTTCATATTATTTCTGTATGTATCTTCTTCTGCGTGGAGCGTAAAAAAAGTTAAATCAAAAGTTTTCCATACTAATTCACAAGATTTACTTACCTTACTTATCATCTTTGCGTGATTTAGTTCCTCAATTGCTATTGTGGTTTTTCTCCCGTTCTATTTCTCTTATTCTTCTTTTTCAAATACGTACAACGATGTTTCTTTGAATTGACACATATCTGAGTAGTTTCCGTAATAAAACAATGTTATCTAGAAATACGATTAAAGAATTCCGTCGAAAATTCCGTAGAAAAAAAAAACAAAAAACTATATGAACATCAATTCCATACCTATACGTGTTTTTTTTTTTCCCCCTTCATAACAATTCGTCAATGAATATAACATCTATCACAGTTTTTGCAGACAGTCTGAGCTGTTTGATTTTTTTTTCCTTTTTTCCTTTTATACGTAAACTACACGTACAGCTACTCACCGTTTCTAGTTACAAAAATGTTGATATTTGATATTTGTATTAATCGTTACAAGCTTTTTACAAAAACAAAAATGATAAACGACAAATTCACAGCAGACAATGCTCGTTCAATTATCGATGTACTCGTATTCTGTTATTTATGGATTTTGATCAAGGCTTGTTCTCTCGCTGGACAAATCGTAAGCGTTAATCTCAGTTTCATCCTTTTCCGGATATGGCGCCAACGTGGCGCTTCCCATGACGTTTTCAGTCCTCTTCCCACCACGATGTACCACTTTCTTATGCGTGAGGTTCAAGTCCGCGTTATGCATGTAGTGTTTTGTATCCAAATTAAACATTCGCCAACGAAGAGCCTCGCTGTTAACCGAACTCGTCCAATCTTGCCAATCACCACGAGTTACCTACCGAATAGAATAACAAAAAAAATAAAATAAAATTAACAAAATGATAGAGAAGAAAAAAAAGAAGAAAAAAAAAAGAAAAAAAAAAAGAAACGCCGGTCTTGAATAGGGCGGAAACATACAATGAGTTATTTGTTGCTACCGTCATAGCGTGGCATAGCTGGCCTTGACAAATACTTTTATTGGAGGTCGGCGCCATTATATAGGAATAGGAGCGGTAACTATAGTATAGTATTCTAGCTTTCAAGTTGAGCTAGATTTGCCCGGAGGCATTAAACGATTCGTGTTCCTGACGTGAGAAGAGAGTCGGAAAGTGAAAGGTTGGTATACCTACAGTGGTAGGTATATGGTATGAAGAGAGAACAGAGTTAATAATGCTGTAAGAATGGGAGAAGAAGTGATGAAGGAGTAATGTAAGTGTGGAATTCTGGGGATTCCCTAAGCATCAACGTATACATATATTTTTTTCGTATGTTTTTTTTTTTTTTAACTTTTTATGATTGCAAGGTCACCTGTCTGCGATTTACGGATTAACGAATTGGCGTTAGCGTCAATCGATCGATTGTGAAAATTCTCAATCTTTTAATCGCTCGATTTCTAATAACTTATCGTGTTGGATTTCAAATTGATGTTATTTACCTTCGTCCTGGCTTTCTCTTCGGCTTCCCCGACCTTCTCGTGTATCCATTTGCCCCAGTTCGTCGCGTTGTCCATTACCGTCTCCAACCAATGACTCCAGTTCCTTATTTCGGTTGATTCGATTTCCGGCGCCATTGTTTGCACCTCATTTACCTTTGATTTTGGCAATGTGTCTTCCATGAATACCGCAATGTTTTCGGCTAGGACTTCCAAGACCGCCTTTAACAAAGTATCATTTAATTATAATTATGCATGAGATCATTCCTGCTCGAAATATGTACGGTGTACCTTCATTTTGTTGTCAAGGGCGTCCGGAGCTTCCGCAAGTATCAGGGCAGTCAATTTCTTAAGAATTGCATTTTGGAGACGTCGTCGAACTTCGGTTGTCTCAGCTTCCTCAAATTTGTCCAAAAACTTGACAACGATTTCCATCATCTTTCCAAATGTTACGAAAGGAATTTCTGACGCGAAAAGATCGCCTTCGCCAAGGCCTTGAATCGCCAATCCAGGTTCTACTATGGATTCAATTGAGGGGCTGATTTCGATGGTCTCTTCTTCCGTAGCTATCTCTTCAAGCATTTCCTCCTCCACTTCTTTCACTCCTTCGATTTCACTTTCTTCTATTACTTCTTCTTCTTCCATTTCGGATATTTCAGCTTCAGGTTCGGTCACTCGTTCTTCTTCGACCAGTTCCACCGCCTGCTTATCCCCTTCGTTTTCCTTAGCGACATTCTCTTCCTTACTTTTCGCTTCTGCATCAGTTTCTTCATCAGTGACGTCCACTCCATCTTCTTCTCTAGGCTCAGCTGCTACCTCATTACTTTTTTCGATATCGTTATCCGTTTCGGGGGATGTGTCATCTTCATTCAGCTCAATTTGCACCTCGTCGGTTTCCTCTGTTTCTTCGTTTTCCATTTCTTCTTCAGTACCTCCGTCTCCTTCATTATCCCCTTCAGCTCTTTCCGTAGCTTCTTCAACCTTTTCTTTCTCACCCTCACCTTCTTCTTCTTTTCCTTCTTCTTCTTTATCTTCTTTATCTTCTTTTTCTTCTTCTTTTTCTTCTTCTTCTTCTTCTTCTTCTTCTTCTTCTTCTTCTTCTTCTTCTTCTTCGATTTGTTCCTCTTCATCCGTATCTTCGTTCTCTGAATCTTTAGTTTCTATTTCTTCCTTGGCCTTGTCAAAGACAACATTTCATTAAGCACAAACTCATAGCGTATCATTAACGACATTACTGCAGTAGGTATAATTATAGCAATGATCTATCACCGTACATGGGTAACTATAATTGAATAAACAAACGTTAGCTCACATCTCGTGCTTGTTGTTTCGCAACTTTTTCGGCTATCGCAATGTTCAATTCATGAACCCAGCAAGCAATTCCATTGGCTAGTAAAAACATCATCTGAAATTTTCGATCCCCATCTCCGGATGGTCTGTAATCAAGGACGTTTCCCAATTGAGATAAAATCACTTCAGTTAAATCGTAATAATCCTCAGGAACGAAATGACAGTTTTTAAGGTGTGAAATAATGTGTCGCATAAAACGTTGCGCCATTGCATATTCTTCACAGACAGCTTCCGGATCCATCTGATCATCGCAAACCGATTTTTTTTTCCCCTTTTCAATTGGACACTTTTTCTTTCTTATACGGCGATCGCGGCTGCACTCTTCTCTGTCTTTTTCGTTATAGTAAGCTTCCATTTGTCTGTAAAATCAAAAGAGTTACTACCACTGTACATAGTCTTGAAAAATTGCATCTTCTTTGTCTAAGAAAGATTATTTTTAATTATACACTCAGATTCTCAGATCATATACGTACTCCGGGGACATCGCGCAATGTTCCTCTAATGATTTCTGCACACTGTCTATTATTTCCGGCCTTAGTCTACTTCCCCAAGTTTGTAGAAGGTCTATTACATGGCTTGGCTTAGGTTTTGCTAGTTCTTCAAGGCGTTGGCTCATGGGTCGAGGAGATGCTGCCTTGTCTCTGTAAATTAATGGTTGGTATTTTTTTTTTTTTTTGTACTTATAGTACACCATTTAAAGAAAGCTAATTCCCTTGATACCAGGAAGCAACTTACTTGCAGGAAGGTTTCCTGCCCGAGGCAGACCTGAAACATTTTTTATTCATCATCATTTTATCCTTGTACATATTTTTATTTTTTATCTACCGGTAAATCCGTTTTTATTTAAATTTTCTGGCTTACCTTCTACTCGAGGAATCCGTCGACTCAAATTTTGGCTGCCTATAGATTTAAATTCATGTATGTATTATATTTAGTCTGACTGTCATCGACCCCTTGAGCTGCACTCGCTCGTGGTGATATATACGTACGTGTATTCGTCAACTAACTTGCATGACAATCCACGGCTCTTCTTTGGTGTTGACAATACATCAATGTATTCATCTTTGGTTAAATTGTCTCTGCAAATAATCTCCGCCTTTGGATGGCACGGCTTCTTATTCTTAGCCACTGCAGACGGTGCAGGAAATTTACCTTTGTACAAGTTGCATTTTTTTCTCCTGGGCTCTTCACGGTCGTTGAGTGTCGTCGGTGCAGATTTTGGTTTCTTTCTGTATAAATTCAGGACAGCTAAATGAACACCAATGGATTCAGTTTGATGTACGTAAAGGAAAAGAGACACGTGTTCTATTCCGAAAACTAAAATTACTAAAATTAGCAGCTCGGAAAAATTCAAATTCTGAGAGAAATCTGTCTCGTTTATCTTATACTCCTACCCCAATGTTCTAAGAAAACTTTACTGCACAGGGCATTTGTCCGAATAAGAAATGTTCACCTGGCCAGATTAAAATGCATCACATCGAAATACAAACTGACCAGCCGCAACTGAACTTTGTTAAATCTTATTTGTTGTACATACATAAAGCTTATCTGGTTTTTCTTCGTCATATCTTTACTTTTCAGTTATATTTTCCGGTATATCATTATCGTTCGTATTTACGTAGGCTGATTTTCTTATTAGACTAGACACCCACAGGCAGTAGTAGGTACTCTTTGCTATCATTTACTAACATTCTACTAATCTATTTTGAGACCAAACCTTACCGTTCAAATTTCCACGAATATTATTGAATGAATCAGCCTTACCCCTTAATGCTTTCTTTAGTTTCGTCTTTATTTCCGTCTAATATAGCACTCTCAACGGGTGTTGCCTTTTTAACGTCATCCGGTTCATCTTCGTTATTTTCCATTTCAATTTGGGTACCTTAATTGTCTTGCAATTAACGCTTACTTTACTCGCACTTATGACTAGATGAATACTTATTACTGTTTGTATAGTCAGCTTTTCATTCTTAGAATAAATTATTTCGTCATTATTTTTCCGTGTAATTTCATTACCACTGTGAATGTTTCAATTTGTGTTATTTAAAACTTATTCAAAGAATTATATTTCAATTTTCACGTTTAATTTTGGTTCCAGAACGTTGCGATAAAATTTAGTCAAGAATATTGGAAAATTTAGAGGCCAGAAATCGAAGTTAATTATTCATAATTTTTTCAAATCCCTTTTACGGGTCGCCATTTTTGTAGATTGACATCTATTTCGTCATTTTTTTGTTTAATTTATTTTATGAGACATAAAGGTGTTCAGTTATTTTTTTAAAACCTCATCAAAGTTTCCACAGAGCTTCTCGTCAGAGGTTTGCTGCAGAAAACAAATCGAATTTAATGGATCTTATTCATCGTTGCCAAGATGCCTCTTACACCTCCTAAAACCATGTCAAAATTAGAAATTGATAATTTGGAATCATTGTAAGTCATTTCATTTAATTTATAATTTTGAATAACAGATTTTGCTGTGATATAAACTACTGGACGGGAGAAATAACATTTCAGTTTTAATACCGACATGACAATTTGCATATAAATGTGACAACCTTTAACATATAAAGTAATTTTTTGCCACTCGATTTAATTGCCAGGCAAAAAACTATCCATTCAATCGATCCTGAACTTCGTACGTCCTATGATCCGAAAATTCACACTAGCCTCAGAGCTGAAATAATGTGGATGAGAGACGAATTTAGAGACGGTCGTAACGAGCTAGTTCACGTTCGAAGGACAAGACTGAAGGAACTCTTTTTAAAAGAAGTCACGGCTCAGAAAGCCGCAATGCGAAGACGAGGATACGCCTATATCCCGACACAGCCATAATTTTCCTTCCGTTCGTGTTGTTCTGTGGCCAACCAGCCAAAACCAGACGTGTCTAATGTTCGGCTATCAACACACTGGAACTACTTACCAATTCATCTTCATTCCAATTTGGTTCATTCGTAATTGCTATAGAAATACAATAATTGTATATTTTGTGGAATACTCTTAATTACCTGAATAAAATTAATCAATTTATTGATTCTGGTTGTCGACTCGAGAAAGCACAAAAAATATTTATTACATATCTATAAGGTGGGCAAATTAAACGGACTTTTTTTTCAAAAGGTCTTTCCGAAAAATTGTTCTTTATGATCAAATAACAAGCCTCGAAAAATATGAGCGCCTAATTTTCAAAATTTCGAAGTCACTCATTACGATTTCCTATTTCGCATTTAAATAACACAGGAAATATTCTTGTGGCGCTTTTCGATTTTCATATCTCAAAAACCATTATACTTAGAAAGATTCTGTATACCTACTTTTGTTCAAAATTGAACGTTCTATAAAAAAGGTCTTATGGTCTTTTTCGATAAATCTAGCTGCTTCCAAGTTGGGTATTGATTACCAACGGTAATTAACCATGACTAGCTCGGAAGCAGTTAGATTCATCGAAAAAGATCAAGAGACCTTTTTTGTAGAGCGTTTAATTTTGAACAAAAGTAGCTATGCAGAATTCTTGTAAATAGATCAGTACTTGAGATAAAAAAATCGAAGTGTACCACAAGAATATTTAAATGGGAAATAGAAAATCGCGATGAGCAGCCTCAGCTAAATATTAAAATTAAGAGCTCAGATTTTTCGAAGCTTATTATTTGATAATAAAGAACAAGTTTTTCAAAGGGCCTTTTAAACAACAACAAAAAAGTTGTTGGTTCATTTGGCCTACCCAAATACCTACACCTAGATGCCTGTGGGCAAATATTGTAAATTATGATTGTGCTAATACCCCTGCGGATCATACTCCCGCGTTGCAGACGTGTAATCTGGCCAGTATTTGTGAAAATATTAAGGTATGAGTGTTGATTGAGTAAAACAGGTAAGTACAAAGTTTAACTTGTTTGTTAAATTCTTTTATTTTTTATCTGAATGGTGCTTTCATATAAAAGTTAAATTTTACTAAAATTTTTATGATTACTTACCAGCTCGTTGTTTGATGATACTACATCATTCACTTCTACCCATAGATTTCAGTAAAACCGCGATAATTGTAATACTACAATAATTTATATTCATAAACTCATACATGTTATTTGGTAAATAATAATAAAGATGTGTTAATGTATTATTATCAATACCATTTATTAATTATTAAAGTTAATCATGTATGCATATAGATTTATCGATGCGATATATAAATAATATAAATTGTACAGTATGGAAAATAAAATAGAATAAAAAAAAAAAAGCAAAATAAAATGATGTACTCCTGCATGTTACAGCTTTGGTAAAACGTCGATATACCAAAATACACGTTTGATAGCTTTCCTATATTCTTATATACATACTACATAGCTTTTAAGGCCTCTTTACAATAAGAACTTTCATTGTTCATTCGTACAGTGTTTGGTATTTTTAATTTATGAATTTTGCTCACATTTTTATTATAGAATATTGGATATATAAAAATAAAATAGTTATAGTTGTCTATCAGGTTTAATGTATAGATATGTATGGTATGTATGTATTCTTTTATATAATTTTCTTTAATCAAAACTAAACAATCTTTATTATTTTTGTGTCTGATTTTTTTTTCTTCAAAAATGAAAAAAAAAAGCACCGGTTTAACACCAGTCAGATAATTCATTAAATATCACTATAATACGTATTGATCTTCTACTATTTTAAATATTTTTGTATTACAATTTTTCAACCCAACAACTTACTATCCTTTGAAATCAGTCTGGCATTACTATGACATAGAAATGTTTTTTTTTTTCCTTTTCTTTTTTCTTTAAATATATAATACGACAGTGAAGATTGTAATTTACTTTATAAAAATTTAAGATATTTTCTAAGGACGGCATTTTGATACAACAGAATTATACATGTGTCATTACTGTTTAGTAACTTTTTTTTTTTTCTTTTTGAGTAAGATGTAGGAATAACAAAGGGCTGTAATGTATGTATTCGATTTTTGTTTTACTTTTTTTCTTTTGAGATATGGTATGATGATCATCCTGTCTGAATAACTGGAGTATCAGTAAAAAAATTCATAATAATTTATAGCGTGCTATGAATATTCAAAGTTTGGTAATAAGTTTTGTAAAAGTAAAATACTATATACCTTAATCAGTAATATCCTATCTAAATTAATTGAGATAATGTTGTTTTGTTTTTTGCTATCTTTTCAACAGCAAATCTTCTTAATATACAAAAAAAAAAAGAATTACAATATATTCACGCACCGCCATATCAAACCACTGTCACAACTATTACATACAGATTACGATAATCATATGCCCTTTGCTTTTATCAATACTAATTACTTAATTAATTTATCAATTAAGTGATTCATATTAGTTCACAACCCATTGCAATACGCTGGTGTCGTTACCACCGGTCGAAACTAGTCTTGTATCATCTTGCAGAAATGATACATTCGTTACGTGACTTGAATGCCCAGCATAAACGTGATACAAGGACTGAAAAAGAAATTAGAAAAACGGTAATAAATTATTGAAAATCACCTTGAATTACAAAAATTTATCTAATGATTATAATTTTAATAAAAAAAATTAGTAACTTTTACTGTTAGTTTATTTTGTTTTTAGTTTGATTTTTATTTTTTTATTTCTTACGATAAATAGATAAAATATTGAACAACCTTTGGCTGGCACGCTGGATAAGAGAATAATTTCACTTTTCCAAAGTCATCTCCAGTTGCCAGTAATTTTCCATCTCCACTACGAGTACAGTTATTAATATCTGTGCCGTCTGCACCTTCTGGCCAAACGCCGATTGTCTCAAAACTAATGATGCAGCTATGCGTTGCCCAATCAACATCACGTAGAACTGATGATTTTGGAATTTGGCGACAAATACCAGGGTTCCCTAATAAGCAACCAATACATAATTATACACTCATCGTTCAAGGTTTGAATTTCATTGAATGAAAAATGACTTCGAGTAAGAATTACTTACAGTATAATAACTCGTAGTCCCCACTGTTACTTCTTAAATACTGACTATCAACTGACCAATCCAAATGTGTAATGAAACTTGAGTGTCCCTGTAAATAAATGTAAAAAAGTATATTTTTTTTTTAATATTATAATATTGATGAAGATAGTATATTGCGTGTTTGAAAAACTTTCATGGTTTAAGATGAAAAATTGATGACAGTTAAATATAAGAATAGCAGGGTTTTAAGCTGATTTGAACTCAAGTGCAACTAACAAGCTGTGTACTAATGTTCATAAAAAATATCCGGTGCTGCCATATTTCAAAGCTGTTTGGAATGTATAGAGATAATTTATTAGTGTTCTTAAAATTAGTCAAAACGTCAAAATTCTTCGTGTTAGAATAGATATTCTAGTGCGATTGTTCTTCTCTTTATTCTAACAAAAAAAAAAGTACTCATTTTAAAATGCCAATCCAAAAGTACGCCTCTGTTTGAATAGCTTGAGTACTGTACCATTAATCTTACTCTATGTCCTCGAGTCCGCTTTGGCTTGAAATTCAAAGAATGTTTTATTAAATTTCTATCATCTAAAGTATCTATACCACTAGGTGATTTGACGGAAGAAAATGGTCTTCATTTTTACACTTGTTTATATCATCTACAAGCAAATATGTATGAGTCGTTTTATCAAAACTTCTAGAATTGTCATTTTTTCTATCGTGTCAATGAACTCACCATGCATCTTCCAACCCGACTGTACTTTGTAGCATCTTCGTTCACTTGGTATATATAAATGCTATTATCCCTCGAACCAATTGCAAGCAATGATCCATCAGGCGAGAATCTCAGAACCTTTAAACGATCCAAGATTTTTAATTAATCCAAAGTTTTCTTTTGTGTTCATTATTCAAGATCTCACATTCGATAGGACATACACAGGCAATAGATTATCAATTATATCAATGTCAGATGATTCTCTTACTTGTAAAGGTTCTGAACCATCGGAATGATGAGTATACAATTCTCTAGTTTCGCTGTCAATTGCGAGACACTTTCCAGAAGTACAACCAACCACCATCACAGTCCCATCTGGCGAAAAGCCAACACTCTGTGCTTGTTCCTGTAGAAAAAATAAAAAATAAATAATTAGTGCACGTACTTGTGAACATTTAATTTATTAAATGAAAACTCATGATGAATTTTGTGTCAAGAAATCTAGACCACATCAACTCTCTCTCCCTCTTATGCATTGGTTCACGTTTACCGAAAATCCACATAACTTTATGGAGTCATAATTAGCAAAATCTATTTATTGTATGAATTAGAAAATCAGGAAGCTGTGAAGTAACTGACTCAAAACTTCGAACGGAGAAGTAGATAAACGAAAAGTTATATGTAATATAGGTAAAAGCGACGCTAATTAGTCTCAACCACATGAAGATATGGCCCGTAATTAAATTGCTACATAATTAATTAAGTGCGCCTCGGTAGTTCGAAATGTTTGATAACTTTTATGATTAGATTCAACTCACGTTGCTCAAAGTTAGGAAATGAAACTTCCTTGATTTACAGGAAAGTTTCAAATAACACCGAAAAACTGACCAATATTCATATAAAATCTTTTTCGAATGTACATAAAGTGATTCATTAACGAATTTTGTTTATTATAGAAAAAATAGATTAATTACCCCAATATCTTTGCTCCATACAACAGAATGGCTCAGACTATCCCACATTTGTAATAACCGGTCATGACCGGCAGTTGCAAATTGTGGTAAAGTCGGATGGGCAGCTAATCCCCAAACTTCATCGGTATGTCCCAATACTGCTGGATTGAATCCCATTTCTAAATCACCAACTAAAATACAATTACGCGTTGTTCCCACAAGCAATTGAGATCCACGTCCTTCCGAAACAGTTCTAATACCACCAAAATGACCTTCGATCTGAAATTAATGATATGAACAAATTCTGTGAGCAATTTTGAACAATAAATAATAATATATATTTTATATTTATGAAAAATGACTGTCTATTCTCACCTGTGCCTCTTCTCCGGTCATATTTAGTGTTGCATCGAAATGCAAAATTCTTCCATCTTTTCCACCTCCAGTAATGACAGTGCCATCCTTGAGCACACACATTGAGAAGATAGATCCATCGTGTAAATTTCTAACTAGTCGAGAGATGGTGTTTGTTCCTTAAAAACAGAATTTGATATTCAAAGAGGTTTTCTTTTTCTATATTAGATATACAAGTTTAATTTCGCCTTATCATTTGCCTCTGCCTTAGAAAATTAATATCGTGAAACTGAGCTGGATTGATGTGCAAATTAAGTACCTCTAGACCATACGATAATGTTTCCATTACTATCCCCGGTCAGAACATCACCATTTTGATTGAAAGCCACACAAGTAACGTATTTAGGTTTGTCACGGTTCTCAAAGACGCCCATTCTCTTGTACAGCATACCACCATTGTCCAGTGACCAAAAAGATATGTGAGCCTTACCACATGTGACTATTTGGTTTCGTTCTAGTGGATGCCATTCTGCGCAAACTACCGTGTCTACGGAGCACTGTAATTATAATTAATGACCTTAGCATACGCTTGAAAATTTGAATAAATTTCTTTTTACATACCTTTGTCTCCGTTAGTTTCATACCACGATCACCCTTCTGCCAATCCCAAATTGATATGTTGTGATCTGACGTTTCGTCTATAGCACAAAGTAAATTACCACCGTCAGCTTTCGAAAATGATAGACAACAAATGGAACCATCAAATTCTCCGGTGCCGATAATATGGTTCGTTGTAAGGCTTACAGAATTCCATATCCTGATATGTGGCTATAAACAAATGAGAGATCAGACTTCACAAAAGTTATTAACAGATATTTTAGATCCAATTTATAGATAATGATGAATTTTTTGATATTGTATTAAAACTTACGAGAGAATCTCTTCTATCAGTTCCTGAGACTTGGCCAGTCGCTACTAACAGCTTGTTTGGATGTATTGCTATGCTGTAAGTGAGTATGTTGTAAATGAACTTTAATATGATTTATTAGACATGCTATAGAGTAGCAGCCCACAGTCTATTGAGTTCATAAATTTAGTTACCATTTAACATCGTCCGTGTGACCAATGTAGTGTCTTTGGCTGTGTTCTTCAGCGTTATATAAAACTACAACTGCAGCAACAAAATACACTATTTCACCGGTTGGTAGAAGGTGCAAGTTACTTCTGCAGTCTCTTCCTCGGTATCCGTAAACCCAGTCTAATTTCAACTTGTTCTGAGGCGGTGTGGACACCTTGTGTAAGTCGTAAGACTCCATAAATGGTGTTGGTGGAAAGAGGAGTATGGGTCGCCCTCGTAAATACATGGTAATGGTCCCTTCATCTTCATTGTACTGCATGCCTCTTGTGCTATAAAACATGTCACGAATGATCACGATAATTAAAGTGAATATAAAAGAGACGCTGCAATTTAATCTTGACGAAAATCTCATTGATGAAGTAAGAGATATTTCTGTTTAGTGAATATCCGTTTATCTACATTTATTTACATTGGATAAGATTATGTACACACACACACAAAAGCAGCTTTAATTATTGTATAGGCCCCTGTTGTTTTCTACTTTATGGCTCGAAGTTGAAAAATTGGATTTATTTTTTTAATGACATGAAAGTTTAAAATGACAGGATTTTGAATTAATGTAATTAATCGATCAAATTTCACCTCATTGCACCGTTAATTAATTTATAAGAGAATATTATTTTTCACAAACCTCATGAACTGTAAAATAATACAACCTGTGCAGGAAACAGTTCGTATCTGACTGTAACTTTCCCTTCCTGCCCACAGCTTGTGCTTATAATATACTACATATAGAGTGAGTCATGTTCAACGCAATATACCTTGGATTTAGTTGCCTGAGCTCTGATACGTAGCAGCAAGGCCTTACGTCACACATTTTTTTTTATATCATCCTCCTTAACGAGGTTGGAACAAATGATAATGTCCTTTTCGTGACATTGGATAAAGAATGTTAATGACTTCTTTAAATTATCGATTACATCGATGGACATAAATTTGAAAAAAAAAGACAAAAAAAAATTGCAGAAAAATGAAACAAGATGCATTCTGCAGTTTGAAGACTTATTGCCTTATTTTTACGAAAATTCGATTTTTTCCAATAATTAGTATGCTGTTCATGGCGATTCAAATGCAGAAATTACGGCATTTTGGGTGCTTTTTGTAACACTCGATTTAAACTGCCTACCACTCTGGTGACACTCATTGAAAAAAATTAAGAATTTTACTGTCGATGCATCAGTTATTTAGTAACATGTGCGTATAAATAAATTTTTAATAGATTTAACCGTTCTGACGTTATTAACAAATATATGTGCGGTGCAATATTTTAAATGGAAAACATTTTGAAATTGTAAAAAAGATTTAATCATATGCAACAAGTACTTACAAATAATTATGCCTGCTGAACGAAGAATAGTGCTCACTTACTAGTCAAGTACTGACTGCAACAAAATTTTCTCACCAAGTTGTCTGCAAACGGGGAAGGAGTCCTTCAGGCCCCCGCAATGCAGCCAACCAGGTATTTATTGCTTATGGTTTCAAAAGTGCATCGTGGGAGAGGTCTTGAATGAACAACCGAGAAAAGTTTTTGAAATGGCGTAACTTCGACAAATTTTTTTCGTAAACTTAATCACGTAACATGAGAAAGAAACTCAGATACGAGAATTCCTTTTGGCGATACCCTTGAGGACCCTTATCAAGAAAAACACTCCCACTGTAGGAACAAGCAGTGGTGTAGAATTCGAAATAATTTTCGATCCGAAAATTTGATGAATTAATAGAATTTGTTAAGGTGAAACATTTTCAAAAACTTTTCTCGAACGATCATGTGACATTTCTACCGCGGTGGCGTTTTGAAATTAAGCAAAAATGGAATAATTATTTATTCTTAATCAACTAGAGTTGCTGATTTATCATTCGAAGGACGTTATTTGTAAGTACTTAACAGTAACTTGTTATTTTAATGCTTTTTCCGATTTCGGTTCTCATTGTTTTACTTCAATCGCCATAAAAGGCAAACAAATTACTGGAGAAGATCAAATGGTCTTCAGAAAAGAAAGAAATCTACAAACCAAAGAATGCTCCCCGTCCCATATTTTGGTGAATTTTTATTCATGACTTATACACTTCGAAAGCTACGTTTCAGAATTTTTGAAATCAGTACACTAGGTCCCAATATCCCTAAAATTGTGAAAAAAAAGCTTGTCTATTTTTGGTTTTTGTGCTGTATCATTTTTCATCCAATAATCTTTTTTCGTCGTTTATTATCCACCCACTTATTTACGCTGTGTCTACTATATGCATGTAAAATATAACTAGTTCAAAATTGCCTTAAGTCTATACCAAAAAAAAGCATTGCTAATAAGCCTACAGCTATAATATAATTTATCATTTTCACACATTACCCATGTTTGACGTTGCTCAACACAGAAGGCTTGAAGAGATTGAATAAGGACTTGGTCGATGCTGATAATCTATAAATATCAAAATGCAAACAAAAAACCATGCGGTGCAAAAAAAAATCAAACAAAACAAAACAAAACAACAACAACAACAACAACAAACACTAAAAACAACATGAAAATATATTAGTTATATTGCTCCAAATATCTATATATGAAATAAGCGTGAATGTTACTAACAATAAGTGACAACATCTTCTTCAACTTCTCTATTACATTAATATAATTGAACTTGATGACTTACGGACAATATATCATATTTTATTCTGATTAATAGCATTATTTATAACTTTAATTCTTTCATTATCAAGCTGAGTACATTCCTGCACCTTTGATAAAACATTGCAATATTTTTCAACACAATTGAGTATGGTAGACAATATGCTGATGTAATTTAATGCATTTCATTGTGTGCCCACGATGTAGATATAATTTGTGATTAAAATTATCGTATATAAGAAGAAAAGAGTGATATCACCATAGAAATATTTATTATCTGAATCAGTAAAGATTTTTGAATTAATTATCCAATAAAAAGTGATTACTATACCATTACGCGATCTGATGTGACTTCATGCTTGTCGAAGTAACGATTTCCATCTCGTTAAAAATTGGCTACTTGATCAAAGTAATGATTGATTATAACAAAAACAAAATAAAAAAAAAAAAAAATGAAACAAAAATTACACTCACTTATTGTTACAATTGAAATGTAATTGAAATACTTTAGTATGATCGTAAGGCAGCGAAAGTAACTTTATATTAAAATAATAATCACAAGCTTATACTTTCACTCATCTATACTATACAATTACCCAGAATGATAATGCTGAGCTCAAGACGTTATATATATACCTTTATAAAATCTTCTAAGATGTAGTCACTTATATGAAAGGCAAAGTATGTTTCAATCCACATATTATATATGTTTAAGTATATGTTTGTGAAACAATAAAAAAAATTTTAAAAATATATAAGTAAGCGGAAACAAAAATCTCACAAACAGACTAATATAATAGCAATATTAAGAATATAAAAAAAAATTAAAAAAAATAGAACTTTTTATACAAGTACATATCAGACACTCTCTCTTCTATATCTTCATTCTATACCAATTTACCTAGGACCACTAAGCTGCGTCGTGCCCCCGGGTGATTGTGGTGAATGTGTGAAATCCCCTGTTGATGACCATCTTTTAGCTCTTCGAAGACTACTCTGTGGTGGTCCGTTTGTTTTCGTTGATGGTGATCTTCAAATACACATTACCCATCATACCAATTGCTGGTTAATGACATGCTCGTCAATATATTTATAGTTTTATTTAAATTATATAGGATATCAATACGTGTTACCGGTTAAAAAATCCTTCCATCTCGTCATCTCAAGTCGACTTATCAATTTTATAAAAATATATTCATAAAACATCAAAGGCTCAAGACATGGCATTCAAAAATTCAGCCAAAAATTTATCTAATGTGTCATAAAACTTACCTCGCAACAGGCAAAGGTGTCGCTCTTGGACTTGGCGAAGGTACCGGTGAAACACTGCTGCTACTTGGACTGTCAGAATGAAGTGAACCCGTCGATTGATAATGAACAGATCTTCTGAAAATAATGAATCATCAGTCATTGCCAAATGGTTGGGTGTAATTGCATTAGAAAAAATATTATACAACGATAATATTGACACGTTTTTGGCTACCTTTGCGGAAGTTGTGACGGAGGAGTATAACTTGCTGGTCTTCGGGGGCTGGCAGCAGCATCTCTAACATCTTGATTTGAACCACTAGAATTCCTGAAAGATGAGACACTAGATTGTCTTAGTCGAAGATCTTTCTGTGAACCAGTAGCCTGAATACCTAGAAGTGAAAATGACATGCTGTGATAGCTGCTATTGCAAATAATTAAATTCTCAAAAATGAGGACCAAATAGATTAGCCTACTTCTTTGCGGTACATGGCCGTTCCTAATGGGTGAAGACAAGACTCGTTCGAGCCTTCGGTCAATTCTGTCATCTTCTCTTCTGTCCCTGCCTTCCAGTTGAGCGATTCGTCTCAAAGCATCAGCCAGAGTCGCCCTTAGACATACAATTTCATCGCGTTGTGCCAGTGATTGTCTTTCGAGATCAGCCACTCTGCCAATCAGTGAGCCAGTCTCACATTCAAGCATCTCATCTGTAAAAGAAGAAATTAAAAGAATTTTACTTTTGAGTTTCAAATAGAAAGATTTGCCATCAATTGTTGAAAAAGTCAATTCGATCAGGAGGAATTGATTATCACGTTGATTGAAATTGGAAAAAATAAATAAATACAAAAATTGGAATTGGTTATTTTGATCTGCGATAGCTTTTGGTCATTTCATGAATAGGATAATGTTATTAAAATTAGTTTAAAATTGAATTTGCCTTTCTTTCTCATTATCAATTAAAGCATATCGACTGATCTGTAAGATTGACGAAACAGGCGGGATGTCTTACAGGAATGAAAAAAAAAACAAAGAGAGAGAGAGATGAAATGATTCCTCGATATAAAGGTGGTCCGTTATTCGTAGCATAAAATTATTATTATCAGCATTGCCATCTTCGTGGGAAATCACATAGGTACGGCATTGTATTTCATATCTGTTTAAGGCTGAATATATGAACGAACAGTTATTTCAACGTTGTTATTATACCTACAATCATCATACAGTAACAATTGTTCTCATTATTATACTCGTACTCTCGACACATCTCTTATATGCAGGTATTCTGACAATTCTTAAACCGCTGGATCATTACGTACTCGCGATTACAGAAGTAGATTACAAATGTAGCTATTATAGTTTTCATATACACATACATACAATATGAATAAATCCTTGAGTAAAAATACTTTTGTCAATTATAATTTGTCTCGTTTTGAAATTCCCTAAATTCAAATTTCGCACTTCATATAACCAGAGCGAGACAAAAAGCAAAAAAAAAAAGAGGAAGAAAAAATGGCAACAAACATGTCAACTGCCACGCTTCTTACATATATTTAACTAAATTGTCCAACATCCGGCTTACCGAAAGAATAATTAACCGTTTAGCTATATGTATGATCACTGTTGATCTTCACTTCTTATTAATTTACAATTTAACAATACACTATACTCACGCCATGCCTGTTCAGCTTCGTCTATAGTGTCCATCGTGTCTGGCGTAGACATAGCGATTGACTCCCTCAGATGACCCCAATTTATTATTCAATTGAATTGATTGTGGGAGAAAAACAGAGCTCTGGCAATGTTATACCCGACACGTTATCATCCGCCATGTTTACTATAATACTTGTTGTATATATATTCTTGTTTAAGCAGTTGGACTGGGAGTTGGGTTAATTGTTGCAGATCTTTTCATTTCGCGTTATAAATATAAATGAGTTTCGCTATTAACTGCATCAAGTTTTTTTTTTATTTTTATAATTATTTTTTTTTCGTTTTTTATATTAATATACATGTATTTTAACAAATTATATCTTCAACAATATTAATTCACGATGGGACTGATATTCTGTCAGTATAATTAAAGACATATGTCTTATTCAAGAATGAATCAAATTTCGCGGTACTATAATATTTCAACGTGTCATAAAGTACAACGTTATTATGACGTTCGTATATATGTATATAAATTTATGAAAATTTTTTCTTAATCCCATAAAATAAATTTAACATTCTAATGCAGCAAGAGGAATTTTCGTTTTTTTTTTTTTTTTTTTACACTTAATATTTATTTTTATAACTGTTCTCTACAAGTATAATTTTATGCACTTTAAATTTCTTAAACACACATACACTTTAAGTATAAAATCCTATTCATATGACACACTTATAATACCCGAATTTATCAGCTAATTCTCGATCAGCATACAAAAATCAAAAATATTTATCGAAATATTTTTTTGAGGACAAAATCGAAGATTTTTATATTTTTATTTTATTTATTTTCTTCTTCTTACATTTTTTTAAATATCTACTTCAAGTATTCGGGTTATGTATAATAGTAGAAACTTCTACACAAGTCGTCAACCGATTTGACTATGTGCTCGAACACCGCTCCCGTAATACATGTCACATGTGCAATGATACACACTTGTCATTACATAACGCGTACCACTTCCACACGTCGTACCAGATTTAAATGAAAAAATATATTTCCGAACATTTTTTCTCTTAGTTTTTCTTTGCCTTTCATTTTCTTTATTTTTTGTTGTTTTTTTTCCCTCGAAAAAAAATTTCTGGGCTAAATTATAAAAATTTTTGATAAAAAATCACAATATTTTAGAACAACGCTAGGTTATACTATATATTCTCTCATTTAATTTTAGAAAATTAATTGATGCGATAGGAACAAAAAAATTTTTTTTTAATTATAATAATATGTAAAACAACAATGATAACAATTTCCCGGGTTGTTCAACTCACTATAAATAATATCTTCGAATATACATCTTTATCTATCAAATTTTCCACAAGATATTTCTTCCGTAAAATCTCTGCATAAATTTTGTTTATTCATCTTTTTGTCTTATTTTTTGAGTTTATTATACAATCAGAAAAGTGTTTACGTCGTTTAATAAAATCTGTACGATTTGTTTGGAGATAAAAAACTGTATCTTGCCTCTGTAGTTTGCCCACAAAGTCGGAAATTATGTTATAAATTTTTCGTTTTTCTTTAACCACGAAAAACGTTAGTAATAAAAAATAAATAAAATTTTTTCTTTCAACGAAACCAAATGAAAAATATAATGTTCAATGAAAAGACTACGAAGGTATACGGTAAGGTTACAATAGCTATCATTCAACCCACATGTTTTCTCTATGACCGTCCTATTGCTACTGTCAGATCGACCCCAGCTGCTCGCACGCGATCAATAGATTCTAGATAATCTTTTATCTAGATATCTCACGTGCTACAATTTTCCTTTTACTCAATTTTCAGATTATTTCAAACATCTGCTCGTATCTCCCTCGTTCATTGTTGCATTTGTGCATAATGATAATGTCTAACTGTCATCAACTGCAGCAGCTTGTATATAAATTCATATCCATACTCATGCATATAATGCAAGCAAAAGAATCCTTCCAATATTTTTTTTTTTACTTTATAAAACCAAAAGAAAAAAAGGAAAAAAAAAATAAAAAATGTTATGTAATATTCTTGAATTTTTTCTTCGCAAAAATTTCACACTAAAATAATAAAATAATTATGCAAATAAATCAGATTCTCTGGGTTGGTATACCTACTTGTATATTTGAAGAAAAAAAAATCGAAAAACAAAAAAAAAATAAATTGGAAATTAACAGAATAAAATACCAATCACGAAGCAACTGGCGTAAAGGCTAAAGAGTAAAGATCGAAAGGAACGTTACGTAACGCATTCTAGTTCTCTAGTGACTGTGCGAAACATAACCCTCTCACCCCGTTCCTCAACGGCAACGACGGATAGGCATTTCGAATTGAATTTTTCAGTCGATCGTACCTCTCGATTAGTTACGTTCGATTTCATTGTAAATTTTATATACGAAACGAACCGATAATTCGCGTCTTAATAATCGGAAATATTCACATCTATTTATTTATATATCCTGTGAACTTATTTTTCTTGTTACATCCTCCTCTTTCTCTCTCTCTCTCTCTCTCTCTCTCTACTATAACTTTCTCAGTTTTAACGATTAGCAACTAAAAAGATATGTATATACCTACACATATATATATAAATATTATTTTTAGAATTAAATAGCGTGTCGAAGTTGTGGGCGTCCTCGACTCCGCATGGGCGTTGGTTAACAATAATTGTTCTTCTCTCAAGACCATTAATACCAACGATTATTTCAATGAACCTATTTATACCTATACTATAACCGAAGAATCAATAACCGTGAAATCGGTCAATCGGTACCTAATTGAACAACAATAACCGTTTGCATATATATATTAATTGTTATTATATAATATATACATGGTATATATGTATATGCTACAGGAAGAATTATAAGTTCTGGGTAAAAAGAGTATAGCGAAGGAAAATAA
Source organism: Macrophya annulata (assembly GCA_963924015.1). Classification (NCBI taxonomy): domain Eukaryota; kingdom Metazoa; phylum Arthropoda; class Insecta; order Hymenoptera; family Tenthredinidae; genus Macrophya; species Macrophya annulata. Next base: position 15,937,881 of record OZ001261.1, read on the forward strand.
GACGAGACCTCGTTATAATTAAATTTATGAGACATATATTTCCCAATTGGTTATAAAAATATATGGAGCGAGAAAGATGGGGTCAAAGATCGTATATTTTTAATCATGTATTTTAAGCTTGATAATTATATTATATTATATTATTAAATATGAAACCGTTCGTAAATTTTTGGCGTATTATTAAGTATATCTTTTTTGATTTTCCCCCCTCGATGTAAAAGGCAAGTTTACGGTATTGCGTTCGCCAGCTCGTAAAGACTATCTGTATACTATATAATATGTGTATAATATTAACGAACGAGGTATATGCGGTGTAACGGCTTTGAAAAGGCTTAAATGTTATGAAATCTAAATATCTTTAACACGTGGCATACTCAGAGAATTATATAGCTACTCCAAAGTGGGACAAACCTAAGTCGCACATGCTTAAAACCTAAATGAAATTACATTTTCTATTTTTTTTTTTTTTTCATAATTTTTTTAACTCTAAAAATATAACCATAATTAATTATTGATATATAAGAAATTCAAAAAACCATCTGGTCAAATCTCTCTCTATCTTATATACCTACATATGTATATATAATATTCCAACGTTTAAATAACGCAATGGTCAAAGAATTTCATATAAATAATTAATTCCGAAATTAATGATTTTCAAGGTCATAATTTTTACCTCAGGCATAGAAAGATTGTAAAACAACGTTACCACACAAGTATATAGATATAGGTATATAGGTTTATGTATGTACATATACATATCGATTGAACGACGAATAGTCAACGGCAATCAATATTAATGAAAGAACAGGATGAGCTGGGCGCACCTTGGTAACGTCATCGTTACTGCCTTGAATGGGTTACATAACCGTCACCATGTATACTTAATATTAACATTAACATTGACAAAAAAAGAAGAAAAAAAAAAAGGAAAAATATAAAGAAAAACTTCTAGAATTGATTGTTGAACAAATGAATAAGATTCACATCGATGAGAGGATTATAGTAACATACCTACATATAGGTAGAAGCTTGAGAAAGAATTATACAGCAACAAAAATATTCTTATTATTAATAATGCCAATTTTGCAAATTTATGAAAAATTTTATTAAATATTATTAATGTTTATTATGATATAGAAAAAAGTTTATAATCTCTTTGTAATCCAATTAGCGTTGAATTTTTAATTAATAAAGAAAAATAATAATAATAATTATGAAAACGAGGCGTTAGAAGTTGTAATTTTTTTTTTTTTTCATAAAAAGTTTAATCAGCTTTTTGAAGTATTTATTTTATTATTATTTTTTTATGTTCTTCGTTGAATCGGTGCAATGGATGTTTAAATACATATAAGTGATAAAAAAAATTGAGAAAAAAAAATCTTCAAAAAATAAAGAAACTCACCCATTTCTTGATACACGTTTTCTGCGTCTTCATCCCCGTTAACGCGCATTGTTCAGCCTCAAATTTCCCTCTTACGTATCATTTTTGCTGGAGGTTCCTAAAGTATCCCGTGCTTATACCTTATACTAGTAAGGTAATGTACATTCACAGTCTGCAGTCTGCAATACGAAATACAAACGTTACGTGACTATAAATAATATACCTGTGCTTATCTGTGAATTGTTTCTTGCTGTTCAACCTTGCCTGCAAAGCGGCTACTAAACCGCATCATATGCAGTTATATATATAGATGCGTGCCACAATTGTACACGAAGATGAAAAGTGAATGAATAAAAAAATTTTGGATTCATAAAAAAAAGTAGACTGAATAAATATCAATTTAACAAAATTAAATAAATTATTGATTATCTAATAATTTTCATTTTATTCGACATTATTTTCTAAATTTGCTTTACTTAATGCATAAAAAACCGATGCATCGACAACTTTTACAAAAGGCTTCGTATAGTCTCGGAGGCATGAATCAGAAAGTAAGTCGACGTAGCTTCGAACATAAAAGTGGTACGCATTGACCTGGTCAGAATGCTACCATATTTGTTCCGAACCACACAGGGCTTATTTAACGTAGTGCCTTGTTCGCTGCTAGCTGTCCTCGAATGTTCCGAACTCTATACAGCTACAACTCTCCTCTTTCTACTCTCGCGAATAAGTGCATTGCATTGCATTAAATTTCATTGAATTTTATTGAATTTTATTGAATTTCATTAAACAACTGATCGCATGAAAGAAAGGGATGAATTTTGAAGAGAAAATAGGGGAGGCTCATTTCTCCCGTGGATATTACGATCGCTAAAAATTATACTTTCTGCAGGGTTAAAATGGTTACAAATCTTGAAAGCAAGCAAAAGTCTAAGAAATTCATTATAAACGAAAAATTTAGAATGTTGTATTGACATATTTTTAAATACCAGCTCAACTAATACGATGTCCATTTTTTTTCTTTTTTTCTTGTTTTACACACTAGACTACATCATGATTTCATCAGATAATTTTACATTTTAACGGAATGCAAAATCAGAATCTAAAATAATATTCCATATTCATCGGTTGAGTTTAATTTAAATTATTCAAGATTTGAGAACATTTTCGCATAGGTGTACTGCAGTGAATAAAATAATGTACATAGGTATCCAAAATCATGTATAAATAAAAAGTTATTAACTTTTATTGTAAAAAACAAAATCAAAAAAATTCCGAAAATAACTAGACTCAACGTCATTTAATTTATGATCAAGATTTCAATTATAAAACTGCATATTCCAGCATTTATAACACCGAGTTTCAACAGTTTAAAAATTACAACACAGGGTATGTAAAAATAGAAATTTCGATCTTCATAAAAGATCACCCCTCTTTGTTGTGGGCAGGTGTTAAAACCTCGAACAGTTCGCTTTGCAGAGGGCTGTATAACTTCTATACCTCTATGCGGGGCAGGCCATATGCATACATATATTTACAGGGCCGTTTTAACTAGAGGTTCCTCGAGGCCCTGAGGTCTCCACAATCCAAAAAAAAAATCAATAAAAATAAAAAAATTAATTTTTACGTCACTTAAAAATTATTGGGAATCGGACTGCAGTGTTTAAAAAAATTACAATTTTAAATACGAATTGTAGATTAGCTATCGGTATTCATTGATCGAGCAACGATCACTTAGCATTACACTTATCGACGTATACCTTCCTACCCTGCGCTTTAAAATCAAAATCGGAATGGAATTATCTTTTTTTTTTGATAGTTATCTCATTGATAAAGTAAATATTACGTATGATTCGAGATAAGACTCATTACAGTTATAAAATAGGCATGATATAGATAGTATAAAAGTTTAATAACCAAAGATCATGAATAAATTTTTAAAAAATGTGCAAAAGAATTTACGATTTTTATACGGTAGGTATATGAAATATCAACGTAATCCCCAGAGATAAATCATAGGAAAGACTGAATTAAAAGCTTGATTTAAATAGTCTTGAATTCTTAATAAATTTTCAAATTTCGACTTATCCATGTTTAGAAATAATCTTATACTTGATTTCTAACTTGTTTTTTAAACTTTTGATTATGATTATGTATGTAATAGTATACAGTAATTCAATAAACCACGTTCCGAAAGTCTGTTCGAACGTTACTGCACAAATATATCGCGAACTAGCGAACTGCGTGCGGCGAGAAGAGAATGCATCGGTAGTCGTATAGGATACATACATCGGCGTTGAATTCCCACCGGTTCACTCTATACCCGATACTGTATATCTGTAGTTATAATACGACTTGTTTTCAAGGTCGGTAGATTGTCTGCTGTCCCACGGCAGTGCGCGAAGAAAAGCACGTGGTCAGTATAGTATGGATGATCAAAATTTCATTTTACACGACACCTACGCGCCAGAGGTCAGACAAACCGGCGAGATAAATATATATATAGAAAATTCCTTCAGCGGTAAATTTTTTTTTCTCGTCCTAGGACAAAAAAAATAAATAAAAATGATAATAATCGCATTTAATTTCGTATTTATCTCAAGAAACTTTACACTTCGCGAATAATTTAGGTCTTATACATATATCAAAATTTCACTCCAAATTTGTAGACGCAATTATTTTGCTCAAATATTTGCCAATCTGTCAAAGTAGGACACAATATTGCAAAATCGTCGCCGCAATGCGAAACGGTTACACTATTAATACCTTGTATAGTCAACTTCTGTCTTCACACTATACTTAAGCTCAGTTATGTGATGTTATGTGATGTTATGTTATGTTATAATCTGCGAATAAATATATAACCCCAAACTCGTTATGTACCTAAGCCTTTCTCCGAAAGTCTAAATCTACGTACGTTGTTTTATCGTCGTTTTCTTTTTTTATTTTATTTTTTTTTATTACCATCTAGGTATACGTAAATTGAACAAGTTTTGTTCCATACCAGCTCTTGATAATGATTAACGAATAAATTGTAAATTTTTCTATTCTCCTCAGGTACCTATTCTATTCTTTCTAAATTTTTCATTAATTATTATATTGATTTTTGTATTTTTTGTATTTTTTTCATCTTTATTGGTCACACAATCTAATTACGGTGATCTTTTTTCGCGAGATTTTATCTAACATCTTACAACTATTATCGTTCTCCATACAATTTTAACGAGTTTATCAAGGCTGGTTAGTTTAATTGCAGAGTTCGAACATTATTTACAATTAAACCATTAAACTGACGTGTATATGTGGCAATGTTAGACCAATCTGCCTAGGTATAATATATATGTATAATGTATATTATGTATATACAGTTTCAAATCTCCCTGTTTCTGACTATTTAACTAATGTTGAGTTATCCTCACATTCGAGTTAATTAATGGTAAAGTTTTACATTAGTTAGGAAAGATGAATATATATACGATCAAATCCAGTGCACTGAACATGACGTATAGGTATTTATACTCAAAATTAAAGATTTCCTCAATAAAGATAAACAAAATGATTTTGTTTCGTATGAAATAAAAAGAATAGATTTTTTTTTTTATACAAAAATGAAACTAAATAAAAAATAAAAAAAAGAGAGAGACTGTGAAACCGTTCCTAAAGACTTTCCGTTTGCTTGGAATCGTGTGCATTATCGACCTATATGCATGGAGCTCATTACTTTCTTTAATACTAAATATTTCCGTAATTTTTTTTAAGACGTACCTATAATAAAAATTTTTCCCTCTCAATACCCATGGGGTATAAATTTTTTTCACATCAAGGCTGGGAATACCCGATTAAAAACGACTGTATAATATATTATTAGAGTAGAATAACTGATCAGAAAATTATTTCGCAGGTCATCGTCTATATCTTGACTTTCGATACGGTACACACATTCCTTCCGCACTCTTGTATATAGGAAACGCATGATTAGGATTATGAATCGCGATTAGCTATGTCTATATATATTAAATCATTAATTCTATCCGCGGAGTTGGTCGTGTATATATATAGTGACTCGCGAATATCTAACTAATTAGCAACGGTATATTCTCCCGTGAATATATGTATACACATACTTATATATCCTAGTTAACTAAGTAATTCATAATCTAATATTATATATCGTCGAACTAAATCGACCTTCGTTCATTATCTCAGGCTACGATAAGTCATTTTATCTCTTAAATGTCACGATAAGTATATTTATATGTATTCTGCTTACGGTATATACTTATAGATAAATATAAACTCTGTATTATATTCTATTCAAATTTTAACATATTTCAATACTTAATTCATTAATAAATTTCACGTATGAATATTTTCAGCTTCAAATATTAAACTATACATCCTTTCGAACGTCATATATTCATATACGTTATATGTATACAAAAACATATGTAGTTTGACCAGTTTACCAAAAAAATATAAATATGAACGTGCGTGTCCGCGTGTGTGTGTGTGTGTGTGTGTGTGTGTTCGTGTTCACATTATATATTTATCCCCCAAATCTATATTCGTTATTTATTTATTCATTTGTCTAGAATCTAAATTATTCTTTATTTTTATTTTTAAATTTATTTTGTTTTATGAAAGAATTACTAATTGTCCAAGATTCAAGATCACGTATAATTATCTATTTACTTACACAAATCTGTCAATTCTAATCAGCTTATCACTGGGCGTTAAGCCATGTAAAGAGTCGTTACTCCGGCTCAAACTTTGACTAATTATTTCTAAAAAAAATTATAGAAATTAAGGTGCCTCTGAAAAATCTTCACGAAACGACAAAAATAGAAAAAACTTAAAATAATCCGTAAGCATATAAATCGACAAAATGTCTATATAGAAAAATATTCGCACGCCCAATAAGACGCGCTGTTTCTTTTATTTTGGGTTTATTTTTTTTATCTTTTTTTTTTTATCACGTCTGATGAGAGACCATCCGGAGCGTTGAATTAGTCGGTAAAAAACTTCCTATTTTATCACAATAAATTGTATATGAAAAAAATTTTTCTCACGGTTTTTCAAATAAAACCGAATTAATATATTTATATCATCTAACCGGTCAAGAAACTAGCCGCGAACCGCACCACCACGATTCTAACTACAGACTGGTCGACAGAGCCGAAGCGCAGAGGCAACAGGTGAGCTGTGACACCTCTGCGAGTACAGAGGGCCGCCTGGCTGGCCTCACTAGAGACTATTCAACGTTGAACAAAATTTACGGATTATCCCTCGAGGTTTTTGGAGGTCAGTTACTAAATCCTGGGTAAACAGGATTTAACTATTTCCTATTAATAAGAAAGATGGACGTTATTTTCTAAGAAAGGAATTCGGCCTCTTAAGTCCTTCTTTGTCATAGTCCGAGCTGGTAAAGATTAAACCGGGTCGCATTCTCCATTATTATTAAGAGGCAAACGGTTTTAGACTATAGTGTAGTTTTCTTAGGTCCATCAAGTTACTCGGTCGGTATATTTGCCGCCTGTTTTAATACCAAGGTACAGTACGATACCATTTGGTGTCACGTGACCGGCGTGGGAGGTATGCTACCCGTATCCTTTGTCCATGAGCCGGGGTTAACCTGCTTCGAGTTTCTTGTAAAAAGAAGAAAAATTTAAAAAAAATTAAAAAAAGGGATATAAATTAATCATAATTTTGAGTTAGATTTTTAGCGGGATTTTTCGACACGGTTGTATCTGAATTACTTTCATTTTTTTTGTTTTTTTTTTCTTATTCTATAAGTACGCAATAGTCGTTTCCTGAATTCAATCGTAAACTCGCGTAACTTAAGTGGAAAGTTGACGATGAGAGTTTACGACTTGCGTGTCTAGAACGGAAGCGCGAGCTGGCTTTGCGCATGCCGGATGCATGCAAATTAGGGGCGCAACTGACAGATATATATATATATATATATATATATATATATATATATATATATATATATATATATATATATATATATATATATATATATATATATATATATATGTATATAAATAAAAAAAAAGAAACAAAATTTAAACAAAACCACAATAACTTAAAAATAAAATAAGAGAAGTTCGTTTTTGTAGTTACTCAGCGTCATCCAGGAGGGGTCCAAACCTTTTGTGTATAAAAAAAATTCGTCCATGCGGGTTTATGGTGTCCCTTTACTATTCCGGAGATTATTGTTACATGCTGTTATCTTATTAACGCACAAAGGTGATATACCAAAATAAATTTTTCCAAAAAATTTACGCTACAATATCTCATTTAGATTTTGATATTCCGTGAGAAAACTTTCGAGGCATTAGATTATAGAAACCGCATAATAGATCATTTTCAGAAGCTTCTATATACCAATTAATGATAACTAAGATTGAGATTTTTATCTTTCGCTATAGCCAGGCAATAAAACGATTTTTCATAATCGTTACGTGTGTAACCGAATTCTTTTGATTTTTGCAATTTCATTTAGTTTTTGTTTTTTGTTTTTTTTTTTTTAAATGCCAAGTTATACGATACGCTGATTCGAATTGTGGGTGTATGTAATTGCAAGTGTTAAAGATCCCGAGCATCGAGCTTTGCAAATCACATATTGTTTGTTGAGTCGCAAATTATCTTGAAATATTGATCCGCTCGCGGACGTCAGTTTCCGATAAGCTGATGCGTCATACTCTCATACGGATCGCTTGGACATCGCTATTAATAATGTCGGAGTAAGTCTTCGATAATAACGTATATGGATTTAAATATAAACTGTTTTCCCCTTATTTAATTAATTAATTATTCAATATCACAATTATACATTTTTATATTATATACCTACGTATATATATTTAATATATTTTCATGAAATTCCACAGTTTTATGTAACATTTTCAAGAATATGATTTTTAGTGTCTATACATATACCATATGTGCAGATTGAAGTGACTTTCGACTGTGATTGTTGGTTCGTATACAGAGGTTTTGGCATCTGCCAGTATTCATTACGCTTCCTTTTGGGCTGTTCAACTTTCTTTCTAGACAAAGTAAAAGTTTCTACATCTATACCCGCGCGCGGGACTGGAACGTATACGTGGTATTGTTCGTAGCGAATTAATTTCTCAAGGCCTAATTAATTTTAATGGAATTTACTAATTAATTAATGAACCGAAGCTTTTACCTTATTGACAATCTTGGAATCAGTCTTAAGTGCTTTAAAGTGAACCAGTAGTGTTCAATTTTCGTTATCAATTATTACCGAGATATTTTTGTATATTACAGATGTTAAATAATCTTTCCCCGCCCCCTCCTCACCCCCCCAAAGTAAATGGAAATTTTGCGACGTTTATCCTAAAATATTTACGAAGAGGTGATTTATTCCAATCGCCAAAACTTCGAACATCGGTAACACATTTAGTAATATGGCTTCTATATAATCAGTAGAATAATTATCGTACTCGAATATTAATATTAATTAAAACCAACGGTTCTTATAAATGACGCATTGTCATTTCGAATAATTATTTATGCCTGCGTAACTATTCGCGAAAGTGTTTTGAAAAATTTGAATGACAAAAGGAGATTCGCATGGAATATAAATCCACATAGATTATAGAGCTTGATTTTTAAGTAGTTAAGATCGTCAAAGGCCGTGAAAATGGGGTGGAAAATCCTTCAAGTGAATGAAAATCACAGCTGCGGTGTCCGAGTGGTTAAGGAGTTGGATTCGAAATCCAATGGGCATTGCCCGCACAGGTTCGAATCCTGTCCGCAGCGGTACTTTTTTCAAGAAAAAATCTGTATTCTTATATTAATGATCAGTTTCCATACTCGTTGATTATCCTTCTAAATGATGTCCGTTTGATTCTAAGGCATATTGTAAAATATGTGTATATATATTTTGAAGAATAACCAAGATTGTAGTCAGCCAATCAGTGTCGTTATAGCAAGCAAGTGAATATGATTATTCACGTCTGAATATAATAACATATTATTATATGGAAGTTGAGCAACGATGTATAACTTATTTTACAAGAATAAAACATGCCTGCATGGTAACGACACATCGATTTGATGAGCGTTAACGTATTTTTGTAAAATATATATATATAGGTACAGCAGAGAGTAAGGAAAAAAAAAGTTTGAAAAGTTTGTAAAATAAACAAAATTAAATGTAAACCACGAATCAAAGTTGAACAGGTATAGTCCTGTGCTTAATCTGATGTCACACTGACGTCATTTTATCGTAGAGAAAATTGAAGAGTCTTAAATGGATGCTCATTTTTATGATTTAACAATAAGCAATGTTTATTTGGCTAGTGAGTAATAATGAGGAAAGAAATTTATCTTTGTGAATGACAATATTCTTGAGATATTAATTTGTGGTTCGTAATATCGAAAACTAGTATATTTATTACGAATATTTTGCATAGGCGAGGATTGACAATACGTAATCAACAAAATTTCAAACTAGATGTATATACCGGGTAATTCATTTTAATCGCCCTAGGCCGATTTTTCCGAAAGTAAGTGAGATACGAAAAAAAGTTTGGTATAAAATATTCAGGGTTTAAAGGGGGACGAAACTTGGTGGCATCAGTATTTCCGTAAACGGAGCTGCCAAGGTCAGATGAAGGTTAACTTTGTTTTTTTTTTTAATAGAAACCCACATTTTTTATCACATAATTTTGTTTTACCTAAAAAATCAAACGACTTTTGTATGAAAAATTTTTTTGTAAGACATTCCATTTAAAAAAACAAAGTTGACCTTCACCTGACTTCATTGACGGAAATATTAATATCACCAAGTTCCGTCCCCCTCTGAACCCTGAATATTTTATACCAATATTTTTTCGTACCCTGCTTAGTTTCGGAAAAATCAGCCTAGGGCGATTAAAATGAATCACCCAGTATATGAATAAGACTTGGACCATATGATATGTAGAAAAATGTATTTAGAATGAAGAAAAAAAATTAACCTTGTAACACAGAGAATTACAAAAATTACATAAAATATAATAATCCATGAACTTTTCACCTATCAATATTAATCGTGAAGATAAAGCAGCAATACTTTTCTTCAAAGTTCCAAAGCTTCCACTCGAGTCTGTACGCCTTCTGAAATGTTCAAAAATCATGATATAGATGTACCTATAAGTATTATTTTCATTTTTTTTTTAACTCTATTCTGATTTTTTATTACAGATGCACGACAAAAAGCGTATTATCTTGCAGGACGTTTAATAAGAAGAATTAATTTTGATAAAATAAAAATTGGACTTTACTGGCCAAGATCCATCGTAAATTGTAAATGTATGATTGTATGTCTGCCGCGTGCCCTGAGTAACTGGGCACACTGTCGAATTACAAGGATTAAGATCATCCATGGAGCTATGCATTGGGAGATCCATAATAAGATGTTTCCAGATAACACTAGTCTGTAAATGTCCACCCGAAAAATCTGCAACAATAATTTATATTAATTCCTGTTTACCGTATATATAAATTCAAAGAGACAATATTCCACCTACTGCAATACCTTCACGACATAAACAGACAAGCTTAAAAATCTATCATTATTAATAACGAAATTATTCATTTATTCGCTAACTGCTTACTGGGTGTAAAATCGAAGCCAAGGCTGGCAGGGTGTCCTCTTCTTACACGGCAAAATCCTTCGCTAGTAGTCGTTTTGCACGGTTCAAATCTAACCTCGTGTACGATGCAGCTGACTGTCGCATTCTCTGAAAAAATTATTAAGTCGAAATTTGGACTGTTTTTTTTTTTTTTTTTTTGGAAAGTACGGACAAACGCTATGTAATTAATCGTTCATTGTTGTACCCGGAGTGTATTGACTTATCGGAATTACTTCGAGCCATCTGTAAACTCCATTCTCTGAAGTCGACTGATCTAATCTCAAGAGACAGTATTAGCTTTAATCAATGGGTTCACTCAACTGTTCATACATTGCCCGGGGAAAGAATTTTGGATTAATAATATTTTTGATAATTTACGATAATTACAGCGATTTTTTCAGCCCGAAGATTTCTGTGGGTCTTTTGATTTTCAAATTCGGTTCTAGAGCGCGTGGATTTCTCCAACGAGATTTTACTTTTCATTACGTGAGCTCTTGCGATTCGTTATTAAATCAATTTAATGCATTTCGTACTTGTCTCGAATGATTATGAACTGCGGTCTTCTCCCTTCGAAAGGTACACCAACTATGTGTAGTTATAGAGATTAATTATGGCGACAAATGTCCTCATAACAATATTCTAATTATACATACGTATGTATGTATGTACATACGTACATACGTACACACATGTAAGGCGCAATTATTTTATGTAATATGTTTGCCAGACGATCTTGATTAGCACCAATTACGTCAGTGAGGGTACTCAGCCGTTAATACATTTTCATTTCACAATAGTCTATTCAATTTTCGCAGACCTAAGATTCTATATCGGTACGTGAATCGAAAAGTATTACACTTCAGATTAATGCCAGAAACTATGACACCCCAAGTTAACGCCCAAAACTACGACACCTCAGATTCAGGACAGAAAGTATGACATGTCGGATTCAGGTTATATTATAACGAGATACTTTTCGGTGATAATATACCTGTAAATTAATTTTCAGACGTTTCTGCAAACGGTCACTAACCACTTGTCTTTTCATGCATTTTTTTAATTATGATTGAATACAGCGTAATTGTCATATTTTTTCAAGATCGGGCGGTATGTCATCGTTTTCAACTTTATTCCGACATGTCACAGTTTCTGTCTTCAATCTGAGGTGTCATAGTTTTTGTCCTGAATCTAAGATGTCGTAGTTTTGGGCGTTAACTTGAGGTGTCATAGTTTCTGGCATTAATCTGAGGTGTAATACTTTTCGACTCACGTACCGAATATGTTGCTGGTAATTAAACTTGATGCTATAACTACGCCTTTGCTAAATATCCTGGATATTCCATGCTCGTTTGAAACAATCGTATAGCAATAATGTCTCATTGAAAATACATGTATAACTAATGGCAAAAAATCATTAAATCGTTTGCTGCTTCAACCGGGAAAGTAAGGATTAAAAAATTTCCAAAAACACCAGAAAGTGTTTACCATTAGAAACTGTAGGGCAGGACTCCCATGCGATACTTTCCGCTAGTACTGACGTGGCGAAACCAAGTAGGGTAACCACAGCAAGAAACAAGGCGAGGGTCCTCATCTTTGTCACTTCACTGTATAATACAATAGCAAGTAATAAAACTGTCTTCTTATACGTCGAACGTTCTTTACTTACTTTGCCGAGAGATGGAGTAAAGTAAATTCAGATAAAACAAAATCAGCCTTTTGCGAACTGAATTTATTACGATCGTGGTCCGATTATCCTTATCCTGTGTATCTCCTTATCAAACTGCTGATTTCAGCTCGATTTTATCTACGTCTTTAAATCCCTAGGGCAACGATAAAAATGATTTTATCATGATATTGTAATCAATTTGATGGATAACCGATTTCTCGTATATGCTGAATGTGTCCCGCGTTGTAATGAGCTGACCATACATTGTTCTGATAATTATTACATCTACATCTACTTAATCAATGAATTTTCAAGGTCTGAAACATTTAAACAAAATTTGATACTTACCATATTCGTAATCAAATTTCATACAATTCTAAACATTATTGATTTGTTCACTGTTCAATGAATAAATAATAATTATCGAATGACCAATCAGCAGCTGTATCTAATTAATGCGAAATTATTTTCATACAAAATTTTGACTCATCATTATTATTTGAGCTTAGCACGAAAAATCTCTGCAAAGTGATTTAGATAAAAACAAAAATTACATTTAAACAACGGACGAAACCTAATCTAATCATAAATTAAATTCAGGATAATACCGTTATCAATAATTGTTAGATAGATTTCAAAAGAGATTGAATAAGGGTTCAAATTTTCATACGATATAAGTAATTCTTATTTTGTCATTATGTGAATGATAATTTAAATGGAATTTATCATTCTGATTTAACAGTGCTCCAAAAACTAGAATAAAACATTTACTACGAATGCTCTTTTCGATTTTCTATATTATACCAAACTTTATCAATGCTTTATAATGTTTAGATGAATTATAATTTTATGTCGGAGTAATCATCAATCGAAAACTTACCTTATTTGACTATACAATCTCGAACTACCTACACCAATGATACAATTATACAGATAAATTTTCGGTGATATTATATTCTGAAAAATATATTCAAAACAAGGAAAAGTCTTTATTCAGTCGACTTACAAAACAATTGCACAATATTGTGTATACCGCATGAAGATTTTAACTATGAAACAAGTTTAATCTGGAAGATGAAACAGCATTCTTGTTCTTCTTCGTTCCACAGTTTCCACTTGATGTCGTAGTTTCTCTAAAATATTAATAAATTACACAAAAATTTAAACAAACTGTTACGTCTTTAATTTAATGCGATAATATTGAAGCAAAAATATCCTCATATTTACAAAATTGCCGAAATTGAATTTTATATCATATAAAATGAAAATTATCATTTAAAACAACAATTTAGAGTCACATTACTGTTATTATTACTATTGTTTATTATTTTCTTTATAAATAATACGGTTGATAATAATTGAAAACACAAAATGTACAACAAGACGTATTGATATATCAATTAATGAAACAACGAGGGTAATAACGAACGAATATTTTAATGATAATTATCATATGACCTGCGCCTGAGTTGCTGCAACTTCTAAACGCAACGGTATCTTCATTGGCGTAGTCGACGCAATTCAGGCGCAGTAGTGAAATTTCTTGGCTTAATTATCGTGCGATACCCATTGATACCTGGAGAAAAATAAATGGTTGAATTATTACTTACTGCGGGGTAGCTCCTGGAAAGTGAAAGTGTGTAATTGTAGGTCTGCCTCGTCCCTGCAGTAACTGGACAAGGTGACCAGTTGCAGGCGTTAGTGTCCATTCCGAGAAATGCTAAATCTTCATTAGTAGCCCAATAAGCACGGCTCGTCAAAATCTCAGCCGAAAAGTCTGCAAGATCATTCATATTGATTTTTGGAAATAAATTTACGATTATCGTTCGACGAAAACGACACATGAAAGTCTCGCCTCGCCTCTTACTCTCGATATTCGTAACTTTTAATACACCGTTAAAAAATTCATTATTATTATTATCAACGGGTAATATTTATTTATTTTTAAATTGCTTACTGGGTGTAAAGTCGAAGTAGATGTTGGCTACGCGACCTTTTCTTATACGGCATACTCCTCCGCTTGCAGCCTCTCTGCACGGGTTAACGCCAACCTCGTGGATTGTGCAAGTGGCTGTCGTATTCTCTGAAAAATTATAATAAAAATTATTATAAATAAAAATTTTGATAATTTTTTATTTTTTCGAACACAGGATGTACAATTAGTTACTCAAAGACGTTTCTTTGAACCAATTATATATATATTTACATTTCGTTAACTTGACTAATCTAATCTTATGACATTATCGTTCAAGCTTTAATCAACGGGTTCATTCTCGGAAAATCATCGAATAAAACAGTTCTTGAAAGTTCACGATAACCGAAGTGGCTCTGATAAATCCTGGAATACACTGATGTCCTTGTGGTTTTTTTATTTTCAGTTCAAATATTTCCGAAGTAAAAATTTCGATTTATCAGACAAGAGTCTTTAAAAAAAACAAAAAAAATTATCCAAGTTTTTGAAATGACATATTCCTATACTCTAATTTATGTGTAATTTTAAGTTCCAGGGCTTTGGTAAACCTGCAGCCTATACACCATACATACATACTTAGAGTTATAAATTTGAATGCCAAATTATTTCATCCAAGATCTTTAACGAATGTTATACAAATTATGGCTAATTGACAAAGACAACCCAGCAGTTAATGTACAGTATAATTTTTCAATAGCCCGTTCAATTTTCGTAGACCGAATCACATATCGTTGGTAATAAAGTTAGATGCTATGACTACAACTTTGATAAATATCTGTCAGCAAAAATTCCTCATTAAAAATATCTAATCATTGACAAGAAGTCATCAATTGAATGAAAAATGAATGGAAATGCTCCAAAATAAGTATCACTAATATGGCATAAGTGATAGGTCTTTAATTTTGTGTCTTAGGTAATAAATGACACAAGAATAATGTTCAGCCATGAAATAATTCATCTCTGCAACCGAGGAGAGAAGGGATTTAAAAAAATCTCCACAAAAAAAAATTGTAAAAATAATGAAAGAAAAAAATAAATAAATAAAAAATAAAAAGTAAAAATTGTAAAAGTACTCACCAGAACAAATCGACCATTCAACATGTTCCGCCGACCCTGACGTGGCAAACCCGAGAAAAGCTGCCAAAACGAAGTACAACGTAAGGGTCTTCATGTTCGTAGTTACGCGGTTTAACGGCAAGTGAAAGAACCGTGGAGTTCGTCGTGTGCATTAAGCGTTTCTGCTTAGTTGGAGCAGAAGAAGGGGGCAAAGGTCAATTGAGATAGAACAGATCACAGTCTTGTGGATAGAATTAATTCCTTTTTAAAGAGAACGAAGCCAATGCACGTGGGCTTTACTTACGAGTTATAGTATCAAGCTCTGGTTTACTCGATGGGGTCGCTCATCCCCTTACCCCACCGTTTCATCAAACTATTGACCCTTGTACGTCATTGGTAGTTATCTACATATAATACGTCGCTGAACTAAGGTCCACAATGATAAGAATTGTTTTTCTGTACAAATATGGTTTGGAGCAGTTTTGCAAACAAACAACATGTTTGCAAGAGTAGTGATTTCTTAAGCATGACATAAACTCATTTCGTGACTATTAGTCTAAACATATACATAGAATATAAGACATGTGCTCCACACGAGTATTGCAATGATGAACTGATCATTCGTTCTTCAACATCGAGCTCGTAAGCCTTTTGCTTAAAACATTTATGACTTGAATATAATGTATAACGCGCATTTACATAGACGCAATTAATTATAGTCCATCTAACACATCAGCGAATGTCTAGAGATGCGGCTCGGCGGTTCGTTAAAACGTTATGGAAACTTAACCAGGGAATTGAAGATACGCAAATTGGATAAACTGTTGCTAGTCGCAAACTTGACACGCACACCCCTGTAATATATTATATACTCGTAGAGCCATGCTGGGTTTAACTGCTGTATTTTTATGACCTACGACCTCGGTTTGTAGCACGCGATAATTATATCGAAGTCCACAATATCGTCAGCGGCTATGTTTGACCAGCGATATCGTAATTCTCGTTAAATATACTCAAGTCAAAGTGAAATATATACCTATACCTATATATACAGAACACAAATCCGCGTCGATGTTAATATACATGGGTGCCATTCCGGAGACATGAGTTTATAATATATGTATGATCCCCGCCTAGTGCGATCGTCTTCCGTATAAAGTGATCCAATTTCATTAGGAAATGCACAATTTAACAATTGGAGTCAATTATTTTTATAGTTGGCCCGCGTCTTTGATTGGCCATCTGAGGCCACGCCGCATATAACGTCACATGATACAATAGCATGCTACTACATGGTCAGGACCAGAATAATCCATAATTACGACAAGGCCGAATTATACAAAATAGATTCCCGGAAATGCACTTAAATAAACTTATACTTATTATATACATCGATAAATCATTATCCTTTAAACTTATTTCCACGATAAAAGATAAAACTCGAGTTTCACCCATAGAATATCTAACTTCACTTTATAACTTGATCAAAGTTTCCTTTTATAGCGTCGATTCAGTGGTCGATAAAAAAAAGAAAAGAAAAAATGCCTAAGTATACGCGAGTATTCCACGATAGAGATAATATTGTTACATAAAATGTGTTGTCTCTCTTTTTTTTATTAAATATGAACATTAACGAAGTAATAATATTAATTACAATGATAATGATAATAATAATGATGATGATAATATACCTATAGATAATAATAATAATAATAATAATAATAATAATGTTAATAATAATAATAACTGTACAAGGTCTAAGGTCAATATCAAAGAGATTGCCTGCCGTAATAACCTCACGTCTGCAGCACACACTAGTATGTAGTAATATATATATATATATATATATTATTATTTTTTCCTTTTTTTTTTATGTTTTGTCTTGGGCAAAAGGAAACGAGGACATTGACCTCGTAAATTGGTAGAAGGAGGCTCGTTTCTAAGGAGGAAAAAAATAGTTTTTTACCTCACGAACTCTGGAAAACAAAAAGAGGAAAAAGAAATAGATGAAATTTACCAACCAGATGAATGATGATGATCAAACCTATGGGTGACGTTATTATCGACAACCTCCCCGAGCTTGACGTTGTAGAATAGATATGTATATATACCTATATATGTAAACATTTCTTTGGGAAAACAAAAAATATGTTTTTTTTAAATTATTTTTTACAAACTTTTTACCTCCGCTGCGCTGAGTTTGTGTTAATTTAAACTAATGTCATTTAGAGCGCAGTTCCAGGCGGTATAAATTATATCTATGGTTTTTTTTTTTTAATGTTTTTGTTTTTTGTTTTAATTCGATTTAATTGTCTTTATTGCTCTTTCTATTTGTAACACTGATTTATTAATCTCTCGAGATTGATTATCGTGGTTTTTGAAATCTTATGTAAAACTTTGAATACGATAAAGGACGGACGAGGATATTACACGGTCTGAGAATAACGGAGATAATGAGATTATTTTTTTTTTTTCGTTCAACACTCGTGTTTTTTTTTTTTGCTACGATTTTTTTCGTTAAAACTCAAACCACGTAGACGGGGTCTTTGCAAACTGATATTCTCGCCTCCTGTAGAATTCTTAACCTTGGACCCAGAGGTACTCCCATCTTCTGCAATCTTTCTTCACTCAAATAAGGAAGCTCGACCATACCAACCTTTTCTTTTTCAAAAGCGTTAGCATATTTCTGTAACATAATCGAAAACAGATTTATCAGCCAATGTGATTAGACAATTAAAATATTATTCATTGGCATACTGCGACGTAGTCACAGTCTAATTTTGTTACGATCGTTGCTCAATTGTCCCACTATTTCAATCATGTGGTAATTGTCAAACGCAGGATATTATTTTCGATACGTAATTAAGCTCGCTCCCTAAAGTAACAAATTTATACACAAGATCATGACGCAACAGCACAAGTCATTATGTAACAAAATTCAAATTTTAAAGTCATTCGATAGTTAGATCAGCATTTTTGTTATCAGTAGATTCATTTCGGGGATGAGATCCTGCAGAGGATAAAAAAGAAGAAGAAGAAGAAGAAGAAGAATAACAAAGCACAAAAGTTTCGGGCAACCCAAATCCACTCTCATATTTTTTTCTCTCATATACCACAACACTTCTCGCCCTCTTTGCTCTGTTGATCCATGCTACGTAACATAATCCGTAAATACTAAGGCCAAACTGGGCCATCTGTAACCCAGAACTTTCCTTCTCCATTAGTACGTGGTTAGGCGGTAAGTACGCACGTAGATAGAGTGATTACTCACCTCGTAGCCAAGTTCTCTTAGAAACAGCCTTATCAGCGGTGGTTCCGTGCCGAAGAACTTGGTCAGCTTCTTGACTCGAGAGGGATTTGAGAGGGCAGGGAGGTCAGAGTCTTTGATGAGAGGCTGGGACTGGGATCTAACCATAGCCATGCTGGTCTGAGTCCTCAACGCTGCTATTTCGCCCCTTATATTTTCCATTTCCTGTAACGGTATGAAAGAAATAAAAATAAACATTGGCTCATACGATAACGGTCCACGGGCTATATATCAGTGTAAATATAAGATCAAAGCAACATCTGTCGCTATTTTTAGATTAAACATTAGAATTCCTGTAATCCAGAACCGGAGTCTTGAATTTTGCTGAGCTTTTAAAAATCTATTTCCATCATCGGTTTTCGAGGATCTTGTCCCTGATTATACTTGGCTGATCGTATATAATTATAAATTTGATGATAGACAGGCTTCGGGACTGTGAAACCTATTTGACAAGTCATTTTTTAAAAGTTCTGATCCTCGACGATCCACTAAAACTGATAATAGAGACCATGACAGATTTGCGTGGGATGGGATCCTGTTATCCCACGCAGATGCGACCATAAACTATACGGAGATCACTTTCGTGGTAAATCAAGGGTCTACTGTTCTACGAGTTCCTTAAACTCCTACGGAGATTATATCCTGAGTAGTTGGGTACGGGTCTTATGGATATTTAGAAAGCAAACCCTGAACTGGCCACAGTCTGACCAAAAGTGTTTAACAAACTTTCAAACAAAGCTTCAAAAGCCACAGCTTTGAAATTGCGAAATTTCTCTCTGTAAATGCACACCGCGAAATGGTAAATCGAGACAATAATATGGTTTAAATTATTTTCTGGGATATCTACCTGAATCATCAAGTGTTGAGTCCTCATTTCCGAGCTGAGATGAGCAACGGATCGTGCCAGTGTAACCACGTGTGATTCTAATCTTTGGAATCTTTTGTTGATGCTCTAGAAACAGGAATGGAAATGAATTGATTATCCTGAATTACTTAAAGGAATGACTAATGAAACAGTTGCGTGTGGTAGACCAATTCTATGAATTCTCTACGTCTAATGGCATAGTTATCAACATCGTCGCTGACGATGAACTAGAAAGCGTAATGATGCTACGCACTCACATGATATGATACCGCATTACACCTTAGCCTTGACACGTGAATATTCAATTAATTATCTTACTATTATCAATTACGAAAATCTGTATTTATTAAGTTTCTTTATTAACCAGTCTGTCCCATCCCATCCCATTCCATCCCATCCCATCCCATTTTATTTCATTCCTTTCATTTAATTTCTTATCTCTTTCCTTCATCATAATTACAAGTTTAAACATTACCTTGACGTCTTTCGCTTTCTTCATCCTATCGTCTACGATGTGAGATCGTCGTTTGTCGTGATGTCTCGTTACCGGTCTAGAAGATACTGAAGACGTTGGTAAGGATGAAACTGATCCGTAACTGGCCAAACCACGCGCTTTTCTCCTCTTTTTTACGCTACCTCCAAGAAGTTTTAGAACCTAATTAAAAAATTGTTGATTAATTGTTTTTCCTAGTTTTATATCACATTTTTTTAAGTATAGTCCTAAGGTACCATCAGCGGTGTTAAAAATTTGAAAAACGTGTTGCGTGAGTTGTTTCAAGTGACGTTTCAATCCATTACTACATATTTCCCATTACCTGAACTCGAACACGCGTTTAACAACTTTTTCCCGAAGCAGATAGACCGTTTATTTTAACAAGCTAGCCAGAAGAAATAAACGAGAATCGACCCACGTACCTCACTGTACATATTCTCGAGCCCCTCCAGTTGCTTTCTTATTGTCCTTGCGTCGTTTGTACTCAAGTCAGAATCACTTCTGTCCAGCATTGACTCCAAATCGAGGCCAGTTGTAGTTGAAGTTAAATCAGCAGCTTCTATTCCGAAAACTGAAGATCAAAATACTCTTCATTCATCCGAGCTAACTACGTATTTATTATTCGTTTACCGAGATCGTGAATGACTTGATCTAAACTAGTATAACATGCAAATAATTTAAGGTATTTTTTAATTTTTTTAACTTACGGTGAGAGAATTTTTTAGCAGCTTCCTTTTTCGACGTTGAAGCAACCCGATGTTTCGAACTGTTACCAAAGTTCCTTTTCTCACTACTCTTCGAGTACTCGCTGTAATTTGGCTTTGATCCGTACGGCAAACTGGAACAATAACCAGTTGAAAATTTAAGAGAAGAGCCGTCAACGTGGGGGCCGGTCTTCCTAATGATCGTCTATAATTAGGCCCAGCCTCATGGTCTGTAAACAGTTTGTAAAGATCAACGCTGTAGGTTAGCTCGTCTGCTCAAAAAAAAAAATAAGAAAAAAAAAATTTCAAAACTGTTCCAGGAGCAGCAGCCATCTAATTTTTTTTTTCCTAGGTCATCAAATATTATTTCTTAGCAGTGACAAAACTAGAGAATACAGCTCATCTCGCAGTTTGTCAATAAGATGTCGTCATAATCTTGAAAAATTAGCTTTGAGGCACGTTTTTTATTCATTAACTTTCCTCATCCCTGTTGAGAAAAAATTAGAGGCGTACTTCGAGAAGTTAATTTAATCGTATATACGCGAAATATCGAACGAAGAAAGTGCCAAAAATAAATTGCCAAAAGAACTTCACAGCCTCGAGCCATCGTTCGTCGAGAATATGACATTTCTTGAAAATCGAAAGTTTATTTAGACCAAAAGAATTCGTCCCAAAACAGATTTTCGAAGACGTGTTTCAAGAAGGACTCTGGCAAAAAACAAAAACTTCGAAAAATTTCTACTGAAATTTTTAATTCACACAATTGAATTAGGTTGGAAATTATTACAATAAACAATGCCTAAAATATTTCGGTTTATATCTGTGAATGTTTGATAACAAAAGTCAAGTCAATCCCATGAAAAAAATTTCAAAATAACTCACTTTTCGAATAGGTCAAAAATTTCGTCTGTAAAAAAACAGAATTGAATTTTATAAACTAATTTGTCACATGCAGATCCTTCATTGCATGAAATGTATAAGAATATGATTACAAAGTAATTTATATCAGTATAAAAAAAAATAAAAAAAAAATTTGAATAATATTTTTCGAGCTATCCGTTTTATTTGCTTGATTAAACATAAAACTAAATCCAATAACGGAAAGTGACTATTTTTCCATCGTAAATGAAATTATTTTGAAACAAGAAGTTAAAAATGATTCGATATAACGATGGGAAACACATTGTCTAAATTCTAAATGCTGTCTCTAGATATCGACCTCCTTAGGCAAGGATTGGGCAGAAACCGGGAGTTCTTAACGTCACGTTACCTGGCGGTGTATCGATTCCTTGGCGTCCGTGGGCTCCCATGAGGTGACAGTGGTGGTAATGGAGGTGTCACAGACGACACACTTTCGGAAAGGGTCGAATGCGCCATCGCAGGGACGTCTCTCGGTTCTAAGATACTCCTTAGTTCCGACTCGACGATGTCCACCCATTCTGAATCTTGTCCTAAATAGAATAAAGATAGTTGATTTAAACGAAAAACGAAATACTCCTTCTAACGGATATACCAGAATCATTCATAAAGCGTATAGGTAGGTAGTTTCGGTTATTCGTGCTGGATATAGGTACATGTCCAGAAATCTCAGCAGACTAGTATATGAGAAATGATCAGTTATCAAACCCCAGCTTTATATCCAATCCCAATGCTTTCTGGCTATCAGCCAATTCAATTGACCGTAGCCGGGAAATTTTCTAGGTAGTTTGACCGACGTTGAGTGATTTCTCTACGATATATCTGGTTCCTTTCAGACAGTATGACTCGGACTACTTCGGTTAATAGAAATTGAAGTATCGGTTTTGGAAAGGATTGAGATTCGAGGCGATTAGTGAGAAATTAGGGATAGTTATGCGAGGTGCAGTACTCGTTGGAAAGGTAAAATTTTCTGATCTTGCAGACGTAAGTAAAATTTGGGACGTTAAGGTCAGGAAATGACAGGGTAGCGAACAGGAAATCCTCAGACCTTGAACGAGGATCTGGTCCTCTGGTGGCGGGCGTCTCCCGCTCGAATAGACTGCCGATCCTCTCCCAGAATCGACGTTTGACGAACTTTGGCCAGCTTTATCGTAGTCCGACCCTGACCCTTGATTATGGATCTTAAGTCGATTAATTCCGTGTTCTAAATCGTCCTTTCGTCCTTCCGGCTTCGCGGCCAAATCTTGGGCCGAGTAATGCTCTACTTCAGACTTCCTGGTGGAATCTTCCAATCGTTTTAGCGTCTCAGTTGTTTGGTAAACGTCCCCAGTAATCCGCTTGGATTGTACATTTTTCGGCGTTTCAGAGTCGTTGATCTTCTTCATAGGATTTGGACTGTAATTGTCAATTTCAGATCGTTTTTGAAGCTCCTCGACCCTCTTCGGCATCATAGTAGCTTCCTTGGCATCCTTGACATCACCGTAGTCTGTCTCACGCGTCGAATTTCTCATCTCTTCTCTCCGTATACCAAAACTGGTCTCCGGTCTGTTGTACTCGTCCTTTCGCTGCGATCCACTTCGCCCAAACTCACCTTGACTTTGACCCTGTCGTTCCTCAACCGTGATCTCGTACTTTTCTTTATCCAAGATATCCGTAGACGGGTTCCTCTGCATCTCTGACACGCTTCTTTCCTCGTCGAAGCTCAGCTGAGGTTGTGAAGCAGCCTTTTCAATTCTTCTCGCCGAACTTCTCCTATGAAATTCAGTTTCCTGATTGTTCTCAGACTTTATGTAAACCTGCGGTACACCGTAACGGGGTCTCCCCTGATAGTGATAGTACATATCTTGATTGGTATTCGATCTACTTTCAGGAATTTGTCTCGAAGTGCTAGGCAGGTCGATCTGCGACCTGGAAATCGCTGGCTGTCTGACTTGGTACTGCTGTTGCTGATAAGGATTTTGAAATTGCGGCTGTTGGGCAGTTCGCAAAGTCCCAGAACTGTTTTGTTGACTAACTATTTGCTGCTGATGCATCTGTTGGATCAATTGCCTCTGATGCATATTCTGCGCGTGCTGCTGAGCAAAATGTGGACTTTGAAGTAATTGGTTCTGGTGTACCAACTGTTGAGGACTTTGATATGCTTGGTTCGTCGATTGGAGTTGAATAACGCTTTGACTATGCTTCGAGGAATTCGAAGTGGCTTGAGACTGCATCTGTCCATGATGAAGTACTTGATTCTGCATGCTACCTGGACCCGGTGCCGGGTACTCTCGCGTTATTCCTCCTTGAACCTGGGAAGGACCAGCCTGGGGCTGGGCAAAGCCACTAATTTGGGTCTGATGAACAGTCTGTACTCCTGCGCCTGGTATATGGTGACTCACGTGAAGCTGAGCGCTTTGACCTGGCAGACTGGGCTGGATTTGTGAGGAAGGCTGGAGTTGGCCAGGCAAAGGAACGTTCTGAATACTCTGCACGTTTTGTCCGATACTTTGGCCAGCCGAATACCCGTACGCGTGTCCGTATTGGCCGTAAGTGTTCTTCGGATATTGCTGCATGTTTACTAGCGGTTCCTGAACTCTTGGTTTACCGTATATCGCCTCTTTCTTTTTGGTCTCTTCCTCGTTTATACTTCTGCTTGACTTTCGTAGTTCTTCGGCGACGTTATTCAAACTTGCTTCCGGTTCCGGTTCGATGTCTTTTCTATTGGGACCAAAACGGCTCGAGATCATGTCCTTTATTGTGTGGTAAGTCCTCGATAATGACTTGGACTTTTCGTCCTCGGTTTTAGACGACCTAGGAACTGCTCCTCCGGTAGCTGACCTGCGAACGGTACAGAGTGTAATGTTAAAATCTCAAGATTCAATTTACCTTCTCACTAAGTTTCAAACTCACGAGTAAGTATCCTGGGCTTGGTAATTTCTCGTTTGGTAGTCCTGTCTCAGCTCCTGCATTTGCGTTTCCTGGAATAAAGAATGCCTCTTAGAGTTTCGTTCGTTTATGGATTATTTTTAAATTCTACACAGCTCCTCGTTTACCAAATCGTTCCTACGGAGGAGGGCTTGTGACGCTTCATGCCTACCCGTAGGATCGCTAAATTCAACCTGACACGGGTTTTGGGTGTATTATTTCGGGATCCTTTTAGGTTCGTAAGCATAATTCCCGCTAGCAGGGGAAACAGCTTGCGCAAATCTTACTAAATTACGGTCACGTTCATCAGTGTTGGTAAATATACATCTCGTGGTGTAACGCATAAGGCGCAAAGCATATGAAAGGGTGTCGGCTGCAGGGACTTGCACTACTTTCTAAATTTTAATATATCTAGGCAAATCAATGTACAACGAAGATTTCTCACGGCATTGAATTTGGTGACGATATATAATATCTTTTATCATTGTACAGATCAAAGGTTCGAGAAAGTATCGAAATACTTGTATCCAAGAATAAGTTCTGACGCTTTAGGCTGACCATAACGAAAACCAAACGACGCGACGCCCGCATACCGGTCAACGCCTCCGCGTAAGTACCGTAGCGAGATAAGCGAGGGTAATATAATATAAGTATTTGTATAAAATCTTGCCAACGATCTTAAAAGGATATAGATATAATGTCTTGACACGACAGACGTGCAAGCAACTTGGAGAATTTCAAAGTTGTCAGTCTGAATCGCCTGCTTCTTAGGAAGGGATGCCACTTGAATATCAACGATTTGGTGAGGCTAGGGCCTAGACACGCATCGCGCATACGGAAAAGGTTTTCTGACTTATGATCCGGCGTTCGTGTGTTCAGACCCAGTAGAGGAAACGTAAAAAATTCAATTTATCTTTTCCCTGTATTCGTTCATCCTTTGTAACCTCTATTAACCGTTTAAATTGGTTCTTTTTCTTTCATTTTTATCAGCTCTAAGCTTCCAACCATCAACCACCAACCCACACAATTATATTACTCAGAAATCCAATGCTTCGACTCATTGAAAGTGGAATCATTCTTTTATTTTTCCATCTCATTCCTGTCAAATTGTATGAAAAATTTCGGTTTTGTCCTACTGTAGAAAGTATGAGTTATTTTCGTTGCCTATTCGTTCATGTATCAATCAAATCTAAAAATAAATCATCAATTCATTCGGACGTATTATAAGTAACGGTTCGATATTTACCTCCTGAGTCCAAGCCTGTTGCTTGACCGGAGCGTCTGGTGCAATGGCTACCCTTCCGGTCGGCCTCTTCTTGTAATCATGGAGAATTGGAATTTTTGAATTCTTATCACCTGATGATAATACGACTTCTCTCTCGATCTAAAAGGTGGAAATAAAAATAACCAACTCAAGTAAGGTATACCATAAGACATAAAAGATCTTAACGTTTATTACGTGACATTAAATGTAATTGTCTAATAAAACGAAGTGCGACTAAGTAGAAAAACGTCGATTAATCGAATGACACTATCGTTTTGAAACTTGTGAAGTACAATATCTCGCTCTTTTTACTTGTCCACACAAGTTTTACGCGAAATCTTCCGAGTCAGCCATTACTAAAGGCACAGTATTATATTCCGCGAGTCATACCTGAGGTAAGACATTTACGTTGGTATTAATAGGTGGCAAACACCTACGTATTCTGGGCGTAGGAGCGTGTCGTTTCGTAAGTTCATTGTTCGCCTCACGTTACAATAATTTGTAACAAAAGTGATATGTGTCTATCCAGGCTGAGATCACACGCATTTCCGGTTAACTGTTTTTCTCCCGACATAAAACTTATAGTCAAGATTCTATTCGGATCTTTACTCTACACCTTTTGTTTAGCTATGAGAATTTTCTCAAGACCTTATACATACATACATACATACATACTTGGTACAGTTGATCGTTTTACCAAACATTTTGCAATACGGATATTACACTCAGTTCTCGAAACATATATCATACCATAACTACATACAAGCAAGCGTATAATTAGTTTACTAAATTTATTTACACTCGAAATCAAACTTCCTGAATCAAGACTCACGCGGATTCCCGACGAACGGTAATCAAGGCTTTATAAGAACCAGAAAATTCTTACTTGGGGTAGAAAAGTTAATTAATTTTATTGTAAGATGAGACAAAGCGCAGGTAAAAGAAAAATGGTATTGAGTGGGCGAAAGTTTCAACATTGACGTAAGGGATTGTTATGCAATAATCTCAAAAACTTGATGTTATGAGCGACGCTTTGACGGTGACGTATACCTACTCATACTTACGAGGGTTGATTCACAGGTTTACGTCACATCAAATGTAATTCGGAACAAAAGGCACGCTCTTGATTTTTTACCATGGCATATCAATGGCCATAAAACTTCGGTAAATAATAACTCAATTAATCCTAACTTACGGGAAATTTGCTACTGTGTGTTTGCAGATTTGTTCCGTGCTGCGTCTGACCTTGACCTTGCTCGTCTCCGTAAAGTGGAGGCATTCTGTACTCCGGAGCGGGAGGTTGCCCGGAATTTTGATTCTGCACCTCCTGTACGCTGTTTTGATTTTCACTCTGCCCCTGGACCTGAGACCCTAAATTAGCGGCCTGGACGACCTGATTCACTTGGACCGTTCGATTCACGTCAGTTTGATTATTCGTTTGGAGTTGTTGCTGGTAAGTATGAGTCTTCTGATTGTTGGGTACCGGCTTTGGTGGTGGAACCGGCTTATACGGCGCGTCTTCGTCTGTAAATAATATAAAGAAAAATAAAATAAAATAAAATGAAAAAATAAAAAATCAAACTATAAAAATAAAATGGATTCTTCATTTTTTCACTTTTATTTACCCTGCAATGAACACGAGAGTTTACGTGCATCTACATCGTTAAATTATTTTTCTACCAATCTTGGCGCTAATAAAGAGCCGAGTTTTCTATCTGATGAGTAAATAAAATTCGAAAGCGGCTTCAGTCGTAAAATTATGTACCGAGAAAAAAGATTTCTTACCTAGATAGAATAAGTCGCACTTGTCTTTACGATCTATTACCGTTAGTTACTCACATATTATTCACATTCTGTAATACACGGCTTAAACCATCACTATAAGTTATATTACTGATATCTCTTCTCATTTATAAACTATAAAAAATTTTAATCGCCATTTTCATAATCTTATCATTTACTTTCTTTAATCAACACCAAATGCATTTCTTCTGCATATCCTACCTTGACATTGGTTCTGTCTTCTCATACGATTCTCCTGTTTCACTTTACGAACCGTTGTAGCCATCGCAAATTGGCTGACCATTTCTTAACGATGTTTTCATAAAACTTCACCCTCATTAAATAGCGAGTGTTTTTTTTTTTTTTTTTTTATTTTCAAATTTTTTTATTTGTGTTTATTTGATGAAAATTGAAAAATAAAAAAAATAAAATAAATCAAAAACTTTCTTAACTTAAGCCAGGGTATGTGTATGAGAAATATTTATTCTACACCCGTTTTATATCGGCACGCTTCTCGACGAATCGATCAATGTATGTATATATGTATGAATTGTACATACAAACCGTTACTCGCGGAAAAAGACACATACATAGGTATATACATATACGTGTCTTGTAAAAGCGAGTAACTTCGCAGATAAATCGTTAGAATAAAAAATGAAAAAATGAATTTTTTCGTTTCAGAAATGAGCTGATTTGTTCTGCACACAATAATTAACTAGAAAAATTTTTCCAACGAATTTAAATCGAACTAAGAAACCGTAAAAAAAAAAAAAAATTTTAAATCACTGTATAAAAATGTTACGGTGGAAAAACACCTCGAAGATTGAATCAAGGCGCGAGCCAGCGTGATTTTTTTCACTCAACCGGACGGAGTTCCTCGTCGTACTGGAAGACTTCGACTTTCCATTGAGTGAACGTCTGGTTCCGCCGTTCTGAGTTCGTTTCCGGTATCATCCCCCCACAAGAATAAGGAGTTATTATAGAGAGTAGACACGTTAGTAATTTATTCTGTGAGCATAATAGCGTCTATAATACGTTGCGCATCGCTATTCGGTATCAGAATCTAGTCTTTATTTGTAGTCACACGTTTTTTATATATATTTTTGTTTTGTTTCATCTTTCATTTGAACGCAGTCAAGATGGGTACATAGAATGAATTAAACTGACCATCGGGCGGTCGTCTTAAGAATGTACTCACAACTAACTTTGTCGATCGTATAAGATCACGACTTTACGAACGCGCGCGCGAACGTCCAAGTTTTCTTTTATTTTTCTATTCCTTCTTCGTCTTTATATACTCAACTTGTACCAAGACTTGTTCTACTCTACCTTGAAGTTCACCTGTAAAGCCGGGACTAGTAGGTACGGGGAATCATGCATGGTTGAACTGCCTAAGTGCCCGAGTGCGTTCTACTAAAGTATACACATAATGTTATAAGGTCCGGTCTTATATATATATACTAACTTTTAGACGCAAGTATTTTTCAACGGATTTTCCCACGACGATCTTCATTCATTCATTCAATATACGTATAACAATTAAAACGTTAGGTGTGTAGCCTTTATCAAATTCAAAAGACACTCATCGAAAAAAATTACAATTAAACATATTTTTAAGTTCATTAAGTAAGTCCTAAAAATTTATTGCTTTGATATTAATTGTCTGTTTGCATAATTAAGACTAATGTAAGATTTTTTATTCGATCTAAACTTGAGGCAGGTCCCTTGTTTCAAAAATTGAGGAGGATAATACGTGGCTAAAATTCACTTGAAATATATCTGTATAACTATTGTATGAAATCCGAGGTTGGTACTAAGATGGTTCTGCTAAAGATTCCGCATCGCTAACCAGGGCACATAAGGAATTTACCATGAACTAGAACTTGGAGTTTTGCATTAATTTATTCTCTCTAATGGCCGGCACGTTCCATTTGGATTAAGGTCTCGGGCAAGTGAGCACCCCCTTTTACAGGCCATGATATGCATTAGAAACTCATGTTGCTAAATGTATACGTATAGTGCACGTACATTGTAAACTATAACGTGTGTATACGCCACGTGCATAAAAGGCGTGGTGATATAAAATTATTTTAGATAATTTATATCATCATAGCTCAAGACGAAGTGGAAAGAAAGCTCATTTTATACATTTAAGTCTAGACATAAATGATTGGAAAATGTGTAATTTTATTTTATTTTTTTGTTTCCTCCGATCATTACTTTGAACAACTTTTTCCCTATTTTATAATGTATTCTTGTTCTGTTTTCATTTTTTATTTTTTTGTTTTTTAATGACGTGCCGTATATGTCTTTCTGTTTCTCGTTTACTCTTGCGAAGAAACTGCTGGAGCAGGCCAAGACTCTCAGAGACCTATCGAGTGCTCGATTTTAAGTAGTGTCTAGTTTTTTGTTAACTAACTAGTTTACAGAGCGTTTCCCTGGTGCTGTTGTGTTATATATAAATATCTGCACGCAATATCGTGAGAAATTAATACCCCCATGGTTGTCTTTTTTAAACAATATAAGTTGAACGTAATTACTGCAGTGACTGGCGTTACTGCAGCAACACTAACAGCAAAAGCTGATCAAATGAAAATAAAAGAAAAAATCCATAAATGTAAACTGCGTATCGAGTCTTGAATACGATATATAAAAAACTTATGACTAAATGAAAATACTTGTATGTAAAAAGTGATGATACAATAGCTATAGTACAACTGGGTAAAACTTTTCTGTTAACACAATTAGCGAGGTTTCGAGATTTCGAGAAATGAGAAATATTATAAATTCTCTAACATCATATTCATGATTGTGGAAGTTGTTGGAAATGAATAACGGTAGAAATCTCCCATTGTGTGTTGAATGTTTGCGCCAGTTTCTATATCGTATATAGTGTTAATAATACAGTTTCTAGGAAAAATATAACGAACGAATATCGAAGAATAAACGTTGATAACTATACTAACCAGACTTAACATACGTTGCAATATAATATATAAATAAAAATTATAGTTAATTATCACGGTTATTTTCTAATTACGCAATTTATATTATAAAATTATTCTAATATAGATATTAATAATAATTTATTTTATATAAAATTTTTAACGATTATAATACCCGCAAGAAAACAATTTATATGAAACCTGGAGAACGTAGAACTAACCGTGAAGTTTTTAGATACAAATTGACACAGCATCTACTAACATCTCACATCTTACATCTGCTTCTATCATCTAGCAAGACAGCGGATAACTGTACCGTCATTGTAAACATATTTCCTAGTAAGTTTCAACACCATTCGATATATCTTTCGGATATTATACCACACGGTTTTAGAACGTTTAGATTTATTCTAACTATATATGAGAATTTCAGTCGTAGAAGCTAGTAAATAAAATTTAAAAAAAAAAAGAAAAATGTAATAGCTAATAAAAAATGAAAAGAACACGCCTTACATGATAATTAATTTACTTTTTCACCATTCTTGATAAATGAATAAACATTTGTTTGTTTTTCAAATTTTTTTTTTTCATACTTTTTCCTCGTTTATTATGTATTATTCAAGGTTCAAGACATTGAACTCGGACTTTAACTTGTATTATAATTTTTATACAGTAGATCGTTATTAGCAGTCCAGTGTACGTCTGAAGATATTTTCATTTGAAAATATGTTAAATAAAAACTGATTTAATTAATCAGCCAGATCAGAAAATCTTCACGTTTTAACGAATTTTATGTATTTAATTTTAAATCAAGTGACAGAACACATCGCCTTACCTGATTCGATCCATTTCAGGTCAAAGTGAAGACAAATTTCTAAGATGACACAATTTTCTAAATATTTTTATAGCACCGTCATCTGCAGTCTTCATTTCAAAACAATTTTTATAACTTGATTAATAATTTGATTGTAAAAACTATGAAAATAATAATAATAATAATAATTTTTTCATTCGGTGTTCATTTTTTTTTTTTTTTTTTAAGAATAAATATAAGTTTGCAGAAGATTGAAGACGCGATCGGTGTCAAATATATATATAGGTATATATATATTTTTTTTTAAACTTCCTTTTACACTTTAGCATAGTAGTTATAACGTTCACATTGTTTTACACTTATTTTCTGCACATTCCAACGCGTTTATCGACGGTTTATACGTCATTAAAAACATACCGATTTCGATAGCACGTTACCGATTTACCTGTCAACTACAGTGCCACGATTTAATCATATTTTTTGAACTATTTTATGGCTCAAGACGAGCTGAATTTTGGAAAAACTGACTTACGATCGCGAAAGACGTGAGACGCCAGGCTCTTGCCAGTCAGCGATACAGGTTGGCTTCAGGTGGGAGAAAGGTACAGTCGAGGTAGTAACCATCGCCCCACCTTCAGCTCAGTTTATAGAAAAATCAGAGACGAGTTAAACAGCACCTTGGTACCGCTGCGAGTTGATTGGCTGGTGCCGATTTCGAAAGAGTAGAAAATTTCGTCACAGATTATAAAGAAAACAAAAAAAAGAAAAAATAAATGGGGGTGTGTATCGGTTCAAAAACCTCGATTCGTTTGCTAAAAAAATTAGTTTCAACGTAAATCCAAAGAATCAATGAAATTTTATATAATATGATCGGTATATCGTAAAAAAATTAATACCAACACGTTCGATCGGTAATCTTAGTGACAACAATCGAGAGGAGTTAAAATTTTAATTTATTTATCATTATTGAATAAAAAACGAAATATTTTGAGCCAGTTATCTCGACTGTAACATCTTATAAGTATTTAGTTATATTTGTATTGAACCTCCATCGATTTTTTCGAAATGAAGTATAAACTCTTTAAAAAAAAAAATTGAAAACCAAAAAAAAATATAAAAAAAATAGACGACCATTCTCTATCTCGACTATACTTACGTCCAGCAACAGCAGTCGGTCCACCTTTCTGTAACAGACAGGTGAAGCATAAAGGTTAGGTACCGATGGAACAGGTGTTCTAGGAAATTTTTCCCGCGAAGACTATACTCAGTCTTGAACGTAAAATATCTCTATCCCATAAAAATTTGGTGTTTCATGAGTAAGTTATAACAGGGTTTAGAAAATTGGATGAAATTAAATAAATAATTTCAAAATGCGTTAGGACAACTGGCGCCATTAATTCTTCGAAAAAATACCTGTACCTACTCAAACCGATTCCCGAATTTGAAGAAAAATCAAACTAAAATAAAATAAACACATTTAATAATCTTGTTAAAACGTTTCGTACGGTTTAATTGCTCTTTTTCTTTTACCGTCGGGCTAATTGTATCTGGATTTTATTAGTTAATTAAAAGAATAATTTTTCAACGCATGCAAATAACGGAAATTACATGTATGTGTATCTAAGAACGTACATGTGTAGGTATATCCGTACGATCCACGTAAAAGTATGAAAGTTTATTTTAGGTTCAGTGCCTAAAGCTATACGTTTTAACTGACCACCGTGGTTTTCTTCAGTTGTATTTGGACCTCGTATCAAAGGATCTATTTTACTGGCTCTCCACCCAACACCCGGAACCAGAGTTGGCTTGATTAATTATTTAATAACGTAATGCTGCAGAGTTTACTTACGCGATTGTTGGTCGGTAACTGGTTGACATTTTTCGTCTGCATTTTCTGTAACGTTAAAAGTATTTTACGCCATTATAAAGTTGAAGTTATCAATAATATATCGGGAGAATAAATCCTTCGAAACCTTTGATAGTCGACAGACAGTAGCTGTAGCTGGTAAGTCTGCAGAAAGTGATTAAAAAAAACAAAGAAAGAAAGAAAAAGAGAGAGAGAGAAAGAGAGAAAAACCTGGAATCCTTGTACCCGACGAGAGGGACGTGATAATTTAATCGTTAATGGCAAAGAGAAGCGGATAATTAATTACAAACTGGTTAAGATACTGAATTAAAGGTTTCGTAGAGAATCATCATTCGCGATCTTTACGTGACACTACGTTGTTAAATGAAAAATTTTCAACATTTATTAATTCGATGATCGATTTCTTAGCCAGTTGTTATTTGCATTATAATTTACCATCGATAAGCGTAATTAATATTTTCTACTCAATCGAGGAAAGAATAAACGGCTTAAATATTTAATACATATACAACCATGTAGGTATAATTACTCGGTACTAATTTCGCCTATGTAATTCACAATTAATGTTTCCTAAACTCGAACTGGTCAAGACCTTTGTAGACTCCATTGACTAGCCGGTAATTAAACAGGTAACGAAATACGTACGTAGGTATACTGGCTAACTTTCTAATATCTAGGTTCAAACTTTTGAAAATTAAACCAATTTTGACTGGTCAATAATTGCAGGTAATTTAATTGTACGTACCCGCGTACCTGTATCTGTACATGTAACTATATAACTGTATGTATATTTATACTATGTGTATCATGCGTTGGTAACATACTCCCGTCGTCGTTCTCTAGCCAGGTAAAATTGACTTGAGTTAAACCGAGCCGAGTTCAGTACCGGAGGGCGAGGCTGGGTTCGTGATCTGGACCCATTATAGAGTGAAGCATTTTCTCACGAGATGCCTCGCTCTAATTATATGTCTAGGGACTTCTGAAACCTACCGTTTTATTGCTAACCTTGTTCGGTAAGAGCGAGTAGATATAAATACGTACCCACCCTAAAACATGAAACACAAAACTTTAAGCACAAACTGGATTATCGATTATTGACATCTGTTTAACTCCGTGAACCCCCCCTCCCCCGTCACTGATTGTGAATTATCATTCACTCATTGATTTAATTTTTTTAATCGTATTCGTAGACCTCGTAGATACGATATGCTGATTTAATTATTCAATCCGCGTTTCATGGGTTGGTACGTATATATTTTCATAAATCATCTTTCTTACGTACGGAAGTTTCGCCCTTTTTATTATCATGGATTTTATTTATCATTTAGATAGAATTTCGGGACTAAATTTATACCCTGCTCCTGATCTTATGAAGATCGAATCGTGACTCGGAGCCGACCGTTTGATGTTCCATGAACTCATCTCGTGCAGATAAACGTATAGCTTTCTACCCCATTCGGTTTAATCTTAAAGGATTTTTGAACGGGTAAAGACAAGCGGTCCGAATTCACAATCTCAGTGAATTTGTTCACCGCATAATATTTTTATTTTTATTTTTTTTTCATTTTTATCGAAATAAAAGTAAGCGGTGTCGTCTAGGGATAAAATTTTGATAATTTAATTTGCAGATTGCAGAAGCTAATTAAATATTGGAGGAAAAAGTATGTTTCAATTTTTGGTCGAACTCTTTGAATGGAAAGTAAATTATTGTTTTCGAAGAAATGAAATATGTTTGAAAATTTTCGGAATTCGAATTTTTATATTTTCCACGGAGACACCTTATTGATGGAATACATCGCGCGTGACGATCATCGAGAGGATTACAATCGCATTACTCTTCCTGAATCACAAGGCTTCCTTGTCCTACGCGCCTTTCCTTTTACCCTCCTCTTCCTCCTCCTGCTCCTCGTTCTCATCTCTCTTTCCACCTCTATTATTTACCAATTCTCTTTCCTCCCTTATTCAACGAAACAGCTCGATTCCTCGATATACCAAGCGAACGAGCCCCCTCGTTGCGTCAGTAAAGCTCGTTGTTCTCAAGCCAATAATTGTTATGCCCACCAAACTCTAACTATAGTTATACTTTATTCGGAATCTTTTCCCATTCTCTCCATTTTTTATATACGTCTCTCTTTCTCTCTAGACATGAATCTCTGTGTCGTCGATTAACCTGAATCGAGCAGGGAGAGTTGTAGGTATACCTCGCAGGAAATCCTCAATCAACTCTCAACTTTGCTCGTTTTTTATTAATCCTTTTCTTCCTTTTCTTTTTCGTTTTATTTTTTTGGTTTTCTTTTCTTTTTTCTTTTTACAAATAGTCTGAAGTTGCATCCGGCACTTTCTGTACATACTATACATGATCTATTATTTACACAGACTCGGCTCGACTCTGTCTCCCAGATTTTAGTCGTGTGAAAAATTTTTTCGCTTCTCCAATATTCGTATCTACACTCAGAAATTGCCAATTTAGAGTTCTATTGATCCGAGCACGGAGTAGAACCCTTGGGAATATAGTGACCTCGAATTCGATGGATTATCGCGTCTATTTTTTATCAGTTTGTATTGACTCTGGCCACAGCTGTTTGTCAATAATAAATGACAGAGTTTCTTTCAAAGTGAACGCGTTCGTCCTACCTCGTAGACGTCATCTGATCCTTAAGGCCCCGGGTTTTCGTTTTTGTTCTTTTTTTTTTTTTTCTTCTCATTCTTTTATTATTTTTGAAAGAAAAATCTTTCTTCATAAACTTACATCGAGGTATTCGGTATTCCTGCATTGTTTTAACAATATTTACAGATACGTTAATCTGTGGATAAATTTTATTGAAATAAAGAATTTAGAATATTTGAAAACGACACGTGGATTTGGAAATTTATTCGATCACGTAGGTATCGGAATCGATTAAGGATTCATAATTTATATGATTATCGAACGGATCTTGAAGCACGAGAGAGGTTAATACACAGTTATCATAACTTATATTCTTTTTAGGTAAAAATTTTATTATTCTTATAAAATAACGGTCTTCTTTTATCGTATAAATCGACACTTTACGAAAACCAGACTTTCGAATTAATTAATTTTCTTTCATTAAATCACCGCTTCTCACGAAGCAACTGAACGACGCTTTTGTCCCTGTCCGAGAAGAAAATTTATGAAAAAAAAAGACAAATAATAAAATGAAATAAAAGAAAAATAAATTTCAATACAGATACCCAGTCCTTATATCTTACCTTGGGTGGAAAAAAATCAATCAACTTGAAATCCTTCGTACATTTTACAACTCTCGCTGATCTCTATATCTGTCAGCTATCGCAATTCTCTCGAACACTATTTTATATTTCGATTATTTACGGAACACAAACCAGTCGGATTTCTGCTGGTAATAAATTAACGAAAAATTTTAACATAGGTACTATAAGCAAGTATTATGGTATATTATACCCGGACCGCGTGCTCCGCTCATAACAAACTGACCATTACGCACGCCGTGGAAGAACGAATGATCCTCCTGGCTCAACACCGAATTACCTGCCACGAGTTGTGCGAGTTGGACCCATGGGCTCACCGGGATTCACCGTGAGGGCGATATCCGCGTGGCAAAGAAATCATTTATCTCTCTAAAATAATAAAATCTCAATATTCACACTAAACGAGCAGAAAAAGAAAAAAGAAAAAATGTAGACTGAACCGAATAGAGAAATCGGAATATGAAATTAGAGTTTAGTAAATTTATCAATTTTTAATGATTTTCGATACGACGTTAAGATATTTTGAAAACTAGATATTAAACGGAATTATTTATACCGCCATATTTTCATATATTTTAAGTCGCGGTACAGAGGAGCATCGAGCTTAAAGGGGCACATATACAGTGCGATAAGGATATATAAAGTTAGGTAAATTTAGTGGGTGCGCGAGTATGAAAGCACGATTTTTGTTATTTTTATTATTCTTGTTTCAGGGCAATTATTCTGTTCCATATACAACGAACAAACGTGAAAGGTGAAAGCTTGCACTACCCTCGTATGTTGTGCTGTGTTCAGTTTGGTTAAAATCATTGATTCAAGCCTCCAGCTGGCTCTTTTTTACAAAAATATATACGAAATTAAATTCTAGCTGATTGTAAACTTGCTTAATTTTGTGTAGCGAGCGAAATAAAATTTTTTATTGAACTTTGTTATATTTTTTATTTTATTTTTGTTTTTTATCCACAAATAAATTAATGAAAATTTTCGAAATGATAAATAATGTAATTCTTTTTATTTTAATAAACTTGCAAACTTATCATATAAAAGATATCTTTTACTTGAAAAGAAAAGTTTTCCGAAAATCGAGAAATATTTATAAAATATTAATATTCTTCCATATTATACGGTGAGTAGCTGGTATTGATACGCGTAGTCTTTCGTCCTGGTAGCTAGACGCTGTATAGCAAAAGTATAAAGTCTCGGTTTTCCAGCGCTATTGGTTTTCACCGGAAACGAGAGTTTCCAAAGGTCGTGAGCTGACTCGCGTGTTCATGCCGAGAAGCGGATGATCTCTATGAAGGAATAGAAAATCTTAATAGGAACGATGATAATATATAACAAAGGAATATACTGCATGGAAATATTTTTAAAAAACATTTTTCAATTTCAAAACGGGTGAGGAAAAACGAACTGTTATTTTTATCGATAGACCTTAACGCTCCTTCCGAGTCTTCTCTTCATCTTGGTGCAGAAACGATAAACACGTTCTAGGGCCCAAAGCGCGACGTCGCACCCTTTCCAACGCTCTTTCCAAATAATCGAATAAAGTTTGACATTTTCAAATCCACTCGGCGAAACTACCTTAGCTTTTACACCCCCCCCCCCCCGGGCTTTTACTTTAACACGCAGTGATTGCGATGAATAAAATAAAAATTCAACCTAAGTTTCTCTGCGCTGCACCTTTTTTTCCAAATCTCATCCCAATGATTTTCTCTGTTTTTTTTTTTTTTTAATTTTTATTTCATTTTACTCTTCGAATCGTTATTTATCGCCTCTTCTTTTCGCCACGCGTCATATTCCCGGGTTTATTATCGCTAGTTGGAGGTAAAAATAGATTCGAGGTAAATTGACGTTCAGATTTAACGTTTCCCTTGTTTCTCGCAAATATAATCGCCATTTCTATCCATCATATAGTTATACCCAGTGTTATACTTTCTTTTACATGCACGAAACGCAGAGCAATTAAAAATTAATAAAAAAAAAGTTTTCAACACTTGTTACTGATCAATGCAGGACTCTCTAATTCGTTTCTGAATTCGTCACCCGTTGCGTGCGCGCAAGACTTGACAGATGGATATTTCAGCCGTCAGGCACCCAAACTGATCAATATCTGGGAATGCTTTGAAAGATATCATCTCCGTACATACACCTGCAATAAACTTTGCGTTAAGCTGGGGTGTTCCACCCACGCAGAGTGAATAAAAATTGCCTTTTCGTTTTAAATTCATTTATGAAAAAAAATTACTATATATAGGCACAAAATTTCTGTTCTTATACCTATACATCTTATTTTCTGAAAGAGCACACGCTTTTAGATAAACTAAAAAAAATAAAATAAATAAATAAAAATTTACAATGTCTTAAAAAATTTCAAAAATATTTATATAATATTAAAAATAAATTGTAAGCACTATTTTCCAACAAAACTATTTTATGAAAATTTCTTTTGATATTTTCTTCTCCAAATTCTGTTCCAATATGTAGTGATTATTGTATAGCGTTCTCTTTCTTGTTCATCAGAAGAAAAATAGCACAACTCTTCGGGGTAGTTCATGCACACCGTTTAGCGATGTATAGAACAAGGCGCACTATAATGTAATTGTTTTGGGTGAACTGTATATCTCCATCATTACTCATTTTTGTTACCAATTTTTATTTCCTGAACGAGGCTAATGAAACAAACTCAGAAATTTATAATCCGCAAATTTGTATCCTAGGTCATTATTTCTCAAATAAATTTTAAAAAACCAACATCTTGACTTTGCGAGGGTAGAAAACACCGTAAAAAGGCACACATAAGAGATTAGAGAAGATAGATAGGCTAACATGTTAGTATATATGTATATACATACGTACGCTCAATATTTGCATATTTTATTTATTCTACCTAATTTTTCACACTCTATCTATCTCTTTTTTCCCTCCTGGATTACAACAACCCTCGGAGGCCCGAAAATCGAATAAATAAAAACACTGTACCTATACGCGTTAGGCCTTCCGATTGATCGAACGTAATAAATATTAATTGAAGTTTTAAATTGTTTCTACAAACTTTTTGATTCTTTTGAACTTTTGAATTCAACTCCAAAAGATACTTACTAGTTTATTTATTTTTTTGATATTTTTTTCTCAGATTCAACCCCGTTTGATCAGAGATAGGTATGTATATATTTGTGCAGTAAACCTACCCCCGATAATGAATGTATAAAATATTTTCATCAATTACGTAAGTCTCTTCAATTAAAGATACTTTCTTAATAAATTTCCAATTCATATATAAGACAATATCTGTTATTATTTAAGGGTGTATTTTTGGTCAGGTTTAGAGCTCAGGCGACAGGTATATAGATTGCACGTTTAACCATAAACGTTTAGCCCTTATATAATAATACAAGATAGCCGATAAAATCACAAGCTTTATCTTTCGTTTATATACCTACTGATAATTAATTGCAATTTTATACTGGTCTTGCGTAAGTTATTATCACGTTATATCAACTTCGAGTTTCGTGTACATATTTAAGGAGTGCAATATTCTAGCTCATTATACCACACCTACTACCAAAGCAAACAAAAAAAAAAAAAAAATTGAAAAAAATATGAAGAAATTCTTAATAAAAATGAAAAAAAAAAATTTCGTAATCCTGCAGAGTGTATAGTTATAATATCTTCGGGTCGATCAAATTTCCTTTACGCATTACCTAGTAGACGAGATTCAACGGGCTGTTGAACCTTCCGTTCCTCGCGGTCGATCGGTTATATAGCACGTAAAAACCGAGTATTTTTTTTTTTTTTTGTGGTTTTTATTTTCCGTTTTTCATTTTTTTTTTATATCTAATGTTTGTTCCGTACTTATTAAAAGACGAAATCGTCTATGATAAT
The DNA here is from genome assembly GCA_963924015.1 of Macrophya annulata. Taxonomy (NCBI): domain Eukaryota; kingdom Metazoa; phylum Arthropoda; class Insecta; order Hymenoptera; family Tenthredinidae; genus Macrophya; species Macrophya annulata. The sequence continues at coordinate 15,978,612 of OZ001261.1, forward strand.
CCCAAAAATAAAATTGAAATATAACTTTGTCAGTATTATTGGCGAACAGCAGAAATTTTAATCCCGATTGTTACATGAAATAATTAATTTTTTTTTTCCTCGCTCCGTGGCTGAGCTCTTCAGAGCGCAGGGCGCTTGCGCTACTGGGTCGAGGATTTGTCATAGCTTCAGTCTTGGCTCGCCTGGGCTGTAGGCAACACCTCTAGCAGGGTGCCTCTATTTTTCTTTCTCTCTTTCTCTATCTCGCTCTCTCTCGGATATACGTGGAAAGCCATAAAGTAATCCGTCGGATTTTCGGATATCAAAATTCGGTTCATTCATTCATTCATTCATTCATTTATTCATTGATCCATTCCGGGAGATGAAAAATGCAGATAATTCTAAAGTGAGATAAAAAGAAAAGAAAGAAACCTTTTCAATATACGTGCCCAAAATTTGCACACTGGGATAATTAGCTGTTTGAAAAACCATCCAAAAACAAAATAATAATAATAAAAAAAAGAAGAGAAAATGAGTTAAAAAATCGGTTATGTGATACCGGACGGCCGACGTATCTGTGGCTGCCAGTTTTACTCGAAAAATCTAAACAAAATCAATTTTCGATTTGTTATAATAAATTTAATTGTTTATTTGTGCTACTACTGCAACAGACACGAGGGTTTATTCGAATTCGAATAGATATACGCAAATAGACATATTTATGATTGTTTTTTTTTTTTACTCTTTACTTTTTTTCTGTTCATAATGGGTACATATGCGACGCCGTAGAGATCGGACTGTGTTTAACGCGTCTCATTTACAGATTCGCGTGTATTTTCTCGCGGGTTTAGAAAACAAACGGTGCCTGGTCCATGGTAGCCGAGAGATTCGGACCGAGGACCTTAAAATAACTGAATAACTATTCCAGAATTAGAAAAATCGAATTTTCTAATCGTCAAAATCGGCTGAACTGTCGGTTTTATTTTTCAATAGTAAAACATTTTGGATGAATTCCGGTATTTTAAGAAAATTAATTACCAAATTCTTTTATTCTAACTGGATAAATATCACAGTGATTAAACTGTGCTCAGTGTGTATGCAGTTAGAATTATATTTTTAATGCAGTGACTTGAAGAGGTGATTGTGATTAAATCTGACCCGTAACAAATGAAAGTTATCAATTTTTTTATGGATAAATTTATAATAAAAAATAAATAAAAAAAAAAATAAATAAAATAATTGCAATTTAAAACACCAAAACGTATAACATAAAGCTCGATGTATTGTGGATTCTGATTTAAACATCGCTTAACAAAGCCACTCGTTTAATATCTTATAAACGGCGGAAAAGATTTTATTGGAAAACTCGTAACAATAAAAGAAATTGTCATAAATTTTATAAAGGTATATATAAACAAGCATTCCACGGTGATTTACTTGAACAAAGTATTCTCACTGTTTAAATATAATAAATGTGATCGTTATATAATATAAAGGTCCCTGTTAGTATATCCTACACTTATCTATTTTTAAATTTCCCTTATTATCATTTTCACGATGTGTTCGAATTGTAAACCGTGACTCCAGTCGATAATCAATAATTACATGAGAAACATTTATGCACAGAATATATTTATACGGAGTTTAAAAAATTAATCTGGTAAATTTTATGCGTAGAATCGATCGTGGAAAGTCTAAAATAGTCGACTTGTTTAACGAATTTTCAACAAATTCAATGCGCAAAATTTTCATGTTTATAACGTCACGTTTAGCGAAAAGCATTTTCTTTGTTGTCAAGATCAATTCTGGAGTGAAGAAATTCATCTGTAAATAAATACGTAGTCTTTAAAAAAGAAGAATAAAAAGAAGATAGAACTATTTGAATAAATAAATAAATAAATAAATAAATAAATAAATAAATAAATAAATATATAGTGAAAGTCAATAGAATTTCGAGCTTTTTTATATATAAAACCACCGGAATTCGTCATGGGCTGCGAGCTTGGAAAACTGGCTTCTTCAGCATCGCAAAATCAAACTGGACGAGACAGTCCACCACCTCCTGCAGCTACAGATCCACGACTTCCGCTAACAGCGCGCCAAAAGTACACCATTATCGCTAGTTGGAAGGCAGTAGCTAGGGCCATGGAGCCAACAGGGATCTATATGTTTGTCAAGTGAGTTATACCTCTTTCCGCAGATATTTTATATTTCCCAAGATTTCGATACTTCATTTCTGATGTAAGCAGTAAATTTAGTGATTCAGGATTCGCGATTTAGAAACCAAAAAAAAAAAAAAAAGAAGAAGATGGATCGAATCTAATCACGGAATAGTTTAGATTTAAAATTATCTAAATTTTTTTGGAAAATAGCGTACCTTAGATGGATTGAAAAACTTATCTCGATTAAAAGAATAAAAAATAATAATAAAAATGACCAGATTTTTTATTTTTTATTTTTTCAATATCGATGCAGAATTTTTAATATTCGAATGAAAATTGAAAAATACATAAGCGAATTATAATTTATAAAAAATTTCTTAAACGATGGGATAATCCACATTTCTATTGTCATCAGACATAATGTAATTATACTTTATTCATATCTTTTTAATCGCGTTGTGTACAGTGGTCAAAGACTGAGTGACATTTTACTGATCTAATCTCCGTTACGGTGTAAAAATTAAAAGAAAAACTACTAGTTTTGTTGACATTTAAAGTTGCAGGTTCGATAAAAAAAAAAGAGAGAAAAAATTTTTATTCCACAAAATTTGGAATAGTAAAATTCGTTTAAAAAAAAGAAACCAAAAAACAAATGTTGAAATAATAAAAGAGAATGAGCTTAACATGTCCACAGCTATTTTCAAGAATTTTGTTTTTTATTTTCGTGGAATCCCAGGATCTATATCGCGATCCTCTTGAACAACGTAAACTTGTTTAAATCTCTTCGGATTTATAGACATTGAAGAATGGTCTCGCATACATGTATGCATGTAGTTTAGACCCCTGGATTATCTCAATCTACCAATATCCAACTTTCTGAAAACTTGCGTAAAACACAAATAAAAGAAAAAAATGTAAAAAAGAAGACTATCACGGTCGTAAAACGTATTCGAAATCTGAACGAAAAGATGCCCGGATGGCTAATACTGCTAATTGGTAACCCTGACGCAACTCGTTTTCTTGAATTTAACACTCGTCGAAATTCTGAACGACGTCGTTAGTCTAGTCGGACTTTGAGTAAAGCTCAAAACTTTTTCTTGATTGAAATTTGAATTTATAATTTTAACCAGAGGTCGTTATTATGCGCTCGTCGTTATTGGAAAAGGAATTACCTCAGACTGGTATTTATCAAGCTGTTGGTAATTATACCTCATTAGAATCTAAACTAACAACAAAATCGAACTGAAGAGACATCTTATTATAAACAAAAGTACAAGAACAACACAAATAAGACTAAAAAACTTGTTTTTCAATTATTTTTCAGACCTATTCTGTTTCGATATAGAAAACTATAATAATAATAATATATATATATATATATATATATATATATATATATATATATATATATATATATGGTATATATAATGTGCATATATGTATATACATAGGTATATACAATATACGCGTGTGTGTAGGTAGTAGGTACGCCCAATATCCCGCGGACAGAAACGTAAAAGGTCAAATGAAACATACCGTCGTCCCATCCACGTCTGTTGCCAAAACGTGTATACATTTTCCTCTGGTTTCTCTGCGTTTTTTGTATGATTTTTATTTATTCTAGGTTTTTTTTTTTTTTTTTATTTCTTTCTCTCTTTCCGCTTCCATTACATGATTAGATTTTCTGTTTATGGGGTTAAGGACAGCGAATACGACCGAAATATTACACACACCCAATAAGGGTAGTTTTAGTCTTCTATAAGAGTGACATCAGAGTCACGATGAGACGCGTTAAAAGAGACATTCAAGGCTGAAGTTCCGTAGCTGTCCTTTTCATAAAATGTCTACGTCATTATTTTATTAAAAAAGTAAAGAAAAAAAGGTAAAGAAAATTTTTATTTTTTTTCTCTTCTTAATTTTATTTTCCTGCAACGGTATACCTCGGAGACCATCAAGTGCCCTTATTAACTAGCTTCGTCTGCCTATTAGGAAGATTGCGAAACCACTAGAGCAGCGTAACAAAATTTACCTAGGCATGAAATTTCAACCCCAAAATCGTCGCTAATTAACACGCACGCCTAATACCATCAGACAATTTTAATGAAATTTTATCCCCCCCCCCCCCTCCCCCCTCCCCCCTCTCCCTCCCCCATGACGACAACGATGGGAGGGATTATACTTCAGAGAGGAAACAGAAAAAAAAAAAAAATTAATTACAAGTCAATTATAAGAGGAATTTATAAATGGCATTGATCCATTCACCGTTACAGATGACCCATACGTGGGTAGTACATATAATATATAGATATGCTCTGTACATGTGTACTGGTCGTCATTGTTGTTATTATTATTATTATTATTATTTTTGTGATCGTTATTGTTTCGTGGAATGGTATACACCCTTCAACGACTGCAGCGTTTTCAGTATTCAGATATATCGTACTGGTAGATATAACAAGAACAATTTTTCGGTGAAACGGAGGCTCAACTCTCTTCTTCTCTCTCTCTCTCTCTCTCTATCTATCTCTTTCTCTCTCTCTCTGCAATTCCTCGTTTCAGATTCTTTATATTTTTTGTTTTCTGTTTAAATAAAATCCCTTTGTTATGAAAGGTACGTTTTAATTGCAAAAACAATTTCCACCGTCCTTATCGAACTCAGGATTTTTTTTTCTTTGTTTATTTTTTTTTACTCGTTAATATACACCTGCAATCATATCTATAATAGACCCTCGGTTAAATTCAATATCTAGTTTCAAAAATCCGCAAATTTTTTTTTTTTTTTTTTGTGTGCACGGTTCCCGTGAGACAAGGATAAACATCAATCGTATAATTCTTCTAATCTTCGGTATCCGAAAAATTTCTTTATTTTTTTGTTTTTCTTTTATTTCTGGTCTCTTTTTTCAATTGCAATATGGATATGTTTCGATTCAAAATCCAAGAAATAACAAGCAGGTAAATCGGCTGACCAGGATGGGCCAGACCTAAAACTTCCCACCGAAATGTTTTAAGTTGAAAAATATATTTAAGAAAATTTTGTTGTGCAATATTTTTTAAACTAATCAACCGATTTTAGTAAAGCTTTCATTAATAATTGAAAGAGATATTCAAGACTTCTATCCTATTAAAGTTTGAGACTAATCAGTCAAGTAGATTACGAGTTATGCGACAAAAACATGAAAAAAATGTTATTTTCAATTTTCATTGAAGAACCATTTAAATCGGTTAATTCGTTTCAAAGGTATCGTACAACAAAAAAAGAAATATTTGTCGTGGAATATCTTTTAAACTAATCGTTCCATTTTGATGAGTCTTGCGGCAACCAAAAGGGTTACTTAAGACTTAAGCCTGGTCAAGTTTTGGGACTAATCGCACGAACAGTTTAGGAGTTATGCGCTAAGAACATAAAAAAAAAAATTCAATTCAATTTTTATTTTTCAAATAACTTTGAAACTACTCGACCAATCGACTCCAAAATTTAATTAAATCTAAGTCTTGATAAACCCTTTCGATCACTGTAAAAACCATTCCAATCGGTCCATTCATTCTAAAGATATCGTACGACAAAAATTTGTTTACACACACAACACACACACACACACATACGGACGTCCATCCAAAAATAGTCAAAATAGCTTCCTATAGAACCCCAAAATATCGAAATCTGATGAAAACTCGATTTTCGAAAATCGGACCGAAACCAATAACTTCCCTTTTTTTCGTTGAAAATTTTCTATTTTCATAGCGGGAAGTTAAAAAAAGATTTGAAGTAGATCGTACGTCAAAATTGTCACTTCCACGTGTTTGCAGTCCCACACCTTTAAGTTTATAAAGTGTGGCGTGTGTCACCTGCTTCTTCGACCCCTTCGCCTGACCTCTGTGACCCTCTCATTGCCATATTGATTAATGAGGTATGATATCGTGTAGAAGGTGGGTAGATACATACATACAACCTTGATGTATATAATTATAACAATAGAAAAAAAAAAATAAAAGAAAAATGTAATATAAAATAGTAAAAATCTGATTTCTAGTGCGAAAGTTCCTGGACATTTGAAAGTAGTCGCAAAATAGTTATATCTCTAACTTGTCTGATGTAGAAATTTCTGACTCTGTTACTTATACCTATAGGTATGTATACCTCGAATCATATGGGCTTAATAATTTTGGTCTAAAAACTTTTTGTTAAAACGAATTTCTACCCTCGGATTATAACGTTTGAAAATTTACGACGGTCATTTCATCAGAAGCTAGTTTCGCCTAGAGTTGGCCAGAGGCGAAAGAGGGTGTGGGCATGAAAATACAATTCGGTGTCAAACTTTGGCCAAACTTTATAGAACTTTACCAAACGCCCACGACGATCCGGGTCCAGTGGGAGCAGCTGGCTATCGTTGGTACCTACCCGACATACCTATAAGTTCGTATAATCCAGAGTATCACGTGACCTGGGTTTTCCTATTTTATTATTTGTACATCGCGCCCTTGTTATATGTATACACGGTATATACGTCAGGCCACAAGGTCTAATCAGAGGGTGGAGACACACGGGCAAATATTTGATGACCTAAAGTCCCTGGAGTCAGGACGGTGCGTGGAATAAATCCGATTAAATTTCAGAAATGATCGGATGAATTTCCCTCCCCTTTATACTCCTCATTCTCTTATTACTCATATTCCTCCTTCCTCCACGTCTATGCGCGTCAATTTCCCAATACATCTTTTCTCCTCTACTGTGCATGGCAACCCTGTAATTCCGTCGCTCAAGTATCGACGATACTTCAAGTTTGTTTGTTTTCCTTTTTTATACCGTTTTTCTTTTCTTTACTTAAATTTTTTCTCCTTTTTCATTTTTTTTATTTTTTATTTTTCTTATTTCTTTATCTTTTCTTTCATTCTTTTATTTTTTTTATTTTTGTACTCTCTTTATTTCCGACCAAGGGAATCAATTAACGATCTATCCGCACCACTACACTATACTTCCGATTCTCTTTCCTTTTTCTTTATTCTTATTTTTTTTTTCTTCCTTCTACTTCTCAGACTCTGCTTTTCTTCGGGATCCGGAGACAAGCCGGGATTAGATTAACTGCGTAATATTGATTCGCTGCTTTGATTGCACTTTACTTAATCCTGTACCGATGTAGTCCGATATACTTACAGGATGTTATCTATATACTTATACCAACAAGCACAAGTTTTCATTACTTATATTCGGTTCTCAACTTGATCAATTCTTTTTCTTTCCATGCTGCTAATTTTTAGATTAAATTATACTCATAATTGCCACATATTTATACCGTGAAATATATTTCCGAATTTTTTTTTTTTCTCTCCTTTGTCCTTCGTTAAATAAATTCTAAAAAAAAAAAAGAAAAGTTAAAATTGGATAATCTTCAAAACATTACGTAAAACTTTTTTTTTTCTTTTATATTCTACGCCATTTTGTAAAATATATATATATATTCTTCATTTTTATTTGGAATATTCAGACGTAGAGAATAAAAAAAAAAATCTAAAGTAGCCGTTAAACTTCATCGCCGATTCAAGCTAGAAGGCCATACGAACATCACGTTTCGTATTTTTCAAGACCTTACAGAGATTACGCTCGAGCCATTGTTCAAAAAGGATCACGTCCCGTCGGTATATAGCGTGGAGTTGATAGGCACGCAAGGTTTTTACATACGTAATATACATGTACATACGTATGTTTATATTATACCTCGGTGACGTTAGTATAGGCCCCTAAATTTTCAGGTCAAAAGCCTTAGCTAAATATATTTTTAAAAAAATATAAAAAATAAAAAAAAATAGCCAAAAAAAAGAAAAAGAAAACGTCAAAGGTCACGATTTATTATCCTACATCGTAAATTTTTCTCGTTACCTATACATATATATATATATACATATTATATATATATATACCTGTTTCAAGAATTTTTTTCTAACTCTGTAAAGATCTCCCGTAATTTCTATTCCGCATGCGTGTTTAAGGAAATAAATTAATCACGAAACATCGTTCAGCCGCGGGGTCGATCCCCGAACTTTTTAGCTTCGGAATAAAAATCCTTCTTCTCTCTCTCTCTCTCGAAAGCCATCCGAAATTTATACCAAAAAGTAAATTACATTAACTCTGCGTAAGTCCGTGCGCGTGGCTATCACTGCTTCGCGCAACTCACTTCGCTCTTTGTAACTCAATTAAATGCTGCTAGAACGGCAAGGGTAGGCATAATATCAACGCAGCAGTTCTATCTTTCTCTTTCTCTCTCTCTGTCTCTCTCTGTCTCTCTCTCCCTCTTTCTCTCTCTCTCTCTTTCCTTCTCTCTCTCGTCAGTTAACTAACTGGGAGTGCGTTCAAGACCCGGGGCTGTCATAGCCTGTACAACCTGCTGCAGGGGTCCACTTTCTAGTGACGAGCCGACGAGGTACCCCCAGCGAATCGATAATCCCTGCGAAAACACCGGCCTGGCGTAGGTACGGCTTGCTTTACTTAAACGCAATTCCAGAGTAAAGCTCTAGCTGTATGTAGACATGTTACGGGTATTATAATCACTTGGCACCTACCTGTTATTTTGAATTAAACCCTTGATGTAGGTACTCAAGCAAGCACATTTTCAATCGCAAGCCCCTCCATGGACAACGGATCATTGTTCTTGGAGAAAATTGTGTTTAAAGGGCTGGGTCTTTCCATTTTGATCAACAGAGAACACCATCGCATATATTTTTCAATGACAATCATAATGGATTGTTGAATTATAAATTTATTTATATTGATTTGTTTTCAAAGAATTGAGGCCATTGCATCGTCAGTAGAATACCTATACCTACTTTCTTCAAATATAATTGCTTACCGAGTGACAAGTAGTTGAAATTGAGGGTGGGTGTACATACAAAAAAAGCATCCAAATCTTGCACGTCAAGCTCCATAAATGACAAACTTATTATTCTGAAAAATCGAAGCTTCGTGAGGAAGAAAAGAAATTTTCAAACTGTAGAATACTTTTTGGCCCATATTCGTGCGATTTTTTTTTTTTCTTTCTTTCTTCTTTTACACTTCGAAAGCTCAGGTTTGTATAAGTTTTAAAATCGGCCAGTGAGAATAAAACTTTGAAATAAATATTGTGTGTGCTTCTTACTTGGCATAAACTGGATATCTTTAAGTGCAGAAAATAAAAATAAAAAAAAAGTTAAAAAACTTATTTTCGCTATAAGAAATTGAGACTGCAGAGAGACGCTGGATTTCTATTGGTCTGAAAATTATTTAGAATTTATTCATTTGTTGGTAAAGAACCTGAAAAAAATTGGAGATAAAATACCAGATTTAAGAATTTTTAGCAGTACCTATACCTACTTTATTTTGTACTTCAGTGTTTTTGTAATTCTCAAAGTATATGCATACATAAAAATAATATGCATCCGTAAAATTATGTTGAGAAAATAAACGTACAAGGTTCAGAGATTCCAACTGTCTAGAAACTGTCCGAAATTTTTTTAGCTTGATACGCGATGTCTTCCTTTTCTGCAATACTTGAGAAATACCATCGTGCAATTTATATAAAGTATAAGATTCGGTACTTCGATACCGTAAGCCTGATTTGATAATAAAAGTAAGTTTATTCTAATTGTGTCATTCTGTAGCTAAATATGTACTCTTGCATGGAAAACAAATATGGCGGATTTTATATCTGCTTTTTACCTCAGGGTCTTGTAAAATTTTTATTATATTTTTTTGTACTCATGTTTACGGTACATTACACTGTAATGATTACACTGTACGTAACTTGATTTGGATCACGATTGTCTTCATGAGCTTATTTTTTTTTTTCTCTTTGCAAGAAAAGAAAAAACCCTGCTCATCGAAGAAAGATATGAAGTAGGAAATTGGCTCGTTTTGTAGGATCCTTCAATACTAAGGAAAATTGAAATTGTGCTCACGTCTTATTTATACCTCGATAAGCCCCCTGAAAAGTTTCTGGTCCCACTGGTCGGTCATATTAAGTGTATCTTTTGATTCTTGAATGAAAAATAATTAGGTGCAAACATTAATTTAAACTTTTCAAGATTACGGAAGTAAGTACGATTATGATTTTGATTAAAGGGCCTGGTAAGGGTCATAAAATTTTATATTCAAACGTTTCATTCATGTTGTTTTACACGTTTCATACTTTTCACACTCTTATGCTTATAATAAAAAAAATTTTAATACAAAAATACCGCTATAAAATTAAAATTTTCAAACAATTTCAAAAATATATTTTCAAACACTCCGCCATCGGTTTTATTACTATTGATCTAAAAATCTATGGAAAATTAATTTTTGCCCATCTCAAATTAATTTTGTTTTACCCAAACGCTACTTCTGCTCTATCATTTCGGATTGGTTCGTTCTTTATACTTCCAATTCGGGATTATAGACACGAAAAATTCTAATGAAGTAAATTTTGCGTATAGGTTTCTTATTTATATTTTTAATGAGCTTTTTTTTATTCCATCTCACAGCATAGTCTAACAATAAAAAATATAATTATTGAAAAATTTCACCGAGTACTATTTACACGTTATACTCAATCTGTAAGATTAAGATTTTATGAAATTTAATTAATGTCGGTAGAAATTTGAAGTGTAAAGGAGTGACGGGGAATGGGGATGGGAAGGATAATGTCCCAAGGTATTACTCTTTGAGTAAAATAATTACTTCGGACGAAAAATGCTGTCGGAAATTTTCGACTCTTTTGGTTACTTGGGTGTACTTAATTATGGTTATTAATTACGTCAAGCGGCTGTGAATTCTGAAAAAGTGTATATGAAAAATAATCAATTTCGTCAAAAATATTTTAGGTTTGCATGCGTCTACAAAGACAAAATTATTTATATCTAGGTAGTATCATGAATTTAAATTTATTATAGTTGGATGAACGTAGTATTAACATTCGTTCGATCGATGGATCCATCGATCGATCGATAGTTCATGAATGATAATAATGAGTCCGGGCGTATTCGTAAACGCGTATAACCTGTCAATTTATCGTTGAGTAAAATTTTCCAATCTTCTCCAGCATCCTGGTCGCAATTAAACCCCCATCCCTTTATAGGCTCATCCCGAAATTAACCCGCTGCAAACAATTCATGCAAACCATGTTCGCTAGAGATTTCAATACATCGAAACGACCCTGACTTCCCTGGCGTATCTACCTACCAACCTACCTACCTACCTACCCACCTACTCCACTCTGACGAAGAACGAGCTCGAGGGCAAATTCTCTCGCCGGGAGTGCAGAGTGGGCAAAAAGCTATAGAGGGAAAGTATAAGAGGAAGAGGGATGGGGCCCCTTCGTATTGAGGCGGCTGCGCGCAACGTAGAAGCGATATTTCCAATTTTGATATTCCACTTTTATTATTATTTTCTTTCGAGCTATAACACATGAACATACATACATACATACATACATACATAGATGTATATACATGCATAGATAGAGATATTGGTCAGATTATCCCATCTATTCTATTTTCGATATAGCGATGTGTGGATGGGTTTATGTATACCTATGGATTGGGGCATTAATATATATTAAGTTTATCAGCTTGCCCTGTGGTAGATACGAATTATCTCCATAATCCGAAGAAATATATTTCAGGTTGATAATAGACGTGATCGCGTGCGTTTTAGTTGTTAGGTGGTTTTGTTCGCAGATACAGAGAGGGAGAAAGAGTGAATAAAAGAGAAAAATAAAGAAAGAAAAAAAGAAAGGAAGTTCGCTTTGTTTATTATACCTGTCGCGAAAGTACATTCCCTTCCGCGTATTCCGTTACATCACCCTCGGGTTTGGTTTTTACTCCATTTTTTGATTTTTTATTATTTATTTTTTTTTTTTTTACTTTTGGCACTAGTTTCGTGCGATATACTTACCCGTTTCTATAGAAATCAATGTTCACCGCTCGTTTTCAACCAGACAAGGCCGTCCAGTGTGTTGTCTAGCCTTTTGCTAGCGACCTGCTTTCGCGAACCTCGTATATTTTTCGATACTTAGCGGTATATATATATATATACAAATATATATATAGCTATTTACCTCGAGTGATTCTATTTTACTCTCCCGCTTTTCAACCCCGTGTTTGTCAAAGCACTCGTTACGCTCGTCGATAATTACTAGCACCCTGATCGAGTTCCGTTTCGTTCAAATTACTCCACCTATTACACGCGCGAAGGTTATAGATATATGAAATTTGACATCGTTGATATACCTATAAGTACGTGGGTATAAAATATTCACCATTTTTATTCCATTTATAATTTAGTAATACATTCAGAACATCGTTTTTAGTTCAACTATATAAACAGCTAAATGTCAAAGATTCTTTCAAAGCAAGCTATAAATACGTCTTACGATATCATTCTGTATAAGAAAACAAAAAATAAAAAACAAAACAAAAAAAAAATTGATCCACGTTAACTTCACCACTGAAAATCAATTTGAATAATGTAAGGGAGTATAAGGCCGGGGTAGTAATAAATCTCTGTCATTTCCTCCCTGTTGATTATAGAAGTTTGTAAGAAATTCGTATAATAAGAAGCGAACAAAACTGTCAACTAAGTATATGTACAGTATAATATCAGATTCTTCTACCTTTTGCTGAATCCCCTTGCGATTAAACTTTTGACACAAGTATGTATCTCTTTGTCCTGCTTGATGCTTCACCTCTTTCCCGTCTATTACTTGCTCCGCAATTTTTACTTATCTCAACGTACGTCAGTTCGTGTGGTTTCGCATCGGTGTTAAAATCGATTCTTTGTCGCGCTGACAAAGGGATGGCAAAAGGGGTGCAAAGAGGGTTGAAAGGGATGTAAAGGGACGTGACAGCCGAGGGTAGAGAATTGATTGGGAGCTCGACTATACTATCTATATTTTACGTATGTAATATCAGTCAAAGTACTTCAATTAATTGTATTATTCAAATTCGATTTTTGACTTTATTTTCATCTCTATTATTTTCTCTCAATTGATTTATTCTCTTTTTCACTCTATCTCTTTCTCTCTCTCTACTTTTCACCTCACCGCTTCTCGCCGTTCTCCAAATTCCTTCAAACGATTTTACTGGAGTCGCCGTGCATCAACTGCACCGATTTGGTGCTCATCCAACTGTAATAGTCTTCCAGTTCCTTTTAACACACCTCGCCTATTCCCATCAAACTTTACAATCCCCGTTCGGTTAACGCAAAATTTTGAAAATTTTACCTTGAGAAGTAACATGGAAAATTGGGTCATCAAGCATGCGTACAAGTCAAACAAAAATCGAATTCTTATTTGTTCTTCGTATTTATTATAGATAAATATTTATGCAAGAAGACATATGAAGGGTCCACGAGAAAAAGGGGGATTGTCAAAATTTTTGATTTCTCAGAAATTGAAAATAACATGTTAAATCTATTATTAGTCAAAAAAAAAAAAAAAAGTATTTACATTTTCATAGACAATTTAATCCTAAACAACATTCATAAATAATTTTCGACATTCAGTAAATAATGGTATCTTAAATAAGTCTAAATAATCTAAATAATATCTAAATTATATAATTATATAATAATCTAATATCTAAAATAATCTCAAAAAACAAAACGAAATTAATAATCTACAGGGGAAAAAAGGGGAAATGTTGGGAAAAAAAATTTTTTCTACATTTTTTTCACGTTTTTTTTTTGTTTTTTTTAATAGTTTCCGGAGATACAGTATCATCGTCTTCTAAATCTGACTGCTTTCGTTTTTTCCCTTTAACTGGTGATGATAATTTAGGAAGTTGAGAAAAAAAGTTTGCGTTTTTTCTTTACAAAATTATAATTGAAATGTTGTTGCATAATGTAGCGATAGTTGAGTAACTAGATTGCATATGTAAATTTTACGTAACTCTTCTTTTATCAAAAAAAATTTTTTGAACCTACCTCTTTTTCCCGTGCATATTTTTTTTTTCAAAATCTGATATTACCAGCATGTAGGGCACTCTTCAAACTACAAGAAACTATTTTTTATTCCAAAAGTTGAAAAATTGACAATCCCCCTTTTTCCTGTGGACCCTTCATATATGTATTCGCAGCTCGTATGTAAATTTACACATATTTTAGGTACGAAGGCATTCTAATTTTTTTATTTTTATATTATTTCATTCTTTCAATTGAAAGAAAACCGTATCGAGAAAAGTTGGGGGAATGTGGCCTCCTCAATAATTGAAAAACAAAATGTATTGTGATATTTTAACAATAAAATAATATACCTACCTATATCCATTAGATTCAATAAATGAAACATCAAATTTTCTATCGATTTTAACTCGTGGAGTGCACACCTATTTTTCCGACCTCTCGAAGTGCACACTGGTGCAAATTCGTACCATTCGTTTTTGGAAGCTTGTATCTCCGGTTTAAATCAATCGATTTGAATTCTATATGAGTGATTTCTAAACTTCAAAGTGTCCCAAATTACATGCGAATGATTGCGAATTTGAAAAAAATCGATAACTTTATGATAATTACGAAAATAACTACTCACTTTCGTGAACGTAAACACAAAACAAGTAAAACTAGTGGTGCGAATTTGCACTGGTGTGCATTTGAAGGGTTAAGGGAGTGCCATTTTCTACTTCATTTGTACTTATTGAAATTTTTATGTTGTTCGTCAAATTTGGGCATATAAAACATATGATATATCTTTTTCTTTTTCTGCAGTTTCTTTTTCAATCTTGAATGAGAGAAAAATGACGTAGGGAGCGTTCTGGTATTAGTATTTCCGTAGAGGGGCTATATTATTACACTTTTTCCTACATGTATTTTAGTACAATGAAAAGAAATGAGATTCTTGTACATTTTTCACACCATTAATTTCCACACATTGAAAAGATATGACATTTTGAAAATGAGAATTCTTCTACGTTACAATCATTTTTAATATCTATAGTAAGAAAGAACACACCTTGCTGGTTTCTTTGTAAGAATCGCAAAGTTGAAGATTTATTGATGATTCTCATTTCACTTTCACCTAAATCGGGAGACGTATCTTTGTCATATTTCATATATTCATAAATCTGGAATCAAAAATTCAGTAACTATATTTCACGAGAACAAAGTAGATCTGTCGTATTTCAATACGGATTTTTTTTTTTTTTTAAATGTTCAATCAATATGATGAAGCTTTTGACAAAAGTTACCCAAGATTTACGATCCTTGGATAAGAAAATACATTTGAATTAGTCCAAAATTTAGTGTCCAATTCTTTTTCACACAATATCAGGAAATGAAATGCTTTTATAAAAAGTTTTCTCTGTCAAGATTTCGTCTCCATCAACATACAATTATCATTAAAAATGTGAAAAGGTTTTGAAAGAAGAAAAATGATAATAATAATAATAATAATACAAGGGTGCTAATTTACAGACATTTTCTTTCTTCCTCTACTGCACAGCAGGATCTCGTTAAAAACGACGTATGTGTCTCACTCCTGGGTTCAAGTCTAATTCTATATACTCGCGGGAAAAGCGAGACAGTCAACAGTCTCGTTTTTAACGATAGTCTACTGTACAACGTTGTATGTATATGTATACTCTTCCTTTTATTTTTCTATCGACAAGGTAATTGAGCTGAGCTTGAGAGCCCTTCATATATACCTACTATACCTACATACACAAGTATACAAACAAACTAGGTATACCGGCACACGAGCCAAAATGTACATCGTACCTCATATCTCGAGGCATCTGCGATGAAGTAAATGCGTATTTTACAGGTAAATATGTATAGGCAGTGAAGTTAATTACATGATACGTCTGGTACGAAAGAGGCTATAATTACGAGTATAATGATACAAACAAGATATATTAATGATAATGATATTTCTAATAAATGCAAGGCTCGAGGTGTATGTATATGTACGTTGTACATACACACCTCTACGGAATATAAGTACACCCATGCAATCACACGTGTATTTTATGCATACAATATCCGGTAAACACGAACAGTTATACGGGCTTGAACAAGGCGATGATGAGGGAATAACAACCTTCGAACGATTTTCCCCTGGGTAGAGAAATTCATTCACGATCATTCAATTATACGAATGAAGTTGAACGAGATACCGAGGTGTATATGTATGTATATAGATACATACGTATTACATACCTACTCTCGAGTCCATTAGGCTTGGTCAGCCTAGACAGTTTTCTGAGCATCAAGTTGCCTTTGCTACTGTACTGTTGCTATTATTTGAACAACCGCATGATGAAACGAGGTAATATGGAAGTTAGAAAGCCAGGATTAGGCGTACCACAGTGTTTGTCGCTTTCGGGAAAAGAGAAGAGCAGAGAATTCGGTTAAACCAGGAAAAGGGAGAGAATTCAGAAGCTTTCCACGCTACATACCAAATTGCAAGGGTTGCTCTTCTCTCTTTGTTAATCCATATTTGTTTGTTTGCCTATTCCCTCTTCACTCCCCAGTCTCCTAGTCTCCTGTCGTCTCACTTTCCGAAGAGATCACAACTCCGATGGTACTACTCCACTCGGTGGTGCAATTGTCTTTCAGAATTGAATTGCACGCGTACAAAGTTAGCTAGGAGCAAACCCGGAACAAAGAGGTGAACAAAGGATTTGATAGTGGGTTGGGTTAGGTATATACATTCACCGTTGTGCTCTATATATTTGTTACACGGTGAATGATGGAAGGATCTCGAGTGTTGGTAGTATGGCTAAAAACCTCAACGATCACTTTCTTTTTGGCAAAGACTTGGACGTTGTTCCCCCGTCATTTAGGTTGAAACTTTTGATTTAAGGGTGTCGAGTGGCTCGGCGAAGCTACAGAGAAACAAGAAGCCAAACCGAGAGCAACGTCGCGTCGCATGTTGTAAAAAACATACCCCATCGTATTTTGAACCCCTTATCTGATAGCTGTAACCTATTATGAAATAGAAATCAAAATTCTCTTCACCACCGCTTCGAATAAAACCCAAATTTATGGTCTAAGGCGAATAATTTTTATTACTGATGAAGTATTTTGCTCGGAAACGGTTCCTAAAAATTCCCTTCATGCCGGGGCGTAGAAATGTTGATTTCGTCTTCATAGTACCATCAGGAAGATCCGGGTGCGTCTGATGGGGTTCATTTGAATAACATGAGGTTTGCTCCAGTCACGCGAAAAAATTTTTATAAGCGTACCAGTGAGACAACGTCTAGGTCTAGGTCATGCGTTCTCATTACGAATTACTAAATTAAAAAATAATAATATTCACGGGTTTCCAGGCTATTCGAGGAGAACGCGGAACTTCTTAACATGTTCACTAAATTCCGAGACCTAAAAACTAAGGAACAACAAACGACGAGTATGGAACTTGCAGAGCATGCCACCACCGTTATGTCTACTCTTGATGAAGGCATCAAGGGACTCGATGACATGGACATTTTTCTCACCTATTTACACCAGGTCGGAGCATCCCACACAAAAATACCTGGCTTTGATCGGCAATACTTCTGGGTGAGTTACAGTTTTCCAGTTTTTTTGTTTTGTTGTTTTTTTGGTCAAGGGTTTTGGACAAGGTGATTAAATTTACGACGAGAAACTGAATGTTCAATTGACAAAATAGTTATACAAACTATTTAAAAAATTATGGGCTAGGATTATAATCAGAGAGGAAAGAAAACGCTGTGATCAGAAGAGAGTTTTTCTTTCAGGAATTAATGGGGGAGTCAATTAAAAAACTTGTGATCGCAGAAGCTAGTTTATCGTCAGTTGAGGAAAAAAGTAAAAAAAAAAAAAAAAAAAAAAAAAAAAAACCTATTACTTTTCTCGTCCGTAATATTCTTTGCCTATCTTTATCAGATAGTGTTTCATAGATGATGTAGATATAGGTGAGTGTGTAAGGTAGGTACTTGTTGCTAGTGGATCGTGACATAAACTGCAGGGGAGTTTTATATAGAAACAAAGTGAGATGAAAGTATGGACAAACAATAAAATAATATTTGATCCTTTATGTATGTAAATACATACATACATACACTAGTATATGTAAATAAATTTAATAATCGAAGAATATAGAATTGCGCGCGCATTGATTTATCTGCGACAATGAGAGGGAGAATGTTAAGTATTCGGAATATATCGTTGAGTATAAATTCGTACCTCAATTCCAACTGTTTCTTTTTTTGTAACGTATGGATCGATTGCGTCGGAGTTACGAGTAGCTAGTACAGGAAGATTTTGACGAGTATGACAAATTATGGTGGAAAATATATAATTAAAGCCTTTGAACTGAAAAATAAAATGATTATCGAACCGTTAGAAGAACGATGGTGACGGTGCCCCTTCGTTGGATAGAGAACAAATTTTTTTTGTTCGTTTTTTTTTTTTTGTTGCACAAACTCGAAATATTGTTGAATGATAATTTTGAAAATTTATTTAAATGTTCATTTCTCATTATTATACTTGTATCACTTTTCACATTATTACACAATCGGCTAACGGAGTGAAATAAATAAAATATTCAAGTATACCTATAAAATAACATATTGATGTACACGTCACCTTATTTTCCATTATCAGAATATTGGTTATAAATCTTGGGTCGTAAAGGTGAGCCCAAAATCCATCGAGTCCCTTTTCCCAGAATACTGCTCGATAGCCTATCACATACAAATAAATAATTCCACCCGACGCGTTCCCTGGATACATCCGTCAATCGCAGATCTCTTGATTAGGTCGTATACCTTCATTCTGGTTTGAAATTGTAACCAGAAACAGTGAAAGATAAAATAAAATTACTTTATTTATACGATTGTTATTCGCCTCGATTTTATTGAAAATATCTCAGTTATAAAGTTACATCAGCACAGCTTCGACGACACGGGTTGCTGCACTGCACTGTTACGAATTCATAAAAAAGCTAGCCTTTAATGCAAACAGTTATTGGATTTATGTGAAAAGTTGTTGCCGAGGTTTTTTTGAATTGAACCTCTCATTGTAAAAAATTTACCATTCAAAATGGCGTCTGTTTAATGGAAATTCATTCAATATGAGTAAAAATAAACTGATAATGTGTTCCAAGATTTTTTAAATAGTTTTTAAATTCGAGATTAGCAATCTCACTCACAAGAAAAATCGAATTTTCGAATTTTATTTATTCAAAGACAATTTTTTATACTAAAAGCATATTTTTGACTATTTAATAACAATTTTGTCACAATTCATTTGTACAACAATTAATAACGAATGTTTTCGCAACTATTGAGTTCATCAATCTTATAATAATCTAAAAAATATGCGCATTTTATATAGAAGAGTCTTGATGTTTGGATGAGGGAAGTATTTTTGGGGCTCTGAGTAATTCTCTGAGTCTTTGACCTTGGCAAGCCGCCGCTATCTTAGAAAAATGGGATCAAAAAGCGATTTTTTCGCAATATCTCGTTTCCGGATAGTCCGACGACCGATATGGTTATTATCAATGTTGTTGAAGAGATGATTTCCGACAGCTTTTGTCCGAAGCTTTTTTTTTTGTAGGTTGAACAGTTTTTTATCTACATCGACGTAAAGCGGTCGATATCACACGAAGTTTTAAAAATACTCGTTTTTACATGAGATTTTTGAAAATTATCAATTATTATTAATTGCATACTCAGTATTTTACACTCGTCGCGTACAAACTACATGAAGTTTTCATAAAGTAGAGTGGACTTCGCGGAATTCGGACCATTATAAAATTGGAAGTGTGGTCGATTACGACTAGGGACTGCAGTTTGAAAAAAGGCAACGGAAAGTGTGGTTGATTAGACAGAGGCTCAATGTCAACACGGATAATAATCATATAGACTGTAGTACAATTCGAAAAGGGAATATTGCCAAAAAAGCATTTCTTGACGTCATTTTTCCTAGATGACTGCTTAAGCGTTTGCTCGTTAAGATCTAAAGCTCAGAGAATTGTTCAGAACCCCAAATTACTTCTCTCATGCATAAATGAAAAGTTTTTTCAAATTTTGTAATCTAAAATCACCTGGTGACTGGACTAATCGTAGAATATGATTCTCTGACTTGAGGTCTGAAAATATTTCCAGTATATTTTACTTATGACATCATTTTCACTGTGTCTATAGTGCAGGTAAGAAATAATGCAAACGCAAGAATTCTCCAGACAGAGAACCCGCACATAAATATTTCAAATGTTTTTCCATCACTTTTTATATTTTCATTGCTGTTTCTGATGCAAAAATTCTTCGCTACTATCGTTTCTACATGTATAAAAGAAAAGAAGTAAAAAAATGAAAAAAAAAAATATAAAAAATAAACTTGACATCCAGATTTTTTTTCTGTCGTTTTATTTCCACGCTTCAATATCCCATGTGGTGCCTGAGGCTTGCTGCATTCTCAGTAAAATATTGCTGGATACACCATCCATTCGTTTCAAACTCATATGTATAGTTTATAGAAAGGAGAAAAAATACATATAAAATATAACGTAGAATTTTCGATATTTTATTTCGTAGCGTTGGTATATCGATGAACTCGATTGAGTCTTGCTAAAACTATAACCGTAACTTTATTCTATTTATATTATAGTTATGATGTTGCAAGCTCTGAGATACTCTTGACAGATAGGAAATTATGATGCAGCCGTTTTATCCTTACATTAGGGGGGGGGGGGGGGGGGGGGGGGGTCTGAAGGTGGCTAAAGTGAGTTTATATATACGTGTATGTTATATACATATATAAGGTATATAATATATCAGCTGGTGTAAGGTAAAGTTTTTTTGAAAAATTTACGGCGTCCAACTGACAGATAGGAAATTATATACGTGCCTACCGGGTATGTTTATAAGGCTGTATGTTTCTCACGAATACATCGCAGAGTACAGCGTGTATTATTTCAAAGGGACATTTTATCGACCCGGAGCAGATACTTTGGACCGGCGCCTCGGCTTGCGACAAAACGGCTTCCCTTGTGAGCGGAAATATTTAACTATCTTTGAAAGGTTTTATTTTTTATCTTTATTTCCTTTTTTTTTTTTTATATCTTAAGGGGATGAGGGGAGCGTGTACCACGTCGAGATCAATTTTTTCCTTTTATCTCAGTAAGATGAATATATCGAACTGTGATTGAACGTGAAAAATATCTCTTTTTATATTTTCAGAAAATAGAAGCTCCGTTCCTAGAAGCGGTTAGAAGAACTCTGGAAGATCGTTATACGGAAAATGTGGAAAATATTTATAAGCTTACGATCAAGTTTATAATTGAAACGCTAATCGATGGGTTTGACAAGGCGCAAGCCGACAAGGGTAAATCTTAGCTGAAAGACTTACGCAAAATTGCGAGTTTCAATATTCGTTTACATAAATTGAACCCAGGTGGGCGTTGCTTAATTCGAGAACGACGTTGTAACATACAACTATCATGGCCATTCGAATTAATACGCTACAGTTACCCAGATATATAATAATTTATAGGTGCAGTATTATAAGTTATTGTCATTCGTGATACGCGGAAGCAAGATGTAACCAATTCGTTATCGTTGTGGTAAATTTAAACAAAAAAAAAAAAAAACAAAAACAAACAAAAAAAAAAGTTAAACAATGATAAAATAAAACAGAAAAAGCATAGGGAATGTCGCGAAACGGAAATAAATTTCCAAAAAAATTAAAAAAAAAAAAAACCGAAAGGATTTATTTATTTCCATTACATTTCATAATCGAACTTTAAAACCCGAAGATATATAAGTATAATATATTGTGACTATAAATTATTGAATGGTTGATCGCCATCAGCGGATGAAAAAATATTCCTTCGTGTGGTGTACTGTATTGTGACTAAAAAAAAAAAAAAAGAAAACAAAACAAAAAAAAATTTCTAATATATAACGTCAATTTTTTTTTTTTTTTCATCACAAATCATTTTCAAATACTATATAAAATGTAAACCACGAAGAGAAGATACCCGCTATGTTGCGAAACCAGTTCAAATAATCAGTGTGGTAACCATGACGTGCGGAGGTAGTGACGATGAGTTATTCACGTAAATGGATTGCAGATTAAAATTTGAAATTGTACACTTCGCGGCGATGATATAGAAGGGGTTATGGTGAAAATTATGGGTGTTTATGGTGGGAATAAAGAGGGGACATTAATTTCAACATGACGGACGGTTTTTGTTACCCTTATATTATTATTATTATTTTTTCTCTCTTTTTTTTTGTGAAACGAATGAACAGTGTTGGACATTCGAGGAAGGTGTAATATCATGATTTTATTATCGCATTAGACGGTAACTGACAGAATATTTAATAGGGGCTGGAAAAATCTTGTCTTATTTTATATTTTATATATTATTTTTTTTTTTATTTTATTTTTCGTTTGTTTTTTAATTTAAAAATAAGTATATTCCCCACCAGTTAAAAACGATGGTCGAATAATTTAATTTGTATATACGTAAATGTAAACGATGTCTTAGTCAGCATCCCTGTTCACATGTCAATTTCCATGAGAAAAAAATATATTTATTCTAGGACCAAAAGTCAAACGACAATGATTTCCAATACTTGTGTCTAGAAAAAAAAAAAATTAGTCAGATATTTGAAAGAATTAACAAAAAAAAGTTCAAAAACATTTCGTCTGAAATGAAACTCCTGCAAAAACAACTGTTGGATCTCACTGTAGTCGAAGTACGAATGATCGTTAAAAGCAAGGCTGGATGTATTCCAATTATTTATTCTATCGCATTACAATGCTGGCCTATTATTTTATATTAAAAAATTAATCAACAAGATAATAGCCAGCAGATCGTGATAAATTAAAATTATACATTATACATACATTGCCAATCAAACTCACGTTTTGTTCGAAAGTAAAATTACAGACAAGTGCAGGTTATATATACATACATATATATATATATATATATATATATTGATCATATTTTGAAACAGAAATTTATATGCGTAACCTGGTCATTTTGATAGGTATATTTTATACCTTAATACATATGTATTTCACGTATTTAAAAGTGTAAGGATCTACTTGCGGAAAAGCAATAACAGGAGTTAAGATATAAAACGTATTTACCAAAGCAAAGTGAGTAGAAAGTTAAATTGATTATAGATTATTCGTCCTCGAATCTACCCTATATCTATACGCATCGTATTAGAACGTTAGAAAATTATTGGCGTGAATTTATACGTGTGTGTGAGAGTAATTATAAATAAATAAATAAAAAAATAAATAAATATAAATATAAATGTGTACCTGTTTTGTTCATATAATAAATATATCACTGCGGGGCAGAGATTTTGAATTTGTACATGTTTGTCTTACGGAAATACACCATCCTTGCTTCTATCGTAATCAGAACTAACTTCAAGTTAATGTTAAGCATCGTGTTGGAAGCTGTTACTACACACAAATAAGTATGTATATGTATGCGGTTCCTGCATCTGATCTTCCACTACCTATGTACTTGTAAAGATCGTAAATACGTGAGTCAATTTATCGTTGAACATTCCAAAAGATCGATAAGAACCACCTCTGCTATATTCGGATGTATGTAATAACAGCTTGAGGGATTCGCGCATAATGCAATGCACAAATACCCTGTACCTTATCTGCTCTCGAATATGTATTTAACCGAAAGTCTTCAGAACAAACTATGATTATTATTATAATGCAATATTAAAACGCGGTTGCATTATATCTGTCTGTTTATTATCCTATACAGGTCCAAATGTATTATTGTATCTGATCGAATATTATGACGAAATATAATATATTTAAACATACAAACATCTATTCGTTATTAAAGATATAATTATTTTATATAAATATCCTCAAGTCATCCCTATAATTATTTCGGAATTAATATCATATATTATATATTATATAACTATCAATAAATTTCTCATTGGTAATATAATTGGAAAATTTAATCTTTTCATTGTCAAAGCGTACGGACATATTATACCTACCCTAATCTTACCCCTCTTTTTTTTTTGTATATTATATACCTTTGTCTAAGTTGAGTATTTCGAGAACGAGCCGGTGTTTCTACAACCGTTTAATTGGTGATTATATTCTGATTAAAGCAACTCTTAAAGGCTGTTTTAAACAGTATTAAGTACTGAATATAAAATATTATTAATTCAATGTTAACAAAATTAAATTCTTTTACTTAAATTTTATTTTCACACCCTCATGGATTCGACCTCCAAACTTTTCAGGTCAAGCATCTCTGCCACTAATAAGGTAAGGAAAAGAGAGGAGGACAGAGACGGAACTTCAAGAAGAGCCTTTGGGGAGATTCAGGGATGACACTGAACAACGATGAACAAAAAGTTTCTGCGAACTTGATACAAAAAAGAAAATAAAAAAAATATCCCTTGCGTAAGTATGCGGTAAGATTGAACGTGATATTGGATTACACACACTCGTTTGTCAGTCTTCAAATTTATCCAGTCGTGATATCTCGCGGAAATTTTCATTCTGTCATTCATATTTATACGTAGAATGTTCGATATCGGGAAATGATTGTATTTTACTATTTCCCCAATTTTACTTTATGCTGACAAAACGACTAGAATAAATATAAACTATATTGCTTATTGGCTAATAAATACCGCATTATAACAAAAATAAAAAAAGAGACAGAAATACCTTTCGGATACTAGAATGATTAATACCTATCGATATCAATTTACTAATGGTTATACCAATGCCACGAAATAGATTGGTGAGAGTACGGTTTATCGCTAAGCAAACTCTGCCGTAATCCTAAACAGTTACATACATGGAATATTGAATTTTCTGATTAAAAAAAAAAAAAAAACAACATTTTATGACACGCTTTTAATGTGTCAGCGAACACAAGTTTTTAAAGCATGTTGGATTTTCTCATCTAGCCTAATTCATTCTGCACACTTGTCGGTATCTTTTATACACAATAATCAGTTCGGGTATACTATAAAAGTATATCAACATCCTTCAGTATTATCTGTTCAGAGATATCGATATTCGTATCTAATTAAAAAATAAAACTCTATGCAATCAGCGCTTCGATTCATAATTTGTGACCATAAAGTATGTGTGAATCATCTAAAAGCCAGAGAATCGTAACGTATTTGATACAATTCTATACAATAAGAGAATGAACCTGATGTATACAATCAAACAATCGATATATCAGTGAAAAATTTGTAACTTTAAAGTGATTATGCGTAATGAATTTTCTAAACTTGATTCTTCTGCACATTATGCATATCTTTGACATAAATGACATTGAGTAAATTTTATAATTTGAATAATAGGACGTTGTCGGCGTATTCTTTTTTATTTTCTTTACAGTTCCAATCACAGACTGCCGAAATTCTGATCGCCATAATTTTGAGCTTGCGCATGCCCGACAACCTTTCTGAAATCACCTTGAGTTCTGACGGATGATCGAGGATTACAGCCCCTCATAGTAACTATAATGGATAGGTTTAATGAGTACACGTATACCTACGCCTACCATGATAGTATTTTACTCGTAAGTTTAATATTATTCGTTTTATCATGCCGGAACCGATTAGAATCGATTTTAACCTCGTGTGGTTAAACGTGGTTAAACTAACAAAAATACGCAGAGTACAAATACCGGGAAATGTATTTTTTCACTTTATAAAAAATCCTTACGATATTGAAGCAAAAAAATAGGAAAGGGTGAACTATTTACTTTTCTTTTTTGACGTGATGTATACTGAATGTATTTTGACTTTAGGAATTTAACACGGACATTTTCGGCCAATTTGTCACTCGTAGCTACACTATTTTTCGTGCCATCAACTCTGCGCCTATCGCAATCAATTTTACACTGAAAAAATATCTTGGATGAATACCCCGGAAAGTTGTTGTTCAATGTCTTAGAAAATCGACAAATTGTTACAAATAATAAAAAGTAAAAAACGGATGAAGGAAAAAGCATCGCCGTATTTTTCGTCCAGAAAATAAAAAGTTCTCGTATCTAACTATATTTCATTTATTATTACATACAGTAGAAACTAAAAAATAACAGGGGAAGTAGCATGTGGAAAACTTGTGCGTAAGGGTGGATACATTATTTTAGGTAATTTCCTGTCAAAACATCAATGCTCATCGTACTTGAATGAGACTCATAAAAATCCATTCCATATGTAGTGTTATTCAGTTTGACTAGACCCTATTTTCGGGGGATATCCTTTGTAGAAATTAAGGTTGATGTTAATGTCCCTTACCAAGAATTCGAGGGACTGATAGTTTCCAAATCACAGGAGCTCTGAGTTAACTAATTACAAAGCCTATACCTATGTCACAACGGCCTGGTCAAGAATGTAAACTGTAAAGCATGCCCGTGGTGGCGCGAGTTCCTGACTAAGACATCCTGGTATACCTTACGCCGTCATTCTCGACTGTCAGGTTCTTTGCTTCATAGTTTTCGACAACGAGGTCGTCCACCTTCTAGTTTCCATTGCCCAGGTCTGCCGCTTCGTAGTTTCAAACGACGTCGATCTGAACACCAAAAACTACGAAGTTGTGAACTTCATCATCAATAACTACAGGGAAAAGCACCTGGTTTGAAATAACGTCTGAACCGTGAAGGTGTGCCGGAGAAAAATGTTAACCTCGTTCTGAGAGTTGTTCGTTGGGCGACGTTTGACGAACAAACAATGCCTAGAATCGAAACCAACAATTTTTACGCCTTATTATAGGCAACCCGTTGATCATTTTGCGCTCTTTCTGCTTCTATAAGTTCGAACCCGATGGCGCCCCTAGTCATTCTAGGAAGTATGCTGACTCATGGTAAGGGCTGCCTGACTACACTCGGCGGTAAGGTGGTGCGGCTGATGTTACGAGGTCCAGTGACGTTCATAGCGTTACCGAGCCAACATGGGAGTTACGTTCGTTGAAGACTCTTGCGACACTTGCGACTCTTGCGTGGTGAAAAGGATCTGCAGAACTCGCTGCAGAATGCAAAAAACTTGAAGTAAAACAATTATTCATGTACTTCTTTAACAAATAAGATTATTTTAGACTAGATATTAGAGTATGTAATCTACTGAAAGAGTCTCATATTAATACCACAGTCCTTCTCTTCTTGGCCTTCGAAAAGTATTCTAATTTAATTACAACGACAATCGAACTCTCTATTTTTGTGAAATCAATTATTCTACACATTATTTTATAATTATTCAAACAAGGCTTGTATCGTATTACTTTATACCGCAATGCGCTTATGCAGCAAAACTCCATTAATTGCGAACGATGTTCATTTTCAAGATACAATTACAATACATAACATCAATTATACATAGGTATAAGTAATATTTATTATATGAAAGCATCAGCAAGAAATGTAATAAACCAGAGACGTGCATAATCTATTGCTTCATCATTAACCCCCCCCCCCCCCCCCTTTCTGTCCTTCATATCATACACGTGTGTACACGTGAACTTGCGAACGTTCCTACATGCTTACCTTTGTATTCCTTGCTTCTGCAAATTTGAGTCTGAATATCAAAAGCCTGGTATCAGGAAAATATCTGGACCGAGGAGGTGTGCTGAAATTTTTGGCGGGAAAAATCAGGAGCCTATGTCTCAGCAGGCATGCATTCGTATAGATGTGTCTCTGTGCATGTCTCATTCGCTTACGAAATTTAGAGTTTTTGGAATTTTAAATCGAAAAATTGCTCCTGGTATCAGGAGAACATCTGACCCGAGAAGGTGTGCTGAAATTTTTGGCGGGAAAAATCAGGAGCCTATGTCTCAGCAGGCATGCATTCGTATAGATGTGTCTCTGTGCATGTGTCATTCGCTTATAAAATTAAGAGTTTTTGGAATTTTAAGTCGAAAAATTGCTCCTGGTATCAGGAGAACATCTGACCCGAGGAGGTGTGCTGAAATTTTTGGCGGGAAAAATCAGGAGCCTATGTCTCAGCAGGCATGCATTCGTATAGATGTGTCTCTGTGCATGTGTCATTCGCTTACGAAATTTAGAGTTTTTGGAATTTTAAATCGAAAAATTGCTCCTGGTATCAGGAGAACATCTGACCCGAGGAGGTGTGCTGAAATTTTTGGCGGGAAAAATCTGGAGCATATGTCTGAGCAGGCATGCATTCGTATAGATGTGTCTCTGTGCATGCGTCATTCGCTTACGAAATTTAGAGTTTTTGGAATTTTAAATCGAAAAATTGCTCCTGGTATCAGGAGAACATCTGATCCGAGGAGGTGTGCTGAAATTTTTGGTGGGAAAAATTGGGTGCCCCATCACATGCAACCCGCATGCCATCTAGGCAATATTTGACTCGAGATTACATATCATTGGGCGCAGCTAATTTTTCGATTCAAGATTCCTATAAGTCGAAAAATTGCGCCTTGTCTCCTTACGATTATTATAATTCACTTACCTTATTTAATACCTGAAATAAAAAGTGGTAGGAAGGGAAGAGTGGAAAATAACGAAGTAACTAAATGTAGGTATATCTGGGAATTTATTGCTGCAGCATCGATACAATATTTCTCATTGTCAATATTATGTATGTATACACATATAAAATGTAGTTATTTCTTATAAGCAAATATACATACCTATACGCATCGCAAATTATCGAGTATATCTTTATTTGCTTACTACGATATAAGTTCTTATGGAAATAAACTACAATGTGTCGGACAGAGATTGTTCTGTTGATTTTTGTCTGGCAATAGCGTCAGTGGTTCGATTGCCGAACAAAAATAACCCAATTTCGAAAATTGTCTGTCAAAGTCGTCACATAGCTCCCATGTGAATTCGTTAACGCCACGAGGCCGTGTTACCACGTTGACTGGCGCTGACACTATGAAAATAGCCAGCCCGATATCAAGATACTGACCTGTGGATTTGGTATAAAGGGACAAGGCCCAGAAAAAAAATTTTCAAACTACGGGCCTCTGAACCACAAAGCATTATCCCTAATTCCACATGGAACAAGAATTAGGCTACCTTCGATGCCGGGATAAGCCTCGGAAAAAGAAGAAGAAGAAGAATAAGAAGAAGAAGACGAAGAAAATATCCATATTGCATTTTTTTATTGGTCTTTCTGCGACCATTAGGGAAGATATCCAAATTTTCTTTGGGAAGATGGTTCATCAATGACTAACAAACGATTCTACATCGATGAACGTCAAAATAGATCAAAAGTAATATGATCGGGGGGCTAACTGAAAAAAGCCTCTAGACTAATTAAAACAAATTGTTTTCCAATCAATGGATTACCATCAAACGTCCGGATTAGTCCATCATTGACTAGCAAACGACCGACAAACGATTGCAAAGACAATTATTTCATTCGGAGCAGATGAGAGGCTAACTATGTGAAGGTCTATGAATCGCCAAACAATATAATCATCTATTAGATAAGCTAAGAATTACAAGACTGACATGGGGGTTGCACATAATAAGGCGTACTGCCACACCATTTTCTCAGAATAAAAATGGCGGATTCGTATTTTTGTTGACAAGCGCAATCCAGGGTTATGTCTGTAGAAACATCCTTAACAGATTTCTAACTAAATATAAAGTGATAACCTAATATATCCATACATAAATCGACCAAGGTAAGAAAAAGCTGATACAATCGTACGTCATAAGAGGTCACTTGTATTTATCGCAATTCGTTTAAAATTCTGAACAGTTGTATGCCACCATCCGTGTAGTATAACATCTGGTTACTTATTATTTAATTTCAAATTAATCCGCTTTCAAAGTTTTATAACATATAAATTTCTCGTCATCTAATATCCGTTCAATAAATGCTACAGAATTGATTTTTGGTCAACTAAACCATGCGAAATGTTGTAACACAAATTCAACTTCTAGGTTATATTCTTCGCACTTTAAGGTTATCCGGAAGATTATTATTCTCCTTTCCTGACATAAATAAGTCTAAAATGTTTATCAACTTTTTATTCCAACATTTTGAAGATCTTTATTCTATTTCAATCATTCATCTAGCTAGACGTACCTATTCGCTTAAATGCCTAGTGTGAAGGATGAATCTGATGGCGATGGGGAGGAAATGTCCCACGATAGCAATGACAGTAACCAAAGTTCCGCATCGTGTGATAGCAGCGTCGAACATACAGACAGCGATGATTCGTCTGAAATGGATGAAGACGAATGCGAAAGACGCAGAACTGAGTGCATGGAGAATTTAGTAGATCTTGAAAGACAGTTTACTCTGTTGAAAGAACAGTAAATCAATTTTCTAAACACATGAATATTATTTTCTTTTTAAAAAAATATCTAAGATCAATGGCATTTTCGTTTTAGCTTGTATAAATTGGATCTTATTTACCTAGAATCAGTATCGCACAAGACTGCCTATTATTATTGAAATATAGATGAAATTCTATAATATTTTCTCTATAAATGATTAGATTAATGATAATCTTAGTTAAAATTATGTAGACTTTGTAAAACACTTCTTACAAGTGTGAAAAATAAAAATTTTTTATTTATAGGTTGTACAGAGAGAGAATTACTCAGGTAGACACTAAGCTGGGTGAAGTTAAAATTGGAAAATCTGAAGAATACTTGGTGCCTTTGGAAAGGCTAAAGGAAAATATGAAAACAAAAACAGAAGTAGCTGGTATTCTGAAGCAGTATAGATTGCAAAATATACAAAATAAATACCTTGCCGAAGAGCAGGCTGCTCTCCAAAATTTTCAAAGTGAAAAGGAACTAATATGGGACTACTTTCATAGTGAACTTCAAGAGAAAATACGTAGGCTTGAAGAGGACAGAAATAACGTAGACATACACGCTGATTTATGGCTAAATTCTAGCGGTAGAAGACGCAGAGGTCATACAGAGAGAAGAAGAGCTGTATCTGTAGCTGGACCCTATATAGTCTATATGCTCAATGATGCAGATATTTTAGAAGACTGGGCTGTCATTAAGAAGAGTTTAGGCAGTCGAAAGTCAGAGATACTGTAATTTTTGATAATTTTGTTAAGAACTACCAATCACCCAGTTGGCAAATTCAAGTGTTGGCCTTATACTGTCTAATCAATAAGTTTTAAGTAACAAATGATGATGATGACGAAACTTGGACCTTTGTGAAAAAATTTAATACTTTCGAGATTTGAAAGTATGCATCTTGTTCTAAATTTTGATTTCAATTCTAACCGATGTAATGAATCTTGGCTGTATTTAAATAACTTTGAAACATTTGATATTTAGCTAAATTCTATGATGTAAATCAAGTAAATTGTTGAATGTTTTCAATCATCAAAGGAGTTGAGAGATTCGGTGAACTATCAAAAAGATCCATCACACAGATCATCGTCAAGTTTGAGAAAATTCAACAATCTTTTGATCAACGATATTACGTTGTAAAACTATGATCGACAAAGGAAAAAAGAAGTTTGTTTTCAGAGTTTACAAATTTCTGGTACTCTTCGAAATGAATCTGTATCATCTAGTTTTTTATTAAATTAGGTATGTAGTTTATCGCGTAGAAATTCACCACAGAAGTTTGAAGATTTGAAATAAAAACTAAGCTGATTGTTACTTAAAATATTTTAACAAAAATTTCTTTAATCCCACCCATTTATAGAACAATTTGATAGAAATACTCCATTAAATCTTTTATCGATTTGCATTACTTAAAACTCCAGAAAAGAAAACATTAAATAACAGAAAAAAGGAAATCTCGCTGTTATCAAAATATTTTAAGCAGGGTAAGTAAATATTTGAAACATCTTTTGAAATTGGGCAAAGACCTGTTTCAAAATTAACTATAGGTTTTATTAAAAGAAGATGATGCGTAGATCTCTCTTCTGTAGTTTAATCAACAGAATAAAAATTCGGAAATACGTTTGATATTCAAAAATCGAGTGTCTATAAAAAAAAAATTAAGAAATAAATAATAATAATAACAAGAAATGACGGAAGAATATAATTTCATGTTCAAAAATTGCCATTTTAAGTAATTTAAATGCTACTTACATACTTTCTAAACTGTCTATTAATTCTGGGTTGACGATCTGTGTGAACAGTTTTATTGAAACTGGGTTATTAAAATAAATATAATTGAAATTAATCAGGCTGATCATCCGTCCTGATTTTGATAATATAGGAAGATGTTAAGTCTTGGGATAAATTAGGTGTTCATATTCAATAACTGATATTTACGTATACACAAATCGCACATTAATATTTAATTAACATTTCGTTGTATTACATTTACGCAATATGTATAACACTCTATGGTATCTATATACATATATTTAAGTATGCATACGAGCTTTGATCGTATTGTAATAGATTTATTTTCCTATAGTCACAATTATGTGTATAAACTATATGTATACGTAATTGAAACATTCGTTTTGAACCCATTTAAATTCTCTAACATGAAACAAATTATTTCTTTCAGCTCGTATTCCTTATCAAATAATTATATGACAAATTATATATAATTACACATTTGAATGAAAGAAATGAATGAAATAATAATTCCACAATTCATAATTGGCTATAAGAAATAAAAATTATTGCTCAATATATCGTATGGTGCGAATATACATACTATAATGATCGCGTAAAACTTATAAATCCTGACAAGATCATAATATCTCTTCGGTATAATAATCATTCTAAACACACATACTCCGCTACTATAGTTTGGAATTGAAATTTGACATTATATACCTATATATGTATATTTTAGAAGCACGAGCTTCGAGATTCTGTCACATTGTTATGTACGATACAGTTAAACTATTTGTAACAATTAATTAACCGAATGTAGACAGCTGGATAATATACAACCACATGCTTATAATACGAGATAGCTAGCTAGAACTTTGATAATCGAATAAAAACAATATAATTATATTACATAAATAATAACGTAATATAATACGGATTATTATTATTAAAAATCAGAAACGTAATTAAATATCATCGAAATGCCGAAAAGAGATCTATATACTGTAACATGTGCAAAAGGTAAGCCGTAGAGAAAAGTGAGTAAATTTTACTATCCGTCCTCCCCGTAAGTACCTACATTGTACAATATAAATCTTCGAAACAACACGAAACACGGAAAAGGCAAGTACTTTAGACAAAGGGCTTTTCCTTGTAATACTAAACCCCTGGGACATCGTTTTTTATTTTTATTTTTATTTTTATTTTGTTGTTTTTTTTTTCTACCACAAATTGTAGGCTTTCAAAGCAATAGTACGACGCATCGGGGACCTGACACCAAAGATCTTACCATGAAAGAAACATTATTTCCCTCTAACTTCTACCCATATCGATATATTTTGCCATTTCGAAAGAATATATACATGTATATGCGGTTTTAGATGAAATTGGTAGTAAAATTTTTTGCTCAACTTAACTCTGTACGACCATCTCGAACATATGTATACGTATACGTATAATGTGTGTGTCTATACATGGAGTATGGATACATTATATATTATATACCTATAAATCTATAGAATACTGTAACAAAATTAGTAACACTTTGGTACTTTTATTTATTTATTCATTCATTTATATATTTTTTTTTTCTTTCTGAAAGTACGCTGCATTCGTCGTCACAAGCCTTAAAAATATTCAGTCTTTAAGGAAATGGCTTATAATTAGGCATTTCTAAAATCTTCTTTAATTTGTGCACTAATTATATTCACTCAGTGCCGTTTGTCCGTACAACAGGTATACATATAAATATACCTTCTAATTAACGATTAATTAAATTAACTAAACATCATTTGAATAATGAAAGGACGAAACAATTTATAAGATAAATAATGTCAGTTTACTTATAATCATAATTATATACCTAGATATACATCCACACCGTTTATTATATAATATAACAATATTTTAACGTTACCTCTTCTCCTTTTTTATTATTCGTTTTTCTTTTTCGTCATAATATCAATACTCTAGTATCAAACTGATCGTGTGACCTGATACAATTAAAACACGAGTATTTCAAGAAATTCAATTACATCGATATCGTTTAAATAATTGATGAGTATTTTCATATCTCTGTTTCCGAAAACTCACGTCTATAGTTATAATAACAGTTATTACGGAGTTTAACTTAAGGTATAATTTAATTAGTTATATCTTTAATTCGTCATGATATTATACTGATAAATGACAGCTGCTCAAATTTCTAGTTTTTCTTTCTTTTTTTTTCTTCTTTATTTACTTGATTTCTTTTTCTCTTGATTAGGTGCTCGATGCGGTTTACCCGAAACTGAATCACTTCTACATAGAAGAACGTTTTTGTACGCACTTCTGTACTCCGAACTCATAACTACGTATATTATCGGATTAATGCAAGTCGTTAAGTAGATAAGAATGTAACCAGCTATATTAAGACCTCGCCAGTCCATTATGTCCTTAAAGGTCTTTGAGATTGTAATCGGTAAATAGCACACCAAAAACGATGCAAATATAACCAAAATCATTTTCAATAACTTTTTGTCCTTTGCCGTTAACTTTCCAGTCTCAAACTGCCGCGTTTTTACACTACGAAATCTAGACTCTCGACGAAATATGTTTGACTTTTTACCAGAACGTTTATCGGTCGGTGAATCCGACCTTGAACTAACAAAATCTTCAGATATCTCGTCGTAACGAGACATTTGCGATGTGAGTAAACTTTCCGACGAGTTTTGTATTCCTTGAAATCTTCTTGGTACTTGTAAGCTGTTCTCTTCAAAACGAAGCGGACGTCTGCAGGCGTTTTCAAATTCACCAACACTCTCAGCGTTCAAAATTTTTTTATCAATTGGTACCTCCAAGTATACTTCCTCGAATCTTATCTGCGGTTTTGTCTCCATTAATTTTGAATTTGTACTTTGTTCTTTGTCGATAATTGTCTGCGTTGTATTTACCAGCGATGAATCAAGCTCGGCGTTTTGACTCTGCAAGCTACTGTCCATGAATGGAATTTCGTCTAATTCCTGTACCTCGATACTTGACTTAGATTCTTTCAATGGGAAATCCCCTTCAGTTTCGTTATCGGTTAAATTGTTGTTGCTAACGCTGAATACCGTCCCTTTACGAGCTTCGGGAAACGTGTTTGCCCCATTGTTTTTAAGATCAAAAGATTTTCCAGCTGTAACCAAAGCTCCACCGTTCTCACGACGATTTTGTAACTCTGTTTTTAAGTTTTCTTCGTTTTTATCAACCCCGGTTCCGAAGCTTACACTTTGGCACTTTCTCGATGCGTTGTATTCGCTAACTCCGGAGAGATTAACCGAGGAGTTACGGAGCTGATTTTGTTTAAACTTTGAACCGTTCTCCATATGTATGTGATCAGAGTTGATTGAAGATCGCCTGTAACGACCGTCCAGTCTTGGCGAGCACTGGGCAACGTACTCGAACTTTGGAGATTGTCGAAAGTTAGGATAGCTAGAACCAAGTCTCGGTGAGTTTGCTCCAATGAAGCTAAGTTTCTCATGCCTAGTTGGAGAACTTCCATTTTCAGTTGTTGTTAGGGTAGCCACACAGCTGGAACCGATTGCAGAGTCTTCGAAATTTTGGTTTTTTGTATACCTCACTTCGAGATTGGCCTTCGTCAAA
This sequence comes from Macrophya annulata, assembly GCA_963924015.1. Classification (NCBI taxonomy): domain Eukaryota; kingdom Metazoa; phylum Arthropoda; class Insecta; order Hymenoptera; family Tenthredinidae; genus Macrophya; species Macrophya annulata. The sequence goes on from OZ001261.1 coordinate 16,014,358, forward strand.
TCTCTGCTGATCTTGTTACGCCTACTTCTCAATGCGGTCTTTCTCACTATATAAAATATTCTGGCATAGCAAACTACGATCGCTAAACCTGGTGTGAGAAATGCTAAAATAAAAAGAAACTCCTTTGGGCTGTGCCCGTGGACGTCAGGGAGAATAGAGCAGGAGCCTATCACCGGGTCAAGCCCGAATCGACCCCACTGTCCGAACCATGTAGCTATCAAAGCCCCAAAACCGGAAGCCCATATGGCAACGACCATCAAAGCCAAGTACCTAGGCTTGTAGAGCCTGAAATCAAAGCAGGAAAAAACATTGAGCCATCGATCAGAACGACCCACGCAGTGATGGTCTTATCTTTTAAACGTCATCGTGGATACTATGGCCAGAGATTGATTGTTTTTACTTAACATATCGATGGCGAAAAGAAACGGTATACCTATAGGTATACGTGACACCGTACGTCTATCTATAATTCGGTTATAGTTAGATCGAGCGATTAAAAATATTTTAAAGGGATGTAGTACCTACATCTTATGAGAAGCTACTTTTTGAATTCAATTATGTATGAAAGCTGTTATTGTAAGGACTCAGACCAACTACTACTTGGATTTTATATTTCAGTCTTTCAAGAAAGTGGTTCTTCGTGTTATCCGTCTTTCCGTTCAGCCGTCGAATAACTTTCGAACAAGAGATCGATTTTAACGAAATGTTGTAGACAAATACCTCGAATAATTTTTAGATTGTAATTTAGTTAAAATTGATCGGACGGTTTGGAGAGAAAAGGAAAAAAATTTAAGCCCCGAGCTTCTTGACTAAATATAATATAATTTAAAAATCACGCGTTCGAACCTTAGCAATGCACAATTACGGTATAGTTCAATTTAACTCTTCGACCGATTTCAGCGAAATTCGCATTCTACCGTAAAGAAAATATTTTATTACACAATTTTTACGCGAGTTGCAAAGTCTAGCCACTTTCTTGATAAACGCTTTCCTTAATCATTTAGACCAATAGTCAGAAACTAAGTTTCATAATCGCACAATCAGAATTGTAATTACACATCAGACTTTCGGGAAATAGAAATATTGTAACGAAAACTCGTAAATATTTTAAATAAAAAAATTACTCGAGTGTATACAGTCACCTTATATCTACCAAATTAATGAACTAGATCCAATTTATTTAGTAGAAAAAAAAAAAAAAAAAATTGTAATATCAAAGAAATATCTGTCTTTCGGATTTTGCTATCCATGCCCAAGCCCCTTTATCCGATTTTCCTCAAATTGAATACGAACGAACAATGAAGAGATAAAATAGTTGCAAGATACTAAAATAGGGCACGATCAGATGCATCAGAAATGATGTAATGAAGGGTAATAGAATATGTTTGAAAAAGCAAAGCTCAGTTTTTGTCATTTACCTCGGATATAGTCTCGGATGTCCAATCATGACGTATCGATTGATCGTGATAGCCAATACGGTGAAAATACTAACAGCTACTAAGCTGTACCTCATCAATGGAAACAGCCGGCATAAAAGCGCACCGTGAAGCCAAGCACTGTGCCAAAAGGTGGATGTTGCCAGTGGTAGATTAAAGCAGCAGAACATCAAATCTGACACCGACAAGTTCATTATGAAGACTGCTGTAGCGTTTCGAAGCTGTAACGTATAAGATTAATCGATTAGAAATTCAGTGTAAACGAGGGGTTTAAAAAGAGTAGGAAATCACGGTGGGATGATCGTTTAAAAGAAGTTGTGGTAAAATATAAGTTCATAGAAAAGTATAAATTTGATAAAATTATAACCATTTCTCTTTCCAACACCTACATCCGGCTAGCTTTTACTCGGCTCGTATATCACAAGTAAGCTGAATGGAATTTCGCACATAGTTCAACCGCAATAATATTCCAGTTGAGGTCAGAATTGAGTAGGGTCTGACCTTAAGGGTCAAAAGTTCTCACCGTCACTTGGCTAACTCTCTACCCGTGGGTCTTCGCAATTAATTATTTCCAAGATCTGCGATAGACCTTTACATGTGTGCGAACATAACATATACACGTCCTACACATACATTAGGTATATATTTTACGACAAAATTGATTTTCCTTGCTCTTAAAGAATGAAAATTATCAAGAATTTTAAACAAACATTTATTTCATTGACTCGACTGGATTGTTTCAAACCTTTCCAAACATTTAATTCATCTAATTATCTCATTTTTAATCAAAAATATGATCAAACTTATACGTCTGGTCGATAATTGTGAAGGAAAATATGCAATTGCGATCTTCGTAGGAAGATACGAATCATGGGACGAATAATTTTCCCATTATGAAATTCTCGAGTGAATTTATATATCATCTTCATAACCAATGATCTTCTCCTACGCCAATTTTGTAGTTCAGTTTTATTTTTTATTTTTTTTCTTGTCTTATAACCGATCATGGCTGGTGATTCTATTTTGTACCAACATCAACGACAGCTGTGCACGTTAATTGAATTAATCAAATGATTTTCTTTCCTCGTGAGACCAATATAGTTATCGCGACTAAGTTCTATATATATCATACGTGGATATGAAGTAATTATAAGAAAAGCAAAGTTATACTTTCCTTCAGCGATAGATTCGAAGAAAAGATAAGAATTAGTTCTAGGTATAAGGGGGTGAGAAATATGAACCAAGACAGGAATTATCCCACCGCAAAACGATTCGCTTTTGTTCCGCTATATACAACTTTACCCAGACGACAGGGAACTTTTGCAACTAGGTATATAGTTTATGTTTCCTCTAACTCCGGTCTTTTGGCTCGAGAACAATGTACGAAATACAGTTATTATACTTGATGAGTTATTATCTTCATTTCTCGACTCATAACGGAGGAGTTGTCAAGCCAAGTGATGCTTTTATTTTTTGTCTTTGTATCATGAGTCAAGGTGTCGCCAAAAAATTTGTTGCATTTTCAAAAAAAAATTGAAAAAAAAATTTATCTTGGTCATCGCTACGCTGCGAAGGAAACAGTTTACCAATCCTTTTTCCTTCAAGAAATCATAAACGCCGCACGTAATCGCTAGCTAAATCTTTTACAATTTTCGAAACTTTTTCCCTTTCCGAACCAATTTCCAATTTTCACGGTTCGTTTCCAGGTCGTTGAACGATCGCTTCTTTGAGGCAAAGAACACGCGAGTATGCCAGACCAAACTAACTTTCTATTTCAATTAGAAACTTCTTCTTCTTCTTCTTTTTCTTCTTCTTCTTCTTCCTTAACCGTACGCGGTCTGCGGGCAAAGCTTATCCGTAATTTTATCGTAGCCCATACAGAACTCGTTTAGCAATTTTTCGAGTCTCGTTGGGTGAGCCAAAAAATAAAATTGACCATAAATATGACTACATGAGTTCCAAAGAAATAGAGTGCGGTATGAATCAATTTTTGAAAAAAAAAAAAACAAAAATTAAAAAATAAAATATATTCTTTCGCCTTTAAACGAGATGAAAATTTATAGAAATTTGTAAGTCTGTTTATTGCGGTGTTATAAAAAAGTTTAATGTACTTAGATTCGAGCCAAAATCACTGCAGGCGGCGAGTGAACGTTAAAATAATTTGAGTGATAAATATAGCGTTAAAGTGTTACATCGCAGGCTGTTCCAAAATCTTTTTTAATCTCACAAAACTGTATCTACCGTATAGAAAAATTAAAAAATAAAAATAGGCAAAAAAACACAAAAAAAGACGAATAAGGAAAACATCTTGGCACGATGAATATTATTTTGCGGGAACTATCATCATCCTACATCAAAGAATCCGGAAGCAAACGATGAGGCAAACCGCACGTATTGACCTAATTAAAAAATTCCTACCACCGTAGCTGGTATTCTATTATACATATATCTAAATCCATGGGTTAGGAAAATGTTTTGAATGTGTTTTAATTAGAGGAGTTGGATACCAAGATCATAATGATAAAAAAAAAATAATAAAAATAAAATAAAAATAATTATAAGGAAAGCGAAAAAAAGAAAGAGAAAAAAAGTGCTGTCCATTCAGTTACATGAGTATGTATATCCCAGACCCCAAATTGCTATATAGTGTAGTTTTACGACAAGCTGATAAAATGTTGGCAATTTATTAAGGAAAGATAAATATAACGGATGAAACTAAAAACGTGATTTGTAGTGACGTGTCGTTTTATATTAAGTAATATTCATTTTATGTTATATCCATGATATAACATCGGGTTAATGATTATACCACAGCGATTCTACAGACATAAAGTATATTATACCTATATATACGACGTTAATTTTGGTCGTAATTCCAGAAATCTTTCCACCGAAGAATTATCACGCAGCTTGTCTTAATTCTTTTGCCAAATGATTACGATTTTGATCGAAGAACAATTTTCGTAATTGCTTTTTCTTCACCGAATGAAGAATAAACCCTGCCAGGGCAAAATCCCCAAGGCTTACAATTAGATTGCTGTATCGATCCGTTATCAAAATTAGATTGAAGAAGAAACAAAAAATAAAAATCAAAAATAAATTACTTGAGAGAAGAACGTTGAAAAAAAAATTAAAAATTAAAAAAAAAAAACTAATAATTAAACGTCACTTTAAATTTGACGAGGCCGTAACTGAAAGTAATCTAACTCCGGTAATTAACATCTTATTTTAACAGCAAGCGATCGACACATTATGCTCCTGAAAGAGATGGATTCATAATATACAATTTGATCAAAAATATGGGCGCTGTTTGTTTAGACAGACATTCAAACCATCCCTGAATTTCTTTACACAGTTGGCAGGATCAATGGAAACCCTTGAATTTCAAATTTGATGAAAGATAAATAAATGCGGGATAAATGTGAAAGTAATGAGTTTATACCTGATCCGTTCTGATACCGATGTATACCTAGTATTGGAAAATAATAATTAGCCTAATTATTTGAAAGGTACTTTATTATCTGGTAAACATCGCCGGGTATCCCGTGTTTTAATAAATATCACTTGATTAATTTCAAAGAGAGACATATAAGGGCTAATTATCTAGGGAGAGAAGCGTTTCCGAGAGTTCGTGGGTTTATTTGACGGCTGCATCGTACCGAGAAAGTTGAGGTAATATTAGACCGCATATATTATACAGTAACTTACGCGCATCTCTACCGACTAAAGGACACCCTTATAATCTGCCTAATTCGCTCTTGTTAAAAGTGATTAATGGAGAGAATTTGCAAAGCCAGCGTTAAAGTCCACGAAAACCCCTTTCGATTTATCTGACGAAATTATACCCCCTTAAATTTTCTTCAGTTTAATTTTAGCCAAAAAATATACGTCACATTAATTTATACGTTAATACGATACCGAGCCCTGCGCACTTTGTCACTTATTAAAATATGTATATCATGATGTTATATGTATAAAAAATCGATAACTTCTAACAAGATTTTTCTAAATTTCAGTTCTTATTTATACGTTTCACTATAAATCAACTGATTTTCGATTTATCATCTCGCACATTTACTCTTATACCCCAATTAAGTTCAAGTGGAACAAAAAAATAACCAAAAAACTATATAAGAACTAAGAAAAATGAATAAATTCCAAAAATTTCGGGAGCCAACAGTTTGTCAATCTTTAACAACTAATCGCGTTTATACACAGGCGATAGGTAATGCTATAAATCATCGATTACCCGTTACAATCAATACAATGTATAACGAGTCTGCAAAGGTGTTCATATATACAACCCCCAAAAAAGTAAAACGTATACGTTTGACGACTATAGTAATAATTGTATCTAAGTAAGACATTAATCTATCATTTTATTTGACGCTATAAATTTATATAGCTAGACTATAATAAATACGCCCTTAGACGAACATATGGGAAAAGTATTAAAAAAGAAATGCTTATCGCAAAGATATTACCCGAATTTTTCTTAGACACATATAAAAAGAATGAGTAAGTATACTGAGAAGTCTGATGTCAGTGAATTGTCCGGTACAAAGAGAAACTTGGATAGAGTTTGTGCTTTTCAGTCTGTTATCTTAAAACTTTTTTTTTTTTCATTTTTTTTTTTTTTCTTCTTTTTTTGCGACCATGGCACAGCACGCTGTTTTATCTGTCGAGTATAACAAAGAAAGGCAAAGTAGATTGAACAGATTTTAATCTAAGGTATAAAGCCGTCTTGTTTCTTTCAAAAGAGTCATTACAAAAATCCAACGACCAATTCTCAGCCATATTTTCTACAATTCGGTTTCATTAATTTAATAGTGTATAAAGTTCAGTTGGATAACTTAAATAAATAGGTTTGTTTCATTAAATTGCGAAGTAACTAATAACGCGAACATAAAATAACGAATGAAAAAATTTTTTCACTTCAAGATACCAACAGCTAGATATATACGTGTAATAAGTCTCTCTCTTTCTTTCTGCCGAAACAGCGCGGCAGTATAACTCGAAGTAGACCGTTTACATCTGTCCGCTCTATCACTGTTTTTATTTATTTTTTTACAACTTTGAAAGTGGCGTTTCTGGCAATCTACCCTCTCTCTATGCTCATATCCATCCCCATCCCCATTCCCCGCCTGCACAAACCATCAATAATTACAACCACGTTGGTATAGGTCCGCGTTTACTGTCCGACATTAAACACAGATGATTGCATCCATAAAGCTCAATCGTATAAAAAGAGAAGAAAAACGAAAAATAAAATAAAAGGAAAAAGAGATTTATACTGTTACGATAAAGATACTGAATCTAACGATGCTGGTTCGATAAATATTGTATAAAAAAAGAAAAATAAAAAAATGATGATAAAAAGGTGAAAATGATAAAATTTGGAGAAACATCCAACGTCCAAATCTCGCGTTGAACGCATGTAAAAACAAAAGGGATCAAGCTGCGTTGATATTCTACATTACTCGAAAGCTTCCAAGCTGAAGTTTTATGTATGTGTTGGCATTAACTATCGCATTATTTACGCTAGATTTAACAGAGCCGTGAAAATTTTAACCCCCGAACGTCTCACGCATCCATAGTCATTTCGTAAGGGTATTTTCACACCGTAAAACGTACGGTCCAAGAATAGGTAAAAAAGTCCAGAGATATATATATAATAAGTTACGCTATCACGTCTATATATTCGGATAAAACATACGGAGGTAATCGTCGATGGATAATATCCCGAGGGGTTAAAAGTTCGGGTTTCACTTCTGGTCACTCAATACAATAGCTGAAAAAACCATATGGAATTTTATATCCAACTAAAAATTGCCTCAAAGGCTTATTAAAAGCTGATATAATTATAAGCTCGCTGACTCGCTTAATGGTTATGATCGTGTGATTAACGATAATTGTAATTATAACTGCTGCAAGCTCAGGCTGTGAAAACTTTTGTTGAAAATAATAACAATTTTATATTTCAAATAATTTAAAGAGAAAAAAAAACAAAATTACTTTATCGAAATTTGCTGCATGGAGTGTGGATGAAATAATTCAAGATATAAAATGTGAGGAAAATTTGGAACTGGGAGAGCCCAGTCGATTCGATTCTTACCCTCGAAAAGCTTTTATATGTATGAAAGTAAGATATATTTATACAAGGTTTTGCGGACCTCGATAGCCAGGATCACAGCAGGACTGACCTGCAAGAGGGTAACGACTGATCTTTATAGGAATTCGAGATTTTACTCTATGTGTATAGGGTAAGTATATGTAAGGTAGGTATATAAGGTATACGAAAAATGTAACTATAATATATACAATAACGGTAATACCTATAATCCGATTTTACGCTCAATTTCCTGACTCCGGAAATGTGTTATTGAACTTTGACCGTATTACGATGAAGGTGCTGTCGATACGAGGATTAGGTACTCCATATTTTTCTATTTCCTATATTTCTCTGCGTTTCTGACACGAGCAACGCGTCACAATATCTCACACCTATGGGTTTCACAACGACAAACACAAACTCGACGATAACATACACCGATATTTCCCCCAAGGAATCTTGTATATATCCGATATAACGACAATTTATTACCAAGAGTAGAATTTTTATTAATAAATTTATTGTTGCCACGGATAATGAGATTTTTACACGTCGAAAAAACCATACCGAGAAAAAAAAAAAAAAAATTCGATCAACGCGATTCTGCACGATCGACAAGAATCGACTATCATCATCAATTTTTGATAATCGCAGCAGTTGATACCGAAAACTACGAATTGTGAAGTTGTAAAGAAAATCTTTTCGAAAATAAAATACAAGTAAAACCCCTCAAACCACTGTTACGATTTTGCATATGATATCGCACTCCACGATGATTGCCAATCTCTAAGAAAATATTTTATTTTTTGTCACCAGCTCTGCATTTATTCTTTCTTTTTTGTTTTATCGAATGACTCATTCGTACGATGAATGAAAAAAAAAATCGAAGAACTGAAGTGGGAAAACAAGAAAAACAGAAGAAAAAAAAAAATGAAAAATAAAAATAGTTTGAAATATGACAGGAAATACACACCCATAACTTATATATACACATATACGTCTAGAGACGTATACACAAAACGTTCATGCTTAAGCTGACGCCATTTTAAAATCGATATGAACGTGATATCTCCTTGTGAAAATGTTCCGGATCATCTCTCACTCGCAAAGTACGATAAAGGAAGGTTTTCTCCACGTTTGATACTGATATACGAGACTACTACCACTACAGCTACTCATACTGAGCTGGAACCCCGTTACCTGGAGTTTGCAGCATGCAGGTGTACGTATTATACGTCCCGGACCTAGAATAATAAAGTTTACTGGGCCACCTCAAGAGACCGGATCTTTTCCTTGACGTAATAGTCCGAGACTCATTGTTCCATTTTCTATTCTTTTGTTAAAAACTTTAGACATTTTTTTCTGCAACAGACGATTTTCATCTTCTTCATTTTCGAACTCACTGAAGCTTTCAAAAAATTGTTTGCGTGTATGAAAACGAAACTTTCGTATTCCATACAAGCCACGACGATTTTTCAATGGCAAAAATATAGGCATATTTTTTTTCCAGTGAAAAAAAAAAAAAAATTGAAGAATTTTCTTTTTTTCTTTTTTTTTTTTTTCTTTTTTCTTCGACTCCAACTTACAAGATCGCTTACGTGTACATACGTTCGTAAGTATATGTGCGACGTGCTTACGCCCACGTACTATATTACGTATATACGTAAGCCCATAAACTACGCGGATGTACCCATAGTATGGATGGAGAAAAGCTCACGATCAAGACCCGAAGATAAAGAGCTAAATAGATTACAACGCGTAAAAAAAAAGAAAAAGAAAAAAAAATGAGGTTCAAAATAAATGGTCCAACCATGTGGAAAGTATGAAACGATACGCCGAACTAAGGAGCTAGGATACCTTCAATCAATTATTTCGTTAGAGATAAAAATAAAATTGGCAAGAATATTTATCATTAGTTAAGTATAGGATAATAATAATTCCTCACTGTGTAATGTAAGGAGGCAAAAAAAAAAAAAAAAAAATGAAAAATAAAATAGCAAACGACGAGAAGGCGTTTCTGTATCTCACTCAAAATGAGACATGGTCCATCAATGTCCCGTTAAATAGATAACCAACGAAACAGATGTATATGTCTTTCAGACTATATAGATTACAGATATTTATAATGTAGATATATAAGATACGAGTAAGTACATCGAAACACGTCCAGAACGTTTGAAGAGAGCGATGTGAGCCATGGTGGTAAGGGTTTAGAAAAAAAAGGGAAGAAAGGGAATGGGGAGAAGGAAAAGGCAAAGGCAAAGGGGAAAAGCCTCAACAAAGCATAGCTGGGTGCGAACCCGTTCCGGACAGTTTAACTTCGGCAATAATTGACGAGCAAGCTATTGTTGAAGTTAGTGAGAAATATTTATTTTTTTTTTGCTTTTTTCTTCCCTTTCTATTTCTTTCTTTTTTTTCCCCAGGAAAACTCTAACGAAATTGAAATATTAAAACACACCACTACCTGCAGTCGTTATTACCTCTCGTTTTTCTCCTTAGCTTATAAATATAACGCAAATCTGGAAATACTATTTTCTCGTTTTGTTTCTTTCTGTTTTTCATTCTTTTTTTTCCTTTTTTTTTTTTTACTCCCTTCTCACTTCCCTCGACAGACTATATTACCACCCTTCACACACGTCTTCAGGCACGTATATAAACTTCTTATCGCTTGATACATAAAACAGCTATTTTACGAGGGGCTGCAATTAAGTCGACCTCGTTGTTTGCCGTCCTAAACAATCAAAATGCTCGTTGGGTAAAAACCTACCCCTGACAGCTACATACATTATACATGTGGATATGTATGTTGTACTTATCTGTTGCTTCATCCACATGCATGTGTGTACATAAAAAAAAAGTAAAAAAATAATAAAATAAAATTAAATAAAAACAAAAAACTATACGCCATGTATATTTATTACATAGGTTTTTGCTAACCGGCCAAACCCTATATCTGTGTAGCTGTCTTTCGCGTAATAAATGCGATGGATGGTAGCAACCTGAAGATTAGAGTGGAACTAAAAATACGATAAATACTGTAGAAGGTGCCGTAAATTCGACAAGTTCAAAGATCACGTAGTGTCAGACGTGATTAATTCAGAAGTGAAAGAAAAACAAATTCACGAAACAGACTTTATTATTTACAGTGATTCGGAATACTGGGGAATGGATTGGCGAGCCTCTCACACTGCAGTGAGATTCTAACACAAACAAATTTGATATTTAAGTAAAAATGTGAAAAGTTAAAAAAAAAAAATAAATAAAAAATAACGCCGATAAACTTCGACGTTACAAATCAAAACGAAATTTTCACGACCAAGAATAAATTTAGGGAGAACCAAAACTCGTAAACATATTCATCATGTAACGCTATGTTGGATGTCTTGACTAAAATACAAGCTTATTAAGTGTCTCGTTTAATTTTAAGTAGAACCATTACCGCCCTATGTAAATTCACTCAGATGAAACTGAGCATGTTTTTTTTTTTTTCACATACCAAGGCAACAGAAGTTTAAGGATAATCTAAGGACCGTGAGATATTTTCATTGAGAGTTATAAGAAATAAATAAATAAACCAAAACCCTCGAATATACATTGTTGGAGAATGGTGGGCACCGCGAGATGACGTGTAGGAGACATATGGCGATGTAACATCACACGTTTTTGCATAGAAGGTACAAAATATATGTCCTTCCGGATCCGGTCAGGATTCACCATGCCATTTTTACCACACTGTATATTCGCTGCGAAGGCCCTCCAAAAGTAGATAATAATTTTTCACCAAAGCGCGAGGAAAAAAAAAAAACAGGATCACTCGTTGAGAAAAAAGTTCGCAAAGACTTTTAGGGAGGAAAACCGCGCCCTAGCCGCGTATACAATGACAAACTTTATTCAAACCTTGACTTTCGCAAAACTTTTTAAACAGAATAGCTCCGGTAACCAAGAAATCATTTAAATCTGACAGAACTAAGAATTACTTCTCACTGTCGGACATTTTTCAAAAATTTCTTTGGATCATGTATTGCGGTGAATACTATATATGCCTATACATATGTATACGTATACCTATATGTATAATCGGAATGGAAACGGAATAAGAGAATCACGTGAAAGTGCAACTAGCACAGTAATTCAATACCATAAAATGCAAAACAGTATAAAATGCAGGCGAAAAATCTCCCGAGGGATCTGCAAGGGGCTTTTGTACTTGGCTAGCTTGGCTCTTGTTCTAAAGCAGCTGAAACGAAATCTGAATTTCAAACCCCCCCACAAGACCGAAGAAAGAATATTGCACCAAGGAAAAATCCGGATCTACGGTGAGACGCCGTTCACATAAATTGGACGTTTTATCCATCTTCCGGCATAGATCTAGGATAGGAAATCGAGAGAAGAAAAGATTGAGAGAAAGAAGGAAAAGACAATGAAGGAGAATAAAAAGAGGAAGTAGAGAAGATGGCATCGATGAAAATCGCCTTGGAATAAAAAGAGGTTAAAGACCCGATAGCCAGAAGAGTTCCCGCGAGGTGATTGCATTTCGAACGTATTTAACGGGTAAAAGAAAAGGAAAGAAAAAAGAAGAATAAAAATAAAGAGTTTAAAAACGTCTACTAAAACTCGTCTGTGTAAGACGAAGTGAAATTTAAACCAAGAAGAAGAAAACCTTACGCCCTTCATAATTCTTTTGGAAAATTGATTAAACGATAAATTATTCGTAATCCTCTCTAATAAATATACCCTTAAGTTTAGTTCACCGTTTTCGATATATTTTGAAAATGGTTGTAAATATTGCTATAAAAGATTTTTAATCTACGTATAATTGGTTGTGGTAATTTATTCAAAATCTGAACAAAACACTTAAAACAAAGTTTTCATCCTTGTTAAATTATTATCGATGATATCGGGGGTGTATATAATTAGCTTTATAGAAAACTTGTATAAGTGTATATCGAATATAGTCGTAAAATATAAAGTGTGTAACTTTCTATAATCGGCCAATACTGATTTCCGTTCGCTTAAACTAAAGATTGAAGCTGCCAAGCTGACGGTAAAGTTTTGTAAAATATAGTTTGCCTTCGAATAACAGGGTTATTGATGGATTTTCATTTACGAGTTAAACTTGAATAAAAAGTGTAGTTTCCCCTGTATCATCTGGATACTATGGAGCCCGGACATAGGTACTACCTTGCAACACAATGGAATACAATATTATGTTTTATTCTATTTTCTAGAAACTCAAGCTCCGTGACTGCCTGCGTCAGACCTCTTTTCAAATAGAGAACAAACGGACTCAGCTCGCGGAAAATTACCTTCACATCGCGGAATATACTTAATTTTTATACCATAAAAAATTTCATCATCTATTTACCTTAAATCAATCCATCCCACAAGGTCTAGATCAACTCAAACTTTTTTTCAAATAAGAACTCAAAATTCCAATAACTAGTTGAATCATTTATGACTATGCAAAATTATTCGGCGTATACAAAAGATTTTCAATTTTATTTTTATTTTATCCATTTTTGATTCTTTTTAATCCCGACATGTTGCAATTCATGAAGTTTACTCCGAAATTTTTGGGTTTATATTTTTACTTAGTATCTGCAATGACTCCGTACCTACTCCCACTTTCCAAATTTGTCTCGATTGAAAAAGATCGTAAAAATAGAAAATGATTTCTTTTCAAATGATATAAAAATTTGTCTAATCTCTGAGCAATTTTTTTTATGAGGCTAGAAATTGAGGAAGTTAGAGATTGAAACATCTGGGCTACCCTGTATGTGTGTAACACTTCACCGATATATATACATATATATATATATATATATATAAATACATTGAAATAGAATGATTTACATTCCTTGAATAGTTTGAAACGATAATTTGACAAGTAAGTATGTATTTAACATACTCATACCTTGAAACGTATAGACCGATGCTTGCCAGAATTCTGGATTCTGGAAGCAGTATACCTACAAAGCTCGAGTATCGTTCCCCTATATGCGATTTCGAATTCACGAGCATTTCATCAGTAATTACGTACTAAGAACTTGAGTTTCTCGAATGATGACTGAACAGTATACATATGTATACGTAGAAATTATCCATGAGTAAGTGTACCGCGTATATGTACTATATATTATAAACATATATATATATATATATATATATATATATATATATATATATATATATATATATATATATATATATATATATATATATATATATATATATACCTATAACTATATTGGTTTAAATAATAGCTTGAGTGTTGGCAAGAGTTCTTCAACCGTAACACGTAGTACATAGCGAAGCTACTTACCGCGGTTTAGCGAGTGGATGAAAATAGGGGAAAAATAAATAAAAGGAAAGAAAAGTAGGGGAAATAAAATAAATAAAGGGCAAAACCGCTCGCTGCGGTGAAGAGCTACACATAAGAGCGAAGGACGAAGTGCTGGCTCAACGCAAGTATAAGATAACAGTATAACAGATAAATAGCTATATTATATAATAATGTGTTACAGATTGGTGTTAGAAGTTATGAAATTCAGAAATATTTTATGAATATGGAAAGGGTGCCAAAAAAGAAAAAAAAAAAACACACGCGTACAAGAGGTGGAAACATTCTAGCGGACAAAAATATCTTCTCATTTCTCTAATTACGAGTAAACATCCGGATTTTTTTATAATTAAATTTACATACCTCTTCTCTCTGTTCTTGCGAGCCTCGCCCAGGTATAGGTTGTATATACATATACCTATATACCTATGTATATGCATAGAATGAAAATAGACGAGTACTGAACAAATGAACAGTGCAGCCAGCAGCCATCATCACCGCGGCGTGAGCTTATGTATAATTGTTGTTACGACAAGATGAGAGAAATTTTTTTTTTTTTTTGCAAAAAGGAATAAACACCTTCACCCAAAAAAAAAAAAATCAAAAAAAACAGAGAAACAGTCTGTTTCGCCAAGAAATGTACAAGGGGAGTGAGATATAGGTAAGATACACACTTTATTTCTGGGTAAGAAGAAAATACCCCCAAAGGAGAAAAGAGTTTGAAACTACGATACTGTATATATATATATAGATATAAAGGGTGAGTTGAATCGCTTTATTTACGACATCAACTCTGCAGTTAAGTACATCCAACTTTGGCAAGAAGTTGTGTTATATTAAACACGTTCAAGAGTTGAAACTCTCGTGGCCGGTATAACAGTCAAGAGTATTTTACGTCTTCGGACTCTTCTTTGTCACGTAATAATTAACGATATTAAAATTATTCACAGTATTTACTAACTTATGACCTTTTTAACAATGATAAAAGCCTTTATATATAGGAGGGGGTTGAAAAGTTGAATTAAAAAATTTTCAAAATAATGATACTTCACCAAAGAAAATTAACCTCTTTATACAGACTTGAAAGAGCAACCCTTTTAATGCCCTACGCATTGTCACACCCACTTAAATTTACCTCCTATATAATATAGGTAGGAATGAACACACAACGATTAAAATTCACTTTATTTATGATCGACCGGCGTCATAGGGTCGCAAAAATAATACAGAACTATAAGAGGGTAGTCCTTATGCCATATCTTCTTTAAGAGGAAACCGCTCTATCGTTCATCCTGTCTACTGCACACCCTTACAAAGGAATATTTCTACGATACCGCAAGCGAAATCTATACCTACAATATGTAGGTATAACCACTGCATAAGCTGCGTCCAAATAATTTACTGACTAATAAATTTTCTATAAATTTATTTTGTTTTTAGATTTTATAATTCATCAATCGATCGAAATTTTCACCGTAAATTCGAACGAATATCTTCGAAGAAATTTTTCATCAGGGGTATAATAATATAGATAAGAAGTAGAGAGAGACAGCGAGATGTTCAAAGAGTATGACGACCAGAGGGGTGCAGAATAAATTGTTTTCAAAAAAATTTATGATAGTCTTACGCGAAAGAAACGAGGAGGTAGGTGAAATATACATATATATATATGTATATACAATATATACGGGGCAATGAAATATAATGTTGTACGATCGTTGAAAAAAGATGCGGGAAATTATAATAAATGGGTAATATGCGTATATAGATGAAGAAGTTTTACTTAGGGGTTGGAAGAATAAGTGTAACCTGGAACGAAATATAAAAAAGGTATAGGGAAGCTATGACGTAAAAACAAAGAGACAAATGCCATGGTATATATGATATAACCGCGAAGAGAGGCCCCCCTTGTCATAAATTACAATTAATTTCATTTTTTCTTGTTTTTTTGCTATCGCCAGGGTTCGTTTTTACCCCATTTTTCGGGGCCAGAAGCTGTTATCATCATTTTTCCACTAGGAAACCATAATTCTTGACATTTCAGAATGATGAATACGAGTAACGGATTTCTATGACGGCCTTAATATTAATGCTGTCGTGAATTTGTTTTTTTTTTTTCTATCTTGTTTCACCTTTTTTTCTTTTCTTTTTATTTGCATTTGTTAATTTTTTTCCTTATGTCTCGTATTTTTTATCGTATTTTTTTTTTTTTTTTTTTTACTTTTCATTTCCGCTTCCCTTTATTCAGCTCTTCCCCCCCCCCCCCCCCCCCCCCCCCCCCCCAAACAATATAACCGAGTTGCTTATCCAAGCGATATTTACGCAAAAAGATCAGCACCGAAGCGATAAACACGCGCAAAACGTTTCGTGCAGTGAATACCAATAGCAAAGACACACTGACACAATCCCTAACCCATACCTAATATCAAACTGTATATATACGTATGTATGGTACATGCGAATATCTAATGTAATACACGTATCAGTATGTGGGTACAAGCTCGTGAACATGTGAAATCACGTCAAATACACTTCCAGATTTCTGACACCCCCAGCTTTTACATCTGAATTATTCGGAATAGGTATACTATATAACAGGATCTGGTAGCAAAAGGAGACGATTTCTCATAGTAATAAAATCTGAGGATATCAAGGCTGTACGGTTTATCTGAAGTCGTTTGCAAATGCGGTATTTTTATATTTTTTTTTTTTTTTTGATATCACCGTTATAAGGTTTTCAAATTTCTTCAAAAATTTTATAAGAAGCCCGAATGAAATTGGACTAAATAAAAAAAAAAATAAAAAAATGTTCATTTCTTTATATTTATTTATAGGAATTCGCAGATTTCACTCGTTTTAATATTAACGATTATACTTTCAAAAGATTTAAAAATAATACCACCGACGTACTTATAGCCATCATACCTATACAGTGTGAGAGAGGTCGAGTGATATATTGCCAAGCTAAAACGAACGGATTAAGCAAACGTGAGAGATGCAAAAATTGAGGTAGTTTCATGATTTTTTTGTGGTTTTCTTTTTTTTTTTTTTTTCTTGGTTTTACATTTTTATTTATCGCCACAGCAAAGTTTAAAATTAATTCAGTTGATTCAAGTGGCTTACTATATACGCGTGTGAAGAGTGTACCTAATAAATTTTTAAACCTCGTTATAACCGAGTTGTTTATTTATTGTTTCATTATAATTTACCGATCATATGATCGATATCGTCACGCACTATAACTAAACACGAATAGAAACGATTTGGACGATTGAACTGACCCCATAATGCATATTTCTTATTCGCTCTATTTATCCATGAGGATAAACGAAGCGGGACAAGTTCCCATCAACGACTGATAATAAATATACCAATTTGCTAAAATCGCTCTCAGTTTTGAGTATAATCGATGAAACATATACGGGTTAGTAGAGAGATCGATATATACCCTATACACGGTTAAACGGTTAGTGGGATTATAAAATAGAAGTACGCTATAAAGTTTGAATAAAATCTGTGTGAATAAAATTCTATATACCTATACCTATATACGGTTGAAGACGTTTTAAATCGTTTATCGGTAAGGAAGATCGAAAAACTGAATATATTGTATAGCTAACCGGGGAATAAAAACTCCCGAGAAAATTACTCGCTTTGGATATATACACGTAAAAATATTATATATATATATACAAACATGCATATATAAATATTATGTATGTATGTATGTACATAGATGTATATACTTTTGTATATACGTATACTAAAAGGCGTGGCGCCATTGGCTTCGAAAACCGGAGAAATGATAATGGCTGTGTTTTACTTTGGCCTGTTTCTCAAACCCCTTAAACAACCCCTTAACCCTCGATCCTTCGACCGTTCGACCCTTCTTTATAACTCGAGAAAGTCAAAACAAAAAAGGAAGTTGTAACGTGCAGGAATTGAAATTTATGAATTCTCGAAATAGAGAACAAGAATCATCGATGCTTTTACCATTATTGGTTATAAACTAATGAGAAACCGATATATACGGAAGATGTATAGAATGTATATAAACTGATAAAAAGATAAATTGGAGGGATATGAATCGTTGGATTACATATAAGCTAAAAAAAAATAAAATTTTTTCAAATATATTATATTGGTTAGACTTGAAAACTCGGGATGTTATTTGGCAGACGGTTGAGATCGATCGTCGAAATGAATTGATACAGATTTATATTAATCTACGATCGTGATCATGGTTTACTCTTTGCACAGCTATAATACTATATCAGAAAAATAATTATCACTATATAGAGAAATTTTATAAACTGTAGGAAAATTTCACGAATTCAGTATAAGAACAATACCGTTCGTATATTCAGCGGTGCAATGCATTTAAACCACGATATTAAGGTACGTAAAGTCTGCGAAAACGTTACTACCACCTGGGCTCTTTAAGTTAATTGAGTTTTTCCCGCATTACAATACTATAGCCGCGTGTGGGATAGCTTCGATTTTAAAACACCAATGTCATGAATAGAATTAAGCTATATAATCCCAGTCCGGTATATTGCATCCACTTTCGTTGATTCGCTGATAATTATTATCGATTTTTATAATTAAAAAAAAAAAATCTTTTTTGTTTTGTATTTTTTTATTCTTCAAGTCTGGAATTCCTCTGCAGACTATTACGGGACAGTATATATACTTTGACATTATTTTATAAAAATAAGATTCTCGAGCTCGGAGTTTCATTAATAATAAATTGAACGCCTTTAAATTTGATGAAAATTTGATGAAAACACTTGAGCAACAAATTAACGACGGTAAATTTACTCGTTAAAGAGTAAGAATTTTTTTCCTCTGCAACAAATACTGCGAAAGTATAAGGTATAATAATATCTTCTACTATCAGGTTTTGGTCCCTTTAAAACGATTCTCGTTATGGAAGTTAGTTAGCACTAATCACAAATTCACGTCACACTTTCAGGCACGAAATTAGAAAAAATAATCAACTGAAAAATCAAATTACTGGCACACCCAGAAGCTAGAACCATTCCAACGGAGTTATCTGCCCAAATGTGTCCCTTGAGGGGTCAATTATGGCGAGGGGTAAATTAGCCAGAAATGTCGCTTGCTACGTTTAAATAGCAGACACAAGCTTTTTTTTGCTTTCCCTTCCCTTTTTTTTTTTTTTTTTAATACTTGAAAACGCATGACGAGAAACGTGAAATCTGTTCGTAAAGCTCTTCGTTTACTGTTTACGGAGGTAGAATTAACTCCGATAAATCTGGGGTACTTTTAGACGAAACTCTACATTGAGCAGACGCTAAGAGCGTCATTTAGTATAATAAAAGAGAAAAAAAAAAAAAAAGAAAGAAAGAAGGAAAAAAAAAACTAAGGGAAGAAAAAGATCAAACAAACTGGGGTAAAAATTAGTGTAATTAATTAAACGGAGAACTATGACAGCGAAAGAAAAATTTCTTACCGAACTGCAATGTGATTAATTATGTTTACGCTTGATGATTGCTAATTATACTTGGCAAATGCATCGGAAGTTTACGACGTAAACTTTGCTCTTACGATTAGAACAAGAGAAAATCCAATTAACACTATTTGAAGTTGACGAAACTCGATCAGCGTATCCAAAAGTTAAATTTGGTTAAATTAGAACTAGGATCTGCTGTAATTAGGTTTGATATATAACATGGAAGTTCTTGAAGAGATATTTGAACAAAAAAAAAAAAAAACGTTGCATACATACCGATTGAAACTATATACAGTGAAGATAAATTGTTTAAATTAGCTAAAGAAATTTCAATAGAATATATTTAATGGTTTTAGTTATTAGAAGACGGTTTAGCACTTACTTAGTGCGATCTGTTAGAATTAATTTTCGACTCATTACTCGGCCAATTAATTGCTAATGATGCGAACTAACGGAAGCGACCCTTTTTTTACGGTCCGTAAGCATTCGCGTCGTCTAGAAACTGAATACCATACCGGATGGCATTAGTAGATATATATTTTAGTGTGACCATTAACTTTTAATGCCTTCGACACATTGCAGCAAACAAAAAATAAATAAATAAAAATAAAAATATGAAAAAAAAAAAACAAAAAAAAAAATGATCGAGGGGTTGAAAAACTTGTTTGAATAAATCCATAATATTTTTGAATAATGTAGCAGAACATACGTAGGTATATATCATATGTATGTACATAGATATATGTATATAGATATGAAAACGAATTTCAAGATATGCCACCATTACATATATACGTACACACAGATAAATCTCTATATAAATATGTTACATATAGTTATACGTTGCATAATACATAGGTATATCATAGGACATAATATTATATACCTATATACAATATTATATATTATTGAGTTTCATATTTCCGATTTATTCATACGTGAATATAGAATGTGACACGATATACGGCAATAAATCTCGCGTTGCTTAGAGAAGAGAGTGAAAAAAGAAAATAATAAAACAAAAAATGACTAATATTTCTTTCTATATCTTTCATAATTTTTTTTATTTTTTTTTTTACTTTCACGTATCTTCAACACAGAAGAAAATTTTTATTTTTTTTTTTTACCGATATTGACGTATTCAGGGTTAATGGGCGTCAGCTGGAAATTGACCCCTCGTACATGCTGTAGGTATAGATAACTGGGCATATATTAATATCATACCTTACTCCAATGAACCGAGGCGCGGAGGGTTGGCCCATAATTTCGAATTCAGACGGCGCATTCAGCCCTGTATAACTCAAATTACGCGACCAAAATTAATTGCCCGACAAATATACTATATATACCTCTCTCTCTGACTGCTTGGTTTTCAGTAATTGTTAACAACTACCGTATTACATAATGTACTCCGATTGCGATTTAGCGAAATATATGCCCAGCGCCTAGGTAGACTAGAACGGATCCCATCTGATCATGAATTCATTAAATTCGTTCTAAACATTAATTTACATAATTCTGATTACGCGGTAGATATGCCAATCCCTTCTGCACCCCGCAAGTACAACACGTACCTACCTAAACTTGAATACAATTTCGCCCAATTCTGTTATCATATGCTGATGATAAATGACAGAGATGGGTCTGATCCTACCGATTCTACCGAACACCGGTTAATTATTAATTGAAGAATTATTCATTTACGTAGGATAATTTTGTGTATGAGATATAGCGGTTCTCTTTATGATAGGGCAGTAACGTATAGCATAAGGATATAATGGATTTTAAAAAGCGCCGTGGCGTCGAGAGATAAATATCTTTATCTAAATTTTATGCTTACAAAAATTTGTATGTTTTGTAATAAATAATTTATATAGTTTTCATGGGGATAAAAGTATATGGTAGTTTGAATGATATAAGTCGTTATGTAATATGTAATAATATTATAGACATCCTATCCCCTACAGTAGTGATAATGAATTGATAATGTTATACGGAAACTTGATAGAGAGCTAAAGTTCTAAGCGGAAGTGTAATCTACGTCGGTATTCCCTATGCGAATCAAAATGATGAAATTTAATCAGTTGAATAAACCGATTCGTAGAAGTTAAACATTGCATATTAAACGTGGGATTTAATCCACTAAAGTTATTGTGATTGTTTTAACGATAAGGAGGATCAAACGCGAGTAACAAATAAATCAGAAAATAAGACTATGATTTATAATTTGTTCATATTTTGATCTTCGATTCGATAAGTTTAAACTTTATAGATATATCTGCCACTCGTTATTAAGTAAAATTATAAATTATTTCAAAAACTCACCTTTTTCGTACGAAATAGGGCTGCTACGGTGATTAGATTACCCGGTATTCCAATGAGCATAAATAGCACACAGCAGCCAGCAGCAAAGTATAAAAGTGAAGGAGGGTAGTTTGAAAAAAGTACTACCGATGCCGGATCCTCCAAAACTTCTTCGATTTCATGCTCAGTGGTATTTGCCCATGAGGCATTGTTGCCCATCCAGTACTCCAGCATCTGTGTATATATGTATATATACATATATATGTATAATTTATAACTGTACATGTATATTATCTTAGGTACGTATTTTTGCGATACTTTTTTACTACGTCAATAATTCGTATGTTTATTATCTTCGTCGTCATAATACTCGACGATAGAAAGAAACAGGGTAAAAAATTGGACAGTAATCTCCTCTCGCGTTATCACGGTTCTGTGTTAAGCATTAACAGAATTTTTTTATTTTTTAAATTAGTCAATTTATAGATCAACTTAATTTATAAAAATTCTTCCAAGCTTAATAACAACGCAATAATTTTATAATTGACAATTGTGTATAGGTATATAATCACGTGAATTGTTACATTCAAGTTTTAGTGGGACAGTACTAGATGTACCAACGTAAAGTGTTTAATTACGTACTTTGCAGTGGTTCGTGTATATACCAGAACGTAATTATATTGCCATGACATGGTGGTTGGCATTAATTCAGAGGGAAAGAGAGAGAGAGAGAGAGAGAGAGAGAGAGAGAGAGAGAGAGAGAGAGAGAGAGAGAGAGAGAGAGAGAGAGAGAGAGAGAGAGAGAGAGAGAGAGAGAGAGAGAGAGAGAGAGAGAGAGAGAGAGAGAGAGAGAGAGAGAGAGAGAGAGAGAGAGAGAGAGAGAGAGAGAGAGAGAGAGAGAGAGAGAGAGAGAGAGAGAGAGAGAGAGAGAATTAAAATTTAACATTTATCAGCACAGGGTGGCTAGTATAGTCGTTCAGTGGTTCTACCGGCAGTACCATCCCCAAGAGAATAAAATTGAACGATAATAGGAAGAGAAACTAAAAAACGAAACGAATTCTCAGATATTTTACAAAAAATCCTTTCGCGTTAGATCGGACTACTGCGGAGGGATTTCTAAGAGCTAAGAATTTATAAAAAAAAAAAAAAAAAATGGATGAAAAAAAAAACTAGAAAAAATTGCCACTCAGGGGATTGAGTGGGAGTATTCCACCTGTATACATATACGTAGAATTCCAAGAACCTCCTTATTTTTGACGAACATGTCAGTAGCTCCCCTCTTACGATTTATCACTGTTATCCCTGGAAATATACTGCACCAATTTAAACCATCTTATAAACAAAGACGTTGGAATTGGAATGCCCCACCACAAGAAGGATCGTAACACTACCAGGGAGGCGAGAAATACTTCGCGATAAGTCACCCGTTATAGAAAAAAAAAAAAAATGAAAAAATGAAAAAAATAAATAAAAATTGATGATAAAGGAAAAAGAGTTCTAAGTTTTTCAGGACTGTGCGAAACTCTGTGTAACATATTCCATGGTCGAATGTGGACTAAGTTCGTTTATTTAACCATGCACTATATTCGCTGCATAAGGTTCGGCTTGTCTTTTTGAAATTTGCATATTACAAACAAACTAAATGACTGAAAGGTAACAATTCGAATTATAGAGCTAAGAAATGCGAGGCATGTCCATGTCCATGTCTAGCCACAACTAAAAATTAACGTGATTTTGAATCTTGTTGAAATTGATATAAGGTAGGTTATTCGGTTTTTAGCTACTATAATCGTATTTGAATATATTTATCGTTATTCAATGTACGGGTACGTAATATTTTAAGGTAAATAGCTTGTATGGTTATCCGTTAAGTATTTCTTCGAATATATATTGGAATGATGATGTAGTAACGAAAATGGCAACAAAATAAAAAACAATTTAATTTACGTATTATGTACAAAGAGCATTGACGAAATTTCTTCCGAAATATGAAATTCACTAGGCGGAGTATAATACCTTCACATCTTTGATTCACGTCGATGTATTATATCAACAGATATGTTACAATATTTTCCTAAACTGTGTACATTTAGCAAACAATTCGTATTTTGTTATACCGATCTTCTACACAGGTATATGTAAGAAATAAATCTTGACTTCTGACTGTTCATATGTCTATAATATAGATTTCTAGTTCTATATCGCTTCAATTTCAACCGTTCTGGACCGATGGGACTATATTCCCTTACAGTTTTCTGTAGAAAATCAAGTGATGCACGGTCAAGTAGATATATGCGTATGACTACATCTTAATATATATGGGTATTTACAATCAGAAATATCCTGTCCAATATCGCTGACAAAGCGTTATACCTATATGTGAAAATTGTAAAACTTTTTGAAAGAAGATTATGATGAAGGAGAAGAAGAAGAAGAAAAGCAAAAAGAAGAAGAAGAAGTTAGACGGTGATAAATTATTTTGGCGAATAAAAATAATGACGTAAGCAGTAGGGCTCGAATTTTTATTTATTTTTAATTTTTTTATTTTTTTTTTCTTGCACTTTTTCATTTATGAAAATAACGTAACAAGTCATTCCAGGCAAAAACTATCCCGTTAATAATAATAAAAAAAAAGTATATAGTAAGTTTTTCTCGGGTAAAAGATGGAGAGAGAAAATCGAAAAAGAAACGTACCCTTGGGGTGGGGAATCGTCTGTACGCATCTATACACATAGATACATATATACATGGATACTATGTGGAAGAGTATGAGTTAGGTACGAATTCGCCAATCTTCGTTGGCGCACGATAACTTTTTGTTCCCTTAAAAAAATAAGAAAAAATATAAAAAAATAAAAATATTGAAATTTTTTTTTTTCTTTTTTTGTTCTTTCTGAAACAGCAAAGAAACGGCGGCACTATTGCGCAATGATCCACCACTCTCAAAACCTATTTTTGACCAGAAAAAATAAACTTTTTCGGTTGAGAGTAAATGTTTAAAAATTTTCGAGCGTATCACTGGTCAAACAAATACACGGGAGAGATACGGGAGGAGATCTTATTGGTCTGACGCACGTGTGAAAGTATGTGTCTTTTCTCAAAAATTGTTTTCCCCGTTTTTAATTTTCTTTTTTTTTCTTCATTTCTTTCTTTCTTTTCCCCCCCCCCCCCATCTTCCATCGCCCAATCTGTTTCCTCGATGTTTTTGTTTTTTTGTTTATTTCTCCTGTTTTCTCTGGTGTAAAAAAAAAAAAAAAAGAAAAAATAAAAAGAAAATTGAAGAATTGTCGATTCGTCTATTATTTCGTATACAATTCGTATGACTAATTCTATGACTAAATACTTAAGGGTATAACAAAACATTTTAACGCAACTCCATAACTCTATAACTAGATTCTAGACCCTTGTCACCCTTGTAACTCACACTGGGCCGTACCCTTTTATGTAAACAAGTTCCTACCGATCTTGTATAGAAGATGAAACACAATCTAAAGAACTAGATAAATTTCTGACGCAAATTGAACGTGCGGGAAAAGGGATGTGCGTCAACTTATAGTGGTCATTTTATTTTTTTCAATTTTTTTTTTTTTTTCTTATTTTTCTTCTTCTTTGTTTTTTTTTTCCGTCCAAACGATAAACACTAATGGTCACGTGTCCGAAGCTGTCATCAGCTACCGGACGTATCTTGCGGCATGGTAAGTTTATTGCGCGAACACATAGCTCTTCGTGGTATGTATACTTAGGGTATATATCATAGATATTATATGTATATATTTTGTATAACTTCTTGAAAGATTTCTCTTGAAAATTGAATAAAATCTTAGCGAATTGTGCGTATAACAAATGAGTTATATAATATGTAATCGCTTCCGTTTAGGAAAAGAAAAAGGAAAACGAAAAAAATGAAGATGAGAATAAAGAAAAAAAAAAAACTAAGGGGAAATAAGATGAATAACAACGTCTTAAAATTACCTTGAATTCCTGTGTATATTTTCTCAATCACCAGTAACGATTACAACACATGTTGAACGGTTCTCCGCGAGTCAAAACTTCGAAACTTAAACTTAAACTGAATTTTTTTTTTTGCTTTTTTTTGTTTGTTTTTTGGTCTTCGTTTTGTTTTGTTTTAAACTTTTGTCCTGGAAGTTCGATCCATGCTCATATAATTTTTCAATCACAAGATGTATATTAATGATGATTAAGCCTTTAAGATTTTTATTTATACGTATATACTTAGGTATGTAATGTATGTAACTGTAATATATTGAAGAGATCTATTTAGGAAATGATCGATCGTTAATTCGATTAATTTAAAAGATTTTCACGATTTCATTAATTACCAATGAATTTCATAGAACAAGAGCATGAGTGTCAAAATATTGAAATAACTTAACTCGATTAAACTATTGAGTAAATAATTTTAAGTTTTACGTATCCGGCTTATCTATGAAGTAAAAATATTTCAACAGGTTGAAAAAAAATTTATTAAATATATATCATTTGGTCCCGATTTAGATTTTTTTCTTCTCTTTTTAGTTTTTTTTTTTTCTTCTTTGACAGATGCCTAATTCGATTTGTATAAAAAAAAAAAAAAAAAATTCTACAATTTCCAATTCATTTATTTTCTTTGACTATAATGTTCGTTTTTTACGCGTTTAAAAGCATCGTTAAGCAATCTACCAAACAAAAAACAGAATCAAAAAAAAAAAAAAAAAAAACAGAAAAATGAAAGGAAAAAAAATAAAAAAATAACATCATACGTCATTGTACGAATATGTATACTATAAACAATTAACTTCGAATTTCGTTAGAACTAAAATTTTATTCGATAGTTAATGTTTTAACGTCATTTAGTATACAGTTAAAACACGTAGATATGTATTATGGGTACTGCGTATATAAGCGTATCATTTAAATTGCTTAATAAGATCGTGAAAATGGTATAATTGAATAGAAAATTAAAACGCGTAATAAATTGTAATTATGATCTTGTCGATCGGTGTCTATATAATGAATATGCTAATGAATGATTAAAAAAAACTTTGATTGACAAAGAAGTAAACATAAATAAAAATAAACGCGAAATTGAATAGTTAGAAATTTTTGATATCGAAGGAAAAAAACGCACGTGATTTTTCGGAGAATTTTATGAGAATCACTATCACCAATCTCGTCCCGTCAAGCTCTGAGAGCCAACTGATACCTCGAGTTCAGAATTTTACAGATGTGCTTGGTACTCCGAAACGTAAGAAGATCTGCGCCTGCGTAGGTGTGTATAACTATATACCTATAGCGAAACTACGAAAGACGACAAAATCAAAAAGCAGGGTAGCAGGCCAGCAGGAAATGAAGCTACAAAAAACAATTTGCTCGGGTAACTTCCGGACGAGTGAATAAATCTTGTTCGAACAAAAAAAATAAATAAATAAATAAAAACAAATAGAATTAAACAAACGAATTTTTACCAAACACAAAGAAGAGTGTTGACTTTCATCGCCGTACAACCATTTAACGAGATCAAAGAATTTCGAATAACATTTAACAATGATTCTCGATAATTTCTATATATCTCGTCTTAATTTCATTATTTGTCATCAATTTTAACTACAGCATAAACATCCGTGCAGTTTTATTTCAGGATCAAATAAACAGAACGTGGGTGCCAGATCTTCTCGTTTTTTCACTTCTTTTCCTTCTTCTTGTTCTTATTCTTCTTTTTTCTTTTTAATCAAACAATGGACTCTTCATTCTTCGCGAATGTTTGGAAATTATTATTGGCAGTAGGGATTAACGTATAATGAATTCCCCCACGTGATACTTTCTTCGAGTTGATTAAACTGTACAACCTTTGCAATACCGTAATAGTAAACGACAAGGTCTATGCGCTGATTTGCTTTGAGAATAAGAATCACTACCACTTCCGCTTTGAACCGCGAATTAATTTCAGACAGCTATCGCAGTCTAAGACGCAATTCAATCCGTTGGTTATTGAAATTATAGGTATATTAACATGAGGTATTTGACTCTGTAATTCGTCATGCCATTTCCCTCCGATAAAACACATACATTGATATATCAGTGATATAATCTAAAAATAGAGACAAGTTTTAATTTAGGCATGGTCAATCGTTAACCAGCGATAAAATCACGCTGAAAATTCTCACATCATGGTAACCAGCTTACCTAAATTTGTCGCAAAACATTTCGCAATATTCGCATTTTCTAATACCTATAGTTTCTATACATTCACATGACCTGCGTTAATTTTGCGCTTATTTTCCGTAACGAAATTTTTTTTAAATTCTATTTTTCATACCAATAGTTTAAGGAATCATTGAGGAATCGATTATTTAACAGCCTTGAAGACACTTCTGTAATCTCTTGCGGTTCCTAATCGAGCTTTTTATAAACCCTCCGCCTGCCGGTAGGCAACCAGCAAATAGAAACGATGTACAAGAAGTTCTAAAATTAGGCGTTAGTACGAAAGCTCGAAGCGTTTGATGTGTACGTAAGTACGTAAACAGTCGATTATAGGTATAGATATGAGAAGGTGATGACAGGATGATAAATAATTAAGAAACAAATATCTTTGATAGGTACACGTGTGATGTGTCAAAGTTTATTAGCTGTGCAAATCAATTCAACTAGCTGTTTTATGATCGATGTTTTTTTTTTTTTTTAAAGCGATAGAATGATTGGAAAGATTCTTTCGAGTCTTTGACGTATTAGAACGCGAAGTTCACGAAGTTGATTTCGTTTTTTTGATAAAAATCAATAACTCATTTTGTAAGGGACGCATTATGCAATTTACAGACTGGTGCACTCATTTTTTGAAATATATTAATGGGTTAATTTCGTATGTCCGCCATTCTCGAGCTCAAAGCAATCCGAGTAACTGTCAAGGCGTAAGTTGAGCGGACGAAATTGATGGCGTCATTGCTACCCGCTCCGAAAGCCAACGACTTGGAATCCACCCCAACTTTCAAGATCTCTGATCTAGTCTTCAGGTTTGAGTTTCCGAGTTTTGTGTCTTGAATCTAGAGCTTTGAATTTAAAAGCTTTTCCAGATTGATGATGAATATTTAACAGATTTCAACAACTTTCGTATTCCAAACAATTCGTCTCTAGATTATGAATTTATTATCAGGTGATTACTCCTTACAATTGTACTCCCTAATACAGGGGAGAATTTATTCAAAAATTATTCAAATTTAACGTAGGTATACCTATTCGTCCTGTATACCAGATGCTAGTTCAAATGTTTTTAAAACTTGCAGGAAACTTCGTTTATAAGACCTGCAGAATTTCGCCGACTCGATACTAGGTAAAGGTTTAAAATGAACGGAGCTTGATTCTCACAAGATCTTATCGTTTTGTTACAAATTTACTGTGCAGGTAATTAATCGCCATACGTCTATCGAAAGCACTGTAAGCTCCAATAAACACGATCCTTAACTCCTCGGCTATCTTTCACCGTTAGTGTTTTTACCGTTCCCGCAACTTGTTTTCCATTTTTAAGAGAAATTTTTTTGTCGGATAGATCGGAAAATAAATTTTTTTTCTTGCAACGACCCGCAGCGTGGGACCTATAAGCGAAAATTTTCTACTCTTTGTAAACAAGTTTATTACGCGATTACGATTACGCGATCCTCTGAGAAATGAAGATTGTGTGAGTCAGTTTTTTTTTTTATTTCTTTTTTTTTTGCAAAAATTACTAAACAAGCGAAAATATAAATTTTTCATATTTATTGTTCATATTCTATAGACACGCGATCAAACAAAACAAAAATTTTCACATGTATACCGCAAATCGCGTATGATCCGTGATTTTCTGTGATTATCATTCAACGAGTATAGGAACTTCATCAAGAAACTTTTCTTGTGATAAATACGGAAGAATTTTGCGGTGAGTAAACCCGTCATGATGATCCTTGGACTATGGACCGTAAAACCAGAATGTAACCGTTCCATTAATCAGCTTAAGAGTAGTTTTAAATGTCCGAGAAAAATGTTAGAGATGGTTTTTTTCTTTCTTTCTCGTGTTTTTTTTTTTTTTCTTTTCTTTCAAGCTTTCTCCCGCTATTTCTTTCAGCATAACCTCATTCATAAATAAAACTAAGGAAAGGATACACTAAGACAGACAATATTGCTAAATATTTATTTATTTCTCAAAATTTTGATTCATAGCGAGCTTCTTTCCAACAATTATCATTAAGACGATAAAACAAAGACAATTTCCTCACGCGTTGTATACCTTTAACTACTGTTACAAATCGTAATGTGACTAATGAGTCGTATGTATTGTATGTATATACATGCATAATGTAATAAAATAATTCCAAGAATCGTATCTACAGCAAGAAATTGATGACACTAATCGAATATTACCACTGTCTGTTGAATTTTCAACATATATGACATTATTGTTAAACAATAAGCAAGTTAATATTCCGTAACTCTGAATTCTACTAAATAAATACAATAATCCCCGAGAATATAATTCCAAAAAGTTTTATGCGGCAATGAAACGAACACTTATGATTCTTCTCATAGCTACTATTAAATTTAAAAACCGAATCATGTATACCTACTCGTATATATGGGCAGAAAGTATAGGTATACCTATATTCTCTTCCGTTAAATTGTATATCAAAAATATCTAAAAATATTCACGACTGTAGACAAAAATAAATTTTTAAAAAAACACTCCCATATGACACGGACAAGGGGAATGCAGGCGCATATGTTGAAATCTTTATAATCATTATTTGGTTTGGGATTTCACCCTTGTGGCCTAAAAGAAATATACAGATACATATGGCGCTCGGCTGTCCCTGAAATTCGAACAATTAAATCCAGCCGTAAAACATACAAACAGGAAAAGCATAAGTGAAAATATGCCATGGAACGATTGAACATCGAAACGATAAAAATAAAGAATAATGAAAGAATCTCTCCCTGCAGTGTCTCACGTTGTCTCAACAAACAAGCAAACGCCCAGCTTTGCAGTAACTTTATACTTTCCTTAAGAGAACATTTTTTTTTTTTTATTATTTTCCCCAAACGTATAAAAACTTATCTAAATTAATCGTGACGAAAATATAATACCAGCTCATATTTTATACATCTAGTCAATTTTTTTGTTTAAATTGATGCACTTGCGGATGTACTTGAAACTCAGACATGATCTAAATGAAAATGAAATGTGTTAATCTGAACACGTACTTCCGAAAAATTGTCGTATTTCCATACGAAGATATAATTATAATATGCTTTGCTCGAATAATTAACTTGTTTGTAAAAATTACATTTTTTTATTTTTTTATTTTCTATCAATAAAATCAAAAGTATTCACCAATAAATCGTCCTCGTCAAATCCGGTATCTGTCTCTGGCAGATTCTCGAGTATATGATAGCTGCCTCTGAAGTGGAAGCGGATAAAAAATAATCAATTTATATGGGAGTAAAATTTTCATCTTAAATAAACAAAAAAATAAAATGAAAAAAAAAAAATAGATAAAAAACTCTTGGCTCCATAATGGCGAGGCATAAGGTCTTCAGCGTCTGCAGGGACATTGGCGAAAGTAAAAGCGAAACGTATACGTAATTAATAATTGTATCCGTATATGTGCAATGTACGTATGTACGTTAGCCATGCGGATCCGTGAATGTATGTGTATGTTATTATACTCTTAAAAAGCATCTCTTAAGTTCTGTGTTCTTCAAGAGGATCTTGAGTATAAATATGTGTAGGTAGTTATGAATAAGTAGCTGCTGGTATAGTAAAAAGCACAAACACATCTAGATGCGAGAAGAGCGAGTCTTGAGTTAGTAAAGTCAAAGTTAACTAGAAACTGAGATAAGATTACGGTTAAGAATGGGAGTGAAAAATTGGCGCGTAAAAGCGTAAAATCTTTGCATAAAGCTCACAGCTATTATATAGTTAGAAGTTTTAGTTAAATCAGAATTGTTGAACTTTAGCGTTGACGTACTGCAGCAACGAGTTACGTTATCATTATACCCACGTTGTTTTTAAATGGTTTACCCGGTCCCTGGTGAGGCCGGGTTTACGTCGGGCTTGGATGTGGGTTGACATGTCCCTACATCCTTTTTAAAAATAATTACATTTCGTTAGGTACGTACGTGAGGGGAGAAACTATAACGCGTATCCAGAGTGAAACATAGGTATATCGAATTTCGCTAAGATTTTAGCGTCAAATTGACTGATCGATTTTTATATCCTATATATATATATATGAAAATCTATCCCTTTGATGTTTCAAATTAATTTTTAGTCGTGGATTTAACAGTTGAGAATTATTTAAACCGACACGTGACCGTAATAGTCGTAAAGAATTAAAGAAGCAACCGGATCTAGAGATTAAAAGAGTTCAGGCTAATATACGATTTATTATACAGTTAATTAATTAGTCAATTAGAAACTAAGAGTCGAATTACAACCTCTACCCTTAGAATTTGATAATTGTATCTAATTTAACAATTTACCAATTACCTACTAAGTGATAAAGAATTATCTTTCTCTTTTATTGGGTTGTACAATTAATATAATTTTGAAAACCCGGTGAAATTTTCACTACAAATTTACCATCAAATTTACATTTCCTAATAACAATAATATGGACTTATTTCCATTTCTTTAAAAGATCGATTAATTTAATGGCTAAAAAGTTGAACGATGAATCTCCATTATCATATAATATACATATTACGTATAAGATCAAAACGAAAAGGTCAATTTCATATTCGTTCAACCTAACGGGTATACGGCTTTGTTTTACAAATGAGATTTTTTCATATTTTCAAAGTCATCACTCTCGATTCATTGCGACAAAGAAATGGGAAAAATGAAGTAGAAACTTTTCAAGCTTTGTATGTGTACTTATTGTTAAACATAAATGACACAATCACGCTACTGTATAGCTGAGCCTTATCTATCTAAAAAAAAAAGCGTTCGTTCATTCAAATTCAAATTTTATGTAATAACCATTGACACTCCGTGGAAAATTACACCTGCCGTTTTAATCTCTGCAACCCCTAAAGCCTCTCTCACCTGTTTTTTTTTTTTTATTTTTCTGTTTTATTTGATTTTTATTTTGCCTCTTTAATAAAGCAGACGAAGCTAACCGAACAATAATAAAACTGTCACAATTTTTTATACAACAAGAACGGACGTAGTCTAGATTATGTTTTACCGTACAATACATGTACCTATATGTATGTACACCGCACCTACGTGTGGAGAGCATTTGTCATCTGGGTCTCCCACTCCGTACTACACACTATACGGAGGAACTCATAGTTTACAGAATGCATGGTAAAGCACTAAGCAGTCTTTTGGTGACACTTGAAGCGGTCACTTCAAGGTGTGAAAAACGTTTAAAGTGCAACAAGTTTAGGATATATTATATAGTATAATTTTAGTATCTGTATAGACAAGTGCATTAAAAGCATTTCGGTGTTAAACATAATCGAAAATTATATACATAATCGTAGATCAAGGTTTTTGCGATATTTTCAAGATATATTGTGCCATTAGACTTGTTAATTTATTCAAAAAGAAAAAAAAAAAAAGGAAGAAAATATGTTCGACAAAGTGACATCAATGCCCGAAACAAGCTTAAAACCGTACTACACGTTACCGTAAACCTGGACTAAGTAAGCTTTGAAATTAAACTTAACGAATCCAGTACCCTTCGCGAATCTCGATGAATAATTGTAATAAATTAATAATAAAATTAAAGACAGTTAAAAATCTGTCAAACTTACCGTTAAAATAATGCTTAAAGAAATATAAAATTTATCATTTTTATCGTTGTAATAATTACAAATATATAAAAAAAAAATCTATCTTCAAGTGATTCGATATAATCCGATAATACATAAAAATAAATAAAAATTTGAAACAAGTCTGAATTGTATAATAGTACAGAGTTTAATTTATACATGTAATAAGTGAATGAAGAGTGAAATTATAAGCATTATACCGAGATAATGATGGCAAACTGTTAGTAACGTTTTCTCGACAGCTGAGGACCACATTATAACCCATAGAAATAAGAGGAAAAACGCCAAGTCAAAGGGTTATACCATATATTTTAACAGTAAAAAAGGTAAGACCAACACATTTAAAGCAACGCACTTGTGCAGTCGTTTCAACATCTAACGGGGAGGCGTGAATTAATATGAGAAAAATGATAGAACCTTATAGCTAGTTAGTTGATGATTATAAAAACCCGTGTAATAATAATAATTTTTAGACAGCATTATAGGTACCTACTCATGCATATGGGTAATTTCAATTACGAGTTAAAACTCGAACAAAAAAAATTCTGTTAAAAATATTTATTTAGGTACTCTTCCATTGTATTTCTCTTGTTAGTTAATTAATCATACACTATTGTGTACACGTAGCAGTGTATAAAACTGGAAGTTAAATTCACGCGGTTTGATATGCCTGTTTTCAGAATATCTAAACAACTGGTCAAATAAAAATGACTGTTTTTTATTTAGAGAATATTATTTCATCGTCGAAACTTGGAGTTTTTATGTTAGAGTCGAAATAAAGCGATTAAAGTACATACGCAAAGTTGACTAAAACGTGTTAACTTATGACTAAATTAGTTATATTGGCAATTATTAAATTTGCAAAGAATATTTTTAAAACACCTACGTGTCAAGATTGTTTAATAAAAAATAAAATAAATAAAAAGATGCGTCACGTACAGGTATATGAATATCATTCAAAACACGTTATACACAGTGAGCAACGCACGTTCTCACTACAAACACATTTGCTCGTGGAGAAACTTGACATGGTCAAGTCCTTTCTCTACAAGTGAGTCAGGTTGACTCACTCATTGCCATTCATGTGATTAAGTCGGGAATCATTTGATGACGTCAATACAACTAGAAATTCCGCGGAACTCAATTATGTGCTTACTACGAATGTGTGGTATTAATGAAAATAAAGGAATATGTATTAGAGACTGCTCATTATCGATAACAGAATTGTCATTGCGATCTCCTATACCGTAATTCACGTAGTAATAATTGTTGTACTAAAAATCATGAAAATTATTGAAACATCTTTACATGGTATAAAATGTAAATCATTCATCCACATTATCGATGAAAAAAATTTGTCCTCTACGTATGTAACATATTAACAAAAGATGTATGTACCTTTGTCAAGATTACTTTTCTCATATATAGCAGACGTTCCCATGGATCGACTTTAATGTAATTTTTTTTTTTTTCGTAACAGGGGGACACATACCGGGTGTTCGTTAATTTCTCTTAATTAAAGTTAATCGAGGTTAATACACCGTAGTTTAACCCTAGTTTACTAAATCCAGCACCCCCATCGTCACGCCAGCATACATACGGAGTCTTATTGTCCATTGAGTTTCACCATTGCACAGAGTGTCGTAAATTTTAGTCATGTATAACGGACGGATTTTATACAGTTAGAATCTAGGGAATCAATGACTTTGCACAAAAGGAAACTTCAAACTTTATCCAGCTATTTACCTACCTCTTACTTGACCACCTATAGTTGTAAACCAAAATCCTCAACGTTTAGGGTTATAGTCGGTTTTCACTATCCTTCTCACACAACGAAACTATTATGGAGGAAATTTCTGAATTAGAACATGAGAGAATAGATATAAGAAATACACAACTAATTGACATACATCACGAAACAAGCGTGATGGTAACTTCCTTCAGCTATCGAAGAGCCGAGAATTGATACTATTACCTACTTTGCGCAAAACAAAATAAAACTCATGTAACTTTTTTTTTTTGCAACATTTGTCGAGCAGAGAACCAATATGAATATATTTACAAACGTAATGACTGTATACGCTGTGAATGACTGACCGCGATTGACACGACAGAATATTGATATACTATAGGTATGTAAATCGATCGTATAAATTCGACAATCAATCGGCATAAACGGAAAATAAGTAGCTTTAATAGCTGCCTGAATTCGTATGTATCTGATTATACTGACTTAGAATGATAAGAGAATGAAATATTAATTACGTATAAAAAATTGTTATAATATTATTGCGGTTAATGGCAGTACGATATTGGATTATATTACTCGAGTCTTATAACTTAATCTGGATTCGTCATGACATTAAAAAAAATTTCTCATAAGATATATCTAATCGTCAAATAAACATACCGAGTAAACATGATGGAGTGAATATTAGCTTTGGTTTTACACGAGACAGTTTTAAACGACTAGCAAGTTTGTAATACGTAATAAGAAGTGAGAGCCTGCAGTTCAGTGAATAATTATATTTAACATGAATGGAAATTGCGCAGCACGTGGTAACGTGATGTAGTAATTATTGTTATTACTATACCGCGGAGAGACATTTCGAGGTACTATACAGAGAATATGATTACATTATCATTAAACCACATACATACATATATATAATTATACCTATGTTGTAGCAATTTAAAAATCTCTAGCCAGGTTTTGTCTCGGATTTTATATTCTACGATAGAAATATGAGAAACACAACATTATCTTCAAACCGCATTCATCCTGTTCGTTTTTATCTCGAAATACGCCTTGACAAAGAACCCCGTATTCCTTCTAGTCAGAATATATGTATATGTATATATTTATATAGATTCTCCATGCGGTTTTCTGTATATCTGGAATCCACACCTTGGCAAAGACCTTTCAACCGATAACGATAAATCAGTCAAACAACTTAACACATTGCTTTTACTTTGCGCCATTTCCTCTACAAGTCGTAAGCTTCTGTCGATTTCTTAATCATTATGTTTCAATTTCACATGAATGTTTCACATCGATGTGTTTAACCGTTGAAAGGAATTCGTTTCAATTTTCTCTGTTTATTCGAGGTATTTCCACTTTGGATGATTCATCATTCACTGTCGAACGACACATTCTGCGTAGAACGATGGGACATTGCTAATCGCAATTCAAACTGTAGAACGTGATATGTCAGCGATAAATCCTTTGCAAAATACTCTCTCAGCTAAAAGCAATCCTGATTCATTCATGTACTTCCTCTTTCGGTATATTGTAAACTGACTCGCTAACAGTCGAAAATTTTCATGAATTTGTAGATATGTATATGGATCGCGAAAAGTTTATACTTGTAGGTACTTTTGAGAGTCAAATGAACGTTGAAAATTTTTAGTTTAAAGTTTGTTCCCATGCTTCTGAAACTAATCGGTTAATTTGACGTTGACGCAGTGGCGTACCTACTCGGTAGATTAAACACGTTTTTAGACCGTTAGAAATACCCGTATCATGCCCAACGACGCGGGAAACTAATGTGAATAAATCGATTTTTAACTTTTCCAGATTACCAGTAGTCGACCAATTGTTAAACATGGATCCTCAAGCCATGTTGATATCGCAATTTTCCAACGAAGGCAATCACAGCGATATTGTCGACGCTGCACATACGAGGTAATTAAAAACAATCTAAACTTAAAATGTTTTAAAATTCTATTGGAAAACAACATCTTTTGACATTCCTTCTAGCTGATTATCGACAGATCATCTCCAATACTGACTTTACTTTATCCTTAACTCTTTATAGTGAATAGAAATCGGGAAAATCTTTTATAGAATGATTTACCATGATCTGAAAGGATCTTAGAAAACGACATCTTTTGACATTCCTTCCAGCTGATCGTCGACAGATCATCTCGAATACTGACTTTACTTTATCCTTAACTCTTTATAGTAAATAGAAATCGGGAAAATCTTTTATAGAATGATTTACCAAGATCCGAGACGATCGATTCCGACGACTCAGAAACACCACTGACATACCGGATGGCGTGAAACCTACTTTGACAGGAAACGAGCAAAGTTTTTTACATAATGAGCTCAGATTGTGGTTTCCTCAATCTATTTACCATTTTATTAGAAAATTATTAAAACTATTATAGAGCCGTTAACGACTTTTTCAGTTAATCAGTGTCCACATTATCTGACATTTCCATTCATTTTTGAAATTGTCATTAGCTAACGTATTTTTATTATCTTTACGCATCGGCAAAAGCTACGATGTAATCTTATGCCTATTAAATGTTTTTTTTTTTGTTTTTTTTTACAGATTTTCTAAGTCACTGACAACTTTTGCTGCTGTGGCATCGATTTTGATAATGGTCACAGGTCTCGTTGGCAATCTTTTGACAATTATAGCACTCTGCAAGTATCCAAAAGTCCGAAACGTTGCCGCAGCGTTCATCATTAGGTATGTAAAAATACTTCAAACTTAATTTAAGTACCAGTAGAAATTCTGCCGGTGACTTTAGGGCCCTTCAACTCGTAATTGAATTATCTGATCAAAAATTAATTCAAGACTCAACTCTGAGACTCCGAGGAATAAACATTGATCAAGTTTGGTTAGTCGGTTATTTGTTTTCGGGGCATAGGTGCTGTTTTACGTTATACATTTTTAACATAAACGTTTTAAGAAAGTGAAACGCATATTTGGTATCTTTGAACAGAATTTGGGAAGCATTGTTACAAAGTCTACAAATCCAATAAGCCTTTCTGCATCGGATAAGATGCTCTGCGAAATCAAATGACATTCTAAAAATGTGTCGAGTGGGCGAAGAGAGAGTAATAAAATTGGTTGTGCCTTTCTTGTCCCTCGGGCTACACGCGAGAGAGTAAATTAAATTCGGGAACCCAAGTCAAATTCAATTTTCGCGTCTTAGCTCGGTCGGAAGAACCGACGTAGTATATTATTTGGCTCTCAATTTTCTTCTTGTACTGAACAATTTTTACAACACTGAATATTTTCTTAATTCTTATACGAAAAAGAAAAAAAAAAAAAAATGAGTATGAGTATAGACACTGGCTCAACTTCTTCTCTGCACATTATTATTATTTATTTTATTTTTTCTATTTATCTCACAGCCTTTGCGCAGCGGATTTTATCTTCTGTCTTCTCGTCCTGCCATTCGATTCGATACGATTTATCGATGCACGTTGGGCTGACAACAAAATCCTCTGTCACCTGGTGCCCTTTTTGAGATACGGAAATGTTGGTGTCAGCTTACTCTCCGTAGCTGCTATCACGGTCAACAGGTAATGCAAAGACACGCACTTCATCTCTGACAACGATATTCTTTCACACTGTCAATATCCGCGAGACAAAATTCTTCACAAGATATAAGAAGTAACGTTTTCTTTACATCTGTAACCATTTTTTTATTTTTTTTTTTTTTCATTTACAGGTACATCATGATCGCTCACCACGGAATATACAGTAGAGTTTACAGAAAACACTGGATCGCACTAATGATACTTTTCTGTTGGTGTTTTTCGTACGGTATGCAAGTACCAACGTCTTTAGGAGGCTGGGGTGAGCAGAAATTTAAAACTTCACACGCCCAATTTTCAACCTCAGACAAATTAGATTTTAGCCAAAAATTTTCTCTACCAAAAAAACGAAAAAATCAAACACTGCTCTCAGCGGATACTTTTGACTGAATTTATTATATTATAATATAATCAAAATACTGGGAAGATATGGTGCTCCAAATCATCTTCCAAATGAAAAGAAGATGTGGAAAAAAATTTTGAAATCTCCATTATGCTTAAAAATCCAAAATAGACAATAAACCGAATAAAAATACAAAAGACTATACGAGATTTTTGTGACTCTGATAACGAAGCTCGAAAATGTTCGTACCTAAACATACGATGCATTTGCTAGTGCACAAGATCGTACTCTCAGGCTTTAACAATCTTTTTTATTAAGACTCATTAGTTCCTATTAGGCAAAGCGTTGTTAAGAAATCAGATCGTCTACTGTCAAGCCAGTCAATCGGACCATCAGTTAATCTTACAGCGGAGATTTAAAGATCGAGTAGGCGCGCGTGCCGAACAACTCTAGTCTGAGGATGTAGTAGCAGTATTAGTAGTATTAGTAGTAGGAGTAGATCTCTAACCTTAAGCCTTCTTTCAGGGAGATTCGATTACGACCCCAATCTCGAGACTTGCTCCATCGTGAAGGACGCCCACGGCAATAGTTCTAAGATATTTTTATTTGTCATGGGATTCCTAATACCGTGTATCGTGATCGTTGGGTGTTACGCAAAGATATTCTGGGTTGTACACAGGTAAAAATTTATATCAAGTATCTAAATTTACATTTTCG
Source organism: Macrophya annulata (assembly GCA_963924015.1). NCBI lineage: Eukaryota > Metazoa > Arthropoda > Insecta > Hymenoptera > Tenthredinidae > Macrophya > Macrophya annulata. Next base: position 16,054,226 of record OZ001261.1, read on the forward strand.
TGTCACACATACATACGCAAAGTGTATTACATTGGGAAGCCAGGATTGAAGTTACGAATTCTGAAAAATTTCGAACGGGAATCGAATAATCAAATCAAAAAACACCAGGGGTTAAAAATTCGGAAAGCTAAAGATCCAAAAGACGAGAACTCCGAAACCTGAAATGCATGTGTGGAGCGTCGTGCCTCGCCACTAAATTTTGAGATTTTCGGATTTTCGGAGTTTTGAGTCGTCTGCATGATGATCTTTCCGAATTTTAATATTCTGGACTGTAACGTATCTGAAAATTTGCTATCTTCTTAAACAAATCATAATTTTGACCGTACGGAACTTAAAAAATTCAGAACTTCAACCCAGCCCCTATTCATTCATGCCTATAATCTACAATGACACAGTGGGCTAGATATTAAATATTTTTTTTTATCTACTTCCATCTAGCTCCGAATCTCGTATGAGGAAACACGCCGCCCCCACGATCAAGTCACCCCACTCTCCCCGGAAGGATACAAGGGAGATAAAACAACGTCGGAGCGAGTGGCGTATCACAAAAATGGTCCTTGCCATTTTCCTCAGCTTCCTAGCGTGCTACTTGCCCATTACGATCGTCAAGGTTGCTGATCCGCTCGTGAACCATCCGAGTAAGTCCATTTTTTTTTTTTTTTTTCTTTGGTTTCTTTTTTGTGGAGTCGAAAAGACTGGCGGCTATTTTAGTTCGATGATTTCAACGACTTTGATTATTTTGTGCAATGCTAACCGAATGTTTGTCTGTTTGTCTATTTATCCTTTAGATTACCACGTGCTGGGATATCTGCTGCTTTATTTTGCTTCCTGTGTGAACCCAATCATCTACGTGATAATGAACAAGCAATACAGACAGGCGTACGCTGGAGTAATAAGCTGTTCACGTATTCGAGCATCTCTAACACCTCATGGTAGCAGCGCACCACCCCAAAACAATTTACCCCAAGGTATAAACCATCATCATCAACATCACCACATCCACATGCCCAACAAAGTCCACAACCACGTCCACGACATCGTTGCCACAGTTGCTACGGTCACAAAACTATGACCGTAACGAAATTACAATTGTTGCTATACGCAATTTCGTAAGTGCAGTAAGGGACTAAAAACTGCTTTATAAGATTGGTGGCATCGGCATGTTTGACAATGCGAGCATATTTAAACGGCGTTTAATTAATTCCTTTCCTTCGTTTTAACCGCATAAAAGAAAAAAAATAAACAAAAACAAAATCGAAACAAAAATTGAAATCTTGTCTATTGCACGCGGATATATCTACATAATGTATGCAAATCTTTAAGTACGTACTTCACTGCAGTTTCGACACCATCGAAAATTACACTTGGCACATAACTAAAAACGATTTTTAGTTTAGTATACGATTTATACACAAAAATTTATCGCACGAACAATCTTTCTCTAAGTCACGTGGTATATACCTATATATATTTTTTTTTTGTTCTTTTTTTAACGAAGAGCGACGATTTCTAGACGTCTGTGGTTTGACCCCCTTCCTTTAAACGAATCAAATTAAAGAGAAGAAATTTAATTAGTTTTATCCAATCCTTCTGTTTACTGCGAACTGTACCTACAGTAAAATTATACCGACCGCATTTTTACTTTACATATTTCGAGTTTACATATTTCTTTTTCAGTGACATGACGATTATTTTTATTTTGACAGTTTCAGGTGTGGCTGATCCGAACTACCCAAAAATTTTTTTATTAAAAATCAATCCATGAAACCACATACACACACGGACACGTTTGCATGTTCGGTGGCAGTGAATTATATAGGTACTAATGCACCAGTAATAATACTAAAAAAAAAAAAAATTCTTTATAATTAGTAAGATTTAAAAAAGAAATAAAAAAATAGAAAAATAATGATATGATATGATGTAAAAAAAAAAGATGATCGATTCTCTCGATAATATAAATAACAATTCTTCTTCTCATTATTCTGGATAGCCTGAAACTTACACCTGTAATACCAACGTAACTTTTATACTTATATACGAAAAAAAACTTATGCGACGTATTTAAACTAAACAAAACTAACAGTGGCCTAACTAACGTTTAATTAACCTCTGACTGTTTCCTTAATTACCTATTTTAATTTCTTTTATTTATAGCAGTAGAATTATTTGTGCTAATTTTTTTTACGTCAAATTTCAGAACACTCTAAGGATAATCACAGCAAAACTGTGGTGTCTACTGTATCAGTAGCCATGAACCCGATGAGTACAACGGGAACCTCACAGTCCAATTAATATTAGTGATTATTTCGGAACGGAAGGTGGAGAAAATGGTGCTGATAAGGAATATCCAAGGGAATATCGCTCTACAGTATTTCACCAAATACTTAATTCAGGGATGAGGAAAGAGAAGGTGTTCTTTTTGCACTGTGAGTCAAGTTTGTAATGTTACAAGGCGTGGATTTTTTTTTATGAATTGTCTCTTGTATGTTAAAAAAAAAAAACGAAAAAAAAAAGTTTAAGACAGAATCTCACGTTTTTTGTGTTGATTATAGAGAAATGAAAACGATATATTGAAAATTATGTGACTTTCGGTAATAATGTAGACATATCAAATCGTACATACATCGCAATTTTCGAAAGGATGTATATGATAATATTGTAATTTTATATTACAGCGTTATGTTTAAGTCTTAGGTTTAATAGGAAATGTATAAAAGTGTAGGATTTTAGTTAGAAACTTGATCGTAAAATTATAATATTTAAAAATAGAATATATCATATTTTTATTATACGTACTATATTATAGGTATACATTCATACATACATATATGTATAGATATATATGTATATATGTACAGTAATTTTACGTATGAAAAGTTTAAAAAAATATTTATGGGTGCAGATATAACCAAAGACGAAACGAAAAAAAAATTTTCAATTAAAAAATAAAATACACCCGTGTAAATAGATCGAATATTTTAATATTTTTAATATATATATGCATTATAGTTAAAAGGCTATGAAAACATAGATACGGAACTGCGTATTATAATTATTATATGTACAATTAAAATGTCTATATAAAAAAATATACATCTATATATTTGTCTATCACATATTTACGTATTTTTGTTTTTATTTTACTAGTTTTTATTATTTTTTTAATTTTTTTTTTAAATTTTTAATATAATCTCATTCACATGCGAATTTTAACCAATTATTTAAGTTTATAGCGGAATGCATGTGAAGCGAATATGAATATGTGTGGATAATAACGTTAATTAATATTTACGTATCATATTTGGTGTCGGCGTTCTCATTTTCGTTTCAGTTCAATATTATTATCAGTTCTGTAAATTTGTTAAAATATTATTCATGGTCAGGTCTTGCAACACATACTCTTCTCCTGAAACGTTGGACCGTCACGAAGTCTTATAGAGTCTCGAATCTCGTCCTCAACTCTTGTCTTAAGAACGTTTTCTACCAGATACCGCATCGCTTCGTCTGCGAAAATGAACAACACTGCTTCGTTTCATTTAATACATAATTTTTGGTTTAATTTCCTCATCTCAATATAGTCAAAGGGTGATTCATTTTTATCGCCCCAGGCCGGTTTTTCCGAAACTAAGCAAGATACGACAAAAAGTTTGGTATAAAATATTCGGGGTTCAGAGGGGGATGAAACTTGGTGGTATAAGTATTTCCGTGAATGGAGCCGGCGAGGTCAGGTGAAGGTTAATTTTGATTTTTTGAATGGACACCCACATTTTTCAACACATAATTTTGTTTTACTTGAAAAATCAAACGACTTTCGTATGAAATATTTTTTTTGTGAGATATCAATTTTTTATGATATTTAATTGAACGACTAGAGATTTTTGAACGTTTGAGAACATTTCACCTCTAAACTATCAGGTTTGGAGAAAAATCGCAAGAGACAAAAAGTGCGTAATTGCATGCACAAATTCTTGGAGAATGATTGAAGAGTTTTTTGCAATAACTTTTTATTGTAGCTTCTTTAATTGTTCAAAAAACAGCAGAAATTGTTAAAAAAAACATCTGAAATTCTTCTCCAAGAATCTCTATATGAAATTACGCACTTTTTGTTAATGAAATCTTTCTCCAAACTTGATAGTTTAGAGGTGAAATGTTCTTAAAAGTTCAAAAATCTCTAGTCGTTCAGTTGAAAATCATAAAGACTTGATGTCTCAAAAAATGTTTCAAGCGAAAGTCATCTGATTTTTCAAATAGAACAAAATTACGTAATGAAAAATATGAGTCCCCATTCAAAAAAACAAAGTTGACCTCCACCTGACCTCGGCGGCTCCATTTACGGAAATACTGATACCACCAAGTTTCGTCCCCCTCTGAACCCTGAATATTTTATATACTAATATTTTTTTTCGTATCTTGCTTAACTTCGGAAAAATCAGCCTGGGGCGATTAAAATGAATCACCCGGTATACCAATGTACAAATCAATGAAAATTTCGTACATACATTTCATCAAATATCTGCAGAAGATTTTTTACTATTTTTTTTTTTTTAGAGATAATTTCTCCAAAAATATTTCAAACATTATTTAAAAATAAATATGAATAAAAAAAGTTGGAAAATACGTTCCTGGCAAGAAAATAATTAATAACCCAAAGTATAACGAACCGATATTAACGTTTTCCTTTGCTGATGTGATGTACCATGAACCGATAGAATTTTCCTTACAAAACTTAACGATTTGTTCATTTGGAATGGCAGCGTTTTGGATGTCACATTTATTTGCTAACAATACGATGGGGATGTTGGATCCATCTGGGAGTGTAATTTTTTCACGTAAATCTGTCAGCCACTTTTTTACCGATTGAAAAGTCGCTACCCTCGATATATCGAAGACTAGGGCAGCAGCAAGTCTGGAAATTTATTTTCTTCAATCTTTTATACTTAATTTCATTCTAAAAAGTTAAAAATTGGTGAACTTAACGTTTTCTTAGAACTTAGAAGCCCAAAAATTCGCAAATCCTCATTATTCGAAAATCAAATATATAAAATCGATGCTAAATTTTAATACAAAACTTCTGATAAATCTCGAATCGTATAATTTAATCGAGAATTATTTATTCATTATTTATTTTTCTTCATGTACGTACATAAGGGACGATAAGACGCGATAAGAAATGGAAAATTGTAAACACCCTGACTGAAAATGCTGACAAGAAAAGCTATTTAAAGCGAGCGGTAAACGGTTCGGTTCATAGAAAAGAGGGTAAACGTTGAAACAAAGTTAATAAACTGAGAAAGTAAACCAGGTCATATAAGCTCAGGACTGTACAGTAGCCTGTGCAGGGCTGCTAAAGTTCCATCCTCATGTTAAAATCAAAATTCTAGAAACCGGGAATTAAAGTAAATTAATTAATTAATACATATAAATAATATAAAGGAAATAAAATTTACGCGTATTTATAGTAGACTCTCGTCATGTAACCGAACCTCTCATGACCTGCGATATCCCTGTAAATGAAAGAAAATTATATAACAAAAATCAGCTTCTCAGAAATCCAAAAAATTAAAAATAAAACGCGTATCCCATACGTTGACGAATTTCATCACCCTCCTCCCCGATTCGTTAAGATAGAGGAAATATATCAGCGTTATAAATTATAGATTGTTACATTTACGATGTGTTTATTGTGGGAATAATTTATTGTTAATTAATCCTTGATAATTAATGTCTTGAATAAAGAAAATAAAATGATATATTATTTATATACTTTAGTCTGATTATGGAACAGCATATCGTATTTCTAATTGGAATATGATGTATCATGGGATAAATCCATGAGTATAGGTAGGTTGGAAAAAATACCGCGTTTTAGATTAGGGAAAATGAGAATTCTTTACTAGTACCATAATTGTAGATTTATTTTAGTATGAGGATCCCAATCGAGCGTTTTTATCGCAAAATCAGCGCCTATGGTAATCTTGTAATTCGAGGAGAATTTTCCTGAAAAATTTATGAGAAGCTCGTAAATTTGGCAAAGGATATTTATTCAAATCCATGCAAATTTCGAGTACATTTATACCCATATATAACCCTACAGAATCGAGTTATACTCGCCAAAGAGCGGCCTTATCCCCACTTTTATTCTTTTAGTTTTTTTTTTTTTTTTATAGGTATATATGAAAGCCACTTTACAGCTGGACCGTCTCAACGCGAAGCCAGATTGTTATTCGATGCTAAGTACTTGTAAGCTAAATCTATATTTTATTGCCTTTCGATGTGCTATAATATCGAATATTTATACATATGTACATATGTATACATACATACATACATGTCCAGATAGAGCATGCCATGCGGCAGACATCCGGCTGTGTCGTGTAGGTCATTATATTATATCGAGTATGTTAATACATATAAAGTGCTGATAATTTGCATCTACTGCATTTTATTATTCTTAAGAAAACAGATCTTACGATCGTTGGATGTTATGATATATGTAGATTTTTGTAATAAGTCCGGGAAATAAAACTGAACAATAATCGAGAAAAGTCCGGTATTCTCGTTAAAACCCTGCAGACCCAGACCCGAACCCAAAGCGAAAACGATTCAAATTTATTGGCAATAACCTGAAACCAAACTGGATCTAAATCGTTGAACGACGATTTCATCGAGAATATATTATATATTCCGATATTTAAATTTCAATATATATTTTATATTCGTAGGAAAAAAGAAGAAAAAAAATGTATATCATTTAGATATTTAAATGAATATAACTGACTGTGTAATAATTATATACGTATAAAAGAATTTCCAAATATCAAGAAAAAAAAAAAAAACGCGATATCTTATCCCCAAAATAAAAAACTTTATTCATAATATATATTCGATCGAATATATCTGAACCTTATTTCAAAGAGTAATAAGACGTAATACAATTCTAACGGTATATGTATATAGATAATACGTATATTAGTATACGTAAGATAAAGAAAAGCAACTTTCTCAGCCGAAACCCAACCCGAGTTTGAAACGGTGTTGGGTCACGAGACAGATTGTATTCTATCGCCAGACATGATCGTTGGTTTCAGAAATGCTATGTATATAGTGTATCTAGTGTATGTATTTACATACTTACGTGTGTATATGTATATCATACATATACGTAGTGTATCTTGTTTGTCAACTATATTTACTCTGTATACAATGAAAAGTAGCCGTATTTATAAGAGACCAGAATAATGGTACCATATAAATTGGATAACTTTATACACACGTTTATACCCGTGAAATAAAAAGCATTTTTAAATAATCTGTATACAGGTAATTTAATTGTAAAGAGAATCAATTTTTTCATTATTATTATTATTATTATTATTAGTATTATAAGATTGATAATTAAGGTTGCGATTTACCCTCTGTGTATCTTCGGACGATCGCTGTTTTACCTGAAAGTATAAATATAGTATAAAACGATGAATTAAAGATCGCGGAATATAAATTCTGGGAAATTAAATAACACAGATTTTTTTTTTTCTTTTTCTTTTCTTTAAAACTACGAATAATTCATACGATTATTTGTATTTGTAGCTTTGATATGTTCATATATCGATATAGCTGTTTCAAACTGCGGAATAAACATTTTAAAAAATAGTACAAAAAAGATTAAAAACCGCTTCCGTTCTACAATGGTATCTAATATATTATATCACTGAATATAATATAAGTGATATCAAAGAGGAAACTTTTGAGTAAGATACGTTTCAATTGATATGAATAAAAGAGAAATTTAAGGAAATCCCGCGATCATTATGTTTTTAATATTTAGATTTTACTGGGAACAACGTTTGTGTTGGAATTTATGAAATTTCTTTAAATAACACAAAATGAAATGAAATTTAATTCAAAGAATATATTTGCAGGTGGAAGCGATCGAATAAACGAATATATGCTATAGAAAAAATGAATGTTTAAAAAATGTTGAAAACGTCACTGAATAGAAAAGATTTTAAATATTAGCGGTCAAATCGTATAATAACGTGATTCACATTTGAAAAAATGTATGTTTTAATCTTAAAGAGTTTTTATTATTTTTTTTTTTTTAATCTAAGATCCGAACGAGATAACTTAAAGTTTAAACACTGATCGAATCATTCGAAAATTTATTTTTATGTGAAAATGATTCGATATAGAATCCCTCATCATAATACGTAGGTATATAGTTTGTGTTTATCTTAAAAACTTTCATGTTTACTCAACTCACCAACTCCGTAATCACCAATAATTAAAAACTTGAAAAGTAATTCTTTTTGATTAAGATTTGACAATATAACGTCCGAGTCTCTCCTCGGTTTTCGGTTACTCATATTTAAGTTAAATTATATATATATATTTTTCTTTTTCCAATATATTCTCTCGATAATTTTAGGTTAGAAATCCGTGCCACACTCTCGGTTCGATCATTTCGCTTCGAATATTGATAAGCCCCGTTCCCAGCTATCGGCTTACATAAGTTGTCTGTGTGCGAGTATTACCGCGCCGTGGTATTGTTTAATTTCTTCTATTTTTTTTCTTTTTACCAGACAATATATCCCCGATCGTTATTCATCATTTTATATAATACATTTTAAAAAAATGGTAATTTATACCCCGAATATCATTTTAATAATCGGGTAAAAACCTGTTTTTTTTTTAACTAAACATCTCCTACTCGATCTAATTCATAAGTTTGGTCCAAAACTTGGTGAGTCTGGACAAAACTTATCCCGTACCTTGTACTGTAGGTATACATCTCGTTCCACACGCTAACTCGATCTAGCGTTAAATTCTCGCACTAATATTCAAAGATAAATAATCAATACATAATTCTTTGAGAGAATATTTGTATACCTATATTTCTTATACCACGTGAGGTATGAAGTCCGTTTTAAATAATCTTTATTCAGTCTTACAGCGACTCTCTTATCATCTTTCTTATCTCACGTATCGTATAAACAATTTCACAAATTGATCTCAGTAAAGAAATTTTTTTTTCTTTCTCTTTTTCTCTTTCGATTAATATTTCGCTATATAGAAAAAACTGTTTATTCTTATTTATGCGGATAGATGTAGATTTCTAATTAATAATTTAGGAACTGATAATTATAGACAGTACTGAAGATTAAATATAACGAGTTTTATTATGATCGTCGTTAGCCTTCGCGCTTAACAGTAATTAGTAACGATAAAGTAATTCAATCTTACAAGCAACGAGAGAATATATTTTTATGTAAAATTTAATAACTTTGAAATGGAGATAAAAAATAATTGGGATATTATAGAAATAAGGTGCATTGTTGTTATTGATAATTAGAAATACAGTAAATGAATTTTCGATGTTAAGTTTTTTTTCTTTTTTTTTTTATTATTATTCAATTTTTTTTTTTTTTTTTTTCTTCACACACACACGTATAGCAAACCGAATTCTGATATTTTAAAATTCAGATGTAATATTAGGCTTAACATTGATAGATATCGATGAAATTCACATACTTAGATGTATTTATGCTTAATTAAATATTGTTAAATATAATACGGCACTTTATTATCCAGATTTATCAATTTAACAACGAAAATTGTATATCGTCGTTAAAATAGACCAGAGAGTATTTTATTTGTTTATTATAATATATAATATCGTCGGTTTTTATAACAATAATAATTATTATATGTATATGGGCTTTTCCATGTGAACTGACCCGGTCGCTGACACTCGACAATATACAGTTAACAGATATAGAATTACTATATACAGTGAATCTTGAGATTCGGAATAATGATATTCAATAATTCGATATGGAAATAAATTTGAAATATATTTAAAACATAGAAGGAATTGGATGTCCGTCTGTTTTTTGATCTCGAGAAAACTGGTTCCGGCTTCAGAATTTTTTGGAATTTAAAAAAAAAAAATCTAAGGGATCGAAAATCGATTTTTTATACTTTAGAGTGTATAAAAATAATCGAATGTACATTAAACATTTATTTTCCTATTATTATGTTAAAGTACAATCCAAGATGAAAAAAATGGTCTATTTTTCATGTTGATATCTTTTTTTTGAAGCAGAGTTATACTTGATTGAAGTTAATTGTTATTTCGTTAATTATTCGGAAATTCATAACACGAAGATGGATTGAGATAAAAATCTGAAAATTGGTCCACGTTCTTTATGCATTGCCGACTATCATATAAACAAAAACTCCGAAAAAATCAAAAATTTCGAGGGTCTGCAACCTGGTCAATTCGCATTGATAAGGCCCATATGCGATAATTTATAATGAATAAATAGCTCGAGGTATTTACTCGTTAAATAGCTTTCTATATATAGCTATATATATTCAATTTGAATATATACTTTGTTTTTTTTTTTTTTTATATTTCATTAAGTATCTATACCTCTCTTGGAAAATAGACATCTATTAGAGGCAATAGCTTGTCTTCCTGAGGCGTATCAGCTATTGCTCATTAATTAGTGTACACATATATGTATAATAATATAATATACACAATATATATTCATATCTAGATATATTGTACGTATATATGTATATATATGTATAAATATATCTTTTATTCTCACAATATTTACTTGTATGTTCTACACTATATCGCAACTTAGGTATAAAATAGAACTTCCGCGATATATTATTAATGTTAATATATAGCGAGATTTATAATTCATATATTATTATACAGAATTTTTCGCGATGTAGTAAGAAAAAAAAAAAATATTTTATTGACCTTTGAGATTGTAAACTCCGATATAGCTGGAATAAATTAAAATCAAAAAAATAAATAACGAAGTATAAGCAGGATTCTTAACCTTCTGTAAAATTTGTCAATTTTTTATTTTTTATTTTTATTCAAGACACGTTGAAATTAGCACTAAGAATAATTATTTTTATTTTTCATTTTTTTTTTTTTCTTCTTTCTTGATCTTTTTTCATCTTCAAATATCAGAAAGAAATCATTTTCATTTTTATTTTCATTACTTTTGATTACTAAGCCTTTATCCACTGTTCTACGTAATCCAGAGCTCCTTGTAAAATTCTTTTCTCTGTTACTCTTAGTTGTAAGGCTATCTTTTTATGCTGAGATAACGTTGTGTTCAACATTTCGATATCCTCCTGAAAATGATTTATTAACAATCTTAAATAACGAGAATTATTCGTTATATTATCTTCTTTCCTCTTGCAGTTTAATAGATACTATCTAATTATTATACAGTAAAGTTAGGATCAATAAGGCCAACTGAAATTTTATATACTAACGTTAAAAAGAACAGTTTAGATATGCGAAACTGAATTACATAAAATACAATTTCCTACTAAATTTAGACATCAGATGAAGTAAGAGTTTCTTATCTTGATCTTATGAAGATCTCTGACAAAATATACGAGAAATTTAGTTTCTAGCTTTCATTTGCCGTCCAGTAAGTTCGACGACCCGAAAAATAATGCTAAAATAAATTCTGTTCAATATAATTGGTAATTTCTCCATTTGCTCAGTAGAAAAGAATTTTTTTAATAATTTCTAACTTAATTGTGATACACGAAATTCTAAATATTTTTAAGTTTGATTAATTTTTATTATTCACCTCAAGAGTCGTCGGATAATTAGCGATAAGTAATTTTAATCGCGTGAGCATAAACCTTCGGACATTTTCTTCGATTACTGTTTCAAGTGCACAATCGACGTGCTTTAAATCGAGAACCTTATCTGACTGTAGCCAATGTTCGAGTTCCGGTTTTCGCATGCTGAAAACTCTAAGAAAGGCTAAAAGGTCGTCAGAAATCGGTTCCATTCCTGGTTTTAATAGAAATTCATCGTTCGATGGCAATGCCAATTTTCCCAGAAGCTCAATACGTTCTTTTTGCAACGCATCAGCCTTGCTTATACCTAAACGTAGCTTAAATCCATCCTGGAAGAATTTTTATGATATACTTAAATTTCAAACGATTAAAAAAATTTCAAAATATTTTATATCCACGATAAAATCAAAAGACTAATAATTAAAGATTTTTCTCAAGAAATTATGAGGTGTTGCAACTTTCGGGCGATTTTTATGTAACAAAACAAAAAGATGAACCCACATATTCGTATAACATCTGAATGTTTTCGCATCTTTAATTAAAATTTCAAAACTTTTTAAATTCACGAAATGCTGTTACAACTTTGAATCAAAATATCGAAACTGGACTGAATTTCTTTCAACTTTTGGATAGTAACAAATGTGAATAATTTGTGTACAAATTCAGAATTTTTCATCGAGTATTTTTGAAGAAATTTCTCGGTCCACAACTTTCAGAACTGGTTAATATATTTCGTCGTCTTTACCCTATAATTAAACCATTCATTTTACATCCTTGTGTTATGGGTATAGGTTTAAAACGTGATGCGAGAAAGTCTCGCTGATTGTAAGTGAGTGCGTAGGTCAATATGAGAAGGAAGAAAAAAAAATAAATAAAATAGAAAATATAAGAAGAAGAAAACCAACAACGTGCGAACCTGTTTGTTGTCGAGACTAACAAATCCCGAATGAACGAAGAAGTCTGAATTTGTTCTCGCACCATAAGCAATAAATATTTGTTCCCCAGCCTCAAAGTTTCTTAACGCATAACATTCGCATTTGTCAGAAACCCTGTTGAAGTCAGTTGTGATCTAAAAGAGAGATAATTGACTAAATCCTATTTTAAAAATATCGGTATCATCGTCCAGATAAAGAAAGAATTAAAAAAATCAGATTTATTCCAAGTCCTGGAATTCGATAAATAACAAAAAGCAATTGAAGAAACCAAATGCTACATTAGCTAAATTTGAACAATAAAATTCAATCCACAAGATCATTTCAATTACCTTTCCTTCCTCATGATTGCACATATCCCACATAGGTATCAAACCGTAAATCATTTTCGATCCATCTTCATTAGGGATTCTATTTTGTCTCGTCATGACGGTGGACACTGCCCAGCTGAGAGTGAAATGAGTAAAGTTAAAGAAAACGAGAAAAAAGAAACAAAAACAAAAGTAGCTCCGTTGCAAGGTGAGATGAGATTTTTGTTTCTATTATGAGAGATATGAGAGAAAATGAAAGTACGTGTCAAGCCCCTTAGTTGCAGGTTAAAAAGTGTTTTCAATTTTTATACGAAACTGTAACAATATAACGTAATTGGGGTAAAATATGGAACCCTATATGTAAAAAAAAAAAAAAAAAACCAGAAAAAAAATGGCAGTTCGAAGTATAGAATTTATAACCAAAGTGGGACACTCGTTTGTAAACTGAGCATATGTGATTTACCATACGAAGACTTTCTATTCATTTCTCTATTTGTCCGAGAAAGATGTAAAAAGCAAAAAGAGAAAAAAAAAAAAAATCGGTCAATTTGCGCATTGCCGGAGGCAAGCCATGATTCGGAATGAACCTGACCCAGAAACAAGCTCGGTGATGTTATGGAAAAGAAACGAAACTTGCAAGAAGATCTTTTGATGATTGTTACTAACAACGTATAATACACCTGCTCTTTCTTTCTTTGTGTCAAGAAAAAGAGAAACTGAAAGAAAAAGGATGTGGACTTTATGTGGTCGAATATAAATCGAATCATATTTCACTATCGGAAGTTGTTTATGACAAGTGATACATGACACGTGATGGTGATGACATGATAGCATGTAAAAAATCGAAAAAAAATTTTTAAAAAGAAATAAAAAAAAAGAAGAAGAAATTTTCAAAGTGTATTTCTGTGTTAATTAGATTCTTATTGAATATTCAAAATATTCTACTCAATTTTATAACATAATGTTTGATAAAGAATTTGACGAATAGATTAAAACATTTAAAGCATTATCATTCGGACGAGGAAACGAATGTGAAAATAATCGTGAGTTTTGAATAATCCTCTATAATTCACAGCATGAAAGTTACAAGTGTGAAAGTGCAGGTATTTCCTTACTTCCTTACTTCCTTACTTTGTAAACCGCTGAAACTTTCTGCCTACATAAAGCTTGAGAGTACCTACGTGAGTCTGCAGCAGCTTATAGTGTGATCAAAGTTAAGCGGGTAATCGAGAGTTTGGCAAACTTCCCGAGGCAGAGATTTAATGGGTGATAAGAAAACTGGAAGCTTATTACTCAGGACATGTTGCAGTCCGATAATTACATTGACGACATAGTACAGCTTGAATAACTGCAATTAAGATGGCTGATATACGGTACATAGTGTGTTAAACAAGGCCGTGTGAAGAGTAATTGAAGATCGGTTGATCCTACGTACGGATGCACTTTCTATAAGTAAGCGGAAGCTGGTTTAGCCTCGATGGTCTTTCGACATCTCTCTTTGCAGAGATAAATACAAATACCTACACTATAGCTATATAGGCATATAAAATAATAATTATAACCACAGAAAAATTCCCATATTAAACATTTTCAACCAGAAAATTAAATTTCTTCTGATAGTTTGTTGTTTTTTTTTTTTTTTTTGTCACGAAAAAAATTATAAATTTATAAGTAGAAAACATAGATGCTATGGGTTTAAGTATAATCAGTTATTTGTGATTGAAATTTTGTTCATTATGTTATCCAGTCTTCGAATTCAGAAAGAACAACAAAAAAAAACTATTCAAACCGGAAGTATCAAGCACCTACTTCGAATGTATATATCCAGTTATTTAATACCAAATATGTGAGATGATTTGATGAAATTATAGTAGACAAATGATCTGGAACTTTCTTTGAAAGTTTACTGTGGCTTTGTAGATGTGAAAAATAATATAATACGAGGAAGCCTGTGATCAACTGAATGTACGTGTTACGATGCCTCGCTTACATATTTATATACGTTAATTTTATTATTATTATTATTATTATTTATATCATTGAATTAACTCCCAAGACGAAGGATAGGAGTTTGAGATCACGAGTTGTATGGGAACGAGCGAGAGAGCGAAAAATATTCTCTAGGAACTTATAGAAGACGAATTAAGTTTCACCGACTTACTTACGCCAGGTGTAAGAGAAAACAGCTTCAGTCTGCAGTAAGACTTTAACCGGGAGCAATCGATGTGATAAATGAATTATAATATTAAGATAAAATTTGAGTATTTGGTCGAAAAAGTATCGGTAATATCTTTGATTTTATGAAATTAAACAACACGTTTCTAGTGTTTAGAAAATTTTGTAAAAAAACAAAAAACAAATCTGTGCCATTGACGAGTGAATTAAAGGTGGAAAAAAAAAAAAAAAAAAAAACTGTTTAAAATTATTTTTAAATCATAAGATGTGTTAAAGTATGAGTTTGGATTTAAAAAAGCATTAGGATATTAAACAAAGTTTCAATTTTATACGCAGTTTTAAAATCAAAGAACTTATAGAAAGTGTTTTTTAAAGATAAGAAAGATTTCAAAAAATCAAACAAATTGAACATGAAGTGATTAATATTGAACAGTATTTTATTCAATGTGGTAATGAAGTTCGCGTAAACGCGTTTTGCGATAGGAAAATATATATATATAAAAAAGATACAATATTTAAAAATAAAAAAATTGTCTCGCGAATTGAGAATTAAAATTTGACTTGATGAAACTAGAAGATTTTTTATCAACTTGTAACAGAAAAAATATAATATTCATAATTCTCGTACTGTTTGTTATTTATATCCACATATTTTTAAAGCCAGTAAAAGCAAAGACCGATAAACAGTATTTTAACAGATTCCACATGTTTTATTAATGACGTGTATGTCCAAAGTGTAGATGATTTAAAAATATGCAAAACTCTGTCTACTAATTTTTCTTCAATAATGTGGAGACCATTTCTTATTCTGTTCATTGTTACAACGAATTTGTGCTCGCTACTGGATTCGTACAAAATTACTAACGACAAAAGTTCGAAAACTATTCAGCCTTACGATCAACAGGTATATAATTAACTCTTTACTTACGAGTAACTCTTTCTATTTATTTTTTTATTTTTCTTTTCTTTTTTCTCATAATTTAATTCGTTTTTATTGTTACTTTTTTTTCGGTGGGAAAGTCAAAATTATTCTACAACAAAGTACTTCAATTTATATTATTATAGTCTACGAGTTTTGCCTTACTTTCATACCACGTTGTATAACTCTGAACAATGATAATTATGCAGGTACTTTCTTTCTAATTGTCTTTAAACACACACACACATACACACTTGCGTATAACAAACCAACAATAGGTAGATAGCATCTCCCGTACTTGATTCTAAATATTCAGACCATTTTATCGCGCTTTGATAGTATGCAAAAACAAAATTTTAATTCATACCTCTGTAATACGCGTAACGAGTTGCTTTCGGATTTTTTATTTTTATTTTTTGGATTCAATTTTACATCTCGGTTCATCTAATTAATATTTCTACATGGATGCTTGCCTCTGCATTTCTCGCGAGTTTAATCTCTTTTTTTTCTTTAATCTATTCAAATTTTTAAATATTAACTTCACGTTTTACTTATTAACTTTCAAATAATAATATCTATGTCAGGAATTCGATACTGTGGAGTAAATGTGTTCACAATCCATAGAAATACACACTTTACTGTTATTTCTCTAATACTTGATTCTAGTATATTGGAATAAAAAATGATTTTTATTTTGTTTTCGATAAATTATACTGTCGTCATTTACCTCGTTTACTAATTAGTAAAAACAAATGAATAAAATAAAATTTTACGATTCGCTAGATATCTACGTATTAGTTTTATTAAAAACTGTTTATTTATTTCAGGATCGTTATAATCTGCGGGAAGAATACATCGAAGAAAATTATTCTAATGAAGATTCGTACAAGGAGTCCAACGGGCGCGTGGTAATTGGAAAGTGGAGAAATAATGGTGAAGCATTGGAGCCAAAATGGCGAGATGGTGATTCTGTGCCGCTAGCACCATTCTCTACAATATCGTTTAAAAACGGATGGCGAAAGGACCCAGATTCCCGAGAAGAAGATTACCAAATTGAACCAGAAACTTTAAACGAAAATGAAAAAAATAACCTCCATGTATCTTTGACAAATAAAAATGACTACGTTCCAGAACCAGAAGAAGATAAAGACGCAAATAAAAATGCTAATTTAAATTCTGATTATAATACCAAGCCAATTATCAACCGGTCAAATTCCAAGACGTCGATTTCAACGACAGATAATAATCCTCTCGATCGTCACCACGGAAGTAGGCAAAAAATTGAATACAAAAATTCTCATCGCTCCGACAGGCAATTTAATAGACCTAATAATAATCAGGAAAATGAAAATACGCCCAAAACAATTAGAGCTGCTGTTTTAAAAGATTCTAGTACACTCCCAGACCCGAAGGATAATGTAAACGAGAATATTGGAGGGTCAGGAACATTTCGCGAAACTTTCCAAAATTATCCTAAAGAATACGAGCTGTTTGAAAACGAGAATGACAACCCTAGACCGAGGAAAAGAAGACCTCCCGAACACTACGGATTTCCAGGATCTTGGGGAGTGGGTGAAAATAGAAGAGAAGAATCATATGCCGATCGTGAACAGGGATTGATTGTAAAAGGTCAAGATCTGACTTCAAAATCCATAAACCATACAAAATCGCAAGAAAATTTGGAGTTAAAAACATTTTTAAAAATGCAAGGTGACAATTTAAGTCTTTCGGAAATATTACAGCAAAAAAATTTAACCCTGGCTGATCTCCTCAAAGGAAAACCCAATGCCATTAACATATTGAAGTCAAATGAGAAGAGACTTGAATCTGTAAAAGAAGAAGATATACCGGAGAAAAAATCAGCGTTTTCAGAACCACAGGAAAAAAATTCGCGAAATTTTACTTCCGAAAATTCTCGCTGGTCATCTCGTCGAAGAATTATGATTAGAAAATCTAATAAAAACTTAACTTTTGACGGTGAAAATGAAACAACTATTTCAAATTTCGAACAAACTAGCCTCGACTTTGAAACAACGACGTCGAAAATAATTAACGAGAATTCAATGAAAATTGAAGAAACTACGAGTAATATTTCGCCATATAATATCACGAAGTTACTAAACAGTAATAAAACAGTTACATCTGATAAATTGGAGCACATTAATCCACTCGATGATGTGAAAACTAAATCTGAATCTCAGGAGTTTCTAAAGCCATTAGAAAATCGTGAAAGTTTACTTACAGAAGCAACAACTGTTATTGAAGATGGTACAGAGATTGCATTGAATGATCGACAAGTTGTAATCTCTAATGAAAGATTCGTGCCCGATAGTAATAACGACGATGATGAGATAATGGAATTTTCTGATTATCCTGCACCAAAAATGCAAAAATTTGTTCCACCTATACTATTTGAAACTGCTACTCTGAACACAAGAAGAAAAAATATTCCTTTCAGTGCCATAAGGACAAGAAATCCCGTAAAAAATCCAGACTTTAAATTAAACATAGAACACATTTTATCACCGGATAATAAAGGGTCAGTAATTATTAATGAAACTAACAACGTAAATGCAGATTCTGAAAAAATCCTTGCTAAAAATATCAGTATTGTAAATACAAGCGATAAAAATGAAGAGCCTCAACGAATAGAAAATAAAACAGAAGAATTAAAATTGCCTGAAAAATTGAATACGGTATCGAAACAAATGGAAATTGAAAACCCATTGCAGAACAATAATGAAAATGGTGAGGAATCAAGAATCGTTGAAAAAGGTGGTGAAAAAATATTTGAAAAAGATTTTACAAATCATTTTATAGAAAAAACGACAGATCAATCGATAAAATCATTTGATGTCATAAACAGTCGGTCAAATGGATCAGAACAGAAAAATTTAGCTTTAAATCACAAATTTCACGAAGTTATTATGCCTAAAGTTGATCCAGAATCACGTGCAGAAATTTTGGAACTTTTTAGTTCTGGATCCAGCGTTGAAAGATTGGAGCGTTTGTTAGCTTCGCGAAATATGACGATAGAAGAATTGATAGCTTTAAGACAAAGGGGATCGAGCCAGGTACATTTTGCCGAAATATTTAAGGCGAGAGAAGCACAAGCTTCGACTTTATTGCCAGAAAATATGAAAACTAATTATAAAATTCCAGAAAATTATAAAGACAATAAAAAAAATCATACGAGCGAAGAATCAACGGAAAAAATTCATCTGTTAAAGGAACAGAAGAACTTTACGATTATCGAAGATAACGTGAACTTTCAAATCTCTAAAAATATTACTGCAAAAAATAAAGATAAAGATACTGAAAAATTGGCAACAGATTTGCTCACTCAGTTCTATGAGAATGATAATTTGCGAAAGAATGTTTCAACTGTTGATAAAACGAATACTCCATCAATGAATCCAAGCATAAAGTCTAAAGCAGGAATTGATTTAAAACCAGGTGTAGAAAATTCAGATATGACAATGAGGCTTGAAGAGTTTCCTGCTGGTAATAATATTCAAACAGATTCGGAGGGGTCTTCCTACTACACGAGTATTGAAGCAGTAAAATTGTCAATTCGAAACGAAGAGGAAAAAAAACTGCCTAATATATTTGGTGAAGAAAAAGGTGGCATTATAAACTCAGTGAGTTCAGAGGAGATTGGTAGAGTAGAAGAAATTCTTAGCAATGATTTAAAATCGTTAAAAAATGTGTACGGATTAAATGACCATGAATATTCTGAGAAAAAGGCATTATCTAAGGTGAAACCGAGCATAATAGCAAGCGGCGGAATACTGGGAGTGACCGTAGTTGTATTTTTATCAATATTTATCGCATGCAGAATTCAACAAAAGAAGAAATTTGCCTATAAAAATTCATTTGCCAAGGCTGTATTCCATAATCCAGTAATGACAGTTAGAAAATTGTCAAACACTAGCAGCATTAATAGTATGATGGTTGATGTTGTAGCAACTTCAACAACAAAAAGAGCCCAAAAACATGATGCTTATGAAAGCGATGAATTTGAAAGAAAGAGTGACATAGACAATGACTCGTTGGACGCAAACGATAGCTGGGATACAATACCTGATTTTATGAAATGACAAAACATAATATTTTCAAAGAAATTAACTGTTGATATGGAAGCAAATCCATTAAAGTGAAAAAAAATTTCTGGTAGCTTTAGCAGCCTGACGAATCATAATTAATAATTTTATGCTATCTGGTTTTTTTTTTCATATATTATATCCAGTAGTTTATAAATTTGAAGAGCTCATTGCAGAAAGTGACCAAAGTCATGTTGGTTTCACAAACCGTGAGAAACTGTTTTGGAAAAAATTCGAGTCAAGTACCTACTTAACTGAATTAAAAAATATGCCGATGTCTGAGATTCTATATTTTAGAAATGCAATCAGAAAATTAGTTGATTTAGCTTTCCTGAACAATATCTAAAACTGTTGTTTTTCGTATAATAAATGACAAAAAAAAGTCGTGGCAAGATAATGCTGAGACTTTTATGAAATATAGTGTATTTTAGAACAATTATGGAACCTCTTTACGTATTTTTCATCCGGATAGTGAAAAAAAATGTATATATATTGCAGGTAATTAATTTAACCGAGGTGTGTTCTGCTACAAAATGTGGCTTTAGTTACAATTAGGTACTTTAATGATCTGCCATTAAGTCAATACTGCCTTATATGTATAGTGACTTACTTCCCTTTCTGCAATAAGCTGTTCATTTAATGTTATGTTATGTTATATGTATATAAGACCAAAAGATTTGTGTTAAATAAGGAATAAACGGTTAATTTAAGGTCCTTAATTTGAATTAACATAAATCTAGAACGAAATTCAGCATTTTTTTCATAATGCCATGTGTATTTTACTGTAATACGTAATATTGGTAGTCTGTATGATTAATTGTAATATCTAAGCATGCTCTGAGTACCTAAATACCTGTTAAAAAAAATACTCTTTATCATTGTATATGTATAGTTATTGTATATTTATTCGCGTATTTTCTCTATTAAAAAAAAAAACCTAAAAAAGAACAAAAAAAAATAAAATAAAATTTGCGTCGATTGCTAATCTTTGGTCGAGTTTTTTTTTCTTTTATTATTTCTTAGATAAAGTCAGACTCTTATCAAAGCACTTCAATTCAGTCTTGACTCAATGCTGGAAGTATATCTTTCAATGCCGACTGAAAACGACCCTAATAATATTCAATATTATTAAAATACTTGTCTATTTTATACTCACCAGTATTCTTCGTAAGTAAAAACTTCCCTTAGTATATCAGAAACTGCATTCTGACTGCTTTGGAAAAATCTATTGAAGTAAGAATATTGTCTAGCAATATTTCTGCACTGTTTTAAAGCCGCTTCTGAAATTCAATTGATAATAGATTATATTATTATCATCAAAGACTGGTTATTCATTTCAGTGACTAATAAATGATATTATTTCAATAGAATTAGGAGCAAGTCTTTCTTTAACATTAAATCAAAGATCAAGGACCAAAACTTCAACTTTTCTACAGAATTCATGTTCTTTGATCATCTCTAATTATACAATAAATATTTTTTAAGAAATCCATCAATTTCCCTTAAATCAATGAAAGTAGTAGTCTACGAACCTAACGTCGGGCTTCCTTTCAGCTCGATCATATCATTGGCACTCATGTACAAAACCGTGTTATACTGGTTAGGTAAAATATCTAAATAAGACTTCCAGATTGAGTTTTCTTTATGCCGTTCAATGAGCAAAGCGATAGCCAATGCAACATGAGGCATATGTTGTACCAACGGATCATTTTGAAGTAAATTTAACTCAGGAGCAGCAGTTTGGGTACAAAATATAAGCTTTCTAGGTATTTCCAGTATAATTTGTCCTTCGTTAAAGTTCCTTTCAGCTTTGAGTCCTAGATCGTAGCCAGGAAACTCCGCGATGTTAACACCGTCAATATTAGCTCCGTTATCTTTCAACCACTTAATAAAGTGGCCAATAGCTTCAGACCTCTTTGACGATTCTATCTTCATTTCCTCCAATCGCTTAACTTTTTCCAAAATAACCGATATCTGTATATAATTTTCCCATAGCTGCGTCTCGTATGCCGGATTACTGCTCACTGTAAGACAAAAACCAAAAAAAAAATAGATATGAAAAGACCTTAAATTAACGATGTGAATAAAAATAAAAATAAAAGAAAATTGAAATAATTAAAGTTTTTGAACACTGAAAGAAATATTTATGGTTTCATATTCTGTGCTAAGCGATGATCAAATTGTTTACAAATTAAATACCAGTCTGGGATCGAAATAATTCGTGCATCAAATTTTCTTGAAGTTAAATAAACCCGAATAAAAATTTGAATATAGTGATGAAATGATAGAAATTTAAGAAAGAATGTAATTTGAAGTTTGGGATTGATGAAATGCAAGAGGGATAGTGCGTTTAGTTATAATTTAACGTGTGGAGTTTGATATGTACTGAATAATGAATATCCCGAAATTTTGAGGTTGCTTTAATTAAAGACAGTTTTAATAAGTCTGATTGATACTTACAGTGAAAAAGTTTTTCGCATTGAATGCTAATTTCATTTCTTTTAGCAGGTGATATCCTTTTAAATTGAGATATTTTCTTGTTAGAAACAATATTCTGTTTACATTTTGCTGAGGGATGACACTTCTTTCTACCCATGTTTTATTTTTTCACAATTTTACTGGCTATGTCACTAACATACAAACGCATTATAACACTCGATGATCTGTAGGAACCAGAATAACTCTTGAAAATTTGCGTTTTTAACAGTCTAAAAATAGATAGTAAAACTATACTTGTTCTCGCTCGGAATTTTGACTACATAACCTGAAAAATAAGGAGCTTTCATTCGTCGCGGTTTTCCACCCGAAAACAGAAGAACTCTACTCGGAGGTTTGGAACAATGGATGATTATGGCTTATGCATTTTATCGATTCCAAATTCTCGTTCTAGGATTTGCCTAGATATCTCGCAACTAAATTTTTTTTGCTTTCCATTCTTTAATTAATTGGGTCTAATGAAAATAAAATTTGTACCGGAAATAGATATGCGCATTTCCGAATTTTCAATTTGAAAATATGCCTGACACCCTGCCTCCCACATTTCCTTCATCTAATTTGTTGCTAAAATATCATATGCGAATAAAGATGTATTTAAGTATTCTGAATGTAACTATATTTTTTATTTTCTGTAAACTTATTTAAATATTATACACCGACGATACATGTGTATATTATTATACCAGTTGTACATACATACATATAGATGTAATCTTTTTGTTTTCGTATTTTTTTTTTTGTTTTTGCTTTTTATTTAGGTTTTTTTTTATGAAAATTACGATGTAAGGGAATATTGCATATATTTGTTTGTTTTTATATATAATTTTTTTTACTTGGGTGATGACTTTGTTTTCTATAAATTTTAAACTCTTGGATAGTTTTTTTTAAATGTTTTTTTCACTTATCAGTTTTTACGTTGAAATTGGTCTGTACGCGAAATGTATGCGAAAAATCCTGAGTCTGGCGACCAATGAGATTGAGAATATTCTAAAAACAGAATATGTTCTTAGAGCCACTTTTAGCGTTGCTGAATATATTTTAATAACAAAAAGATATTTACCCTACAGAAAAAAACTACTAACGTAAAATGCGAATACCCGAATTTTTGGGCTGCAAAATCTAATAAACATAGCGTATAATATCTTTTGTACAATAACTTGATTTGGAGGGGTGGTGGGGCAGGGTGTGGGGGGAAGGGGGGGGGGGGGACGAAAAAATTAGATCAAAATATGCCTTACAGTAAATAATTAGCTTAAGACCTAGAATTTCGTATTCAAAGTTTATCACCTAATTATAGTATCTTCATAGGCAAAATCCAATCAATTAATAAATTGTAAATTTTGATATATATTTTTTTTACGTTTTCATCCAATTTTATAAATTACATCAACTCAATGGATCTCCGTATACATGTAATACTTTGTTGTATATGTGTATGTGTTTTTTTTTTTAATTCGGTATAAATAAGCTGTACAAAAATAATGTACAAGAGACAAGTGTACGGATAAGCGTGTTTTTTCAAAAGTATGAATTTCTCGTCTTTGTTTTGTAATTGTTTTGTTTCTTTCGATAAACTTGTGCATTTTGGTGATATTTCATTGATTATTCTCCGCGCGTAAAAGAACACACATGTAAAACTGTATGCACGTGCACGATTCAAGGGAAAAACAAATAAAATAGAGAAAAAAAGAATCGCAAAATAAAAAAATAAAATAATATAACCGATGAAACAATAAAATAACTTTCTTATTACAAATACAACTACATATTTAAATTTACTTCTTCGCGTATTTGCAGCTCAAAAATTCATACGCCCCTTACATACTAACGATTATAATATATATCATTATTTTATACAGCCTAATAACATGATTAATTTTTCAAATATAAATTCAGTGTCGCACATTCTCACATAATTTATGAGTAATAACCAGAAGAATCCAAAACATTTCATTATCGACATAACACCTTTCAGACGCATTGTGTCTATAAGTTAATAATGCATTTTAAAAAAAACCAGTGCATTACTTTTCCAATAATTTCTTTTTCGTCTTAATCTACTGCCAGTTAAAAATTTTAATACACGTCCTCTTTTCGTTAGCTTTAATTTTATTTCTGACAATTTTCAAAATACATAATGTTCATTTTTTTATTTTGTTTTTGTCCCCCCTCCCCTCCCCTCCCCTCCCAATAACACTCAATATTCCTCATTTACTCAACAATTTAGTAAATCCAACTCTGTATTTTTACATTTCCTGCGAATAAGTATGACCCCTATTTTATTGTTAACACTAAGCTATCACTGAATAAAATAAATTATTACCATAAGCCACGTAGCGTGATAAAACAATATTTGTATTTAGATTTCAGCAAATTATTTCAATCTTCTTTGTTTATAATAAAACTATTTTAAGCATGAAGAGACAGTTAAGACTTCGTTAAAGTCAACAAATAGCAATTACTATTATTACATTCGAACAGCAATTGTCTCTATTAGACTATTGCAGCAAATTTTTAAATAGAGGTAGGAATTTGCCATTAAATAAACTTTGAAGAATTTGAAAATTTATAAAACTCAAACTATTCGACCCAAGATTTCGTTCAAGATTTCTAATTTTATAGAAACTGTCTATTTATAATATTATTGTTGTTTAGTCTCTTCATGCAGCGAACGAAATACACATATAACTGAATTTAAAAAATTATCTAATCAAATGTTAAAACCCTGAATATTTCAGCCGCTGGCATGAAAATTTCTTTATCGCCGAGTGTCTCAAAACTGATCTCAAAGTATATTTATATTGCGCGTACGGAAAGACAATTGCAATTTTAAACTACTCTGCAATAATTTATATATAATTTAAAAGTAACATGTTTATATGAATATCGCGTATATTGTAGACAAACTGAATATCTAGGGTGTATTAAATCTTTGCTATGCTTGTAGATCAGCGATTTGATCAAATGCGAATTTATTTACTTCCAGATCAGAGTTTAAGTGTCGATTTTTTTTCAGTAGGGAATGAATAATCCGTGATTATACAAACGGTACTAGAAGTCTCAATACACTTAGCCACGAAATCAATATCACAGGGATTATTGGCTAAAACTAAAAAGAAGCATGATCAGCCTAGAATAAACACAAGTTATGGGATCTGATTCATTAGATTCAAGTAGCTAAGCAAGATCAATAGTCAAACTTAGAATTTCTCATTTCTATAACTGAATTCAATGAGATTTTTTGTAAGATTTCTCTTTTGAGTGTATTGAGATTTTCAGAACAATTTGTATACGTATAAATTATTTTAAACCTGTATAAATTCTTGTAAATTACACTTCTTGAGTTAGGGTATGTATATAATCCTGTCCTAAATTTTAATTTTTTTTTCAAATATTGTTGGGATAAATTGTGCAACTAAGTTGTATCAACTTAAAAGTTCTTCATTCTTTTGTGTTGTCATTTCTATTCATATCTTGTTTGTCAATTACTGTGTAGTAGAGTCAGAAATGCTTTGTCGCCATGTAGCGTGGAAAGGAATTTTTAATATCTTGACACGCGTTTTTGGTAATGCAGTCAAAAGCAGCTTTTGCAATTGAGGAAGAGGTAAGATATCAACTTGTGGATTTGTTAAGTTTGGCTGCTGTTTGTCATCACCTGTAAAATTAAATAATCATCAAGTTTAAACTATCTAGTAAAAAACTATTTCACAAGTAAATAAACTACGTTCCATACAAACAAAAGATAAAAAGAAAAGAGTCAAATGCGTACTAATTTATGAAAGAAACAACTAAAAGTTCAGCTCACCTTTCAGAGGGTCACTTTCATCTTCGATATCTTGAATCAGCTTCAAACAGGGAACAGGTTTTAAAACGGGAATGGAATCTCCCGTTACTTGTTTACTCATCTGATTACATTGATCGACAAACAATTCGGTAACTCGTAATAACTCTAGCGTAACTCCCCAAACAAAATGTGTCAAATTATTAGACAACTCTGTTACACCTCCAAGCACCATGTTGTTTGATGTTGCAGATTGTGATATATACGTAGGTATTATCAATAATCTCTTTATGTTTTTACAGTTAGCTAGATATTTGTCGAATCCATTTTTAACATCGAAATTGACCAACTCAAGTTGACTCAAATTATCCAATTTTGAGACACCCTCTAGAATGTCGAAAGTACAGCAGGAACCTTGCCCCTTCTCCAATCTAAGACGCTCTAGCTTTTGTAGTTTTTGGAGAACTACAGTTCCAAATTTGTCAGGGAAATCCGAACACTCGCCGAGTTCCAAAGTCTCTAAATTCGTTAGTG
Organism: Macrophya annulata; assembly: GCA_963924015.1. Classification (NCBI taxonomy): domain Eukaryota; kingdom Metazoa; phylum Arthropoda; class Insecta; order Hymenoptera; family Tenthredinidae; genus Macrophya; species Macrophya annulata. The sequence continues at coordinate 16,081,108 of OZ001261.1, forward strand.
ACTCTATAATGTCGATTTTCTTCTTTCCAAGCTCTTTCACCGATGTTAAACTCTGCCAATAACAACAAAATGAATACTTATTATTTTTAAAAACAGAAGCTTCCAATTTACAATTATTCAAACAACCTCTTTCAAAATGAACGAGAAGAAATTCAATAATTGCTATCAGATACAAAGATTTTTGTTTATCTAAACAGTTTTCAAATAAAATAAACAGTTTTCGTAATGCATTTACTGTAGTTCACGCTCATCATCTGGGACGCGAAATTCCAAGCTTAAAAGTGTAAAAATACAGTGTCAATTCTTCTTCCATGATTGCATGGCTCGTAAATATGGTAGGATATGGAAACTTTTATTCTATCATAGATTTCCAACTTACCAAATGTGTTAGTTGCGTCAGTTCTTTTAGGGGTGTAAGATCTCCATTTAGAGACATTCCGCTTATCGCTTTGAGCTTGAGCTCCAAACAATTTTTCAAATTTCCAGCAGATTCCAAATTAAGAGAGTCACATTTTATCGTCATAGCGCTGAGGACTTCAAGTTGCAGACAGCTCTTTATAACATCTTCGACGACAGATACAGGACACCTGCATAACTCGAGTCTCACTAAGCTTGTGACGCGTGGAATGACGTTTACAAATTTTTTCCAAATATCATCAGATTCTCCTGCTACGAGCATTTTCCTCAGATCCAAATGTTGGGTGCCGTGTCTTTTTAGCGATTCTGCTAAACCGTCCCAATCAGTTACCTGACTGTTTTTCATACGAACTGTTTTCCATAATGCAGGATGCGCCGCCAAGTCTCGCCACATTTTACACACCCGAGCTGCTCTTAGAAGCTCCTGAACTTTAAGATATTGAAAGACCCGCGAGAGAGCGTGATAACCGGCGCAAACTGATACCATGAAGTGTTGTCTCTGTTCGCTTTCAACCTGCAGCTGCCTTTTTCTGTAATTTAAAAGAACAATTCTTTTTTAGACTTTTTAACTCGTACATTTATAACTATCTCGTTAATGATGATCTCCTTGAGGTCTTGGAGATATCTGTGATGAAATTTAATAAGTTTATACCATTTCAAATGCAGTTTTAAATAAATTAACAATCCCATGGATGCTGAATCCGATATAATAACCATTCTGAATTCAATTGATAGCTTCTACTTAATTAATTATTAATTGGTGCGGTATGGAATAAAACTATATTGGAATAACGTAAAAACAATTTCTTTCTTTATCTAATCCCCAACAAAAAGATGAAATTAGTTAAATTAGTAGCGATACATGATACATAGAATATATATGACTGTGAATATTTTCAAAAAGCAAATTATATCTTATAAAAGTTATTTCTAATCAATCCTAATCAAAGTAGAAGTATATTATACTGAAATTTGTGCGGCTTGAGAAGATCAGACAACGTAAAGGTAAACTATACATGAAACAAAATTAAGAAAAATTCTATGTAGGTACAATAACTGAGAGTTAAATAACATAATGTAATGTTTTATACAAAAATATATACAAATTTGTTAAATTTAAAGCGACTGATTTGGCCATCGAATATGATTCAATAAATATAGATATATCCTGTGTTAAGCTCCTAAACAGTGGCTATGAATAAAAATTAGTACTGATAATAAATGACAAAAAATATGAAAAACAAATAGACACAAAGTTAGGAAAACAATGTATTTGGAAAGGATTTTAGGATAACATTTTGGGAAAACGCACTAAGTGTTTTTGTGTTTTCGGCTCGCACATGTCTTTATATCTGTAAATATAAAAAGTAAAAATGAATTAGATTTTTTTTAACTGAAGCACCATACAGGGTTCATTTATGCTATCTCCATAATTGTAGCACAAACGTAAATTTCGATAAAGATAATACCAATCGTGTGCCAGTACAGAAAAAAATTTGGCATATTCCTTTTTATTTATTTTTTTTCGAGTCACAAAAGTTTTCTTCCTATAAATATTATCCACGAATTTTTACCTTCACACTACAATTACAAATTCATAAAAATTTAATCATTTTTAATTTATTTCATTTTATTTTATCTATTTTTTTTTTCACCAGAATTTGGCCACGTTTCGAAGCTAAGGCAGTGTGCTTCGATCATAAGTCAAAATCAAATTCATTTTTAATGTTGCTTGCTTTTCTTTTTTATATTTTATATTTCCAAATATAAGTAAACGTCAGTATATATTGCATTTACAATTTATAATGACTGATTGAAAGCTACCTTTTCACTACAATAGCAATATACTTAAGAAAAATAAATATTCGATGTTGACCAATAGGTCAGTTAAATAAATTCAACAACATGTAAGTTTTAATCAGAAAAAAAAAGTGAAATAAAGAAAAATTTACTTCAAAATCTGTAAAAGCTAATTTAGCTTTCAAACTCAAGAGAAGATAAGAATACTTTACTCAGTGATTGCATTTGCATTGTTGAAGAGTTGAAGATGTTAATTAAAAAAAAAGAATTACATTTTTCAGGCAATATCGCAACATTAATTTTATATTGCCAAAATTGATTGAAGCTGCCTCCGCGTGCCAATAAATTTATATAAAATTTCTATTTCTGAAAGCATAAATACTTTTTGTTTTATTTCTTTTATTAAAATGCAATGTAGAGCACATTACAAAAGAATTAAAGATTGTAATGTATGTGAGACAGACCATTCATTGTATGAATATAGGAAAATACCATCTTGTAAATACAATATGTACAAAGCAACTGCCAAAACCTCAGAAGGAACCTCAATAACCTGACCCATAAGTTGCTAAACTCAAAAACTATAATGATTTTTTGAAGAAAAAAACAAACAAATTTCACACTCATACTTACTTGTCGCGTGTTCTTGTGGTCTCCGACCCTTTTGAATAAACATTATTTTGTGTATGTTCTAAGTCTTTATCCCCTGAGTCCAAATCTTCAAAATTTTTTGCATTATATATTTTCATTAAGGATGTAGTTTTCGAATTTCGACGATTTACTACATCGACTGTCTTTGTACAAGTTACATTTGCCATATTCAATTCTACCGAATCCGTTAGATTTGATTTATTAAATAATGGATCGTTAATACTCATTGGTCCTGTTTCAATTTCGTCTGTGTATATCGAGTCCATTTCGGTAAACGATTCATTGGAAGCGGAATTTTTCACGTTATCAAGAGATTTATCCTTAGTAGACGAACCTCTGGGAAGCATAGAGCAAGAAAGTGAATTTTCTATTGTGTTGGAAACTTCAGTCGGAGAACTCCCTTTAAGTATAGGTGGTTTATCACCAATTTTATCAGGTTTAACGGTTACCGCAGGTTGTACAGCCATAGCATTATTCTTAGGTACAACAATATACTTTTTTCCAGCCATCAAAGCAATATTTTGGGCAGGTTTTGGCAAGGAACCATCGCAGCTGTGCAATAACTCATTTCTGGCATGTGTGTACCAACTACCTTCATTATTTTCGACAACAGGCGATTTTTTATTCATTATAGACCTCGATACTTTCTGAGTATTTCGTATCTGTGACTCCGGATTCTCAGACTTTGGAATTCTTTGCAATTTTGGGGGGGTTGAGTTCAGCGGATGTTTCGATTTTGCATTCTGGGCTCCTAACATACTTATCGGAATTAATGGTGGCGGCGTTAATGATTGACTAATTTGTTGACGTTGCTGTTGCTGCTGCTGCTGCTGCTGCTGATATGAATCTTCAGAGTCCTGCCCGCAATTCTAGAAATTAAAGCTGAGATTTATCCAAATAATCCAATGCTGGTAAATTTTGAAGAGTCTCAAAACATCATCAGTGTAGTTTCCAATCATATATATGTATTCGTCAAATATAACACCACCATAAGTCAAATGAAATAACTGAATGAGAGCTGCAGAGTAGATTTTATCTTTAAGCATGTCATTTATTATCAAAGAATAAAGATGGATGTAAAATGTTTGACAAAATAGACTCACCTTGCATATGTAGTCGTTACTGCCAGTAAATTCAGCCCAATCAACGCATTCAGGGTGATAAAGACAAAGGCAGACGCGACACTGAAGACTAGGAATTAGCCCCATACTTGATGAACAACGTATACTGCAAGGTTCCTGGACTTTGGCCCTGTAAGATGTGCGCCGGTAGGAGGATAGGGATTGAGGATAAAGAAGAGAGGAATTATAGCGTAACAGGAATTTGGAGACAATGAGGATAGCAGGTGTTTTGAGTGTGAATTTAAGATAATCGAACAGGTTACATATATCTATATCTGACCTTCCTAAAGTTCTATACATTGAAATTTTCTAACAGGCCAAAAAATAGGTAGTGAAATTTTACCCAAACAAATAACATTGATATGTATCGTTACCTGAGATTAAATCAAGTTTTAAATAATGTTGTGCATTCATGTAAATAAGAGGGACTTTGGCATCTTCGTCAAGCAATGAAAGATAATATTTCACAGTATAAGACAGCATGTCCAGTATAAAACTCACTATTATAATATCTGTACAAGTTAGTTTTATATAAAGAACATTCTTCAGAGCAAATAAATCTCTGTTGTAACGTGTTTGATTAATAGATCGAATAGTTAAAGCGATAACTGCAAATGCATTCATTTCTTAAAAGTTGGAAGCATAAATATTTACTTTGTTATGCAAATTCTATTGTTGTACTCCAAAAAAATTTCTGCAATATTCCAAGCAAATGAACAGAGATTAATTACCTGAAGAAAATGTATTTGAAAGACTCAATATTTATAAATGTTAAAAATCAACATATAACAAAAATGAATTTCCTGTAACAAAACAACTGTAGAGTGAAAATATGTAAAAGGAGTTAATATTTGAAAGAAAACTAACAACATTACAACAAAGATTGCATGCAAAAACACATACGAAATTGGTTTGACTAAAATGAAAAAGGTTTTCTGCTCCAGTTTCAAGACATATCTATTTTACGAAAGCAATGATGTGATTATTAGCTGAAAACAATACACTGAGTGCAAACTATCCATTTATTCATCAACCATAAACATTCTATCATGTTTAAAATGGTACATGCAAGAAAAACAATACGTTAGAGTTAATATAAGAAAATCAATACTTATTGAATGCAACAAAGGCCTGATCTAATAAAATTCATTAGGCACCCAACTGCAAAGCCGTGAAAGTTTAAAGCGAGCAAACATTCTTGAAGTGATATCGATATTCTGTGTATTCCACGTCTTTCCGAATATTTTCGTCAAGTATAAATATTATAAATTTCGTATTTATCAAAGGGAATAATCTTATCAAATGATGGACATTATAATCGAATATTTACTTCTCTGAAATCGTCGTTAGTAATGGATTTGAAATGTATAGTTAGGTAACTAAATTTTGTGAGGGTGGCTGCTTTACCTATACCTAAGTCTATAACAACAAGCTATCAATTATGAAAAGTGTAAACGAAGAAGGGGATAAAATTTTTTTATAAATAACAGTGAAAACGACATACTTCAAGGCCCTTTTAGATTTTGGCGGTGGAGTCTTTTCAATCGCAGGTTGACTACGTCTTGCAGCTGGAGAACTCCATTGTGGTGGCAGCATTTCGCTTTCTTCAACGGGTGGTTTTACCTCAGCTAGAAAAAATTGTGTGGAGACAATTTGTCTTAGTTTTTTGTCTTCAGATTTTATTCAACTTACAAAATATCAATGATAATGAAAATGAGAAAAATTTTTTATTGCACAACTAAATTGTCATAAATCAAATTTTCGTATAATTTAATCAAATACATAAAATTTTCTATTTCTTTGCTGATTAAGGAACAGAGAAAAAAAATAGAGACAAGTAACTACCTTTTGGCGTTGCCTTCTTGGTTGGTAATTTAACTTTAAGTGCACTTGCAGCTACTTTTGGAGATTTGCCAACAAGTTTAGGTGGAGGTTCTTCTACCACTTTTTTAGGAGGTGCTGCTTTTTTGGCTGGAGGTTTTCGTGCTGGTGATGGCGCAGCCGGACCAGAATCCTAACACATAAAAATGTAAATAGATATTAAAGCTGTGAGTACATAGAAAAGCAAAGTTGATAAAATTAGCAGATAGTTCTACACCCGGGCAAATTATGCTAAAGTACTGTCATTTTAAATCCAATTACAATGTTGGTGTCAGCGCTAAAAATCTGATAACTCCATGCATATTAATGAAAAATGACGAACCAGGGCTGTATTAATTCCCAGAGAAGACAGTCGCTTAAATTTAATGCAAAACTAAAGACTAAATGCAGAAGGCACATTTTATACTCACTTTAATTCGTTTTGCATCTCGAATTGTTTCTTTCTCTGGATCATCAATGCCAATTGGTTCTTTGAAGAACGTAAAGTTATCAATAGTGAGCTCCTTGGTATTGACTAAAAAGAAAAAAACACAGAAGATATTATTTTAGAGAAATAGAATTGCTGGCAAGATAGAAATCCTTTTTGTTGTCTCTCTTTCTCCTTTGAATCGAGTCAATAGTTTACAGTTTATTATAAAAATCAATTATTATCCGTTTTACAATTATAAAACTTACGAAATTCTGCAACTTCTCTGAAGCTCCTGACTTTTTTGCCTTTCGGTGTGTAATAGTAAATGTCTGCCATCCGTTTCAAATTATTTTCTGTTCCGGCTCTGTAAACCAGTTCTCTTCTCCATCCATATTTGAAAGGCTCTTTGTACGCAGGATTTGATAAATCGACGACAATCTTTGTCTTGATTGCACTGCCTGGGCTGGCACCACGTGACAATCTACTGGCTTTTGATTTCTGAGATATTGCCGACGGACTGCTGTTTGTAGAAGAGTTTGCGGACTTTGCCGAAGACTCTTCTGTCTTCTGTGGTTCACTTTCAGACTCTAAGCTATTTGGATTGCCAATAGAATCGGTCTCTGACTTATCTTCTGGCTCTTTATCTTTTTTAGTTTTTTGTTCTTCATTTTGATCAACGTCATCATCTATTAGCATCTTGTTGTCGTCCGAGTCAACATCGTCTTCTTTTTCCATCAAAGATTTAGATTCGTTGATTTTATCTGATGATTTAGATGCATTTTTTGATATAACACGTTTCGAACGTTTACCTTTTGGTGATTCTGCCGATTCGGCTTCGGCTGAAAGGTATTACATCCACCAGTTTTAATACATTGTGTAGAAAATTTTCTAATATTAATTTACCCAATTAAGTTTCATGTAATTACTCAAATTATATGCATTTCTTTACTCCAAAATTAATGATTTTCTTGATTCCATAAATTTGAAAGGATTTTTGTTTTGATTTTCAACAAAGACCAAGCAGACGTGAAAGCTATTGTAAAGAAAGCTGTAAAGCAACTTTCACAGCTTCTTTCGATGCAAATATTTTTATATCATTGGTGAGAAAGAAATTGTTATAAAAATAAAAACGCCATTTATTTTCCTTCTTTACTTTCTTATCAATATTTGAATATCTAGAGATCTACTAAACTATAAATAATTCTTGGAGATTCTCGATTTACATATTTTATTAATTCTTTAAAGCATCCAGAATAGCACCCGCTGCGAGTCATGTTATGATTTCGCACGATTTGAGCGCAGTAATGATGCAATAGCTACATCATATCTGGAAAATTCACTATATAAACGCATAAGGCACATTGTATAAGCATATTAGTATATGACAAGTTGTCCACGGAAATAACAACGTTATCTAGCTGGTGGCGCCACCGAAGCTGTTGTTATAGTCAAGTACCGATGACGATTTGGAAAGTTTTATCTCATTTTGTCAACTTTTTGAAATCTAAATCTACAGATAATGTAGATTTAAGAAGCATTAATTTTACTCAATTAGCGCAATTTGTTGGTATTATTTTTTGCTTTGAGATTTGAAACTAGTACATACATAATTTCAATTAACTCGTAGAAACAATTACCGCAGTGGTTCTTAAGCTAACAAATAACAATCGTTTTCGCGAACAGGCAAAATGCTTATACTTCGCAGCTTCTTTTTGCTATTAGCTCCATGGCAGAAAATCTCCATAAGACTTGATGCTGTTTGTGAAATCAAAGAAGCTCGAATCTTTTGCGGAAAAAAAAATTCTGGTACTTGGTCAAATTGCATTTAAATTGCTTTAGCAATTTTTTTATCCCTAATATTAAAAAGGGTATCATTTATGAAGCAGCCAAAAACTCCGGTTGTTATTCGCACTATTATTTTTCGTTTATCTCTAAAAGAGAAAACTTTTTTCTATAGGTAATGTTGTTTTTTTTAAATATTTTGATAGTTGATTAAAAATCTGGAAAAGCTGCCCATGATAGTTGAAAAATACCTTTTTATAAATTGTTACAACTTTAGGTAAAACAACGCGACGGTTACAGTTTACGGTTACGGTTGCTAACTGCGAAATTGAAATGCGGAAATTAACAAGTAGTGTAAAAATAGAAATAAAACTGATTGTGATTACCGATAAGCTTCTTTAACACATGACTGCCAGGTTCCTCGTTCTCTGAACCTTGAAGATCGAAGCCATTGAACTCAGTGGATTCTTCGGAGCTAAGATCTTCTCTTTCAGATAATTTTCTCTTTCGTCCTCTCGTCTTTGGTTTTGAACCACTTTCGATAGTGCTAGTTGAGTTGGCTTTAGATTTACGCATTTTTCTCTTTCCTGGTGTGGTTTTCTTTGGAGAATTTTTCACCTCTCCATTTATTTCCGATTCTGATTCTTTTTTAACCACAATTTTATCCACCGAATCTAATTCTTTATTAACGACAACGTTATCCACCGAATCTAATTCTTTCTTAACCACAACTTTATCCACCGAATCGTTTGATTTTAAGTTTACCAATTTTTCGAGGTTAGGCATTACCTCGGCGTTCCCGCCATTTAGGTCCGCCGCATCCATATTTCACTCGCACTAAAAGTTCACTCGATTATTAATAAACGAATAAATAAATACTCCAATGACGAGTAACGACAAATTAAAAATTCGTCAACCGGGCCGTTTATATCTGACGTTTATTTAAGCGGTTAGGAAAAACCATAAAAAAAAAACAAAAAAAAAATAATAAAAATAAAATTTTATCGCGGTTCTCTTGCGTCGTGCTGCGGCGCTATTGCAGGCATTTGTTCGTCGTTAAGTTGCCACGCTATTTACACACCTCTTTAGATATTTCACGAGCGTTATTGAGCCCGATAAACATCACGATTAATACTTTTTGAAAATTATTTATTTAACTTTTATTAAACCAACCACTTGATTTTTTTTTACACACTGAACTCACTGAGATAAATTGCGGATCAGGGAAAACGTTGGTTGTAGCTTCAGCCGAGCGCGAGCGTCTGTAAAGTGTAGCCGGAAGTCCCTATGACCTGCTGCACTGCCACACAACCGTCTAGCTTTGAATTTAGACAGATATAAATGTTCTAAAATCATCGGAGAAAATAAATATTATATTAAAATACAAGATTTGGTTACGAAATACGGTTATTTTTATCACTTTGTGAAAGTTTTAAAATCCACCTGGCTATCTGTAGCGATTATTATCTCAATGCATGAAAAACTCCGCCCACTCTATACTACGCAATAGACAGAGACAGAGAGTGATTAATTCCATTGACAATATTATGATATTTGTAGCTTTACCAAAGGATTTCAGAATACAGATACGTGAAATTATGATTCGATAAGTTGAATCTTCGTGTATTTACGCTAAAAATATTACTTAGATAAGATCACGTTAAAACTGAGCATGTTTACAGCAGACTATGATAATATTCTGACATATCTAGGTGCGAATTCAGCATAAGATCTTTACGATTTTATAGATGATTTATTCAGAAATATCGTTACGATGTTAAAAGATTTTTGAAAATTGTGAGTATAATTATTTCAAAGATTTTTTAAATACTTTCAAATTATAGACGCAATTTATAGAAACGATCAACGTTGTGTCGCGCATAAGCAAATAGCATAAGAATAAATCAACGGATTGTCATTGGTCAAAATATCACTTATGACCAATTAAAACACGGCCTTTCATGCGTATAACCCTAAAAAATAATTCCTCAATTTCCGGGTATGTCCAGTTATTAATTAATAATGATAGTCAACCCGGTCAAAATCTTTATTAACAATCTCTCCCCCCCCCCCCCCCTTCCTCGCGCTCGCTCAATCACTCGCTCTCTCTCGCTCTCTCGTGCTCTCTCCTTCTCTCTCACCGTCTCTCGAATAAAAAATGATCTAGATCATTTCTGTTCATCTTCAAAATGTTGAACGATTCGACTATACATATTTCACAAACTTAACATGGTCGCATTTGTATGATAAAAAGTGTCCGTGTACCACGTTTGTAAATATACATTCATACAATTATAATAATAATAATACACAAGGTGCGTGTGATCAACGATGTGTTGCATGCACGATCATTCCCGCAAATACACACTTATATGTATATTATTATCGTCTTCAATAATATTGTTTGACGTCAAAACTTCAAAAGATTGGTTTGACAACTACATATCTATGTATCGTATATAGTCACTAGTTTTGCATGACGTTTTCATTACCTCCAAAGTACCCTTTACTTGAATGACATTGGTGTATGTTCGTATTTAGAACTTGACTACTCTGTGTTCTATTTATTATTCACTATTATTATCTTATACAAATAGTGTACGAATGTTACTTTTTAATTCTTCCAATAACCTGACCTATCACAACATACGTTAACGCAACCTAACCTAAGCCTAACCTAAAATGTTAGAACGTAGTTTCAAATTTCATTTACAGTAATCGCAATTCTTTTCTTTTCATTTATTCAGAAAAAGTGAACTTTTTTTCATGCCAGTGATCAATGTGTTGCCAATAATTTTGCATGACTCCATGATTTCGTAAACTATAACGTCCTCTAATTGTGATAATGAGTTCTAGTTGTTATTAAAGATTCTAAAGCCTGCAATTATCAATTTTTGTACTTGAATATTATCGACTTATACCTACCAAAACAAATGCAAGATTTGTGCTTGCAGAATTTATATACTGGAATGATTAATTACTTTGTAAAAAAAGGTGGGTTTAATGGTCAATCAAGTTTTTCTTAGATAGATATAAACCTATTTAATTCTCGTTATCCATACATATTTTCATCAGCCAATAAACGATGTTTTGAACAATCATAAAAATGTTCAAAAAATAGCGATTGAAAGATCAAAATCTTCACATTTAAAATATCTCTTACATCAAATTTTCTCTAATAAATTTTTTGTTCAAGTATTGAAAATTTTTCAAATTTCAAAACTTATTATGGAATCTATTCAAAATTTTTATCTGCACAAATATGTATATTTGAAGATACAATTATCGCTATTTGAATGGGAGAACAACAAATTGATTTAAAAATTGTCCTAAGAAATTCTTTTACAAAGTACAGTTTTTCAGATTTTTATAATAAATTTAGTATAACAGAATTTAGATACTGTAACTCCAAAGGCAAAAGAAAAAAAGAAAATCAGTCTTCTTAAATACCAAATCGATGATAAATTTTCAGGAAAGAGCGTACTCTTCAAATGGAGCGCGCTCTAAAAACTGCTCCTGCAGATTTGAGAGTTATAATGGAGGCGCTAGTTCACGACCTGACCTTAGCGCTAGAGGAGAGTAGCAACAGTGCAAATGTTAGGCGTAGATGGGGTATTAGAAGAAGAGCTCGATCCACAGGAAATATTCGTAAGTTTAGTAGTTTGAGGATACACAAATGAATGAGCATGTGTAATGATTGATGATATTTCTCTGTTGATTAGAGTGATAATTAAAGTGGTTTATTATTTTTCAGCTTCTTTAAGTGCTAATAAACATTCGGATGATAGTTCTTCATCTATCTGCGATGTTCGCATTCCAAAAAATGCTGCTATATCAAAGTATCAATCGGATAGCGACGACACTAATCAGACAAAGAGATTTGCTAGGTTCTCTAACTTGAAAAATATCAATAATATCGAAAGTGATTCTGTTAATGAAAATTTTGCACCAAGAGCTAACACTAGACGCAAAAGAAAATTCAAGAGAATGGCTGTTGACTCTGATTCCAATCCATCAACCTCTCAAACAGTCTCAATGATTCCTAATATTGCAGGGAAAAAAAAAAGAGTATTTAGAAACGACTGCGAAAATAGATATGGAACAATATGGTGATTAAATTTATTCGTTTTTTGATCGCAAAAATTTGTTTGGGACTGAAAAAATCATTAAATAAATTCATAACGACTAGGAATTCAATTTTGAACCACTAAATCATGAGTTTTGGGGGATTTTTAACAAAATTATATTGTTAAGTCTGGGAATTGGCTGTTAATTGTATGTAAGGAAATTCACAAGCTTAAGAGTAAACAAGTAATCCGTTTTTTTTTCTCAGGTGTGGAAAGCGCAAGAGATCATGTCGTGAACGTTCAACGGACTGTGAAATGCGTTCTCCAAAACCAAGTCGTAATTCAAAAACGAAAAACCGTGGAAAAGTCCAAGCGGAAGACGCGATGGATTGTTCACGTATATCAAACTCTAGTATATCATCGAGTGATTCTGAGGCTGGAATAATCACAAATGACGAAGACCGGGAAGGCTAGTCTAAATTTTTTGTTTAAAACAAAGTTATTCTTGTTCCTGACTAAACGAACATTTCTTCTCTGTTTTGGACAGGATCTTTCTATACTTATATTTATATGAAATTCTAATTACTAGGTGATGACGAGCAATCCGATTGGATAGGAGAATCAAGTTGGTGGGATGACGTAGAGAGTACAAACGAAGAAAAAGTCACCTCTGATCCAGCCTTGCAAGCGATACTCCACGGCAGTTTTGAACATTTAACAGATGAAGCGAAAAAAAACTATCGTCAAAGAATGCAATGGATACGAGATGGGCTGAGTGGCCGAGAAATTCGAGCAGGACGACGAAGAGTGGACAACAAGCCTGGTTATTCAATAATAACTTCGGCCAACGAAAAAGTCTCAAGGTTTTTGCAGGATCCTAGCCAAAGCGAACTAAAGCTACATCCGATGCGGCAACCAGAGCGTGAAAAACTACGCAGACTTGCTAATTTGTACAGTTTAAGCTTAAAGGGCGATTTAAGCTGCCCAATTTTGTACAAAACTCGGCATACCACTCAGGCCATATGTGTTGATCAGGTTTCGCTCAACAGACTATCCGATTATAAAAGGCTGCGTAAAACGCCACCTAACTCGCCAAATCCTGATTCAGAAATGCAGGATCATGAACAACCAATTTCTGACCCAAATATCGGTACACAAATAGGTAATCAAATACACAATATTGGTTCTGTTGAAAGTTTGGCGCAGACAGTTAACTTAAGTTGGGATATACCAAGTACGGATGTTCAAATAAAACCGAAATTCCATAGCTTTGGTCATTCAAAATCGAGTTAAGCAAACTACGTTAAACAAATCTCGTGATGTAAGATTATTTTTAAGATCTAGCTTCGTTATTGTTCAAAATTCATAACTGTGTATCGCTTTTAAATTATTATCAATAGCTGTACATGTGTATATGTATACATAGGTATATGTATATATATACCCATGTTAAATGTATAATTAATCATTCTTACAGTTAAGAAAACAATGAGTGTCTTATCGTTTGTTCTTTGTTCTCATAATTAGATTATAATGAATAAATTATATAAACCAATGGTGGTAATTATATTTACAAAACAATATGAATCTAAATATACTTAAATACGAAAATATTTATGAAATAATTACCTACTTATATTATTAAAACATAGATTTACAGGATTGAATAAATTTTGGATATGAAAAACAAAGAAAATACCAAAAATTTGTCTCTTAATAGAGAAAATAAATAAAATTTATACTTCGGTTTATTCATATAGTAACAAGTTATTGATAACTAATACAACGAATAGGTAAGTTATTTCATTGTATGCAATTTGAATGAGAGAAATAGAGAAACAAGAAATTATTCGTTATATTTGACCTAATTTTTTAGCTGCTGCCATCGCATTCTCATTAGCTATCATCTGAAATTCTTGAAAACGCTGCGATACCCTCTGATTCATTTTCAAATATTTTTCCATACAATTAAGGGCGCATTTTTCTTCTTTAGTTCTGACCTCTCGTGTCGTAAAATCGGTAATACAATCGATGAAACATATCTCCGACAATTTGTTGTAGGACGTCAAGAAATCTTTGAACTGTAAAAATTTTAATATTTATAAATATGCTGCTTAATTAAAAGCCCTGATGCTGTTCTATTACAGGATGACATTTGAATTACTGAATGAAACTAATAATAATAACATTTCCGAGAAGTGGATATTATTTTTTTGTCTCGGTATGAGCGTCGTAAAGCATGGAAAAAAGATAACCTCAAAATGTTATTAAAAATCGTTAAAATTCGATACGATAATACGTTGAAAAATAATATGACTGATGTTAGATGCAGGATATTGAGTTTGATTTATATTTCAATGGAAAATTCTGTGTATTTTAGTGATATTTAGATTGAAAATCTATATGGAGTTTGAAGTCGCGTTAAATATTTTCATATTTATATACAGAATACTTATACTCACAGATTTAATTTGTTCAGTGTCAACATCGGTAGGCATTTGCATTGCCATTATTAATATTTATGTTATAATTGATTAAAATTTTCGGTGACTTAACTCTGATTCTATGATATTTATCATGCAAGTATTTTGGTCAGCAAAAAAGTCGAAACCATTTGACAGATAAAAGTCGCGCTATTCTTCTTCTAACTGCCAAGTCTCGAGATTCAGAATGAAGCAACGCCGGCAATTATCGGGTTAATTATCAGTTTAAAAATATTTTAACAGATTCAAAATACAGTAGGCCAATTCTCCTAATGATTTTCAAAGAACGTGACCTACGGAAGCCGGCTAAGATCACCAGTTTTATTTTTCCTAGGGCTTAAAGCACGGTTTACATAGGACGTTTACGATACCGTTCCCGCTTGCACACGTTCCCGTCAGTTTCCGTATACGTAGGAATACTTGACCACGAGATCAGTGGGATTATGATTGGTGGAAGATAACGAATGATTTTTTCTTCGCGAATCGAATCTACGGATTCACGTCGTAGTACACATCTACTGTAATTCTCGGAAACGAGGTTTAACTAATTGAATGATATGAGTTAAATTTTAATTCAAAAATCAAAGTGCACAACTGCAGTTGATTAATAATTCGAGACGGAGCCAGTTGTAATCAGTTAAAAACTTTATCAGATTAAAATCGATAGGAAATGAAGCACTCGGCTACAGGCTCCGTAAATCTAGCTTAATCATAAATGGATTTATCAGAATGCGTTAGTAACATGTCTCTAGTTGACACTGAGGTTAACCTAGAAATCGGTGCAGATTTAGTGATCGCAAAATCTCCCTTTGGAAATGGAGACAAATCATGCGGGGTGTTAATTAACGAAATACACACTGATATAGTGATAAAAAACTACAGGTATGATCATAATTCCGTTTTAGAAGGGGAAAAAAGTTATTCCAGTTTATCAATGAGTGTACCTGTCATAACGAAATGATGTTATTTTTCTTTTTCAGAAATCGTACATTTCTGGTCCTTACTCAGTTTAAAAAATTCGGTTCTATAATTACCGTGACTCGTGAGGAAACTGCCAAAAGCGATGTTTATACAATAAAGTAATAATTCAATATCCAGAAGCCGTAATATCGAAGCAAACTGCTTCTCTTAATCAATAAATCATTACTTCTATTTTTGATTGATTTTCCAGAACTATATTAGGAAAGGATGATGACAAAACACATGCAGCAGCTCGATATATTGCCGAACAAATATCCATTGAAAAACCACTGCTGATATCAATTTGCTTAAAAGATTACGGAGTGGATACATTGAAACAGATTGTCGCTGCTATTAAAACGATACAATCTGCTTAAGAAATACTTATTATTCAATTATTTATTCATTATTAATACAAAAATGAGCTCAATATTCGGCCAGTTAGTTATTGGTCCACCGGGTAGCGGGAAAACCACTTACTGCGACGCTATGTCAAAATTTTTAGAAAAAATCGGCAGAAAAGTTGCTGTTATAAACATTGGTAAGATGTATTTAACGTTCTTTGAAGTTTTGATTGTTAAGTTCAATTAGGTATTAATGGAAATGATTTAAAAGAGTTTGAACAAAGAAGCGGATTTAAGATATTTCATTACTCATCAAATTTCTTCTCATTTTTCTCTAGAAAATACAGAGAATGAATATCTAAGATATTCCATTTCTTGCGAATCATATATATTTTTAAACAATTGATATTGGATAAAGAAAAATCGTGAAATCTATACAAATTATGAAAATTATGAAAATTTCTATTTTTTCTCATTTGTGTTTAGATCCAGCAAATGAAAACATGAAGTATCTTCCTTCGGTAGATATTTCAGAACTGATTAAACATGATGAAGTAATGACTACTTATGGACTTGGACCAAACGGAGCTTTGATTTACTGTATGGAGTTTTTAGAAGCCAATATCAATTGGCTGATTGGGAAAATTCTGAATCTGAAAGATCACTACTTGATGATTGACTGCCCTGGCCAAGTATGAAGACCTTAATTTTCTTTAGAATTACAATTCTCCAATTCTGTATCGACTGTTGAATCTAATATTAATGTGTTTTCTCTATTTGAACTACGCTACAAATAGTTAGAAAGATAAAAACTAGAAAAATTCATAGTTAATTTATAATTTGGTAGATGTGCCCAATTCATACGATTTTTAGGAAATATTATATAACTTTTGTACGGGTAGAGATCAAAATTTTTTTATTATCACTCAATAAGAAACCCTATAGAATATTATCAAAAATGAACTAAAAACGGAATATAAATAACTATTTCTTTCTCATTTTATCACTGTATCATTGTTTGGATATTGAAAGCGAGAACTGTGGCCGTTAGAAAATAAAAAAATTTAATCTTATATTCTCAGATCTTTTATCAAACAATCACTTTACTTACTCTGTACTTCATAATTGAGCATAGAAAATTATTTTTTTAAATTTAGGTAGAGCTGTACACCCACCATAAATCAATTTGTCGTATAGCAGCAAAATTGGAAGAAAATTTAGTAAGACTGTGTGCAGTGCAGTTGATAGATTCTCATCATTGTAGTGACCCTGGTGAGTTGTGTAACTTAGTATTATTTATTAACACATACCTTGTGCAATACAGAGTTGAATATTCTTTGTTTTTTTTTTTTGTTTTTTTGATTTCAGGAAAGTATTTATCGTCGTTAATGCTCTGTACCAGCACAATGTTACATCTAGGATTACCCCATATAAATGTTCTCACAAAAATAGATGAGATGAAGAAGTTCAGCGATAGACTTGCGTTCAATTTTGAATTTTATACGGAAGTATTAGATTTGCAATATCTTTTGGAGAAGCTCAACGAAGACCCCTTTACTTCAAAGTAATAATTGTTCAATGCTTATTCATATTATCAAGATTATTCTTTGTGAAATTTCCAAACGTATATGTCTTCATAACTTTAAAGTACCAATAATCTAACCTATGTGTGTAAATAAATTGCAGATATAGAAAGCTGAATGCTGCGTTAGTATCTTTGGTAGAAGACTACAGTTTGGTAAGCTTTATACCGTTAGATATATCAAATCAAACTCTTCTACTACAAGTAAAGAATGCAGTGGACAAAGCAAACGGCTACATTTTTGGTGGCAACGAACCACGAGATATTCAGACATTACTTGCTTGCGCTATTGGTGCAGTTAGTGAAACTGAGAAAATGTCTACTATTAATGACTATATCTAAGACCATTGAGCAATCTATTGAGGATATAGATTTATAGCTAATTCAAGCATATTTTGATATGAATGATGGTAATTACATTGTTTTATTATAAAAGAAAAATTCAGTACATGTGTATTAGGTATTCCAAGATCTTTATATTTGAGATTTTTTGTTTTTCTTTATCTCATATTTATTAAATCAATAAAAAGCTATTTTGCAAAAAAACATTGTTACAATTTTCAATGTTTACTATCAATAAATTATTTACAATACCGTCATTGAGACCATCACACTGTAGAAACTACTATTATGCATATACATTTTATACAATACAGCTTTGACTATGTATCAATCTAATACATAATTATCCCTGCATGTATTTGGGATGCAGTCTGGGGTAACAATGTAAACTGTATACAAAGATATATTAAAATATGGAGTAGATTACTTATGAACAGATACAATGAATGAAACTATTTATCTATCGCGAGGAGCTTTCTAGCCAAAATCGAAACATTTTGACTCATTATTTCTTGAATGTTTGCAATGGTATATCCGTTATGCCATCAGGGACCTTGAGTCCACGCCTATTGTATCCAAAGGCTGCCTGTATAATTTGAATTGCTGCTTCAACTGTAAATTTAACGTCACGGTCTGTCCCAATTCGAGGATTTACTTCGACTAAATCTACAGCGTTTAATCGTCCTGTATTATAAATCTCCTCCATCAAGTGAATTCCCTCTCTCAAAGCAAGACCTCCACGTACTGAAACGCACAAAGTTAGGTGAAAATGTCTACCTTTTTGTCAAAATAATTAATTTTCAATTACAATGGTATGGAACAGTTATTTTCACCCAGTTTATTTTTACCCAAGTATTCGTGTGAATAAATTAGCTAGCTATGTATAAGATGTAAAATTTCAGCATACGCTACCTGGTGTTCCAGTACTTGGTGCTTCCAGAGGATCAAGAACATCAATGTCAAAGCTAACATGTAATGATTTAGTGCCGTCTGGGTCGACTCTGGCCAAAGCCATATGTACTACGTCATGTATGCCTGAAAGTAATTGTTTTCTCAAATTCTCAAACAAATTTTTCAATAATTTTGACCATTAAATACACGAGGTAGTTACTATATCTTCTAGAAAACCATATAGCTTATCACAGAAATATCAACTAAGATCTCAGTTTCGTTGACATATATAATGTCATAAACGACAGTGTCTTAGTCACAAATGTGCCAGAATAACAGTCATTATTTGAGCAAATCAAATATTACAATGCTGTTGCATACCATATCTTTCAACATCTCTGATTC
This sequence comes from Macrophya annulata, assembly GCA_963924015.1. Taxonomy (NCBI): domain Eukaryota; kingdom Metazoa; phylum Arthropoda; class Insecta; order Hymenoptera; family Tenthredinidae; genus Macrophya; species Macrophya annulata. The sequence goes on from OZ001261.1 coordinate 16,100,243, forward strand.
CATAGGCATTGATCCCGAATTTTTCAATTACTAGCCGTTCATAACGGTCCACAGATCTCAATCCAATATATCCCACATTTCTGATTGACAATCTGTAAATTGTTCAAATTTGTCTGCTAGTGGATCTTTGTAGTGACAATATGGCATGTATGACTCGATTCTTGTTTATAGGTTACAGCGATATATTATGCAAAAGTATATTCAAGTTTCTAGTTCAATTCATTCATTTAACAAGTTCAGTATACTAACCTCATGATGCAATCAGATTAGTCCCAAAATATTTGATTGCTTTGTACAGATTAATTTAATTTGTGATTCAAAATTCGTCAAAATATAGATCACAGTATGTTTATTTTGACAATAAATATTTGATATTGTTGGTATACTTACACAGGTTTTTGCCAATCCATGCCAGGTAAATACGGCCAATAATCGGACAGCTCCTTGGTCAACAATGCAACTGGCATACCGTGTACGTTACCACTTTCGCTAGTTGCATTTGTATTTAGATCTGCATGAGCGTCAATCCACAAAACAGCTACATCTTTTTTCACCTTTAAATGAAAAGGTCATATTTTGATGGAAAGAATTATCTTTAACTCAAAACGATGATTTTTGGCAAATATGAGATTGTGATGTTAGTTCAATCATTTATTACAGTAGAGAAGAAGTACCTTGACATGTGCATCTACGCTACCGACGCCAAGACTGTGATCACCACCGATCGTCAATACTTGTCTACCATCATTTAAGATCTCTTGCACTTTTTCTGAAAGACATTTACTGCAACCGGCAAAATGGCCCATGTGTGACATGTTAGATACTGCTACATCTTCCACTTCGTAAGACAGATCTCCATAGTCTTTAACGTTGATTCCTAAATTGTTTAATTATTATTGATTATCAATACGATTTATCAAATTGGTTGGCAGTATACACTTTTTTGTATAAATAATTGTTGGTGAAATGAAAATCTACTACTTACCTAGAGATTCTAATTCTTTTATAAGCCCGGCAGCTCTGAGTACTTGAGGACCTCTCGCTACACCAACTTTTTCCTAAGCAGAGAATTATGGTTTAATTTATTCAGAAACTTTTTTCCTGTGATGTGTATGAAATTTTAAATTTTATATATTTTATTTATATATTTAAATTCGACATTCGTAGGTCGAAAATGGATTGAGGTAAAAATCTGAAATAAATGATGAGTGCTATTTGAAATGGGTACTAAAGACTCAAAAAAAATCGGCCAGATAAAAAAAAAGTTGGGGTCAGAGGCTCGGTGACTTCACATGGAAAGCCCCATATTTATTGACGTTATATGAATCGAAAACAAGTGCAAAATAATTCTGATCAAATAGGCAATATTAGGCAGCTGTGATATTATTTCAAATAATATACATTAATGGTGACCTTGTTGTCGTAAATGTATTATCTTATCAATCGATTTACATGTGAGCTTTCCAATTGAATGTTTCAAAGAAAACACAGGAATTCTCGATACCTACGAATATCTACTTGCTTATTAAATCAATATGGGGTATAGCATATTTTATACTGTATACTTTTATTCTTTTAATTTTAAATACTGGACTAATATACCTGATATAAGTGTTACAGACAAGAAAATTAGCAAGGAGTTAAAATAAAATTAACCCTCATGTATCACCCTGAAACTCACTTGTCCTTGTTCAAAAGGTACACCGACAATGCCAAGTTTTCCATAACTTCGTTTTCCAACTTGTACAATAAGATTTTTTGCACGCAAAAACATCCTGCTATGCGAAGAAGCTGTGTTACTAGAACTGATAGCGTGTCTGAAATAAACAACTGTAATAAGTTTATTGACCAACGACCCTGAATTTCTGATATGACATTTGAGACGTGCTCTCTTAGAAGTTCAGATCATTACCCATCGTAGTTTCTTGCTTGTTATTATATTTGATTAGAAAATGAATAATATCGAAATGATGAGCAATTATCTATTTGAAAATTGAAATTTGCATACTCAGCAAAGGATAGATCGATAAACAATTTTGTTGAACTTTCCAGGAATATAATTATTCTCCTATTAGATGGATTAACGTGAAATGACAAAATAATTTTTTTGCAAAGTTGGCTTATCTAATTATTGCAACATACGTTCTGTTCATTGAGTATTAGTCAATAAAACAAGTTAACATTCTTGTGAATAATGTTTTACTGGAACACTATCAATGGGTTGATCAAATGCAAAAAGATTATAGCGGTTCAAAGTTCAAAATTAGCAGTAGAAGAGGAATATAGAGATGAGGTGAATGTGAAACAAAATCTTAATTCTAGTATCACTTTAGTGTACTCACTCATTATCAAGTTTCAGGAATTTATCCTCATCATCATGCTATAAAATTTTCATATCTTGTAATGAAAACATATTTTTCAACGTATCATAGGTAATACGATGATATTAACACAAATATTGCTATATAAAATGCGTATACATGTAATTTACCAAAAATTATCTCAGCTAATTATGCGATGTGACATTTTGATCTATCACAATGAAATGAAAGATATTTTTCCTTGTTACTAACATCGATGTTAATACTTTAAACTGTAATCAAAGCAAGTGCATTTTCGTTCTGCAGATACCACTAGAAGTTTCGCGAATTGTCAGTTTCGAAGCGATCAAAATGCAGATAACCAGAACAGTATACATTCTCAGTTTATAAGATACTAGACACATTTTCTCGCAATCTGGTACAGATTTCTACATATTTTTAACTCGTATTTCCAATGCTAAAGGTACGCATGATTACTCTATCATACTGCATTCTTCGTGAGTCTTATGATATACATTACTTATTATTTTTATGCCAATATATTGCAGGGAAGAATAAAAGAAAGAATTAAAAATAAGTATTTCGTGAACAAAGATGCTCCAATTTTTCCGCTTATATTTTGTTTTTTAAAAAACAAACTTGTTGGTTCAGTTCTGAGGGAAGTAAAAATACGAATAACAAATCGATTCTTGAAAGGTATAAATACCAGAACTTTTAACATGGTACAATTATTTTATTTAATCAACATTTCTTGAATAAAGTGTTGCAGCCAAAGTATTCCTTATCAATATGTACACTTCAATTTGTGAAGATGAAATATAAATGTTCAATGAAAGTATAGTATAGTTGACGTATTTTTATGCGTGAAATTCAAATTACAATCTTGCATTGAATATTTTGTTTCACTTAGGTCCAAGCATTTCTTCGGGCTTGACCCAAGCGTCGAATTGTTCCGAAGTCAAACCGTTTTTCAGCGCAGATTCTTTCAGAGTCAACTTCTCCTTGTGAGCCTGTTTGGCAATCGCAGCAGCCTGAAGGAATTACAAAATAAGAATCAGACCAAAAGATATTTTAAATATTTGAAGGCATGGTTTAAAAATACATAATATACATTGTTATAATATCTTCAGCATTGAAACTTGTTCTTCATTAATAAAAAAAATTTAGTCAATCATATTTCACCTTATCATAACCGATGTGATGATTCAGAGCCGTGACCAGCATCAAACTCTCGTTCATAATTTTGCTAATATTATCTCTGTTAGCGACAATTCCTTGTACACAATTCTTAGTAAATACTGATGCAGAGTCTCCTAGAAGTCTGGCAGATCTCAAAGTATTGGCAACCATTACGGGCTTGAAAACGTTCAGTTCAAAGTGTCCGTTGCTTCCTCCAATAGAAGTAGCGACGTGGTTACCCATGACTTGGGCGCAAACCATTGTGATCGCTTCGCACTGAGTGGGATTCACTTTTCCAGGCATTATAGAACTTCCTGGCTCGTTTTCAGGTAGCGATAATTCACCCAGTCCGCAGCGAGGTCCGCTACCCAGAAACCGAAGGTCGTTTGCTATCTGGAAATCAGAATTTATTGTATTACAATCAAGTATAGTATGATGCATAAATCAGTTGAGTGTTCTTAGGTCCAAATAAGATAATTGGGTCAAAGAATTGCGATCTAACTTTCGAATTGAAAAAGAAATTAATAATAATAGAAGATAACATCAATTGTTTCAGTACAGAATGTAGAATGATAAATTTTCATTCTTCTTTGGTGAACTTTGTTTGTGCTGACCTTCATGATAGACACAGCAACTGTATTTAGTGCTCCATGTACTTCAACTATAGCATCGTGGCAGGCTAACGCTTCGAATTTATTTGGTGCTGTTACGAAGGGTAACCCTGTGAGACTCGCTATTTTTGCAGCTGATTTCTCTGCAAATCCCTTGTAAGTATTCAATCCTGTACCAACAGCTGTTCCGCCAAGAGCCAGCATGTACAATCTTGGCAGCGTGTCTTGGACTCTTTGAATTCCAAATTCAATTTGTTGTGCATAGGCTGAAAATATTAATTTAAGATGTTCATATATTTGATATCAAAATTTGTTAAAATTTTCTAAGTAGTTATACCGTTTCTTGCTTATTTTAATATTACCTGAAAATTCTTGGCCCAAAGTTAGGGGTACGGCGTCTTGAGTATGAGTGCGACCAATCTTTATAATATCTTTGTATTCTTCTGATTTTGATTTTAGTGCTCCGTGAAGTTCTTTAAGACCCGGTAGCAATATTTTGTTGATCTCCAAAGCGACAGCAATGTGCATTGCAGTTGGGAATGTATCATTAGAACTCTGCGATTTATTCACGTGATCGTTAGGGTGAACTGGTTTCTTGGAGCCAAGTTCTCCACCCAACATTTCAATAGCTCGATTCGCAATGACCTGAAATATATTGTGAATTAATTAGCGACAAAAATAACTAAAAAGTCATATACTTGTATATCTCATAAAGTATGAGCAATGTCTATAATATTCTATTATGCATTTCCCTGAGGTATCAGCATGCTGGATTAGTTTCAAGCTTACGAAGAATTACAAATATAATATTCTCATATAATGGAGAATCAAAAGTTTCTGAAAAAAGTCTGGGTATGTCATATCCTGTTAAATATTTCAATAAACAAGCCACAATCACCTCATTTGTGTTCATATTAGTTTGAGTACCAGAACCAGTCTGCCAAATAACCAGTGGAAAATGATCGTTGTATAACTTTCCACTGATTACTTCATCCGCCGCTTTGCTAATTGCATCTGCAATTTTTGGGTCAAGTCCATACTCTTTATTAACTTCTGCTGCTGCTTTTTTCAGGATTCCCATAGCACATATAACTGCATACTAAAAATAGTAGTGGATCATAGTCCACAAAAATTACATTTAAATGCAATAGGCAGTTAGTCTACAGTATAAAAAAAATGTACAAACAACTGTTTATTTTATTATTATGCCATTGAGCAGAGACAAACAAGATTTTTTTATTGAATTGTTTTGCTCAGTTTATCTTCATGGTGTTTAAATTTGTTTTTACCGTTATGAATAATACTTACAGGCATACGCTCAGAACTATCGCCGATAGGAAAATTGAGAACAGATCTGAGTGTCTGGGCACCATAATACTTATCGTTGGGGACTTTCAGCTCTCCAAAAGTATCTTTTTCTATTCGATAGCCTTTGTTAGACTCCTAAGAAGACAAGATTCCTTATTTATTCTTATCAACGGATTCTTAGGAGCTTAAAATCTAATTGGATCCTTTAAATAATTGGAAAATAATTTAATCTTGAAGTATACTTAGGAAATGAATTTATTGGGACATTTACATCAGCATATGATTAAATACAATTTTAAAAAATCATCGCAAATTTTTAGGATTCGTGACAAGTATTAACTTCTTTGGCAAACATCAGAATGCACTCGCAATTTTGATAAGAAGTTATTTTGAGATCAGAATTACATGATATTTTATTTAGCAGATGCATAAATTCACTACCATTACCAACCATTATGCAAGAATGATAACGAAGAGAATCACACACATATAACAAGATGTTTATTCAAAGCTGGATACAGCCAGACTGGCTGCTGAAGAGCTAGGCCTTCTCATTTTACACAACTAAACTAATCCCAACAAACTTCAAGCTCATATATGTGAATGAATACATGTTGATATCGGATTAGAAGCGAAAGTGTGACTGTGACCTTCGTATATACATGATTTTTTTTAAAATCACAATATGGAAGCATTAGGTGAACCGGAATAAGATCTGAGAGAATAGACTCTATGAAATAATAAAGAAATCTTAATAACTGTCAAGTCATTCATTGGATGTTGCGCTTTATCATTATAACTGAAAATAATTTAGCCAATAAATATCTTATTAATGATTTGACTTATTCGAGCTATATCTTGTACAATTAGAATTCAAGCAAAATAATATAATTTACTAATTTCAGATGTGTAAATAATGTATAGAGAAATGTGATGTTAAAATTTGTTATTAGATTTTTCTTGTGGGTGAAAAAAATCTACTTTGATAAATAAAAAAAAAGAAACGTATATAATAACAATTATTTCAACAAAGTGCATTCTCTGTTACACATTTATCGTCTTATTGGTAAAAGCATGAATATTAATATACAAGATTAATGAAAATTCGTTATTGGTGATTCATTGTGTCATATTGAGGAAATTGTAACATCTTTGAAGTTAAGCTGTAGATTCATCTCAATTATCTAAAAATCAGAGTTGCGCTTTTTACTTTTTTAAAAATTTATTTATATTTTATAGTATCTGTCCGAAATTAAATAATAGTTATAGTTACAATTTATATGAAAGAATTGATAAATTAATAAAAAGCAGACGGCGCGTTTTGTTTGTTATATTCATTTCGTTAAAATACATTGTACGGAACATGTAGGTATTTTTATATATTTTTTATCTGAAAGTCACAAGCCCCTACCTTTGAAAGGTTACATGGGCCTCGACAAAATTCAGCCATTCTGATGTTAATAACACTGGCGATATTTTTGAAGTGTTTTCCTCGGCCTACTAATGGACGATACCTTAAAACGTTTAATGCCATTTTGTTATTAAAATATTTGAAACCAGTTTTACAATAATTGAAGGCGCTAAAATTTTTGTGTTACACGATGACCGGTAATTGCATAAGGTTCACTTTCGCCAGGTCTTGCAGACGACGCAACGCCAGTTTTCAAGGCCAACGCATACATGTATAGCTATACGTTATCAAGAAACATTCAACTGCTAGAAACTATCAGATCTTATTATACATATTGGATAGATTTTCGTTTCAATTTATTGCGAAACTGACAGTAAAAAATATCGCACGTAAATATGTGAATATTTAATTCGTCTTTGACGTCGGTCAACTCCATGACATTCATTGTTGGCTATTGTTGACCATATGCCATTTTATTTCGCCCGGATGTAGGCGTTGCCGCCATACTGCATAAATTTTTAAATAATTTCCCGTAACTCTATTTGTTTATATATTTTTGTTTTGCTTGCCGGTGATTTAGTGGAGCTACATAATAAATATATTTGTATCAACCACGATATTGACTGACATAAAAAGCAGATAGCTGGTGTGAAAAGGCAGAAGATTTAATTAAAATGTGAGGTTAGGTTCAAGTCAACGGGTAAACATAATCTGCTGACAAGGTAAAATCTTGCGTAGAAAAAATTCTACAAACAAATCAATAAATATATTTCTTATTTAAAGGAGAAGTTTATTTCAAGCTAGCGTTGACTGATGAGTATTAGTACTTTTTAGTCATCAAAGCTGGCAACATGCTAATATATTTTAGGTTGGGAGTTGTATTGTTGTACGTGCTGAAGTAGACAATTGATATTGTTCAATTTTTCTAGTAGAAGAAACTAAAAATTTTACATTGCAATAAGTGGATCAAAGTGTCAGAAATTTGATCGGAAATCGGTAGACATGATTTCGCACATGCGAAGTTTAAATTATTGCAAAATGGCGCGTATACGTAAATCAAGAGATCAAGGGACCATCGACCGTGTCAGCGACCGCTGTTTTTGACGCCAGCATGCAGCAGTTTCATAAGAACGCGTGGTATGACCGCGCGCGTTTTCAACTTTTCCGGCACCTTTGTATTTTCAAGAAGCGACCATGGAGTAGATACATGCCACTACGTAGTATATTCGATCAATGAATATTTATATCGTGACTTTTTGATCATTCTGTACACTACCGAAGGTCGTCGATAGTCCCTTAAAAAAGTCTACAGTTTCGCCAAATGACATCATACACATCTGTGTGAACTTTTAGCAACGACTGCCGGTCGGCGGCCTCGATTTTTATCGATCGACAACTACGTGCAGACGTGCGTATAGGATGATGTATTGTTTTAAAACACAACTAGCAATTATTCGACCGCAAGCATTAAAGTTGCGATAGAAAAAAAAAGAATTAAAATATTGTTGACGTTATTGTGAGGTTTGATGAAATTCCGCTCTCCACATATTATTCCTGTATTCAATATTTAATGTGCGTATCGTTTTCACGATTTCGACTTCACAACAGTGACAAGGTCAGATTGATGCTGATTGGTTGATCTCCGTATGTGAATGGGAAGAACTTTTCACGTTTCGCGATCGTTTGAACCGTCTTTTTTCCGGCGTTGTAAAATTAATGTCGTAGCAGGTAGCAGTCAAAAATTTACAAATTGAATTGTTTATGAAATTAATGTACTCTAACTACGCCGTAGTGTAGTCACGCGAGGTCGTGTGTACTTTACGGATTCTTCGCTATCAAAAAAACATTAAATAACCAACGAACATGTGATTCGTGGAACTTAAGAATGGTGCCATTAGCAATGCGTCACGTCAGTCAACCTCGGTCGCCATTTTAGTTGTATTGTTTCCGCTAGGCGGTGAAGCGCTGTTGCGCGTATTAAAAACCGTGTAAAAATGTATTTTCTGTGGAATGACAGTAATCTATCATTGAATTATGAGCCGATAAACTCGAGCAGTTCACCAGTGCTGTTAGTGAATAACTTATAGTGTAATGATTGGATAAAAATAAATAATAAATAATTTATATCATAGGATAGTAAATAATAATAATTAAATCGTATATAACGAGGTATCATTTTATCATCGTTCGCATGTATAAACATCAAATGGGCAACTAACACTAATTTATCATTTGAGATAACGATTGGAATTATTATATAATTTTTGGATGAGGAAATGCTATGGACAGTAAGAAACGTGCCACTCTTAATTACAATTATAATTACTATTTCTACAACGTGTGGCGTATTATGAAGATGTCCGGTCCCGAGAGCTCAGCTGTAATTAGGTGAGAAATAATATTTATATAATCTTATCTCAAATATTTTAGCAATTTTAGTTTAATTAATTTAACCTGATTACAATTACCAGGTTATGTCGAGCCCATCTATTTAACCTTCATGTTAACGTTTAACGTTCACATCAATCCGCGTGATTACTAATTTTATACAAATACAACACTACTGCATTTATTTATTTTTCAATACTAACTATATAATACTGCTTGTTATACTTATCAGTTTTACCTTATGTTGTTACCGTAATTGAGCGCGTTCAGTTTCTGTAATTACCGCTTCATTTTGTATAGCTATAAATAGATTATCGAAAATCGCAAGTATAATAATAAAATAAAAAGAAGATAAAAAACCACATAATTACTTTCGCCAGTTTATTATCATTATTATTATTATTGTTATTATCATCATAGTTATTTGTATTTCTCAGGATTATTTCTTTAGAGGTATATTTTTTGTTCATATTTATTTGATTATTTTAATATTTTTCTTATACGAACCACTGAATTCTAATATATTTTTGGAATCATAAAAATTTTCATAATTATGGCACAATGTAAACACGATTATTCTTGAGACCTTAACGGTTCAATGCTCAAATGTCTAATTAAACCTGTTTAAATAAGTTGTTAAATATTAAACGGCAGTAACGAAATAATTAAAAATATTTCGTTAGCAATTATTTATCTGTTTATTTACTTTTGCCACAGTATAAATAGCAAACACATTAATTTTATACGCAGAAATTGGAATATAACAGTTGAAATATCGTATGTTTTGAATATGTAATTAAACAAAAAAAAAAATTCCTATAATTATTTGAATATTATAATTTGCACACTTTTTGCAAAGTAGGTTTGTACATGCCCTGAATATGCCTATCAATATATAGCACGTGTTCTACTAACTGCTTTATGTACCCTTAACAACGTAATTGAATTAACGGCAGGCATATGGGTTTCATTTATTAATTTAAGGTTGAGAAATTTTAGAAAGCCTTATTATACAGCGTTTTATGTAAATAAATTCAGAATTTTGTAACAGTTCTAATTTCGAACAAGTATTTTTTAATTTTTGCTTTATTTTTTTGCACTAAAATGCTAGCATAGCTACATCTTTTATTTTTGTAGAAAAGGTCAAAATTGGTTTAAAACTGCTTGAGATATTAAATTCGCGATAAAAATCTCACCAGATTCGTCTGCATCCTTTCTAAGAAATTTAAATTTGTATTTTGATCCTCAGGAGCTAAGAATACAGTGAGAAGAGTAATTTTCACTTTAAAAACCAAATGGAAATTGAAAAAAGAATAGTTGAAAGAATTATTTGTTTCCACGAAGCTCTTGCTTTTCATTTCCATACAAAATTTGGCTAATTAGATTTGATTTAAGATCTCATGTATGACGTTAGGTATTTCCTTGTTTATCCTTTAGCATTGCACCAGCAATGTATATGAAACTGTTTTATTTGATAAATGATTACTCATAAATTTGCTAAAGGCTAGTCATGAGTCATCGATAATGTGAACGGCTAAAATAAATTGTTAGCACAATAAGTTTCGGGCTTATAGTTTTGAGAGAATACTGATAATGAACATGTGTATCTATCATATCAGTAATGGTGTGACTTCTTCACATTACTGATTCGATAAAATAGTTTATCTTTTAGTTTTATATTATGTTTTTTACTCATGGCTAAATCTCATTCACTACAGACGATGAGGTAACGAGCAAATCGTTAGTTTTTCTTTTAGATTATAATTGATTATATTAATATTATAAATCTTACGTTTAATAATTGTATAATATCATCTTATTATTTTTCAGACTATTTAACAACGCGGTACATTTTGTGAAATGCATTGTACGTACAATATTTGTTATAATCAACAATGCTTACTGCATACCCACCTATGTAGTCTGGATGATGTTACTATTTCCGATAAAATTGTACCAGCCTCAAGTTTATTGGCGAATAGAAGGCCTATTCTTCCATTGGCTTTTAGCTATGGTTTCAATGTGGACCTGGACTGCTGGCTATGATAGTAAGTATATATCATCAAACTATTATCAATTTTAATTCTTTCTACATGCATGTCTTATTTTTTTTTAGCATTTCATTTTTAAAGTAAGGATATATCGAGTCACATAGATTGTGAATATTAATTATAGTTCCAAATCGAAATACCATAATTGTGCATATATGTAATTGAATTAAGGATGGATAACGAGGGGTCATCATTCAGCAAGATTATGCAAACATAAATATTTCTCAATTCTCAACTTGGTCATAAGTGATTGCAATGCAGAAGCAAAGTTCATTTTAGAGTTCTAACGTAATTAAATTGCTTATTCAATATTTAAATTCTGTTCAAAACGTTCAATTTAAATAACCATAGGAACCATTTGATGATGAATATGCCTGATATACATAGACTCTATTGAAGATCAATAATGTATTCGCGGACCACGAAGGTGGCATTTGAATTTCATTATCTTGGTATATTTGCGTTTTATTTGTAATTAATTACTGTTTAACAGTAATTGAACACGGTGATGACATACAGAGGATCATAAGCGACAGAACATTAGTCATTGCAAACCACCAAAGTACTGGAGATGTTCCGATGTTAATGACAACATTCAATGCCAAACCAAACGTCTTGCCAAATCTTATGTGGATTATGGACAGGATATTCAAGTTCACTAACTTTGGCATTGTATCCATTTTACATCAGGATTTTTTTATCGTTTCGGTGAGTTATACAATTTTTTTTTAAACAAATTATACATTAGAATATCCAATTTACATATTAATTTACTGTCAACCTTATAATTAATATCAAAAATTTGTATTCAAATTAACACTTTAGGCACTTATACGGCGTTGATGAAAAAAATCGTTTACCCTCATCAATCTTATCTTAAGACTATATTGGAATATTATATCTTGGGATTACAAGTCATAGCTTTTTTACGAGACAACGGTCGCTCTTAGTAGATGCAACCAATTAATGAACAGATTGCAATTAAATTTTTTTAAATAATGCGGTGCAATGTTCTCCAGACTGTTGTGTCTACTATTTCTTATCTACGAAAGAGATTATTATTTAACGTATCTATTGAAATTTCTTTTTGATTGATGAACTCATCTAATTGCATATATTATTACACACATGATCAACATATCTAATGACATATGTCAGAAATTGAAATCAATAGGTAGATGATTTGTTGCTTGGTTTTACTCTAGGAAATTTATGTATCTCGATGCGTACTCAGGACAAAAACTGGCTAATAATTAAGCCTTTGAGATTCTCAAGGTCTGCTGCTAAAAAATTGTATCATTACTCATTGTGTAGTCTCTTTCAATTTTTTAATACTTTCACATAAATACTCTAATTATAATCATACGGTAATTCATTGTTCTCAATGTAAGCAGTTGTAGTTCTATAAATATTCATTCAGGTGACAAAGTTTTTTTAGCAATTCTTACTTCATTGAACTGTACAATTTTATACAGCATATGTGAACTCGTATATTTTTAGCCTGAAGTTTGACAAATAAAAAGTAAAAGGTCAAAGCTTCCTTCTGCCTCCAAATATATCTTAGGATAAGTGTAAGAAGCAATGTCAGATTTTGATAAAATTCATGGATTTAACAAGCATGTAGTTTATAAGGCAAGATTCAATTCGTTGGATATAATGGTTATTGAACAAAATGTACAAGAATGGGAAATTAAATACTTTTTCATTTCCACTCTTCATTGTTATTGTTACTTTAATTATATGGAATATTATTCCCCGACACACGTATTTCAAGCATGAGTAAACAATTTTTTATTTACAAAAACTGTTGTGAACTTTAATTTCCATCGATTATGACACCAGCTTAATCTTTTCTCTTACTCTTTTATTATCATAGATTTAATGTTTACGACTAGCTGTCTAAGTTACATAATCCTGGAAATTATCTTTCGAAATACATGTATTCGTCTGTTAACATTATAACGTGGTATGAAATTATAGTTTTTTTTTTGTTTTTGTTCTCAGCGGTCTTATTTATACCTGATCTCAATCGAGCATGTTATCTGTAATAATATTTCTGTTACAGGGTCGTGACAGACGAGGAGAAAGTTTGAAACAATTGGAGAAGCACTTGAAAACTTCTTTTATACCTCCCGACAGAAAATGGATGGTCCTGTTTCCTGAAGGGGGTTTTTTACGTAAGAGGCGTGAGACCTCTCAGAGATATGCAAAAAAAAATAATCTACCAATATTGGAATACGTCACATTACCAAGAGTTGGAGCTATGCAAACAATATACGATGTTGTCGGTCCTACGCAGAACAACAATTCCGTTGATCACCAGTTAAACAACAGATCAAGTACAAACTTTGCTCATTCTAACTTCTCACTTATTTTCAACTAATTTTTCTCACATTTAATTAGAATATTAAAAAAAAAATCTTTTACGTTTTATTTCAGATATGACTGTAGCTAAGCCAGAACTAAGTTGGGTACTTGATATAACTATAGCATATCCACAAGGCAAACCAATAGATCTACCAACAATCGTCACCGGTTCCAGACCACCCTGTGATACCGTTCTATTTTATCGACTATATCCTAGTTCACAGGTAATAAAACACTTTAATGAAAATACTATTCAATTCAAAAGGCCAATTGCCATATGTAGATTTTTGAACGGAAAGCTTACAAAAAGCTCGAAAACAATTTCATTAAATAAACATCATTGGGTTATTTTTCACTAAATCCCTATTTTAAATGCAAATTGAATTGAGTGAGAAAGCATGGTTTTGCCTTAGGTTCCAAAAGAGCCTGAGTTGTTGACAAAATGGCTTTACGACAGATGGGTGGAAAAAGAAGCACTTTTGGAGAATTTTTACAAGTATGGAACATTTCCAAATTCACCGGGGGCGTCTCAAAATGGTTCAAAGATCCAACAAGACCCGTTACGTTTTCTAGTCCTACATTTGTTTTTTATAACTTCTAGTTATATACACTATAACATGCTTGCGTATGTGTGGTCCTGCATTTGGTAAGTTATATTCCTAATGTGTGAATGCAATAGAATGTATCCGTCAACTGCAGCGCATATATTACAATTGAAAGGGGGTATTATATGATCGACATCGATTTGCAGTATAAAAAAAAAAAAGAAAAAAAAAAAAACAAAACGAACATATCGCTGAATCAACCATGTTGTGACATCATTTCCATGTTTTTAACAAAGAACACCGATGTAATGACAATATCCAAATGTAATTAACCTGATATTCAGATTTTCATCATATTCACGAAGTATTTACACGGTATTAAATATATAAATATTTTATTATTATTACATGTTTATTTACCTCAGGGTTAAACACGCAATAGTGATGCTTGAATGAGTCTTAAAATTTTCAACATTAAAAATCACAATCAACTTTCAATTCTAAAATCAAATAAGATCAATGAACTTTTAATCATCCTCTACGTAATCTCATAAAGCAATGTAACTCCACTCGACGTTAAATACCTATTTAAAAAGATTTAATTTTATTGATTTAATACAGTTACGTTTCGTGGGATAAGTAAATTTCAATCGGATTACAGTAAGATATATCTGAAACACATTTGGTTTATGTTCCATCAATTTATTCTGTTAGCAGTTCAACTAGCCAGCATGAATTTTTATCCACAAGAGATAGTGCGTTTTTACCAATTGTTATGGTATTATTATAGCCTCCAGTTAAAATCAGATACATAATACGATAATTCATCTTTCTTATCTGTACAAAAAAGTGTAGGTACCTCAGCAATTGGAATCGCAATATTAACGCCTGATCACTCAGAGCTAACAAGTCATCAGTTTTATTGCTAGTTTAGAAATTATGTTCTCATAAACGAAATACTGAATTTCATTTGCTTTCAAATCAAGAAATAATACCACGCAATATTCAACTTTCAAAAAATGTTCCTAGTCCTAGTTCTAGATTCAGTTAGAAATTAAACAGTAGGCTGGTTGACTTTAATCATTCTTGTATACAAGCATTCTGAATATTGCCAAATGTACTTATACATAGATCGGAAATAATTCCCAACATATTTAACACTGTACAATCTATGATGTATGTATGTACGTACAGTCAGGGAAACGGTATCTGTCGCCGCCTAACTTGATGCAACTGAACATGCGAGTGGTTTTAATTTCCTTCAAGTTGTCGCGAAATAAAAAACAGCACACTGATTGAACAGAGGAGCAAAGGATGCTTTTGTTTCATGCCAACTTTAAGGAATTTAAAATCACTCGTATGTTCAGTTACATCAAGTTAGGCGACCCAGGCGACAGATACCATTTCCCTGACTGTACATACATACATGTGTTACCAAATTTCAGTATTCTTCAAAGTTACTGAAAATTGGAGAAAATCTCTGGCTTTTAGAATTTTTCTCTGTATTTTTCGCTAACGGGAGTGATAAAGAGACTTTCTTCACCTACAGCCTGGCGTGTTGCAATTTCATTTGCTGATGTGTACCCACTAAAATTAACATGTTTCCGTCTTAAATGATCATTAGCATGTTATCACTGAAATTTTTATGGACTGACCCTTTTAGTGCATCTCAAGTATAAAGTTTCCAATCCATTACTACTGAATGCGGTGTTTGCAATTGCTCAAAATGACCATGCTCAATACCGTGCTGTGCTTGTATATAAAAATTGCAATTGCTAAAGTTAATTAAAACTTGAATTTGTAGCTTGCCCGCAAGAGTTAATATAAAATCAGTTTACCATTTATCTTGGTCTTGAAAGATTCATAAGAACCTGAATATAGATAACGAGCTTATTTTATTCAGTTAGAACGTTATCTCATCCATATAAAAATCTGTGGCGATTTGTCCATTAAGCAGTTCATACTTTAGCTATATTTTATTAATGTAGAATACAATGCCGGAAGTGAGATAATAATAATAATAATAATAATAATAATAATAACAATAATAATAATAATAATAATAATAATAATAATAAATGCTTGAACTAGAGATAATTGATCATGAAACTTGAAAGTTATCCAAATCGTGTAAACAATATTCATCTGCATTCTTGTTCTAATTTTTTTTCTCTCGAAATTTAACTTCAAGATAACTATCATAGACGACTCAGATAGGTGGGTTTCCAGCATAATTCATTTACTATAGGGAATATTATGTTTATATCTGTGTTCTCCTTGACGTACGTACGATTGCATTCTCATATATTACACATACATGTGTGCATACAGATAAACACGTGCAAACTCATATTTGTGTCCTTGATAGAAAGAAGAATTTTACGCTAACGAATATTACCTAATGCTCTGTGAAATGGAATTGCATAATAGTAGTATAATAGCTTGGAGAATTACAGTGTATATTATATTTCATACAAAACTAGAAAACACGAGAAAAAAAAAACAAAGGAAAGAGGTGTTTTTTCATTAGGAGGAAAAACAAAGTTTATGACAAATAATATTAATTTTTTATCTTCTATCAGAAGTGCTAAGGGTTGTCTTATTCATTCATGTCGTAGTGATACGTAGGAAATATTTGGTAACGGAATTTTATTAAATAGCGCTCCTTGCTACAATCTGTTTTAAAGTATCAAAGATACTAAAATTCCGTAAAGCAGTTTTAAGTTGTAGACAACTCTATCACTTCCCATAAGTTTCAAGGAAAATTTCTGTATATATTTATATATCTCTGTGCGATTCCTGTAACCAATTCTTGTAACTGTATTTACAATTTGAAAAAGGTTGTATTTTTAATGCATGCAACATGCCCTTTTTCAAATTAATATACCTACATTGTTTTATTTACAATCAACTAATATTTAATAAGCAACGGATTACCATAATGTGTACACTTATAGAAGGTTGTATTTTAATTATAAACCAGTTGATAAGTTTAAAATCAAAAGCTATTTAATTAATATCAGTGGTTTAACTGAACCATATTATACATATTTTTTCTAGCATAAAATGTGCTTAAACATGTTATAAGATCATGTCAATCAAAGTGAATACACAATTTTCTATGTGTTTTGACATAAACTCGACTCAAACGAGATTTGCAATAGACAACAAATGATCCTTTATATTATTAAAATTCGCAGTTTTACGCTCTACAACATCATAAAAATGATAAAGATATTGTTTTTTTTTTTTTTTTTTTTTTTTTTTTTAAGTAGTTGAGAAAAATTTAGAGAAAAAGATTTATCACTAACATCCCGTATATGTATTTTGCGACGCATTCACTGCGTCGGATATACATACATGTTCAGAATACTGTGATCTTTGTTGTTTTAATATTATTATTCTTGTCTGCAATGTCTTTACCATGTTCTAATTATGCTGGTTTCATTGGTAGCATATTGTTTGTAGTTTTCATATTCTGGTGATATATATATTTTAACAAATAATTTTTAGACATTAATTTATTTGAAATGGACCAAGAAGCAACGTAATCATAATTAAGTTTTTTTCAACATTAACAACTAGATTCATTAGAAATTCAAATTTTTTTTGATCAACCGACGATGTATTATAGGTATATTTATAGCATATAGCTCGATCAATCAAGACTATATTTAATTTCTGTTATGCTTGCGTTCACTTGGGCCAATTTGTAGATACGCTTGCCATCAGATTAGCTGATATTACTATATATTCTCTAAGAATCCATCCACACTAGTCTAGCAATTTCAATTTTTCAATCACTTAATCAAATTCTGATTAGGGCTATGAATTAGGAAAGCAATATTATTTTCATAATCGGTGTGTAGTTTTTCCCATTTCAATTACTTCCAAAAAATATCTTTTTACTGACAGAGTGAAAAAATGTTTCCTTAAATAAAAAATGTTTTTCTTATCAAGAGACTCTGGTTGAGAGCTATTTTTTAGTTTCCAAATTACTACTTCGCTATTTCTATTTTTTTTGTCTTTATATTTCGTAGAGAAGATTGAACAAAGTCCAATAGTGTTGAGAAAACACAAGTTAGAATGAATCAGACATGAGTTATTATATTAATATTCTACTACGAAATTTGATGATTGAATTTTTTCAAGGAGACTAGAATGGGACATTGTAGATTGTATAGAAAAAATAATGTATAGTTGTTACGCGAGCTGAGCTTATACGGAATTGTTATCGCATTATTTGAAAATTGTAACATTATCAAATAGAGAAAACGATTGAAAAGTCAATAAAGTGAAACTATTGTGATGCGTTTAGTATAGTTTTCTAAATTAAAACTGCCTTATGGATATTGGATGATCGCTATGCAGTTCTAATTCATAGCCCATTCATTTCAACTGCATTTGTTTATGCATTTAATTTTTTTGTTTTTCTCTAAGTTGCAAAGCATACACTATGAGTTTTATATGGAGATATTTGTCGTGTTTAAAGCTTTGCGAGATTAAATAATATACAAGGATAATAGTCTCTGATATGTATTCTTCGGTATGGAATAAAATGCGAATAGCCCATTTAATTGAATTTATCGATGAGAGACAATTGTTTTGAATGATATAATTCAATATTTTAATTGATAATCATAATTATTATTATTATTATAATGTAACGCAACAGAATTACGTCACTTTATCCTGTGACCATCGTTCGTCAATGCGCCGTCGTTTTTCTGGTCAAATAAAACTAAATGTCATGATAATTATTGTAATTAAACACAAAAAATAAATAATTAATAAAAACTAAATTTATTTTCCATAGAAGCTTCACATCTTTTACAAACCAATTGAGATAAGTTGTTAAGATGCTTTACCAGAATATTCAGTAGCTATGTTATGTTTTTCTTGTTTAATTTCTTCTCTTAAGTTCTTTCATTTATACAAATACTGATAACTTAATCTGAGGTAATTAGGTGTATTTGTTTGGGTTTATTATCGCAAAAAGTATACATTTTTTGTTTAAAAAAGTACGTAATTTATTGTTAACGTATATTTTCTCGATTTCATTGGAAAACATTATTTTACCTATTATTGTAATGTATTGTTATGCATTAGTACTACAAATAATGTAGAAATCACTCGACAATAAGTCACTGAATTTCTAAAAACGTAATCAGATTGAAGCTAGATTTTGACTGCATTAAAACGTTGAAAGAAGAACAAAAAACAAAACTAGAATACGAATTAAGGATTAAAAAAAAGTACTGTTATCACGTCCAATGGTCCAAATTAAATATTTTCAGTGTAAGAATAAAACTTTTTATGATCGACCATTGAATAAGAAAAAAAAAAAAAACAAAAGAAATACATTTTGTTTCAAGGAATTATTGATGTTTAGGCAGTCAAAATCATACGCTCACAATGTTAATACTATTGGAAATTCGATCTTAGTCTTTCAATGTCGTCAATATTATCTGCGAATGCGATTGTAGCATGAAAATTAAATTACTTTAGTTTCATCAGAACTGGTATTGTGCAAAGTTAAACTACATAGATGTTCTATTATAATGTGAAATATTTAAGAGAGGTCTAGTTTACCCCCAGTTTAATTATTTGAGTAAATGAACGATGAGATCAAGAATTCTTAAAACTAGCAGGATCATTTTATTGGCCATAACGATTTGATAGAATCGAGAAAGAAAGTTTGCAGATAAAGTTGAACTTTCTAATGTAAAAAAGATAAATTATTTTCTACTTATGGAATAGTAACAAGTGGAATGGAAAATTTAAGTTTTTTTTTTTTTTTTTTATAAATTGCTTCCGCTTAAAATAGTATGCTCTTTTTAACCATTCCAAATCATAAAATTCTGCACAAAATGTGCAACGCATAAATTAAAAAAAAAACTAGAAATACAAAAAAACTGGAAATCATTTTTTTTCTTCAAAAAGGGTTAGATCATACAACATATTATAATTCATCATACGAACTAGTCAACAAATAAAGAGCTGACAAAAAAAAGTGGTCAAATTAGACACATTTTTTGAATTAAGTCACTCATTTTCATGATTTGAGAGTTTCAAAAAGAACCATAAGTCATACAGAATGTAGGTAACAAAGTGATAATATAAAATCTGAAAATAAAAAGTTGGTTTGTGTTGTTAACGATTCTTAACTAAAAAGAAAGAAAAAAAAAATTATTATTTTACACTCGCACGAGTCCATGATACTGTGTTACTATTATTAACGTCTTTGTCTATATGAAATATGTATCTAATTAATTTTACGTTTTTGAGCATTTCTGATATTTAAGAATAAGGTAATCAATAGGTCATATCTTAGAATTACTTGTTACATAGCTTTGACCGTATTTTACTGTATATAACATTAATCTATTATAAAATAATTAAAATTTTATATTTTCATCTTTTCAGTTAAAGTATAAGATCACAGATCTTTATAGGACAAGAATTTTTATAGACAATTAAGTATTGCTCGTCTGTCGAATTTAAAATGTGACCAAGCTTTGGCACGAAATTGCAAAGATATGTCTGGCGTTTGAATTTGCGCAGTTACAGAAATATTCGAACGATCTCCTCCGTTGAACGGAGAGGGAACAGTCTTCGGGGCTAGCTGCGGTGAGTCGTAGCTGTTTACTAATTTACGAGCTGCCTCTCCAAATAAAAGTGATTTTATATTACCATCCGGTGGTTTTACCTGCGTGTTGTGATACTCCTGTGAAAGTATCTTCTCACCTGCAGACAATAAACTCAGATTAGATTCTATATCCAGATATGTAAAGAGACTAAAGCCTTGTTTATATCAAAAGAAAAGAGCCATGAAAAATTACCTGTTTTATCGGCTCTGAAACTCTGAGCCTTGGGATGACCGCTAGTGTTGTAAAATTTGTCACCACGTTTTCCAGGATTTGATAAAGGCCGAGTAGTTGCATCTCCGTAAAACTCAACAGTTTGTGGACTTCCAAACGCATCTCTTTGCGGCAATTGATTCCGAGCTTGAGGACTGTCGATCAACTGCTTAGCTAACATTGCAGGAGAATGATCCTCGCCGGGTTCGCCAAATAAATTACGTTTGAACGCACCTTTTAACGGCGTACTCTTAGATTCAGTTGCACTGCGGCGTAAACGACCGGGTGAAGTATTCGCCTGATGGGGATTCTGGAAATCGTATATACTATTCTTTGACGTAATAATGTAATATATAATAAATAAATAAGTGGCTTACAGAGAAGCACTGCAAGCTTAAAAATTAAGATTCCAATGAAGCTTATCTCGACCTTAGAGAATCCGAAAAGAAGTATGAGGTGATTTTGTGAAGCCATGAAGCCTGGTCAACATTCTACAGATTACTTTCAGATTATGTATTTATTAAAGGCCGATATCTCAATTCGTCTGTGATTTTCAATAAAATTAAATCTCAAATAATTATAAATTTCCAAGATTTAGATGAGAATCACCTAATTAATTCGTTTTAACAAATTACAAACGTTCACCAAAAGTTTTAATCAACTTCAGCACATCCTCTAAACATCTAGACTGTTAGATGATAAAAATATGTTAAAATCAGAGCATGGAATTTTTGAACTAAGGTTCCAAAAATCAAAATCACCTGTGCAGATTGAGATACCATCTGCTGCTGGCGTTTACTTTTAGAAACAGACTCTACATCGCCAAGAGATTTGTGTCTATGTCTTCTGGTGGCGGTCATTCCTTTATCACGTTGTTGTTTTTCAATGACCCAGCGTTTCATGCGTCTGAAAATGGGAGGAAAAAATGATGAGATAGGTTTATGTGTTATTTAAGAAATATTTTTTATAATGAAATCTTAAAAGACTACTCACTTAACAAATGGTACGACCATAAAGAAGGCATTTGGACCTACACCCATCTTTACTTTTGGCGTCATGTCCTTTTTATTATTGGGCAAATCGGCGAGAACAAACCATTCAACATTTTTTATTTCTTTTCTAGTTTTTGGTTGAAATTTGGTGTCTTTTTGAACTCCAGATATTATGTACAGTCTTACTAATTGGTCATTTATCGTTGACTCAATGTACTCGTTTTTGTCTATAAGATTTGATATATCAAATCCAGTTTCTTCTAGAACCTCCCTAACAGCACAATGGGAAGGATCTTCGTCCTCATTTACTTTTCCTTTTGGAAAACCCCAGCTACTTTTGGCCCAGTAGCTTTGAACTAGTAAAACTTTACTCAGATCTTCATTTAATACAATTGCACCAAAAGTTGGTACGCTTTGTTTGTAATCTCTCCATTGATCGATTACTGACTCAATGTGAGCGACGTGCGGTTTTAAGAAAGGAATATGTTGAAAAATATGCGTAGCAAATTCCTTCATATTACATTGCTTCAATTTTGGGTTTTCCTCTGTGCAATAAAAGTCTAGATAAAACCAATGCGCTAATTCTATTTGAAAACATATTCGCACTAAGTCTTTCCTCTCTTCTTCTGGCACGTTGATTATAAAACGACTAAAAAATCGAAAATTGGTTTCATTTAGGGCCGAAAATTCGTTTAACAAATTTGAAGAAAGTGGTCGGAGTAAAATATCAACAAGGATACTGGGGATGAAGTGGACTTTGGAAATGCTGGTATGAAAAATACGTTTGAAGAAATAAATGATTATAAAAATAATTCGAAAGGTTGAATAACTCCGAATTATTTTGTTGGACTACATTATGACAGTGACGTATATAATTTTGTTTTCTTTGTGTACTGAATATTAAATTGTGTAGAAAAAAAAAAC
The DNA here is from genome assembly GCA_963924015.1 of Macrophya annulata. NCBI lineage: Eukaryota > Metazoa > Arthropoda > Insecta > Hymenoptera > Tenthredinidae > Macrophya > Macrophya annulata. Next base: position 16,123,200 of record OZ001261.1, read on the forward strand.
GGAAAATACAATAGAATTTACTAACCTACTAAGGTCGTCAAGAATATCGAGAGGAATAGAGTGTTCTGCCATATTGGTCTTTCGTTTGTACTATTTGACCTCCGATTCAACCAATTTTTACGTCTTTTTGAAAATATCTTTCCGAAATATGTGGAACGATCAATTTTCTTTGTTTATTATTACGAGATACATTTCCCTTCAATCTTGCTCCACGAAATATCTGTGCTTGTAAGTTTGTGGGATAGATGCGATTTTGTTACGTAGCTATACCATTGAGTAAAAATAGGTATAGAGGTGCGGACAGCATGGTGGGGGTATGCTTATTTACTTTTCTTTATGTATTAGAGCTTTCGCGCCCCACTAGCAGATAGCGCTGACAAAAATCGCCCCAGTTTGACTCACACATATGCTCTAAGCGCGTGGGTAAGACACACGCACGTGAATCGTTCACAGCGACCCTAACTTTAGCCCCTTTTCAAGGCGATTACTGAATCAAAGTCGAACAAAAAAAATACTTACATTTTCATAGACATTTTAATCCTAAACAACATTCAGAAATAATTCTCAACATAGAGTAAATAATGATATATTAAATAATTAAAAATCAATAATTTACAGGAAAAAGGAGGGAGGGGATATTAATTGATATTCGGACATCGATTGTATTTTCATATCTTTTTCGTCAGAACTCTGTTCGCCCTGCCGAAGGTGGTAAATGGAAGTTCTGGAAAATCAGATTGATAACTGATTGATGGACGATGTGGTTATAAAATCGATTTACACGTGTTTTCGTTCACACTTGGCGCATATTAATTGACATTCGGACATCGATCGTGTTTTCATATTTTTTTCGCCTTAACTTTGTATCCTTTTGTTCCGGAGGCTCTAAACTCCTACCTTGGGTAAAGTGTGGTAGGTGGCAGTTTCAGAATATAAGTTTTCACCATCAAATGTATTTATTACTTTTCAATTAAGTGCGTACCTTCTAATAAAACAAATAATAATTATTCACATATATTCTTTACTTGTTAGGCTCATATCAAATGAAATGTCGTTCCATAAGATAACTCCTTATAGGCAAAGTCAAATGAATAATATATATGTCAATTTTTTTGTCGAGATACAACGAATAAAGTGTAACACATGTTTCAACTACATGTTTAACAACTCTTGAATTATATCGAGCCAGCTTTCAACGCATTCCTTTCTATTAGTATCTTATGCTTGCTCAGTTTTCTGTCCTGTATTTTGATATTATTTCGCTTGAGTTTACGTTTCATTATGTTGTTAGTTGAAAATTGTTGTCAGCAACTTATTGATAACATATTTTATCGTTGTAATAATACCTTTCATTGATTTCTATTGTATTAGTATATTACATATCATCGCTACTGGTTTTTTTCTATACAGAATATAAAGCGCAATGAAAGCACTTATGCTTTATGTTAACTGGCTTAACCCGATCCTCGAATATACGTTATCGCATTCAAGTTAAACAATATAAGGCTAGAAGTATAATTAGGATTTTCAATCCATCAACTATCGGATTTTTGCAGCAATAATTTTCTAAGTTATTCAGAGAGTACTAAAAGCTTCGGGCGTTTGGCTACAGCAAGAAGAAGAGTACGGTTCATCCCATCAGCGACAGCAAATATCATCAAGTTTGCAATAAAGGACGAAGAATTGTATGAGAGACATATTTTCTTTATTTCGTTTATTCATATTCTATACATAGACTTTTCCTATTTCCCATTTTCAGAAACCTCTCTGCTCTCGGAATGTTTCTATTGAGATGTATGTATGTGACATCTCGATGGGTGCATCTCATTAACGTACCCCCCCCCCCCCCCTCCCCCCCCGTACGAACTCTGAGGCCACGCGGGCCACTGACCCCGCGAGAAGAAGTCCCGCTATTCAAGTTCAAGGTTGTTACTTTCTCCGCCAACGGGGTCTGAAATGGTATCGCCATCTCGCGGTCGAGGTGACGAACTACTTTTGTCGGTAACATCGGTATTTGTCACAAGAAGTAGTTCGACCGCGAGATGGCGATACCATTTTAGACCCCGTTGGTGGGGATAGCAGCGATCTTAAACTTGAATAACGGCACTTTCTCTCGCGAGGTTAGTGTCCCTCGTGACGTTGAAGAGTTCCTAGTGGGGACTGTTTAAATGAGGTACGATCGGCAGGTATCTGAAGAAAATCACTTCATACGCAGAGAAGGTGTCACAAACCGGACAACGGACTTATTCAGGAAGAAAGATTCTTCCTACTAGTATTTAAGTGACTTAGTACAGTTTTCGTAAAATTGGTTATATCGGATAGTATATTATTATTATTATAATAGGAATGTGGTTCATATATTATGATCTACAACATATAAAATCAAGTCATAATCGACTGGTGGAAAGTTATACCTGGTCATTTGTAAAAGACGCATTTTTACACACGATAAAACAATATTTGGCGAAAGTGAGAGAGTTTTCTGATGAGACAAAAATTCTACGAAGTTGAAATTAACCGAGTGTTTGTTTGTCTAACAATTTTTCGAGCGTGTCGACTCGCGCGATTCAAGAAACATCCCCATACACTTTTTCCTCGAGTAGGAATTTGAATCGCTTTAGAAATTCAGATTTCTAAAATCACGCGAGTTGACAATCCCGAAAATTGTTTTTCCATATTAATTTTCACTTTCTTAATATGTATCGATGATCTGAGAAAATGCTTCCCCCTTCGTTCTAAATTATATTCGGTAGAATTAAAAGTATTTTCTGGCGTATTTCGAGCAGCTCAATGATAACTTGTATGCCAGGAAGCAAATAAAGAAACTGGATCAATTGTAATGGATACATGTTTAATTTCTAGAAATAATTGTAAATTGTACATACATACATTATTTCGACAATGAGTAATATTGTATTATTAATGCAGTAATAAATTCTAAGCTCTATGTTTTACCAACAATCGGTTGCATCCTTATATTATACCCTTCCTCTCCTGCCACACTTTATTTCCTGTATCAAAGATACGTTATTTAATCTTCTGGAAAGTTGAGGCTAAAGATTGAGTGCGCCTAATGATATGCAATGTCAATTTGGCTATCGCATGAATGACGTACGGGTTGCACGCAATAAGGCGCACGGAGACAGTTTGGAAAATGGCGAGGGACAGTCATGATATCAGGAGAACATCTGACCCGAGGAGGTGTATTGAAATTTTTGGCGGGGAAAATCAGGAGCATATGTCTGAGCAGGCATGCATTCGTATAGATGCTTTTGTGCATGTCTCATTCACTTACGAAATTAAGAGTTCTTGGAATTTTAAGTCGAAAAATTGCTCCTGGTATCAGGAGAACATCTGATCCGAGGAGGTGTGCTGAAATTTTTGGCGGGAAAAATCCGGAGCATATGTCTAAGCAGGCATGCATTCGTATAGATGTGTCACTGTGCATGTCTCATTCGCTTATAAAATTTAGAGTTTTTGGAATTTTAAGTCGAAAATTGCTCCTGGTATCAGGAGAACATCTGACCCGAGGAGGTGTGCTGAAATTTTTGGCGGGAAAAATCCGGAGCATATGTCTAAGCAGGCATGCATTCGTATACATATGTGTCTGTATGCATGTCTCATTCGCTTACGAAATTTGGAATTTTTGAAATTTTAAGTCGAAAAATTGCTCCTGGTATCAGGAGAACATCTGACCCGAGGAGGTGTGCTGAAATTTTTGGCGGGAAAAATCAGGAGCGTATGTCTAAGCAGCCATGCATTCGTATACATATGTGTCTGTATGCATGTCTCATTCGCTTTTAAAATTTAGAGTTTTTGGAATTCTAAGTCGAGAAATTGCTTCTGGTATCAGGAGAACATCTGATCCGAGGAGGTGTGCTGAAATTTTTGGCGGGAAAAATCAGGAGCGTATGTCTAAGCAGCCATGCATTCGTATACATATGTGTCCGTATGCATGTCTCATTCGCTTACGAAATTTGGAATTTTTGAAATTTTAAGTCGAAAAATTGCTCCTGGTATCAGGAGAACATCTGACCCGAGGCGGTGTGCTGAAATTTTTGGCGGGAAAAATCCGGAGCATATGTCTAAGCAGGCATGCATTCGTATAGATGTGTCTCTGTGCATGTCTTATTCGCTTTTAAAATTTAGAGTTTTTGGAATTTTAAGTTGAAAAATTGCTCCTGGTATCAGGAGAACATCTGATCCGAGGACGTGTGCTGAAATTTTTGGCGGGAAAAGTCAGGAGCGTATGTCTAAGCAGCCATGCATTCGTATACATATGTGTCTGTATGCATGTCTCATTCGCTTACGAAATTTGGAATTTTTGAAATTTTAAGTCGACAAATTGCTCCTGGTATCAGGAGAACATCCGACCCGAGGAGGTGTGCTGAAATTTTTGGCGGGAAAAATCCGGAGCATATGTCTAAGCAGGCATGCATTCGTATACATATGTGTCTGTATGCATGTCTCATTCGCTTACGAAATTTGGAATTTTTGAAATTTTAAGTCGACAAATTGCTCCTGGTATCAGGAGAACATCCGACCCGAGGAGGTGTGCTGAAATTTTTGGCGGGAAAAATCCGGAGCATATGTCTAAGCAGGCATGCATTCGTATAGATGTGTCTCTGTGCATGTCTCATTCGCTTTTAAAATTTAGAGTTTTTGGAATTTTAAGTTGAAAAATTGCTCCTGGTATCAGGAGAACATCTGATCCGAGGAGGTGTGCTGAAATTTTCGGCGGAAAAAATCGAGCGCCTTGTTAAGTGCAACCCGCACGCCATCCGTGTAATCCAACTTTTTCTTGCATAGCATTAAGCGCATCAAATTTTGCACCTATAATTTTCTGTCAATTGCGTCATGTCTTCTTACGATTATTGAGATTCACTTACCTTCCATACCTGAAATAGAGAGTCGCAGAAAGGAGAGAGAGGATAATATCAGAGTAATTCATTACAGGTATATCTGGGAATTTATTGCTGCAGCATCAATACAATATTTCTCAGTGTCAACGTTATGTCATGTTTTGTACAATTTGTAATCATTTCTTATAAATAAATATGTATATACGCATCGCAAATCATCAACGATGTCTCTATTTGCTCACTGCTGTATAAGTTCCTATAGTATAAACAACATTTTGTCGGACAGAGATTTTTCTCTTGATTGTTGACTTGGTATAAAAGGACAAGGCCAGGAAAAGATTGTTGAAACTGCGGGCCTCTGAACCACTTAACTCCACTCGGAACAAGAATTAGGCTACCTCCCATGATGGAATGAGCCTCGCAAAAATGAGAAGAAGATATTCAGATTGCCTTTATTTTTGTTCTTTCTGCGATTATTGGAAAAATATCCAAATATTCTTTGTGAACATGGTCCATCAATCACCAACAAACGATTCTATATCGATTAACGTCAAAATGGATCAAAAGTAATACGATCGGGGGGCTAACTAAAAAAATTCCCTTAGCTGATTTAGAAAAAATTGTTTTCTAACCAACGGATTACCGTCAAACGTCCGGATTGATCCATCATTCACCAATAAACGACCGACAAACGATTGTAATGACAATTAATTAATCCCGAGCAGATCACGGGGCTAACTATGTGGAGGTCACTGACTTAGGGTAGGCACACTTGTCGTGGTTCAGTGGCCCTCGTGGTATTAAAGCATCTTCTATCTGAGTTGTGTCACCGAGATATGACTGCAGTGGGCGCAGGCATCGCAATAAAAATATTTCGTACACAGAGGAGTTGTCGTAAAATAGATAATGTACCGGATGACGTAAGAAGAATCTTCTTGTCTAGTTCATTGTGTGATTTACTGAATGATAGTGCAGTGTTATATTACTCGACCTTCTGTTACAGGTGTATAAGATTCAATTTCAGTTCTACAGTTTGGAAACTGTGGTCGATTGGGACAAGGGTCCAATGTCCCAATCGATTACACTTTTCAAACTCAACCTGAAGTCTCTAATGAAACTAATAATAATTGCAAATTGTCCATAATTGTGGCAATGAGTTATTTATATTATATGCGAATTATTATTATTATTATTATTAATTTTTTCGTATTGATTATGATTTTTTATCGTGTCTTTTACTTTGGTCGACAACTCATACCTCTTTATACTGTTTGCTGGACAATTGGCCGTGATTATACTATTGCCCTGTCGGGCTAATCTGAATAAATGAAATGCAAAAAATGAGATAATGTATCGATGGTGCAGCAATAAATTCCCAGATATACCAATAATTAATCGTTTCGATATTTTCTACTGACCTTTCCTTCAATTCTATTTTAGATATCAATTTGGTAAAGATATATTTAGTTTTATACTATAAGCACTTCCCTAAATTCCCGCTTTAAAATAAGGGAACTGTGAGAGTTTACAGATAGCACTTCTGAAGTCGTCTTATTCCAAAATTTCCCACTGCGCACACTCGATTTCCAATTGACAGCTTTTCCAAACTTTCCCCTTTTTCCACATTCGCAGACTCGTTTCCAAATTGGCAATTTTAGATTCTGGCAATCGTGCCTCTTCTGAGATTTTAGGTAGAAAAATTAGCCTGGTATCAGGAAAAAATCTGACGTGAGGGGGTGTACCGACATTTTTGACGGGAAAAAGTAAGATGACATAGGCTAGTAGACACGAAGCTTTGTAGACGTTGCTTATCACACATATCGCTATCTGATGCTTACGAAATTAGATTTTTCGAAATTGTAAGTCGGAAATCGCTCCTGATGTCAGGAAAACATCTGACCTGAGAAGGTGTGCTAAAAATTTTGGGGGGGAACTGTAACAGCACCTAGGCAATATACCAGTCCACTCGTCAGCTGCAATTGGAATGAATTCTTGCTGCACGGAGATGTTTGGATCGTGGTGGGGGGTCATTCAACTGAAATAGAAAGGATGAGTATGTATATATATCATTATCATTCAGTTAATTACTCAAAAAATTGTACAAGAAAAATCTTCATTCGTCAATAAGTACATTGTCTATTTTGTCCCTAGACACTGACCCCACAACAGGTGCCTCCGCTCTAAGTCAGTGCTTCTAGATGCCCAGTTGATGACGTCAACAGGATACGAAATCATATCGACGTCTCGCGATTAGATTGACGAACTAATATTGCAGCAAATACTTGTACGCCTTATTATATGCTACTAAGTTGCAACTACAACTGGTCTCCGCGAGATAACGATACCATTTGGTGCTGCGCTTTCTAATTTTTTGATTTCTTACTGTCGAATTATACTGGATCTGTTTGCGGAAGTGCTGCCTAGAGACCTCCAATTATATGCAAATCATGGTACGCGTACAGTTTCTACCGATCATCAGAAAAAAAAGATCAAAGCAACCAAATCACATGTAGGTTATATTCTTTGGTCGTAGAGCGTATTTGTAACATGAGTTGCATATAATTAGGGATCCCTATAGGGTGTTTTCACGAAAAGACTCGATATACGATATGCGAATTTTTACGTTTGGTGTTAATTCATATTGAAAACGATGTATTAAAGAGTTCAGTTATAAAACTGATTTATCTTTTACAAACGAGCTGTATCAGCTACCAAATTGTGACAAAATTGAAACATGTTGACGAGTATAAATAAGTTTTCAATTAAGATACGAGAACCTGGTATTAGTAGAATTGGATCCTGGGAATAATGGTGCGATGGTTCTGACTCAATAATTGAATTTTTTGTGGATGAAGCCCTTCTGGAAGTAAACGAGGCTGGAATTCAATATACCTAGAATGTAAATATTTGCGATTAACACCAATGAAAGAACAATCATTCGGTACACCTTAAATCTTCTATGACTTTTTGTTTGGTCAAAGCAGGGGGTCACAGTTGGGGCTACTCTAGCATAGAAAATTCCGACTTTGTTTCTTTCATGTTTTATTCAAAAACTGGATTCGCATCATTAACGAAATTAGTAGAGCAATTCAGAACAATTCAGAACAATTCAGAGCAATTCAGAGACAATTGTTTAGTGTATGAATAATTTGAAAATAATAAAGTATCGAACTAACTTTATACATGGGTCAATGCCGCGCATTGCTGATTCTCGGCTCTTTCGTAACTTGTGGTTCGTCATAGTATCACCGATGGCGTCTACATCGTCTACATCGATTGCAAGTTCCCTATTCTAGGGGGAATATTTGATCTGTAAGTCGTCGCGACGCATGAATTGCTGCACCGATCGTTTCCGTGTAATAAAAAATGCATTATGAAAGTATGATAAACTAGTTTTCGCAGTGAGATTTAGGTCCCTTATCGCAGCTGTTTGTCGCACGTTGTTAGTAGACATTTTGAAGTTTCTAGTTTCAAAATAAATTAAATAGCGACCATTTGCAAATTTAATTTAAAGAATCTTAAAGTTTTTTACATTTAAGTTTGTTCCGATAAACACTAAGCTCACCTGTTACCATTTTATTTCGAAATACTAATTGATATATACGATATGGTGAAAGAATACTTTCAATTGACGTATAATTTCGGTAGATATTAATATCGAAACAGATATTTCAAATATAATTAGCGCAAGTTTAATGCGCAACTATATCTATACAGTATGTCCGCTATTTGAGTTTTGAATTGACGTTCAAAAAATTTCAATTGGATAACAAGTTCGCTATTATTTGAAAAGGTCGTTAGATAATTAAGCCTGGCAATACCCAGCACCCCCCTAATTACGTCAATGCAGACATTGCAGTATTGGGAAAATGATGCAACAAGTATTGCGTACAATTGGCTGCCTATAGTACGGCGCAGTGATGACAAAATACCCTAAGAGCAAACTTTAGCTAGTAAATTTTCATTAGCATATGGGCACGCCTTTATAGTATATCTACGTGTTAATTGTTGACTACAGGGTATGCAGCTTAACATTTTGTTGACGAACTGCTCATTGGTGACATAAGAAGCAGGTTGGATAGCTTCCAAGCGATAAATTATGTGTTTAAAAAATTTGTGTAATTCAGTAGAAATTGAAATCCATTCTTATGCAGATATGACGTAAGAAATTCATGGTCTTCATGATACTTTATTTTCTACTTATAACAATATGCAATATGCAAAGTACTCCAACGTCATTTATGCGGTTGATTGGAAAAAATGTATTAGTTCACTCACATCTTCACTTACTTATGACTACAGTATTTTTCCAATCTAATCATAGAGATATAAAATGGTCGGATAAACCGCTCCCTCACTGGGTGCAGTTGACTATATAATGCCTGGTGTAAATCTGATCGTTATCATTAATATAAACGATAGCAAAGGACATTTATTATTTGGTTAATTAACGGTTTTGGATTCGTTCGATAACTCGAATATTGATTGTTGTAAACAAATATACATAGAAATGATGAATCAGCTCAATTATTTGTATTACAATTAGTACCTATCCAGTATCTAGTTCGTACAAAACATGACATACACGAAAAAAGAATGCAATGAATATTGTCTCTTTCGTTTTTATTTTCGGTTTTCCGATAGCAAGATTAATTCACCCGTACAGCTTATTTAAAATAACAGCTACTTCTATAACGTTGTTGAAAAATGATGAAAAATGAAAATAATAAAAGTATATGAAAAATGAAAAACCTTAGATGACTAGTTATTATTTCTCCATTACTATTTTCTGCTGTCGAAAACTAAACCTGCTGTCACTAGTTTCGTGAGACCTTAGCCAAAATCTATGTCAATATTCCATAAACACGTCAGTCTGTTTTTGCATCCTAAGTTTAGTAATCACATTGTTAAAACCTGCACTTTGTGCTCCAACCAAATTTTCATTTTATAACTTTGGGTAATGTGGGGCACCACCTAATTTATTTATACGTTTTTCTTTAGTTGAAGTACAATGATTATATTTAGGTACAGTAATTCGTGATATAATAAATTCTGTAATTTCTACTGAATGCATGATTATGGGTATAAGCGCAGTCAAATAAATACAATTTCTATAACAACTATATCTTTTCTCTTCGCCACGAGTAATCTACATCTTATATACGCTCTGATTCTACCATATAGAGACAATAGATTGTAATATAACAATACACAGGACAATAATTATTGTCACACGAGTGGCTATAAGCGGGCGTCTTACTCCCGCGGCAGTGGTAGTGGTCAGCGTTAGGTCAGCCGAGGCTAGCAAGTGGAACAAATCGTTCTCCGTGCTGCAGTCAACCGGTTTACGACTCGCGCTAACATTATGGCTGTCAACTGTACCGTCGTCAACGGTTGCCAAGAGTTATGTACCGCGGTGCCACTACCACTTAACCAAGAACTATTTGAATCGTTAGTCGTTGTGCACCACCTACGAACAGTTACAACGTTCTATTGCTGGTTATACTACCAGTTGGTGCAATCGAGGCAAAGAGTCAATGTTTTTAGGTATGAATTGCGGAGGGTGGCGCGGTGTGGAACCGCGTTGGGTTGTCGGGCGCGGAATCAGGGGCGAGGATATTTTCATTGATCCGTCCGCGGTGCGGAGGCGTACTTTGTTGGCTCGTTTCCGTATCCTGAGTTGCTTAAAAAATTCAAAGGTCTGATTCCTACTTCACTCGGAGTTCGATTCTATCGATAAAGTTTCACCTGCTTTATATTCATTAATAATCCCAGGTTCAATACACTGAATTAACGACGAAACAATTCAGTATTCACGTACGACGGAACTGACTTCATTATTATAGTCTTCGATTTGGTGTTGAATAATTTATTAATCCCTTAAATATCTCCGTATCTATCACACCTGATGCGGTAGATTTCTGCATGTTGTTTCGAATCATTGTATACGTTTTACTAGCCGGAATGAGAAAGTTCGTAATCGATGTTAAGCCCTTGATTATTTTGCTGTTAATAAAGACCGAATGAGTATTGAATATTTTCGTGGCCACGAACAGATGAGTTTTTTTTGTTTTTGGATTGTAGTGTGTGCAATGTGGTTGATTTTAATTCTCTACTTGTAGAGAACTTGAAGAACTTTTGATACGATGATAACTAGCCATTGTAGTGGCGAGGCTCCAGGCTGGCTACGAAGAAAGGGGCAATCTGTGTCGCGTTTGAGTCGACTAGTCGTTTTGCGTCAAAGAAATTGGGTCATGCAGCCGTTATAAACTAGAAAGAAATTGAACAAACGTTTCAGACCCACTTTTCCAAGGCTCTAGGGCCTTAGAAAAAGCTCGAGACTCTGAAGGCCTCGCTTAAAGTAATGTCCTTAGGCTTCCACAACACCGATGCTTACTAGCAGATCCTCTGTTCGCCCAGGAAGAGCAGAAAACTCTTAGAAACAATGTTCTCTTTGGCCACGTCATTGACAACGACTTCTTGAACCGCTATCTACTTGATCAATAAAATAAACCGCTTCGTACCCGATTCAAAATCAAATCAAAGATAAAAAACTGTAAAATTTCTGAAAGATAGTAACGTGAAAAATTACAAATATAGCTAAAGATCAGTACAAGGTGTAATAAATATTTATTTAATTGCACCTGAACTGGGTTTGAGACGCAGTTCGAATCGGAGGTGAGGGTTTGGAATCGGGCACACGCTGGCGTCGAAGGGTTCCGCTACCTAGTTCTCGAAAGTGCCGCAGGGGGTGGTTGGCGCCGTGCCGATGCAGTAACAAGCGCGCTGGTCCGACCGCCCCCCGCGACTCGGACGACTCGGACACCGAGCTTTCGAGCGAATCTTCAAGACTGCCTTCAGAAAGCGTTTAATTTCAAAGCGAACGATTAAATAACACGCGATTATACCTAGGCTAGCGGTAGCGCCGAAGGACAATTAGATGACAGTTTAGTATAAAAGTTATTATAATCAAAAACGCAGTCTTGACAAATCGTTTTGATTGAACGACTCGTGAGTTGATAACTAAATACGACTGCATAAAGGGTTGAAATACAACCGTAAATGGTTGGACTTTAGTAATAGCAGCAGTTGAGATGTTGTCGCAAAGCAAGTTCTACGCGCTTTTCATCCACTACACGTTCGTGTAGTGAGTGATACGGGGCGGGTAAACGTGCGTTTGTTCTGTTAGAAACAGTGAGTAATCTACCAAATAGATGATAAATGAATAAATAAATAAATAATCAATTAAATAAATAAATTATAAAGTGAAGAGATATATAGGAGAAGGTGAATATAGTACATAAAGGTGAATTGGTATAATAGGGAGAAAAAGTGGTGTCATTATTTATTTCCCAAAAGTATATCAGTGTGCTTTGTGCCAGTGTACTCCCTGTACCAAGGACGCAGCAAATAAGAACGAGAATCAAGACAGCAAAAGAAAGCTAGGTCCGTGGAGGTGCCTCGACACCCGCCCCCCCTCCCACCTACCCGCTCACCCATCGACTCTGTCGCAGTGCCTCTTCCTCAACTATACAATCGCTTTGAGCGTACATAGTTACTTGCTGTTGGTAAGTCAATTGTCGCGTTTAAAATAACAAGTGTTTGTGCAATATTTTTAACGATGGATTACAGCTTTTTGAAGTACGTTAATCGAAAGCTGACACGAAGTATTACTAGAATACATACCTAAATATGAATGAAAGAATTTGAGCTTACGATCAAATCGGATCTAGCGATGATGGAGTTTATCGTTGAATGTCAACGCTTTATCAGATTGGTAATAAAGAAAGCTTCGATAGAATTGTTTATAGAACTATAACATCGCAGCACGTAAGGAATCCCATTTAGAATTATAGTGACTGAAAAAATCTTTGACTCTTTCTTTGCAATTTTAAGTCGATTTTGACACTAAGATTATCTGAAAGATTTAATTGCAATGAAATTAAAATTCAATTCATTTAATAGCAATTCAAATAAAGATTAATAAAAGTCAGTCGAATTTAAGATATCAAAGTAGTCTAGGTATGTTCAGCATCGCTGAAAATCGACGAATGAGTAAATAAATGAACTTTCGAACCTCTTCCACAGGCTTAACGGTTAAATGGTAGAGAATTGAGCTTGCAGTTGAGCTGGATTCAGTGATGTAGAAAAAAGCGTGACAGGCTCTTCGAAGTCGTTCGGACAGTTCATTCTGTTTACTTACTTATTGGTAGAGTGAAGAATCCTAGTAGAGAGAGAATAAAGCCTGAGTAAAAAGAAAAGAGGTAGATGTATGTGGGTGTAGAAATAGAGGATCGAATGGGAATGAGTATAATAAAGCTCGGGATAACCCCCGTCATCTGTGCTTATTTGATATTTCGATTCATCGCGGCTCACCGAATTTTTCTGCGATTGTTATCGCGTTTGATCGTTTTCCAATCGTTTGGCACAGGCTTGCCTATTCATAATGCGATTTATTGGCGAAGGCAAATACTGTCGAAGTGGACAGTCGATTATTTGGTATTTTATTATCTTGTTGAAGCAACTCTTGCTGACACTCGGTGAGGTATAGCATGGAAAAAGTTTCCGATCGATTTGCGGTAGTATTTAGAGATAATCAATGGATTTTCCACTTCGTTGAAATGGCTTCTGCCACAATACCTATGCGTGTGTAGAACACCGCGATGCAGTTAACTTATGGATATAAAATCGAGCTGACGATGGAGAGTGTCGGATCAATCGAGCACCCACTGCACTATGAGAAAGAATTTCAACATTTCGTGCAACTCTCCTTCGTAATAATTCTGATCTGCGCATTTCATTTGGATTACCGATCCTATACCATGCGTCGATATATTCTACTAGGAAAAATCAGCCGTAGAAAATAATGAAATAAATCGTCGAGGAAAGTGGATTGACTCATAGGAGGGGTACCTGTAGGGATGGAGAAGTAATCGGATCATTGTTTTAGTATCATTTCTGGGATTGGATATTAATTAGCCACTATAACCAAAAAGCTATTTTGAAAGCACCGTCCACGGAACTCCCTTGGGTTGTTATCATTAGCTAACAATTAGCTAATATTTTATTTTTATAACATACCGTATATCGTTTTGTGACCTCATTGCTTGTCACTCATCTCCGTAAATTTCCTGGATGAAAATGATTGAATTTCAAGTTATAGGTACTTAAATGCAGGATAGGGAGACGTGTGTGGCGTGAATAACGTGCAACTCAATTATTTCAAGTAAGTCTATCTAGTCAATCCCATTTGGGTTTTCAACTCCGTGCAGGAGTCTTACCGGGCTTCAGCTTTCGTAAAGTGCAGAATGGCAACGATGTTTCAATTAACGTCGTACTGGAGGATACTGAAAGAACGTAATACAATTTATAGAGTAAAACTGTGTGAGGGAGACTATAACGGTTAACGAAACAGCCTTGCACGGTTAGAGTTTCGAAATACGCTACTGCGACACTTTCATCTTTACCTCTCTAAGTCTTTTTCCTCTCTTAAAATCTCTCCCCTGTCTCTTCATTGTCTCTCCAGCTCGTCGGGGGGCCTTGTGATGGCCTCCATTATCCAGTCTCTTTTTAAAAAAAATGATTCGGCAGCATCGAGGAGGGTGTATTGATAAATTCCGAAATTGTTTTTCAGAAACTTTACACGCGATATATCCTATTATTTTCTTCGAATAAAGACACGGGAATTCAGGAGCCCATTATTCTTTATATCATGATAAATCGCGATAGACGTTCACACAGTTATCTCCAGTATAGTACAGAAAAGTTTCAGAAACGTATCATTTCTAAGATTGTAAATAAATATTTGAGGAAAAATTCTTCCACCACTTATCGGTGACACTGAATATCAGGAATAGTTTAAAAACTGTATCTTTCTTTATTTCAAACACGATATATCGATAGCTTTCGCGAAACTTTGTGAAATATAAAACTGAACGTGAATCGAGTGCTCTGTGAAATGTGTGTGTGTGTGTGGGGCCGGGGAAGGTTGTGTAGCTTATCCAGGAAATTTTTTTATGATCGATAAATGGAAAGTATATAGAACAAGAGATGCAAAATTTACAAATCGAACAAAGTGTGTAAACTATTGATTAATAAACGTTGTGATAATACATTGTGATAAACATGTTTTGCTATAAAAACGGTGGACTAGAATTTAAATGGTTTGTTTTGTTTTCTTTTCTCTTTTTCCCTATACATATATACCTATAAGTTCAAAGTTAAGTGAAAAACGAATACGTTCGATGGCGTAACATTTTCCTGTACGGTGACATTTATTTTTAGCGATGTGACTTTGGGGGTTCCATGTTTTACGTTGGCGTCATAAATAATAAATATTTCAGCCTTACTGTGGAAATGATCAATACTACTCTAGTTTAGATGATATTCCGGGCTGCTTGCCTGGGCAAACCTCACGCACGCGAATACTTTTCAACTGGAAATATAGCTAGTCGGTAGGCCATGCTACGACAACGTTTCACCTAGCTTATATACTTGGAACGCTACTACGTTTCAGCATTAAAAATTTCTTTTTCAAGTTGGATGAAAAAGAGAGAGAGAAAGAGAGAGAGAGAAAAAAAACAACAATCACCAGAGTTTATTACAACCGTGATAAACGCAATGAACTTTTTCCGGTATGATTTTCAACGGGGTAAATAGGGTGTATTGTGACATTAGCTACGTTCGCTGTTGATCCTAAGGGTTGTGCTTCCGGCAGCGGTGCGATGTATAAAACGCGTTTTGCTGTTTGCGTCTGCGTACTGTGTCTCGTTTACCTTTTTGTCCTACCACCACAATCCCGATATGGTTACTTTGGGGTCACAGTTCAAACCTAATAAGTTTGCGTCACTTGAACTCGAGTATTGGTTAAGAAAGGGGGAAAAAAAATAAGTTGTCCGCAAGAAAAGCTCCGTAGCGAATAATGTTCGAAAAATTGCTCAACGATCAGAGTTTAGATTATAGAACGTAAAAGGGACGTGTTATCGACCCAATCAGTGATTTTTTTTTTTATTTTTTTAATTTTTTTATTTTTTTTCCTAGAAATAATAGTCCGCAATCACCCGTATGCTACCGGCTTGTATCGTGACGAACACGCCAGCGTAATTATAATGGAAATATTCAGGTCAGCTTGGTTAACCGTTGGCAACGAGCGCAATAACTGAAGGAAATTTAAATTTTAACTTGAAAATTTCAAACTCTAACAACTCCGTTGATAGGATGTCAAAAATTCCTCAATTCTTTTCCAAATAGAAATTCAACAAGGGACGTGGTCAGCGATTTTAAGAATTCAGAAACGAACGAACAAAGAACATCTTGTTGGAGATATTACCGAAGTGTTATGAATTTGTTAGACGATCTTGCTCACCAAGTTCTGGAATCGTATTTCCGGGTCAGATTGTTAGATATATCGATTTTCGAGTTCTTTCGAAACTTCCGTATCACAAGTAGAAAGAATTATTTATACTTGACTTCAGTCATGAATGATCAAAGCAAAACTAAACTTGTAGATTATTTTTATTAATAAAAAATATATCAAAAATTTGTAGCACGGCTTTTTGCGCATCGCAAAACGATTTAGGTGAGGATAACATGATTCAATTAGGTACTCGATAAACCTGAAGGTAAGATGGTAATTTCAAGGTACAGGAAATGAGGCACGATATAATATCGCATAAATTTATGAAACTCAATTTCCGTAAAGTATTGAAAACTATAACACACAATATTACACGATGAAAATTGAATAGTAAAATTGTAACTCGAATTATTCAAATTCTCTATCAAGTCGAAAATTAATAGTAAAAACTCCTAATTGTTAATCAATAGCAGACGATCATTTTATGACGCAAAATATACATCTGCACATACCCCTAAAAATAATGTCAGGTATGATCTACCCACGCCAAATGGTAACGAGGTCTGTCAATCTTCCTAAACTATCATTTTCTCGAAAACGACGCATAGCATCGCTGCTTCTAGGTACTAGAGCTATAGGTATAGTGACATACTGCACCTATACATAACGGGTAATATATTGAATTGTCGATTTGGTGGCGCCGTGTAGTACCTTTGGCTGGTAAAAATATCGCTGAACGTCGCGACGTTCTTTTCTCGATGTGGCATTGAGTATCATCGCAATCTTCGTCTTTACTTGCTCTTCGGCTTTCTAGCTTGCTACCCTTTACTCAAGTACCGCGACCTGGTAACATTGTCTTAGGTCCTCTAGCCAACGAGGTTAAGACCGTAGAACGGTCGATACTTCTGTCCACAAATCCTGCCTTCACCCGAGCGATATCCAGACGATTTCTAGGTGATAGAAATCCGAGTTAAACTAATTTTTAGCTGCGTGGAACTGTAACTGAGACACAATTGGCGTGTTTAGTAAATGGATATATTTTCGGGTTCCGTGTAGGGTTAGGGTGTAATTTCATTGATTAAGTGGTTAGCCATAAGACGTAAAATTGATTTGCTGTTAGCGATTTATTAGGAATATTAATAAATTATGTATGTACATACATACATACGATAGTAATTGATTATTGATTATGTTTCACCAAGATTTACAAAAGGAGGAAATAAAAGTAGAAAAAATGTTTTCTTTTATGAGCCAGGAATCAAGTCAAGCCTGGACGTTAATGGTAATACAAATTTATATTTTTATTGCTAAAAATAAACTCCGTCGAGTTTAGGGAAACCAAGGAATTGAACGTTAACATACACACATACATGACTGTGTAAGCGAGATCCGATAAGAAATGAATTAATATTAACCCAAAGTTGAGTTGTGAAGGCCATAGACTGTTCCTCGATTCAATTACTCGACTCTTTGTTGTCTTTGATAATATCCTTGGGGAGACGTTAGTCTCTTGATTATAGCTCCAGGAAGATAGATGTCATTCAATAAAGTCAGTCAGCTAATTTTAGAGAATCAACTGTTATTATTATGCGAGTTATCTTTTGATTATTACTTACACATTGATCGACTAATTTTACTCATCGATATTAAACAGCCTTGTGGCACTTAGGAGCTGGACATACCCAACCCGTGCACCCGATAGCAAGAACCTAGGAAAACGAATTTTCATACTAACTGCCACTTGTATCCGCTACTTTTTCCAAGGTGTATATATACGTACACGTTCAAGTATGCAAATAAGATAATAACACGTTTGAAGGTATGATCAAGAAAAGGTATAGAAAATTGTTCCGCGTTTAAAACATTACTTGCTTGTGTTTTCTTTGAGCTGTTTTCTTTTTACTTTTGATCCATCGTCAGCGTGGAAAAAAAGCAATATAACCACGCTCTCCAAAGGGGACCCTATATTTTCCAATTGACCAAATCTCAAAGATTAATTCTATATGAGAATATCTTGGGGTTCAAACACAAGTGTCCACATATGAATTTAGACGATTTCTATATACGTAATTCTATCATATCCATGTATATTTATCTACTAAGGATTAGTACCCATACATAGGTATATGCCTATACGATAATCTTCTACCTTAAATATCTCCTCACGAATTGAGATAGCGGAAATCTGTTTTTCCATTTTTGTTAGCAAAAAGATACAGCTCAGTGGGTGTCAAAATCGATGAAGATTTGTACAGCTGATGTTCAATGAACTGAAACCTAATTTATTATACAATCATAAATAGCGAAGACCCGCTTCAACTGATATCGGTCATATCGATAATCCGATTATTCAAGATATCTTCTCTTGTCATGCATTACTACAGTATGTTCCATATTAATTTTAGAAAGACCTGACCGCAATTAGATCGTCTATTTCCAGTATCAGTTATAATATAAAAATTTTGAGGAGCTTTTAGGGAACTTAACTGTCACCTATTTACATATATCTATGTGTAAACGAAAACTTGTTTGTAAATTAAATTATCCTCACACAAGAAACTAAAAGCAGTTGTAATTTTTTTCCCATTTCGTTTATCTTATTTTGCTTATATTTTTTACTAAGTAACCGCTTATGGGATTAGGGTAAATGTATAACTCACCACTCAAGAGACGGAGTTTTCTATCGAAACTTAGAACTAAAGGGGTTGTCGCTATTAAAGTGAAAAGTTGTCACGTTCTCTGAGAGTCAACCAAGTGCGTACATGACGAGGGAAGCCCTGCGACGCAAAGTTAGCTGGGGTTATATCGCACATCCGTTACATGTCCATTATGTTATTGCAAGTCAATCGTCCGTGGATGAGGCTGGCTTGTGCCATAGCAGGGTTTCTTGGTATAAGGCACTGTAGGCTAACTTTTCAGTCATTTTTATTCCCAAGGAGATGAAATTCTTAGTAAGAAAGCTCAAAAAACGATGATTGATCGTTTAGTATCAAGTATATACCTACTATTATAGACTGCCTGGCACGTTTTTTGCTCGCAAAAATTTAACATTTAAAGAAAAACTGATTCGTTGAGAAAAAAACAAGAAGAAAAAAAATACATGATTGCCACAGATTGTAAAAAATCTTCCCAAATAATATACATTAAAATTCAGCCGTTCAATTATCTCGTACGGAATTATATACCTACAGGACGCAGATGTTTTTTCTCAACTTGAGACGTACAAACACTCGAGATTCTTTTTTGCAGCACCCTTGTACCCCGTCCAGCTATGTCACGAAAGTAAATATAGATCTTGGGTAATACTTGATACTGTTAAATTTATTACTATCCTATAAAATAAATCTTCAATGTGGTTTGTAACAGAAGATACCTAGGTTAAAAATTGATCATAATAATCGTCGAGTATAACCGCTTGAGTTGAGATTATTATAAATAACTTATAATGATCCTCTTCGTGAATTGACTGCTGCAGGTTTGCGGGGGAAGGCAAAGACTCATTATTTAATCTATAGGATTACCGGGACAAGATGAAATAAGTTTAAAAATAAACCCTTGCCAATTATGACCTCAATTTTAACCCGTAAAATTTTGCCTCGTGAGTTATGCAAATTGAATTCTGCTGCAGTGCATATAGGGATATGCGTGGGAGTTTCAGGTGGTTCAATCTTTCTACCAATTAAATAAAATCGGTTATTAGTATTCGAACTTTCCTTGATTAACCAACTGAGTATTTCCACTGCAGTATTTTCTCTAAGTATGTTTTTAAAAATGTTATTTTCTCTTTTTACCGTTGAACGAAACGAACTACACTGTCAAACTACAATTGCATTCGAATTAATTTTAATTCAGATTAATTAGTACTCCGGGCACACTTTTGAAGCGTCCTAGTTCACAGCGACGTGTACGTAGTATTTGCAGGGCGTAGCTTTGCAAGTATGGTGCATGCTAACAATGAGTCAGGGACTCTAAATAGTCACCTCGGGTAAAATGGTCGTAAGCCCTGAGGGAACAAATGTGAAGAGTCTTGAGGAGGAGCGCTAGTGCCGGATTATGATTTTGTCTTTTTTCCGGGTTTCTTTCTTTTTAATTTTTTTATTTTTATTATTGGATATCGAGCTTGCGAGGGACCTTGCGAGAATAGGTGCCTGGCTACTCAAGCGAGGCTCAATAATACATCGATTTATCGAGTCGAACTCTGACAATGCCAGGTCCTTTATAAATTTTAAATGTATAGCAACCGTATATTATCGTACTACACGGTCGTATACGTGGGCTTGGAATGCTACAATGGAAATCAGTTGGTACTTTATAGAAACATGTAAACTATCAGAAGATACTTTCGAGCAAAAGTAATGTTTGTGTGTTTTTTTTTTTTCTTTTTTTTGGGGGGGTTTTATTACTTCTGAGTATCGAGTTCGTACGTATACTTATATGTCTAGAGATTTTATCGGCAATAGTTCTTTCACCAACCCTGAAAATTTCTGTCCAAGAAGGGTTGATATAGTAATTTTTGACAATGAAATTGAGCCTTGACGTGCATGGTACCGTTTAATTTGGTTAAATCATTTCAATGAATTTACGAGAAATTCGTATACGAAGAGATAGAATTAAATCGTGACACGTGACAGCTGCATTCTCTTTCCGTTGATTACGAACTTGCAGCCCTGTCAACTACTGAAATGAATTCTCTCAAACTCTTCAACTTTATCGAAGGTCGAACGTAGCTACGTAAATAACAAATATTGGGTATTATTCACGAGCTGAACGAAGCAATTGAGCGGTGTCATATCAAGTTAGAATCTATCGTTTTAACGATACATGTAACTGAACTAAATTACTTCTTGAATACTGGATGGCCTCGAAACTCAAGACCCGTCATATCAATAATGACCGGATCATCGGAAAGCCGGGATTATAATCCGCCCCTTTTGTTCCCCGTGCGTATAACCATGGAATCAAAATGGCGCCGAACGACTTCCACATACTTCGTACCCCGAGGGCAAGGTCAAAGTTGAACTAAGGTTTTAGAAAGCGTTCTCGCTAAAGCTACGTGAAATCCACCAAGCCCTCAGTTTCATGAAATATACACTTGATACACTCTAGATTTAACGCTTACGTTTCAAATTTTGAGTTTCTCTTTGTTAGTCGACTAGATCTTGACGTCTCAAAAGCCCAGGGACGTTGCTGCAGGATTTCAAAATCCTTACGTAGCTTTACGGACTGCAACCACTCGTTGTATGCCGTTCTTTCTGTCCATTCAGGCGTGGCTCATGTTCTCCTAGTATTGTGGGTGCTGATGTTCCGTATATATTCACAAGTAGTCTTTTGCGCGACCTAATTTTTACCCCGGGCCCGCCTCACTCGCCGGTTTTCATTACTGTTTGCTAGTTTTATTTTTTATTTATTTTTTCCCCCTCGTTTCCTTCTTGTTTCTGTTTTTTTCACAATTCTTTTTTGTTATCTTTCATTATTATTATTATTATTATTATTTTTTTTTTTGTACAGTAGAATCTACACTATTCAGTGGTACAGTTGGTTTTGGACATCACCGGATGATTTTGGCGTTCCATATTCGTATACACTGTTGTGACAACTTTTTTCCACGTCGTGAATTAATTTTTATTTTATTTTTTTTACTAAAAAATTGTATAAATTTTGAATAAACATTTGAGTAGATGGAAATATAAGATTTTGAATTTGTCCCAAGATAGTTATCATTTAATTGACTTCCTACCCTGCATGTGGTATAAATATACCTATTCCAGACAAAAAATTTCACGTACCCATAGATCGTGGGTGACTGAAAATCTTGCGAGCTATTTGTGGATTTAAAAAAAAAAAACAAAAAAAGATAGCTTCAAAATAGAATATCGTACAAAAAAAGGAAATAAACTAAAATGAACTCATTGTCAGCGAAGTCTGAAGAGCCAGTCAGAAATGAAATGGCCAGTTGGTTGGTGGTCACCGACGCGTACGGGATTGATAGAGTTGCGTATCAATAACGAAGAATCAGAATTCCGCGCTTTGTCGCATCACGAATCACGGATGCGCGATCGTTTCCCTGCTGCAGTTTCAACGTTTGACATATACGGATGTGTGCAGTCTGTGTCTATGGATGTGTATGAGGTAGTAATACACACATACGACATGCGGTGTTGCTATATAGATGGCATATACTCGTATCAGCACCAACTCTTTCCCCTTGGTCCCTGCATCCCTTCGGCTTTCCTACCCCTTCGACGATCAACGGCGCGGCGTTGAACAACCCGTCGCCATGACAACACTTTTCCGCAACGTACCCCGGCCTGAATTGTGACGTCACATGGCGTCGGCGTCGGCGTCGACGTCGACGGCGCCGACTACCCTCCACTCCATTTTCCCCTCTAACCCCTGTTTCAACCCTCAATGCGTTGATCACCTCGCGGCCGTCAGCGGCGCCACAAAGCTGCGATCCAAGCTTTTCCAAGATGGCAGAAAATAGTTGGGTCAGCGTAGAACCGAGGCCATGAGCCACCGCGTCGGGTCCTGACGTGGTGACGTTTTGCGTCTTCGCGTTTTTGCGTACGCTGTCGATCGTTATGAATTTTTACTCTTAATTATCAATTACGGATATTGATTAGACCAACGATAGTAAACTCACATCAATTTAAAAGTCTACGGATTATAATTTTTCAATTCGCGTATCCCTGTAAACACCTTTTCTTACCTGACCTCGCCGTCAGGGTAAGAAGAAAAATAGGCGGATTGTGACAAGCCTTATAAAACAATAAAAATGGGGAAATAAATCTAAAATTCAAGTTGAGATGAAAATTTAAAAGAAAAATAGAAAAAGAAATTGAACGCAGAGAGACAGAGGGAGAAAGGGGAGAGAGTGATGTGAGTGGAGAGTTTAATAAGTTTTCAGTTTCTGGTGATAAATCGTTTGAAATTCTACGTTGCAGAGCATCGAAACGGAATATCGAAAAGACGCAGCCCCTATATCGTTCGATAACGTGAACGTCGTGTTTTTCCGTATTGAGTATATGCAACCGTGCATAATATACGCGTGCAGCATGTTATCGGGGTAGGCCGTGAGTGCTTATATGTACTGTTGGGACTGCCGCCACTGCCCGCTGCTGTTATGCTATTTCATGCGGCAGAGATATCGATTGCATCCCATAAAAGTTGACCCGAAGTCGAGGCTTTTTCAACTGGTTACACGCAACGCGTGTTTCGTTCGTGATAATCCGTATACTGAATTATACGAACTGAGACCAGTGAGAGTAAAATAAGAAAAAAAAAAAACGAAAAAGAAATAAGTAAAATAATCGGTAATCTATAGTAAATCTCGTTACTCGCGCCCTCTCGAACCCTATTGGCCTTTCGGCCGTTAAAATATATTTTGTCAATGAATATTCTGCAGCTTGAATTTCATTATACATTCACGCGATGATTGATACGCATAATTTAATTTGACGAAAGCCTATCTTACCCTCGCTAACCGTGGCTGACCTAGGACTGACCTAGGACCGAAGAATGACTGACCCCCCCTTTGCCCCTACCATGCGCAGAGACAAAAACTGACTGTATAGACCTATCCGTGATATTAGAGTAACTTACCATGCTACTATAGAGAGTGGGAGAAATAAAAGTAAAGTAGAAAACAGACAAAAAATAGAATATTAAAGAAAAAATTTTGATCGACGCTGTAATCACTTTTAAATTAATTTTATACACAGTTCTCACACAAATCTATACAGTGACAAGACTTGGCTATCCGTTTCAAAAAAGTAAAGCAACTACAATTTTTTTTTATAATTAGTAAAATTTATCCGATATCTACATCGTCGTAATATATACCTACGCAGGCTTTTATGGGATGTAACTTATATAATTAGTGGTGAGTAAATGTATGGTAGTTTTTTATTTTTTTAATTTTTTAAATTTTTTCTATATTGTAGTAGTGCATTGTATTCATGCGGATATAAGTAGTTGTAATATAATAAGCGGATTTCTATCGTCGGACAAGTGTTTACGCCATGCATACATACATTGTTAATATCGGCGTGTACGTCATAAGAGTAGAAGGATAAAAGGAGAGACCGTTTAGTAGCGACCTTGTATTTTTGACCTTTAAGCTCGCCCTTTCCAGTGCCGTCTTAAGCGGTTGGGAATCTCGAGGTCAGTACTTGTATTGTGACCCAGTATTCAATTGAATTTAAGATAATGAATGAGAATAAATTTATAAAGGGCAGTAAAATTTAGAATCAAAAGTCACCCCTTTTAGTTAATGAGCCTCTGCAGATGGTGATAAACGAAACGTTAAGGTACGGTATTTTATTTCAAAACTTTCAGCTTTGGAATAAAATTTTTTTCATTTATTCACCGCTTACCTTTACTACGTATCCAAAATCTGATTAAAGAGGTTTTTAGCTAGTTACCATAGAGTGTTAGCCACTGGCGAGATAAGAATTTTTGTTAATTAAATCTTCTCCCATTTTAGTGCCTGCTTTTTCGTTGGCGGTGTGAACGCGATAGTAAATCGTTTAGGGGTAGGAGTGGCTTGTCTTTGGCTTGATACTATTAACCGTGGTGTACAGCACCTCATAGTACACGATACATACTCGTTATCGTATCATCGAGTGGTTTTTATATTTTATATTATACACGGGTACTTTATTTTCCCGTGGTCTTTGACGAATTGAAAACTGTCTCTCGTTTTATATTTAGGTTAAACAAGGTAGCAACTCTCAAGTGAACTCTTCATCTCAAGAAGATTGTTGACCCAGGTAGAAAATGACGAAGAAAAATCATGATCATTTCAAAGCTTCTTGATTTGAGGGTTTGTTTCTTGATTGCAGAAATCTTAATACTCTTCTCTGTTTCCATTCTCTACTATTCTCTTATCCTCATCCCGGCGAAAGCTGTGTAATAAACTCGTGGACAGCCTTTGAAAACAACGTTGTAATAATTACCAACGTGACCTATAAGTGTCAAGAATACTTGTACGATATTGTACGGATCAAGTATTGACCGGTGGTTTAACATTTCTTTACAGTCCAGGTTTCCGTCACAAGCATTTCGAGCCATTTGTCTTTCGGTCAATAGTATTCCGGGCTTTTTAACAGACTACAGCTTTGTCATATTCTAAGGCTTCTCGAAGCTCCATTGGCAGCTTAAACGCGTCAACCTCTTGCACTTATTGCTCGATGACTAAGATCTATCGTGTCGGATAAGCCGATAGTAGTATACCTGATACTGCACGCTGAGCGTTCAAGCAACTTCTAATTTTCGACTCCAGTTTAGATTTAGATTCGGGAAACTTCCGCCAACTTCAATTGCCTCTTGTCAGTTTGCCAGACCCAGCCCCGCATCGCCAAAACCCAAGCCAACGACAACGTAATTCTTATTGGGAATGATCGACGCTGCACAAAACGACTTTCCGTGTCTGTCGCACGCAGATCGTTACTTTGCCCATAAAACTATCAAATCAGGTTATTTTATAGGCCGGAGATAAGTTTTAAACGTTATTATATTGCTCTAGGAAGTAAATTGCGATCTTTGCCACAAACCAACGGGGTTCATTACCCAAGCTTAAATATATTTTAATCGCGGTTTTGATTACATCAAATTATCCCTTCAATAATTGAAGACATCACGCTGTATCGTTCAACTAATTATGCAGCGGTTTTTCACCCTTCAAATTTCCCATACTCATATATGTATGTATATTTGATCATCAATCGCTTTTTTGCTATCCAGATTATATAAAAGTCTTTGGTAAGACTGATGAGTTTCTGAAATTAAACTGATGATCCACATAAATCTACTTGGATTTTAACGTATACCTCACGTGACTACTTACCTTCCAAATTACAACGCGAGTACCAAAATGAAAGTTTATTCAAGGGACAGCCTGGCTCAGGGCTCGGATCGCACCAGTGCGCGATCATTGTCTAGGTATGCTTGAATCGTGATATTATGCGGTGAGGGTGGCTCACTGTGAAAGAAACATTCCAAAGATATTAAACGAAGATTAGGCGTATTCTCCTCAAGCTACTCAGTTTTTTAGGAGATGAAGAATCCCGGTTTTTATTCAGCACCACTTGTTTTTTTTTTTTTTTTTCTTCATTTTTTTCTTTCGGTTTTTCATTTACGGTCAAGTACTGCGGAATTGGCAGCATCCTTCGAACTCTTAACTTTTTACCCCCAAGAAACTGGGTATATTATTCCAATAATTGTTCCGCTTTTATATATATATATATGTGTAGCGTTCAGTTACACAAATGAATCTTTGCTGTTTTACCAAAAATTATGCGGCGATCATTTGACGTCATCATTTTATGGGATCTTGTCATTGTCATTTACTGTCATACCCTTAGTGACGTTATCCGAGCTTTTCGCTACGGGGAAATCTAGCTTTCATAACTTTTTCTGTTATCACTTCGTCGCTGTCCATCGTGTAGGTGTAGAACTGATACGTGGCTCTTGAGTCTCTCGAACCTCTCGAAACTCTCGAACCTCTCAAAGTTCTATAGGGTTTGATGCACGGAAATTACATTTAGCGTTCAGAGTAGGTATGCGGCACACTTTTGATAAGCTATAAATGTATCAAAAGCGGTTCACGATTATATACGCATAGCGCGAAATGGTTTACCACGTTTAAGGCATCATTTACGATAAACCTTTTTTTTTCTTTCTTTCATCTTTAATTTAGATCTGAGGTTAATAGAAATCTTAGGAATTCATATGCAGTATTGAAATTGAAAACTACGACGAATGTGCCGTCAGTAATCGGTGGAAAAGTTAGTGGAAATCAAATTTATTATTCGGAGCGTATCATCGTACTTAAGGTTACTAGAATTGAAATATTTATATCACAAACTGTGTAATGAATAATGAATTTTAGCGAAATGAATTAAAGAGATGTTACTCGATTAGCAACACCTTCAAAGTTTTACCTTCAGTTATAACGTTGAGTATAAAATTTTCACCCTTTGTCAACTTCTCTCTTAAATTTTCTTAATCTAATTTACACTATTATATATTCATGTTCCGCATTATTACAATACCGAATGTGAAAAATGTGAACCGTGCATGAAAAATGTTTATATTTATCAAAAATTCAACACATGGTTTGAAAGTTTTCAACTGTCTACGATACGCGCGAATTACAATTATGTGCATCCAAGAGAAAATTTTTTATCGAATTTATGCGTCACTGGATAATCCGTCCGACATTCGATGCTGTAGTTTATTTTGCGAAAAATCCGAGAGCGACATCAGCACAGGAAAAGAAAATGTTTATTTTTATCCACTGAACATTTCTCAGATCAATTATTCAGCCAGTATATTCATTCTGCTCATTTTATAGCCTTAGATCTGAAACTCTGTGAGTGCTTTCAGGAAGTAAAAAAAAAAAACGAAAAAAAATCTCAAAGCCTCTTTTTTTTTTTGATTTTCTTTTTTGACTCTATCGCAGGGATGGATCTCGCAAGATTGACGAATATTTTCTGGTTTCGTACTCGAATCGGATTTCCAAAGATGGCATCGTATTATGGCGAAATCGGGTCGTGCCACTTCCTTTTTATTTGTCCATAGTAGATATCGTGTGATGACAGTACGTGGGTATGGCGACAGCCTGCTGAAGTGATCGATTGATGTTATAAATAAAATAGCAAGCTTTGTACCATATTCTTTGACGGCGATCGGTCGTACGTTCTGAAAATTTACACGTACGAATGAACACAGTGCGAAGTTTAAAACAGAGGACAAATAAGCTGCGGTACTATAAGTAAAAAATATTGGCATTGGATTACCTCTTTCACAAAGTACATATTTTATTTTTCTTATTTTATAAGGAAACGGAATTTCCTCGGGAATTAAATGTTTGTTAATATTCTGCCATTTTCAGGTCACCAGCTGTTTCCTATTATACTTTCTCGTTGTTCTTCCGAATAAAGCTTTTTTTAAATGGGTCAAGGGGATGTTTTATGTACCTATCATTAAACCTGGATACGGAATAGGCCTTTAATAATAATTGTTAGTTTATTAGTAGTATAACAAACGTTAGAGTAGTCTCAAGGTCCAAGAAAATAATGCGGAAATCTCTACTGAAAAAGAAAGATTAAAATAAAGAATATATAAAGTTCGAAATTACTTGACTCATCGAAATACTTAGGTGGACATTTATCCAGGAGTAGGAAGTTCAGATTTAACAATTTCCATCTTTTTTTTACACACCACTTTTAGACTATCAATGAACGTGAACGCGTACGTTTCCCTTTCTGGTTTTTCATCTTCGCATTGATTCAATTTACAATAGCATCATAGTCAGTTTTCAGTTTTCAGTTTCCCAGCGAGACTCCACATTTACACGAGTGAAATGCAATCAATAAAACACCCTCAGAGTCTATTCAACTTCCATTAGCGAAACGGGGTCTCATTAAGCTCGTAGTCAGCCGTGCATTTCTGTTCTTTGTAGCTGAACGAGACGAACCATATATTTTCAAAGTTCTTACGAACATCTATTTTCAAAGTACTCATTGTTGGTTAAAAAATTGTAGACTGTGGCCACCTGTGGCAGTGCATTGACATCTGATCCGATAGATTATTATAAAATTGAATACGAATTTGACGCGCAGAAAAATTTTCAGGTATTTTTTTTGTCTTTTTCTGTTTTATTCAGTTTTAAAATAATTTATTCAAACGAGAATCCTGGAGGTGTAACGTACCGCAGTGCCCTTTGGTACTTCGAACACGTTTCAGGAAAAAAATAAGACGAGACGAGGCACAAATGTTTTTACACAAAACAACAGCAATAGCAACTGCAGCGCATTGCGACAAAAGCTTGATATAGAAGCGACCGAATGAGCTGGGAATCAATGCAGGACCAGTGAGGTAAAGAGATTTATAATAAAGTAGGAAACGTGTTGGCTTCGTATCAACCGTGTTTTTCTATTATTTTTTTTTTTTTTTTCTTTTTTTTTCTTATTTATTTTATAATAAAAATCACTTCCTATTCCGCGGACCTGTTATACAACGATAAATTAAATTCCTTCGAGACTGACAAAGATTGGCTGAATAAATGTCCAACGAACGAGGAATCCAATAGACGAGACGCGTGCCGAGTATTGTTGTAGGTATACGTCGTATAGTAGGGTAAGTAATACGGATTAGTTGCGGAGGGACATTTAATCACATTAATCCTATAAGCCCTCCGTTTTCTTTATTCCTAATTCCTACCCGTTTCTCTACTTTAACCAATCTCAGTCATTGTTTGACCCGAATAAAAAAGACGCTAAGGGTTCTATATTATCGGAAAAAGTCGCTTTCTGAAAACCTTACCGATTCAAGATGGTGTCACAGCGTCAAACAGATAGACAATTATGTCTGTTGGCGTCTTGACAGAAGGATGAATTTCGAAGAGTTGAATCATTGCTAGGCGCCTTGTTTCTCGGTGCTTTGGCCAACTTTTAGAGTCGGTTTTGTAGGCGCTGTTGGATACTGGAAAAGGAGGGATTAATGTAGGTCACCGCGGCGGACGATCCCGTAACCCCAATCAATACCATACGTTCACCCCAAGTTGGGTCGACCTGGGTTGGGTCGAGTGGGTCGAGCAGTGGGTCGAACATGCAGGCAAAAGTTGAAACTAGGCTGGTTTTTGTCTGTTTCCGTAGTTACAGCCTCTCAAATCTTTCGAGCTTTTCATCATCTTTTCAGCCCTTGCTCACAAGAATCGCATGATTTTAGGATATTTTTACTTATTGAATCACCTCGGGTCTTTTCAACTCGCTTGATCAATCAAAGAGAATTTACTATCGATCTTTAGTAAAGCTGAAAGGTTGATCTAATTTCCTATCAAAATAACAACCCATCTCATCGGAAGCTCGACACTACCTTGTACTAAAAATGAGCGAAATACGAAGAGAGTCGTGTGTCTATCGAAAAAGAATCGGATCGATCTATTCAATCTGCTTGACAGTATTAAGCAGTTTGTGGTAGACATTGGAATACGACGCGTTACAGGAAACATGAAAACGTCGATAATCCTCTAATCGCGGAGATCCTCACGATCGAATCAATTATTATTGAGTCTTGAGAGATCATGGGGGATGATAAAAATCCACGCATTAGAAATATACTTTTGACGAATGAGAAGTTATCACGATTCTGAGTGTCTCTTATGATAATTTTCGGCTGATAATGTTTAACTTGGTCATGATGGATGACGAATATCGTTCAATTATTTTTTGCTCGTTATCGAGTTGAAATAGATCATTGGTCGAAGGTTATTTTTGCGAAATTGTTTCCTGAGCGAATACTCACAGCTCTAAATCTCCACAAAGTCAACAAAGTTCTTTACTTTTCGTTGAATAGGCGAGTTCTAGGTACTCCAAAACTCATCAAATGCTTGTCGAGTGAGATATGTCTATATCTAGACCGTGTCCAAGCTTTTTTCATTATCAAAAAGCGTCGTGAAGCTGTTTAAAAATGTTGAGTGCTTTAGAAACAGAAGATGATCGAGGACTGGCTCGTTTCTTATACAGCAAACGGCGCGGGCTCAGTATACGTTTTAGCACGGATCTTTAATCAAAAATGGTTTTGACGGGTGTGAATGCTCAGCCAAAAGCAGCCAGGTTTCCTTTTCCACATCTCTTTGAAGAATTTTTTGTTTTCCTCTTTTCGTATTTTTCATTCTTTTTTCCATTTTTTTTTTTTTTTTGTTGTTTACTTTTGCAACGGATTTTCTTACCTTTTTCTCGACACCGTCTTTCGTGGGTCAGAAAACCTATACCTATATCAATGAAAGAAGCAAAAAAATAAATTCAACTTCACGTGTTCAATAGCTCCAGGTTTAAACAAAGGGCTATTCAGAGCAAGCACTTAGAACAACGTTGCTCGCGAGACACGCACGAGTGTGTTTGTTTGCGTATACAGACAATAACTCGCAGGTGTGCTACGGGCTGTCTAATGAGATTAAATTGAGCTTTAACGCGCTGGGGCCAAGTGTGGGAGGGAACAGAGAGGCTTGAAAGCTTCAGCTAATTGCATATATATTGATTCCGTTAATTATCTTGTATCGGAAAAAAATAAATAAATTAATTATTAAAGCAGTTTAAGGACGAGAAAATTAACGAAAACTAATCTACTTATTATCCATTCAAATGTATCACAGCTCTGCTCGTAAATACATCGTTAAAACATTGTCGTTAAAATTTTATAAGCATTACATCTTTTGAAGAGAATGGTGGAGGCAATAAGTCGGTTGATTCGCATCTAGATACCGGCCTGTAGAATGTTGCTATTATCTACCCAGGTAGAAATGAATCACTGTTTGAACAATGCACAAACGTTTTGTTTTGTTCAACGAATCCTTTATACTTTTGTACCATTCATCGGCCTATGAAGTTTTTTTTTCTTCTCGTTGCTGGAACCTGATGCACAACGTGCACCACGATTTTACTTGGCACTTTTGCATTCAAAAATATCAGTCTTTGTATACAAAGGCTGTGTGATTTTAACGTGGCGAAGAGCAGGATGAAGACTCCAAGCAAAACGGTGGTTAGATTTTTATACTCAATGGTCTGCACGGTAACAACAAAAAGACAATTATCAACACATACGAAAACGTAACATGGTTTTTTTCTCTCAAAAGTCCGCAGATCACTCAAAGCAGTCATTTCCTTGGTAGTTACTTAAGCTTTTCAATATATATACTTGAAGTTTAGCTACGGCCTTGCCACAAACGGAAGATATTTCCCAGAGGGACACTATCGATTTACGCAGTAGAATAACACCGGAATTGTATACCCAGAGAGTTGAAATCTTGGTACAATAACAAAAATAAAGATATACGTATCGACGAACATATAAGTATACGTATCTACATATAAAAATCAGATAAATTTGAGTCAGCTGTGCAGAATTTTGCGGAAAGAATGTTTCAGAAACAGAACAAACAGATTGTTTGAAATTTTTAAACCTTCGAGGTATGACTTATTCAACTATTCCCATTGTTGTAGGTACAATTTTTACTTTTCAGACTCAGGCATGACATATATACCTAACTACCTGTATAATTACTCGGAAAAATTCAACAAGTAAAGTTTTACTAATGAAGCTGGCGAATGTTTAGAAAAAAAAAAAGAAGAAACAAAATACCCTGCTCCAATTCATTACTGGAAAGTTATATTAGGTACAGCTTGTATAATGTGGTATAACATGAAATTTAAAGAATTTTAAACATCCGTCGAGAATTAATAATGTTATAAAAAGTCTTTGACCACAGATTTTCAAAAAAAAAAAAAAAAAAGAAGTTACCTAGGTCTGCCATTTTAAACAAAGCATAAACGATGGTCCAGGTTTATGTATAAAATATTTGTATGTATTTCAGTGCGTATTTTGTGTATTCTTCATTTTTTCATAAGTTCGTTGTATTCTCATTTTCTGAATTCATCTCTTGGAATTTTGGATAAGATAAATACAAAAAAAGTAAATAAAATACCTCCGCGGACAACAAACCATGTACCATGGTAAATGCCCTGGCACTGTTGTCAAGGTAACGACGAAATTTCGAGATACTATGCCGACGAGGATAGCGAAGGAAAACGAAGCTGAACGACGGAGGAAAACGGCGAGCGGTCCTCCACCTATCTTACCGCGGCACGAACACACGGACAAGCACGGGAGGAACCCGCAATGCGGCACCTCCGGTACGATGGCGTCACAGGAACCTCTGAAACGAACCTGGACCCCGTATTCAAAGAATTTCGATAGTTATTTTTCGTAGAAATCTAAAGCTCACTGTTTCCGGAGTTAGATTGTTATTTTAAAAAAGCTGAAGCTAGTTGCTAGCGACGAAATACATTCACATATACATACACGAAGGCATATTAATTCCGAAAATTGTGGTAGTAGAATAATTTGCCTCTGTAGCCTTCCGTGTAACACTGCATAATGTTGGTTAGCTAGAAAAATCAATAGTATAAAGAGAATTCTCGGCACTGCTGTATAATATGGATGTTCAGTTATTTACCGGAAAATTTAGCTTGCTTTTACTTCGTTCAGAACCATTTCCGTGTTCGTTAGATATTTATATAATATTATTACCACGATATATATATACCTACCTCAATTTCTATAGTATCGTGCATATAATAGAATCTTCAAGGGGGGTACGCGCATCGGACTTTGCTTTATATTTTGCAATTTATTATAATAACTCGCATCCTTACTCGCGTAGCTGCTTGTTTAATTATCAGAGAATTTACGCTTCGCTGTTTTGCAATTATTACACCCACGGTACCTATATGTCTTTATGTATGTACATACATACATACATACACACATACCCACCTTAGCGTCACTCAATTTACATAGAAAACAGATGGCCCATTTTGTTGGTTATTATACTTTCGCATTTAAAATTATCGCGGATCAAAGGCCCTTGACAAGGTACTTAAATTTGAAATTCTATCAAATTCAGAGCCTTTTTTATTTTTTGTTTTTATTTTCTTCTTTGTCGTTTCTCAATCTGCTCCATCCACCAGTAAACAGAAAAATCAATAGACGTATATTCGTCAATTGGCAAAAGGAATGAAAGAATTTGTCTCTTTGAAAATGAAAATTAAAAACTGTTATACCCTCAGGATTCAGGAACCTAATTCTTTACGTACATTACCTGTATTGCGTGCAGATGAGGGTCGACAGTTAATAACTGGATAACCTTGCTTGACCTTGGCCCAGATGTTCGGGTAATGAGAGTTAGCCCTTTTCGAACCAGTGGAGTGAAAGTTGCTGTCCCTAAGCCCGAGATATCTGCTTAAGTGCCACTTGGCGGCGTCAAAGTTCAGACCACGGCTTATTAATCAGACTAATAAGCTCATTAATTAACCGTATCTTGACTAAGATTACAAGTTACCTTGCGATAAGTCACGGCACACGTTATCCAAATTTTATTTAGGTCACACCGGGCTGGTCAGATAACAGCAGCCTATCAAACTCGACAACAACAAAAAGTAGCCACATGTTTTACCAAGCTAAAGAAAATCTCAAATTCACGATGCGGTATACGTGCGACTATATTTCGTCTGTTTTTTTTTTATTTTTCTTCGTTTCTTTTCTTTTATTCATAACGATATTCGCCGTTTTAAGGAAACTTTCTGGTGTGAAAATATTTCATTAAAAAATAAAAATAAAACAAAGTAGATCGAACAGAAAGAACTTATGACTTCGTCAATGTAACAAGACTCGAGATATATTCGCTTTGTACATTAACTCTAACCCCTTTGACGTGTACTTGATTTTTTTTTTCTTACGTTACCATCCGTGAAATTCAATTTGTTTTATTCTCAAGAGATGACTATACTCTTCCGTTTGGATACTAGATCTTGAATTTTCTTGGGATTTTTGTATTGCTGACGAGTAGCTGTGAAGTCTGACGACCCTTACATACTTGACGAAGGTATACATGTGTATCGACATGCGTGCGACACACATATATACCTATCACGTACGCGGAAACCACACCCGATATTGTCGCAACTTGAGTTGCAATGTTATTATAGTCAAATTTCATGCCTCAAGATCCCATGGGAAATCCAAAATTATAATCCATCGAGGAAACGTTTCTTGTTACATCAAATTTCCAAAACTTACAACAATGGTATAATTATACGTTCGCTTAGGTAAAATTTTTGTCTAAAAATTTCTCTCCGGTTATCAAATTTTGTATGTATATTACACTCATTTTTAGAATAAGAAAAAAAAGAACACAAGGTTCGCGTTTCAAAATAAATTTGCGAAAGAACACGTATTGAAAGCTGCAGATATGTTATGGAAGGATCTTTCGATCGGCTTATGGTAAAGACATTGCCGTTTTAGGGGGGGTTGTAAATTGAAGGTATATCTAGGCTGGATGTAGATGTAGGTTGAAATTGGGGTAAAGATATGATCTACCACATGTGAAATGAGTGATTCAAAGTCTGTTGGGAATTGATAATGTTGAGAGTACATTTAATACTTACATATGTGTGACACACCTCCCTTCCTCGCATAATTGGGCATTAGCTAATCAACTTGGTTGTCTATCGGGCTCGAGGGATACTCTGGAGTGGGTTGGCGCTGGATTTCAATCACGTAAAAAGCTATTTTCATTAAAACATTCCAAGATTTTACCAGATTGCGGAAGAAAATAAGGGGAATGAAAAATGAGGAAACCTGCCTTTTGGTATCCTTGTGTTTTTTCAAACGAACCGTAAAAATCTTTGGTCATTCCATGCCTTCAATAATAGGATCCTCTTTCATGCTTCATCGCATCGTATAATGACAAATATTTCAAAGTTTTTGTTTATTAGTTGAAAATCACAAAACATACATTAGTAGCAAAATAAAAAATGAAACTGACAGCAAGAAATTTTCATTAATACCTATAAGCTGTCTTCTAATTACATGAAACGATTAGCTTTCGTTAAAATTCTTTAATATAAGTGAAACAGTGAAACGTATATGTAATTGAGTTTAGTCTGCAGCAATTATGAGTAAGAATAATGATCTTGACTTGAAACGCGAGAATTAAGATATAAGATTCGCGTATATTATACGAGTAGTGGCAAGCTGTATAAAGCAGAGCACACGTGAACTGACCACGATTCGCGGGCAGACAACTAAGCGAAACAGTTACAGAGTGGATTGAATCATACATCGTGTACAAACCTGGGATAAATTGAAAATTGTGTTTAGTTAGAATTTGAACTATTCAATGCGTTATGTTTGACAATGTAAGATCAGGAATCGAGTGATAATCTTCTCGTTAAAATTTAAGCTACTCTAATCCACAGTGCTATAAGATCCATAAAATTTTTTAAAGAACAATTACTGTTCTGTTGCAGATAAATAACTCAACTTGGAGTCCGGACTATGACAATTCGGACCATAGATTGATTATACTCGCCGCTTCATGTATACGTAAGTACAACAAAATTGAAACTTTATAATTTATATAAAAGTCGGCTTTCCAGCCAGAATCAGGGCCTCGAATAACAGGAAATATGATGCTGTGAAAAATGAAACTGCCGTAGACATAATGGAATGAAAAAATGACCATTTATTGATCATTAGATAGCATGAATTTGGGATATTATACTGTAGGCGTGATAACGAACGGTTCTATGTGTATAAATATATAAATTAATGTTCGGTATCGAATATTCTAG
The DNA here is from genome assembly GCA_963924015.1 of Macrophya annulata. Taxonomy (NCBI): domain Eukaryota; kingdom Metazoa; phylum Arthropoda; class Insecta; order Hymenoptera; family Tenthredinidae; genus Macrophya; species Macrophya annulata. The sequence continues at coordinate 16,159,616 of OZ001261.1, forward strand.
GGTTTCAAAATTACACGGAAAGTTTGAGTAGTTCGAAGGTAGATTCAAGATACTTGCAGTTCACGTTCTAATTTACGATCTCAGCGGAGCTAATTGATCCTTATCGGGTACATGACGATGTATTTTTATCAATGCTTCGTTAGAACTATTATTATAGTTAAAAATTCATTTTTGTATATATTTTTGCATCGGGGTAGATTTATTTTCGTTTTATATTATTCATGGGTCAAGTATAAAGCTCAGGATACCTTTGGTTGGGTAGGGCAAATCATTACTTGAACATTGAGGTTACACACATGTATACGCGAATGTGATTCTACAAGCGTATACTTATACGTGACAATATATCAAGGCTCAGCTGGACTGTCACGATAAAACAAGTAAGTGAGAAGAGTTCGGACCAGGGTCACTGATTATTGTCATTAAAGAGTTTAAGCTGCATTTGAAGCTCCGGTGGCTTAATAATATGAAGTGTTCTTCGCGGTACCGTACTTTAATACCGTACATCCGTTTTCATTAAAATTCATCAAGTATTCGCAATTATATGACTCAAAGCGTGTACGTCAGGGTCTTACATTTCACTATATCCTCCGAACAGTCCTGTCAACATATTAACGGCTGGGCGTAGGAGTGCAGCCTAATTGAGCGTAAGACGCGTTAAGTATTTCTCCGCTAGTCACTTCCGTAAAAAAAAAAAAAAATGATGATAATGGCCAAAGAAATTGGGGTTTGAAATTTTCAACAAATTTTATAGATTAAAAAGAAAAGAAAAAAAATGAAAAGAAAATGAATTTTCAAGTACCTGTCTGGTTATACCTACGTGTCAAGAGCAGCGACGTGATCTGGCATTCACTAGTTAATCGTAGAGTGTGGTCTTGACTTTTTTCGAAGTGTCAAGCTTTCCTGAGAATTAAATTTATAAAATGATTCACCTGCACGTATAAACTCCGTTGTAGACGATTACGTCGTCTAATAGGTACGAAGAATTTTCTCAGTAATTTACCAGATTCCGTCATGGGTAGAAATATTGTTATTAGCAGCTGGGTGTGTAAGCTCTTAGAATTCCTTTGAAAGCTCGGAGCTTCTCAAGACTTCCGCTTATACAAACCGCTTATTCCGTTTATACTGACGCTTGATGTTCAGGGTTACAAATATTCCACTGGAGAAAAACGTTGTGAGGACTACAATCAAGATATCACGTCACGTTCATTCGTTTAAACTAAACGACTGACTGTGAGTGGGCTTTTATATACTTATAGAGGATTCGATTCAACCGAATTTATCGTTAGTCATTTAGAGATATCGACACTCTAGGTACTGTCATTGACAAAGTTTGGAACAATATTGAAACAATAATTCCAAATTTTGGCATATTATTCTCATATAATTTTTTGACAATAACGTAGTCCACTAATCCCACTTTATTTATCGTTTTGTGTCGTAGTAGTGATCAGGGTGACTCAGTGCCAGTAATTGCTTCGTGATATTTTTTTTGTTATTTTTTATGTTTTTTATAGAGTTTGAGAAACTAATCGTTACTTTTCAACCCTTGGCTCAACCGTACTCATCCTGGAACCTAATCAATAAACTTGAGGGAGAGTTTCCACACGTGTCAGCTTTTGCGATAATACATCGTAAAGGTCTTCAACAATAATAAAAAATAAATCGCGTGAGGGTCATAATTTGGGGAAAAATCATGAAACACCCTCAGCTGTATGTTGTTTGTGTTTTGTACTGAGATAAATTTTTTATTTTTTTTTTTATTTTATCGTACCATTTGCTTTTGGTTCTTTGCTTCATCTGTTTCAAGTTTTTTTTTTTTTTTTGTTTGTTTCATTCCACGAATAAATTTTCGATGTTGTTACATGTGGTGCAGGTACAGTAATAGAGCAATAGGCAATCGTGGTTTTTATTTGTTTTTCTCTTCCTCTTTCTTTTCAGTCTTCTTATTCCAAGCCATTGAAACGTCAAGTGGCAATGTCAGTTAGCTTTTCATAACTTTACGATAAAGCTAGACACCGTTAAAAAGCCTTCTTTTATCCTTTGATCCTTTGAAACTTTTGTTTTACTAACGCCCAAAGCTTGTTTCACTCAGTACCTAATTAGCAGCAAGTTTTCGAATATATAAGGTTTCATGTAATCGGTACCACAGAGAATCATTCAATAATCGTTCAATTAAGTATTTTTAGTTCCCGATAAGTGTCCTTAATCGTTTCCGGTCCTTTTCCAATATCACGTAACACCATTATCAACGCACTGCTATGTCATAGGCTTCCATAACGATATAGGTATATATATATATAATTATATATATATATACATATATACGGATTCGAGTAAGAGCTAATTTCTCATATTTCACCAATAAAATATACGATGATTCCTACCCCCATGAGTATTATGGGATCTTTCCTAATCCTCAGCTCTTCTTCAGCTCATGGCCAATGCCATTCAAGGCCTTGGCCATTCATTCGACGCAGTGACGTCATGCCGAAGCGGGCTCGGGCGTGGTCTGTTACGTTTCGGTTTTCCCTCTCTATCTTTCTCTCGCTCGCTCTTCCTCATCCGGAATAGGGTTGCAGGGGGTTGGTCTGGCAATCGATATCCCCGGAATTCTTCCGGCGCCCGCGTCCTCTTCTGGTGTCTTCCATCGCCGGGGATTCCCCCTTACAAATTTCTTACTTACACGGTTACCCGGATGTAGAATGAAATCATTCTTCTCCCTATCCGTCATTCATCATTGATTAGAGCACATGGTTTCGGTCCCCTTCGTCCTTGCGCGTCAACGCGTCATGCAGATGAAATATGATGAGATTTTCGATAGGATGAATGGATGCGAAACCCCCATAGGGGCTGTTTGTTATTTTTGTTTATTTTTTTTTCTAAATTGCGTAAATTAGTCATAACGGATCTGAATTTTTTCACGCTTTTTGGATATCCCGTCTCCTTGACGATATCGTCAACGATGATGTTGACGGTAGGAATTTAGATACCGAAATTTATGAATTATTTATTGCCACTTGAGTTTCCGTGTGAGATTATAAGGCGACCACCATCAATCAAAAGTGAAACATCCTGTCTTAGAACCTAAAGCTAAACAATATGGGTTATGGAAGGGGATTACGAGGTTGATGATTTACATGATTGTTGGTTTTTCTCACTACCGCAGTTACGGTCAAAAATTTGCGGTTAACAACCGCACCGCATCGACAAGCCGAGTACTTTACATTATAATTAATAGCCCGCTCACTTGTCGACATTCATAATCTTCCGTTTGTGGCGGAAACGAATGAGCCAACGTTACGATAAAATCAAGTCTAATTTCGCAGTAGATATAAAAAGAGTTAAGATTACAACGAAGATAAACGACGGATTGGTATACTTGCTTTTTACTCCTGTCAAAAGTTATGTCAGAATGAGAATAGAACTTCCTCCAATAATGTTTTATAGCTTAAAAATCTCTCAAGTTTTCTTTTTCTGACCAAGATTCAAGAAAGAACGCGAGTTTATTTGACGAGCTCTTTTTCAAGCGTTAATTTGTCAACTTTTTCGCATGATGTGATAACTGTCACAGATAAAAAAAACTTTCTAATGATCAAAATCCTTTTCAAAACTTCGTCGTATAACTATTTTTATGAAAGACACAAATTTCGCCAGAGTCCTTGAAATTTTTCTTCACATTAACGATATCGCTCTGTCAATTAGTTGAAATGATTTTTTCTTTCTTTTTGTGTGTTTGTGATTTTTTTAAACGATGAATTGGTTTGACCTGGGTTCAAATACAGGTCGGACATGAAAAATCTTGCTTCGCGTTGGACGGGCCCCTACACACCTCGCACTGCCGCCCTGACCGCCGCTGCATCAGCAAAGGAGAACCTCGGGTGCAGTAGCATCGTCGTCACCGAAAGCCGGAGCCCGAGGAGTCCGGTAGCGTTGCAACCGCCTCCCCCATCCGTCCGTTCCTACGAAAGCAGCCCGTTTGCCTTCGCGGCTAGAAGAAGCTCCATCCCCAGGAGGCAGCTGAGTATCGGCTACCCCCGACCTCATCCTCGACTACAGAACCGCAGTCCACTCATCTCTGTCAAACGTCACGTTAGCCTCGAGAACTGTTAGCACCAATCGTCAGGTAATTCATTTCAAAAATATTATAAACAAAATATAAAGGATCGGTAAAACTGAGGAGCCACATCTCAATTAAAGGATCGGTAAAACTGAGGAGCTTTCAAAGGATTAACAATATCTGTTTACAGTGAAATAAATTCTTCCTTTCTTGTTTGACAGCAACTATACTCTTCTGTCAATATCAATACCTTAGGTGTTGATAAGATAAAGAACACCCCTCGTAACACTATACCTATAACATACACATCAAATGTCAAAGATTTTTCGAAAAAAAGGGATTCAAGTTGTTGGAAAACTTATGATTTTGCAAAAAAAAAAAAAAAAATTTTTCTCGCATTTGTTCAAATGTAAGAAATATAATAAGAAAAAAAAGAAAATAATAAATAACGACCCTTCTCAGATGATGTATGAGATTCAATTTGCCACTAATCGTTCTTTATGGCGAGGATGATTATACCTGTTGCCATGTGGTAAGAAAGTCAAATAGCTCGGATATATCTCTAACTTTTCCTTCATATTTGAATTTTGATAACAGATTTTTTTTTTTTTTGGCTTACGAAGAATTTAAATTCATATAACTTTGAGTTTATGATAATATTTATTATAATTTTATTCGTAATTTTTTAGGAAGGGAATCACGTCTTTTTCTGATGGAGCTAATTTTTCTGTAACTCCGACATTGTTCATTTAAATTAATTTAATCTGTTGATTTGCGGTGATTAATAGAACGGTGGCTCAGTCGGGTGCAGCTTAGACAATGTCCGAAGACTCTGACTCCATATCAGAGGAAGAACGCAGCTTGTTCCGTCCGTTTACGCGGGAATCTCTGGCAGCAATCGAGGCTCGTATCGCCGAAGAATATGCCAAGCAGAAGGAGCTCGAAAAGAAGCGTGCCGAAGGCGAGGTAAGACCAGAAGTTTGCATATTATGAAGTGACAGAATCCATCCTCATATCCCGTTTCGTATAGATGAAAAATTATTTTATATTTTATATAAATATATAATATTTTATTAATCTTATTTCTTTTTAATTCTTATAGTACATCACTTCATTTATACGTAGTCTCATATCGTTCATGTCATAGCGACGATCGTATTTTTATTTTTGCTATCGGTGAAATTAAATCTCGTTATATTAAAAAAAAACAGAAAAAAAATGCAAAATTTCTTTAATTAGTACGAAATATAAGTATAAGACGGTGCAGTGTTGAAAAATTTGAAACGTACAGTATTGTAATGATATATTGTCAATTTAATATAATGTATGGAGTAAATTTTAGCTAGATAAATTATTACACGTATAATAGAATTTTCATCGATTTATAACAATTATTACGGTTGATAATAATTGAATGATCGGGAGGTATGTATATTTACACACATTCATCGCGTTTTGAATTATAATTTAATTTTATCCATTATTTTCGTGATTTTTTTTTTTTTTTTTTTTGATATGACAGTGTTATCCAACGTCAGAAACGACGATAAGTATATATTTACATTACATATTAATACCTGCCATATATATTCCTATCGCATTACCTCTGAAGAGCATGACATATTTGACGATATCATATGGCAACCTGAATATCTGAGACAATATGTTAAAAAATATTTTCTCATATCATATCGAATATCTACATTTCAATTGAACATTCTCGCGATATATGTATATAAAGAAATAAAATACAGAGTTCTATTTATTATTCACATAATTTATTCAAATGAAGATGTTAATATAACTTGATGCGAATGAAATTCGTATTAGGGTACTCAATTTCCCAGAATATTATTATCCTTTCATAAATGTTATGTTTTCGGTTATCGATAAGAGGAAAAAGTGCTTGAAAGTTTGTTTCAATTATTTAATCAGTGTACAGTATATCGGTGTTCATTGAAAGTTTGCTTGAAATATACAAATTGAAAATATAAAAAAAAAATAAAAAAAATAAAATGAAAAACTGATCAAGAGGTTTCACTAAAAAAAAATTCAATATATCTATCAGTATAAGGAATAAATAAAAATTGACCAAATTGGCTTTCGTATAATGATATATAACGATAAATAAATCTATCTATATACCCTGGGTACATAATTATTATAAACATGTAACAAATCCATGCCAAATTTTCTTTTTGCGTTCAAATGTTTATTATCCATGCGTGTGAGCTCGATGTTTGTGATGTCATTCGTGCTCTGCCTGTGTCTATCTATCCCCCGTCCTAACTTCAGCTCCATTTTCAGACCTTTGTAATATTTTCCCCGTAGTGAAGGAGAATTACGACGGATGCCGCGATCGTGAGGATGACGTAAACCGTTAAAAATAGACAAGCTTCGCGATTGACCGCGACACTGACCGATAAATAATATACGTATATATACATACATCCATATATTATCCAATTAATTTTGTAGATATTTTTATTTTTTATTTTTCATTTTTTATTTTAATCTTCTTATATTCTTCTTTCGCAATTTTATAAATCGATATTCAGAAATAGACACCCTCGTTTAGGTGTAAAATTTTCTTGCAAGGTGAAGGCCGAGCTCTGGTATAAATGGTCAGAACGAAAGGCCGAAGACCTATAAATGCCAACGCAAAGCTTTATTCTACGCCTGGTACGGTAGATACGTCATCCTACGTAATTTCCGGTATCAAACAATTAACGGAATTATCGCTGCACTCGTTAGTTCATCCTTTAGCGCACATTTATATATCGTTGTCACGTGATTTCCTTGCCAAAAAAAAAATGGTGAAGAAAACATCCCCTGCTTAAAATCTATTATTATTATTGTTATTATTATTATTATTATTATTATTATTACTATTATTATTATTATTATATATTATATCATATGTATATACATATATTTGTTATATATACATAAGTATATACATATATATTATACATTAGGATGGTCCTCAATTTGGAGTAAGAAAAATTTTCGTTATGACCGATACGAAGATTCTGGTATAAAATAACATTTTTTTTTTTTTGAAAAATTCAAATTGTTTATTTGAAAATGTAAAAAATTTTTAACAAAACATTTTTCACTCGTCATTTTTGAATAAATTTTTTCTGTAGGATACGACAATGAAATTATATAGTCGCGAATTCTTAGTATTGAAATAAAAAATTTGAATTCTGGAACGAAAAATGTTGTTCGTTAAGAGATTTTTTTTTTGTTTTTTTCCAATTAACTCCCGGAGTAGAAAGTTTTTTTAAGCGAGGGGAAAAATTCAAGCTCGATGATGGTACGCACATTTTTATTGATATAGAGGCTTGGCAACTTCTGACACATTTCTTTTTTTTTACTTATTTGGAACAGATTTAGAGGGCGCTGTAATTGAAATTCTTCTGACTCCGAATTAAGGATCGTCCTAATATATACTATACATGTATATATATGTATTATATACATATGCCTATATCTAATTTTTCGTATTTTTGTACATGCGTATATATCATCTTTTCTCATCAAACTGCTAGACCATAATCGTAATATCTACTCATCAAGAAATTTCATGCTGTTTTATGTGTTTGTATTTGTATTTGTGTAACTACTTTTTCTCCATTCTCCAATTGCAGGGAGGTTTTGGCCGGAAGAAAAAGAAAAAAGAAGTAAGATGTTGTATCATGCTAAGTAATACACTAATACTCCTAATCAATCGGTCACTCACCAAATTCACTCACTGGACAACACTTTTTCACCACTATCACTATACCTACAGATACACTACCTCACGGCTGCAATGTATTCAGATTTAACATTTGAACAAATTTACATTTAATTTATATAACATACGTATATTCCGAAATTTCAGAAAATTTTTATATTAATTCTTGATATTCCTGAAATTTGAAAATCTTTATTTATTTATTCATTTTTTAATTTTTTTTGATCCACTCAAAAAAATCCACTGTTTATAATTTTGCGAAATTTTTTTGGAAATCCTGTGCATTGCAGCCTCTCACATTATGACAAACAAATCACGTCTATATATATAATATGTATAGTCTCTACATTTCAATAGCCTGCTACACTCTTCAACAATAATTTATGTTCCTTTAGCTAAAACGACACCTGCCTGTGCTTCGATACGCCTCTCCTTAAAATATTTATATGGGTCTTTTCGTGGATGAGATCCATAGGGTGTCCAATTATATGCAGTTCATGGTACAAGTACGATACGTGACATGAAAAACAAACTTTCAATTATTTTTTTGTTTCTCATGGCACAGAGCGTGCTTGTACAATAAATTGCATATAACTGGACGCTTTATAGGTCTGATCCAGGAAAAGACGTGGTAGATTGTTTAAATTTTTCAATTGCCAAAAACAGAATTGTAATGAATTTTAATTTCAATATTCTATAAATTGTAAATACGTTATTCGCATTGTAAATTAATTTTAGCTAATGAATTTATTTATTTGAAATTATTTGTTTAACAGAAATCAGAAAACGTCGCGATTTTATTTTTATTTCAAACGTAAATTGAGACTTGATAAATATAAAAATATTGCAAGGAGTGAGCTTTATCAGAACGCTTGGCAATGCTTGTAGAATGTGTGTTATCTGCAAAGCTTGAGCGGTAAATATTAATGCGTGAAGTATAATATTAATGTTTAATGTTTATAGCATTGTTATAAATATTACTAACTATTATTTATACTAGGTGCCAGCGTGGAGTAGCAGTTAAAGCCTTACTGCACGCCAATTAGCTCTAGCCGCAATGATTATGGAAGCTAATATACTAATACCTTTTAATTTCGGCTTACACAATATGAAATTTCGGTAGTTCGTGAGACTTGATGTGAAGTTTATAATCAATACCAAGTACCAACTATTTGATAAATAAATAAATTATTATTATATCATCGATGTAAATAAGTTTTAAGAACTACCGAACTGTTATACGTATATATATATATATATATTCTTATATGATTAGATAACCAAATCCCGGTTTAACACTAAATACTCAGACAATAAGTTACATTATGTTATAAAAGTATTTTTTATTGATATATTTAAAGGATCCTCGATTTAATTATGAGAACAAATTTCAAACTCAATCCCCCATCCCAAAAATTTTTATTGTTAAAATTGGCTATAAATTTTAATATAAATATGAATTTTTACGAAAATATTTATTCAAAAATTTTAACTTATGAATACACAGTTATTGTTATAATACGCGGTGTTGAATAATGAGATTCTTGATAACTTCACTAATGCATTGTGGAAAAATAATTATTTTTTATCGATTGATTTATAACGCGGAATGACGTACTTATAACGATAAAAAGCAATGAGTGTTAAAGCAAGAAACTAACCACTGTAAATACCTATAGCGTCACTGCCTTAGGAAAGAACTTTGAAAAAAAAAGAAAAAAAAAAAAAAATGATAAGAAGCCGAACTTCGATTTGGCAAACAATTCGTAAAATTTTTTTCATTCGTAGGTACGATACGACGACGAAGACGAAGATGAGGGACCTCAGCCGGACCCGATGTTCGAGCAAGGTGCGCCCATCCCAGTGCGACTGCACAACGATTTTCCCCCGGAACTGTCCTCTACTCCTCTCGAGGATATTGATACCTTCTACCACAATCAGAGGGTAATTTATGTTGGCTTCAACGTAATTAAAAAACAAAAAAACGTAGGCTTATTCTCGAGATGCTTTATAATTGGGTTAACTAAAAAAAAATTCTTCGAAAGATTACTGATAAATAATTGATACGAATTGTCATGAAATTGAAGAATATTTCGCTTGAAATTTTGGAGCAAATTATGATTTTTCAAAGTTGTGATCGCAGGTTTTGCACTAAATCAATTTAATGCATTTTGAAATTGAGCTCTTCAGACAGTCTGATAAGTGAAATTCTACCTCAGACAAGGAATGAAATACTTGTTTTTGAAGTTTATGAAAATGGTAATGCTGATTGTGGTTTTGTAGACATTCGTGGTCGTCAGCAAAGGCAAGGACATATTCAGGTTCTCGGCGACGGATGCGCTGTGGATTCTGGATCCGTTCAACCCAATCAGACGTGTGGCCATTTACATTTTGGTACACCCGTTGTTCTCCCTTTTCATCATCACCACAATTCTGGTTAACTGCATACTCATGATCATGCCCACAACGCCCACCATCGAGTCGACCGAGTAAGTTCTGTCTAGTTGCTAGTATTGATATTTTTTATTATAGTTTTACATCCCTTGTTCGTAAAAGTGTAGCTACGTTGATCAGATCGGACAATCTTATCGGTACTCATTATACAGTGACCGAGAAAAAAAATATGTGACTCACTCTTTAGCCTTAATCATTCAAGATATATTTTCAAAAACAGTTTATAGTATGCAGAGTTTATTTAGCATCGTAGCAAAATACAATTTGCAATTTATTTAATTATTTTCACCAATTATATCAGCTAGGCTAGAGTCAACCTTGCACAGTTATTTGGAATCTACTGTTACATACTACCAACAATTTACGGATATGGCTTGAAAATTGAAACTGATTTAGTTTTGTGTTTGTTTATAATCGTGAAATCTGTCGAGTGTTGGTAGTGAGTTTCATCGATTTACAAAATTCTGTAATTAAATTATCATTGTGAATAATATTCCAGAAAATTTGCACAGTTTCCATACAGAAAATAGCTAAATAATTAATCCTGTATAATATTGAGTGAAAAACTGTAGTGAACTTTTATGAATTTAGGTATACCTATAAAAACAATTTTTATTGGTAACATGTATACTTACGTACCGTTTTATTGGAAATCTAACGGATAGATGATTAACGGTGAATAATGATAATCTAGATAAATATTGTGTAATTTTATACGTGTCTTAGTTTATAGATTTCTATATAGTCATTCATACCGTAATTTGTTCTGTTGGTAAGTTGGCATTAAAGTTGTTAGAAAAATAGAATAGAAAATCGTTGGTCGAGAAAAGAAAAAATTATAGAGGACAATAATTGCGTTTACCCGGATATCAGAATTGAAACATCAAAATATCACTGCATTAAATTTTTCACTATATCTAAATCAGAGAAAAAAAAAAAAAAAAAAAGATAAAAACAATATTTCTATACCCGAAAAAACGTAATTTTGTTTTTTTTTTATTTGTTCTCTTTCCCATCCAAAGACCACGATGTAAAAATTCAAAGTCGACGCGTAGTTCATAGAATAAAATTTACCTATAATCCTAATAGAATATCAGATTCAAAATATTATACTTATAATTTTTAGTTATATGTATAATATAGATGACTGTATACACACGAAGAGAAGAATTGAAAATATTTGTGATAAAAGAACGTTTCTACGTTTACGGATAACGTTTAGACGTTTAGACGTTTAGACGGTAGGGATCATCTATCGTACAGAAGAAACTCATATTTTAAAGCTGAGCGGTGTATTTGTGGTTTCAGAGTGATATTTACGGGCATCTACACATTTGAGTCCGCCGTTAAGGTGATGGCGAGGGGTTTCATTCTGCAGCCTTTTACCTATCTTAGAGATGCATGGAATTGGCTCGACTTCGTAGTAATAGCTTTAGCGTGAGTAGTTAAACATATTCATTTTTTTCTACCAAACCAAGAACCCCAGTATTCCAAAACGTCAAAGCGCCAAGAAGCCAGGGGCACAAAGAAAGACAAAAAATAAAAAAGAGTAATGAAATCCAAAACTGTATAATCACAGATTCAAAAACAAAAAAAAAATTATGATCTATACTTTTTGCGATACCCGTGTGCACTGGTGGTACTTGGTGCATTTTAGAAATTGAAAGAAAGAAGAGTAAAGATATAAGTTTTACGGTGCGACGCTGCAGTTGCAAGTAGTTTTCATTTATATTACGATAACACTTATATCCATCAATCACTAAATTAGTGGTTAAACGTTGGTGGACGTTTAATGCTTTGGAAGCTTATCTCTGCATCGTCTACGATACCGTCTGATCGTTTACCAATATATAACGATCGAATTCAATAAATTATTATACACATCTATGAAACTAAGTTTGGTAAATAAATAAATATTGGCTCTTCCCTCGAAGATATTATCTGTAATACTCTTGACGCCAAATATTAGGTAATTTCCGATTCAGGTACATTTTTTTTTTTTTTTTTTTTTTTTAATTTTTCTCTCGTTTTCTTATCGTTGAGATTATTTTGCGTTACAAGTTTTGTCGGCGATAATATATTCATCAATCGATTGGAATATGACCAGAGAAATAATATTCAATGTAATTATTACCTACCAATAATGGAAATTTAACAGATGTGTTATAGTTTTTTCAAAATTGTTTTTTTTTTTTTTTTTTTTTTTTTTTTTTCTTGACGTAGAGAAAAGTTTCCTCTGCAACAAAAATTGCCAACTAATATATGTGTATATAGAGTAACGTTCTACGTTCGGGAGTTCCTCGGGGATTTAACTATAATTGTAATTTGTAAAAAAAATTCTCGAATGCGATATGTGAGATTCGATTCGTATATTTAATTCCATCTCAACGGCACTCGACAGCACTTGACCTGCACCTTGTCTTCTTGAAAGTTTTTTTTAGAAAATCGATAAAATGCAAATCTATTAAATACAAGTGTTTCTTTCAATTACGATAATCACAATTAAGCCCGAAAACGCTAACTAGTAACCGAGTTAGATTCCAGGTTAACATAGACCCTTCAATTGATTTGTTAAGTACGCTATCATAATTACGTAGTATCGATTATAATATTATCTTGTTGGACATAAAAGTTAGACAACTAGTTAGGGATAGAGTCATATACTCATATATTTAAATATTTACTATATACCTTTAGTTACCACAAATAAAGTACTACCATTGTAATTCATTGTTATAGAATAGTTCTTGAAAGCAAATTAATTACTTACTATTGTTCGTAGACTAGAACATTTATATACATATACCTACATATATATAATTGTTGATAGATAATTTATGAAAATTTAAGTAACTAATCCTCCCTCCCCCCCCCCCCCCCCCCTACATACATATTTTAATCCACCCTTATCTTATACCTATATACAACCCCTATAACACTTTATTCGTCCTAATCGTATATCTGATCATCACATCACTGCAATCTACCTTAAAAAAATTAAAAAATAAATAAAAATCGTACAGCATCAAGAACACACATTACCAGACCATATATCGTACCTAACTCCATGCATGTCGTAAAAGTTCTATTTACATAGGTACAGATCATATGTCTATATAATTATATACATATATATATATATATATATATATATATATATATATATATATATATATATATATATATATATATATATATATATATATATATATATATATGTATGTATATTATATACCTATTATATATAGGTATATGTGGTAGGCTATAGAGGAAGTAGAGTGTTAAAGCTATTTTGAAATGTGTTCGTTTTGTTTTTCGGTATCACTGTAACGTGTATGATGTTCGGGTGTATTGCAGTTATGTGACCATGGGCATAGATCTAGGAAACCTTGCTGCTCTGAGGACATTTCGAGTCCTTCGAGCCTTGAAGACTGTCGCTATTGTACCAGGTATGCTTAGAGATTAGAATAGAAAAAATAGTTTAGAAATATTAATATTTAAATATTATTATTTATTTTATTTTATTTTTTTTTATATCATTTATATATTATATATATATATATATATATATATATATATATATATATATATATATATATATATATATATATATATATATATATATATATATATATATATATATATATATATATATATATACTTATATACATAATATTTATAGTATCGCTAAGACACACAATGAGAGATATAACTGTATAGGTGTACTTTGTACGTGTATGTATGGTATACGTTATATATCTTTATGTATAAATATAGTATAATGATCGTTAATTGCGAGTGTTCGAACTGGTATTATATATCACCAGAATTATACTAATCAGAATACCAATTGTACAGGTCTGAAAACTATCGTCGGCGCCGTGATAGAATCCGTTAAAAATCTGAGGGACGTTATAATCCTCACCATGTTCTCGTTGTCTGTATTTGCGCTGATGGGTCTACAGATATACATGGGTGTACTCACTCAAAAGTGCATTAGAAATTTTCCTGAGGATGGCTCGTGGGGCAACCTTACCGCCGAGAATTGGGAACGATTTGTCAGTAACGAAAGTAAGTCTTTTTTTTTCTATTCAAAATTTATCAAAAATAAAATAGCAATCATCTCCAAACTTTAACTCTATAAATTATTTAATTCCCATTTTTCGCAGCAAATTGGTACGTTGATGAGGCGGGGAACATGCCTTTGTGTGGCAATTCATCTGGAGCTGGGTAAGTCATGTTTTGTATTGCAATGAAATGGTCGAGTAGTGCAGATGAGTTAGAGGGTTAATGGTGTTACACTCTATAGTCGTTAAAACTTTGCTTATGTTTCCACCATTCGCAGGATGTGTGATCCTGGTTACACGTGTTTGCAAGGGTATGGCTCTAACCCAAATTACGGATACACCAGCTTCGACACCTTCGGTTGGGCATTGCTATCTGCTTTTCGTCTAATGACTCAAGATTATTGGGAAAATCTTTACCAGCTAGTACTAAGGTCAGCCGGACCATGGCACATGTTGTTCTTCATCGTAATCATTTTTCTTGGTTCCTTTTACCTGGTCAACTTGATTCTCGCCATTGTCGCTATGTCGTATGACGAGTTGCAGAAGAAAGCTGAAGAGGAAGAAGCTGCGGAAGAAGAAGCCATCAGGGTAAGATTTTAATTATTTATTTATTTATTTATTAATTTTTTCTAGCATTGAAAATGATTAGTCATTAAACTCAATAAATTTTACTTTCGTTTCTTTTACAATCAGGAAGCTGAAGAGGCGGCGCTGGCGAAAGAGAACAAACTCGCCGCACAGGCTGCAGCAAGAGAAGCAGCGGCAGCGGCTGCAGCTGCTGAACAGATTGTCAAATCACCTTCGGACTTCTCTTGCCATAGTTACGAGCTTTTCGTCGGCCAGGAGAAGGGAAACGATGACAACAACAAGGAGAGAATGAGCATACGTTCCGTTGAGTCGGTGAGCGAACACAGAGTGAAGCCACCCAACAACAATCACAGCAGTGCCTCGAACAAAGTCCGAAAAGTCAGTGCCGTAAGTACTACACAGCTTATCACTGTACAGGACAATCCCCTATCCATTATCCTTGAAAAATTCCAGAATTTATTCATCGCAGATTATGTGGCAAAGTACTTTTCATCAAGTTTTGTTTTTTATATTTATTCTGGCCCAGGGACCAAGAAACTTTGATACTCAACTGAACTTTATAGGATAAATTGGTCCGTAGTGATTGTCAATTTGAAAGTCGTGAGAGTGACAGGATTCAAAAAAAATTGATGGAGCTTTCAATGTTAGTTTATACGTACTTTGAACATTCATATAAACTTACTGTTCGAGATAAAATTGATATTATTACTTGGTTGACTTTGCCTCATAATACGTGCGTTGTGATATCCCGGACCGATATTTGAATGATTTATTACTTTCCACCCATTCATTGAGTCAAAGTACTAATTTGTGGATTTTGTTTTTTTTTTTTTTGGTACAAAAAAAAATAGTGTTTTTTACAAATTTTTTCGCTTCATTTATACAATTTTGAAAAATGGTCACAGCTAAGCTATTAAGCTGTATAGGACAACAATATTAATTGTTATTTGAATATACATATACGCGTCGGTGAAAATTTAAAAAATCGATAAAAAAAAAAATACAAACTAATTGAGTCAAAATTCAAAACCTAAAATTCCTCTTGACAGATGTACGACAATTCACGCCGAAACACAATCACCGAGTACATCGAAGTTGTAGAGCTTTACAACTGTAATACATTTAAAACACTTAAAATATCACAATTTTACGTTGCACTGTGACTATTTGAATAATAAAATATACTATTCGGTATTTTTTCTATTTGTTTTATTATAATTTATTTGTCTAATTATTATTTTAGCCACCGTAATAGTTTGATAATAAATAGCATGACACATATTGTTAGATTTTCATTCGGATTACACAAAATTTTTATATTCACTATTTGTATAGAACAAAAAATAATTTCATTTTTGTTTTATTTTTGATTAAACAAATTTATTATTTATATCCCACTCAGATCCCCTCCCAAAAACGATCATGATACATCAACACGAATCACAATATTCGACAATCACTTGCTTGCATGACGTTTTGCATCTACTTGTCGAATAGCTAGTTTACACAAAAAATTGGACGAGCGGATGTCGCGATTTTTGGAATTCAGTATGAAAATATATATCACATCAAAAAAAAAAAAAAACTTTCAAATACGTAATAGAAAAAATTCTCTTGATGCAAACGGATTATCCAGGTTTGAGGAAACGTCAATCATGTTACTTTCGATACGAATTGCATTATTTTTTTAATGACAACATTCACGTTGAATTTTAGGAATTTTTAGACCGCTCGACCGATTTTATATATTTATGTTTAAATGTATATGTATATATGATTACATATGTAATCGATACACATATACATAACATACTCTAACGCCTATGCTTGTTCTGGATGGCCTTAAAAAAAAAAAAAAAAATATCAAAAAATATTTTTCTTTTTCTATCTTTTTGGACTTGTTTAGTCACTTCAGAAAAAGGTAGGATATAATAGTAATTTGTTTTATTATAACTATTTCTTGGAATCTTTATCTATCCAACTCCTATATAATTACAGCGTTGTTATTATATTATCGAAGACTTAGGGTTACACAGAATTCTAATTCACAATCAACGAAGAACTACAGGAATGATAGGCCTCTTTATGACACAAACTTGACCAATTCGGTAGCCACACAGTTTTTCATTACCGAGCTGTTCACTGAGAGAATTGTTTCTTAATGATCCCAAACAGCTCAGTCTGATTTTGCATCTACGAACTTGATATATCGAAGAATCCTCGCAGAAAACGATCTCAATATTTAATGATGATTTTAAATTATCTAATATCGCCCGGAATTACGCGGTGTATTAAAAGTGAAATACTTTTTTTTGTTTTTTCTTTCGTACGTCTTCGTTTAAAATTTCATTGAAAATAAATTGTTCTAGAACTACGCATCAATTCGACAAGTACTCGTATCCTGCTCGGGATATTAGAGGAGACAAATGGTTGACGTACCAGCTTTAGTTAAAAAAGATATCGATGTATGTACATACACAAGATAATCATCGTCGACACAATAGACTTCTGTTTGGCATTGATATCTGTATGAATGCGAAGTAATGAGATACTGAGAATGATGCATCGCAACTGCATGCAATCGTGACATATAATACTTCTGGCGAACAGAACATATACGAGAAAGTTGACACGACTGTCTCCCAACTCCTATACACACTCTCTCTGCTATCGGCAATGTGTGTAAGCTACTCGAACTTCGATCTCTAAGTGATTAGTAGTAAAAGCATATATGTATGCAGTATGGTCCAATAATTATCAGACCTATTTGCATATTGTCACAGTTCATAAATTCACATCAACTCACATATGGAACATTGAACAATTATTTTCACCTGTGATTACTTTTTTAAATTTACAATTTGCAAAAAAATACTAAGAACGAATTCTACACAATATGGGAAGCCAGTTAAGAGAACCCTGTCATAATACTTTCTCGATATTTATTCTTACCTATAGACAGATATTTTTTGAGAGTCAAATAATGGTTCCGTTTTTTGGAAACCGTGGTCTGCTATTACCTGGGCCATAATGTATACAGCTTTAATAATTATTATGAGTAATGAGTAACTCAATCTATGATACATAGTACCTAGGTATATGATTTGATCTATGTGTGCTTCTGCAAGTGGTGCCTCTCCTTGGTGTAAATTCGTTTCACGTTACGACTGTTTGGTAGGAGATATCTTTTCTTGTTTTTTCTTAAGGTCTCTCGCGCCGCTAATGGCCAGTTTACTTATGCCTACCAGGATAACCTGCGGAAGGTACGTCTCTCGTTGTCACCAACAACTGTACGTACCCCTAATTATAGGACAACTACTAATTAAGTAGCGTACTCACTTATTGTTTTAGCCATGTAAGAAGAAGCACATATATATGTGTTCCATATCCTCAAGTGTATGCCAATAATATAAATATATTTATATAATGTATAAAAATCTATTTACATGGCATTTGGAAAGGGTTGAATTGATTTATTCTATGAGAATAATATCTCATTGTTGAATTCAAATAAACAATTAGCCATAATGTGTTATTATTCATATGGTGTTGAAAAAAGCGAAGGGTAAAAACTATAGAAAATTTATAAAAGATTATTTACCGCCGTAATGCTGTAGGCAAAGGATTGCTTTGCTTGATAAACATTTTGCAACTAAATGACTAGTTAGAGTAATAGTTTATAGTTGAAGTTTTTACTCAGATTTCTTACTATTGATAAATACATTCGCAGGATTAAAGAAAAGAATAAGAATAGAGAACGGCATGGTACAGTGTTCTTGATCTCTAAGGTCACATAGTTCGCAGTTTCGTTCAATGTGTAGTGTTTACATAATTAGTAATTATCAGCAAGGTTTTTTGATACTTTTAAAGCGAGTCATGTGGTAGACGTAGCCGAGTGACTAATTAAAATATATATATTAAAAAAAAAAAAAAACTGAATAACTATACCGTTGGAAACCAGAGAAAAACTTTTAAGCCATATCAGTTCAAAGACGAAAGATAATTAAGCTACCCAACGCGAATTATAGTAAAGCTCTTTAAAATTTGAAACAGTCAATACTAGACGATTTATGTATGTACATGTTAAAATAACGTGATGAATTTGTAATAAAAATCGAGTCGAATAATTAATGAATGTTAAAAAAAAATTAACGTTCATTTTTATATTCCCTTAATTTCAGGCTAGCCTTAGCCTCCCAGGGTCTCCTTTCAACCTGAGAAGAGGCAGCAGAGGAAGTCATCAATTTACGATACGGAATGGCCGAGGACGATTCGTCGGACCTCCTGGCGGAGATCGAAAACCTCTTGTTCTTTCCACGTATCTTGATGCTCAAGAACACTTACCTTATGCCGATGACTCGAATGCCGTTACACCAATGTCCGAGGAAAATGGGACCATTGTTGTTCCCGTATACTATGCAAGCCTCGGCTCAAGGCATTCTTCATACACATCACATGCCTCAAGATTATCATACACATCACATGGGGATCTTCTTGGAGGTATTGCTGGTGCCGGAAAACCGATGACGAAAGAAAGCCGTCTTAGAAGTAGATCGGCGAGGCCACCATCAGGAAATGGTCACGTAACTGATCAGAATCACAAACATCTTTATGTGAGTATCATGCGGCGTGATATAAAATCATTCAAAGTATTGGCAAAAAAAAAAGATGATATCTGAATAAAATCGGTGAAGTGTACAGGAAAAATGATTTTGTAAATCTGGTTCCAGGACGGAGATATGGAAGATCCAATGGGCAAAGTGAAACAGCAGGACAATCCGTTTATCGAACCTTCTCAACAGCACGCCGTTGTCGACATGAAAGGTAACGTTTCAATGTATTGTTTAATTTATAATTGACCCTATAGGATGTATGATTAGTATTGGAAATTGTTTAAAACGTTCTCTCTAACTTTGGCTAAATGTCCAGTTAGTATAATCGTTACTAATTGCTGTTTGTCAAACATTGTTATACGTATTACAGATGTGATGGTTTTGAACGACATCATAGAACAGGCTGCAGGACGGCAAAGCAAAGCTTCTGATCATGGAGGTAATATATATACATCAATTTTTATTTTTTTTAAATTTTATTATTATTATTATTATTTTGTATTAACCTGTTCGTCATAGTTCGATATGTAAATTTGTATACAATATTAATTTCTATTAGCATCACTATACATATAATTGGCATATATTATTATATATACCTATGCCTTTACGATTTTTTACCCGATTACTGTTGTACTATATATTCATACGTATATAGTATACAAGTATATCCGGTATTTCTGTAATATACACTATACATTTTTTTAAAATAATTTATATATGTATATTATTTGTATACAACTGTCTTATAATATTTTCACTCGCACCCATATACAAATTTTCAATTTGTTTGCTCTAACCCCGAATTGTCATGCTTCAACGTTTGCATAAATTTTTCTGTGCCATAATTGTGCTAAATTTTTATTTATTTTTTTCTATTATTTAACCCATTTCAAACCGCAACATTACAGATTATTTTAACACATTTTTTTCCTTTTTTTATGTAGTTTTATTCTTTCCTATTATTTATTTTCTGTTTTGCTAAAAAAAGTATAAGGGTATGTTTCGTGTACATAGGGACAGTTGCGATTTATTTCAGTAAATTTATTCGCTAAATATATTATATAGAGATAATCTACAAACATATAGATATGTCTGGCTGTTAATTGTTCAAATTGACAATGTAAAACTTTACGTTGGAGTTGATGTATCTAAATTGTTGAAAGTTTTTAGTAAATTGTTATAAATTGTTTCTCGATTTATCATCAAAACTATAGAAAATATAATAAGTGTATTTAATTGCCTGGGTAGTCGATTTATACTGTCAGATTATAAAACGTGCAGAAAAATCGATGTTTCATTTTTTATTAAATATATATGGTATATATTTTTAATTTTTTTATTTTTTTTTTATTTTGTAATTTGTAAGTATGTGTGTGTGTGACGTAGACGGTAGAATTTTTGGGGAAAAAGAGTTTTTTTCTTATGGAGAAGGAAATTATTTTCATCATTTCTTCATGTCGCATGTTTTTGTAAATTTTACCTTATTCCTATTATACGTAATTTTTGATACATTTTTGCACTATTTTGTTTAATATTTACATATATATATATAATACTTTTTTTCTTAGTTTTTTCTGTTTAGTTCTTTATTTATTTGTTAATTTTTTTTTGTACGTATCGCACGTAGTGTACGACTATAATACTATACCTACCTAGATGCATGTCACGGTGCACATAGACTATAGCGCGTAATTTTTGTTATACATTTATCATTCTATTGCACATGTCATGGTAACGAGAAATTTTCCAAGCGAGTTGATTGTTCAAAAGAGAGAAAAAATAAAAAAAATAAAAAAATATGAAACTCAAAGACAAAGAAATAAACAAAAAAATCATTTGAAATAAAATAAAGAAAAGATATGGACAAAATTAATACTTCGTTTGTAAATTGCAACTCAACGAATGTGAAATACTTTGAAAACTTATCTCGCTTGTTAAATTTGTAATTAATACAGTAACCACAGCGGTTTTAGCAAATGTATTTGCATGTCTGAATTTATAATTATTCTACGACACTGAAAGCTGATTTTCAACAAGCTAATGGAAGAGGAAATGAATTCGTAAGCTACGCCGAATGAAAATTATATACATAATCTCGTACAAGAATAAATTATTACACCTTATTTGTATGAGAATCACTCTGCGTAGATTAGGAATGATATTCGGCTATGCATTGACTGTACTTCAATTATAGGCAATAATAGATAAATCACAAATATTTTCTATCTATGTTATGCCCTTATATCACATATGAAATAATATAGACTTGAGGCGATGCATATTATAGTTGCAAACGCCACGCAATAATCGCACCATTTTTCTGTTCTTTTTTTTCCTTCTTTTTATTGCTGATTTGGAAACCAGAGCAAAAGCACTTTATAATTCTGTTAATATGAAAATAACACATTATTATTGTCACTAATTTATGCTGCTATGATTAGCATTATTATATTTATTTTTCAATATATATATACATATAAATACTTAAGCCTAAGACTATGACATGATGGATCCGAGAAGCAGAACACTAGTATGTGATCATCAACGTTAATTCAAAGTATAGAAAGATTTAAAGTTGATGGAAACTCGGATCTCGATGTATAGCCTTGGCTCAAATATGCGGAATTAAACACTCGTAGCGCACAAGGTTGATGACAAACCAATATTTCTGGCAAGAAGTAAATCCGTAAATCAGTTATTAGTATACATATATATTATAGTGATAGAATCTCCTGCAGTAACTAGATAGAGTCAATAGGTATACGTAGATGACACTGAAAGTTTAATGGAAGGTAATAAATGTCTCACAATTATGCTTATAAATAATAATTATCACAATTTCATTAGGTATGCTTCCAGATATTTTGGTTATCGTACGAAACGCACAATGGCTGTTTATTGTACAAGAATCATGCATGCATTTTGACTATACATTATATTATTCCGATTCTTTTACAATCATCATTGTCGTTTCTACGTCGTATAAACGGCCAGAATTCGTAACGAGAAGGCACCTTCTAATTGAAATAATTTTCATCGTAAATTGAGAATTTCTCAAACTCTTATAGTACGGATTTTCGTCTAATCAATGAATGATTCAAATGGGCAAAGATACGTCTTCTGACCGTTATCATTCGTTGTCAACAGCCCCGTGGCTTTCAGGTGGTAATATTCCGACTCCAATTCTCCTGAAAAAAAACTCTTTCCCCAAAAAGAGTGGTGGCAAATGAAGTTACTAACATATGGTATAGTTTCGATCTATTACTTTCCGACAGACGACGACGAAGAAGGTCCTGCATTCAAGGAAAAATTGTTGGCCTTGTGCCTTCGTGGTATAGACATATTTTGTGTCTGGGATTGCTGTTGGGTTTGGCTAAAGTTTCAAGAGTTCGTGGCATTGGTGGTCTTCGATCCATTCGTGGAACTCTTCATCACCCTCTGTATCGTTGTCAACACGCTCTTCATGGCTTTGGATCATCACGCTATGGACCCTGACATGGACAGAGTACTGAAGTCCGGAAATTACGTGAGTATAAATGACACTTTGACTCGAGTCCGAAAGATAATTAAATCTTTGAGTATTCGTGAGCTTTTTTTCACGTAGGTATTATATTTGTCGCCCTGTTATCGATCGTCATCTTATCTTTTTACAGTTTTTTACAACCACCTTTGGCATCGAAGCAATGATGAAACTAATCGCGATGAGCCCCAAGTATTACTTTCAAGAAGGGTGGAATATTTTCGACTTTATCATCGTAGCCTTGTCCCTGTTGGAGTTGGGTCTCGAGGGTGTTCAAGGATTGTCGGTGTTACGTTCCTTCAGATTGGTGGGTAACGATTAAAAATCATATAATAATAAACGAGAATAATCACTTGTACACGTGTATACGCTTCAACTATCTATGAGTAATTTTTCAGTTGAGAGTCTTCAAACTGGCAAAGTCTTGGCCTACGTTAAATTTGCTGATCTCCATCATGGGTAGAACCGTGGGCGCTTTGGGTAACTTGACGTTTGTCTTGTGCATCATCATATTCATATTTGCCGTTATGGGTATGCAACTATTCGGCAAAAACTACACGGACAATGTCGACCGATTTCCTGACGGAGATCTTCCTCGATGGAATTTCACCGACTTCATGCATTCATTTATGATTGTATTTCGTGTACTTTGCGGTGAATGGATCGAATCTATGTGGGATTGTATGCTGGTAGGAGATGTATCTTGCATACCTTTCTTCCTGGCGACAGTTGTCATTGGTAACTTGGTCGTAAGTGAATTTTTAATTAATACTGTTCATTAATTTTCTCAAAAATTTTATTCATTAAAAGGAACCCATGTAGCCAGTAATCCCGATCGTTGATCAATCGGTACGTTCCTAGTGAATTGTTTTTTTTTTTTTGTTTTTTTTTTTTTTGTTTTTGGTAAGGGTTATGGCAACTGAATTTTATTGAAAATTGAATCCATAAATCGGTTTGGTTAACAAGTGATAAGAAAAAATAAAAAAAAAAACAGGTTCTCAACCTCTTCTTGGCCTTGCTTTTGAGCAACTTTGGTTCATCTAATCTATCGGCACCAACGGCAGACAACGATACGAATAAAATAACAGAGGCTATCGACCGGATAGCTCGATTCATAGCGTGGGTGAAGAAAAGTGTGGCTTACCTGTTTAAAATGATGCGAGCCAAGTTCACCAATCAGATATCCGATCAGGCGCCAGGTGAGGGACCGTCCAACAGTTGGAAAGAAGGTTTATATCCAATCAGATCGCTTGCTGTGTGCGCTGTGTAGTCCGTCTCGCTGTCTTGGCTCCATTTTTGTTTAATAAATTTTTAATTTTCAAGCATACCTGCCAACCGGAGCAATTGACAAGCAGTACGATCCATAAATCGTTTTTAAATTATGCGAATTTGCTTAACTTTATACTTTCCTATATGATCAGAACCTTTTTCGTTAGTTTCAATTTTGTAAAATCTTTATTATTATACATTTGCTCGATGCGTAAGGGTTGAAGATTAATTTCTTCACTTGGAACATCTTGTTGGCAGGTGATTATTGTTTCTATTTTATTTTTCGTTTTCTTTTTTTTTTTTTTTGTTTTATGTTGACGAAAGGGGAAAGAAAAAAAAAAGAACTCAAAATTTTTTATCTCATTTATATCCTTGGCTAGTTGCTAGTCGCTTTTATAAGTTGGATTTGAAGTGGATATGACCGATATAAACTAGACAAAAGTAAATAGTTATTCATTATTTAATTTTCTTTTCTTTTCTTTTTTTATTTTTTTCAAATTATTATTTTCCTGTTTTTCGTTTTTTTTTTTTTTTTTATTTCATATTTTTGTTCAATTTTTGTTTAGTTTATAACATTCACTGTGTAGTATGATTTATTTCAAGTAAGGAAATGGTTTTTTAAAAATTGAAAAAAAAATCAAAAGAAACAAACAACAAAAAACAGAACAATTCAGTTGCATGCTTTGTGAAAGAATTTAATTTTCTATTTAATATAATCAATCAGAAAGTCAAAATTATTTTCATCTCTGTCCAGAAAATATTATTATAGCGTATGAAGTATTTTAATTTTCAAAAAAAATTAAGAAACTCGTGGTTTATTATCGAATCAACAAAGTTCTAGAACTTTATTGAAACGAACCTCTATATATTTATATAAGTATATATAGGTATATTATATTAGAAAACTGATTGAAAAAAGTCTTGTGGTTTAAGTGATGTCCAGGAGTTTTTATACTGGTAATAAAAAAGGATATGGAATTGTGGGTGACTGTGCAGATGGAATCGATCGTGACGGAGATTTAGATCTAGCAGATGGTGAACTAGATGGCTACAGAGATAAGAAAAATGCTAAAGATCTGAACAATCAACTAGAAGTGGCCATTGGTGATGGAATGGAATTCACCATCCATGGTGAGGATATGAAATCGTGATAATTGACTCGTTCGATAATCACTTAACTGTTTGTTAAATAAATCATCATTATCGTACATACACTACATAATCACATAATATAGGATACATAATTCGATTTAATTTTCGTTCCGAAGAATAGCAAAAGTGAATCTCAAAAGATTGATCGGACGTTCATTTTATTCTCCTAAAAGATGAGATGTCTTTGAAGTTTAAAATTTATGTGTTATTAAGACGTTAGTCGATCAATCCTTGAAAGTCTTTTTGACGCTTCGTCTCTGCTAGAGCACTTGAAAATGTTTTGGTTGATGTCATTGTGAATGTTTGTTAATTGATTAATAAAGCATTCAATCGTCTTCTGCAACAAGCACTAAATGTGTCTAGATGTTTCATGGCGTAGAATTAGACACGTTGCACAATTTCATTAATTTTATGGATATTTCCATTCCCAAAGGAGATCTGAAAAACAAACTCAAGAAGGGAAAACTTTGCATGAATAATACCAAGGCTATTGGAAATTCTATAAATCATCATGACAACAGAATGGAACATGAGTACATGAATCATCACGAGGAAGATACGATAAGGTGAGTTACTCAGTGTACAAAAATCGTGATAAAAATTTTTTCACACTGGTTATTCGAAATTGTTATTCTTTTATTTCCCTTAATACAGTCACAAATCATACGGTAGTCACAAAAATCGCCCCTTCAAAGATGAGAGTCATAAAGGAAGTGTGGACTCATTGGATGGAGAGGAGAAAAAAGATGCCAGTAAAGAAGATCTTGATCAGGAAGGTTCGTTACTAGGTATTTACAAGCGCACGACTCATTGATCTTATTATTCCTCTTAGCTAACGATTACACCCATATATCGATCTTCATTCACTTTTTCATATTCCCAAACGTAGATATAGCTTCCCAAATGATACAAAAAAAAATTACCAATAAACTGTTCATCATGCAAATATGAATCGTGTACATACTGCAAATGTAGTCCATGAAGTTTTGCAAAGTTCATAATAATTGTACTTAAAAAATTCTGATTTTTTGATAGACTTAGAGGAAGAAGGAGAAGACGGTGAAGAAGAGCTGAACGGAGAATTGATTATTCAAACGGACGAAGAGTTAATCGATGCGGATTATCCAGCCGATTGTTGTCCAGATAACTGTTACAAAAAGTTTCCATTTTTGGCTGGTGACGATGATGCTCCATTTTGGCAAGGATGGGCAAATTTGAGGCTAAAAACTTTCCAATTGATAGAGAATAAATATTTTGAAACAGCAGTTATCACGATGATTTTACTCAGCAGTTTGGCTCTGGTAAATTGAATTTCTATTCAAAACGTTGGTACAACGAATTATCGATTGAGACAGTAAGTGACTCCGATTAATATGCATTGATTGATTTTTATCAGGCATTAGAAGACGTCCATCTTTCATCAAGACCTATTCTTCAGGATATCCTCTATTACATGGACCGTATATTCACCGTTATATTCTTTCTTGAGATGTTGATAAAATGGCTTGCCTTAGGATTCAAGAAATACTTTACGAACGCGTGGTGCTGGCTCGATTTTATCATTGTCATGGTAAGAGATCTGATAATAACAATTTAATAAACCATTGAATGAATAACTCTGAAAGAATATCAAAAAGTGATGAGAAAAACTTTTGTTAGAGTACTGAGAATCGACAAAAGAAATGTGAACATTCTTGAACGAAATTTTAATCTAAATAAAAAAAACTAGATAACATGAAGGGAGAACAAAGTTCATGGTGTTTGAAGTTCTTTAACTTTACACAAACAGTTGATCGAAAATATATTCTTTCACCGTTACACGCCGTCATGCTATCAGATGAAGTTTTTCAGGGAGACGCCAAAAACCTATTTTTTAATTTATTAGATCCTCTCGTGAATATACTTGCAGATAATATTGCAGCTCAACGGTAGGGGATACAGATGTGATAAGTCAGACAATTCCATAATTTGTGATATTTCTTGATTCAATTCAAAGCTTTTGGAAGCATCAACCGTCTCATTGAGACTTGGATGAAAATTATTTCGAAAATAATCGCGAAGCAAAAAAAATTCAAATTCTTATTCAACGTTAGATTTCTAGTTCCATAAGAAATCTCAGTTTTTTCAAATTTTCAAAAGTTTTGAACTGATCATTGTTGGTTGTGTTGTTACAGCAACTAAAATTTTTCCACGAACCGATTGATTTTACATCAAATATATGACCCAGATAATTATGTGTATATATGTGCGTACCTAAAGTATATAGTTAAACATATAACGTGTGAGTTAATGATAATAGCTTTCACTGATCAACTTGGGAGCAATCTGGGCTGGTGCAGCTGACATCCCGGCGTTCCGCTCAATGCGAACACTTCGGGCATTGAGACCTCTGCGAGCAGTATCTCGTTGGGAGGGCATGAGAGTAAGTCATCGGTTCGACGAGGATGAGAATCAAAAAAAAAAACAACAAAAAAAAAAGAGCAAAATTTCCTTTTGATTCCTGCGTGTCGATTTTACCCAAATTCCAAGTTAATCCCAAAGTCCACAGATCGAACGACACGCAAAAAAGTGTGTAACGTTCATATTAACGCGGCATATTTTATCCTAAAAAACAAAAAAAAAAAATAATAATTGCACGCTCGCAGAAAATTTTTTGCTTTTGTGAAATCAAACTTTGCATAGAATTTAAGCTAAGGCTGACTTATGGTGCTTAATAACAACTAAAATATATTATACATATATATTAACCTACCGCTAAAATTTGTGGAGCAAATCTAGGTTTTAAGAAATTAATCAAAAAGAGAAGAAAAAAAAAAAAAATTTATCGCGATTTTGAACGGATATTAATGAATGATATTAATTATAATAATGACAATTGAGCCAGTGAAAAAACTATGAAATATAATCATAGAATTGGCCGTCGTAACGATCTGTAAGCAAATTTGGCTTTAGCTTATCCCATCTTGAGATCCCTGCTACACTGTAGCATACCGTGGTGTGCTTAATATGGCGTGCGGCGGCACACTGACATCCAAATTCAATCTACTTGATGTCTGCACTGGTACTGGAGTCTTTGTCGTACTAAGCTATGCCGTGTACGCCTTTTCTACCATTTTCATAAAATAATTGTTGTGCTCCGTCAAGTATGCTTTGTATGTAACGTACAAGCTCCCTGTGTGTTACTTAGCCCGTACGCCTACCGATGACCGATAAATCAAAAAAATTAACAATTCTTTCGTACTTTACTCTATAACGAAAATCTTCAATTCACTCTTTCATTTATCCGTCGACGGTTGGCGTTGGTCTGCGTCGCCACGATATACGGTCATTAATTTCCTCATATACATATCTACTTGCAAAATCCATGAAAATTTAATTATCATTACTTTTTGTTTCTTTTTTTTTTTTTTTACGGTATAAATTTTTTCTATAAATTGTGTATCTGACTTATATAAAACAAAAAAAAATTTTAAACGTTTTCATTGAAATTCTCAATCTTAAATACGTCTCTGTTCAAAGTCCAGAATTTATTAATCGATTAGTAATTGGAGACGTATAATATTGATGATAGAGCGTGTATCGTGGGGTATTTCGCAGTCGTTTCGAAATGTTTAGTCTGTTTCAGGATGGAGCCGATTGTTCATTGTCTTTTAATAACAAACACTCTGTACATTTCTGTCTCTCGTTCGTTATATATATACCTGATTGTTGCTGCTGCTACACTGTCATTTTCTGTATCTATTACTAATTTTCTACAGTTTGGCGACCCTGACACTACTATTCTTTTAGAATGATCTGAAAAAAAAGAAACGAAAGAAAAGAAAAGAAAAGAAAAGACTGAAAAAATAAAAATTAGCAAATTAGATTACTGTAGCAAACTACTTTCGTCGGATCGTCTACTATATCGAAATCTAACCTCGATTCCCACTACTCGACGTGGACCCGGACCTCGTCCGCTCCTTCGTCGCCCCTGATCGTGACGGAACTTTCGACTTTTCGCCAATTCGTCAACCGTAAATTGTTGTTATTGTTTATAATTATTGTTCTTGTTAATTATTCTTGATAATCAACGAGAAAGAAAGAGAGAAAAAGAGGGAGAAAAAGAGAGAGAGAGAGAGAGAAAGAGAGTGTGTGAGAGAGAGAGAGAGGGAGAGAGAAAAAGAGAGAGTATAAAAAATATTAAATAATAATAATAACAATATATACATATATAAAAACTAAAATAAGCTAAAAACACGTAATAAGCGAAAAGTAAAGACGTAAAAACCGAAGGAACTTTAGTTCTGACTTCTGCGTAGCTTCTACCTTGCCATGACTATTTCTCGCCTGCAGGTCTCCCTCATTAACTTCGTAGCGTCGCTCTGTGGCGCAGGGGGAATTCAAGCCTTCAAAACAATGCGGACCCTAAGAGCCCTAAGACCGCTCAGGGCGATGTCTAGAATGCAGGGGATGAGGGTATGTAGCGTGCGAAGCGTCTCAGCTGACCTTGTCCAAGTCTCTTCTCACCCGTCACGTATATTGTTGACTATATAGTTTCAGTCATTAAATTTTTTTTTTTTGTTTTTAGTTTATTTTTTTTCTAATGTCATCTCTCTTGTCGTAGTGATTGCTGATATATATACACATGAATATGTGAAGATATATAACTATGCGTATCTATTATACATATAGATAATACGTATTTTTATATATGCACAGACATATGATTGGTATATAAATCGCAGAATGCAAATTCGTTTTCGTATAATTTATCATTCATTTGATCGCATATTACATAGTTACAGATTATATATATATATATATAATAAATAGATTAGCGCCCCTAGGGCGGACGCAACGTTTGAATTTAATATCATTCTGGCACGACGCGAGACATTTTCAAGTCTATGGATATAAAAGAAAAAAACTGTTTTTTTTTTTTATTATTTCAACATCAATATCTCTTTCCAAATTCTAACATTTTTTAAATGTCTTTTTTGTTTCGTGATCTTGATCCGTATTCACATTTATCGCATCGATTATGACTTGAAAATTGTTCCAGTGTCTTATCTATTCTGTCCAATATTCACATAAGGCTTGCGAATGACGAGGAATTTTTGAAAACACAAAAATAAAAACAAAAAAAAAAAGAAAATAATCAAAAAATTTTCTCTCAATTCTTTTATGATTCGTATTTGGATGATATATTTCTTGATAATTTCGTGATTATTATTTTCTCGTCTAACGCAAGTTCGTTGGTAAAATGAAAAATTTACCAATAAGAATGAATGCATAGCTTTTAAGACAAGTAGACGATATACCGCAATTTACACACACGCACATAGAAGTACACCGAACACGTATTATACTTATCATCTGCGTTATCAAGAAGTTCGGTAAATAAATATCTATGGTACCGAATTATGAGTAGGTACCATTTAAAAATTAAAAAAAAAATATTTATTCATTTTTTTTGCTGACCACGTTAATTAATCAAGTGCAGTTGAGCGGAGTTTAATTTATTTCGAAACGTCACTCAAGTGCTTATTCATATAAATATATATCTATATACTTGAATATAATAATTATTATATAGTGATAATAAGGTCGCTGAGACATTTGATTTAAGAATCACGTTCATGCCCAACCCCGACACGTCAAACCCTTTTTTACTGTGAAAATTTTGCCAAATAACCGCATGACACACTGCAGCCTTTTATACTTCATATCTTTTCTAAGATTCTCTACTCTATCGCATGAAATATGCTGCTTGCATCTAGTGTGCCTTAGTGATGCTTGGAGTGGATGTTTCGCTTGTGTTTGTCCGTATAAAATAATTCTCAATTATAAATTATCGTAAAAATAAAAAAGAAAAATAAAAATAAAAAAAGCTCGAACAAGCAGTGAGAATTGTCTTCAACGGTAATAACTATCAATATCGATACACAATTAATTTGAAGAAGACCTCTCACCTATTTCTTTTTTTATTTTATTTTTTTTTTGTTTGTTTTCTGATCTACCTACATTTTTGAGCAATTCTTCAACACGAGCAAACTCGAATGATCAAAATTTATCAGATTAAATATTTCATAGATTAAGCAATGAACAAATTACAACTGAATATATAAATCGGATTAATGATTAGCTAATTTTTTAAAACCGAAATTTTACTAGACTCATTTTTTAATTGCTTCAATAAAAATCCAAAGACGATTATTCAATTTTGGTACTGATCTCTAAGTACCTCGTCAGAAATTATAGTATTATTGATTTTTTTTCTTTTAGTGTAAGAGATTGAACCTAATTTGATACATACCTGATTAAAAAAAAGATTAATAAATATAGTTTATTACAATATTACGTATTAAGCTTGCTTTGATACAACAATGAACACGCGTTACCTGCCACTAATTGTTAGCATTGTAGCACGAGTTTCTTGAATTAGCGTCATCTTACAAGAGCACAAAATAGCAAATAGTTTGACACGACAAGGTTTAAATTTTATTTGAAAACTTTGCACGTAATATCATAGGCGCAAATCAAACACAAAACAAGGCAGTGTAGACCAATAGGGTTGCAACGCATATTCAGTTAATTTGGAATGTCAAATTCGATAATTATTGATCAGAATAGTTTCAAAATTTTACACACACCTTGAATTTTCATCCTTCGCGGTTTATTACTCACCGATATCTCGGCCGTGATTTAAAAGCGGGAAATATCTTGTACTCTTATAACCAAGGTTCGAAAAAATCAAAATTAGTTTCATTAGAAAGATTTTTATGAAAGAGGACGTAAAATTATATTCGTCAATTATACTGTTACCGATTTTTAAATTTCTCGTCTCGTGAAGTTTGAAAATTCATATTAATATCTTACTCGCAATTCGGTTAACACCAAAATGCATTGAAAAAAAAAAAAATTAAACATTAATCTCAAGACAATCATACTGACAAATATCCTTCGTAGGTGGTCGTAAACGCATTGGTACAAGCTATCCCGTCCATCTTCAACGTATTGCTGGTGTGCCTGATATTCTGGTTGATTTTTGCCATTATGGGGGTACAGTTGTTCGCTGGAAAATACTTCAAGGTGAGTTTGCATCGAATACACTAATTGATCTCAACACCAATCCCAAATAGTAGCTAAAATCGTTTTAATTGTATGTCTTTATCTCTTAGTGCGTCGATGCAAACAAGACGACTTTGAGCCACGAGATAATACCAGATCGAAATGCTTGTATAGCTGAAAATTATACCTGGGAAAATTCACCAATGAATTTTGATCACGTGGGAAAAGCATACCTGTGCCTCTTTCAGGTAGCAACGTTCAAAGGATGGATTCAAATAATGAATGACGCGATTGACTCGAGAGACGTAAGAATTTTGAATTTTATTTAAACTTCAAATTAATTTTGGGGTTGTTCAGAGTAACATTATTAAATTTTCAGGTGAACAAACAACCGATTCGCGAGACAAACATCTACATGTATCTCTACTTTGTATTTTTCATTATATTCGGTTCGTTCTTTACCTTGAATTTGTTTATCGGAGTCATCATCGACAACTTTAACGAACAGAAGAAAAAGGCAGGTGGATCATTAGAGATGTTTATGACTGAAGATCAGAAGAAGTACTACAACGCGATGAAGAAAATGGGAAGCAAAAAACCATTAAAGGCTATCCCACGTCCTAGGGTGAGTTGTCACTGTAATTTATTCTACTTCTTATAATTATTTCTGTTTTTTTCTATCTATCTCGTCTTAATTACTACACAGCCTGACGATGACGAGAAAAAAAAGAATCCGTCTTTAATGTGAAATAATTAATAACGTTTAATTAAAACTTTACAGCAATGGTGCAAGTATTTTTATTTTTAATGAGTTTCATTAACAATAAGTAGAGAGAATTTTTTGACTTTCACGTAGCAAGTAGATAAAACGAACAGATCTAGACACCACAACACGCTCTTATAAGTATACGCATTGCAAAGAAACACGTACCTAAATAGGCAGTAAATTTATTTGTTTAAAGAAAAAAAAAAAAGAATTTTTTAATTTTTTTTTTTCTAAACTCTTTATGAACGCTTTTTGCCTAAAATTTATTGATGACATAATATGTATTTTGCAATTCACTGTTAAATCCAATATTTTTCTAATGGTTATTATTTTCTTTTACTTTTCAGTGGAGACCTCAAGGAATAGTGTTTGAAATAGTGACGGACAAGAAATTTGACATGATAATCATGTTGTTCATCGGACTAAACATGTTGACAATGACATTGGATCATTACCAGCAAAGCCAAACATTCAGTGACGTGCTGGACTACCTAAACATGATATTCATAGTGATATTCACCAGCGAGTGTCTCATGAAGATATTCGCCCTTCGTTACCACTATTTCAAGGAGCCATGGAACTTGTTTGATTTTGTTGTCGTTATATTATCAATATTAGGTAATGTACCGTAATGATAATATCAGTCATATGACCCCAATGAAACTGCGTATGTGATAAATAGACCCTGATCGCTTTTAACAATATGCTACTTTTCTATTTTAATTATACAAAAATATCTCTCTCACCTATAATAATTCGACGAGGATTATAATTTTATTTTATCGTATTCGTAGTGCATTTAAATTTTTTGACTCTTAGGGTCGCTATAATAGCTTGAATGCAAAACCTAGTATTTATTACATCACACTTTTTTTCCTCAATTCACATGCACACAATATGGAAATGATATACAGCAAATATCGAGCGATCAGGGTACCGTTTCACTTGGGTCGCAATGACTGATCGACGTCATTACGCTATGTAGCCTTACATTGATGTCAAATTGATGTTTTCTCCCATCACCGTATTCCGATACCAAAAAAAAAAAAAAAAAATCCTCCTATACTTCATGTATATATATAAACCTCCAACTGCTTTCCTGCACTCCGTCTACGAGAGATACTTTATCAATGAGAAAAGTAACTACTGTGATACTAATGAGTTTGAAAATCTTTGGTGTGAGGTAAAAAAATATCTTACAATTGAATTAAAATTCCGGGTAAGGCATGGTTGGTTATTCAATAAATTTTTCTTCTTATATATTTACATATAATACCTATAATTATATACAATTTATACACAGTATTCACAAGAGTACCACCTCGATACCACCTCGATTACATTTTCACACCATATTCTCTTATATTATAGACTATAATCATAGACTCGTAGAGTCGCAGAATGGCTCGGCGTACAGCGAGAATGATTATTATAGACTAGTTAGAAACTGAAAAAAAAAAAGAATAGAAAAAGAACTAACCTTAGGAGCAGGCAATCGATTTTAACTATTAAATAGCGAAAAAAATTTCAAAATTTGAGTCTACGCCGATCCATAGCGTAACAGAGTAAAGTAACTCGTATTTTATCTAAAGCACCGTAGACGAGAGGCATGTCTTCCATAGTACTTATTCAACGATATCCTTAAAGATCAAAACCAAATCCAAAAAAAGGGCTAGAATATAAATGAAAAAAAAAAAAAAAAAATGAGAAACGAGCACAACTAACACCTCTCTGCCTAGTAGCAATAACCCGTAGTATCTCCTTCCCAATCTAGTTGCATCGTGAATACTAG
The DNA here is from genome assembly GCA_963924015.1 of Macrophya annulata. Taxonomy (NCBI): domain Eukaryota; kingdom Metazoa; phylum Arthropoda; class Insecta; order Hymenoptera; family Tenthredinidae; genus Macrophya; species Macrophya annulata. The sequence continues at coordinate 16,194,692 of OZ001261.1, forward strand.
CATCGTGCTGCCTTTTCATTTGTGAAATTTTTATCAAGCAAAGTATTCGCTAATATTCTCTTGCCTATCCGTTTCTTAGGTCTGGTACTCAGCGACATAATCGAGAAGTACTTCGTCTCGCCGACCTTACTTCGTGTCGTTAGAGTGGCAAAGGTCGGTCGAGTACTCCGTTTGGTCAAGGGTGCAAAGGGGATAAGAACGCTACTATTCGCATTGGCTATGTCATTGCCTGCGCTATTCAACATCTGTCTACTCCTGTTTTTGGTGATGTTCATATTCGCCATATTCGGGATGTCGTTCTTCATGCACGTCAAAGACAAGAGTGGCCTCGACGACGTCTACAACTTCAAAACGTTCACTCAGTCCATGATACTGCTGTTCCAGGTGAGAAAATAAAAAAGTATCTATACTTTGCATGATACATCGATTTTGCAAAGACTTGCAATAAAGAAAATGATGAAAATTAATCACATTTTTAGATGTCCACCTCGGCCGGTTGGGACGGGGTGCTGGACGGTATAATAAATGAGGAGGACTGTCAGGAGCCAAATAATGAGATTGGTTACCCAGGTAACTGCGGCTCGTCGACGATAGGGATCGCCTATCTACTGTCGTATTTGGTAATAAGTTTCCTGATCGTTATCAACATGTACATCGCTGTTATTCTCGAGAATTACTCCCAGGCAACGGAGGATGTGCAAGAGGGTCTTACCGACGATGACTACGACATGTATTACGAGATATGGCAACAGTTTGATCCTGACGGTACTCAGTACATAAGATACGATCAGCTCTCCGATTTCTTGGACGTGTTAGAGCCACCGTTGCAAATCCACAAACCGAACAAGTACAAGATTGTGTCGATGGATATCCCCATATGTAAGGGAGACCTTATGTTTTGCGTGGACATTCTCGATGCACTCACAAAAGACTTCTTCGCGAGGAAGGGTAACCCGATAGAGGAAACGGCGGAGCTGGGCGAGGTGCAAGCAAGACCGGACGAGGCGGGCTATGAGCCCGTCTCTTCGACCTTGTGGCGTCAGCGCGAAGAGTACTGCGCTCGCCTCATCCAGAACGCCTGGCGGAAGCACAAGCAGCAAAGGCTTGGTGGCCCAAGCGAGGAGAGCGACGATCCGGACACCGATCCTAGGGGTCGACAGACGGCAGTCCTCGTCGAAAGCGATGGTTTTGTCACAAAAAATGGCCATAGAGTCGTTATTCACAGTCGATCGCCGAGCGTAACGTCACGCACGGCGGATGTCTGATCGCGGCCGCGTCCTCCTCCCAATTAAGAAAAACCTCACACGCGTTATATTTATACTATTTAACAGCCTTATAGTTGTATAAAAAAAATAAAAAAAATAAAAATAAATAAATAAATCCTCCAACGAGTTGCCTTTAATCGTCTGCACGGTCGTGCCGTTCGGAGCCACTATTAAAAGCCGTAGTTCTGTTATACCGGGATTATTAAACAAAAATGATAATAAAATAAATTAATAAAAAACCAAAAACAAAAAAAAAAAAAAAGAAGAATATAAAAACAAAAAAATACGCACGTAAACGATCGAGAGAGAAAAAGATATGGTATATCACATGAAAACGTTAGGCAAGATGAGAAGAAGAAAAGAATGAAAAACATTAATTATTTCTTTCCAGCGAGCGAGAGCAACGTAACGGCATCTGGAGGTTCTGGAACAGCTTCCATCGGCTAATTCCATAATTTTTTCTTAGTGAAGAGAAAATTTCTGTTTGCTTTGTTTTTTTTTTTTTTTTTATTGTGGATGAAACTTTTTCGATCGTGCCTCGCTCGCCTTACGTAACGTATGAAGAAAACCAGCTGAAGGGACTGAGACGTAATTTGACATGATCAATTCTTGCCTGATAAACGATCGGTGCGAATCCTTCAAAAACTTCCCCAGAAGGAGTCGCTAATGCGATTATTTATCAAACGGCTTTGATCATTCCTCTTGCCGTACGTTGAGTCGAATTTACATTTTATTATGGAAAATACGATGACGTCGATGACTGCAGGTTCCAATGAAAGACACATGGGCCCTTCCTCCCTCCCGATGTAGAAGAAAATATTCATTCATTCTTTCTTATTATTATATATATATATATATATATATATATATATATATATATATATATATATATATATATATATATATATATATATATACATATATATTTTTTTTGTTTTGTTTTGTTATATGGGAAATTTGTGCTCGCACGGTAAACGAAACTATACCGTTTGCAATCGTTCGCAATCGTTTGTGGCGAAACAATATTGACATACATAAATAAACGAGCCCTATTTGCCTGACTCGAAAAGCCTTATATTAATCTCAACGGGAGTGAATGAAGAGAAACAAAGAGAAAAAAAAATTTTAAAAAAATTAATAAGAAAAGGACAATTAATGATATAGATAAATGGAGGAAAAAAAAAAAAAAGGTGACGAGGGTTATGCGGCGCGATCGCGCTTGGCGTTAGGGTTTTATGAATCGAACGAAATTATTTCTACGTTAAACTAACAGCCTATACACAGCAGCATTTCGGCTTTTTATAATTGCACTCTTTAAATTCCTCGTATAATTCCTATACTTCTCTATTGTATAATGCAACGTATAATCCGCTCTACCTATTTTTGCGTGTGTGAGTGGACAGTAAGCGTGACGGTGATAATAATGATAATAATAATAAGAAAAGAAACATTTAACGATTGAAAAGAGAGAGAGAGAGAGAGAAAGAGAGAGAGAAAGAAAGCGTGAGTGAGCGTGCAGAGAGCGTGAGCGAGAGACGGAAAGAGTTAAAAGTACAGATCAAGTGAGATTCCAAAAAAAAAACAAGAAAAACAAATATAGATGTAAGGGAGGGAGCGCGGATAAGTAATATATGGATCAGAAGTTTTGAACACTTGATAAAAATGGAAAAAAAAAAACAAATAATAAGAATAAAAATTAAGTGCGGTATCGATCTAGTGCGGGAGCCGGCGGGAGTGCAAGGAGTATAAATAAATGAATGAATAAATAAATAAATAAATAAATAAATAAATAAGACAAAAATAAAATTGTTACCGTTCGCGTGGCGTGGGTGCGATAACGCCCCCACGATGGGGGGATGACGTGAGGATGCCGCAAGCTAAATAACTATTTACACGTTTACAAAATAACAAAAAGAAAAAAAAAACAAAAAAAAAACAAAACAAAATACACTAAAACACGTTGTAGATGGCTTCAGAATAAAATACAATAACGTTACTAAAATAACATTAAAAATAAAGCAAAAAAAAAAACCAAAAAAAAAAAACAAAAAAAAACTTATTATTATAAATATAATAACAATCGCCTGCATATAAATAAATTATAAATGAAAAAAGGGAGAAAGAAAAAAAATTACAAAAATTAATAATAATAATTATTATTATTATTATTATATACAAAATGAAGTAAGAAAAAAAAAACAAAAAAAAGCTTATTTGTTATATAATTGAGGAGAATAAGAAAAAAGGTACAGAGAGACAACGAGAGAGATCAAAAGAAAAATAAGAGAGAAAGGTATAGTGTGTAAAATAGACTGCAGAAGGATAAAAAGCTTGGTATATATATATATATATATATATATATATATATATATATATATATATATATATATATATATATATATATATATATATATATATATATATATAATATCCTAAATGTATATATATATATATATATCTAGATATATAAAGAAACCAACAGGATAAGTATATAACGGCTATAGCGGTGTAAAAAAAAGACAACTGCGGAGATAACGAAAAAGTAAGAAGGGACAATTATTGTATTAAAAATTAAACTTTCATTAGCCATGTAAAAGAAAAAGAAGAGAGAGAGAAAAAAAAAATTTACTAAACAAGTAACCGACACAAATTTTTAAGAGTAATTTAAAACGACTCATTCAATAATAAGCATCATTTAAATTAATTACTTATATTATATACATACATACATTATATATTATACACATTCCTACGTATATAAATATACACATAAAATATAACGGTTGTCTGTATGACAGATAACTTTTCGTTGCGTGTTCGAAATGAAAGAAAAACAAAAAAAAAAAATAAATAAATAAAAATCAAACTAAAAATGATTCAAAAAACTCAACTAACACTGAGAAAATACACCGAGAACACCGAAAAAATTAATTAGTAAAAATTTTTGTAGCGCATTTCGCAGCGCACGGTTGGAAATTAATGAACTTTTTGGATATCAATTGTAATTGTGAGGTGGTCCAAGATTGTGACAAATAGAAAATACATGTACACAGACACATACATATTACACATGGATATCTTCGTCGCAGGGCCGCAGCCGAGAGCTTGGAGCCCGTAGCTAGTGTAGCCCTGATTTCCCGCAGGACCACACTCTTCACGTCCGAAGCATTTGCTCTCGGTCAGGACTGCCCTCGCCTGCGGTCCAGCATCAGATGACTATTAGGGGTATATGGAGATGAAAAATATGAAAAAGAAAATGAAAATTACACTAAATAAATAAATAAATAAATATATAAATATATATATATATATATATATATATATATATATATATATATATATATATATATATATATATATATATATATATATGTATGTATAATACTCGACACGTAACGAAACCTCGTAAATATAAAAATGCCAGCAGCCAATCGGTGGCTAATTATAATTAGCCCTGTATATACTGATTCCTGACGTGAATAAGCTAAATTTGTTCAAGCTGAAAAAGTCGTGGTAGCTGGATCGACGAGGTGATTCTTCAAAGCTACGAATATTACAGGATATTTAAATATTTTTTTAACGTCGCAAAGCAGAATTTGAGCTAAAGTAAGGCAAGAAAGATATTTGTTCCCCATAGCCTTGGTAATGGGTGTGGTTATAATTATTATAGAAATGGTTTTGTGTGAGATGAGTATAAAGGAATAAGAAGAAAAAATAAGAAACAAAAAAAGAAAAAAAAAATGTAGGTAGAGTAAAGTGACATAATACCGAATATATAGAAAGAGAAATAAAAAATAAAAAATAAAAAATAAATAAATAAAAGATGTTCATTAATTTAAGCTATAGAAGCTCAAAAGAGGAATCATTGTAAATTACTCGTACAAATTACTTACTATTGGTGTCGAGTCCGCTTGTCAAAGTGTTTTAAGAAAGCCCGCAGTGATTTAATATAATAACCACGTACCTATACTGCATAAAACAAGAAGAGAGAAAAATAAAACAACAACAAAAAAAAAAAGAATAATAATAAAACATACATTTTCTATACGTAGATTCGGGTACTTTCGTCACCTCGCGTGGATTTTCATCAATTCTTCGAATGATTTTAATTAAGTTTTTCTGTGCTTTTTTTTCTATTTTATTTTATTTTATTTTTTTTTTTTCATCAAATTGTTAAACATGGTATTAATTCTCGATAGAGAAATGCATCTAGATGTGAATCAAGTTCGTCCGATGGAGGTTAGGCAATTTTATTATCAATTTAATCGAATCCTCGATCATATCCCTTGCGCGGTATAAATTTATAAAAATTCTTAGTTTTTTGGAAACTTGTCGTCTAGCGTGCTTTGCATTTATTCAAATTTAACGACGATTTAGTCGAGCCAGATACGTAAATATCAAAATTAACATAAAAATAAATACAAAAAAAAAAAAATTAAAATAGAGACTATTAAGTATTAACATTATGCAACAATGAGAAAAAAGACCACCTTTTGAGTAATACAATTCTAAACAAGTTTTATTGTTTTTGCACAAGCACGTAACTTTATTAAAGCGGATGACGAGGCTGCAGCCGTATCTCCTACGGACGAACAAATCGTAAGCTTCACTTCTGCGCTTTAAATTAAATATAATCACCTTAGTTTTAAATGGCTGTAATTTGTGCAAATAATTCGATAACCGGCAAGAGAATAAATATATATATATATATATATATATATATATATATATATATATATATATATATATATATATATATATATATATATATATATATATATATATATATATATATATATATATATATATATATATATATATATATATATATATATATATATATATATATATATATATATATATATATATATATAATGCGTTATCATTTCCACCGTATCGTATGTCCGGTTAAAGTTTCATCCAGCATCCAATTTAATCGTTTAGAACTCTAGAACACGTCTTCATGAGTAACGAGCAATAAAATGAACCCCGCTTCTGCTAATTCCAGGCCACCGCGGGGCCATCACTGTAAGCTAACATAAACATTAACATTTAAACATAAAAATTCAACTATTATATACGGTAAAACTCTGTAAAAAAAAAAACAAAAAAAGACAGAAAAAAAATCTGCAGTAGTATGAAACGAAGTAATTGTAAATTAAAGTAAAAGAATTAAAGGAAGTATAAAAAGTAAAACTATAAAATTATATCGAATTGAAAAGAGATCGCAGAGCATATACATATATATGCATATATAAATATATATAAATATATATAAATATATATATATATATATATATATATATATATATATATATATATATATATATATATATATATATATATATATATATATATATATATATATATATATATATATATACATACATACATATACATATATACATATATACTTATACAGATTATCTATAACGGCGCCGTGGCTGCTGCCGATATCTCACATTTTTAAGCACCGTTCCATTTTTTACATAATTATATTTCACTAAAAAAAAAACAAAAAAAAAACCAAAAAAAAATAAAAATTTCGATCAAATTTTTTGCGTGTCATTAATATGAATACTAACGATGTGATGTTTTCAAGGGCTTTAAATGTAAGTGTCATTATTAAAATTCGGAGATTATAAGAACCAAATAAAGAAGGAGAAAAAACAAAGAAAAATTAACGAAGCTAGATTTTAAAAACGCGAAAAAGAAAGAAAATGAAAATAAAAAACAACAGAGTCGGGTTAAAATCATAGTAAAATTAGAATTGAGAGAAATAATATTAAGCCTTAATACGTAGTTGGAGCCAATACTTCCCCAGTTTTCCAATTTTCGTGTTCACCATCGTGGGTAATACATCTTTTATTATTTTCTCTCTCAAATCTAAGATTATGAATATGATTCGGAAACAAATGGCAAAAAAATAAAGTTAATTAAACAGAAGTAGAAAGAAGAAAAAAAAGATAAAATATAAATACGATAACGATGACGCGACCGTTAAACTCGTCTGTCGCTTCTTCTCGTTTGCGAAACACACGTGGTAACATTGAACGGGTAAAGTTGCGTGTATATATGAAAAATTCAATGAATTTTTTACTTTTTTTTCTTTCTCACGTACGTTGCCTTTTGCGCAACGATATATACACATATACATAAGTATATAATATGTATACATGTATATATTATTATATATTGTAAGATATGGTTAATTACATACTCAAATATTGCACCGTCGCCCTACTTCCCCTGTCAATGTTACTATTAAAATTCAACCGTATGATGCCCAAGTTGTGCGATGTAAAATATATTAAAGAAAAAAAAAGACAAAAATCTAATTGTAAACCGCAAAGCAAAAATATTTCTTATTACGATACGAGTAGTAAGGGCTTCGTAGGTGCTCAAGATATATAAAAAAGAAAAAAAAAAAACAGAAAATAGAAAACGAAAAAAAAAATAAAAAAAAAAAAGAAGTAATAAAATTATACTGAAAAAATTCTTAGACCTTTTTCGATTTGACTCGCGAGGCAACCAGGATCACCGATGATCATAGCTGACGGCTTGCAATAATCGTAACTGCAGCAATCGTTACCAGGAGAGAAAAGAAAAAAATAAAAAATTTAAACAAAATAATTGATCCGTTTAAATCACACCGATCGGCCAGTAAATAAGCGAGCAACTGCCATAGCTCAACCTTCGTAGACTACGAGCTAAGAATCCATATGATTAATCAAAGATTAATCCAAGGAGGGGTTAGTCGAAGATTAATGAAGCTAGCTAAAAAAAAAGAAACGTTAAGAAAACAGGAAAAAAAAAAATATAAATAATAATAAAGAATAAATAAATACCTAAATAAAAATAATGGATTGTCCACTACATAGATATTCCGTTTTATATAGATTTAATCGTTGCAAAGTGCCGTAAGTATCTAAATCTACATACACTATATAAACTAACGCGAGAATCAACGTGTGTACGTGCGCGAAACAACGCAAAAAAAAAAATAATAATAATTAAATAATTAAATACATTAAAAGAAAAAAAAAAAAAAAAAAATGAGAAATTTAGCAAAGCTGAATAAAATACCGCATTGAATGACATTCATTACTCTTATAATTAATGAATATATTATACATACCTATATATGAGTTATTTGCACAATATTATAAAATAACAACCATGTTTGTTGTTATTATTATTACGATTATTATCATCGTTATATCATCATTATGATTAATATTATATTGTACTATTATTGTTAGATATTCTTCTTATTATTATTATTATTATTTTTATTATTATTATTATTATTATTATTATTATTACCATTATTATTATTATTATTGAATTCAAACGAGTAATAAAGAAATAAAACTGTTGTTAAATAATTAATACCAAAAAAAAGAAGACAAAAAAAGACAAAAAAAGAAATATGAGCAAAAACAATAAATGATTTAGCGAGAGAGATTGATATAATATATTATTGGATATTATCGGATCAAAATTATTGATTTGTTATATTTATTAGTTAATAATCCTCACATTAATTATTGTAATTATAAAATAAATAATTATTATCATAATAGTTACCTACGATTAACAAGTTGTTACCGCTTTGTTATACACAATATAATTAATATATTAAGATTACGAAGTAAGCGAATGCATCATTGATTGGTCCTTTACTTAGAGTAATAATGATTGTTAGTTCAATATATATCAATATATATATATACATATATATATACATATATATATATATATATATATATATATATATATATATATATATATATATATATATATATATATATATATATATATATATATATATATATATATATATATATATATATATATATATATATATATATATATATATATATATATATATATATATATATATATCTGCTATGTTTTTCTATTTGCTACAATTTAATTTTTATTATGAACGTTATATATATATACATATATATACTTCTTTTTTTTTTTTTTTTTGGTCGGTTAGGCTGGTCTGGCCGACGTACACATTTTACAAAAATATTTTCAATAAATGAGAAAGCTTAACACTCCGCTATGTTTATTCTTGTCTTTATATCATCCTCTTATATACATATCTACAAATATCCATATAGGTATACATACATATTCGCAAATTCGATCATCAACTGTCTATATGAAATCATACATAATACATCCTTCTTCTTCGCGTCTTAATAACATTTTTGACAAAACATCCCGTCATTCTTAAAGTTCCATTTTCATCTTATATCTGAATTTATCGTATACTATATATTTATAACATCGGAACAAGCTACAGCTTTAGGTATATACCTAATAACGAACTCTGACCTTTCACATACCTCATCTTACTCGTACATACATCAACTAATCAACAAGGGATCCTCATTTATGGCTTGCTTTTTTTTTTTTTCCTTTCGATTCAATCAATAAACGGTATAAATGGTGTAGAACTTGACGATAAATCTGTCGATAGAGATGCTTACACGATCTTTCAACAACAACTTAAGATAATAGTATACTTGTAGATTAGATATTAACGGAATATATGTAGAGGTAAAACGAGACAGAAGATCGGGAAGATGTATTGATTGGGTAAAATGGAATGCTCCCAAAAAATTAATGGAAAATTGTGTTTCCACACCACAATTTAACGGAACCATTGAAACTATAACCTCTTTGAAACTATTTTAAGTGCACTGTTAAAAATATTTGTGAAATTACAATATTTTTACAAAACGATGGTTAGGTAAAATTACAAACCAATGTATATCAATGCAAAATTATAATAGAATTCAAGTAATTTTTCAAGACATGTAAAGATAATCACAAGAATGAGTTGTGATTTTACAAATTTTATGTATAAACCATACAAAAATGTTTTGTAAAATTACAACTTCTAATTCAGTAAATTTACAAAACTGATTTGCCAATATACTTCCAACGCATTTGTTGTTAAGTGACCATAGAAATTTTTAACAGTGTGTGTAAAGCACCATAGGCATTTAAATTCAGAATTCTTTGAGCGGGGAAAAATGGGACACTTTGAAATTATTTTAAATATGTAATTTTTGACATTCGGTACCTCATAAATTTTTAACAATATTTTATTCCTGAAGCAATATTATGGTTTAAAGTCTGAATTTAATGACGGGGCAAAACCGGGCATTCACGGTAAAGCAAAAATTCGTGACTGTCCTATTTTACCCCTGGCGATATTTTGTTTTCGGAATGTCAAAATTGACTATCCAGTTTCGATTTTTTGTTGAAACACAATCATTTAAAATCATAGATATCTAATACAGCGTCATTTTTCGCTGATAGCTGTCCCGTTTTACCCCGTTCTCCCTCTATACTTACGGGATTTTTTTTTCCCCATCGTAGACAATTATTTTACTGAAATTCAAAAGATGCATGAATTTTGTTATTTATTTTTTTCATATGTTAGGAATGCTAAACGTGTTTTGCCAACTCTAATTATACCTATAATGACTACAGTACCTATATTATAATTTTTGGTTTTATTAACATCGTAAAGTTTTACAAAATTTAATAGACTACCTACAGGATATCCAGGTACGTACTTGTAGTATAAAATAATAGAATGTTTAAAGCTTAGACAAAACTTTGATATTGAAATTAACAGAACTTGTGTTACGTTCCTAGTTAAAATTTATCGTTGTCGTGACTGGGCACGAAGCTATTAACTTGTAGGAAACTCGTTTACCTACTGATCCTCCGGAATACTCTTAATCGGGTATACAACTACAACTTGGAAATTAAGCCAATCCTTAATCTCGAACATGGGTATACCTACACAAGTACACATACACACCAATGCAGGATATATAATTATCCACAAGGTTCATTTTACGCTAGGTGAAATTGCACTCTCGAAATTCATTTATATCCACAAATTTATTTTACGTAACGATGGAGATTATGTTTTATTGATTTTTCTTTTTTTTTTACGCCATGAACAAAACTTCCGAAGGAACTAAAAGCACAAAGAAAAAACAAAATAAAGTAAAATAATTATAAGATCCGTTCGAAATGCGGATTTTATGTCCGGAGTATAACGAGCTTAATATTGGAAACGTCATGAAATAAATTTTGTAATCGATAAATTATTTTATAATAATTTCTCTAAAAATTCGTTGAAATTCGTGTAAGTAAAAATTTTTACCAGGGTATACCCTGCACATCACATGATTATATACGTATGTTGATTAACGAAACCCAATGAAATGAGTGAAAATATAATCGTGCAGTTTACATAATGAGGTATAACTGAATATTTGTAATTTATTAAATAGCTGAATTGGAATAAATAACCGGGACGTACTACTTTCGCTCTGCTACGCTCAAGTAATTAATTTGTATTAATTATTAAACAGCCGCCTTGTAAAGGTAGAACAAAAACTATACCAGCGACCTGAGCTAGATCAATAACCACGTGCAACCCAACCCTGCCTGGGTAAAACAGCTACTGAAATAAAACCAACTAAATTGTCAGTAAATTTGTTAAGGTTTGTTGTCGGTGAGTTCGAGTACAATATGGATGACCGCATTTCTGAATGATTGGCTTCTGGGTAGTGACGTTGGTAAATTGACCCGTCGACACGTAATATAGGTACAGTATAATCTCATAACAAGCGTTGTCTTCACTTCCTAGTTGTTTATCGAATTGATTTTTCCTGTACACTCTATCATAATGAAGTTATACATAGAATAACATGGCTTAATGTATCAGTTTTCCATAAATAGCCACTGCAGTGATCGTTTAATTTACCTCAAAAAAAAAAAAATAATAATAATAATAATAATAATAATAAAAAAAAAAAATAGAATTAAAAATTTTGTAATTAAGTCTCAATCAGTAGATCCTAAAAATCACATAAAAATCCAAACGACAATCGGCAGAAATAATTATATAAAAAATTTAGCTCTTTTAACTCTTTTAAGGGACTGTAAATTTCAAGAGAATTACGTATTAGGCAGGGAAGAAGCATGCACTTACAATTTGACATAAAAATGGGAAGAAATAACGAGCTTCATATCTAAAAACCAGAAATAAACTTCACTTTTTAACATTTTATGTCCAGGCTACTGTTCGGCTTCCAGAAAGCACGTCTCGATGTCAGACTAACTCTACATCTTACATGCCCGGATGGATTCACTTGAGAAAAGTCGATTGCAAGGATATAGATATACAAACCGTAGTTTAGAACTGGGTATATGGGCAAGGAACTTGCATCAGTCAGAACTTTCAGTGCTTTCAACATTCGTGAATGTGAATCGGGTATTCCGTAGCGTGATCATTTCTGAAAATTTTCGAATACGGATTTCTCTTCGTATAAAAAAAAAAAAAAAATAATAAAAAATCAGTAAAAAATGTCGAAGGATAGAGATTAACGAACCACAATACTTTGGGGCTTTTCACTGGAGGAAAAGGCGGTTAAATAAAAGTTGAATATGGGAACGTTGAGTTTGATTTCTATAGAAATTTTCTAAAATTTTTATGATCTCGTTGGTTATTTCTTACGAAAATATTTCAGCAAGAGATTGTACAAGAAAATAAATGAAAAAAATAAATAAAAAAAAAAAAAAAACAAGAAATGAATATGTCGAATATTATTTCTTTTATTGAGAGTTTCTCAAGTATGTGTATTGTGTACGTCTATATACACATATCTGTGGACCGATAAAACCACATGATTCCTCATTTTTACGTGAAACGGGGAGAGATGTGCACAAAAGAAAATTAATAAAGGATAAAAAATGAAAGAAATATTTCATTTCCTTTACGAACATGATATGAGTATTCAATATTCTTTTCTTAGCATCAATGATATGTGAACAGTAATTCAATCCAAGAAAGCCAATATGGCATGAGTGAGATATAATATTTCCAAATATTTCAACGCAAATGTCGTATATAATATGATGTCCGGTGTATATAGCCCGTAAGGGCTTTTTAAAATTCAAATTTTTTAATTTCTTATAATCAGGTAAACACGACAAAACCATTTTTTCCGTTAAATTGCCCACCCATAAAATTTGTGTGCGGATAAAACGCGAATTTCATGAATAAAATGAAACAGTAAAAGAAGTCTTGAACGATATTTTCTCAATAATCAATACAGCACACGTTTATTTTTAAATGTCGGGTATGGACAAATCGAAAACCTTCTCTTTCATTTCACTGCAATAATTATCGCCTCAGGTGAACCACGATTGTAGATATTAGAATTGACAGTTAAATTTTTTGTCCACTAACGAGACACCCGGTATATAGTGAGGGCGGTAAAAACAGCGCAATTATTAGAGTTAGCGGAAGAATTTATTTTCATTTCGGCGATCTCGTGTCCGCGTATAGTCGAGAGAGAAGAAAATAAAAGGAAAAAACAAAATGAAAAGAATTTGGTCCGGTTGGTCTCGATTAACAATATAAGTAATTTTTCTCTCTAGTTATGAGATTCCTACGTCAAATTGGGGTCTCCACATGTCGGTAAGCACGAACTGCTATAAAAGCTTAAAGTGGTATGAGGTATCCTTTTTTACGAAACAAAAGGAACAAAAAAAATTGGGCTTTCGGATTCTCAACAAGCCACTCAAGTGTATTTATATATATGTAATCTCATTGTTAGTCACGAATACTCTTCTATAAATGAAAAAAAAAAAAAAACAATATAAATTTACTAAAAAACTTTCACCTCTAACTTGCGTCTATTCAAAAGTTGACCTGTAGTCAAAATCAATGAAATTAACTGTGCTGATCAAAGCTGGTCATGTACTGGCATACCCAATATATGGTTTAACTCTGAGTAGATAGGGGAAGCTGGGGCAAAATCAGCCACTCTAAAACAAATGGCTAACTGACATTTCCACGTCAAAGAGAGTGAAATAATACTGTATGCAACGTGGCTCAGCTGAAATCGATAAAAAACTGAGAGGATGAAATAAAACGAGGCGTTTCCAAAAAAATGAAAATATTTCAACCAAGTAAATAATCTGATGCTTATATAACAATTTATTATCTCGTATTTAATATTAAAGATTTTTTATTATCGCTAATCTATTCGTAACAGCATAATATGTCAGTTTATAAATAAAAGCTAAAATTGTATATCATTCATTCATTAGTTGAAATAATCTCCCTGATTCCTCCCAATCACCTAATGTCTAAGATCTATTAGATTTGTATTTGTAAAATTATTTGGACTGGTCGGTTTTGCTCTACTCTTCCGATTTTTCATCGTTTTCAGCGGAGTCACGTTGCACACAGTTTTATCTTACTCGCCTTTATGCGGAAATGCTAGTCAGCAATTTTTTTATTTTTATTTTTTCTTCGGTGGCTAATTTTGCCTCATTTTCCCCTACTATAGATAAAACGCTACCAATTTGTTGTAGAAACATTTATAGTTATGTTACGTAACAGATTATCTGAAAGTCATATTATCATGTACAAGCAACGGGCTTTTTGATTTGTTTAGGAAACCGTTGAGCTCCGTAATTAATCCTTGGACAAAAGCTGTTTTCGTTAGACATGATCCAGACAGTTTAAGTCTAGACTTATAACGAATCTCTCTGAAAAGTAGGTACAACCGAATCTAAATGTGAATGAGAAAGAGGTAAACAGGGGAAGAATGGAAGAGGATGAACTGCAGGGATTTTGAAAACAGACTAATTGTAAGCCTCTTGTTATCTGGATGTATGTTTATATACATACGACCCTTTGGAAAGCTACTTACGTTCATTGGGGAATCGTCATCCATTCCAGGATGATCAGGGTTGTATATCCATCAAGTAGAAATATACATCTTATGTTCGAAATTTTTATGCCCGCATAATTACCGTCTACCTTCTCTTTACCTTCTTCTTATAATTTCATCGTCTTTACTCTTCCCAGTGGGCTGATTGATCTTTGGCTTAATTAATTCTGCGGATGAATAAATAATGAAAAAATACTAATCTTGCAAGCGTGTTGTTAATCGAAGCAAGTTTTTTTTTTTTTTTTTTTTAAGACTTCAAACACAAGGGGTTTTCGTATAACATGGTAGACTGTTTTTCATCTTATACGCCTTCGGGTACCAAGAATAGCACCGAATCGATGTTTCATGAAAAAAAAAAATGGCTTTATCATGAACCAAACTGACAAAATTCTATTCTCATTATAACTCAAAATTCTCATCTGTTTTTCATAAACTTAATACCATTTCATGAAATAAATAATTAATTATTACTAAATATCCAACTCAGTTGATTTCATTGACTAATATGATTGACATCTTTTGGGGTTATAAGTTTGGAGTTTCGTTTTAAAGTTTGTTAAATTATACATAAGACATAGTGAAGCAGCTTATAGCGGTCGGTCTCCCTTAACGGGTATATGGGTGTATGTATATCGAGTGATAATACTAGCGAAATGTTATGTGGCTGGGCTGATGATGAGACATCATATATGTGTACTATATAATCATGGATCGTCCTTGTATCAGATTAACGAGCGCCCGAGCTTAATACAACGGTATTAAGAATTTCATTACTGCGATTATTGGCTCCGTAATTGATACGATAAACCCCAATATTGGTACAATTTTGAATATAACAATCCATCTCACATATCTGTGCCCAGTGCCGTTCCGACTTATACATATATGAGGTATTCTACGCCAACTCGGCGACATTTAATCCTGACCCTCTACGATTTGTTCCATTATTTTTTATCTTATTCAACCCACAAAAAAATGTACTCTAATTTTTTTCTAGATTTTTAAGACCTGCCGGTCTCTCAAAAAAATTTGACGCACCTCGCTTAATGAAGACAAAAACGACCATTTTGAAAATTTTCAAAAAACTCACGAAAATTCTGTGTAACAAAACAAGAATTTTGAACCATATAACATAGTGGAAGTATTTTTTTTTTTTTTTTTTTTCTTTCTCATTTTATAAGTTGGATAAAACTTTTTTTTTAATCATTTTCGTACATTTTTTTCTGTACAATGTGTATAGCAGCACATCTTTGCGTACATGTACACAACAAGGATATCCTGCTATACGCATTCTGTAAAAAAAATGTACGAAAATGAGAAGAAAAAGTTTTGTCCAACTTAAAAAATTAAAAAAAAAAAAAATAAAAAATAGAAAATAGAAAAAAAAAAATACTTCCACTATGTTTAATGGGTGAAGATTCTTGTTTTGTGACACAGAATGTTCGTCAATTTTTTGAAAATTTTCAAAATGGGCGTTCATGTTTTCAAAAAGTGAAGTGCGTCAAATCTTTTTGAGAAATCGACTGGTCCTAAAAATCTAGAAAAAATTTGGAGTACATTTTTCTGTGGGTTGAATAAGATAAAAAAATAATGGAACAAATCGTAGAGGGTCAGGATTGAATGCCGCAGAGTTGGCGTGGAATACCTCATATATGACGCAGACCCGAAACATGATTTCTTGTACTACAAATATAAAATAAAAAAATAAAAAAAATAGAATTAGATTTATTGAGGCTCGTGTATAATATTCTTTTATTTCAATACTCTATAGCTCGCAATTCTGTGATTTGCACACTTCATTTCAATGGAATTTTTTTAATTATTTTATTGATCTTTCAAGTTCATATTCAGGTCTTTGGAAACCGCGAATCCTTTATTCTTGACTGAAAACTGCAGTGGAATAAAATTAATCGAAGTGGAGTTTGCCAATGTTCAAATTTTCAGCCAGAGCGAGAAATAAAAGAATAATTAGCTTGAATGAACGTGCTCTTTCTGATTTCATTTATTGCATATCCTCAGAAAATAAGACAGCGAAAGTTCGAATCGATTCATTATTCATGGTATAAATTCATGTTTGAAATTGATCAATTGGTCGTCATTCTTGGACGAATTCTATTTTGCATTTCAATTTGTTACGTTTGGTATAATTTTTTTTTTTTTTGTGTTTTTTTTTTATCTTCATCAATTCGAACGGTGACTTCTCCTTAATATCTCGTTATATTTTTAGTTATTCAACGGAATAAAAATCGATCAAGGTATGTATCCTTGCATAAAGTTATATTCCAAAAATACCAAAATTCTTGGTTATTTTTACAGGAACGATAATAAACCATGAGATAATACATGAGATTATATTCGCGTCGGTTATCGAGGCTTACGAAATATGCGAAACAAGACACATTTTCATCTGAGGGTATATATATATTTTTTTTTTTTCCAAATTCTTTCCTCCCCTTCTCAACTCTCGTTCCTTTGGTCTTGAAAAGACTTTGAAGCTTGCCAGCAGAAGAATTTTGTTATCGGCACTGGAGAAAGGAGATGAATGCGTTGCGGGAAAAAAAGTTGAAGAGCCACGTTTTTGGCAAGTTCAGAAAGGGTCGGGTAGTTGGTGGTGCTATGAAGTAGAGCGGGCAGAGGAAGGATCGTGATAGAAAACCAATCTAATTCTTAGCCGACACCATATGTGTTTTATTCGGGTCCATTCTGTGCTGATTGTGGACCAATTCGATTAGCCATTACCCCGGGGGATAGAGAGGCTTGTATTTTGGGATATTTCGTCAATCCGGTCGCTCGTATATGTCAAATTTATTATGCAGCCACTTAAGTGCGCTATGAACCAAACACATGCATATGCATGTGTCGTTGATTAAAGCGACCTCTTACGAGTTTCAAGGGATTAACTAACGCCCAAGAATATAAATAATTTGATACAAATTCAGAAACTGCTGCAGGTGGCTATAGTTTATATAAAATTGAGAATCCATCTTTAAATGGACTCTCTGCACTTTTGATGGTAAAAATTTTTCTTTACTCGTAACGCGTTTAATTGGGTGATCGAAAAGAGATAGGACAAAAGAGGAGTAGGTATGTACTTACAGAAGAGGGCAAAAAAGTTGAAAAATATAACGAAAATAATTGAATCCGAATCAGTCGATGTTATATACCTATAGGCGTCAGGTAGTTTTTGCGTACCAATTCAACTCTGAGAGCTCAATCAATTACTGTGCAATTCCCTGACAAGCTTAAGGACTGGAAATTGGGTGTATATAGAGTCTGAAAATTATTTTCTTTGAACTCACCTATACACTATGACTTGATTCTCCAGTAGGTATTTTAGAGCTTTTAATCTACGTCTTTATAAAATTCTTTCCTTAACGAGGTATCTCTTCTAATTAAAGAGATTGCGTGTTTGATACTAGCTTGATATAAAGTTTTCGGAGCAAAAAGTCTCTGGAAATGTTCGGGCATTAGATGAATTTTAATATGTTGGATAATCCAGGTACCGAAACTCTTTTATAATTTCAGGACTGACAATCAGTAGGTAATTTATCATAGTTATGGTAAATCATAAGGTATTTTTAAACAATCAGAGAGACAAAAATAACGAGTAAAGTATACCGATCGCTAGACGTTTACGTTTTTCAAATATTAGTATCATAGTTTGAATTATTTTCAAAAGAAATAATGTTATTGTGTGAAAAATGAAGAATCCAATATCTTAAATTATTCTTCAAAATATTACCCCAGGGGTAATCAAAAAAAAAAAAATGATTTTACGTGATTCATGAAAAATATTTGCCGTTTCATTCGCTCTCTTATTAAATCGGAGAAAGCAGACTTTTCATTTTCTTTCTCTTTCAATGAATCGAAGGACGCTCGAGGATTCTTCGACGATAAAATTCCATATAAATTGGTTGGAAATTAAATTTCTACTCGGTAGGTATAAACGGGGAACCACAAATTGTATTATTTCGTTACAAGGATTTGAAAATAATTTTAGCTTGATGCTCCGAACGTGTCAAAGGAGAAAATTTTTTTATTTTTATTTTTTATTTTTTTTTTTTTGAGTAATTTGGTACTTCCTACAAACTTGATTATTGTCAGCAGTTTTTTGTAATCAATCTCAATTTATCTCATTTATTATCGTACGTCATGCTCAATCTTCGAAGCCCGTCAATCATTCATTCACCTGTACCTTGTCAATTAGAATCATTTATTAAATAATGTTATGTACACGTCTGTTCCTTTACAAATAATTTCAATTAGAGCTGGCCATACGATTATTATGCTTATATTACCAACACGCGTTAACTTATATACTTTACAATTTCGCTAACATTCCGAAACAAGAAATTCGTAAGACACGGTCTTATTTCAGTCTTTGTACATACACTCAGTCCTGACAATTGTAGTGAGAATTTCCACAGGAATTTACTGCCACGAAAAATTGTCCGAGATTAAACTTGGTTTCCTTACCTTGGTCTCTCAGTAGCTCGAGGCTTTTATCGCTAACAAAGCATCGTCAGCGTTAATTACCATGCCATGAAATATAGGGTAAGATTACCCGCGCTTCTGCCTTTTGCCAAGCATAACTTGTTTATTTCGTACCTTAGGAATCAACACACTTGATGATGTTTTAAGGTGCGATTCATTTATCACGAACAAATGACACCTCCTTGTTAAACGATTTTTAATATTGATCAAACCACCTTCCAATATCCTAGCGATTACCAATTACTACTAACTCTTTAAACTCTTTGATATTAACACGAAGATATGAACGTTCTAAGGCCTCCACTCTATATCGAACCTTCGACTTAATACTGAAGTCGTTCAATATGTTATAAGTTTTACCGCTTTCAGCAACTTTGCATAAAGTTTTTAGACACAGTGGTTGATGCAGCTAGAATATAGAGAAATTCTTATAGATTGTTACAAACATTCGGTGAAATTCAAACCGAAAGGGTATCGAACTGGAACATAATTTGCATGAAACCAATAACCTTGTCTAGTGATAAATGTATCTACTAACAGAAAACGATATTTTAGCGCAATAATAGTTGAACAACCGTGACTGCAAACGGTTCACACTGAATTACACACACTTGGCTACAATCCAAGTTCTTAAGACGCTGCTGTATGTCTACCTTGCCGACGGCGTTATAATTTGGTGAAAAACTTCGAAACGGTGATGTTAAATTATACAAAATGGATTTATTCGATGATTAATGATGAATAGATTTGATTTCACACGCGAAATTCACCAAAATGGAGAAAAATGAATGTTTTATGGTTTGTAAAGTACGGATCTATCACTTAATTTGATTATCATCAAAGATAGCTTACGCATCATCGCCGCAGAAACGCGCATTAATCTTATTCGCTATGGGAAATTAGCGCACATTTCTATCTAGAAACTTTGTCGTTTCACACAACAATAATGCCTCGGATTGTTTTCTTATAATTACTGGTACTTGGGGAAATGCCATGATATTCAGGTTGGATCGTCAGAACGGTTAATTTTATTATAATATTTCATGGGTCTTTACTAAGTATGTAAATTGTTCATTATATATTCTTTTCGTCAATAATATAATGTTGAATTTTCGGTTAATCGAGAACATTAGTTATGACACCATCCGTTGTATACCACGTCGCATAAACTCTTAGTTACAGCACTGTAATTAGACACAATATCTAAATATTTTACTATACTTATGTATACCAAGATTGTTTGCGTTCCCAAGTTATTCTCATGCATATTCATCTCGCGTAATTATTATTATTAGTTTTCTACGTACAACAACCTCTGCAGAGTTTGAGTTGATCCTATAGAACAGTATGAACCTTGATTACGTATTTAATAGATAAACAGAAATTCTCATAGCATTTCAAATTCACCCTGACATCACCTTGTACGCGGTACGTATATTTACATTCATCTATGTATGTATACCTACGAAAATATTATGCACATTGGTATTCTTAAAAAAATTTTAAAGTCCTTATACAAACGACTGAGAGAGTATTCGTTTTTCAACAAAGATAACTGCAATTATTATAAACGTGAATAATATCTAAAGCAAAATCGTTATCAAAGTTCATTTCTGTTACTTGACGTCTGCACTCAAACACCCGGTGAATTCTATGGACCAAATTTATCATGGTATGAAAATTTTTTATTTCACATTTTC
Organism: Macrophya annulata; assembly: GCA_963924015.1. Taxonomy (NCBI): domain Eukaryota; kingdom Metazoa; phylum Arthropoda; class Insecta; order Hymenoptera; family Tenthredinidae; genus Macrophya; species Macrophya annulata. Next base: position 16,215,947 of record OZ001261.1, read on the forward strand.
CTTTGTTTACCACTTTGTCTTTTAGCAGAGACATCGGTGTAAGTGGTCTACAAGAAGAGATCTCTGTGACGCACCCCAAGGCACCCGTAAACCTGGGTCTTGGCATGACAAGTTTTTGACATTGCTGGTTTATCGACAATATGAAGACTGTTATATATGTATAGCCTTGAGTGAGATAAGGGAGACAATTAAATGAGTTATCGATTAATTGACTCAACGGATTTAATTTTAGTCTTTTTTTTAAATAAAAATAAAAAGTTTTGACTTTAAAATTGAAAGCCTTTGTTTCCAACTGCAGAGATATTGTCAGACGTATAAATCCAAGCCTTTGTAAATTTCGAATATAAATTGATTTAATGTAGATATATCGATTTTAAACATTAACTTCATCGTGAAATAATTATTTATCAAATTGAATACAGAAAATTGTATTCTTAGAATTTATTTATTAAAATTGTTGTGATAGTAGTTGAATGAAAAAATTATGAATAAATGAAAAAAATTAATAGAAAATTAACACAATTGGTACACTCACCCCCGCCCACCCCCAATTGACTTTTATTAAATTAGTTGTTGAAAATTTAAGGGATAATCTTTACAACCGTTTTTTTTATTTTGCGTGGGCTTTATACGAAGAATTGCTCAATGTCACGTGAAAAATTTTTCCTCGTCGTATTCAAAGTAAATTTTTTGTACATCTCGTATAAGACGGATAAAAAAATTTTACATTGATATGTCGAGGCATACATGAAACTGTAATTTGACAAAGAATATCTTCATATTTTCAAGATACATTTACATCTGAGTCACTTGTCTAGCTATTTCAGTGTAAAAGGTAGATTCTTTCTCTGTATTTATACCGTCGTTTTAAGTCAATACCAGAGATAGAAATTCCGTGAGCTTGTAATAAACGTTAACACGGATGTATTTGTGTATGACCAACCGTATGTCGTCGAATAAAATATTTTTTCAGAGCTTGAGTTGATTCAGGATGTTAAAACGTTTGTGCTCTTTAAAAAGTTAATGCGGTATCCCGTATACCGTGATTTGAAGAATAATTATTTATAACATTACACGCTTTCTTCTGTGGGCTTTCTCATTTAGGAAAATAACAGCTGCGTCGTTGTATATAGAGTTCTGATTTTTTTTTTTTTATATGTGAAGTAGAGTATAGTATGATTTTTATCCATTATTCATAGAATTTAATATTTTCGAATGTCCATACATTCCTCTTTTCAGTTTTGTTTTCATTACTTTTTATTTTCAGGTTCCTTATCTATACCGTGCTTTCTTATTCTAAAGATTTTAATTCAACTCATTTCTTCACCTATTTTCCTAGATTTGTATTATACTATAAGGTCGTTTCATTTCTGTGTTTTTAAAATTTTCGGCTGTGTTACGCAGGCTTTTACTCCCAGTATTCCTTTCAGCATTAATTTTATAACTTTCCTAATGGTTGATGAGAGGAATGAGGAGCAGTATAAGAGCTTTTAAGCAATTGAAACAATATCAATTTGCTAGGAAAACATCATTTTTCCCTTCTTCTTTAATTGCGTCTACATTCATATTTTATCGGGTTTATGCGTAAATTTTTTTTGACGTCATTACTTACTTTTATTCATATACCTGTAATATCTGTTTCACTATATTTTCGATCCCAAATTAGTTTCCTCCAATCTGTATATAGCGTAGAACGTATTTTAACTGATAAAATTTTAGGTTAAAATTTAGAGTAGATAAGCTTTTTGTTGTGACAAATAAATGAAGTTTTATAATTATTGTGGGAAAAATAAACAGAAAATAAATATAAATATATCATCTCAAGAAAATTTTTAAAAATACATTTACATAAGTGGCAATTATTATTTTGTGTACTTGGTATAAGTTTTATAATCACTGTGATTATTGAATATCATGAACTTGTTATAAATTTCAATTAAATGAAATAACGTGTTACGAATAAAGTTTTTCCATAATTTTGTGAACGATGTGTACAATTGGCTTAAGCGTGGATTCAAGGATCTATTTACCCCAGAAAATTTAGAAATATTTTAAACGTCTGGTAGAATATATAATAACCACCATCCCTCGGTGGTAGTCCCTCGCTGTCACGGTAAAGATAAGTATTTAATGTAATTTCAACCGATTTCATTTTAGTATAAAATTCGTGGCACTTTGCCGTCCCTCGGTTGATAATTGTTCACTTTTCCTAGTGTGATAAGAAAATTCGATTTTAAAAACATTTAGAATCTAAATTCAAAATTTTTTTTTCCAACATCGTAAAACAGATCCTCCAGAGAGAATTTCTTGGTGGAATGTTGTTTCTCAATTAACATGGTTCAGTAGTTCTTGTAACCTCGCGGTCAATTTCACTAAGGATTTTCTCTAATCCTCTTGAATAGCCCACGGAACTGGTACCCCCATAACTTCCACAATTTCGGTACATTGGCTATTGACGGTAGGTGCCCGAGGCAACAACGGTTTCTCGAAAATAAAGAAAAGTATCCCCAGTGATCACGCGGGGCTAGTTTTCGGAACGATAATTATAGAGGGTAGAACGAGAATCGTAAGTTTTACGACTGCAAAGGGTTATCTTAGGGCTGGTTGGGAAGAGAGATCAGGCTACAAGTGTAACCGTAACCCCTGGGATATTTCGTCAAAATTTACCACAGGGAAAGGTCACCTGGGCCGAGTCATAGTTCAAGTATACCCGCAAATACTGATGAAAGGTTCCGTAGAATTTTCATTAAATAAATTCCAATATTAAAAGGTAGAAAATGAAGCTACTTTATTCGGTCATTATTTAATTGACACGTTAAACAAAAATTTATATAAAAAGTGTAATATGACAACGTGAATAAATCTCACCAAAGATAAAATGAATTTATTTGATAATTGAAAGACCCTTTAGTCGATGATTGTTCCAGAGCTTTTAAAGCATTGTTAAACAATCGGAGAAATACTTACTTTAAGAGCCGTGACGCATGACGCTGTCGATACTTGAGAGGCTATCTTGTTACTCGAAGGGACGTTTCAGAATGTCGATTGGATTTGTTGCTACTACTGAAGGCAATTTAATTTCAGAATAGCTTTAACGAGAAAGAGGTACATAAAATGTATATGTATATGTATAAAATACGGTTACCCTGCAAAGCGAGAATCTTACATCGGGTAAAAGAAATTGAGGGTAGTTATAGTGGCCTTCGGGATACGAATTAATGGAAACTAACGGTAGGTAATGAAATAACCGGAGAAAACGCATGATATATGTAATTCTTTTCTTGTTTCTACCGAAGATTCAATACTTTGATCGGTTCTTAGACCGGAAATTACAAGGTAAAATTATGTTATAAATAAGGTAGAAGCAACTCGTGTTACTGGTTACTTTTTTATCTGATAAATAGGTAGATATAGCGGGAACTTTTTTACTCGTGACTCAATGCTTCGACAATTTCAATTACATTTTGAGAAAATTTTTTCCTATTTTCATTCAATTTCCGAATGTAACATATTCATAAAGTCGTGAATATTGGAGAAAAGATTTTCATTATTTAAGTCTTTTTTACCGCAACGGATCGCGTATTCTTTTTGTGACTGTCTTTCGCAGTATGCTAATTCATCGAATATCTGCCAATTTTTATTCTCTCTCTTTACTTTATCGAACATTTAATAAAAACGTAAAAATCCACGATTTTTGGTTCAGGTTTATTGCAGTTATGCATTAGCCGTGATACGTTCATCAAATTAACGCCATTCGTTGATTCAACAGACGATATCAATTTCATGAGCTTGTCAAGTATTCCGATATGAATAATCGCGTCTGTGGTAACGCTCGTAATTGATCGGTCAACCAAATTCAAAAAAAAAAGGAGGTTAGCATTCGTTGTAATGTGAATCGAGACCACGAAGGTTATTGATTCTTAATAAGCGCGGAGAATGATCGACCTACTTTAAGTGGCTGACGGAAACTAACGTCCACAATATACCTACCTTCACATATTGTACAGTATATAAGTGATACCGTATAGTATAGAATAGCATACAGGGAACGTCTCGAAAGCACCACGTGCTGACCCTCCAGAGTATACATATAGTCATTACGTTGTAACTTACACTTTTTTATGATGGGAAGAAAATTACACAAATAAACTTGTCAAAAGGAGAGTTACAAAGGCAAGTATTAAATCAACACTGTAGATGATGACGTCGAAGAAGAAGAAGATGAAGAAGAAAGTTCATAAAATGTTCACAATAAAATAGTCCAAATGTTAATTACAAGGATCTATTTTAGGTAAGCCGCGACATCAAGATATGAAGCCTGGTGTTTGAGATTTAGTAAATATTATTATCTCGTTAACGTCATGTCATGCGAAATTAGATCAGGGATAACGGAGGAGTAGCAGAACTGCAGTATGCAGACGTTCATGCACCTACCATGATTCTCTCTGGTCGATGTACGGCATATACCTACATAGCTGAAGTACTAAATTTGAATCTGCATATTTTAGACGAAATATCGAGGGAAAGTTCCGGGCTTACCCGAAGGGGTGTAGCTTCTTCGATATGCTGATATATTTTCCAAGTTCCTTTGTCACCTGTAATCCGGTTAGGATATACGAACCTAAAACACTTTCTTTTACCTTTACTAAGGTTACTCAGTCTTCTTCAGTTTACCTCTCATACATTAGTGTCAGATATTAGACGTACGTTGACGCTCTGGTTGCAATATCAAAGATCGAGAAGATGGAAGAGTTGTTTTATTTGGAGTGGGTATGCATTAATAATTCATAACTTTTAATACATGGGAAAGTAAAATGTGGGTCAGAATCGGTATCGTACTGTATATTATATTCAAGTTCCCTTCGCACGCACCTTTAGAAACGTTTTTTTGTTTCATTTTATATTTATTCATTTTCCTTTCAAAGTAAAATGTCAAGGGACATATCTTCGAAGACTGATATGGATAAACAGGTCAGGTGACTCTTGAGGTAGAATTTCTTCGCTGAGTATCTTCACTCAGAGATATATCTCATTATCGAAAATGTAGACTAGTGATCCTCGAGATTGTACTTTGAGCACGGAATTAGTCATTCGCAAATACAAGTTTCGTCGAAGTTGTCAATTGCACGTGCTTCGTTGTAGAGTAGCTAATTATGAAACCGAGAGCTTAGGGCCACATCAGAATCTCTGTAGACGTGAGACTTTGGAGAATTTCCTAATCACGATCACGTAAATTTCATGCATGTATTATAATGCCAAATTATTATTCTCGATGTGTATTATCTATTGAAGAACATTACGAAATCAAACCTACCATTATCAAGAAAAAAATGTATCGGACTTCAAACATTGTTAATGGGTCCTTCGAATTTCATGTAGAAAATAATTTTGTTTTATTCTTTTATTGCCTCAAAACATCGCGTAGCCTTCACATGAATACTGTCCACTGTATTGTAGGGTTTACTACCTAGGCAACGGAATCGATTTCTGTCCGATAATAATCCAACATCAATATTTCCCGTGCCACAGTGCCATTAGGTAATGTATAACGTACAAATATAATTACCTTCATCATTTCAAAGCTGTATTATATCGATTTTAAAAATGTCGTATATTACAATGTCGTTAAGTGACAGTGATGGGGAAAAATTAATCACTGCAGAAAATGGTCGATTGCTGATAATATATTTTTATATTAAATATGGTCATGAATATGTTAAACTCGTTGCGCGGCGGATCTCTTCATCAATTAGTTAAATCAATTGCCATTTACTGATTAGTAAAATCAATTTCCTCTATACCTACCGTTGCAGTGATTCAATAACATGCAAAAGTCAGACTAATCAAACTTTATAAATTTTCAATATATCGGAAAAATATCAAACGCTTCATCATAACGGTGTGTATTATTTCTTCAAGCACTGTAGCAGGTATGGGGAGCCTTTAAAGCTTCATGAAACCCGGGCGGACTATACTTTCCAACAGTATTTTAACCAAGAACATCGAATACGATTTTACTACCGTGTATCCGGTAGCACGACGTATACCCTACGCAATAATAAATTCTTCATGCGGCAAATATTAGAGCTCGAACTGGTAGTAAAATATTTTTTTTTTTTTTATACTACCAACAATGTATCGTTTGATTTTGATACGGCACGCTTTGTACAGACGGTTATCTCCACGCAATATCATTTTAGTGGTTTTTTTTTTTTTTTTTTTTTTTTTTTAATCTAATGAACTAGGAAGATAACTTGAGGAATATCTATATTCAATAATTTGGTATGCACGAGGGATACTTTTCCTTTCGATTAGTTACACGAAGCGGGATCAACTTGGAGACAAATTTCTTTGAAAATTCAACATTTCTATTCCTACCACGTTCCTTCGGACATACTTTTGCGCCATTATATTGACCCATTTAAAGTTTCGCTAGATTATCATTACCCATTATCTCCTATGATCTGATCAGATAGTAAGACAGGCGATTCTGAAATACCAAGAAGTCTATTTCTAATGCGGCTGCAGTTCATCGTACCTTTTATACCTAGACTGGGTTGAGTTGGGTTAGGGTTAGGTAGGTAGCCTGTTCCAACTTGGCTTAAACCTACCTCAATTGCAGCACTATTCAAAGCCAGGCACTTCTGTACTTACTGTAGCATGTCAGAAACTGGTAATGCAGTGCAACCCGGCACGCGACTAGCCGCGAGACCTTTGGGTGAATAACCCTTCCTTTACGTATTGCTTTAGTATTGTTACGTAACGTTAAGTAGTCTGGACAACCGGATCAGTTCTTATATAAATAGTATGGACCTTTACACTTCGACTGACTATACTTATAATTTTCGGATAACAAGTACTCATCCGAGAATATTCTGTAATATTATTATCCCCGATGTTACAGTATTGTGGAAAATAAACGATCTCTTCATTCCCAAACGATTATACAATTAGTTTGAAGAGACGTGATACAGTCAACCATGCTGTCAGTGTAGGTGTAAATGACGTTTGACAAACACCTTGATTATCAATGTCTACATTTTCCTGCTTTCATCATTGAAAATCGATTCAGTGTATCAACTGTAAGATAAGGGTTCAACTAAATATCCAACTTCTTTATAGATTGTTATACTATACCAAATATTATTATTTGGAGATAAATACCATGGTTAGGATTTCTTCATATAATTAATACGTCATACTTATGTCAATTCACGTTGTTGATGCGTGTGTTTACCGATTGAATAATTTGATCAAGAAATTATTAGCTGGCTGAATGTTTGGTCTGACATTTTCGTTAAGATATCTCGTAAATACGACGAGCATCGAGCGGGATAAAAAGTCCAGAGAATGTCCCAGGAGAAAGAAAAGAGGAAAAAGGATGAAGTAAAAATATGTTACTGACGATTATTTGGCTTTCTTGTTACGTCGATGTGTTACAGTAGACAATTTTTTACAGGTGTAACAACGTAGTTAGTTTCATTTTTTATCTCGCTATTGAGCAATTGATTGTATTTCGATTGAAATCGGAGAGATTATCCAGGTTTCTTTTACTTTCGAAATAAGCTGCCCAATTTATTCCGCGACGATTCCTTAGAATGAGCATTTTGTGACGGTAAAATTCTTCGCCATTCACTCAAGCTCGCTTTTAGAGAAACCATAGCCCACTTTATCTTGATTTCCTCGTATTCTATCGTTAGTAGTCCCTCTTCTGCAGTACCTCGCTTTCAAGAAAATTATCTCCAAGCGACAAAGGCAACGAATGATTGTCGTCGAGTTATACAACAAAGGAGATTCCGAGATACTTTCAGGTGATTATTCAGTAATTAAATTATTCTATAAGTTGGTCTATTTCGCAATTAGTTCTCGGTGTTGATTGTCTTCAATATTTTTTATTCATAAATATTTAAAAATTCGTGAGTCATTCGTGCCAAAGGCGTTTCAAAAAATGATATTATAAACTCGACAGTAGCGAAACATCATAATTTTAAATCATATCATCATAATTTCGATGAGAATAAAATTAGTAATAAAACAAGGCGTATAATTTTACGATATATACTTATCAACCATTCTCGAAATTTTTTTATACAAGTTTAAAAACATTTTTAGTATATAGATTTTTTTATTTTTTATTTATTCAGAATAAGTCGTAAAACTAATAATAAAATGGTGAAATTCTTCCATCTCTAAACGTTCAACTCTCTTCGATATTTCTTTGTGCACATTAACTAATGACGATTATACATATACATACACTGAAGCGAAATCTTTTGATCAATTCTAAATTATGAGAAATCCATTTCGCCACGAATGCTTTTGCAATTTCATTGATTTTATTAATATTTTCAAGCTTCCGTATCCCACAAATAATATAGTTCAAACAAACTCCATTTCGATTATGTAATAAAGGTTTGAAAATTATTCGTTAGAAACTAATTAAAATTCAAATAAATCGACTTCTGAAAAGCCAGATATAATCGTCACTGACCTCGTAGAAATTCAATATCAAGATATGCACGAAATTCGGAATCATATTCCAGCGATATGAAAAGTAAATAGCATGGAAATTAATTCGTTGCTTGACGTAGGTATGTATACCTATACGTTTTTTTCAGAGCATTGACATTACGTAAAATCTGCTTATAGCAAATAAAATCTTGCTAAGAAATCTGCTACGTAAATTTAAGAACTGCAAAGACTTCTTCAGAGATGTTTAGAGTTTTGAGAAACACCATAACATTTCTATACCTACATTCTCAAGTTGGCTGCCATCCAAACCGAAATCACTTTCAATAAACTTTATATTTACTAGCAATATAAAATCATGCTTTACTTTGAACTGATACATTTATCATTCCCTTTAATAAACGGCAGTCGGATAAGCTGGAATAAATACTTCCTATTCATGACACGGAACTTCGACCGTACAGAAACTTCATATTATTTCAAAAACGGTTGAATTCAGGACTCAGTTGGAGTAGCAACGTTGTTCTTCTCGGTTAAAAAAAAAAAATGCTAATTTCCCCAAAGAGTAAGAACACTGCTAAAACTCTATAAATAATTTATCTCATCTATAATTAAAGACAGAAAGTAGCCATGTATGTATTTTACATTTTTCACGTAAGATGTATGTACATACCATACGAATTGTAACAGCTGTATAAGTAACGTCGGTGCTAAGTTCAGCGAGGGTTTACAAAATTACAATTTGTATGTGACAAATTGGCCTCTCCGTTTCAAACTGTCGCACTATTCTCCAATTACTTACATTAGACAGTACCTAAACCATCAACCGGCATCTAATTTATCGATTGGCATAAATGACGAGGCAATAAAATTTGTCATTCAAGATATAACTTGAGGGAGAGCTTTACTATGAAAGTAAAATTGATATCTATGAGCTATTGCATCATTGAACGAAGATTCCCGACACTGAATTATTTCTATAGGTTATGCATACTCCGTAGACTAGTTTATAAAAAATTCAATCCTAAGAAAACGAGGTACCCCAAACTGCCAACGACAAGAACGTAAGCTTTGTGGATATAATCATTGATTTCTACCAAAACGTGAATGTCTGTAAATCTGCTTCCCAAGTTGGTGATTTACAAATATTATAACTTTGATCGTCGCTTTGCTTTGCTTATCGGTGCAGAAACTTAAGTTCTTTAATTAGGGATAAGTTATTAACTTTATAAATATATTTTTATAGACATGTTGAGAGTCGAAGTTGTTTTGTGAGACAAAAATTGAACAAATATGTAAGAAATGAGTTAATCTTGAATTTAAATAGAAGATATAATCTTCAAATTCTAAGGATCTGGGCAAATATAGTAATTGTGTAAAAAAATTTGGAATCTCAATTGGCATGCGCTGCTCGTTATTTCATCAACAAAAGAAGTTTTATCCGGATTAGAGATGAGTGCGTTAAAACCGAGAGGGTGTGTGCCGAATAAAGATTAAGATTTTGAAGAACGTGGTATAAAGTAACAGTTTATTTTCGTCCGTAATATAAGCCTCTAACTTTTTTTGTTTTCTCAAACTTTCTTTAGGATCAGCGTTTTCCTGCTTCACGAACATCTCATCGCCCCGCGGCACTGCTTTTACGCGATTTAACCGATGGGGGATGTCACATTAGAAATCCAGAAACGAAACCACGAGATGCGTTTATCGTATATCAGATTTAGATCTATTGTATAGGCATTGCGAGAAACCACGTAGTTTGCATATCAATGCTGAAATACTACGGGCAACCTTCTCGGGTAAACCTACAAACGCCAATTCAATTCGAAGAATCCAAGCCACGCACGTTCCAACAACAAGAATTGATTAAGTGTAATCAAAGCTAGGCAACCATTATCCCTAATCAAGATCCATCGCTGATACTATCGATTTTAATTAATCGTTAAATATTTTAGGAATGCTACTGAAGTAATTCGAAATTATTGACCAATTAATAAACATATACATACGAAATCCTGATATTTATATTTACTCGTATTAATTCAACTGAAATGTGTAAATATAGGTATCTTAGAATAGCTTATAAAGCTTTTAATTAAGTTTATACTAATTAGGCGACTCCCACGGTAATTTTAAATCCTATTGGCACCCTACCTCTTGTTTTCACTCTCCTCAACGTTGCGAACGAAAATGTCAACATCGGGATTTGTTTTCAGAGAAAAGCGTCTGGGGTGATCGAATTAATTGATTAACTTGAAGTTTGATAATTGTTAGATACCAAAAGCTTTGTTTTATTTTAAAGTCTCTTCGTCTCGGTAGAGCTTACGCTTAATTCAACTGGTTAAAGATTCATATAACAACATCTGTAGTCGATAAAAATCGTTTCAGAGTTAGTTCTGCTGTGAAATGAGCCATCTTGAAAACTCTAATCAGTGCGGATGGAGTCGTATACCAACAACTTTCAGAGCATGCTCGTAATTCTGTTTTCGAAATTGTTTGCTTTTACACCGAGTCTAGTGTGAAAGTTGAGGTATAACTAATAGAAGCGTGCCCACCGGCAGTCATGTTCATCTCGCAGAAGTCTTTTATAGACTTCCTTGAACCTAATTCAAACTGAAGTGAAGAATCCCTGTTGGTTTGATTGCGGACTTGTGAATATCGATCAAACGAAGAGTAATGGGAATTGGTCAATCAATTTCTTGTCAATCATTATAGGCAGAGGCATTCCGTAGATATGGGTAAGGTATTCCTACGAAGGGGTATATAAGAAGGGTTGGAAAGGGGTACGGGTTCGAGAGTGAGAGAGGAAGTCTCTCAGGTGTAAAATGTGGGGTTATTGATTTCTCGACTGGCAGCTTCACCCGTTACCCACCCTACCAAGGATCGGCCCAACCTGCAGGGAAATACTGTTCTGACGAAGGTCGGACCATTATGAGGATGGACAGGTAAAGTTTTGCGGTCAGCCCTACCCTGGGGTGGTTCACGGTTTTTGTCCTGATTTAAACGTGCAGCACTTTGCGCCCGGTGCTTGGAAAAATTCATTGTTTCTTTTTTTTTTTTTATGTTTTTGTTTTGTTTTTTTTTTTCTGCAGACTCGTGTGATTAATTCATCCCAAGCGAATTAAAACCGAGGGACAGTCGGTGAAAAAATAAAAAAAAAAACAAAAAAAATTGATGAGTGTGTATCCATTTGCGTATTTTACTATCAGAGAAAAATCTCTATAGAGTTACGGATGTCTCGGTTACGGTAAGGATTGATTCATTTTGTTTGAAAAAGTAGAGAAAAAGAGATGAAAAAAAATTTTGTTTTTTTTATTTAGGTACTTCAATGTCATTTCAGATTTTCTAACGTTTGTCGTCGAGCATCATCTACAGAGATAATTATATCCAGTAGTGGGTGTTTGTTCCGATGGAACCTTGATTTGGAAAGCATTAACTTGTACACTTGAAGTTCCTCAGATATCCACGAAATGACAAGAAAATTCAATTATCGAAAAAGAGTCTGATAAGTAAATTAAACAATCCAAGTCTAGACGATATTTGATTTAACTTGAAAATAATGGATCACGGTGTGCTTTTTTTTTGAAAATTCGTATCGCATTTTAAAAGTCGATATAAACGTTAATAAAGTTTCGAAATTTATCGTTAAAATAGAGTTCATCGATCGTAATTGTCATTACTTTTAAACAACTCGCATTTTCTTTCGATTAATCGATGATAAAGTGTGTTCGATCAAGCGAAGCTTGAAAGTATGGATTAAAAGTTGACGACCCAACGGCTCGTTACGAGTTTCTGGTTCATTAATAAGCCAATTTGTCCCCAGAAGCTTCTGGGAGTCATCCAACGTGTTCTTTTTGCTCTTTTATTTTTTCCAACCCTTGTTAAAAAGAAGTGCGATAACGGTATTAAGATGTGCTTAAAAGACAGTTAACTTAAGTCACTTTTTATTTAGTCGATGCAAACTTGTTTGAATTAATGAGAAATAATATCGTGACGGTGCGTATACCGGGTTTAAAATTACATAATGTCACTTCAGTGTGATTCAAGCTCAGACTTTAGTTTACACAAATCAGTAATCATAAAGCTCCATTAGTTGGTCGAACTGAGTTAAGCGTGTCGCGCAAGGCGTCGAGTCATGGAAAAATTATCCAAAGACGATATGATTATTAAAAAACACATTATTGTGAAAATGTAATTATTATAAAACGGCAAACCTCTGCATAGATTTAAAATAAAATTTCATCGAATATTATAATCACGCAAATGTGTTAGTCGGTGGTTGAAATTTTGAACAGCTTTGTTCGTTTAATTACCTTTAACCCTACACCGTAGGTTATCATGTGACTCGGCACGTGGGCGAAGGTAATATAATTTGTAAACCGGACAACGGTCTATATCCCATATTGGAAATAAAAATAAAAATATCTTTGGGTATTGAATTGTGTGAGTGAAAGGTTTGTTAGTTGTTCGTCACGCGATTGAACAAGGAGTAGAAAAGTTATATCAGACATGAAATTGGGGAGGGTGTAAAGACACAAATGGTTAGAAATGAATCGATTCTTGGTCGAATAAAAGCTCTCATACTACTATTTAACTTCAGAGTTCATTCTCTGAAATCTCTCTTCAGGATCATAGTCCTCCATTAGAAACTTGAAAGCTTCGGGTTTTCTACCTCTACTTCCGTCTTTGCTACCGCCCATCTCCTTTAAGAAGGGTCAAAAGTGGAGGGGTCCTTGCGATGAAATAAAGCAAAGGAGCACATCAATTAAGTACATTGCGCTAAGGCGGTTCCATTGCCACCTGAAACATTGTGTAAGTCTGCTGGTGTTGCAAAAATCTAAATCGATTTTGGGGACTCTATAAGAAACCTTTAAACACTTGAATAGTTCAAACAAGATTTTAATCCCGTTGCAAGCCTATGAATTGTTCATTAAACGATCTAAGAGGTCGGATCAAGTATTATATATTAAAACAGGCGTCTAGCTCGATGATATAATACCCAAACTTTGACCCTGGCCGTATACTGATGCTTCATATTGTAGGTCATTTAGGATCACATGGTCTGAAATGGACACATACTATTTCCAAAGTAGAAAAAAATAGGGGGGAATTGGTTATTGGGTAAGTACGTATGTATTAGTATATGGATTGAACTGTGCAATATGTAAATAATATTCTCCTATAGGTATACATACATATACATTAAAGGTACGTTATCATTTGTCAATTATGAAATACTTTTTGCGCGATTTTGGTCTGGTTTATAGTCTCGTAGAAATGAAATACGAATAATAGAAATAAAGAACATCCAAGGTTACCTTTAAAATGGAACTAAAAAATTTACTTACGGTACTCAAGTGTCCTTTTCTAAGACCCTATGCTGAAAAACAGAAAGAGCAAGAAATAAATAGAGAAAAAGAGGCAAGGTTGCAGCATCACGAAGTAGAGAGATTAAAAAAAAAAGAGAGAGTGCTTCACCTTTAGCTTTCGTAAATTTTTTCAGATTCTTTGTATTTACGCTACCGAAAATACGTCCGATATCTGACACATATAAATTAGATTCTTCTTTTGCGGACTTTTCAATATTTGAATAAGGACCGATATCGATGTTTAAGGGAACCCTCTTCGAGTTTGGACCAATCAGAGTGGATCTTTTTTCTAAGACAATTTATCTGAAGTTAACGTTAGTTGAATACGATTTTTCATTTCACCTCTAATCATTATCGTTCGTAAACCTTCGTATCGCAAAATATAGAATGATTAATAAATTTACCATATATTTCACACGGTTTAGTTTGGTGTAAGGTAAGATTATCCCGAGGGAAAGGCATATCCCACGGGTATTATTTTAAGCATCAATTATTATCGGATATAAAACCGATGTTGCCATGAGGTAATTACGATAATTCAATAAAACCATTAACGCGTATTATATTGTAACTAAACCAAATTTCCGTATACCGAAATTTCAGAAATAGATTTATAGATCTGATTGGGAAATCACCGAATGACCTGTGCATATATTAACGAAGAGCTTTCGGCAGATTCACCTAGAGCAAGTTGATTATTAGGAAAAAAAAAAAAAATTAAATAAATAAAACATTCGACACGCTACTCCAATCCAATTAACGCTAATCAATTATGTATGTATGTATCTATGTACAAGCCATCCCTGCAGTCGCTTGTCTGTTATAGAGCTGATACAAGCTCTGTGATACTTATCTCTGTCGGAAATACCTATAGGTCAAAAGGTCGACGATCGGAGAGCACCAAATGCAAGATACCTACTCAATACAGTTTTAGGGATATATGCGTACATACATACGTGTATATCAGCAATCGATCGATATAATCAAATTAGGTTTGTGTGTATTATAGAATAAAATTTAATTGCATGCGACGAGATTACGATGCAGTGTATTTTCAAATGAGTCAATATTTGTCTAACAGCTGCTGTTAATGAACGTGACGATATAGGTTGAATTTTCACAAATTACTGCCAAGGCTACTGGGTTGGATCAGTGCTGAGTAAAAAGTTCAGAGCTGACGATTATATTTGAATTTTATTTATTTTTTAAACGATAAATTACATTAAAATTTTGATATTGATTGGATATAAATAAATAAATAAATAAAATTTTGGCACATCTTGTTGCTATATACAGAATACAATACTATAGCCAGAGTTTTATTATAAGATTATTCGTGCAGGTTTTATATGTACATAAGCCTCTGGGAATGAGAGAAGTGTGTAAGTCTTGTTTTGTGAAAGAATATTCAAAGAAAAATATGTTTTGTGAGATTGAGAAAGAACATTTTTTATACTTTTCGTAATTTCAGACTACGAAATGGACTTACATTACTTCTATTCGAACGGGTTTATATACCTATGTACATACACACCACATATAAAAATATATGTATACTGTAGTCTCGTTTCTACATAAAATGAATTCACCCTGCAGGTGAGTCAAAGGACCAAGAATTTCCTGCGGGTTATCTCTAAGCGTAGATACCTATTCACCTACATACGTATGTATGTACATACATGCATGCAGTATTTTTTATTGAACAGTTTTATTCAAAACGATGTGCATTTTCCTCCCGCCTTTATATTCCCATATCGTCTTAGATCGTTTCAATCCTCAAGTATCCAATAAAAGTAATTGAAACCAAATGTACATATTTTATCGACAAAGACGGATGTTCTTGGCTGTCGTGATTTTCATCGTCTTTTATTATTATTATACCAATTAGGTTCATACTTCCACAGTCTCTACGTTCCTCCTGTCTACCCTGACAATCAAACATCGAATATTTTCGGCTCATCACGAGGTTATTACGTGATTCCCTATTTCCACAATTAGCCCGTCAATCAGCTGCAATTTACACAACGAAACAATCGCAAATTGATGCGGTCAATTTGAGTATTTTTTAAATTTTTAAATTTTTATTTTTGGCGCACATTTTGCTGTTGACAAATACTTTATATAAATCAATAGGCATGATATAACAGGAAATAAAGAACTTACAGCTTCCGACTAAAAGGTATGATCTTCAAAGAATTGTTTAGCAAATAATATCCTCGTTTGAGAATGTCTTTTATAACTCCCAAGGCAACCGTACGTATGGTAACGTCTCCGACAGGTAGGTAGGTATACTCGGCTATAGTATTAAGTTTTCAAGGCGACATGACAGCGGTTGAGTTAGACTACTCGTTAGACGCGTACTTAGAGTATATTGGATTTTCTACTGCGTAGAATAACCGAGGATTGTTATTTTCTTTTTGGAGTCATACGCGGATACTTTATTGGGGCAAGAAACTTAGCATCGTGTATTATACATACTAGCAGAAAAATAAAATAAAATAAAACACAATCATAAAAATATAAAAAAAAAAACTTTCCCACGAAAAACTTGACTCAATCAACTTACCATTTTTTAATATACTATAAAAAATATTTCTTACATTTCGAAGCCATCAATCGCAGACTTGTTACTATTCAAAATTGTCAAAAAAAATCTTCCCTTAAAAGTGATTCGAAGTTGAATGAGTAAAAGTAGGTACTTACACATTATACTGCAGTACGATAACTTTCAGGTTATAGATAAATATTACATCTGCCGTATATAACCTTGATAATCTTGGTAGGAACTGGAAAACTTTTTCATTCAACTTATATATAGCTTCAGTTAAAGTTTCTACAGCTATTCAATATTAATCATAATCAGGATTAATTATACAAAATCCCGCGTATATCTCTATCCGATACCTATAATATTGGAGATAGAATTACACGATCGGCGTGATTAGCCGCTGTTCAAACATCTTGTACAAATTACTGACGTAGATTCATCATTTTATCTAATTAGATAGTATAAAAAAAAAAAAACAAACAAAAAAGGGGGAAATCTTTTACATCGTGTAATATATATATATACGACATATAGATGTATGTTACAAATATCATTCGATGTTAAACTTATTCCAGTATTTAATTACGGTTCGTTACTAACTGCCAGGAACAACGAGTTTGTGTTACTAATTTAATTAACAATACCGTTTCATAACATGCTCTGTATGTTATAAATGGTATGTATATGTATATGGTATAGCATGGGTCTGCGGTAAATCCTAACAATTATAATACGAGAAATGAGATAGTGGACATTTGTTTGTCAAAATATAAACAGAACTATAACGTGAATAGCAATAATCGTCGTATAATCTAATCGCGATTTTTCATTTCTATATAACCTGTCATGAGTAGTCGTAAACCTGAAATAAGAGAGAGAGAGAGAGAGAGAGGAAAGAAAAGGCAAAAGTTTATAATAAAAAAAGAAGATAACGAGATATAAAAAAAGATAATAAAAAATTTAAAACAAAAAAAGTCATAATCTCGCGTTGACAACGCGTAAAAATGACGTCCAATAATGAAAAGTCGTAAAGAGTTGTACCTACGTCTCGTTGATCCATGTACCTGCAATAACTGTTATACATGAACGCGTATGTAAATATCTTGTATACATGTCAGTGCGTGTATGTATGTACATACATACGTATATATGTAGATACATTGAAACTAGTAATAACGTACCTATGTACTCATAGGTGGGTACATTGATGTCTAGTTTGACTAAACAAACGAACCATTAGACGCGCGGCCGCTCCGACGACGTGTATTTTTGAGTTTAACGTCGTCATGACGACGTCGCGCGGGCGCCGGCGACGTTAACGTCGACGGTCATAGAGGCGCGCGTCGACGAGCCGACGGAGCCCGACGTACCTCGAAAGTTCATCGCGACGTACACCACGTTTCTAGTTTGAGTTAGTGTTGACGTTGTGCGCGCCGGCTAAGCCCACGACGTGTTGCGCCGCGTGTCGTTTTTTTGAGACTGTTGCTGCTGCCGTCGCTGTTGCTGTAACTCTCGTTTATTTTCAATAATATCAAACTGCATTTCGACGTTTATCTATATTCATATCAATAAAGGTGTTTTAAGTAATATCCCTTCGACGTAAATCAGTCTTAAATTCACCGGCCGATTAATCAACCCTTTTACACAATTTTTTTCTGCATATATATTTCACATTTCGGGAAGAACAGTGAATCGTGTGGTTTAAAGTTTTTGACGATTAAGATAACTCCCTAGAAATATCTATATTATATATGTACAGATTTATACGGTAAGCCGAATCGAAAAACGCACCCTAATTAATAAGGTGAAGAAGATTTTCAACCCTTGTTATTAGAACCTGAAATTTTTTTCTTTCACCCGTAGACAATGTGATGATGATTTGTTCAGCGGTTAAATTACGTCCATGAATATGACGTGTAAATAAAAAAAGAAGAAAAAACAATTAAACAATCAGGAACTAACAATTTCTACTGATACTGCAAGACGTCTGTCATGATTCTTGCAATTTTTGGTACTTTGGCTTATTTATAACCCTCTACCAGGCGGATTATAGATAGATTTCTGCTCCGGACTGCAGGCGTTAGTCAGTGCAGCATTCACCGACTAATTTTAGAAGACAACGATCTTTTGGAATATCGATGGTTGATAGTTGACTAAAATTTGACACAAATGTCATTCAATAAAACCGCCAATAAAATTTGTAGAAATATTTTCCTATCTGGACTGTTTTGTATAATTTTCTTTTATTTCTTTTTCGTTGTAATTGCTATTCGATAATTAATTACATGGTTTTTAATTTTTGCCAGTTATTATGCACGGACTCAACGTGACTTACATATGTACATACTACCGTACGAAACGTAATTGTTATTTTACTTTATTTTTCACGTTATGGTCAGTACGCCTACGCGTAAAGTTTAATCTTAACGTCCGGGACGATTAAAGAGCTATTAAGAGGGGTTTAAATCTGTTGATCGTTGCTCTCCAAGAATTGGCAATCGTGCCCAAAATATTACAAACTTGAAAACCTCAAATGTGATAAATTCTGACTAGTTGTATAGTCATGTGACATAAGCGCACGTGGTCGCCGTCGTTGACTGTCACTAACCGTACAATTTTTCGCAATCATCGTAAAAATATCTCACACAGATATAACCATCTACATATATCGAGTGAAGCATAGTATACGTGTTACGTTTTTGTGCCACGAAATAAAAAAAAAAAAAAAAAATTACAAAAAAACAAAAAAAAAAAAAAATAGAAAGGGGGATGGAAAAATCGGGGGTGCCAGGGAAAGGCGCACCTGTTTATTGCTATGGAACATACCCGCATGACATGTGCGTGTATATATATTTGCGTGTTACGAAAAAGTATTATTTAGAGTAATAGTATGTCTAATTGCGTATAGTGCTCGGTCTACTTACCCCGCGCTGTTTCTCCACTGTCGTTGAATAAATAATAACAAAGGAACCAGCCTGCAATCGATAACATTACAACCCTTATAGCCTGAGCCATACCGAGCAATTCATAATAATCAATGTCCGATTCCCCCCTTTTAGATACTCTAGTACGTATGTACATACATACATATATCATATACTTTTAGTATAGACGAAAAATTTGTAAGACTACTACACGCGTGCGTCATTCACACAGATATATAGTAAATTATTGATATATATCTACGCACGAATAGGTATGTACATACATACACACATACTATATACGTCCAATATACATATTTGTATAAATTCTTTGTACGTGGATACATGTTTTATATAAAAATATGGAGTATAAATCGTGTGCAATGGACAGAGCCGGATGATATGACGAAGAATTGTCTGGCCGGACACTGCAGGACGCGGAGGTACCATAAACATAAACGTCAAATTGATTGATATATATCGGATTTTTGTCCCCGTGGTAATGTTTGTCCATTTAAATTATTGCGTTATTCATTATCAGCATATTGTTTGCTGGTTATATTTTTTCTTGTTTTTCAAGATTTCTGATGTGTAGAAGTTTCTTTCTTTCTGTTTTTTTTTTTTTTTTTGTTTTTTTGTCAAGCTTTTGATAAACGTTGTAGCCGAAACGAATCGACGATATAGTTGAAGGCAATGAAGACAAAGTGGGGCAAATCGATCTGTTTTAAAAATGAATGACGCGCGCGGTGGGATACATTTTTTACTTCGTATTCCCTCCATTCTTACTTTTCCAAAACTCTTCTAACGGCATAGGTATTTGTGATCCCAACGAAGAATTAAAACACCATAATATGATTTTAGCCCGATATAATATTGAAACCTGAAAATTCTGTCAAAAATAAAATGAAATAACAAATATGTAGCTACGTACTCTTCCTAAACACTTCGTTATTAATTATCTCGATTAATAATTCAATTAAAGAGAGAAAGAAAAATTGTAAATTTTTTCTAATAGCTGTTTGAAATAACTAATTTAAAAATTTGATTAAAAAATAGTCCTGACTCAACAGATGCAGTACTTATACTCTAATCGATATCTGTACTGTAACTCGCAGAGTTCGTCTTATGGATAAAAAGTTATTTAGTTTTAATTTATTTCGAATCACCGTTAGCAGATCGGTTAGCACCTATTAAAACAAAACCAATATTGTAGTAAAATTTACGCGAATATTGTATACGGTTAGTTATTATTACATACTAAGGTGATTGCCGAAGAGACGACGCCTGACTCCCCGTTTAACACCGATCGTAAATCCAGTCCCACCCGGTCCCAATGCTATCAAAAATAGATCGAAAGGAAGAAAAAAAAGTTTATTTTAACATCTGATGAACAGAACTATAAAAGAGATTTAACGAAGTATAGAATATTACCGTCTAAGAGGCTATATACAGAAATCCTTTCACCCCATAGACATATCCGTCATGACCTACCCGAATAGAAATCTTTAGTGATCTCTGGTACGATTTTTGTGGAGAAAAATTGACGGATAGTAACGAGTGAAAATTCGTTTGGATAGATAAAAAATGAGCTAAAAAATTTATGCGAATTGGGTTTCATTTTGAAAATGATATTATAATAAAATTCGTCTGATTTTAGACATTCGTTTGGGATATGATTATTAAAACTCTATATCTGCAGTAATTATATGAGATGTGTTTTTTCGTATGATTGAATATTTTAGATCAGATTTCGTTGCGTATTGAGTTTGGGCGAGAGTAAAATTGTATTTCTGTAGTTATAAGGTGATAAAATGTTCACCGTGACCGTAACCGTAATGTTCAATGAGGCGGATATAGACACGTGAGTTAAACGTGTGTCTATATCAAGAAGAGATAATAGAAGTTAGGCCATGCCTTGTGGGATTGAATCCAAGTTGAAAATTCGCGTGGCGAATGAGTGAGTGAGTGGTTGCCTTCATTCTAGTCAAGTAAAACTTGGCACGGGATTAAATTTAAATTTGTTCGATGACTAGGATCGAAGCTATAAGGTATATACGATTTACAGCTCTACGTATACGTATGTATATATGTATATATGGGTATATATATACTTATGGATGATTAACCAGTGGTTAAATGTAAAATCTTTGTCTCATTTAGAATCCGGTCGATTAGCTCATGAGTTAATTAATTCCAACGGTACGCTAAGACCGTTAAGTATGTATGTAGGCCACAAGTAGAAAGAGGCCACGATAAGAGGGATGCGACACAGAGGTCTCAGACTAGAATAGAACTGCCAATTAACGAAACTCCGAAGTTACTTCACTCTAAAATGTTAAAAGCGTTGAAAAATTTCGTACGCGTGTTATCAAACGGTTGAGTATTATTGTAGTTAGGTACTGAAATTTTCTGGAAGGCCAGCGTTAACATGTAACAATAGACACCTACCTACCTACGCGCAGAAGTTACGCTACGGGAATAAGGTCGTTAAATTCTTCCGCACCGTGTATAGCGTTAGAAAAGGTATATGCGAGAACACATTATAGATTTCGTACGTTTTCTCAAGGGTATATGAGAGCACCTGTATACTTTATGTGTATTTATTCTTGACTAGACGTGTAAATGAGTATTTTGAGTATAAGTCTGTTCTAAAAAATTTAAACAATGTTGATATTCCATCTACATAATTATACAGATATATCTAATTCAAAGTTGCTTATCTGTTGCGAGACCACGTCGATTCAAACTGTCTGTTAAATTAAGTTTAGTAGCAGGAAATCCGTTCCATAATTTCATAACTTTTATTAGATCAGGAAATGCCAGTTATCTATATTTCTCTCTGTCAAATAAGACAAAGAGCAATAAGTATTGCACTCGGAAGTTGAAATTATGACACTTGACGTACGTATGTACGTACATACATACATATACGTTTCTCGTTGCTATAATTATCAGTATTTATTTCCACTGAGAATCCATATGAGCATTACAAAATTATACAGCTGTTAAGTCTTCAAGCTTTTGAATTGAAATTTGAGTGGTTGATTGTATCGTGAAATTGTTAGCAGCGATATTCATGCGGGACTTTATCTTGCGATTAAACGAACAATGATCGATTACGAAACGCAGATAGAAAGGTCAATCTGGCCTGAGATATAAAGACCGTTGATTCTGTGCTGTGCTTGGGGTAATCGTTAATCCATCAAATCTACCAACCAACCGAACGTAGTTAAAGCAACAGAAAATATCATTCAGTATTTTTTTTATCGTCCCAGCCTTAAAGGGATACGGTCGTTAGTCGGGTTGGTTTAGTATATGTTTGTATAAATGTGTACTGAGCAGAAGTCGTCTCTGGTGTGTAGTAATTGGTAAAGAAAAATAATAAAACAAGAAAGAAAAGAAAAACAGGAGAAGAGGAAAAGAGGAAACGAAAAAAAAAAAATGAAAGAATAAAAAGGATAAAATAATAAACAGTCAGGAAGAGAGCAGAAGAGAATAATAAATTAAGAATTAACAAAAAAATCTATTTCTCGAATTGAGTTATGTAATAGACAAGAATATACATAGCTCCGGGTCATGAAAATCTGTCTATACATCACTTTAGTGGATATCCGGATGTCGTTTTTTAATTTTTATTTTCTACACTCTACCAGAGGAAGAAGGTAGGAACGAGGAAACTGTTACCACGTGCTTAACGATATTAAAAGATTTTATATCTCACGATAAGATGCGGATGGAAAATTAAAAGTGCTCGTTTTCTCTTCAGCGTGTCCATAAACGGTCTTGAAAAATAATGTATCATCCTGTTTCTCGTGAAAAAAGAAAAAGAAAGAAAATGGTTTTGGTATTAAAGAGAAAAATAAAAGAACAAAAAGCATCAGGAAGGAAATAAAATAACACAAAAGGTTTTCGTTGCGTACATATATATATATATATATTTATATATATAATGTATCTTTTAACTGAAGTAATCTCCATATGGTCGATAAGAGAATAGAAGTAAAAAAAAAAAAAAAAAAGTGAAATTAAATCGATCCCCAAATGCTTCTTTGGCAACGGAAGCGCGAACATTTTTGAAAAAAAATTATATTCGACGGTGAGGGAGATTCGTAGTTACATGTTTCCGAGTAACCGGACGTCACATCAAGTATAGAATTTAATTCAAGCACGAGTACACATACATACAAGTATATTTGGGGCCGTGATCGACACTGGGGTAGTTCAATTTTCAAATTTTTTTTTTTTTTCGTTAATTTATCATTTTTTACGCTTCACCGCATTATTTGAGCGAGCCAATAAAACGTTCTGGGGGTAGGTATACCGTACAGATACTATAACACCGATTGAGTGAGGGTTTGCACGCTTCGATACAAACCACTAACGGTACAAATAAATAATACCGTTATAACCGGATTTATTCTCTAGAAATCAATTTTTCCAGTTCAGACCACTCTGCTGCTGATATAATGGACGAATCGTGAATTTTCGGAGCGTGCAACTGCTGCAGATTTTTTACAATTCATTTTAGAAATTTACCATTCATTTTACGAATAAGGAATGGTACAACAATATTGCAGATCCTTGGGCGACCCGGGTATACCTTATGACAGACTTTTTGTATCTGCAGATAACTGAAAGTATACTGGAATGAGCTTTAAGAAAAAAATGGCGCACTTAGTTACTCTGTGAAAAAGAATAATTAGTCAAATTCGTTTAACAGTTACGGACGTCTCACTTTGAAAAGTAAAAATTTTCTTTCATCAACCTTACTACCTCGTGACAATAATATTGTTATAAAAATATCAATTTGCCTTTATAATCTAAGATAAAACACCTTATATATTATTACTGTGAGAAACCGATAGCCAGAAAATTAATTCCTGATATTTTTTAATTGCCGGAGGATATCGTTGGTGTCTCTTTCAATATCCACGGGGCAGTACTCCAGTTTTCTATCGTCAACGTATATGAGGAAGAAATTTTTTTTTCATATACTCCAAGAGCATATTATTTATTTGTAATCACGGTCAAAGGAGATTGACAACGATAAGGATGGTTAATGGTATAATATTTTCCCATATTTGTTCTAATTGCAAGGGATCGTATGCCTCGTTGTAAACAATTTACTCATTCTTATTACATCTCATTTTCTTGTTACGTGCTCAGTGAAAATTCTAATTATTCATTTCAACAGCCATCTCTTAACGGACTTATTTTATTTCGATACTTTTA
This sequence comes from Macrophya annulata, assembly GCA_963924015.1. Taxonomy (NCBI): domain Eukaryota; kingdom Metazoa; phylum Arthropoda; class Insecta; order Hymenoptera; family Tenthredinidae; genus Macrophya; species Macrophya annulata. The sequence continues at coordinate 16,240,486 of OZ001261.1, forward strand.
TATTGTTTATCGTTTTATTCCTTACCCGGACGAAATTATTATACTTTGCGGAATTATCGTAACAAGTATAACCCGGTTATCGTAAGAATGACGAGAATAGATTGGAGTAAATTGGTAATGTATAGTGAGTCGTATCGGTAACGATACACCAGAGTTATTATGCCATGCCGGTACAAATTTCGACAGATTGATACATATTAAAAGCTATAGGTATAGATAAAGTCTATAGTTAAATTGTCAACTGATTTATGAATACAATAAATTTGTTACACAACGGAAAACGGATAGGAAACAAATGACAAACGTCAGGTGATATAGTGTGAATGTTTATACTTGACCAATACATCTGATTGATATAAAAAATTTTACGTCATAGTTTAAATTGGCTTCACGAGGCCATAATATAACATCGTGATAACAGTCGTGTCAAAAAAATAATTAACACTATCTCTAACCTTGTTGATACTATTCGATAATTGAAACCTTTTTACAAATTAAGGAAGCATTATATATTATATATATACATATATCTAGTTCACAAACCTCCGTGATCTGGGTCTGGTATGTGAAACCACTATCGAGTCACGCAAGCCTACACAATATTGCTCTTGAGTTTTCGTACTTGAAATCGATTTGTATAACATGATTGTGTATAACATATTGCCGCGAATAATTCCACATGATAATGTCCTGTAGGAGTAAAATTTTTCGTATTCAAAGTAGCCTTAGTATAAGTCATCTTTAATAATCCATAAATTTAAAAACCTTGAGTATATTTCCGCTGACTTAGAGGACGAGCACAGCGTAAATTGGGGCTTAACTGAAACTCATTAAAAAATATCTGTTCATATAGTCTCCCAAAAGTATTATGGACGGAGTTAGGGATAAAGAGTTTATTATCGGGATACGAGTAATGAGATTTTGACTTTTATTGTATCTGGGAGAACAATGAACAGAACAGTGATATTTCGTTTCTAAATTCTGGTTATGAAATACTGTGTATTATTATAACAAAATTTATAAAAATACTGAATGTAAACCCATAACGGCCACGGTCAACGCAGGACCTTTCCAAGCACGATCGTGTTTTCATTTTATACGTATAATAAAATGAGCTTCACCAACCAGAATATTCTATTTCCTTTTTTTGTTTTTTCTTTCTCTCTCTTTCGTTGTGAAAGAATTTTATACCACAACGCGTGCTAACCATGATCATGGGATAATTGTTCTAATGAGATCCAGTAAAACTGTAAAGGGGACATTTTTTGCTTATGATTTTTGTCGCTGTTTTTGCGAAATTGGACATTTTTATAAGCCATAGGATGTTTGGTACGGTGATAAATGCTCGGTTCATGATTGCAGACGATTTTTTATTCACGTGAATAGATCAGATATTGAGTAAGTTTATAAATGACGTAGATAATCGTGGGTCCCTTTATTTCTACAACATTCGGTTTCCTCGATAACTCAAAACTTGAGAGTAATATCCATCTCTGAGAATATTAGCTAAGTTACATATTTCAAGGTACGGTAAGTTCGCTTAGAAACTGATGGTTCCGAGGGAAGTTTCACCGAGTGAGTTATAGTCTTGCCAATAAAACTTCATTTTTTAAGTTTGCCTTAAGTCTACCGTAGAACTTATACCTTTGACCTACCAGCAATAAAATGCAGTCCTGCTTGCTCACTGAAGAATTTTTTATTAATCTAACCTAGCTTACGTGGTTCGGATGTAACGCCGAGCGAGAATTTATTGTTAGAAGTAAACCGAACATCTTCTTGGCAGTAACTCTGCGTCGAAAAACCCGTTGATTAAAACTCTATTGTTTATTTGATCAAAGTCTAGAGCGGTCAAAATGTGAATCAAGAAACTGTTCGATGTTGGCATTAGCTGGCTTCTTATACACTTCACTTCGACGTCCTGTTTTGACAGATCAATTCTGAAAGTCTTTTTGTTCCAGCCGGATGATTCCGAACGTAGAAATAGCCAATATCTGAATTATAAAATAATGTTTATAATCTCGTTCTGCGTTTGATGTATTTCACTTGACTCAAAAATGGACAAGCTATATGTGAAATATGGACATAAAAGTTACCCGAAAGTTTGGTGCTTTAATAAAACTGTCTATGTAAAGCGGACTACAGTTGAGTAACCATTCAAGATTTAAAGCCTTTTAATGTCAGTAAAAAATTATTTGGTCAAGGGTGGCTGTTTGACCAAAAAAGAAAAAATTAACACAGGGAAAGATTTCACAGAAATATACCTTTGAATAAAAAAAAAAAAAAAAAAAGGTTAGAGGATGAGCTGGTCATAAGTTATAACCTACGGGTTTATCGGTATCTGCAACAACGATATCCAATGTATTGCTCATATACTTTACGGTGTTGCTTGATTGTCTCCTATATAAAGAGCAGTTTTATACCTTGTGATGTGCGTGACCTACGAGTGACCTTTCCCCAATATATTGTCGGGTAAGAAAACTTGTCGGAAAACAAAAAATAATAATAATAATGATAATAACACATTGGTAGTACAATTATGGTGAATGAATATTGACCAGATGATTTTTAGTACTTGCAGAATATTTGTGTCCAGAAGCTTTTTAGCTATGCTGACCTGCCTATGTCTGACCTTTGTATTTATATCGTACGAAGAGTTTAGGTATTCCGAATGTATTTCTGAATCTTCGAAGTCTCTTGAGTGCCTTCTTAACTGAATTATGCAAGTATTAATCAATGGCGAATATCGTGGCAAAGCACGCAGCTCGTGCGGCTGTCACTAGAGTGAATTTCGAGTAGTATTAAAAATCTGAGATCAGAACTGGACACGAGAGTTGAATTTCTTCTTTTTCTTTTTCTTTTTATTTTCTTTGTTATTGTTTGAGTTGGTTGTTTCAGAAACCCTTCGCGGGTTAGTGGAGGACGAATATAAAAATGATAACCAGTCTTTCTTTGAATCAAAGGCTAGGCCGATTGGTGGTGAGCTTCGTTAGTGTTTTACATTCCAATTAAAATTGTAAATTAATTAACGCTGCGTGCCCGAAGGCGTTAACTGATGCAAAGGTCAGCCGTTTGATCAATGTCAATGTCACTTTGTTCAAAAATTATAATTATGTAGACGGGTCGGGTACAATACAGGCAAGCCCATGCCCATGTAGGTATCGGGGATATAATGAACTTTCAACTCGCATCAGTGGCTTAATTAGTAAACCTCACCTAACTCCTAATTAGTAAGCCTTCTAGCTACAGTTTTCAAAATTTGACTGTGATCGAAGCGTCGAAACAACGTACAAATAGAAGAGAATCTGTTTTCTCTCTTTCTTGTTCTCCGCTGGCAAATTTCGAAAACTGGAGTTGGCTGGTTTGCTAATTAAGCCGTCGCCATTGAAGTTAACATCTCCGTCCTTTCAATTCCCTCAGTGCAAATAAGATAAAACTACATAGATATACAAGTTCTGACCCCGTCTTATCTTCCGTGAAGTCTTTCCGCCTATCGTGTTCAAATCAAATATCACTTTGCATTGCCCAAACTTCTTCCATGTACAAGGGAAATGAACTAAGACGAACCGGATGTAAATCCCTCGAAAAGCTACCCCGATATACTTAGTGGCAATCGTATAATATGGAGCTTGAATTATCACCATGGGTCAATGAAATTGGTCGTAAAGTTTTCGAACTTATTAGCCTCGGTGGAAGACGCTATGACATTAGATCTTAACTTCACAGTGGGTATATGTGTTACCATGAATGCATGCTTCCTGTATCATAATATATCACGCGGTTAGATTGCTTTCGCGTGTTCCACTCATAGCACAGCGTTTAATATACCATATTGAGGTAACAACGTGGGTGGGTGTCCGTAGTTTTGGTAGTGTGGGAAGTTAGTTGAGTTCATTTACTGCGAACCGCAAGATCTTCTTCGAGGTATATAAGGTATGATGAAATGAAATTATGTATCAAAGCTGCGTACATGGGTATTATAGGGGAACGTCAGTCATTTTACGCTTGACATTTAGAACTCTATAGCGATGATGTTTAACGGGATATATATTATATCCGCGCATGACTTTCCGGGAGGAAGATTTTAACGGACGATAATTTACTAATCCTTAATGAAAGGAGAAAGATGGGCGAGAAAGCTCTTTTGTGTTCATCAATCAAATTATCACAGTAACCCGGCGTGCGTGGGTGAAAAATGTGAAAGTTTTCACGACGGGAAATAAAATACTGATGGAACAGAAGTCGTCGTCACAGCTGACCCAACTTCATACAAACAGTCTTCACGCGACCGACGTATAGAATTCTAGTTGACATTTACGATTGATCGGAAAAAGCTGCTTCTGTCCAAACGTCGAATGGAGTAGGTCCAGAGGTATATACCACGTATGTATACTCTATGGGTGTACCTATATAAAACGACCAAACGTCAGAAGAATTGGAACGGATGATTTTCAGGCATCCCGTATTGTGATGGAAGCTGAAGAATTAAGAGGATTCGATTGACTTTGACGTTGAGTGATCGAAGGACTCAAGCAAAAGAGTTCTGTTGAGAAAGCCCTTAACACCGGCCACCTTACATATCACGAATAAAGGATCATCGCTCTCGAATAGCAGATCGAAACATCCCAGTGATCATAGCTCATGTATTATAAAGAAAAAGTTAAACGACTGTTCGTCGACGAAAAGAAATTTTATGAGCTTCGAATCCGTATATTTACTTTTTCGTTCTGTTATATATTTCCTTTTTTTTTTCTTTGTCTACGGAGTGTAAGATTTCTGATTTAGCCTTTTCGTTTCACGAACCACGACTTTCTGATCTGCTTTTTACCAGGTTTCTTTTTCCCCAAAAACTGATTATTAAAGCTCCTTACCCTTACAAAGCTCCTCAGTCTCCCGAGAGGAAACTGGCTTGAGAAGATTTCGAAATGGAACTGGCATATGATTTTTAAAAATTTAACAGTTTCGGTCGCTGTTACTCGTAAATAACAAACAATACTTATTCGCGAATGTTGATTGTCAGGGGAGTAGACTTTAGGGATTATACATTTTTATCTGCCCATATGTATATACATGTCTATATCCATACATGATAAGTACTCCTATATATATGTTTTGTCTGTGCACGTATCGTGAAAAAATCAATCGCAGTGTAAAATCTAACAAAAGTCTGAGAACAGTTATCTTTTTAGTAGTCGATTTTTTTCGTGTAGTACCATTTCTTGGAAGATTTCTCTGTGGGAAATCTTTTTAGAGTGACATCGTTGCTAGAAGCTATCACGTGAGCGGAATTCATAAAATTTTCATTTATCAGAAGCCCAGCGGAAACTTCAAGCTAAAACCTTGGAGTTCCTTTGGCATTTGTGCGAACGTCGAGAAGCTTGCGGGTTCAATTCCTCGTGAGATTATTTTGGCGTTTCAAGAGATAGACAGATATTCTTTGCACCGATACATTTTTAAATATTAAAATTCGCCTATTATCTTACCATCAATCATCGCCTACCCATATCATGTGAGATAATCAATTTTATAATCAAGTTTTATCAGATATATCAATACAATTTAATAACTATTTTAGAGCATATTACGATCCATTAATGTCTGGCAAATGTGTGTCAGAAGTTTCTATTTTAGAGCAAAATTAAACGTCAGTCAAATGACTTGACGGTTCGATGTGTTACGAAAAATGTTAATCGTATATCGTCTAACTGTACGAGGTAAGCGATGTACATATACTGACGTTAATGACGTGTCAGACAAAAGTTTCTACACTCTAATGAAGCGACAGTTCGCCAATCCTATCCCAACTAAAACTACCCTAAACTAAAGCTAAACCAAGGCACGTTCGTTCGCATCGAATAAGTAAACACGTTGAGCATTATTCAACCTGTTTATTACAAGTACTGATGTGGGAAGGTTTTTCAACAAGTTATTAGGTTTCAGTCGTTCATTAATTGATATTTGTATCGAGAAAAAATATCGAAGATATGGAACGAGATTTAGATATCATATCGGCTGTTCAAATATCGATCCATTTCTGGGATTCTGGTATTCGATATTACGAATCAACTGGCTAGTAGAAATGGATTCAATTTATCTATATTATTGTTTTAATCTTATCAATATGTGAGAGGGTGGGTAAGAAAAATGTGCATTTATCACTAGGTACAATTGTTATTATTTACAATTAAGGAAAGTGAGAAAATATTTTACTGCCTAGAATTCAGGAGCCAAAATGTAATGAAACGGTATGAAGAACCCGGTCCTACATTTCCGGTTTAGTGAACTAGAGTCCTATTTGAACCTGTCCTTTAATAATAAGGGGATAAATCTCGTAGTCCCCTTTTCCTGCATACCATATAATCCCATATGTTTCCCATCCCATATTATGATTTCATTAATTACATGATATGTAGAATGAATGAAGAGGAATGTTTGAACGGATTCTTCGAATAACGGGAGCAAATCGATTTACTTATTTTTTTTTTTTTATTCACTCTTCAATCTGGATGGCCGAAGTTAATACGTAAGCGATATATTTATTGACGTTGTGTTTGTATAGTAATATATGGGAAGCAAGAGAACGGCGTAAAGTGTTCAGATTACGAGAGAAGCCGAGTAAAATCACTTGAGCAAACTAAAGTTGAAGTTTCCGACCATAACTATATTTAGAATAAACCCTACTGCGATAAGTGACGTGAAAATTATCCACCACTCAACTCTTGGAAGATTGTCTGATACGGGTTGAGTCGTTATCTGCGCTTGTCAGTTTTCAGAAACGAACGGACGTTTGAATTTTGAGTTAAATTTCGTTTCAAAGAACACCATTAGTTTCAGTATTAACGTAATCATCAGAGATTTCTAAAACCAGACTAATGAAGAGCCTCAATGTCAAGCCGACATTTCTAGGGTGATTTGATGCGTTGGATCTCTGCGGACAACTGATCTTAGAGAAATTTCAATCATTCGAAAAGTTAAGCTCAAAGGTTGACAGAATTTAAAACAAAAATTGATGGTTATTAAGAAAACTCCAGATCAATAGAACCGACAGTTTAAATTGCATATCATTCAATCAGACAGCGCATGTAACCCGTTTGCGTAGTGAATTCTAACTTTGACGATCCATCAAACAAGGTACATCGAACAACTCATCTGCTGTCTGGAATTTCGACTGATTGTGAATACATACATAGATACATATATGTATATGTTGGCCATTTAGTGTGAAGAAGAATTTTGATAATCAACAGTGAAATGTTGAAAAGTATTTTCGATTAATCAAACTTTTTACTTCGTTGGTTAAAACAGTTAATGTACAATTATTTGCAGTGATAATCATATTTTAAGCCAATAATAATTAATCGATGAATTTTGTATACGTATTATAATAACTGGATGTAATTTCACCCCAACATTTGATAGCATATTTGTGGAAATAAACTCGGCAATTAGCTCAAGTATTCAGAGGTTAATTAAATAGCGTCAACTGATTACATCCTATAACAGTGTAATTAAATCTGTGCCAAAATTCCACGTTGGGTATGTCGCAGTTCCGTGTAGGTAAAAGGAATCATCTTCTGGCTCATAGAGAATGGTATGTTTCGAAAATTAAAATGCTGAAAAAACGTGTAAGTGGGGAATATACATGGATGTTCATTCTTGTAAAAATCTAAAAACGGTAGAACGTTATAGGTACATACGTAACGGTTCTCATATGCAATGCTGTTCAAATAAAAGAATAAAAACAAAAAAATAAAACGAGAGAAAAGCCAGAGGAGAAGAGTAAAAGAATAAAAATACATAGCAGAGTGTAATAAAACAAAAAAAAAAAAAAAAAACGTATGAAAAAAATTACAAGAGTAACGTACATGGAATTCTGTAGTGACAATGTCGTGGAAAGAAAAGAAATATGGGAAATATCTTTATTGTAGGTATCTCTGGCTATTCCCTCATTCAGAACTAAACCAGAAACGGGATATGTACGCTTCACACCGCCAAGAACACCAGTAGCACAGTGTGAACGAAGGATCTTTCAAAACATTGATCAAACGCGAAAGCCTTTGAACTTTTCTGAGTAACTATACCCAAGGACGGCGTCAGTTCAATAGCAAAAGGGTAAAACGTAAAAGAAGTTTTGCAACTATCTCGAGACACGGTACGGCTCGGCACGGCTAAAATCGTGCGAATCGTTAATCGTTAAACTCCCGTACTTTTCGAGTGGTGAAATCTTTGGAAATGGAGACGTTATCGATACCCAATAAATCGATGATACATGAATTTGGGTTTACTTCAAACGTATACGTAATCATTTTATCTGCGGTTCTAAATTTTTTTAGAAACGTGAAAATTAGGTCATGCAAGGTCTTGTGTATTACGGTTTCTCTCGAAATGACATTTCTCATTCAAAAAAGCGGTGGAAGAAATTTTCACAAAAAATTGTGTCGTTCTTTATCATTTATTTACATTATCATGGTTCGCAAGCACTTCCATGTAGTACGTCCTATGGTCTGTTCAAAAGACTTACACAAATATCCCGAAATGCCTGCAGATTTTACAAGGCGTTACGAAAACAGTGCCTGTACTATGCAAGGCAAACAATACTGTACAGAATATACAGAAAGATTAAAAGGCTCACGGTACGTTATGTTACGGTACGGCGTTGCGCCAGGAAAGCAAGAAGAATAGTAAGAAAGAATTAGAAAAGCCAGAAAAAGCGAAGGGAGTAGAACTGCGTGAAGCTTCAGAGACTACGGCGCTTGGTAGAATACGAACGAGCTCAGAAGCCACTTTTTGCCTCGTTCGAGAAACCTTTTTCTCTGCTTTTCAACCGCGCGTAGTTCGAATACGCTCCAAGAATTTTTCTCTTCTGCTTGTTAGAGTAAGGCGAAACAGATTGACGGGGTGAATACCTGTTCTTTTTTTCTTTTTCTTTATTGATGAGTCGGAATCATGCACACATCTTACATCCGCATTCAAGTCGAGAATTCACGTGTCGTTGAAGAGAATTCTTAAGAATCTTCTCATTGTTATTTCGTCTAGAGGCATAATGATCATCTATAATAATTTTCATTACAGTTATAAGATCTGAAATCATTTTTTTTTTTTTTTTTTTTTTTTTTTAATTTTGAACAAAAATATACATAAAATTTTTCTGATAAACTTGACGATAAGGAAATAATTTAAATTCTACCTTGAACTTTCACGTCTGTTTACTAGCTAAATGTTTGTCAGGTTTCTGAGGGTACGTGCAGGTTTTGTTTCTTAAGGGTTTTGACAACCACAATTTAAAAATATGTACCAGTGTATCCAACGTGACATGGTTCAGCCACCTATCACCCAGGGTAGACGAAACCTAACAAATTATTCATATGGGGTAGATCGAGATTGACACCTGCCGGAATGCTCCAGTGTACTCTACCGTCGAAAGTCTTTAATATATGCAGAAGCCATCGCGAAAGTTGAACACGCGCACTACTCGAAGCCAAGGGCACAGACATCCTTTAAGGTTTAAATAATCATGGGAAACCCTGACGAGAGTCGGTTTTAATACGACGTTTCGCACAGGGAGCACCGGAATTCGTGATACATGTTCTTTTTTTAAACAACACATACCCATCAGAGACTGTCAAGTTGGTGTCTCGAAAACGCCTTTTTAGGATCGTTAGTTTGTTCAATCCCGAGGCTATCCCTTGAGTATAAGTAAATACAGTAGATTATATACCTGAATGTGGTCAGTTTTTTCGAAGAATTATTGAAACGTTTTTTTGATAATTAGAAATGTAATACTTGACTTTAAACTTTTTATCCTGGTTGACTTTTTTTTCTCTCGCTACGTATACATATATCTCACCTGTCTCTCCGCAGTGAGAGAAATAAAAAAAAAAAAATGTTATTTGGCATAGAAGTGAGTAACAATTTGCCAGAGCTTCTGTCAATTTTACTAAGTCCTTTTTTTTCTCCAGAACGAATGAACGTTACTGTAATAGAATTTGACTTCGTATCTTCAGCTATTGTATTCATGAAGCGTCGCGGCGTCGTACTGCTTTCTGATATACGAATCCTACCACACTTTGAACGTAAGACACACATGACTGTAATATGAGCTATAATATACATACCGGGTCGTTTTGTGTTTTAGATTTATAGAGCCCCTTATGGCCTAATTCATGACTCTGTGCCATGAATTGCATATAGTTGGAGGCCCTATGGATCTCATCCACGAAAAGACTCGGTATATTGTTTGTTTATAAATTGGGTGTTTGAGTCATTCGAGTGTTTCAGAAAATCAGTGCTTTTATTCTGTATCGCTAATCACGGGTTTTTTTTTCGTTTAGTTTTTTTTTTTTTTTTTTGTCTTTTATGGAAAGACGAGAATCAAGACTTTGTTTGTCGTACACCAGTGCCTGGGGATTAGCTGTAATCACTCGATAGCAAAGTTCGGCTCAACCCTCGAGTAAATATAGTCTTAACCAAACACTTTTATTTTACTTATTTGAGCTCTGTGATATTGAGACAAAATCTGATAAAAAATCTCCGATGTTTAATTAGAGAATCTGCATCGAGTGTTTGAACCGCTTCACTTTGCAATTGCCATAGTAAATGAATTTCGATATTTTCTCGACCGTATTGTGTTGATCTCCTATATAAGTCTTGGCTGTAGATTAAACAAGAATTTATACGAACCTCAACATGCAGTATGACTCGCAATTTATTCTGGACCGAATAAAGGGTGGATATTTGTTCGTTAAATAGTGTTTGTCGACTTTGATATAGGTATGTATATATTTGAAGAGAAAGGAGAAGCCCGCTCATTGAAACGCACGACGAAAATGTCGGACTTTGACTAAAAACCAAGAAAGAGAGTAAATAAAATTTCGCACCGCTGTTCCGGTACTTATTCAAAAATTTTACGAAATCCAAACGGAATTCAGAGAAAAGTTAGGGGGGCTATCCTCCCGTTCTGACGCGTTGAACCTCGGTAGATAAATAGGTTTTTTCAAACCGAGTCAAGCGTGGAGAGAATCTGCACGCCGAGTAACCGAGGCTCTGAAAATTCCATTCGAATGTTCAACCAGGACAAACAAAAAAAAAAAATAACAAAAAAAAAAAATAGCAGGAACTGAAATAAAACTTCGCAAATGCGCCTGTAGAATTATGAATCGCTATATACATATAATGCGAAATAGTAAAACGGGATTGAAATATGGAGAAAAAAAATCGAAGACCTAAATATTTTTTTAATCAAATCTGACGTTGAAATGAATTAAAAGAAATTTTTAACCTGTGTAAACGCTTGAAGTAATTGGATAATTTTTATTTCTTTTTTCAGGCTGTCAACAGCTGTTGAAAATGACGAAGGCTATTACTGCGCCAAAATAATTTAAGTGGACCAATTTTTATACGATATTAACTATCAAGAAACATGAATAAATGTGATTTTTATTGAAAAGAGGAATCAGACTTAGACGACACGTTGAAACAGCATCATTAACCGGGAACCAGACTTCTCGAGATAAATTACAGGTAAGTAATAGAGTGGATTGAAGTAAGCTTATTTTATCCATTTAAATGACGATGTACTTATCGGTAAATTTCAAGTCAAACAATCTCTATTCCTCGATAGAAAATAAGTATAATAAAAGGTCAAGATTCACAAGGTGTTTTCGATCAAATCTATAAATATCTTTCAATATTTGTATTGGAGGATCAGTTCTGTTATTCACAGACGGCCTCGAGCTTCCGTTCCAAAATGAACACTCATAAAATTCTATTTTTAAATTCACGGTATTATCCAAATGTTCCAAAAATTTTTTGTAACAATGAAAACTTTTTTTCATATATTAACAACCTACTTTTATTCAATGAAATATTATCGATTAACATGGTCCATGGACCGGAGGAGGAAGATACCAATCGCTAAAAAATTAGCTTAGATCAGCTCTAGAATCCAGCTCGAGATATCTGCTCGAGAGCAAACTCTCCTCGGTTTTAACGAGTTGTGATAAAAATCAGGAGCACTCAACGTAAAGAAAAATTATAAACCGGAATAGTCAATCAATATTTTCAGAGAATAACTAGTTATACGTAAATTGTGAATAGTCTAGACTGAATTATGACGCGGATAATTTCAACTGTTGAAAGAAAAAGAGAGAAAGAGATAAAAAGAAAAAAAGTCAATGAAATTTACATCGAGTTAAATTTGTGGAATATAATGAAATATTTTCAACTGACACTGTAATTGATCAAATTCTATTAATCCCATTGTATCTGGATCTGGCGACTTGTCAAGTTGTCCTATGCATAACGTGCGTGTCGTTGACAGTCCTGAATGTATATGTGGGTGTTCTATTGCATATATAGGTATGTTTTATTTAAATTTAGATTTAATATTCGATACGAATTATTGTAACTTTATGTAAAAGAATTTAGTCAAACAAAAAAAAGGTTTTGTAATTGTAAATTTTTTCAAAAATTTATTACGAAATAAATTTGTCAATTAATTTAGCTGTCCTTTCGTAGAAGAGGACACAAGATTTTTAAAGACAAGAAAAATTGAATTTTTTTATCAAAAAAAAAAAAAAAAATAACAACAAAATTGTTAGAATTTTTGAGAATAAAAAAAAAAATAAAAATTTATAACATGCCTATACTATAATTAATTTTACTACGAACGTGAACACGTAACTATCTCCATATGTCTAACCTTTCATGCTTGACATGATTCGTTTGCTTGTTTCCATGGAAAGTGGGTACGTATACGTATGTATGTACGAAAGCTTACATAGGTATGTATGTACATACGTACATGCGTACGTACATTACCTATCACATATATTTGTGTAATACACAATGACCTCCACTAATCGAATGCCGACTACTACTTCGCTGACGTCATAGATTGCCGAAGCTAATTCGTAGCTTAATTTCGTTGGTGGTATAAAATAAATATTATAGTTATCGTTTAATCGTGAATCATAAATCCATTGAAGCGTACACCTACTTGAAATATAAATTTTTTAATCCTAGAAATTTTTTTGCGTTTACAATAGAACAATTATATTCCGTTTGACCTCTATGAAATTTTTAGTGACGTCGTTCGCCCCCAACTTGCTGAATTTTTTAATCTTCTATATATGTCTGCAACACTCGTCACAATGTGGGTTTAAAATTTTACTTATTGCGAAATTACACACACTGCTGTAATTTTACTTTCATTATTCTGAAATTCACGAAACCTGTTCTTTTCTATTGTAAAATTTATTGTTTTACTATTTTCAACTGTATTCATACGCGTATAAATGTTTGCCAATGATTTTCTCATTTGTTCAATTTAAGATTTTCAACTGGTTTTGTTAATTTTTTAGGTACTTTTTATTCGAGAGTTATTTTACATCCGATATAAATGAGAGAATAATTGTCAAAGTTTAAAAACTTTTAAACAGAACTTGGCGCAGTGAGGTTCTTCACAATTTTGATCACGATATCTTTAATTTGATAAAAGTTTTCACTGTTTTCGATAATCTGATCGAACACTTAACTTCGAATAGCAATTTTATCTAGCATATCGTTTCATTTCTCTTTGACACTTTTACGTAGTCTCGGTGAGATCTCTTTCACCGTTTTATCACGGTGACGGAATATTTCTGACGTAATGAGTCTCTCAAATTTTCTCCCTCATAAAATCTAATCGTGGTAATTTCATAATCACCCCGTAATCCACTCCGGTTATTGCTTTTTATAAAGTCTATCAAGATTCAGACTTACCAAGGGAATTCAGAAACATTTAATCATCTTGCTTCGTAATCCTGGTCATCCGATTTCCTTTTTTTTCATATTGATGAATAAAATTATTTAACTCTAAGACTTGATTTACAAAATTTTATCTACCAAAAAAAATTTCAGTATCTAATAATATTAAATATTTGCAGTTGATTGATTGTAACACATTACTCATCGTACACAACTTTTTTTTCACCAAAAGAACATACATGGCTAAAAAATGAAGAAATAAAAAAAAACAAATAAAAAACTGGGAAGCTGGTACGTTGCCAATTTAATTGCAAATCCTTGTCCCATAAATAATGACTATTTATTTTTCCCACCTCACTTTTTTTTACGACAGTTGTTGTAGATTTTTGTTGTGTATGTCTACCCATCAACCTGTCCGTCTGTCTACCTGAGCTTTTCGTATAGGTGAGCATGAAACGAATGGTGTTAATAAATCAGCTCGGAGTTTTCTTCGCCTTCCTAAATCACAGGGGTCAACGAAGACAGAAAGCGGTAACCGTAAGGTGCAGCGATCCGCTCGACCGGAAACCAGACTGCGACGGAAGCGGGAACCTGGTTCGCGGCTGGCTTCCTCTTTTACACAGCGTCGTTATACCTTAGCCCGAATTTAATGAGTTTTGTCAAAATCATCTTCGGACTTAATCTAAATGCAAAATCCAAGATTCATGAGCACGAATATAGATTTTTTATAAACTGCAATTATGAGTATGCAGGGTTTCTGGGCTTAATATTTCAGTTTCGTTGACCTATTTACTACAAATTATCAAATATATAGTAAAATTTGTATCGCAATATGAAACTAGAAAAGATTAGGATATATTAATTGAGTTTCTATCGATTAAAAATCATCCGGATTTCAATTTTTACTTTGGAAAAACTTTTTCTGAAAATCATGGAAGTTTTTACGAAAGTGCAACTTGCGAATGCCTAGTCCAATCATGTTAATTCATTTGAAAGAATGAAATAAAACATCATAATTTAAAACCATACACAATAACGGGATTTAGAACACGATGAATAGACCTCAACTAGCCCTAGAGGCATAGAAACGTCCAATAGTAACTATAAGCTGCAGTAGGAAACGCGGTGTAGCGCATATAAATACTTGTACCGCGAGGTAAATCCATTACGTGAAACTAGTTTATCTCAAAGCACTCTATGCCTCCGAACTTTGAGGTCATAAAACTGTTTTCATATTTCATTTTCTCTATGAATAATGGCACAAAGCTAGCCGTAAATCAGTAAATTCTTCTCAAAACCAATAGGTGTCAATTGATTTAAATTACATTAGAAAATTATCTGGATTTTCTAGAGCCGGAATACTATATTCCTATACGATCATAGACACTGTAATTTTCTAATAAATAATTTTGAACATTTTTATTCAAACCTCTAAGCTGTTCGATGAATACGAAAATTAAATATGGCATTTGTAATGAAGTTGTCATGAATTAGTTGAGGGTTGAATTTGCAATTCGTTACGAATGCATATAAGTATATATTCTAACGGTAGCATCTGGTCGTTTTAGTTTTAACCAATACCTATACGTGATCGTAAAAGTTTGTAAAGTTTTTTTTTCTTCTTCATAACCTATTAAAAACACGTTGTATAAACTTTGGGGAATAGGCATCAATTCCCAGGATGTATTTAATAATAAACAATTTTTAAACCGCTGCAAAAGTAAAAAAAAATAAAAGTATATTGACTGGGTTTCATCAATGTCAAGACCGCACAGCGGGGTCCGCTGAACCCCAGAGCAACAATTTATGTATAATTACATGTTACATAAACTTTTGGTCGTTGTGTATGTACATACGTGTTTGAAACCGTAACTCTGCAGACTTGTCTGTATTTCCCACAGCGTGGTTTTGAACGTTATGTGTGGTTGGAAGCTTTGCTATACATACACTGCAAATAATGATCCGTATAAATTTTTCGGTATATTCTGTCTGCCGATTAAAACTGATTACGTAGCTCTGAGAGAGTCCACTCTTAAATTGAAAAAGATAAATGAAAAAAAAAAAAAAGAAAAAAAATTTATAGAGTTTAAAGCTCCGGTATCAGATCAAGGGAAGAAAAAATTTGCATTCGAAAACCATTACATATAAGCTCGAGATTATGGGTGCTGGAATATTGCGATATCCTTCCTCCTCCATCTCCTCATCTTCCATTATCGGTCCCCCGTTATAAACTTTGTGATTGCTTCTGGCAGCCAAAGAGATCGCTCACTCTATCAGCCATGAAGACTTTTTTTTCTTCTGTGGGATGAAGAGGACGAGGAGAGAAAGAGCTAAGAAAAAGTGATCCGCAACTTATTTTTATCGAATTGGTGACGTATATACCAACCCGAGACACTCTTACACTAAAAGAAAGTTGCGGTAAGCTTACGGACTTTGAGATAAAAGAAAAAAAAGAGATGAGAAATAATTCCTGTAGAAATGTTAGGTCCGCACATCAGCCCATCAGCGCCCACTGATCTATATACGTTTCAGTATCGTTATCTTAGGCGCACGCAAGAGCAGACATCCAAACCATCATGAATCACTTTGCCACTTATGTAGGTGGTAAATAAATTGAAAGAAATTGGTATAGATTTTTTGTGTTGTATTTTTCTCGTTAAAAAATTTTTAAATCTAAAAATTTTCCCGTTATAAGAATGTTCTCACGCATTTTTTCTTTTTTTTTTTTTTCTTTACTAAGTAAACCAGGAACGTCGAAGTTCGTGCATATCGTAAAGGTATATCAACGACTATAAGTCATACGATTAGTGTACCGATTCTTCCGTATAGAAAATTGATCGTGTATGGATGTGAGACAGTGTTTAGCTGATGAAAAATGACAAGGCATGGTTGACGTGAGGTCAATAAATCCATTACCTACCTGCGCGGAGTATACCGATTTCAGAAAGCTCTCGAGATTTTCCAGGACACGTAAAAACGCTTATATATGATGTTTGCTCATGTAACTTATCGGAAATCAAAGCCTATATTTTTCCAAGTATAAAAATTGTGACTTTGTATAGACAGCTACGATAGATTTAAAAGCTTTATTTAAAATAGGTAAATGCGGTGTCTATACTTTTAGTATAATTGGTGAACGATTAAGGAATAGTTGTGACGCTAATACCGTATACAGGTTAGTAATTTGTGGCAATAAACACGTACCTAGACTGTGTACGAAACACTTTACTACACGATGAGTATATTTCCATCTTGAAGGCTTATCCAAGCGAATTATCGCTTCCATCTAACGTGTTGTGATGTCCACTCTAGGGCGCCAGGGTGTGTTTACCCGGGTTTCCAAGGTGACCGTAAAACAACAAGGATGGGATAAAGCCTCTGTCGTTTTTTGACAAACCTTTTTCTATGCTCTTACACTAAAGTGAAATGAAAGGATCTGTCCCACGACACTCCTCACAATAAGATGTAAGTCTCGAGGAGTAGATACCGCAGTTTCGAGTCTGTTCTTGAGATTTTATTTGCTGTAAGATTCTAGAGTGCTTTTCAGTGGCGAACTCTAAGTGGAAAATGTGGTTAACAAGACACCTACTGGGTGATTTGTTGAAGATCCAACTGCTAACAGATTGATTCTGTTTATTCGTATACGGCAAAAACAGATACGTAAAAGATCGAAGGTTACTCTGACTAAGGTGGTAGCTTGCGACATTTCACTGTAGAACTAAACTGGTATATTTTCTATTTTTATACAGCTTCGAAGGCGAGCTTGTCTCCCGACCTCATCTAATTAGACACAGCATGCCACCGATCTCCCTGAATAGTTAGATATATGCGTTCATGCTAGCTCTAAATTTGCACTCTCTATCGTCACCAAAAGCTTTTGAAATTCAAACTCAGAGTCCAGCTTAGTTCCGAGCTTAACTTCTAAGGTACGACAAAGATATCAACCATCTTTCCCGAGTATGGGTTAAAGCTGATGGTCTTTATACAGGTGCGGGAAGCTCCACGATGCTGTCTGACCAAACTACGATAAAAACAAAATTAAAAGAAAACACCTTTATTTAAATGTAACGTCAGCTGGTTGGTAAATAGAATTTTTATGCCACCCTTTTTTCACCCACATTGATCCCGCTTGTGAGATAAGAAGTGCAATAATCGTCAATATCTATCAATGAATGGATTACAAAAAGGAATCTATTATGAATATAAAAAACCACTCTCTTCTTTAAGGTCCGTATTCATATCGATTGTTCATTCTGCGGGTAGGGTAGGAAGCATATTCTAACAATTGCATTTTTCTTGCTATATTAATATGTCGCGTGCACCTGTGATATTTAAAGATAATAATGAGAAATCCGATGGCAATAAACGCTGAATGTAACTATACTAGTTTATTTTCTGTCTTGTTTTTGAACGTAAGTTTATTACTGTAATTATAGTCCAGGTCATTGGCCTACGGATACATCGTACATCATAACTTGAATTAATTACATCGGCTGGCCCGTGGTTATCCTAGATTATCCAGGAGCTCAGGAGCCTGCATGTTAGTTGCCTTCATTCACAAGAAGCATTGTCCGTTTAGCTAATTAGGATCGAATCTCCAGTGCCTTGACCCTCTACGAAACGTTCAAATTTTCATATTAGGGCAGGTTATGTTATATATTAACCGAGTCTTGACCGCATAGGCTATCCACATACCTCCCAGTACAATATATGTACTACGAAAAGCTTGAAGCTCCTTTTCTGATATTATTCAGAGTTCCACTAGATGGCTAATTCTCAGGCAGTTATGACGGTACAGTTTAGAAATCGATGATTACATGTCTACAGATAAATAAAAATTTCTAACCATGTCAAATGCGTTCATCAAAAAACACAATACGATTTTCTTTAATGAACGTATCTCTCGGATGTACGTCACAGCTTAGA
Organism: Macrophya annulata; assembly: GCA_963924015.1. NCBI lineage: Eukaryota > Metazoa > Arthropoda > Insecta > Hymenoptera > Tenthredinidae > Macrophya > Macrophya annulata. The sequence goes on from OZ001261.1 coordinate 16,259,155, forward strand.
TACGGTGGATTTATTCCTATATAACAATATATATCGTGTCTGGTATATTAGCGCTGCACCGCTTAATTGGTAAGGTGCAGGTTACCTCACATCGGATCTAGTCTGCACATTCTATATTCACGTGTTACGGCTGAGCCGCACATGTCTATCGATATACATATACTATGTATAAGCGTTTGTGAGTATGTTTCATACAGCGATGTATTTGTGGCCATATAAAACGTATACAGACATATGTTTCCTAAGTACATCATGCATGTATGCAGATTTTGGGTATTATCGTTTGCTTGTCACGATTAAGTTGCAATTTAGTTTTACCATGTACCGTTATAGTCTATTACATTTAAGTTAGGATATTATTTACCCAATTTGTTACATTTTTGGCTTCTATTTGCGTTCGAGGATGAAATACAATTTTTTCTCTAAATTGAAATTACGTTAACGATATTTCAACGCCTTTAATGAATCATGATGAACGATACAGGAACATTTAATAACCTATTTCTCAAAGATAATACACCTTGTGTTAAATTACTTAAAAAACAAAATTGTACGTATATATATCTTACTTTATACCTATTTCAAAAGAGAAGTCCAGCGGGTTTTGAACGATACAAAAGTTTTTTCATTGACCGCCAGTGTGATTGATGTACCTACTTTATATAAGATCCAGCAATCGTATCAATCTAATCTTTACAAAGATTCAAGAAGATTGTGTATGATATGTCGGAGTCAGTTCTTTGACGAAAGATTTTCTAACTTTGTCTTTACGAATTTCCGCAGTTTTGAAAAGTTAATAAATTATTACTATTACTTTTCAGACCTTCTTTGTTATCACATAACTTCGTGAAGTATTCTTGAAGATAGCTTGCCCCAAAACCACTTATCTTAAAGCTCGTTTGTACCGTCCGTTCTCCATGCAATACCATTAACCTTACAATTTCTTATCAGTTTAATTTCTGTCCTGGCTTTATCATTTATAAATGTTTTCGTTTCGGCATATTTCAATGGGCCGGTTAGATACAATTTTCATAAAGAATTTCATACACAATTTATATTTTGAGGGTCTGCAGGGGGGAGAAACTATAACTATACAAATGATGATATATGAAAATTAACGTAACGTGTAAGACGGAAATTCACTTCCCATCAAGATCTTTCTTTCTGACACTCGAGAAACACATAACTGACAATGAGACAAGAGCGTGGCGAAGAACCCTTTAGGGAATTCTCGGAATTTGACACCCTTATGCGAGATTGTAGCGCGTCGTATGACCCACTTATACATATATACCTAAGTCTATACATATATAGTGCACCTGTGCATACATAAATGAGCGGTTGCCGAGGCGGTTGCATATCCGTGTGAGATGTGACAAAAATTTAAGTGTCTTCCCAAGGTGGTTGTTCAGAACTTTTGAAATGCTGTTCTAGGCAAGTTGTGAACAGTTTCCATGAAAAGAATAAAATAAATAAATCCTTTCATCTTATTAATTCTATTATATAATTCGGTTACTTTATATAATCTTGTATAGCGAAGAATGCGACTCTTGTGCAGCTTCTCAATATCAGATTAATGTGAAAAATCCAACGTTAGACATGGGATTTGACTCTGATCCTCGTTTCTTTCTGTCGAAATCTTACCCGGATCTTTCTTCTCGTAGTAGTAATATATTGCTATAAATGAATCTACACGTAAAATGTTATCGGATAAAAAAATAAAAGAAAGCTAGCTTTCTGTCTATTCATCATGGGCAGCACATTGGTTATCGATATTGTCTCGCGTCGATCTCTTACGTGCTACATAATAGGCAGACTATGAGGACCTGATTCTATTCAAGACACTCTAGTCCCTTTCAAGGTTCTACTATAGTTTGACCTAAAGGACAATTGTTACCGTTGAAGGACCCGGAAGTCCAATATGTCGATGGTGATGCTTTCCAATAGTCTGCTGTAGTTGAATCGGTCATCATTGAAAGAAACTGATGTAGAGGAGGATTTATCTTTTGAAAATAAAAAATATGACTCTTCCTTTTCCGTTGCAGGTTATACTTTTTTGGTCAATTACATTTTCTCATTTCTCTTATGCAACTCACGGAAGTGAATTTGTCGCTTTGTACAAAAATTCTTGATTCTGTGGATACAAAGAACTCGTGACGTATTTTAATATCGTTGAGAACTATTTCAATAAAAATAATACAAAAAATGTGAAAACGGGAAGTTCAAAGTGAAACTATTGCAGGTATAGTTAGATATTTTGATCTATACTTGTATCGCGAATTTTACAAAGTAGTATGTACTTATATATGTTATGAACTTTATATACTAGAGTTTAGAAACATTGAGAGTATCACAGGCACTTTGAATTCTGTAGCAAAATATCCCTTCATGGAATTTCAAAAATGGGGATCAAGGTACCTTACAGACTGCGGAAAAGATTTTGAATATTTTTAAAATTGTTAACCTTATTGCTAATTCTATAAGCATAAGAATCGAACGTCTGATATAACTTATATATTGATATGATTATCAGGTATTCAACGAATTTTCGTTTGTAAGATTATCCTCGGTTGCAACTTCAGCACTACTTTGAACGAATCAAATATTTTATTGTTATTGAATATCGAGCTGTGCTACTGCACTGCGACAAATTTTCTTTTTAGATACGTATCTCCGTAATCCGCGTACCAAATCCGCTTTGACATTGGGGAAAAAAAATAAAACTCATAAAATATCACCGAACGGTTCCACACTTTTCGAGTTTCTACATTCAATTACTCCTTTCCATTTAGTTATTTCGTCAAGATGACCCAGACCCAACCTCTGATCTCATTAACATCGTCCGATCGACTCCCAGATCAGATTCTAACGTCGGAAATCGTAACCTAATATTATATCCGCAAAAGTCTAGCAACAACCAAACCTCTCAGATTACGAATTTAATTACTACAAGCTTAATGCCTACACGTAGATTACGTATTCTATGTGTAAGTTGTACCTGGTTAAACAGTTTTCAGACCAGTGACTGTATACTGTCAATTCTCTTAGTTAGCTAGTTATCCTACGACAGTTGTTACCATTCGCGAACTAAACTGAACTGAACTGAACGATAAGATCATCTCGTTGCATCGCTTGTACAGTAGGTAACATACATATACTCTAGTTATTTTGTATCTACGAGCTGGGAAATTCGCTAGAGCATCTGTTTGAAATTCAACGTCGATTGTAGATAGCTAGGGCACGGTTTACAACCGAGGATAGAGTTTGACTGACCGTAAAACCTACGCTTCCAGAATCACCGTGAATTCTTGCCTCTGGAGAAATGGTATACCCAGGTGTGTGTATATATGGGAGTATTTCAGTACAATATTTTGCTAACGGTTCTCCGATTTTGGTACTGTTTGGGGTATAAATTTTGCGATGATAGCCCACGAAATTTGAAACACATTTTTCTAATCTTTTCTGAATTTAAACAAAAAGAAAACAATAACGATAAGTCGTCTTTTACAAGTAAACATTTTTTGGGTTTTTTTGATCTTTTATTTCTGTATAATTCATCTGTGTAGAATTTGCCCTATTTATACGCGAGTATTATAAGTATTTATAATTATACATCGTGAATCATATATCAACTTGGAAAATTTCGCATAGACATTTCGTAATAGTATAAGTAAGGTAAGAAATATTCATTGTGAGATAAATCACCGGGGTCATAAATTTTATTACTTACGAGATGAAGTGGCGATGTAGCGTAGTTGCGCTAGGATAACTATACACATATTTATAGAACGTAAGCTTAATTTTCGTATTAAATATATCCAAGTACGAATACATTAAGCCTTCGTCTATTTTGTGGATGAGTTAAAAGACAATTTAGAAGCCAGGGAGAGTTAAGGCTTGGCTCACAATAACGCATTAGACACGAGAACTTGAGGAAGTTTAACGATCAAACTCTAGTTTGTCAGTGTTGAAGGAGTCGAGACTAAACTGTATTAAAGATTACGAAAACGTATTTCGCTTTTGTATGAAACGATATACATACGCATATACACTTTCCTACATTAAAATTGTCCTCATGTTTAGGGTGTGGACCAATTTTTCTGCGGTCACCCCCCAAATAGTTTTCAATAATTCGAAAGAAATCTCTTAATTATTTCAGTTTTCTATCTTAATCCACAACTTTCCTGCAAAAGAGGGTATATTTTGCCATTTCAAATACATACGTTTTTGCAATGCTTTCGGTAAATATTTATTTTATCGCGAGATGATTTATTTGCAAAAACTTTTGTAACTGTGGAAAATTAGTGACCATCAATGCTACAATCTGGAAAAAATATTAACAACAGCTATGGGGCGGTCTATGCAATTGTACATCATATAAATCTGACCTTTTTTGTGTCTAATTTGATATGATATTGTGTCGAAAACTGACAACGAAATATAAAAATTACCGTTTTCCTTAAATAGTAGCACCGACGTCCACTAATTTCTCGAAATTACAGATTTTTTGCAAACAAATAGCCTCGCGTAGAAATATTTACCGAAAAGACTACAAAAACGTATGTATTTTAGATATTGAAATTCACCCTTTTTGTGGTAGGGCTTAAGATCGAGATAGAAGACTAAAATTTGTTTTCAAATTATTTGAAGACGATTTGGGGGTTGGCTGCGAAAAAATCCATCCACACCCTAAATAAGGACCGCTTTAATTTACGGACGTATGCTAACAAACATATTGCAAATTTTTATATAAAGAATCAGGATTAATATAGTAAGATTTCGACAATCGGCTATCGACTGGCTCAAATATCTGCAGAGTATTTGAAATTTAGAATCTGATGATATTAGCCTTTGAAATGATCATTGAATATCGTACTTGAAATAAGTGCTCTACAAATAACCTCTCATCAAGTCTCATCTGAATTCTGAGCCTTCGCCGAAATATACCTCGAGGGCCGTTTTCAATTTCACGTGAAAATACCTTTTTCTGTATACACCGCGTTGATATAACTCTCAACCTATGGCCTCTGCCCTATGGAGTATCCTTGTCCGATTCCCATGCATAAAGCATATCCTTTGAATGGGAGCAACTTTGGAGCCAGAGCTCAAGCGATCGATCGATCCACGGTGAATGGTGCTAACGGTATTTTTTTCTTTTCAGTTCTTTTACATATTTACATTTATCTTTACTTTCGGTAAAAGATTTTCGATTTTCCTTCGACATCCTGCCTTTCCAAGCGCTTGACTAACTATAAACAAAAAAATCAGTCCTGACCTTTGACATCAGAAAGCAATTGATGCACTGTAATGATGGGATGGGTGATACTGGAACGGAAATTCCGGCACAACTACGCCATTATACGATTGTACAAAATATCGAACGAAATTCGTTTGTAGTATGTTTACAGAGTCAACTGACAGAAAAAAAGTTTTTTCATTTTTTTATTTTATTTACATTTTCAATGGAATTTAACGCTACTCGTTATTCCCAGCCGTCACTCTATACACTAACTCTGTAACAATTCCGTTTGTGAGACTAAAGCAAACAATCGCAGTACTGCAGGCTGCAATGTAATTAAAGGAATTACTTACATTATTATTATCATCAACACTATCACTATTATTATTCATAACAACAAGAACAACAACAATAATATTAATTGGGGCCGGAACTTAACGATGGCATCTGGATAATTTTCAAGTTAATTGCGAGCCAGTAACGAATTAGGATCGCGTACGTGATCCTTAGAATTAGTACGAAGCTACAAGTTAATTTTAAGTTATTCACCACTACGATACCACTGCAATAACATTATTAGAAATTAGCATATATTGGTCGTTCGATCGGTTTGTCATTAAAAATAAAAATGTATGTAATCAGGAATGAAATTATTATACCTAGACGTAAGTATATGGACTAGAATATCAGTACCAAGTCTCAAAGCTTCTTACAAGCTGAGTGGGGAGTTCGCAACAACTAAATATCCCTCAATCGCATAAATAATGATGAGGTGAAGTTGTACAGCTCAATCTCGAAAGTGGTTGGCAGGTACATTTCATTCGTTTACGATCGCTGCAGGGATTCTTTGAGGTTATTCCCTCCGGCTGGTTGCTTGCAATAGAAAATAAATTGATTGAAATAGTCCATGTCATCTGCAGCTGACGAAATTGAAAAGACCCTATCCACAATTTTGCTAAGATTGGATGGTAGTAGTATATTCTCTGTCAAACTTACAAGGTTTGCAATATCATCGCAAATGGTATCAAGTTTCGAATTTTAATATCACCAACCTACAGTTTTCAGAAATGGTATTTCCCTGAAGGTCTGCATAGTCGATTTCAAAAATTTCAAATCTAAAAACACTGAAAATTTAAAATTTTGAAAGTTAAACATCCGAAAGGCCAAAATTACAAAACTTAATTAAATTCTCGGATTCTTGGACTTTCGGAGTCTTGGAGTAGGTACTTTCCGAGTTTTGGTCTGACTAATTTTAATATTTCCTGGGATTTAATTCGAAATCGTTTGAAATCAAACTCATTTGGAATTTCAACTATTCGGAACTTTCAAAATTCAGAACTTCAACCCAGTCCTATATATATGGACTCACCTTTGTGGTAAAAAAGACAAAAAAAAAAAATAATAAATAAGCCTTGATAATAAAAATCAAATATCGTTCAATCAGGGTTATCGACTATCTAATGTGGACTACACTAGTTTATGTATAGCTATTTAGATTCTGTAGCAATATATTGCGTCTAGTCATTGGTCAGGGTCGAGGTCAGGGTACGATGGGAGGAATCGTCGCATATATAATTCATACGGATTACAAATCTAATCGCAAATCTATGCAGTTATATTTTTTTAGCTAATGTAAGTATACACAATATGTACCTATAACTGAATACCGCATTTTATATAATGCATTTCTCTTTATTCAACAATAAGTTCCCTTCATTTTCCTAACCCCTACGAAATGGACTTTCGAGAGGTCCACCAGGAAACGCTCTTAAGCGACCCGACACCCTTAAAATGTCCTGGTAAATTGGTGCTGCTATAGTCAATCCATATACAATGACAAGGTTCGCGCGCGAATGAATCGCATGTGCATATTTATGGAATAGGGTATACCTATAGGTATATACATATACGGTCTGAATCCTACGTGCATAAATTTTTGCTTACGAGTGTTCATGTATGAACGTACGTTGTTATCTTGGATGAAAAATTCCTATTCATAAAATTGAAGTTTATTCAAGAGAGAATATGGAAAAGTTTGAATGCTAAAATTTGGTAGTTATCAATCTATACGATGCATTACACGGGCGGATTTCTTTTTTTAGAGACTATTTTTTTGTTTCAAACTTGTAGAAGTTTTAATGAGTGTGATAGTAGACCATTCAACGAATGATATTCACGTCTAAAAGTCATGCAAAGTATACGTAAACCAATTTAAAAAAACACAGTCAAACAAAAAAATGAGAACTGGTCACTCTCCTGCAGATTAATCAATAAAATTTCGTTATAAATATCGTTACCTGTAACGAGACTCATTTCAGTTTTAAAATCAAATATATTATTGGCAAATACTTTATATTGGTCTGAAAATATATGAGAGAAGGTGTATTGGCTCGATAACTACGTATTGTATTCATTTAATCGGAATTTGGAAATAATAGCTCCGATTTCAAAACGCAATTATATCGAAACGAAAGAACAGTGAACAGTTTCGTTTATATCCTCTCAACCACAGATATGCATATATACGTATATAGCATGTATGTCCACAAATAATATATATATATATATAGACGCCATCGCGTCGGAAAGTTGACCCAAGTTCCATGACCTCGGTGCTCGTTTTCGCTCGTAAACATACAATATAAAATGCAGGGTAGGTATATGAAAATATATGTACTTTTGAAACGCTTTCGGTGTATTGAGTTTAAGTTTTCATCCTGTCGGACAGCTATATACATTTTGAAAAAGCTTTTACGATTTTACCCTTTTAAGTACTTGATTTTCATTGTTTCCCCAAGACGTGGCTCGTATCTGAAAACTTTGAGCGATCTTAGTTAACCATTCTATGCATTTATGTATCCAGGCTGCCTGTATACTTGTTTCATTTTTCTTCCTCACGTCTACCCAGATTTCACGCCTGTCTTCCACTGCGTAAAATTGATAGAATTTAATCTTGATTCTTGAAGAAAGATCCAACTGAAACTGGTAAACGTTATTTTTTCATTTTTCATTTTGCAATTGAAATTAATTTCAAAATGAAATTCAGAAATATTATTTTCATCTCGCACTCTTATATGGTAAATGATAGAAAATTTCAAACTGCTTCTTGTGTCTCAATATGTAGGTGGCGTGCAGAACACTGAGGTAAAGATAACCAAGTATTAGACTTATAAGATTGTTTGAACTTCTTGTTCCTTTAAAACAAAAAAGAATAGATTTTTTCATCAATTTTGGCAAAAGCTTATTAATTAGAAGAACGATTTTGTTTGTTTCAAAGAAACAACGGATCCGACATTGAAATCAATATTTGATAATCTTTACCCTGATATTTAGAACACCATTTTCTGTAGATTATTTATTTTTCACCCTAACGTCGGATATAATTTTTTCATTTCTGATTCTATTTTCAATCATAGAACGAGATTTTTGAAGTTTCAAACAACAATTGTTCATGATTTCTAATCAATTTCAATTCAAAATCGAATACAGATTTTCCAATTTTCGTTGGGCCTCTAGCTCCGTTCCTTAAGCAGGTTAACAACGACTTCGAATTGTGGAGCCAAAAATACATATACCTATCTGATATGATTAGATTGGGGAATTTATTGTTCGTTAAATTTACTGTTAGACACGTGAAAATTAAATGAGATTTAAATACCATGTAAATTTATATCCAAGCCAATCTAATATTGTATGAGTTTCCCATTCTGTGATAAATTCAAGGGCGTTCCTTTGAGGGTTTTACCACAGTTAGAAAGCCACTAAATCACAGTCCCTGCTAGTACTTTGACTAAATATACCTCAACCCTAGCGTATAAACATGAATATTTATCCGTTTGAATCGTTTTACAGAACCTTATTACGCGAGACGTACACTTCGAAGGAGTATTAATCCGAAGACCATCGAGAGTCGTATTGAAAGACAAGGAGGGCCTTTTAAAGGGCAAAGACTTACGTGAAAATTTCTTAACATTTAACCGTAGCGAAATTCAAACCAGCCAAACTAATTGCGAGGTAATTTGTTTTCGTGTGAAAAACTGGCCCAAGTCACGATGTAATCGGTTTCAGTCAAGCTTATTAATGCTTTGAGAAGTTATTCATCCCTTCGCGTGTAGCAAACTCAAGAAGTGCGTGAGGGCGTTAGCGTTTATCCGATGAAGGTACACAATGCTTTAATGCAAAAAGAAAAAAACAGTTTCTTTCACCTAAAACTTTTAGCCAAAAATTTCAGGCTTTCACATCGTACGATTCACTTGTTGTAGTTTTGTTATTCATTTTAGTGCTTGGCTCAGTCCCTAGCTCGAGCATCGCTTACCGCATTGTCTACAGTCATTAGCTCGAGTGGCTTCGAGTACAATAGTAATTATCGTTATCGCGATTAGCATAATTGAAATTCCTATAACAGTCACAAGCCTTGCTTGGTTTTTTTTTTCATTTTTTCCTCCAACCATGTGAATATAAATTTATCGATTAATTTCTCGCTATAGAATATGAATGGAAATTAACTATACAAACGAAATAAAAATAATAACCACAGCATTGAGTATCGATAAGAATTTTTGTCTTCCAATTCAATGAACACACAAACTGCTTTGTAAACTTTTTCTTTTTGTCTTCTCTTTATAATATGATCAAAGTCCTGAAAACGCAATGATGAAATTACGAGTAATGGATTTTGTTTCGCACTTTCTAACATCAAAAAGCAGTCAGTGATTTTGCTAAATGAAACCAACCCTAGTGAAAATCTCATTTATAAATCACCGTAATTTCATCTGTTACCTTAAAATCCCACAAACTGACCACCAGGTTTGTCAAATACATACATGTACGTGTAAGGATCACATGACATATCAATAAAACGACCCTACTAATTAAGGTAATATTTATATCTCAATCCGTAATAAAAACGAATTATATATAAGTATTCAATTAATTTTTGCATAAAAGAAACTTGTTTTATTATAAGTGCAGCAAATATAATCCAGTGACGGCAAACGGGTGGTATCTATTATTTATAGACGAGACTCTCGTCACTGAATCGCCAAAGCGTAAGATAAATCAATAAGGGTAAGCAACCCTTGGGGATTGAACGGATTTATTGGGTATGTAGAGCTTGTTTTGCCTATGCATATAGACCAACCTGCTTACGGTAAATCAAAAATGTAGTTTGGTAGTGTTTGTTAATTCGATACTCTTCAGAAATTTGATGCTCAAAAGCTAAAGTTCTGGAATTTCAAGTTACCCTGTGGTATCAATCGTTGAATAAACGATAGAAAAAGTATTTTGATTGGAAAATATCAAAGCCAAAGCGAACAACTGAGTAATTAGAATTGAAAAATTTCAATTATTTACGCTCTGAAATTTTGAAAGCATTCAAAGCTATGAACCGTGACGACTAATGGTCGATAAAAAATAAAATTAGTTCCATATAAATGAATGACACTGCGCAGAAAATGATGGCAGAATGTCTCGGAGGAAACGACCAGGATTCACAGTTGGAGATTTTTTCTTTTTTAGTAGATACACAATGGCCATTGTATACCCACTGTATAAACATTCAGGCACCTGTACCTATGGGTATATACATTAAATATGCCTTAATGGTATAGTATGCCAAGCTACTTACAAAACTCATAAACTTCGTTACGACCAATAACGCCACCTCGTATATTCCGTGTATAAACAAACGCAGTGCATTGTAACAGAGGCAATTAAAAATAATCCGCACGTTTTGCAAATTTTTTTCCACAGATAGGACGCTAGTGAAGTTTGAACACGTCCTAAAAGGGGTGAAAATCGTGCGCTCTTTTTTCTTGTAGGCATATCATCAAAAAGTCCAGAATAACTGTTTTTTTTTGGTGTACCTAAACAAAATATGAAATGAGGTCATTTATAAACTATATATATATATATACCGTTTTACGAGTAATAATTCTTACAACATTAATCGATTTTCTTACATGGAGATTGCAGAGATATTGCATATTCAAAATACCGGGCTCATTTTTTCAAGCATTGATTTACGTCTAGATAATTACTATCGCAATTGCAAGGAATTCACCTAGTAGCTAGACAACAAAATACCGTGTAATATGGTACTTGGCGACAAACTGTTAGAGTGGAATTTACCAAGTTTATTCTTGATAATTTCCTCTCGGAATGGATTTAGGTTGGCAAGGGTTCTAAGGGCTGCCCAGGAAATTTACAGCTCACGCTACAATTCTGGGTTTTGTCTAGTGGTTAGAAATACTTGATGATAAACTGTCCTTATACTGGGTCAAGTGTTGGCTTTTGATCGGATACACGAAAGATACTAATTGCTGGGAGAGACTATAAAGTTCATGTCCAGGTATAAGCAAAAGGGTTTTGCAGTTATACATATGGGTCTCACACATGTATCTAAGTATTTAAGATGTAAATTCAGCAAGGAATCGAGATCCCCAGATTTTAGTAAAAGGAAAACCTGAAATTGTCAAGATATTTATATACTTTGACGAATATACATATATAAATTTATCACGATTCGAAGAGAGACACATAAACAAATTGAGTTCGCGTAAAAGGTTCATCTCTGTGCAGAGATCCATGGGAATTAGATTAGGTCTTTAAGATTTGGTTGCATGTCACATGAGCGAATAAAGTTTATAGCTTGTAATAAAAACGATATCTACATAACAGTAGCATGTCTGTTTTTATATCCAGGATCCAACGCTGTCATCACTTCTTTAGTTTCTTTACATCTTGAAGACGGAAATAAAAGTATTTTGGGTTTGAAGGTGTCAATAGATAAAAAATAATTTTGAAAGAACATTGAGTTCTCCTGTTTTCAGTATATCCGAACTATCAATATCTCGGTAATAAAATGATCGCTCACTCAGTAATGAAAGCATAGACGTACGTATGTATATTTAAAAACGGATTTTATAATAGTGGTGAGACAACCATTTTGACCAGAATTTTGACATATAACTGTTATAGTATAGATAAAGTTGAATTCTTCCAGACAGAATATATCTATAGAATACATATAAGTATGGATTTGAAGTAGGTAAAACGTTTACCCTATTATCGGAGTTAAAACCAGCGCGGCAGCTGTATGAAATCGAGTTTAATTCCATATCATGGAAATCTTGACGGTTTTCCCTAAAGTTCGCGAACAAGTTTTCTCGATTAAAAGCCTTCGTAAGACTTGACGATGTTATTATAAATTCGCGAATTGGTACAATCAGCAATTCACAAGTTGTAGAGTAGGTTTTATTTTTTACCTCAATTTCTATATAAGACGTTGATGTTTTTTTTTTCTACAACTTATACCCATCACTTGTATAAACATATCAAAATACGTGAATAAGACGTTGTTTGCGATCGTGAGTTGCTTTCGGAAAGTTTATACCATGTTTAGTCAAGGGAGTGCAAGTGCTTTCGCCAAGTCTATAATGTACGAAGACATTTATTCTCAGATGGGTATATATCTAGTAGTAAAATACCTATATATGGGTTTGAGGAATATGCTTATATATATAATATCATCATAGATACAGATAGTGTACCTAATTAGAACTAGAAGTGTTCGCATTAAAGTGAAGCAAGTAGTTTCTAACTAAACTTGACTAAACTAAACGCGGAGTAATGTGGCGTTTCGTGACCATTTTCTTCGTCGAGTTTCGTCAGGTGATATCTATGACGGGCTTAGTTTCCGGGTCGTCTTATATGGAAGACTGAAATCGGCAAGATTTCATTTTGAGACCTAGAGCTATTTCAGACAGGAAATTGGTCCGGCATGACGTTATCCTAATGTCTCGATTGTGTCTCGAAATCTTCAACTCGGTAAAATTGTAATGCCTAAGGGCACTACACTACATTGGGTTACTACGACGTCGTTCGACTAACTCGTCGGACTTATCACTTTTACCACTGATTTAACATTACAACGAAGTCATGTACAATATGCGAGTATTTTTAGCCACAATCATTCGTATATGGAATGCCTTGTACGTAAAAAAAAATTTCAAATCAATTTTGGAAGATCTTCCTTATGAAATCGAGCGTTTGGAAAACGATTATCAAGCAATTTTCAACAAGTATATGTATATAATATGTATTATTATATCTATGTACAGATTCTGTATTTACGATTCCAAATAAGTCATTCAGCTGATTTGACTAAAATTTTGGCACAAGATCGGGTATTTATTTAACCATATTCCAATAACCTGCTTCAACTTCAGTTGCTCTCCGTTCGTAATCGCGTGGTTGTGCTTTATGGTAAAAAAAAAATATGAAGCTTTTTTATGAGACAGCTTGTTTATTTTCGCTGAATGTGTAATACAGTCAGCTTTGTTTTCTGAGAACTGTTCCACCGTGATTACATTTAATTTACAAAATAATATTTTTTTTTCCTTTCACACAAGTCAGAAGTAGGTATACACGTTCATTGAATGGTGTGCGTATATATATATATATATACATTTTTTAAATATATATATATATATTTTTTATATGAAGGAAAAGCAGTTCAGCGCCAACAACCATGAACGAAAGTTTTTTAGAATATTTTTAATTATCACAAATTAAGGCGTCGTATTTCTAAAGAGTATACCTTCATGTACTAAAAGCTTCTAGAATAATTACAGAACTCGCACGTCTTACCTCCAGACATCATCGTATATGCGTAAATATATGTATCTACTTAGGTATATAGAGCAAGAATTCATTTGTTCGAAACGCTTTTTATGCTATGCCCTTATCTTGAAGTTGGTGCAAATGCATTTTCCCACAAACCGTCACCCATAATAATGACGTTACAGAAAGTGAAAAGAATGAATTACAAAAAATAACATAGAGATTTGGTCGCTTTCAGAAGCTTTCGAATAAATAAAAGTAAAAAAAGGTCGTTTCGATTAGGAAACTTCTTGCATGGTAACAACGGCAATTATCAAGTATAGTGATGCAGATAATGTGAATGTTTAAAAATGAGAGTTAATCTAGATATAAAAATTGCAGGAGTGTCTCTGGTCGTATTAGCGGAATTTCCCCAGTGAGTTAATGAGGGTTGATTCATAATTAAGTGCGGAATAAAAGACTTTAAATTCACCCGATGTACCATAACCCGGTTGCATTTAAAACTATTTTGCCATTTAAAAAGTAAAGTTTAAATCCTACCAAAATTCAGCTTTCAAAGCTTCTCTCCTTTGCGAGGAATTACTTGTTGACGAAGTAGTTCATGGTTAAAACAGGGGCGAAGCTGTCAAGAAAAATTCAATTTACTACCATCACAATTTATTGGTCTATTACTCGATCGCACGGTATAAATACAGCATAAACAAGTTTCACCTTTTTAAAACTTTTTATTTTAACATTTTTTCAGAGCATTCGCGTGTACGTAAAGATATCGTGATTTTCACTTTCGCTTTTTTAGTTTCACCGGGTTGTTAACACCTTCGTGTCAACATTTTTTTCTCTCCTTTGTTTTAACTTTATATCATCGGTAAATACTGGAGTTACATATATACTAGCAAAGTTTCGTCGTTTTTTGACGTATTTGAAGAAGAAATAAAAAATAAAAAAAAAACCACCTTACTTTTCGACTATAATATCCCAGACTGCCACGTGGCACGAAACAGTGGTTTTTTGTTGTTTTTTTTAAATTTATTCCGGAAGCGAAAATTGTAAACTGTAAGCAATCCCTTGATACAGCACAGGAACTCAGATTATCCTGGGTATAAGTAACCCAGTGCATGTATGTACTTACACTCGCGGATATAGAGGTAGAAGTCTATTATTACAAAATCACTCTACTGTACCTACCTATAGTCAAGTCCTCGCAACTGCGTGGTGTAATTACCTGAATTATTAATCATACCATACGTACTGCAGTACTAATGTGAAAATATATCTGAGCCTGGGTTCAAGTCACTTCATTTACGGTTTCGGCCAACAAAATTGGGCTGCAAAGATACCCTTTGCCTAAATTGAACGTGACTTGGTTAGATATTGAGGTTAACTGCGGACATTGTGTCAAGAGTCGTCCTTCCCCCGCGCATCACCCTCATTTTGGTAAGATTCAAGCCGGGGGTGGAGGGGGGTAGAAAGTACATGTCTTAAAGTAGTTCTTTAATTATCCAGCTCAGAGCCACGGTCACGAATCATGGCAGACGACGTCACACGCGTCTACGAGCGACCCAGTTTCAGAAATAATCGTTTCGATATATAGCGTAAAGAATCGTATACCTACTTTTATTATTTATGAAGTTTACTTGATCGTAACTAATTGTAATATTTTTAACGACAAAGCATAATACACAATGCACAAAGATCTAGCTCCGTGGGTTGTCGGAATTGATGACAAGCTTGTGTTAAAATATGGCATAAATTTAGGGAATGTATATTCCCGGAGTCTAGGTCTGAAGTTATGAATACCTCCAAGTCTGTTGGTCTTCAAATGCACGTCAGTTTGCCCAAGGAAAGATTGATAGGCAAACCTCAACCAATTTAGCATAGAGCTCCGTTCCTCCTTTGCTCGGCGCTCTATTCTTTCCACAATATTCACTCCCGTTTCGACCAGAGGAGAGCAGACAGTTGAGAACGATAACTTTAAAGGCTTCGCCTTCGTACCCTCGAACCGCAATTTCCTTCGTTCTAGTGCGAGCCACACGCACGAAATTTGCATTCATTCGCGTTACTCCATTATTTATACAACCCTTAACGTTTAGTAATTGGAAGGCAAGGCGGTGACGTCCCGCGTGTTTTATGTTTCCTATACAGTACTTGCGATCGTGTTTTCCGAGATATATTCCGACACGCCGGATTTCAAGGAGTTTGTTCTATATAGACATTGCGGCAAGGAGAATCGTAAAACCTTTGGTAAATATTCTGCGACGAAGAATGAATCAGGCAAATATATGTATATACAGGCGTTGTTGTTTTAACTAAGTCAGGAGAAGAACGAACCTGTGAAAGGAGTAGATAAAACGAAACTGGATGAATGAATTTACATGAACGACTACAGGAATGGTGATGAATTTCGGTTGAACAGTACCAGTAGTTGCTGTGCGGGCCTATCGCATGGTCGACGACGAATTTCCGCGTACCCACTCGAACAGACTCAAGTCCTAATTGCACTCCTTATCTCTCTTGAAAGCTCTCAAATTCCACTGCCAACTATACCTAACTGAAAGGAATTGTTCGTCCATTACGCAACAGTGGGGTTAAGCCAGCTGATTTTTACTGGTTTATTATACCATGATAACGATCACGTAGCAATAGTGTATATCTACGGAACTAAATTTGACCCAGATATCTACCAAACTTATTGGTTTATTTTTCTCCCATCTAGGTGTCATATTTTCATCATTAAAAACTTTCGAAATGTGCCCCTAGAGTCATGTGTCTAATCAAGGATCTAAAATGCATCAGTTTTCAAAGATTTTAAGCCGATTGCACCTCAAATAACCACGATATCTTATTCTGGTACAATAATGAAGAAGTTTTTGAGAATATAAAAGACGAAAAAGGCAAAGCGATGGTGGGAAAGAAAGGATTGCTATTTCCACTCATAAATCGAGTCCCTGCTCTTTTTCATATCATCAACGTCTGCGGATCTTATTGCCACCTTGGAGCTACTGAATTATTGCCCTTCGGTCACCCGCATAGATTCTGAAACATTAAGTTTCTTTACCAGATACCCTGAAGCCATCCAGAATGTCAAAATTCTAGCAATATCTTCTCTGCCTTAAAAATGTTCCAGTCGACCGACCACCACTTTTCCAATATCTAAGCTTTAAGCTTTGCACCAAAGTTGATACCGGCATAAGATGAACAGATTCATGCCGGCGCATCGTTGAAAGTGTATTAGAAGAAGCAAAGAGTATAATACATCATGTTTGCATCTCCCTGGATCTCGGATCTCTAAGTTTTGCCCCTCGAAAATGAAAAATTCGTCTGAATATTCAGATAATTTTTATTTCTTTTATCATCACGTTAAATTTTTCTTCAGGAAATGATCACGTGACCTGAGAAGACATCCCCGAACGAGGCATCGGTGGGAATGAGTTCCAACGGGAATACTGGATCCCAGGAGGGTGGTGCAGGTGTCGAATATGGTAGCAGTGATGAAACTGCTGCTTTGCTAACCAGGGGGCCGCCTCCTCCCGTGGTTGTGGCGACGCCACCACAAGTTAAACCTGTACTAACACGACAGGATCGTGCAACATTTCTTGTGGCATCACCTCAGTTGTCTGTCTCGGGCTTAGGCGGTTCTGAGGAAAGCGGTACAACAGAAGATCCAGCTACTAGGTCAGTACCGGACATTGAACTCCACTGTCGACTCGATGGAGAACCTCAACCGATGGCTCCTGTTGGTGTATCCTGCAGGACGAGACACTGCAGTAGTCATCAAGGATACAACAGATGTCGTTGCGATAGGAGAGAATCATTGGCTCCATCATCAGCTATGTATCTTGCACGAAGTGTCTCCAGGTGAGATGATGATCTCATTGTATAAATGACATTCGAATTATAGTTATCCTGATGCAAGATTTTTAAGAGTTAAATTTGACATGTCGTATATAAGATAGGTACTATAAAGTGCCACGTGGATTCACGTCGTTAGCCGAAATGACCGGTTAAATCAATTGAGATAAGCGGTGGCTATAAAGTATATATATATATATGATAAGGTAAACGCTGTTGTCAAATTTACATCCCAAGTTCGAAACTTGCATTAGTCGTTTATTCCTTACTTAGCTTAACGAGGCTATCCCCTTGAATGGCCAGACATAACGTGCGGTATGTTCGACCGATAGGCGATAACACAGGTCGAATTCTATGTAGTTGTGATAACCGTTTGTGGATATCGAAACTATTGAGAACCAGTCGTATGTAACAAACATTTTCGATGATTTACGTTGATTGAATGTATAGAAATCGAACGATTTTCGGTACAAAGAAATTCCGGAATCCAATTTTGAGTATATGTATACATCTATGAAGAGGTGGGATTAATTGTCAAAGCGTATAGCTTTGCGTTATACGTCTGGTGAAATAATTGTCACGTTTGTTACAATCCGAGTAAATTGGATTAAATGATCGCTTCATTATTATTGGTGCGGAAGATATTTTGTCCACGTAATTCTCTCCAGTTCAGTGATCCAATATTTCTGATTGATAAAGATTTTTTCTTTTTTTTTTTTCTTTATTTGTTTTATTTTTTATCTTATTTAAAAATACGAATATTTCAGTCCATTACTTCACGTCCCGACTTTGATGCTTTCGTTTCATTGTAACCGTGTAGAAATCGAGTGATCTCGCAAATTGGAAACTTCCGAAAATTCAATTTCAAGCAAAGTTTAAATCGAATCAAGAACCAAGTACCGTGTATGAGTACGTTTTTCAATTCAAATCCTACGCTCTATATATGGTATAATAATATAATTTACCATCCTCGTCGGGCGATATGTAAACTACAATCATCGTCGCGTAGGTATATATCGCACTTTCAAAAATTTGTAGCGGGTAAGACGCTTACGTAAAATCCCCTCTTTGTCGCATCGATTTCAACCCACTTTACATAATTCTAACCGATTTGTCGTCAATCTTCATACAAATATAAGTAGATAAAAAAAAAATGATAAAAAAATAAAAATGAATTTTGAAAACGCTCTTTTTACAGATCGCTAAGAAATATTTTCATTCAGAATTCTGTTAAAGTCATAGCTTTCGTTTAAAGGGAAAGCGTTAGAAGCGGACATCATTGCTGCCCGTGTCAAGCAGCCCCACCACCCCCGGTACTCGTGACAACGTCACCGAGTGCTCGTATTATTCGACAAAGCTCACAGCCGGAAGCTTCGGCGTGTTGTTGTTCCGGATGTTGCTGCCCCCTACACGGAGGAGCATCACCTAGTGCAGCTTCCCTGAGACAACTTCGCGAACCTGGCGATGGTATCGCTGGTATTGCTGCGGATTCTCTACGGATCAATGGCGGTATCCGACAGTTTCGGCAGGTAAGCTTCGTTTCTGCAGCTTTTACGCGTGCTTCTCTTCTTTACCGATCGAGTCGCGTGTCATTCTATATATAGTATATAACTATATACATATTATACAATGTATTTATATGTATATTGAACTCCATACATAAGTATATAGTTATATACATTTATACGTATATATGTATAATACAGATTCACATTATTATTCATAAAAAGCAGATTTTTAATTTTTTTTTCTTTTCTTTTTCCTTAAGTAAGGCAGACAATGTTCATACGTTGCGTCATTTTTATCTAGAAGATAATTAAACGCAATAGTGTTCGTTTTCATTTTTTTTTTATTTTTATTTTTCAATATTTTAAGAATAACCGAAGATTTTCATTTTATTTTTTGTTTATTTTCTTTTAATGATGATTTTGACGCTTCGGGTGAACGTGTTGTACTGCACTATTTTCCAGCTTTTAGATATGTATTATTCTACGATTTTCTCTTCACCTGCAGCTCGCTTTTAATTACTAAAGTTACATTTCTTATTTGTTTAGGTTTTAATACGCTTACTTAATTTTGTCCCATTAGCAAAGTAAGTTGTTACGACTTTCCCTAATTTAATACAGTTTGATTAGCAGCTAGCGCTAGTTTATTACGACTAACCGTTAACCCAGGTTATACCTCATAATACAATACTATATTGTAGGCTATACCCACGTTAAGGGATGAATTTATCCAAAGTTCATACACGTTCTCAGATAACTATTAAAACGGTATATATTTAACTTCGTAAAATTATCAACGATTTGTAAACGAGAATAAAAGAAAAAAAGAAGAAAAAAATTTTTTATTTACTTTTTTTTTTATTTCTTTTCATCATGTCATTTTTATCTTTCTGGAGAATACTAAAATATAATGTTTTTACCAGAATTACGATCTGAATTTCAACTCAATGAAAATAATTTCGCCCATTCGTAAAAATATCAACCATGGCAATTCTTTTATCATATATACCTATATATATATCTGTTATTTATATATAGGCATACATATACGGAAACATATTTCTTTATCTGTACCGGTTTTGTATTCTCTTTGAAATTATTCAGGGATTTTGTATTGTATATGTATATATATATATATATATATATATATGTATGTACTAAAACTCTATACATATATACAGTGATTGCCGCGGGCAATTGATGGTTCATTGTCGAATTTTCTGAAGTTATATGTATAAGTATACTCTACGAGATTAATTTTCGAATATAATACCGAAAGCATAATATTTACTCAAAAGTATAATTTCAAATTACCTTCACACTTTGGCCACTTTTTAGCTTGATAGAAATCTATTATAAGTAATCCAAAAATACACGAGGAAACATTGCGTAAAGCTAGAACGATAATCCTTGCGAAAAGTTAGCGTTAATTCGACGTTAATCGAAATTTTCACGGTGCTATATAGCTATATATATATGGCGTCGGTATATAATTGTATTTCAAAAACTTTATCGTAGAGAAAGAGAGAGAGAGAGAGAGAAACTCTGTGTATTTTGTACCAAAGCTCTGGCGACAATTAGGGAAAGTTTAAACTAACTAAAATCGTTTATAACTATACCTTTTCCGAACCTTTTTGTTCACAGTTTAGTTTATTTCTGCAATATGTTACGTGCCATTTTCAGTAAACGAGAGGATGCATATATAGACATTTTAAATTTTTATAAACGAATTTTTATAATGTCAGTAGTATACACAACGTAATCGTTAAGTAATAACAATATATCACGTAATTTTTATTGGATTAAATTTTTCCTTTATTTTTAATTAAAATCTAAAACTTAACAAAATTGCTATTTTCTCTGATAGCTCTGAACCGTGGAACGATCGAAGAAAACGAAAAAAAAACGAAGCTGTAAAATTTTCAAACAGCTAATATAAATCCGCGAATAAATTGCATTTTAGTAAAATTCTGACGAAATTGTGTAGCTATAAATTTGGTTTTTTCAAGTAATCGATAAATCATATTGGGCAGTAGAATTTCGCCACGAGATAGAAGTGTAGAGTATTGAAGAAAATTCATGAAATGGGTGATTCTTCATTTTAGAAAACTAAAAAAATTTCAGTAAATTCAGAGTTTCTGAAGGTCTAGTCATTTCTTTTTTTTTTGTTTTAGTATATACTCTAGCAAATCGATTCCAGCCTTGGCTCAATGTGCAAAGTTCTTGCGGCAAGACACCCCTGTGTGTCTTGAATGTATTACACTCACCAAAACACGAAATGAAATTATCACCTTCGTTGAACTAGCGGTATAAGAAGTTGAGGTAAAATATTCGAGGACTTTGTTAGTTTAATTATCTTCCCAAGTGGAGTGAGTCAGTTATTCTGTGGCAGAGTAGAGGCCCAGAGGGCGAAAGGCCGAGAACCCTCAAGGGGCGAGGTGGCAGGAAAAGAGTGAAGAGGGATGTTAAGGGAGAGTATAAGGGGTGAGAAGGAAGAAGCTATCCGCCCGCCAGCTCTTGGCCCAAAGCCAACGCGGTACAATCATGTGCCGCCTCGTGCAAATTATGAGATCACTGGAGGAGGGCATAGATACAATATAGTACAGTGCCTTTTGCCTATGCAAGATAGGATAGTATATATGGATGTATGTACTAGATACATACATACATAAACTCGACACCGGTATAGACCCTAGATTTTGAATAAAGTCTGTGTGTTTGAGTGTGGTAGAGTGTGATACTGAGCGAAAAGGGTGCAAGGGTAGGTTATAGGTAGGTACAGGGGCTGCTGGAAACGAGTGATGATAAAAATGGAAAACTATCAACTTGACGTTGTTTGTGTCACCCGCTTGAGATGGTTGGGGCCAAAAGTCGTTTGGCCTCGGATCGTTCGATTCTTTTATACATAAAACTGGAGGTTGGGGTATAAGATGCAGTGGCGGACTTGGTCAAGGAAGCAAAACCCGGGTTGATGTAAGGTTGCGAAATTGGACGGGTTGCAAAATGCGAAAAAGCGAAAAAGAATCAAAATTGATAATAAAAAAGAAAGAAGAATACAAAAACAAAAAAAAAAAAACTGAAGAGTCTGGAGGCCGGAAGTAAATTGCTGATTTCTCATGCATGAAATTTCTATTCAAACTGAATATATATTTTCAAACAATTACCTAACAAGTGTGTCCCTTGAAAGTTAATGCAATGAATTAAAAGAAACAAAATAATTGACGTACTTCTATAGTAAGCTTAGCTATAATTGGTATCCATAAAATCGTTACCCTTGTCACTCTTCAGTTCTAAATTGTGCCACTTTGGGACAAGAAACTTTTCACCGTAAATAATAGCAAAAAAATACATTTCAATCAATAGTGTTTTGCGCATAGAATCGATAAATCTTCACATAATTGTGACCGTAGATTTGCAAGGGAAACTAAAACAGTGAATCAAAACGTGTTGGTAGGAACTGAACCGTTATAACCTGATCACTGATATAATTGGAATGCCGGTTCGTGCCTGAGACGTGATTTGAGTTCCGAAAACGCCGTCTCGGAGGATCCCGATAACTGAACGAAATGCTATTTTTTGTTGTTGCTGACGAGACTAAAAAGACAAAAAAAGAAAAAAAACATGAAAAATATAATTTTAAAGACTTAACCATCTTTTTGTAACCATGTTGATTGAATTTTCATTCACACGGAGTGGCGCGGTATAGTTGCTATAAAATTTCCTTTGGATTTTAGCTCCTGTTTACCGTCTTCCCTTGCGATCGTAATAACGATTTAACGCTTACCTAATTCAAGATTACCGCGACAAACGGGATAATCCTAAGAAACTGGTTGGTAGTTGCGCTCCAGGCACCCTTACTCAAAGTACGACCCTTACGTCAGCCCAACTAGTGCCTAGCAGACCCCCAGTAAATTGGATCTCAACTTTCGGATAAAGGTGCAGCTTTCTTAGATACAGTTGTGCTGTAGGCGTGTACCTACCCATTTCTTTTCTCAGCATAATAATGAAAGAAATAAAACCTTCCGTTTCGTAGTTCCGAATTTGACCTTCTTATTTATATCGTTCTTAGAAAAAAACTCATTGTATAAATCGGATCTTATTCGTGTAATAGAGACAGACTTTTTCGCATTGCCTTGACTGACTAGATTTTCCTGAATGTTGAACAGCTGTTAGATTTTTTATGTTTTGTTTGTTGTGACATTTGTAATATTTTTACAAACTTTTATAGACACAAGACCGTTCATTAAAAAACTGAAAATTGTTTTTTGGAACATACGTCAATCTCTGTTTCTGGTATTTTACCAAATACTGTTTTCCAGACCTACATCATCAAAAAGACTTTGATGACCAAATAAACACGTTAATCGTTAGATGTTCAATTCCAGCAATCGAATTTAGTGCAGATGCCAATGTTTGCAAGATATCAAAGTCTTAACGGTGTTTCAATTGCCATATAGAACGGGGTTCTCAAAAGACTACACAAAATTGAAAAAAATAACATTATTCATACTTTTTACCAAATAAAGTTCAACCACATCTTAAAACACTTTTCGTTTTAAGATAATTTTATGCTTCTGCAATATACGTTCTAACTAATTTCTTTGAATAAACGCCATTAGCTGGAAGAATAATATTATAAAACATCTCATTGCCAGGGGTTGAGAATATTTTTCTTACAGTTCACCGACGTCGTTGTGTCGTTAATCCGACAAGTTGAACTGAGAACTGCGACGTGGTTGGTTTAAGTTGTCCCTTTAATTTACACTGAAGCTACGTAGTCGTTTCTATTCCCAGAAGGTACTCCAGCCTCAAAATCTGTGCCACTTTAAAACCGCGACTGAGACCGACTAACAATGAGGAATGACATCGTTAGGAATATCTGCTCATCTCTTTGACACAACTGTAACAAGGTTGTAAAATTCTTTATCAAATTTTTCTATTATGAATTTTTCTCCAAATTATATCCAAACGTTTCTTGCAGTTATAATTTTAACGAAATAAATTTCCAACTAATTAGACGAAATTTAATTCTTGTGAAAATCCAAAAAAAGCTAAAACAGAAAAAAAAAATTGTACGGTCTTCTTTGGCCATTTTAGTCTTTTCTCGAGTTACGAGATCAGGGGTTAGGGAACACTTGGTATCGATGACTCTTGACGGAGAGGTATTGTTTAATAAACTCCTGAATCACCACGCCGGAGTTAATGAAGTGTTTAAGGTGAAACAAAGCGTGGAAGTACCTAAGATGAAAATAAATGAATTAAAAAATAAAAAAAAAAAAACGCTCATAGCAGACTGCGTTACACGGAAGTTAGCTGTCCGTTTCTAATCGATAGCATCTCCCGCATGACGAAAGCGAAGGTCTGGAATACCTTTCATAGAAGAACTGACAAAGGAAATATTAATACGAGCCAGCGCCAAAGGCGCAGAAATTCCTCAATGTATCTTATTACATTCTTCTTCGCACAATTAAATTAATATTTTTTTTTCATTTTGAATAGCTATACAAGAATTCGCATTCCGATCTAAGAAACAAAAAAAATATAGGTTTTGTTATCCTGAACCTTAGGATGGAACAAAAATTGGTCTTGAACTGTTTATTTCGCAAAAATGCCTCCGGTATAGTTGGAAAAACTTACTCACATTGTTTTCGGTCTCTTCCCCTGAGATCAACTCGAATAGTTGAAACTTAGATGTTCAATTCCTTGTGGCTAAGCTCTGACAAGCATTTGAAAAAGACATCGATATGTTAGTCGTGTGAAAAAGTGAAAGCAATTTATTATAACCAGGAAACTCTTGAGGGGGTGTTCGAAGATGGTATGTCGATCGAAAACTATTTCAAGTTTTCCATAGTTTATTTTTTTTTCATCTGATAAATTTTTTCTAAATTGATGTGTTCCCATTTTAGAAAAAAAGTATCTTTTATCTGTGGTAGGTTATAGGTACCTAGTTCCGGATGGGTAACAGATTCTTTCGTATAATAATTTAGAAATAAAAATCAAATAATCTTTCTTGGCTCTACGCCATCGCATTCTATACGTGCAAGACGTTAGTTATCCGTGAGAATATATCCTTTTAATATAATGACACGAGGAATGATAATATTATCCGAGAAAATATCTATCGTAGTGTCATATAAAACTTATAGATATACTATAAGCTTCACGATGTATAGGTGCTTTGAAAAGCTGTTAAAAAATAAAAAGCTTTACAAACTTTAACGGGACTATTACTCAGTTCGAAGTATGAAAGATACTCTTTCCGATTGGCCGGATTGATTCGACTTCAAAGAGCACTTTTCCAATAACACCTTGAACTTTGGTACATATAAAGTAATAAAAATATTGTATCCAACTCCTATTTTTCACGGTTAAAAAACTTGTTTAAATATTTTTTTTATCATATAAATGTTTGTATATGTATGTATGTACATACATACGTATATCATGGAAAAACGGTAATGTGTTAAATATACAAGCACGATTGAACCAGAGTAAGAAAAATTTTAGTTGCGATTCATCAATTGACTATTTTTGAAAAAAACCTTTTGGAAAATAGCTAGGAGTTCTCTTCGTTGTTTCCGTATCCCACACGGGAATTATATATCATTGGTTTCAGAAGCAGGAAAGCTAAAAAGCCCCCATAAGAGGAAAAAATAGCTCGGCAAAAGTCAGGGCGGGTTGATAGGGGTGGACGGGTGGGTACGTGGGGGTTAAAAAGACGTAGGGGAATAAAAGGGGTTAACTGTATTTCTGCGGTGGGACCGCAAAGCCGGGTTTAAGCTTAGGATCGGTCTTGCGGTGGTTTCATTAACGAAAAACTCGCTACTTTCACTTTAGGGTTTTATACCTACTTCGAAGCTGTTTTCATTTCGGGGTAGTTTTTGCCTTGTGGGATTTAAATATCGCATACGATTTGTAATCGGCTTATTAAAAAAAACTTCAAAATTATGAAAATAATATACCCATTTTATTTCAACAAAAAATCCAAAGTTACGATCGACTCGCCCATCTCCAGTATTTCGATTGAGTTATAGTCAATTATTTTTTCCACAAAATATCGTCAAACGATTCAACTTACCTCGTTCATTACTCGCTTAAAACTGTTTTAAACTACACGTATTTTGAATGAGGACAAAATTGGATCTACCTTGAAACTTTAGTCAAGCTATCAGGGCCGCGTTACTGACAACTGTTGCACGTCGAAGTCGACAACTGGATCCTCGTCGCGAAGTGACTAAACTTTGAAAAACTAGAACCTTGAAGAAAAGTCATTTGAAAGCTTTATGCTATTCGATCAGACACATGATCACGCTCGTTAAAGTCGGGTATAAAAAAGTTTTCGAGTTTAAAATGACCAGCGAGTATCAGATAGATCATAATATAGGTACGATTTGAAAATGATAATCTTGAGAAATTTTCTCGCCTGCAGCTGAAATTAATGCTTTTCCATTATGCAGTCGTAGTGCATTTAAAAATAAGTAAGAAAAAATAAAACTTCTTTTATAATCTTAAAGCCGCAATGTTTCCTCGCGCCATTAGTCTCAAACGATCTAGAAACTAACGGTAAAGAAAAGCCACGATGAAACGTGAGAATACGGTGCCCCTAGCCACCAGGCCAAAGTGTGAAACATTTTAGTGGTTACAAAGGCACAAAAAGCTACCTGTATAATAATCGACTTGATTCAAAGTTCGTACCGTTTTTGTTATCCTTTTATTGTTTATTTTTTGTTATAAAATTTTTCATTTCAAAGCTCTATTAGGTATGCCAAAAAAAAAATTTTTTTTTTAACTTATTTTTTTTAGGTGTAGTAAATTTTTAAAATACAGTTACACTTCGATGTATATGTATGTATAAACGTATATATGTTATATGTACAGTGTATGTACATAAATTGTGAACTTATGTGATTAAAAATTCATCATTTCGTTTTTAGAGTAGATACAGTTTACGATCAGACATTGAAATTTTTCGTGTGAATTAATCAAGCGCTTACTCAGAGCAATTAATCGGCCCAGTAACCAGAATTCCTTTCTTTCTACATTTCCGTTTTTTTCTTTTATACATAAGAGAAGACTGCTTTTCGAAAAAAAAAGAAACAAAAAAAAAAAGTACCTACACAAAGAGGCAAAACTCGGCTACTTTTTTACTTTACCATACGCTTCGTGCGCCAAGCATTCATTCTGTCTGACACTCGACGGGGTTGCTCAAAGAATCGGGATACTCGATAGCGCTGCGAAGCGTCTGTAATAACGATTTTCTTTTTTCGTAATTTCAAGACAGTCGAGTCTTTGAGATCACTTTGAGCCAATCCTTTACAACGTTACTCGAGTTTTCAGCAATACTGAGTCTTTATATTTTTATATAACGGGAGATAACTTGATGATCATTATTTTTATTCATCATTTTGTATTTTCGAATCGATCGTATCGTGTAAGCGCTTGAAATTTCAATATTATTTTATATGTTATGTCTTCTTGTTTTACTGATAAAAGCTATCTATCTATTTATTTTATTATTTCATTTATGTTTACGGACTAAACTATCATAGTCTAGTCTAGATTGTATATCGTTTCATTTATAGAAGTGTCTTGATGTGCCTGCGGTTTTGGAAATTATTGTATCAGATTTTAAAGCGCCGTAGTACATAACCTATATCGATAATATCAAGAAGAAAAATATATAACGTAACAATATCTCGGGCACAATTGCAAGAACACAGCTTCGCAGATTCATACTAATGTATTTCAGTGTCTACACAAGTTACAATGCTTCCACTACTTTTGTCTACTGAATGCTCGCCGTGTCCTCGTGTCTACCTTGGTGTATGTATGTATGTATGTATTAGCTACGGTATTACTGATAAGATTAATGGGAAATAATTATCGTTCGAATCTTTGAGGCTGGTAAATCTCAGGATTCTAGAGAACGATAAGTTGCAATTTTTTCACATGGCTTTATAAGTTAAGAAAGAAGCTAAAAAAAAACACACACAAAATTACTTATCCTAGTTTTTTCAAAACAGTGAACGATAATGTGCGATCCTGCTTATTGCTGATGGTATAAAAGCTCGAAATTTATTCTTACGGTTTCTGTTTCTTTATCAAACCGCATAAACCACTAGAATTATTCTTAATTGAGATATTCTCGATTATTTAAAGATCCAGCTGGTTAACGACAGACGTTTGATTAGGATTTAACAAAGTGACAACTGGTTAGACGAGATAAATGGTTCGTTCAATCGTTCAAAATAGTATCCGATAAACCCATCATTAACTATATTTTAGGACTGATTGAAATTCAATGAAGTATACGTATGTATGTACTACCTACGCGAAGAATTGGTATAAAACCGCGGGTGACACGCATTTATAGATATCGGAATTATCGTTATATATATCGGGATTAGTTTTAAGTCGGCTTTCAGACAGTAGGGATAATATTTATATTTCAAGACTCATTTGACAAGCAACTTTATAATCAATACAAACAAACCTTACAGTGAACTGGCTTTGCTTTAGATATGGCTGCACTAAATCACGGTAGAAAATAATTGTTTGCGCGTGTGTTAATTATTAGTACCTAATTGTATTTGATTTTATTTATTATTCTCATTATGAAAACGGAATAATTTTGCGGTTGAAAGTCGACATATTATCTCATTCTAAAAAAATAAATAATATAATAACCAAATATTATATAGAAATTGAATTTTTTTTTTTTGTTTTATTTTATTTTTTGTCTCAATATCGTTCGTCTTTCTATCGCGGAATTATTAACTGTATAGCAACGAGTATGTCGAAGCATATATCTATATCTACCCTATGTATGTTGATGTGAAGGCTTCACAATTTTTTGGAAATTATTATATTTATGTGCAATTGTTTGTATAGATAATCGCACATATATCAATTGTTTAATTTTTGCGGAACAGTGTGGCTATTATTTAAAAAACATTTAAAGTATGTGTCTAAAAGCTCTGATAAATGGAGCTTTTAATGTCTATTCATCATTAATCAATTTGTTTTATTATTTTATTGAATTTTTTGCTTCTCTGTAAAATCAAACGGTTTCGAACACAGTCGAATACAGATGATCCGCATAGTCCCTTTGAAAATGCAATATCGTTATAATCGTTTAGTTTTGGGTAACGTTTTGGGATTTTTTTTTTATTTTTATTTTTTATTTAATCGCGACAGAATTATGCGGGAATAAAAGTAACTATAGGAATCAAGAAAAAACTTTTTAAATAACTAGAGTCGTTATAACTATACCTTGCGATTCTCTAATTATACGTTCCGACGATAGGAATTAATTTAACAGTTTCAATCGATTTATCCATATCTATGTATGTAATGTACATACATAAAAAAAACGATCTAAATATATATCACGGTCACGGCCACGTTATTTGAACTTTATTTATTATTCTACCAATTAAATAAATTATTATTCAGCATCAGTTTAGCATCAGACGAGACGAAGCGATCGTCAAAAGTTCAAGTTTTTATAATATCTTCGGATAATGAGGGCTTCATATATGAGAAATTAATAAGCTCAGTTTCAAACGACTATCCCATACAATTACAGAAGGCTTCTTTACTTCATGGAAGGCAAATTTTAATCTTCAGATTAACGACGATAACGTATGCCGAAAATAATTATCTCGGTAGTGTTCCGAGCTGTTATCTTAATCTGAGCTGGGTTGAAATTTCATCCAGCTTTTATACGTGCCCAAATTATAATCTGTGTACTTAGTTTTTATCTATATTTATTTAACCCTTAGAACTACTCTGATACCTATATACTATATGTTAAACAATAGAAAAAAAGAAAAAAACAGGTCTTATAGACAACAGTGTAGTTTGTAGTTTTTAGATTGATCCTCTGCCACATACCTACCCTTCACTCTGATATAGGAATATCCTTGGATCGTAGGAAATCGAAGAATCCATTTAATCGTGTGATAAAACGTCTAACAGTTCGATTAAAACTTTTTTGAAACGTTATCTGATCGAGCTTTAATATATACGACGGTTTATTTATGACAATTTAACTAATTGCAAGCGTTATAGTCGCGATCAGGGTAACGAGTTAACTCTATCCAAAGCCGTTCATTATTGTTAGTACTTTTTTACTCCCAAGCGAAGTGGTAAATTTCAGACTATCAGTAGCAACTTCCTGAATTTTCTAAAGAGGGTATTTTACTGTCGAAGTAAATGTGGCCTACATGAATGGAAATATGAAATTTATTCTAGTGAAATAATTTGAACATTATCATGGCGAGGCAATGAGGGTGGCTGTAAGTTTTTCAAGAAAATACAAATGTTAAGCAACTATAATTTTCCAGTAAAAAAAAAAACTCGAGTATTTTTACTACTGGGTAATGCTAACTTTTCGTTATATTATACGTAATGGTACTTACGCGAAAAAAGTGGACCGTCAAATATCTTGCATATGAAATGTGTTACAAAAAAAAAAAAACAATTCAAATCAAATATAATTTATGAAATGCCACATAACGATTCAGCAAAAAGCAAAGTTTTTATAGAAAAATGGATCCTACGATACACCTACGAGTTATATGAATATAGTAAAATACCTAATACTGCATAGCAATACTCTCAAATTAATGGAGAGGATAAAAAAAGCAAAAATATACCAATAAAAGAACAGAAAAAAAAAACCCGTAACAACACCCAGTTTCCCTGGTGGTGCAAATCGTCTTCAACGACGACACCCGTGATGGTCACGTCGGCCACGATGCC
The DNA here is from genome assembly GCA_963924015.1 of Macrophya annulata. Classification (NCBI taxonomy): domain Eukaryota; kingdom Metazoa; phylum Arthropoda; class Insecta; order Hymenoptera; family Tenthredinidae; genus Macrophya; species Macrophya annulata. The sequence continues at coordinate 16,290,136 of OZ001261.1, forward strand.
TCCACCTCCGACTGCAAGTTGTGCTTCTGGTTCTGGTGTACAGGGCGTCTTGCTCTGCCCACGCACACTGTCACAGGCGCGACGCACCCGACTACGGAGAGCGCTGACTGAGGCCACCGCGGAGACGGTCACCTACGTCAAGACGGTGGGGAAACCAAAAAACGAATCTCTACTCACGCCATTACTGTTTCACCTGTACTCCGCAATGCAGTCTTTTATAACGTTTGATTCGATTCATTTACAAGAAATAAATGTTCAAAATCGATTTGATTGATTCACTAATAGTAAACCAAAAAAAATTAACTAACTTTCTAATGGATATTATTTAGTGTTTTGAAGCAAAAAGAGAGAAAATAAATCGTTGATTATTTTTACAAATTTACCATAAATTTTTGGTCCACATAGTCGTTAAGATTTCGATTGAGTTTTTCATTGTACTGTCTGAAATTACGTCCCAATTTAAATTAGAATATATTCTTCATAAATTAGCATGTAAATAACTTAATTTAATACGATCGTGAAACGTCAAGACTTGGTGCGGGAGTAAAATCCTAGAGCTTGAAATCGAGTAGGTCTCTATTTTGGAAACGTGATAGGTACACAAGTATATAAATACAAAAATTAAATTTAAAACCAGTATAGTGTTGAACCATTCGTCACTCGGTGGACTTACAAAAGTTTGGCTCTTAATTACACTCCGTTGTTTTCTCGCATTTTAGGTCCAGCCAATTTCAACCCGTTGGTCACATCTGTGCTAGTAAGGCGACGTTTAATTAAAGGACTTGAGCTTCACTTGTTTTTCATTTCTAACCAAAATTGCCTCGTTAAGTTGAACGATACCTACTTCAGGAAATCTCTCTTTTAGCTAGCTTTTTCAACAAAATGATTTTTACTCACAGTATCAAAGTGCATTGTACTATTCATCGGTAATAAATTGGGCAATTTAAATTTTTCGTAGCCAATCGAGGTGAGTTATTTGAAACTAATAGACAAGATAAATTCTTTCAAATTTGATAAAAATAAAAATAAGTAAAATAATAATAAAAAAAAAAAAATATACCAAATGAGGATATTTCAATATCTACGTGAATAATTGCGGAGTGCAGGTATAGTAGATAATTCCTGTGCCATCCCGAGCCTTAAAAGCACAACACTGTAGAATTGTGAAGTCTTGCCTCAGTCTGGATGTACCCCTGGCACGCCACTATCACAGCAGAGATTCCCATAGACTCACAAAACCGTAATACACCTAATAATTGTCTTGGTGCATAAATCTCTAAATATAGTATATATATATATATATATATATAATGTACTTATATACAGCAAATGCACCGCAGTGAAACACACTTGAATATTACATTAGTATTCATTTCCGCATTAATTTGAGCACTCGCAACAGTAACTAACATAGTGAGATAGTACATAGTCAGGTAACAAGTTATACAATCTGGTGCATTTTGTGTTTAATGAATAAATTTCTTTTCAGAAAAATTATTTAAAAACGAATTTTAAGTATGTTCATCATGAAATACTCTTGTCGTCTTTAATAATGATCAACTGTGAAGAGGTACCTAATAAATGAGTAATTATATCTAGTTTTGAGTGCGATCAAGTTATTTAACCACACTATTAACTTTAGTTTTAGCTATATGATAATTCACACACATTTCTACCATCTTGGATATATTATGATCATTACTACAAAACTTAAGTTTCTAACTTGGACGAGGTAATTAAACGCGTCATTAAAATATGTTAGTGCATCCACAAACTCGATCGACGTGGAAAGTAATTAACGAGTAATTAGTAACTTAGCTAAATATCAGTGGTAAACCTACCACTGATGAATATTCTGGATAAGTATTAGTAGACCTTGCACTGCATCAAGACTTTGATCATCTCATCTTCGTAGTATATTATTTACTACCCTAATCTTAGAATTAATTAGACAAAGGTGCATTACGCGAGTGTTAAATTTTGTTTTTTACTTTTTCGAATGAGATTTTATTTTTAAAGATTTTTTTTCGTTGTAAATTAGTTTCAAGATTTCACATTGCATTAAAACCAAAATTTTGGTAAAATGTTGGCACAATCGATATACTTGGAGGATGTCTTATTGTTCGGCCGACGAAAAAGTAGGGCATGGCAAATTTTCTGGTTTTCTTAAATCCTCGGATTCTTTTCGGTTCGTGGATTTACTCTTTCTACAATGACGTGAAAAGTTGGAGGATTCGCGGCTCTGAAACAGAGTGCTTCTCGTGACCTAGACCCAGGACTACATCGATGTATCTAGTCGGAAGTAATACTGACGATCAAATCCTTGCCCCAGGGACGTCTATACCGGCGACTTTAATCAAACGAATTGAAGTTCGCTTATAAATAATCATTCCAATCAACATTCGGACTTGTTTTCTAATCTGATCACGTGCATACCTATTTGTAAAAATTAAAATTGATATTTTGAATCGAGTCACTCATTCAGCGATGAAATTAACGTCGATTGAAATGTTTCGATGATAAAATGGTTGAATCACAAAATTGATTGTTAATATGTGAAATTATGAAATTACTTTATTAAACAGGGTAATAATTTTTGATTTGTGGATTGTGAAAACGATTGACACGTAGGGTTAAGTACCCCATTTCTCACCATTACCAGTTACCAATAATTCGAACACCTTTCAGTTCAATCCTTTCCTTTCTCCACCCACATCATCGTGTTCTTTTGGGATCCGGGTGGATTCGTATTGTGATTTACTACCTCGCTCGCAGCAATATTGTTCTCTGATATATCTCGCGAGTCGGTGAATATCTGATATAATTTAGGCAGCAATACTGTCGGTGATATTCATGTCGAAAAATGGTGTTGAACATATGACCAAACGCACTGAAATGTAAAGAAATTTATACAAATATACAACCGCAAACCGGTATTTCAAATTCGAAAAACTTTTGATAATTTTTGTTTCTTTGAACACGTCTTGATAATTTTAATCCTCCATGACGTACGGAGGGGGGGGGGGGGGGGGGGGAATTGTTAGATAACACAAAATTACACGGACGAAATCACTGAGCTGAATCCGTATGATGGAAGCGAAACGATCTCCTTTACTTATCGTTAGTTGAGGAAAATCGCCTGTGGCAACCCTCGGGAACTGCATGAAACAGTTTAGCTGCTCTTCGCTTAATTCTCCGTCGTCCAACTATCCGGAAATCGCTTGAAAGCCGGATATATTCTGATAAACCAAATGCTGCTACATCATCATAGCTTTGAATTCACATTTCGAAATATTTTTATTTCGTTTTGAGTGAAAAAAAAAACATTATTTTGGTAAGAGAAAATTTTTACCTAAAAGTCAAATCGGATTAGATTCAGAATCGATCTTTGTTTTTTTTTTTACAAAATAATTCGTCATGCTACTCTTGAATTTCGTTAAAAAAAAGTATATACGTGCACGCGTGCGTCGTAAACGTGTGTATTTCAACCTCGTGAAGATACATCGATTCTAATAACACCATACCGGTTCCTGTTTCCGTCGAGTAATGAAATATATTCTCCTCCGATTTCCGATTGAATAATAACTGAAAATACCAACAAGTAATTCTATATTCGATCAACAGTATCACGCCTCGTAACACTAACATTTTACAGTAATACCAATAAATTGACCCCATCATACCGAATCATTTTTCTGTAGGTATAATACGGGGAACTGAATAACTGTTGAAAAATTTAAAAAAAAAAAAAAAAAATAATAAAAACGCTCGTATTTCTTTTCACTTTTGACTAAATCTAGAATAATTTTCGTGTTAGTATCGTGTGTTTTGGTCTCTATTAGATTTAGTTCTGATAGTGATTTTCGAAGTGCTAGGCGTTCTTTCCTATATTTTACTACTCCGACAAAACCACTAGAAATTTCAGTTTAAATTTGCACCCAAAAAACGTAGAACATACACGATATGGGAGTATTTTTTTTTTTTTTCTTATTTTTTCGTTCTTACCCTCATATGACTCACAACGGTAAAAATTTTGAATAAAATAATGCTTGGAGAAATATTCTCGCATTTAGTTACGTACTACGTGATACACTAGGTACCCTCGTAATCGCTAAAGTTTTGTCTAGACTTCATAGTCTGAATAACTATACGAACTTACGCAGGTTTATTATCGCGTTTACTTTTCTACTCCGCAGATAAAAATTTTACTTTAAATTTACTTTTCTCCTCTGACACATTTATTCATATGTCACACCAGCCTTGAGAAATAATCCTTGAAAATTATCTTACATTCTAATACTTAAAACAAATACAAAAAATGATATCAAAATTAAACTTCTTTAGCTTCATTCGTTACGCTTTTTTTTTTTTTCGTTTCTTCAATTTTATACATCATTTGGTAATAATGATGAACAGATCATGCACTGTGTGTATGTACATAAAATTAGGCATATGTATAATATGATTAACTCTCTTCGAGTGTCAATGACTTGTCAGAAAAATGTTAACAAATTTAAGAATAATGATTATAGGTTATAATAATTTTATACCTGTGCAATTTATTCGTGATATATCGTACATCTGATACTGGTTTTTAGAGATATATGCACCAAACAATATTGTATACATATATATAATGCATTAATGGAAAATTATTGCACATTGGAGAACATCAGCCAGCAAGAACAGCAATGAATTGTAAAATTGTTATTGTTACCCAGATCACAGCCCCCTCGACGTTCACACAATCCTATAAATTAGTATGTACGTAACTATATTGACACCTCAAATCACTTGTGTCTTTACGTCACATTATCACACCATGTTACATTATATTGATAACAGCACACCCTCTAGTTTTACGTCCTTTACATTTCTTGTAACATTTACCCGCTCAAGTAGATTGTCTGATGATTTAGATACAATAGCTCATAGCTATAGATAACTCATATACCTAATACCTACGGTATATACATGTATAATGAATGGGGTGAGATAATTCGTTCGTGAAGTATATATATATTTCCTTTTGTTTTACTTATTTTGAGATAATCGTATTACAGATTTACGTATGTCTACTTACCTATTCTTCTATATAACTGACTGAGTTGGATATCTTAAATTTGGATTCGTTAATGTGAGAATTAATTATTAACATTCAATGTCGATATTTGAGTATGCTATATAATATGCCCCATAAAAGAAGAGCTAATTTTTATTATGTTTTTGATTACTTTTTTTCTCTCCAAAAATCAACGACTATTTAAAACAATCCTTGCGAGACTACTAGTCGTAAAATATTCTTCATCGTCTCTTTTATCCTACGCCATTATTTATACAAGTATACATCTGGGTACAGCTTACCGAATGCATACCGCATACGCTCTAGAATCTATACTGTATGATATATATATATTATATTATACTACGTGTACGTGTATGTGTGGATCTATGCGCGAATTTTAGTATACATATACCTACTCCCATGCAAATGGAGGGAAAAGAAAAATGAAAGAATGCCTATTAAATATGATCATTTTCTAGCGTGATGTTGATCCATATTTTGTGTAACACGAAACAATTCGCTTGTGGAAGTACCGAGGTAGAAAATTACATGTCCGATACTGTTACCTTTTCAGTCATCATCGTATTGTTCAGAACATGATTTCATGAACTTCTCTGGATATATTATTATTCAATAACTTTTTGCATTTTAAAGACATATTATAAAAAGGACTGATATAAGCCTTGTACGTTTTGTCTGAAAAAACATGTATATTTATAGTCGGTCTGTCATTTTTTATTTGCATTTGATTAGAAATAACGGGATAGAGCACGTGAAAAATTGGGGAACGAAATTACAGAGGAAGTATTGTTTCGAATTTCTATTCGAGTTTTGGTCAGAGTAATCAAATTACTTTCGATATTATAAAGTCTGCGAAATTTATCTGCAGGTAAGGTGAATTCAGTAACGGTGTTAAATTGCTTATAAATATTGTCTGTTTCATCCAAATAAGTGATACTGATGCCAGATAATAATTTTTAGTACATCATTGATCCGTTTTTTCAAAATATCAAAACTGATGATAGACAATTTTCTGAAACGATTTAAAAGAAATTCATTTTGTTTCTTCATTCATTTCTATTTTTTATTTTTATGATTTTTTTTTCATCAAAATTCATGTTAATTATTCAGGGGCTTTTGATAACAAGATATAAACATGGTCTTCCCGTATACATATTATGGGAGTAAATATTTTCATGAATTGGAAACTCACGTGAAGCAAATAAGAATGGTGTAGGAAAAATAAGAAAACGAAACGAAATGATGTGCAAACGAAAACATTTGGCTGAATAAAAAAACAAAATTTGAATTTTTCCGATGGTGAGTGTGAGAAGGAGGAACGCAACGGTAAAGAGAAAGAAGACGATAGAGAAATGCAAGCAGCTCCAGACCTGCACTATTCAAAAATATTACTGCATATAGCGGTTGAATAAATTGACACTGTACAGTGACAGGCATATTTTTCAATGTGCTGCATTACAAACTGAGTGATTTATTACAAGAGAATTAGTTTTCTGTTGACAATATCTGATCATCTTAGTCGTGTCTTTTGATTTTTGATTATCTTACCTCTCTATACCCTCCTCGATTTTTCGTACTTGATTCTTGCATAATTTTCTCATCATCTTGAGACGCCGGTGATGGATGGGAGAATAAAGTTGTACCTTGAATCACTCGAAGGTAAAGAGACTTGTTATGGCTGTGTCTAGGGACAAGGGAAGATTGCATTTCAGAATTAAAGCTGACTTTGAATGCCTGTAATATCCAACCAGTAATTTACTCGTAGGATATAAACTTGGAAATATTGTCTAGGTTGAATAAAAATTTAACGGATATAACTTGATAAAGTTTTTTCTCGACTCACGTTTATTACAACTCGTAAGTCGCATAGCTGAAAATTAATGAAAGATGTATAATGTGTATAATATACATTTATGAATTATATAAAGATGTATATGGGGCATTCCAGCTATAACCGAGTGGCCATTGCCTCGACATTTTTTTTTTTTGTGATGACAATTTTTTTTCTGGTACTTTATGATAAAAAAAGACATACGTATTTCTCAACAAAAATTATTCGTCAACCGGTTACAGTTTATGACCTTTCAAAGCATAAAACAAATTATTTTCGATTTGAGTGTACTCCGATTTTTCTCAAATAAATTCACTGAAAAGTATATTAAAAACTGCATCTTTTGGTGGCTATCTCATCGTGGAGAAATGATTTTTCGATTTGTTCTATTTGGATGAAACTGTGAAAAATGTGTTTTTATTAGTAAAAAAGGAGTAAGTATTGGTAAGTACTTCTTCTGCAAATCGTGGATGTCTTTCCATTCTTTAGTTATTATTCTTATTGTCAAATTTATGGCAAGGGTTACAATTACCGACAAGTAAGCTTACTCACTCCTTTTTTACCAATAAAACACATTTTTCACAGTTTCATCCAAATGGAAGAAATCGAAAAATCATTTCTCCACTATGAGATAGCCACCAAAAGATGCGATTTTTAATGTACTTTTTAGTGAATTTATTTGAAAAAAATCGGAGGATACACTCTAGCCGAAGATAATTTTTTTCTGCTTTGAAAGGTCATAAAGTGGAGCCGGATGAGGAAAATTTTTTTTTGAGAAATACGTATATCTTTTTTTGTCGAAAAGTACCTGAGAAAAAATTTGCATCACAAAAAAAAAATGTCGAAGCAATGACCGCTCGGTTATAGCTGGAATGCCCCATATATATATATACATTATTTTTTATTTTATAAAAATTTCAAATCCTTATTATACTATATTTGTATAATAATTTTTAAAAGTCAAAAAATCTGTTATTATAACTACAATTATTATCATTCATTGAATTTCTACTCCTAATCAATGAATCAAGATTTCTCTCATCTTCGAAACGCTGCAGATTTCTCCAATTCAAATTCGTCAAAAAGAGATGAGGTCAAAGGACGGCAGCGACCGTATATCGTCATTCCATATATTGAAATCTTCGTATAACCAATCTTTGAAGAACCAACGGTCGTTTTTGGGATTGAAGTTCATAGAAGCAAATAAAATCATTATGTGGTTGCGAACGTTGTCAGAGGTTATAAAACGTGGTTACCAGATGAATTTTAATACGTCAAACAAAAAAAAATAAAAGAAAATGACTAAAATTAAAATTCACCTCACAGCTTCAACTCTCATCTCTGCAATCTGACTATGATTTTGCTCAAATATGGGTGGAGGAAGTCAGGTTAATATCAAAGATGGTATAAAGTGTGCAGGGTACTTGGATTTAATAAAGAAGATGAAAAAAGATTTTAAATTATTTTCATTTAAACTTTCTTTGTTACTAATTACGAATTACAGCGAGTGGATCTAAATAACTTGACCTGTAACAATGCAGTGTAAAAATGGAACCGTAAATTGAAGTAATATTGTTTGACGTGTAATTAATTAGTGTTATTAATCAAGATGCAAAAACGAACAGACTGAAAGACATTATCTCGTTATCGTTAACTTCACAAACTCTTGTCCTTTCTACAAACTATGACCAGCTGTGCGTCACGAACAATTTATATTAAAATCCCAACATTGGGGAAATATTTTTGGAAGCATTCAAAACTGTTTTGCATCCCTCGATAATTAACATCTGTAATTATCAATCATGAATCCCGATTAATATTTAAAAAGACTTTGGCTCTGCTAAGGGTCAAAAAATTTGTAAAACGTGTCAGTCTTGACATAAAGATTTTATTTAACAATAAGAAAATTTTATGCACGTCAATGGTTTACTAATAGAAATTTTCAAACCACCGTAAGACTTAGAAGATTCTGTATATAAGGCAATTGTCCGTCACATCCAGTCCCCGGTGACGCTTTGAAAATTCTTCCACGCAATAATCCTGCGCGTAATAAATTATGACGCACTTTGCTCACTACGTAAGAGCAATATAGATTCTTGAAAGAACATTCGACCGTCAATATTTCGTGACGTGAGTTATCTCCTTTTCGTTGTTAGGCTTGCAGAGTTATTCATCAAGTTGAAATTCGCGTGGGCGATTCGGACAAAGACCATTTGGAATTTCCGCTAAGCCTATGAACAGATAATATCAAAGTTTCCTCGTAGTTCAACTTCCAAGTTTGTTTTTCAACCTAAAACGGCGGTGAATCGTGAATGTCATCCTATTAGGTGGATATCCTATACTCACTACAACCAACCAAGTTTTTGGCACAGCTTCAAAGTACTTTGTCGACAATTTGCAGGATCGCCACTGACTACCTTACCACCACAATTATAAACGCCGTTTAGGCGTCGCAAATTGCGATTTAATAACCAATCAGACTAGTTCTGACCAAGCCTAATCCCAGACGCAATAAATTAGAATGGAAAAGAAAAAACCATCAGGGGTTTTTGCGTGCAGACCAATCTGCACGCCATGGGGACTAGCTGTAGCATCAAGGCCGTCCGGGTTTGCGCTTTATTCTGAACAACATTTGAGAAAGTCGGCAACAAGTGAACCGCCTAATATAATGTCAAGTTCGTATGTGTATCCCAGGAGCTGTAATAACACTTTTGAATTTGAACGTAGTAGGAATTTTTTTTCCTTTCAATTAAGGCCTTATACTTTGAACATCGCATAATGTGGTAACGGTGTGAAAATCATTAGAATTAAAAGACTCGCGCTGAAACGTTTATACGATGAAAATACTCTCTTGCTCGTTAAGAAATGTCTGAAAGAAAAAACTGGACCTTTTTTTTTATTCCCTAGTTCGGTGCGAGGAGTTTGAAAAAGTTTGAAAATTATGCGTGGTTAACGACCGCGATAGCCTGTAAAAACAAAAAATTTATAGTTCATCTACCACCTCAAAGAAGCACTTGACAAAATTGTAAATGAAAGTGAACCGAATTGATCGAAATTTCCACGTGGTTCTTTTTTTCAGACCAGCTAAAGCGATCATAACAGAAAATTGAAAGTGAAATACTGCAGTTTGAATCAAATACTTGTATTTATACTTGTGAAATGTACATTAAAAGTGTCCCATTTATTTATTTTTTCTGAAGGGGGAGGGGGGGGGGGACAATATTTCCAAACTTATAAAGCGTAAGCTGTAGGGCTTAGCCCAGTACCTTTTTCATCGAATGACTGATTGCAGCAAGCTCAACTATATATGCATCTGTCTCTTTGCTATGAATATCTGTATCTCCATGCTGCTTTGGTAACGATTAGGTGATGACATAGCATGTAACACGTCATTTTCGAAACGACGAGTGCTTTGAGTCGGAGCATGGGATCGCATACGTTATTCGAAAGTAACGTGGCTTAAAGCGGGATTTAATATGTCACGATGGAACGGTCCATCGAAAGTTTGAATGGCTCGTATCAACTGGCGATAACGACAGACCAAATGGCGAGAGGAACAAAGTTTAAAGTCGTGGTTGTTGCAGAATGAAATTCTCAGACTTCTTTTAGTTTTTATGTTTTTTTTATTAATTTTTTTTTTGAGAAAAGTACCTACGATACTTTACTCGGTGGAAACCAGCATCCCTCGTCACTTTGATGTAGGTATCAAAGAATTGGGAAAAAGTTTTTTTTTTGTTTTTTATTTGTGTTTTGTTTTTTACCCGTGATTAGTAATAGAGGTAAAGGCTTTGAAATCCTATAACAACAAAACTTTGCCGTAATCTAAAATGCGCTAAATTGCCACTGGCGAAAGTTTAAATTGATGTTGGTTTTCACGAAATGTGGAGGCATTACCAAACGTCAACAAAGGGCCCCACTCTTCTCGCCTAATGGAAACAAAGGCCCTTAGTCTCTGCCTTCGAAACCTTCGTTCCTTCCGCCCTTTTCCCTCTGCACGTATTTGCAAAATCCCAAGGATATATCCTGTCCGGATCAAATATGAGAGGGTTAGGCAGTACTGCACGTCCTTTCAGGAATCCCAATCCTGCGTGGACGCGAACCCTCTTTGCACACTTCCTCACACTCTCTCCTATCCGCTTACTATACGGCTATACGTTCACTCGGTGGAACCGTTTTTCTCCGTATCTCTTTATAAACTCGACGCTTTTCAGTTTTATTCTTCTTGAAAGTTGAACTTGGCGATTTTAATTAAAGACATAAAGAAATTTTGAGAGAAAAAAAAAAAAAATAACAAAAGGGTACGGAGAATATAATGTCTTTTGGAATAATAGTGATAAGCCTTCGAGGGTTCAAGTTCAGATTTTGAAGAAGGACGAAACGGCTTAATCCACGTACGTTGCAATAAGCTTTGGAATAGGGCGTTGAATTTAATGTCTAGATGGATAGAGTGCCGGGAATATTTTACCGAGTTTTACTTCACATCTCACCACATCTGACTAAAATTCTGAAAATTATGAATCATGAGTCCTCTCGGCCTTGCGTTCACGATCGCGGTACTCCCACGCCGTGAGAGAAGTGAAGAGGAAGAAAAAAAGGTACATGAAAAAGAAAAGAAAAAAGAAAAAGTAGAAAAAAAAAATAAAATGAAAAAAAAAAAAAAAAAAACGAAACGAAAGAAAACCGTTAAAATGGCGGTCCTGGTATAAAATAAACCCCTGCAGGGCTCCCTGTTGGCTCACGCGTCTTCTCCAGGATGCGTGGCGACGGAGAAGATCCTTAATACGCCTTCGTCCTCGTCGGGACGGAGCACGGTATATAATATACAAGAAGGACGACGCGCGAGGAGAACCTGCAGGGTTGCGGGGGGTAAATTCGCCCCTTTACTCTCCACTGCCGCCCTTACCACCCCCGCTGCTTTCCAGAAGAAGCTTTTGGGGTAGAAACGGGGGCGTCGGAGGCGCGGCGCAGTCACACCGGGAGCGTCAGGGTGGGCGGACGCTAGCCACGGACCGGCTCCCCGCTGTCTGCCATCCACCAGTGTGTTGCACGGTGATATTAGGGTTATATCGCGTTAGTAATACTTATTTACGGGGGATGTTTCAGCTCTCGAGGTTCCTCCAGGGTGAGGAGTTGTTTAATAGTGACATTTCGAAGCGGAGCTCAATCGAGATATATATATATACAATAAAATTTTTATTGAACGTTAGTTTATCACCCGGTACAGAACAGAGCTTTTTCGTACACCTCAACACTGCAGGGATGAATATGAATATAAATTCCAAGTTGTTGGAATTATTCATTTTCTCGCGATAACAGCATTGTTCAATTGGAGTCAATTTTTCGGTTCGTTGGAAGTAAATTCTCCTTTTTTTTTATCCTTATTTTCTTTCATCCTTTTCTTCTTTTTTTTTCTCTTCCTCTCTCTTTCTATTTATCGCTCGCTCAATTAATTCTCGTGAAAGCTCTGCTTCGGATCAGTATAAAAATGGAGAACGACCCATGTATTCATGGATTGAGTATTTAACTTGATTAGGGTTGTTGCGACGGAGTATAAGTTACATTTAAAACAGAAATTATAGTGTTGTAGTTTTTTTTTTTTTTTTCTTTTTTGAAAATTATAAAATAATAAAAAGTTTGTCAGTGATTGATCGAAGAATTAAACCTGTGAAAAAATCGAAATTATTTTAAGATATGGAAATCGTCAATATGTTTCTCGTTGTGTTCGTCACAATAGATGATAAGAATAATTCTAGAAACTTTTTAGAATTTATGTAAATATTATTATCAATCAAAAAAATAAATAAATAAATAAAAATAAAAAATGTCGGAATTATCTCGATCAGTTAAAAATATAAAAAAATGTTTTAAAAAATCCAAAAACCATTTGACGATACTTCTTCTTGCCTATGGGCGTAGAATAATTAATTTAAACTTAATTAAACTAATTTGTGAATAAATTGAATTGACATTCAAATAAAACTGCATCTCTATATATATAAAATATTTTGAAGAAATTTTTTTTTTATTTTTTACTTTTTTATTTTTCTCTTCTTAAAAATTGACAAAAAAAAAAAAGACAAAATAAAAATGTAAATTTTCGATCGTAGAATGATATAAATCATCACCTAAATATATAATATATATTCTTATTGTATTTCGGATTAGTTTCATTAAACTAATTGTGTCTCTCTCTGTTTAATAATAAATAATTATATCCATGAATTCTATAATTATGTAAATATGCAGCGATGTTATAAAAACCACATTACAAACATTGAATTTCAACGTAATGTGGGTATTATTATTGTTACTGTGAGAAAAACTGCATATTATATTCTTAATAAAATCCCAATTAATAAAGTGTTTATATGATCTGTTGTACATAATAATACAAGAATTTAAAATTGTTTAAACAAAATTGTAATACCTATAATGTATAAAATAAAAATAATAAATCTCATTTCACTCGAATATGCCAAAGATACAAATTTAAGGCAGCGTTATGTAATAATCGTGAATAACAAAAAATATTTCTAAAAATAATCACCGAATATAATAAATTTAAACTTATAATATTATTGAAATTAAAAAAAAAAAAAAATAATAATAAATAAAAAAAATTAAAAAAATTAAATAAATGAATAAATAAATAAAATATATAGTCGTTAAAAAATTAAATAAAATTTGTCTTTAATATATATATAAATATATATATATATATATATATAACTACTATTTAAAATTCTTTTCTCTTAAATAACGAAGTTATATAAATGAAATAATTGAAAATATTTTATTTTCTTTTTATTGTTTTTTATTTTTGATCGATATTTCAATAAAATAGAAGTTTGGTAGGATTGTAAAAATCATTTGAAATAAATTAATAATATAATAATAACAAAAACAATAATAATTAAAATAATAATTAGTAAATTCCTTACGATATTAATATTAATAAAGAAACTAATAAAAATCTAAATATATACACCTTTTCATCATTATTATAGACGAGTAAATAATATTTATAATAAAAAAAATGAGCGAATTCGAGTGCCCTTCTAAACTATACTTTGAAATGCAATTGCTCAAACATGACGCGTCTGGTGCTGAGTATTGCAGTTACGAACAAACAGAATTGTGTGATAGTTGCAGTGCCTCGACAGACTCGGCTGACCTCACGTGAAATCAAAAGACGGACCCAAATGTTGCCCAGAAGGTATTTGAAAACAATTTGTTAAATAAATGGATAACGTTTTTTACGCATTTTATGGGTAGGTAAAGTGAATACACGATAAATATTCGCACACATGACACTCCCCAAAGATTTAACGATATTATGAAAGAATAAACGATAAAAAAAATATTACCCAATTTTGTTTGATTTTGTTTATTTTTTTTTTTTTTTTTGTTTTAACGATATGGTTAAATATATTACAAAGAAATATAATCCTTCGGTCGTTACCTATTCTGCTCAGGAATCTGGATCATAATGAAATTAAGTTACGAAATTATCTATAACTAACAAGATTTTCTACGTCCCCGGCCCGAGTTACTTGGCTCGTCTCATATTCGCACCAGGAAGCCCCTAAGTCGTGCGTTTCTATAATCACGTTTTCCTTTCAAAACCACGTTTCCTGAACAATTTAAGTTCGTATAGTTTTCAGCAATAGATCGAAATCGAATATAGGACGTTATATATATATATAAAAACAAGGAAAAACTAGTCCAACAACAATCAGCGTTGAAATTTTTCGCACTGCAGGTAAACTCTTTTTTTTTTTTTTTCTTGTTCGGACAAAAATGTCAACCAGGTTGATTCTGAATTCTGGAAAAGCTGTGAAAAATTGTGAAAAATATATGACAAAACGTGAGTCGTTTCGTGAGAATGAAATCGTAGCGGTTATACAAATAAACGAAATGAAAAAAAAAAAAAAAAAATCGAAGCAATACAGAATAACGATTATTTTGATTGAACACAAAAAATGAGGTTGCAACTTTTCGATGATATTCAAATATCTGCAGATTATTTTATTCCTGTATAAAGAATATTAGATAATATTTTAAACGAAGTAATAGTTCGCGTACCGAGCTATACGACTATATGTGTATATTCTGTTAATTAAAACCACCCAGTATAAATGGATTACTTCGGAAAACGCTTTAAAAAACTGCAGTGGCGTTCGGAGCTCGGAGCTCGCAGCAGACAGATAAACCGCCGTTTCCCAATTGCATTAAAACTAATCGTTCTAGTTATATATCTATACGTATTCGCAGAGTTCTATTTACCGCCAACTTTATCGCATCATAGTCTTACAGATAGTAATTTGACATGATACTCGTATATCTACCTATAATTATCCTTTGAGGATATCCGCGATCATTAGCTTAGAAAAATTAATGCTTGGGAATAATATACAACGGACACCGGGGCATAATGGGCACCTTAAGGAAATTCCGCAAGAATAATTACTCTATTAAGGTTTTTCTCTTTGTTCTTTCTCTTTTTTTTTTTTATTTAAAATTAGAGAAATAAAGATTCGGAACGAATTTCTATTTGGTCTACAGTAAATTTGTTCTGGCTACCATCTAGTTCGCCCTGGTCTCCCCTATATGCTTTTCGGTAATACGAATTGAAGAGAACCTATATAACAAAAAAGAAACTGGGTTAAAGAAATCGTACCCATTTAAAAAATTAAGTAAATTTTTAGTATTTGTTTATTTATTTGACGAACTACGAGAAGGAAATCCCAATTTCAAGCTACAATGATGACTAGATAATTCAATATTCCAATCGAGGATTTGTATTCATTTATTCGAGTTTGATTTCAGGAGGGGCTTAGTATTAACTCAATTTTTTTTATTGCCATTTGGTTTTCGTTTTATATAATTAATAATCGTAATACTTTCAATTAAAAAACAAATTTATTATTTTTTCGACTCATTTGATACATAGAGAGAGAGAGAAGGCGAAAACATACGAACAGAAACAATAAAAAAAATTAAAAAAAAAATATATATATATATATATATAAAAAATGAAGGCGTTTTAATTCCGTTTCACCCCTCGTTGCGTCGCGTAACAGGTATCGCTTTTCAAATCGCCACGCCGTACGCAACCTCTAACAATGATGGTGGGTATAAAACTGAGATACAGTTTAACTCGAAGTAGAATTAACCCGACTGTTAGATGAGCCGGATGATCCGTAAGACTAGAAACAGTGATGCAAATTCAAGAACAGAGAGAGAGGGAAAAGTTTCCTAGGAGAAACTCCAATAAGAAACAATACCCTAATTAGAGAAAAAGACAAAGAAAAAAAAGAGGCAATCAAAAATTGCATAAAATGACTACTGCAAAAATTTACTGCAAATTCTGATTGGGGTAGAGGAACATACAGACTGTTGATGAAGCAATGGAACTAAGGATAAGGATTTATTCCAAGTGACATGGTATATGCATATATGTATATAGAAAGAGATACAGAGATGATACATAAAATAAAATGGTGAAATACGTTGAATATGTTAATAAGAAGGCCAAACGCAGAAAGCAATCAGTGGTGTTGTGGTCTGTCAAGATGGGACAGACCGGATATCCAACTTCTCAGAAGACGTATGATGATGCTGGACTTACCCTTCTCATATATTAATAATAAATAACTAAAAGCAGCAAGGGGATCGCCTGCTGTATAAAGTTGAGAATCTATCCTTGAAGATGTATCCAGGCTAAGGGTAGTTTAATATTTAGCTTTTTAGATTGCATAGCTTGAACTGATTATAAATATCGCCCGAGGCATTAGGCTAACAATAAGCAGGATGCAAGACCCTTGCATGTAACACATATACCGATGAGGTACATATATGCGTAAGGGTATGTACCTAATATGTACTTTGACCAAAAGTTTGTTTCCAAAGCTTGTGTTTCGCTTTTTGGGTACTTTGTGTGTAGGTATATGTATTTGAAACGAGTATAAGTAAGTACTTATGTCCATAAGCTCAAGAGTCTGGATGAGAAATCGTTGTCATCAACGTCAACACGTAAATATTGTAATTTTATGCAAAAATACAGAAGCCTGAAGATTTCGAGACTTTTACACAATATTTCTCGTTTTACAGACATGAATGAACAATTTAAATTCATTAGGTTTTTACAAGTATATGAATTTGAAGGCTATTGATTCCTGTCAGCAAACTGCTGGTTCACAGTTACACGTTTACAAGGTCAATTGTTCGATTATAGGTACAAAGGGATTTCCATGATTACTTACAGTTGATTGAGCGACATGTGAAAATCAATATCAAACGACATTTAGCCTCGCAGTTAGTCAGTCGTACATCTAGATATACCTATATGGTCATATTTATGCGTAGATTCTCGCTAAATTCGACCTCTCGTATCATTTATAGCTCGCAATTTATGTCACACCTCGTTCGAATAGCGTCCGGCATGGTGCGGCGCCGCGTAACGGACGTGCCATTGCGGAATATACCTCCCTATCAAACGGTAAAATCCATCCGGCTTACTGTGTATAGACTGCAGATATACTGGGGATGAGAAGAGCCGTTTATAAGGGTTGAAACTTTATGGCTAGCAAAACCCCGGAACGTACTTGCCCTATATATAGTATTGCGAGGTAGGTCGCACGTTGTTGAGTTAATATCATTTACTTTTACCCGCAAAGTTTTATTTATTGCGTTAATAATGGAAGGTGGTTTCATTCATTTTATCTACAATTGCTTCTACTCTGGAAAGCAAGAAAAAAAAAAAAAAGAAAAGAAAATTATAACTTTAGTCCTTCAATATATTTAGGTACGTTGATACTTATCGTAAGATTTTATTTTGTATATCGCGGAGAAATGACGGCTTCGATTTTTTGTTATTATTGTGGAAAGCTCTGAATATTTAAGGCTACAAATGGATGGATATATACGGGTGATGTTTGTCAGTTGGAGACCAACGTTCGTTGAAGCGAAATACGTGATTTTTATTTATATTATATAGTGGTTACTCTAACCACCGGAGGAAATAGAAAAGGTATAAAACTTATTTTTGAAAATGCAAAAATTCCGGTATAAATTATGGTGGAAATTCACGACGAATGATAATAATACATAGGGATGAGAATTTTTGGTGAAATTCCCGGAGGATAGGATTATATTCGACATTTCCAACCCACTGAAGATATTGTATAAGACTCATACTTTCGAAATTCGCTATAAAAATACTTCACAGAATTTTAAGAAAAGAGAAGATTAAGTCAGTGGTTCGCTGTGTTAGATATAATATCAAAAACGAAACGTGAAAAATAAAGAATATAAGGGAAAGAGTTTCTCTAGGTACGTAAATGTACATTCAAGGATAGAAACGAGCTGATTATACGAAATAATCGTAGCCTGTAGACAATGCACTGAAATTCTCTAAGCCTCATGATTTTTGGAACCTCATAACTCAGTAGGCGAATTGGTATATTAAACTGGACATAAATCCATCACGCCAGCTCATTGGGGAGGAGGCCGACGAGTTTTGGGGTTAATCTCGTAATCCGTTCTCCGAGCTTTTGGGGGAGTTCAAAACAATTTGAGCAAGCTTGTTCTAATATAGATTCCATATATGATTACACCAAAAACTCAACGTAGGGAATTGAATTTGCCACAGGAATTTCCGCCCATGTATAATAACAGACAAACGATGCTAATAAACCTTCAAGTATCTCGTTGATTTCTGATACTACTACCAATTCACAATGAAAAGATATTGTTATTCGTGAAAATTCTACCTTTCATAAAGGTCCATCGGAGAAATTTTTTTTTTCTTCTCATCTCTATCTATGATAAGCTTTTAGAGATTGACCTCAACGTTAGCCTCCGCGAAGTGTGGTCCACGTAATCTTAGGAAGGACATTCATGTCGGGGATTCAGTGAGCGATAAATATGTGTTTCCTTCTGCTGGCCAGTTCCTAGTTTTTACGGTTGATACTTTTTATATATATAGAGAGAGAGAAACTATTGTATAAACGACAACACTAGTCTAGGCAATGAGAGGAATTTGAAAGTGCAGGAAGTTTAAGCCAGAAAAATACCGAGTCTGAAAGCTTTCTTATTCAGAAAGCAAATTCCTTTAATTAGGAATTCGTGAAACTTAGAGACAATAATTAAGACCCCTGAAACTTAGATACAGCCAGATTTCTACCTGGATCAGGAGACCACATTTACTGTTACAGTATACAGCTTGGGGCTACCTTGAACCGATAGTGCTCGGGTTAAGGGAGACATGGCGTCTGCGGGAGAGTTTCCATGGCTACGGTTCTTCGTCCTTCTCTGATCTTTTGTTCATCCCGTACCAACATTTCTCTTTGTCTCTCTCTCTCTTTCTCTCTATCTATCTCTTTCGCTTTCTTGGTTTCTGGGTATCTCGGTAAAGTTTCTTCTCCTTCCGTTACGAGGAAGAGATCGCATAGGGTCATATAACCTAGCAACTTGCTTGCCTCATACGAGAGTCTAGTTACCTTGAAGATAACGTAGACAGATAGTTAAAATACTGACAAAAAGTAGTTTTCTTTTTATTTTTTTTTATGGACAACTGGACCCCTAGAGCTTTATTGGCGTTTTAGAATCCCTTGAACTGGTGAAGAGAAGAAAAAAATAATGGGGAAATCGACTGACCGTAAAAGAATCAAAGAATTATTGTACAACCATGTTGTTTCCTGATTGTTATTATTGTCCCAGCGTCACAACGCTAGATCGTTCCCTTGAAATAACGAAACTTTACGTAAAGGTGGATCGTTGGGATATGCCTGGTCATACATAAATTGGATCTCGAATGGAAAGAAAATAATAAATTCTTTGCTATATCTATAATACATTTATCTTATTGCCGAATGATGAATTATTGCCCTTCCGTTATGGTTACTATGTTTGTTATAGTCCTGTTCTGCAGCCTTTTCCAACCATTCTGGCAAGACAGATGAAAAATTTTTTATACTTTGGAGAAAAAAAAAAAAAAATGCCTTGAAGTGGTAAAGAATACGTGGCGATCATCTGCCGTCATAAACTTCGAATTGTAGAAGGTCTTTTCTCATAAATTCACGTGCCCAGATGATACGAACTACTGCTGCTGCTGCCTGCGAGGCTTTAAGCTACTATAGCCTGTCAAAATGCTTACTATAGATACATGCAAATCTTCGTAGTCCATGCTAATTCAAGTTCTGTAATTAGTTGATGAGTATTAAACCTACCCAGGCGTAATTAACCACTTAGTTTGTTAGAAACGAAGGATGAGTCGTTTTCAACCCTTGATAAGGTCGTATTTCTATATTGGAAGAAGATCAGCAGCTGACGAGTGTTTTTTTAGACATTATGGTACGAAAATTGTAGAAATAATAATTTCTCAAAAATTCGAAATGTCATGATTCAAAAGCTTACGGAATTCATAGGCACTATCTGATCTTGTATTAGCCCTAATTGCGTCGTTATAAATTTTTGAAGACGCATAGATGCTGATAGCATCAAGTATAATTTTATAAACATAGGTTCCATTCGTTTAATTTCCCTAATTTGTATGTAAAGCGTTATTACAGAGATAAGGGTCTTTAGGGCTCGCTCAGGATAGCAAACTTCTCTCTCTTTCTCTTTCTCTCTCTCTTGCTTCTATCTTCCTTTGGCAAAACCCTTTAAGCTTCCACTCGGCGTTCACCATTCAAGTGTACACGCACGTCTATTAATCAAGTATAAACATAATCATGTTAATATCTTAATGTCAGCGTGACTCCTTGTCGCTATTGCAATGTCCAATGTACATACCTGAGTTTAAACAATCAATACAATCCTACATTATTTCCTGACGTCCATTTCAGTTTTTCTCTTGTTCATGGGCTAAATTATACAATCGACGAAGGACACACCCTGAAGTCAATGATTAAACATGATTACGCATACATTAGCTCGAAAAATGTTCATATGGAGGAAATAAAATGAAATTTATGTAGTTTTTTTTTTTTTTTTTTTTTTTGCCTCAATATATTTGACCTTCGTAGACCAATTGTTGTATGGCATACTTTTTTAAAGGAATTTGTAAGTATTTGCCAAGAAACGCCCCTAACAGTGTTACGTTATGCGCAATAACTCGTATTGTCGACAAAAGCTGTCGCTGTAGGAAACCCAGTTCTGAAAGCACCCATTACTCGAAGTTTCTTATTCCGGTATTGACCGGTGCCAAAGAATGACTTAAGAATTGATAAGCTTGTGGGCATTTGGAGAACGTGACGCGCTCAAATATTCGGGTATGTATTTCGATCGCGGACGTATCATGCTTATATGCATATATGCATATGAAGTCGAACAGGGTGTTGAGAGGTAGTCAAATGTGACTCGATCAACCGGAAGGGATAAAGGATTTCATGAAGATCGAAAAAAAAAAAAAAAAAAACATCCTTTAGCTAAAGTAAAACGGGTCGTGGTCTGTCACGGTAAGAACGCGTCGTACGAAACGGTGTGTAATAAAAACAAAAATGTATATTATATGAGTTATCGTATCGTTTTCGCAAAGTTTTTCGATATCGCGAGAAAAAACGTGATCACGATGAAGCGTATATGTATATATATATATATATATATATATATATATATATATATACATATATCGGTTTTGTACAGTTCTGCAAGAACTAAAATATCTTTTTTTTTTACAATACCGTAGAATATCGAGGTATCCATGAAAATACAATCATACCATGTATCACAAAAGGATTTGATCTACGAACATGGTGGTATGAGAATCGGGATAAAAAGATTCTTCGCGACATGGTTTATTAATTCTTTTTTCTGAACTTGAAAAAATTTTTTTTTTTTATAACTATTCACATTATGCAAGTAAAAATATCAAACCAACTGGATTGTTCGATTCTTACGGTGACCTTTAACTTGTATATTTCTCCTTCTGATCGACCTGCGCCCGAGCGCTATACGGCTATTTGCGATCAACGTACATTATTTAGAGAACAGATCGAAGTTCCTCATGACAACGGGCTCTTTTAGTTCGTTACTGAATATTCATCTTCTTTCAAGGTTTTCTGATATTTTTAACGACAATACAGTTATACTTTAACAATAGTTGAAAGGTCAGCATGTGATGACTTGTTGTTCCGATTTTAGTGCCGATTCTGAATAATATTTGTTGATTAAATTTTTCTGTTAATTATTGTCGAAGGATTTTTTAAAGAACAACATAACAACGTTGAAAATAGTGGTTGTGAAACTGAGAATGCAGTATAAGGGGAATAATGAATTTTTATTTTTATTTTTATTCTAATTTTTTTTGTTTTTTAAGGGTTTTTTAACTGAATTAACCACTCGGGGGTAGAATCTGAAAGCGGATAAATTGGTCTACGTGTGTAGGTGTGGAAATGAGGAAACTTTTTTGCAAAAGTACTTGGTACTTTGAGCAAAGAAGCTTTTCCTTTGTGAACCGCAAAAGTAAAAGGAAATAAAGAGAGAAGTAAAAGCGAGAAAGAGTGAAACGAGTCAAGGGCCTTGCATTTTATCACGTACCGCGCATTTGCGTATAAGACGATTCACGGGGTAAATTGAGTTTCAAAGAATTGAAAAGTTCTGTCCCTGTAGGGGCTTCGGTGCAATAAAAAGAAATTAATGGACTACTCCTCGTCGATCGAACAGGACAAGGATAGGTTCGAGTGATGGAGTGAAGCCGCGTACGATCGTCCAGAAATTAGCTCTTCATTGGGTCAACCAAAAACGACAGAAGCGAGAAATAAGAGTTAGAGAATTGAAGATGATCTGTATCCGAACACCTGCTGCATCGAGAAAGTAAGAGATGAAGAGAAAAAGAGGAAGCGGAAGCGGAAGCGGAAGAGGAAGAATCGTTCTTAATGAAAACCGTATATTGAAGAAAATCACTTGCCGCGGGCGAACAGGACTCGTTCCAATTTCATCTGACGGAAGTAAAAACATGCGAAAATTTAAATTTAATCTGGACAAAGTGTGTTTTATTTTATGTTTTATTTTTTATTTTTTTTCGCAAAGAACAGGGAGGCTTATTGATTTTCAATGGAAGTAACGTCGCTGCAGCACATCTTGTATACATGTATAATGTATACTGTAATATTTAATTCACCTCCATAAGATAATGTGCAAGTGTAGCACTTGGCAGTCCAAGTTAAAGGCTGTAAGAAATACTGTACGTGCTTTGAAAGCTGCCAGCTTCTTATGGGTCAATGTAATTGATCTTGGCTCAGTTTATTGCTGAGAGCTTGGACTTTGGTTCGAGCAATTCAGAGTTTTGTGATATTCGTGACCAGCTTGCAAACATCCTGAAGTGTAAGTCCATGGGACTTGCTATTTTTCGAGACGAACTTGGAATGGTCTTAATCAAATTGAAAAAAAAAAAAAATTCTCCAACTTTTTTCGTTACATTGACGTAAAGTTGGAAGTCCGTACAGAGGGATATGAAAATTACAATTAACACTGTAAATATTTAAAAATTAAATATCGAAAAGGGCAAGATATGATAATAAGGTAAAAATCATCTTTCCAGACTTCGTTTATAAGAAATCTGTTGTGAGGCGTATTTCTTAATTTTTTTTCTTCTTTTTTTACGAGCCATCGGATGAAAATTCTGTGCAAACAAAATTTGTTGACGGACCAATTTCTAATTTACAATAATTAAATTTAATATCATTATTGCACTAAACTAATCCGCGGGATTCATAGCTTTAGAAAATATTTCATGAGCGGTTGACTGAGACGATATTGTCAGTGCAGTAAATTGATCGTTAATTTCGAACTATATACACGTTGTTGCAAACTGATGGGCATAATATTCGGTATAATTTGATTTGGTATTTTCAAAGCCCATTTAGCCACACATAAATTCAGGCATTTATATGAGCTTATACTCAAACGGAACCGAATTACACTGCGTGCGATCGTGGAATAAGCCGATTATGCGAATGGCAACTATAGTAATGATCAGGTAAAGATAGATAGTTTGATTTCTAATGCTATTATCGGAAATCCATGATACTAATCAACCCTGAATTATTTTTATTAATTATCAAGCTTTTACTTAACCGTATCTATACATATACGTTCATCACTTTTCGAGTAATCGATTAAACGAGAAGATTGCTGAACTGAAAAATTTCGAATTGAGAGTTAGTTTTGTGGAAACTAATGTTCAATAACATCGCAGCATTCTAATCTTCGCAAGAGATTTTTCGTAATAGCCTCTAGCATTCGATTAGGTAATAGTGTTCGTTGGATGGAACAAAAACAAACTCTCGAACAACGTGCGCAGATTGAGTTAGTCTGGGGTTAAATGAGCCTCTCACAATGTGACACAGTTAACCCTTTCAATTAACGAGAAGAAACACTACTCAAGAACCTCTGTTCAGATTAATTCAATTCTCCTATCGATCACTAGCGGTTATTGATTTTTTATTCAATTTTTTTCTTTTCTTTTTTCTTTTATTTTTTCATGTCTTTTCACAAGGACCTTCGATTATTATTATTTTATTTATTTTCACCTTGGAATAACGTTTCTTCGTTAATTTTCCCGGGTGGTGGCTTCCAATTAATGATCTCAGTCACGGAGGGTAGACAGAAACTATAAAATACAGACTACGTAAACATTAGCACGTTAGGCTCGCCCTCTATCTTTATTTCATTATTCATTCATCGATTTACTTTCCTTATTTCCCCCCCCCCCCCCCCCCCCAAAAAAAAAAGGAAGAAAAAACAAATTTACTTTCTTGGGATGCGGATTATATTCGTTCTTCAAAGTGTATTTCTATTCTATTCTCTCGATTGATCATCGTTGATACAAAACAAAAAATAAAAAAATACAACTAATGATCAAACAGGGTATAGAACGGGGTTATTCAAGGCCAAGTAATACTGTTTTATAGAGAGGAGTTTACTTAGCTCTTTCATTCAACGTCAAATACCACTTGAATTATATGTATTTGTTTTTTTTTCAATTTCTCTGTCATTCCTTTTGTTCCTTGTTTATTGTTTCTCCCTTTCCACCATGACGAGAAGAGGTTTAATTTCCTTCAGTTTCGACTTTTGCGCTGAGTTGATTTCTCGAAAATTTGCTCATCGGTGAAAAAGAAAAAATCGTACTTCAAATTGTAAATTAAGCCATAAAAATTTGATATCATAATCAATATTCAAAATTTTCTAATCTCTGAAAGGTATGACACGTTCACGTGATCATCATTAGTCAAGAAAAATGCCCTTCTTCTGTCTTCCAGCTTCTGTTCATAAGATGCTTTCCTTTCCGTACCTTTAAATTATATCGGAAAATATTACCTGCTTATTTCGCCTTCGATTTCCTCGTCAAATGCCAAATGAATTGACAGATTCCTGTAGACATAATCCCAGTGAAAAGACTCTCCAATATTTTTTTCTTCGTTTTTTTAAAGCTACAATCTTTGTATTCGATGTACCAAACGCTTTCAACTTCACCTCTAAAAGAAATTGGAAGTGCGTTTAACCAAGTAAAACACTGCAATTTAACTGGATTTTTTGAAGCGGTATACATACCTACATGGGTGGTCTGAAAAGTTTCCGACCTCTTAAACATACTGCTCTTAATACGTTAAGGTCGGAAACTTTTCAGACCACTTTTTGAATTCTCGTGTCCGTCGAAAAATTTGGATGAGGTCGAATACTACGTTAAAATTTGATATGAATCGTTTGTAGCCACGAAGTTGTCCGGTACATAGACTGACAATCCAATCTGTCCAACATAATTGGAATCCTTGAACGTATTCGGTATGCGTTCGCTTCACAATCAACCTTCGATAGAATATTCGCGAAATATATATACACACATACCTTATTTCTAGGTTTGAATACGTCGATATACGTTAACACGTGATATCCTAATGCTAATTAATTCATCAGTTTTCTACTAAACATTATCGCGTCCACTTCCGTCGTATACCTATTTTTAACGCGTAAAAAAGTTGTACAGAGTGATATGCGTGACAAGTAAAACCGACGTTATTATCATCGCAGGGACATTAAAATTCGTGAATTTTTTACACCCTTAGCAGGACTATTTATCCACTACTTGACGGCTCGTATCATTACGAATTACCTTGAAACGTTATGGAGTTGATAATACCGGGAAAATTTGTTGTATTTTAGCTCTATTTTTTTATTTTTTATATATTGTTCTATCTCGCGTAAAACTAGTCTAGATTTTCTGGCTATTAAGCGCAAATTGTAACGAGAGTAATTTCTCCCTTCGCTTAGTTTTAAAATTAGGTTAATCGTGAGACCGAATAGTTATACCGAAAGCTTTAGATAGGTATATATATATATATATATTTGGTATCCATACTATATACTAGTTTTCAGTAATTTGTACTCAACCAAATGATGTCTGGCTATATCCATATGTATATTCATGAACGATTCGCCGCAACGATTCGCAAACGTTATTTTACCAGTTATTATATACATACCTATAGTTGGAATATAGCTTTTACTTTTTCATATCATCAGTACGGAGGGTGTGTTTGATTATCACGATATGAACAAAGCTTTCTTTGTTATATAACCAACGCAATTTTTATTTTACCATGAACTGAATTTAGCGTTCATGAATTGTACGAACCGTTGAAAATCTATAGCCATGCTCACTTTTTTTTTATACTTTATGGACTCTTTGCAACGCTAACGATGTGGCCCTCCACGAAGCTCTTAATTAGCTTCGCATATCTAATTAATAACGTGGAAATTGTTGAGTTGATGACCAGGTGCGCTGGCTGAGAGGTAAGGGTGGCCTTACTGTATGAAAAAATTCATGAATATTTATTGACAATCATCTGGCTTCTAATGATTATTATTTTTAAGGTATATATACGGCTTTTACCTGACTCAGAATTTTCTGGATATCTAAAAATTTATCCTTTTGTTTTGTCTGATGAAATTTAAAGAAAATAACAGACAAAATTAAAAAAAAAAAATGAAAACAAAATGAAAAAAATTTCCCATTAAATTCATCCACGTTAGTAAGCTTCTTGCTTTGATCTCTTTCAACTTTGCAGAATAATGTACGTTTGATACAAAAAATGTTGATTAATTTTAAACAATAATTATATATCATACGTCCCAGTGGCTTCGGACTTGTCTATTGTTGTTATTTCTTTGTTAACTCTGCTTTGTTGAAAAGAAACGAAAATATATTTCACGACAAAAGGCCTGACACCTTACAAGTTAAAGGTCGGACCCGTGAATTTTTCTTTTTTTTTTTTTTATTCTTTTCTTTTTCTTTGAAATTCAGCAGCTTTTTCTCACTAATAATAAGAAATCGCGTTTTATAATTGCGCTCATTAAATTCACGTCATTATATACATGTGTTAAAGGGTGTCCGTTATTTCACCAAAAAATAAAAAAAATTCCTTTCTTTCTGACGCTCTCTAAATCATAAGTTTATAAGGTAAAATTAAAATTCAAACACAAAAAAAAAAAACAATTTTCCAATGCCTTTAAGCCGTGCCAAAATTCACTTTACTTTTCCCATTCATATGGGGTTTATTCATTTTTTGAAAATTATTATTTTTTTTTTTTTTCTTTAATATTTTAGATTACTCGAAAAAATAATTGGTTTTCAAATTTATTCATATACGACAGTAAATATATTTTTACAATTTTTCTCTTTTTCTTTTGATAACAGTTAAATTTTTCAAGCCTCGTTGCCCCATATACCATACCTTACCTACCGGTCGTTAATATATTTTATGAACCATATTTTGGTACGGCTCGCATCGCTGCTTGTAAAAACAATCTAGATGAAAACAAATGTTCACTACGAGTTTTTGAGGATGTGATTTCTTCAGAAGTGGGATTCTCGTTCACCGTGAAAACTCGAGTGTTACGACGCTCTCAAAATTCATCTTCATCCAGATTATTTAAAGGATGTTTGATTTTCCGAGTTCAGTTTTTTAATTTTTTAATATCCGTGCAGGTTACCGAATTACAATTTGCACCATCTGACTAAGTCATTTTTTAGTAATTAATTAATTAAAAGTTTCATTAAACTTGCAACAATTACAAAAAAATTTTGAAACACCTATTCTTCAACATCATTTATACTATAATAATTTATTGGTTTTTACTCGTGAAATCTTTTTCTCTATGTTATATGTATATACATTACCGGAAGAATTTCTTACGTATTAATCTTGAAGTTTTGAAACTACGCCAACGTTTCACTTCTTGAATAATTCAGTAATGTTAGATGAATGAGAATTCATAAACTTCCGGGTACTTATTCTAATATATTCAAAATCCATCGTGCAATATATATATACGTATGTAATTAAATGAAAGAATTTCAAGAATACGGATCAAAAACATTAGAGTTTTTTTTTTTTTATTTTATTTTTGACTTGAATTTTTTGTTCAGTTTTTGAATGATCGAGTTGGCTATAGTTGAAACTTTAACATAAACATAAACACTTATACATATGTATGTAGGTATATTTTAGAATGAACATCGAGACACACCCTCGTAGACGGTAAAAGCGGACTTGATTTTTGGTAGGAGATAAATTCTCTTCAGATCCAGGAAACTCTACTGGGAAATTAGAAGCTCCTTGAAAACAGAAAGTAACTTCGAGGCGAGAAGAAACCCGTCTCCGGGGTCGAATTGCCCTCGACACGACAAGATTTGGCTCCTTTTCCCAGCTGAAACCAGTGGCTGACTCCGGAAAGCACACCGATGTGAAGTTCTACGTTCAAGAATAAAATTGCAGCCTCACATTTCATGAAAAGAAAAACACGTAACAAAAAGAAAGAAAAAAAAATATACAAAAAAAAAAAAAAAACAGCCTTGGACGTCGTCATATTTAACGATATTATCACATTTTAACCCACACCAGCTTGACCTCGAATGTAATTATTGTTCCTCAAATGATATCCGCGATGAAACGTCGACGTGATTTTTGGATTGTTATTTCATTTTATCGTTATGCCTTTAGGTTTTTTTTCCCGTTATTTCTGTTTTTTCTGTTTTTGTTTTTTCTCATCCTCATCAAACGCGTTTAGTAATGAATAAAAAACATGCAACGAACGGTCGATCAGAGGAGAAACGCTCGTATATATGCATTATGTATATCGCCATACTATCCGGTGACAGAGTCGACAATCTTCCGCGTTTTCCGAGGCGTGTATAGGGTGTGGAAAAGCTGGGGTATAATGATCGAGTAGAATGCAGATATTGTACGGTTAAAAATTTCGTTTTTAAATCTGAAAATATTCGTATTCGTAAATCGTATTCGCTAAAAAATATCTACGTCCAGCGTTTAATCTTGCTAATAATTTGCTTGCAAATATAGTCAGATGAAATGGAACTTCCCTAGAGCTTAGTCTATGAAGGTGAAAAATATTTAATCCTGTAGTTTCCAACTGCTACCTTCCTCGTCGGTTGGCAATCTCAGGTAATGGGTGTTGCTCGTTGTTTTAAAGCAAGTGAGCAAGAAAAGTTGTCCGATTTGTTATCGCATTATTGCAGACCTTATATTGTGGGCGAATGGGGTGAACACAGAGAGACAAAGAAATTACCTGTATTAGATTAACGAAGAAACAGTAACGGGCAAACTAATCAATTTTCATTCCCTTGTGCTTCGCGCAAAAATGTGTTGAAGGTATACCTACAGATCCTTTTATTTGTATAGTAAGTCTTTTATAATGCAACCCTAACTAACTTGAATTAATGGAGAAAAAAAAAGTATATAGCTGTATCGAAAGACTGAAAGGTAATCTAGTCTCTGGAAGAAAGGAGCTTTCACTCGCTGATAGATTTTCATTTAAAAAAAAAATTAGCTGAATTTTCTTAAATTTATATTAAGTAGAATGTTTCGCTTGTATTCTCTGCAATTTTATTCTAATCTTATTCGCATTCAATTTCATAATTCCTGAGCTTAAGACCTGAATGTCTTACTACCTCTGTTTTATACTACTGTGTATTTGAACTCATCTGCAAAGGAAGACAATCACACGAAGTAAAGGAATAAAAAATAAAGATAAAAAGAAACCGATTTGAGGTAATGCAATTTTTTACATAGCCATTTGTTTAATCTATTTTACGTTGCAACACTTAAACTGCAATGGCATGTCGTATTTAGTAGATGGGAAGCAGCGAAATCTGTCACTTGACAGTGATTAATTCTATAACGGTAAGAGGCACTCGTGTCTCCGAGGCTTTTGGCCCATACGATAATTTCCTTAAGATGTCAGCTGTGATTAATCTTGTACAAGTACAGAATCGTGCACCAGTTTCGAGGTCTGGCTCTGGTTCAGCTAGGAAAAAAATTATCAGGAGAATCTTTTACCAAGGACTGACTGGACCAGAAATATACGCGAGTTAAAGGAGCGAGGCCATTTCTTTTTTGCGATATCCGACGTAGATGAAGAATGAAATTTTACGTTTATAAAAAAAATTATATATATATATATACCAATTAAATTATGAAAACTGATTGAGCGAGGTGAAACATTCTGTGAAAATAATTCCCGGTATTTAAATTCGAGATATGAGATTTATTTGAACTTTTTTCGTACAGGTATAATAATTCGTTTCACACAATCATCTTGTTGTAAAGTGACGAACGTATAACGCAAATAGTAAATAGTTTATACTTCTGAATCATCAACCATTTAATAAATCTTGAATCGGGAATATCAATTTAAGGGATGGTTGAGACTGGGGGACTAAGAGATTTTATTTCTTATCTTCATCACTTTTTTTTAACTATTTATCTCTGCTAGAGATAACTATTATGCTGTGATCGAATATACTCTCAACTTTTAATTATGCTCATCATGATGATTCAGTGACCGGATATCATCGCACATAAAAAAAAAAAAAAACTAGCCGAAAAAACATTTTTTCGGAGTCCTTTTCATCAAAAGGAAAAAAAATGATGTGTTTGTCAGGGAAAGAAAAAGTATAAAAAAGTAATGAAAAACCGAAAAAAAAAGATCAAAATTGACAATTTCACATAAAAAAAATGCCCTATATATTGACAAACAACAATTTTATACAGTGCATTCATTCTAATTCGGTCTGAGTATATTTACAATTTTTTTTGGTGTCATTGGCAAGGAATGCCTTATATATATATATATATATAAAATTCTCAACTCGGAAGAATATATTCTTTCATTCAGAAAGGTAATATAGAGAATAAAATATAGGTTTGTCAGTAAAACAGCGAAAATCGATTCATTTTCGGTAGAACCGGAACTTCAAATTGAACGAGACATGGCAATTTTTCATGTCAATCATTTGGTTGTAAAGTTCTATAAATTTCAGATTTTTTCATCGAGCCGTTTCGGAGATCACCGGTTGAGTTTGTCGAACAGGCCGACAGACAGACAGACCGACATCTTTCTAAAAACCTATTTTTCGGATTTTAGAGGTTCGAAAACGTGAAGATTCGTTGAAATTAGCAAAAGTCACTTTTCGACCAAAACCAATACTTTTCTTATATCACCGTAGGTGATGAAAAGTAAAAATAAAATTTATATGAGTGTGAGAATTGTATGAAGTTATTATATTATGTGCAAAGTTTCAGTCATCAGAAGAATGACAAGAGCTCTTCATTGGAGTATCAATTTTTCTGAATACAATGTACCAACGAATTGCACGACGCACGGTAGAACGTACAGCACTTGAAATATATCTTAACCGTAGCTTGCAGCCTTTATCTACTAGATTTTAGATACTTTAGAATTTTAGATAGAGATTAATCGCTCGAACATGAAGTGATGAACGGGCGTTGGATCCAACATTGTACTCTGCCTGCTCTCCAGCGACTTCACGGTTCGCTCGTTTGCTCGATTCGCGCGAACGAACTGAATCAGAACTGTGTTAAACTTGGGCTCAAGCTAAACGAAACTTGTTCAAGTCTTCTTTGAGTTTCTCTTTCTCGTCCATTGTTCTCTACGTTAGTCTTCTTTCTATCTCAACACTTCAGACTATTTCTTTGCTAAATCTTCACGCAGACTTTAGTCGAGCTTGTAATCTTGAATCGTCGGGATTTACCTATCAGAGAATAACGCGCATTTTCCTCAAATCTTATAATGTTTACAATTTCTTTGAAAAAAATTTTAATTTATACCTACGACATTTTTGGAAATATATTTATCGAAAAAGTAGTTGCTAACATTTCAATGAAAATTACGTAAATGAGATTATCAGAATTCAAGATATCGAGAGCTTTCATTTGATCGTTGCTTGATCGGTGCAAGAAATTTTTATAAGGAAATGGGATGTCCTTTTTTCGCGTGATAAGAAAAATCCTTTCTTGGCTAATCCTCCATAACGTGCATCAAAAATGTCGAAAACGTAATAAATGAAACACATCATGTTAAGCTTTTTTCTTTGGAAAATGCAGAGAACGATTTATCGTGAATAAAAAAGGAAAGTCGTTGAGAGATTCGAGGCAATTTACAGTGGAGGGTTTTACGCTCTCGGTTACAATACCGTCGAGCACCTCTTCAACGCGTATCTTCCTGTTCTAGCTGCGGAAGCCAGTCTCGACGTTGTCGATTCCCAGCGCGATGAAGACCAGCGGTGGGGTCTCAGGAGGCCCTGGAGGCGTTGGCGGTGGCTGTGGCGGTGGCGGCGGCGGTGCTGGGGCCGGACCCGGCGGTGGTGCCGGCGAAGACGCCGGCATTGCCCTGGTTGGTGTCCACTCGGAGTACCCGCGCTACATGGAGGAGCGTGGCCTTGGCGGCGGCTCGATGAAGGGTCCCTCCGGCGGCAGCATAGGGCCCGCCTCTAAGCACAAGCCAAACGTTGGCTATCGCCTTGGTCGCCGGAAGGCCCTCTTCGAGAAGCGAAAGCGCATTAGCGACTACGCTCTCGTCATGGGCATGTTCGGCATCATCGTCATGGTCATCGAAAACGAATTATCCAGTGCTGGGGTCTACACGAAGGTGAGTAATCTAAATTTTGAGTAACTTATCTAAGTTCAACGATTCTTCATGTCTTTCAGGGATGTTAATGATTGTGATGAAAATTCTGTAGAATTTCAAAAATCACGAACGACGAAATATTTGTTTGATATTTACCTCGGCAAGCATCTTTAATTTTCCATCTCTGAAAATGGGAGCCGGATATTGAAGTTCCGAATTTTAAAAGTTTCCAGTTTTATTATTACCAACTTATATAATTTAAAAAGTGTATTTTCCCAAAAGTCTGCATAATTGATTTCAAAAAATTGAATTACTGGCTGTTCAAAATTCCGTAAACTCAATCTTTCAAATGTGAAATTCGCGCATGGAACATCGTGCCTCCCTATTAAATTTTCAGATTCTTGGAATTTCGGAATTACTATAACTTTCTCAATTTTGAGCTATCGGCATTTCGATCTTTCCGAATTTTAATATTTTGAATTTTAACGTTTTTGAAGATTTGAAATCGTCTCAAATGAATTCCTAATTTTGACCATTCGGGACTTTTAAAATTTCGAACTTCACCCCGTCTGGACCCCTGAAAATGGTTAAAAATCATCTCGTACCACCAAAAGACGTGGATAGAAGATAAATCATTCCCCTGGCCGAAGTAAAGGATCTAATAAAAATTCTCCAGTAGATACATGTGCAC
This sequence comes from Macrophya annulata, assembly GCA_963924015.1. Taxonomy (NCBI): domain Eukaryota; kingdom Metazoa; phylum Arthropoda; class Insecta; order Hymenoptera; family Tenthredinidae; genus Macrophya; species Macrophya annulata. The sequence continues at coordinate 16,323,694 of OZ001261.1, forward strand.
GTGCATTCGGTGTGCTTTTCAACAAACTAGAAGATTACCGTGAATATAAATTCCGGAAATAAATTTACTTGACCAATTCTGAGGGCGGCAATATTGCTGCAATTTCTTTGGCTCAATCTTGCGTAAGGACTTAGAAGACACATGCCTCTGTTTTACCAGGGGTGTTAGGCCCGCCTTTACCACCAGCGTTATGAGGGTGGGTTGGAATATTGCCCCTCATCGAGTTGATTGTACGCAGTCATGAATGAAAACAAAGATAGCAAAGAAAACAAAAAACAAAAAAAAAAATAGTTTTCCCAAGAACAGCGTGTACCGTGAATTCGGATTCCAGGAACGCGTCCTAATTGGGACATTGTATAGCAAGAGGCAATAAGGACTACTAATTAATTATTCAAACTCCTTGATGACGATTCGTTGACTCGTGCAGATACGAATGAAGACCAATAATGACAATAATAATAATAATAATAATAACAGTATCATTAATTACTCTGATTATTATTCGCCACGCGTCGAATAATTCCAACGATTTCAATTTCTTTGTGAAAAATTTTCAAAACTACGGGAATATATGAGAGTTCGAGAATTCGTTTTTTCGTGGTTGTATTTTTATCGTGTGTATAATTCAATCTGATCCAGTTGTTGCGAGTAACGTATGGTAGATTCGAAAATAACAAGTCAGATGCTGAAGTAAAAGAATTCAATAACTTCTGCTCGATGTAAGACTGTGAAATTGCTGCACTGGTTACTAGAATCAAAATGCAATTATATATCGGTATATTGAACCGCGGAATATCGAGACTAGCTACGGTAAAAAAGAAAAAAGGGTAAAAACATGTGAAAACGGCTACGTAAAGGAAAGTTTTTACCTGAATAAAAATTTATATATCTATATATATATTATATATACTTACGTACAATTCGAAGGAGCAGACATATCGACAGTGAGTTAACAAATTGAATATTGATTCGGTACGAGAACTTTGAATCGAAGTCCGTGTCTTATTGAACTGGAAAAAAAACTTTTAGAAAAGATTCAAAATGCTCGCAATGCTGGACTGCTGCAACGAAACGAACTCGATATACACAACTTGCATCGTAGGTAGGTATATAAATCATGTGAGAATTTCGAATCGCAAAAAGTCTCGGACGCTTATCTTCAAATCTTGACACGCTTTTACCACACCAATTTCCGGTTTACTGATCTTATCGCCACCTCTAAACGATGCCTTGCACGAACCCCTGGAGAAACATGGTATGGATAAAGTCCTAACGAGACTTCCGCACGATTTTACCTTACGTTTTTGCTTCCATTAACAACATAACAAAAAAAAAAAAAAAAAAACGAAAAAATAAAAATACAGCAACAAATGCAGCTCTGCACTCATTCCACTATGGCGCTAATTCAATGATTGATTTGCTCAAGTTTTTTTTTTTACATCGTTACTCCACCACAAGCAGCTTCTACGGCTTTGTGCTCTGACTTAAGGTTCGATAACTAACCCCTAACTTAGCTTCGAGAAAACTGCAAGCGAAGAGCAAAATGTGATGTTTGATGATTAAGCTGAGTTTGATTAAGTTTAGCTACAATCAATCAAGCAAGATTGGTTAGCCGTTCTTTCTGATCAACGCGCAATTATCATCCACTCTCTCAAAATAAAAAAAAAAAAATAAAAAGAAAAAACACAAAAAATAAAAGAAATAAAAAAAAAACTACCATGCTACCAGAACGGGCTGCGGATTAGTTTTGTAAACGTTGTTCTAGACGTAGGTTATCCAGCAATCAGTCATCTATATTTTATATACAAGTGTGAATCAATGATTAAAAATTTTCTTACTGCTGTTTGATCTTTGCAAGGTTTTAATACTGAGTCATGAAAATATTTTCATGAAAAAAGAAACACAAATGATTCCGTGGATATTTTTTTCATTACAAATCCCTCGACCTAAATTTCAACGATTTTTGACATCGCTTGTTTTTTCGAGCATAATTAACATTCTGATTTTGCCGATATGTAATATGCATTGGAAAAGCCTATCCTCGAACTGTTGTTGCGAAAGCTTCAGTTCACGCGTGAACAAATTTTGATCAAACCTCGATCTCTGCGCCCGGGTAGTACTTGTGTAAATTTCATCGGATCTTGGAAGGTCGAGTTGATCGGAATAACCCTATATACCTTTTATTGATTAATCATCAGCCGATGTATAGTCAGTTGAAATGTTTGGGCCAGGGATACACGGGAAATACATAGTGTAATGAACAGGCCGCATTACGTAACAAAGCGTTATCCACTGGCCTATTTTCCAGCCAATTAGAATCGTTACAACGTGAATTAGTACATACAAATTTGATATAAAAATCAATCGCGATACACCGATAGTGTATAAAGAATTTTGATATTGCATCAAAAACTCGTTGTTAGATTATAATTACATATTGACATTGGATTTTAAACAACATTTACTATACAATATGCATCCTCGTATAATCTGCAAAAGAGTTGAATAATTCTAGCGCGCGTTTAATATCGGAATAAAATATTCCAGGGGTAAAAAAAAAGCAATTCGGATATATGAACGGGGGATGAGAACGAGCGTTAGAGTTGCGCGTGAGGTGCAAGGGGGTTTATGGTCACGAGCGAATCTCAATAACTACCGTTAGAATATTCAATGCTCTGTACCCCCGTATAAAAAGTCATAAAACGGAAAAAGGCGTTATATATGTTGGTATATCTGCTGTGGAAAGACTGGATAAAAATTGAACAATCAAATGATTACTGTGTCAGGAAACAATTGAACCTGATTTAAGTACGACTTGAAAATTCCTGCAAATAGAGTTTACGTTATACTCAGACGACAGACTGCGTCGTTATATATAATTAAAGTCAATTTAATTGGATTGAATTATTATTTTTTTCTTTCTCATGAACATTTAAATAAATCCATCGATAAATCAATCAACGACTCGAACTGTACCATCCTGCATTCTTTAATTGACGCTGATTTTTTTTCTTCGCGTAGCGTATATCGCCTATTAGACAATCCATTAATTAAACTCACGAGGTGAAGGGATCAGCTGGAGTTATTTCTCTAATATCGCTTTCATACCCTAACGCACTACTTTTAGAGGGTCGGAGAATGAGGTTAACGCTCTATTACCAATGATCAATGGTGTGGTGTGATTTTGAGTCAGTTATTATCAATATCAGGAGGTGAAATCTGGCGTCAAGTTGTAGACTGATCTTTACTGCTTCAATGCTGCCCTTGGGCTGGGTTTATAACGTCCCTACGGTCGCATAGGCGTGATATTCGCACTAGTTTTGGATGTCATATTAGTACTTGAGAAGGAAAATTCCCTTATAATGTATTACAATCTAAACTTCATCAAAGATTTCTCGAAAATTCAATTCACGTATTTTGTATTTTGTCAAACACGTATATCAACGAGGAAAACGTTTTCTATACACCAGCTAGGCTTTTCGCTTTGCTAGTCAGCCCGTAGCTATAGCTTTCGATGAATGTAGCCTTGAATGAAACTTTTTTCATAAAAACTAATGACGGTTTTTGAATTTGTATGAAGTTCCTTTTCAACTAGTTTGTCTTGTGAATGAATTATTTTGAATAGTAGGACATATGGTGACGAATTTGAGAAGCGAAGTGTGACCGTAGTAGGTAATTAAATCAAAAGACTGGATTTTTTCTAAACTTTTTTCATTTTTTCATTTTATTTATTTTTTTTTGTATAACCTGTTAGCTCGTGAAAAGATTGTCAAGTTTACTTCCCCTTGTGTAAAAGTGCTATGAAGTCTTTTGTGGTACGGCTATAAGGGGTGGTGAAAAATTTTTAATTCATTCTACGTAGGTACAGCTCAAGGAATCTTTTAAAAAACTTCAGATAATTATATTCTCGCAAAACCGCGAAATTGTTTTGACTTAATCCGCAGAAACCCAATATTTACCCTGAGGCATTTCTAATCAATTCACGATTTGAAATTTCAGAGAATAAATCCGGTATAAAAGCTTCTGTTGTTTGCAGGTCGTGCTTATAACGATGGGAGATGTGCGAGGTTTCTCCGGCTCTCCCACTCTCTCTTTCTCTCTTTCCTGATCTCTTCAAATCACATTTCCCGGATCAGCCATTTAGAGTAGATGACAAGATACTAACAGATCAAAAGACAATTCCATGACCATTGAATTTTACGATTATTTTTTTCTTGTTTTTGATCCTTGAAATATGTGCTTCACAAATCCTGCCGTACATGGATTTATGTTTTACCTAAATGTTATCATTATATACTGATGTAAGTATGTGTGATTTAATTTTGAAGATATGACTCTGTTTATTGATGAATTAACTACGATCGATCGTTCACGTGCAGAATACTTTGAAACAGTGAAAAATTTTCAATTTTCTTTATTACATCAAACAATTAATCGATAAAAATGAATGAAAATGTGAATCCTCCTATCACAAATCAAAAAGAAAATGGGTAAAAATAATTCAGAAAAGATTCTCTAGACTATATTTCGTAGCTTCTATCTCTCGATAAAATTTTAGCTAATTGATTAAGCTGTAGGAAATCAGACGTGAATATTGGATTCAAATTGATAAAAATAATTGATGTGATAGTCATTAAAGAAATTGGGTTAGAATCTGACCTTTCAATAGAGACAATCTTTACAGTAGAAATAATCAATCAATGGGCCAGACAATTAACATGTCTCGATTGAATAGTAAAACTTTTTCTTTAAGTCGAGGTAACTCTTGAAAGGAAACGGTGCCAAAATTCGTTCCAGGAAATAAGTATTGACGATTTAGGACACTCCTGACGAAATACCGGACATAAGTTTTTTTTGCATAAAACCGTGAGGTCACGTCTGAAATATTGATGAACGTATATAAGCATATCGATAAAATATAACCGTGTTATAAATTAACCAAGGATCGATAGAAGGTAATTAATTTTTCAATTATTACCGCGATGGATAGTGGCGATAATTGACTATTCTACTGTGTGTTGGTAGATTGATACAAGTATTTGCTTCTATATTTTTCTGCCATTCATCTAAATTTTTATTTTTATTTTTTTGGTTTTTTAATCCACAAGCTTGACATTTTATTGTGCTAATTATTTCCATTTGCAGCTTGGACGATACTCTTGTAAATCGTAGGTACTACGTTAGATTATCAATCTTTACAAATTTATTGAATATAAACTAGACTGGTGAGATATTTCTGTTGCCATTAGAACTGTGCGAATTTGTCATGTTGAAAAATTCAAGGTAAGACATTCAACTTTTGTACAACTCTACGAGAGAACGAAGTAACAAGATTGAATGTTTAATAGATATAACACGGTTCGGAGAAATAGTTATAGTGCACACTTAGTAAGTCTAAGGAAAGTAGTTCGCCTCTGGTGAAATGCGAATATTTCATTCTTAATGTTATGCCTTCCTTTATGAGTGTAGGAAATGTTTGTTATTATTCAAAAAAATTTTTACCAAACTCAGATGTTCGTGACTGTATTTCGTTGCCGGGGGATAAAGTAACCTGATAAACGCGTCTTCAGGGGTAAAGTAAGAACAAGATTACATCTTATGGTAGAAGATCTTCATACTATCTACAAATTTTTGTAAGTGACGTAAACAATTGAAAGAGGAAAAAAAAAATGTTGCTACTCAATGGCGACGCCACGACGCCTCCCCACCAGTTGGAAAATATTAGGGATGTAAACAACGCCCTATCACTTCCGCATCCTCCAACATCCTCGAGTTTCGAGTCACAAGGACGCCAGTTCTGCGCAACCCCATTGTCGTTGTCGTATACATCGATATTAAACTCTTGTCAGTCACAACTCTCGAAACTACAATAACCACTTTAAATCGGTTCTAGTACCTGCTCGGTATATTTGAATTCAAATTTCGCGATCCAGTAAGATTTCGATACTTTCACTGGAACACGAAACGTGATGCATATGTGAAATTGGAGCATTTAATCACGTCACCGTATACTTGTTGTCAGAATTTCCGGTACAAAGTTAGCGAAACAAAGTAAAAAAGAAAAATCACTAATATATGAAACATAAGTTAAATTAATCGATATGATTTTTGTTAGCTGTGAAATTGTGTGAAATTTTTTCACACAATTTTATATTTGTGAACTCAAATTGCGAGTGGGTGGTGTTATGTCATATCCCCAACTGTATTACTACAGCGTTTTATGTTTCATATATTATGAGTTTAGAACCATGATACAATATGTGGCTATAAGCTGTTTACGTTCCTTTCTACACCTGAGAGTAATGCCACTATATACTTTTCGAAATTGTCTTTATATCGTACTATACCGTTGGTCTGAACAAATGTTGTTATTATTCACGTCACGAACCTTACTTTCATGATTGAATCGATATTATACTTGGAATAACAAAAATCCTTGCAGATCTGACTGTAACAGTTTTTTACAAACTACTTATATTAGAAGGAAATAATTATTGAGGATAGATTCTTTTCCTCGAGAAAACAAGAGTTTTTTTGTTTTTTTTTTGTCTACGATGAAATCGTAAAGTGATCAATGGATGAGGGAAGATATAAATTTTGATTAATTGAGCAATTGAAATCGCTTCAGATTTTCCACGTATATACCTAGACAAAGTATTTTACTTGTTCTATTTTTTGTTTCGATTTTGATACTTTCAGCACTCTGACGCTTATAGTGGATATATTATAAGAAACGACGTTGAAGAAAAATGCAAATCGTTTTACCTTTAAACGAAGATAATAGCAATTGAGAAAAAAAGTTCCATCTTTAACCGGAACGTCGCGCTGCAGAATCTCGTCGGGAAATTAAATTCACGGTAACGTGACAAACTCTAAGATTAACTTGAATTTATGTGAAACGTTTTTGAAACGCATTGAATTATCAATACCTTGCTTTCAAAAGGTTTTAATTTATTTTCAAAGATTTTCCTGCCTTTATTACCACCATCGTTTTAATTATTATTATTATTATCATCATTTAACTTGTTATTATCGTTGGAAACTATACAACGTCGCGATAAATTCTCTGCCACTGTACACCTTCAGACCTGAATACTAAATCATTAAAGTTTCCAAGCGGCATAACGTTGCCAACCGGCTTTCCGTGGCGCGAAATGTAGCCAGTTAATATCTCGTAAAGCAAAATGAGTGATATAAGTACAGGGCCCACAAAAAGGGGTCCGAGAGTTTTCTAGAATCGTAGATTTCACTTCGATTTCTTAGTGATAAACATTTTCTTTTTATTTTAGAATAAAGATTTACGGACTAAATTACCATCGTGAACTGGTGAACGGTTTAAAATCGTTCTCTTATTCTCCAACGAACGTCTTCCCAAAGTTTTAGCGAACAAGTTTAACGTAAGTTTCACTGAATTCGATTTCGTCCGATGTTTCTCGGTGTTCTATAGTCTGTACCTGATCGTGATTAATCACTAACTTTTACCAAACTTCGAAAATCTAAAACACGAACATTCGAGGCTTTCGTAAAGCTCAAAAATAAATTAACCCTATTATCCGATTATACAAATCGACGATACAGAAAATACACGCTATACAAAAATCGTCTGTGAAATTATTTTTGTCGCAATATATTAAGAACAATCAATTTTACGGTCAGTTACAATCTTTTAAAGAAATATACTATCCTCGTTTTCATTTCCCTTTTTGATTATAAACAATTAATGGTACTTCACAATGTAAAGAGTCTCACAAAGTCTTGTTCAACGACTTGAATTCTTATTCATAACCATTCTTTACTCAGTATAGCGAAAAAGTTTTTCTGGAAGAGGACCTGAAGGCTTTCACAACGAGAATAAAGACTTTTAAGAATATAGGCCCAAATTAAGCGGTTCTGGGCCCGAGGCTGACCAAAACTTTATAACCGGTGCTTTTCTATTTAAAGTTTATTGCTAAGTAGCGGATTAACTTTTCGAAGTAACAATTTTTTAAACCATTCTTCTACCGTATAGCGTAATGTTATCTGCAGACTACCGCGTGCCATGCAGAGTTGCGATAGATGCACTGCAGTTTCCGCGTTTCTAAAATTCTGTATATCATTGTTCTCGTGTAATGCTGATAACTTATTTTTCGGAGAAACAGTAACTGCAGGTAACTAATTTGAGTAACTTTTTGAGTTTAAGCATGAACTGTGCACTGCAGTTAACATTTTTTAATTAACATTCCTTCTCTTTTACTGTAACTGACATTATTCTTGATTCCTAGGATCAACGTTTTAATAACCTAGTATCTGTCACTCTACGTTACCCAGTTACGTAGCGAAGAGATTCTGCAATAGTAGTTAAGGATTAACCTCTCCGTCGAGATTGGTTCGGTTGGTTGCCCGCTCCAAATTCCTAGATAATTACATCGAGTCTCAGTATCTGACGAGTCTACCTCATTACGCAGGATTACCCACCTATATTGCATTCAGATTTTTTTTTTCCTTCTTTTTTAATGTATCCTTTAGATTTTTCGTATTGTTTCAGGTGAATCTTCAATCCTGCGTTACTACGTCTTATGTAACTCGAGATATTTGACTTCAACAAGTTTATAACTTTAATTTAAATGCGGTTGTAGGTATATGTCTGAGGAATGAACATAGTTACTTTGAGAAAATTAAGAAATGAGACTTATTAAAGTTGTTCTCTTGGTAAACTATTACCACCGAGACTTTACTAACCTCCGTTAAAAATGAATCTTCCACAATTTTTTAATTTCAAAACTATTACACATTCCTCTGGCACCCGCACCTTCCTTCATCTCAAGGCAATCAGAGGATGGAATAAATTACGTGTACTGCATTCTTAAAAGATAAAACGTTATTCTACAACTCTTTTTTTTGTTTTTGTTATTTTTATTATATATTTTTTTTTTTAATCTATTTTCAACACCACAAAAATTACCACCAATTACTCACGCTTCTTTTATTACAAAGCTCTCTCTGCTCCAGTTGAAGCCTAAGATCACGAGGCGTGTATAATTCAAATGTAACTTTAATCCCCTAGAATTCTATTTCTTAGGGTATTACTGAGTCAGACTTATTGGTCGTACGCTCGTGTCAGCTACGATGCTGGCGAAGCCCTTGCTCGACTTAAGACGTTCCAAGCTCGTGTATTAGCATACTTCTTACAAATCCGACATTTCTTCACATTTCTAAACAGGGTGACAGAGTGACGGGTGACTAAGGGGCTGGGCATATTAAACGATTCTATGTTAAATTTATGGTCGAGATTAAATTGCCAATTTTTTTCTTTCCTTAGCTAAAAAAAAGTACAAATATTCTCTGTAGTCTTTTCTCTCCAAGTAGATGGGTACACAGGCTCGATAGGTTTGCAAGATATTTCATCAGTAGCAAAATCTGAAAGATAAACAATTTTGAAATAATTGTCTGAGGAATGAATTATTCATTTCCTCGAGCTGGTTTTTACTTTAAATAGTCTCCACCAGCTCCGACACGTGGGTTCATTCGAGAGGATTGAGGTGACCCTGAGAATTTGAGAAAGATAATAATTTCCACGATATAAGTACCTTTTCCGAGATGTTATATAAATAATTATTCTTATAATTTCTGGAGGGTTTCCAAAAGCCTAATTTATATTTTCGTCGAAAATTTATTCGCCATTGAATTACTTGGTGAACTGACTCTTAACAAGGATAACACAAAATGGAAACTGGACAAGAAAAGTGAATAAAAAAACAAAAATAAATAAATATTCTGAAAAAGAAAATTATAGTTCGAGGCCTAACTTTTTTATGGGATTACGAACATCTCAAATCCTATTTCTAAGTTCTTTGCCTCTTCAGACAGTTTCGTATTTACTACAATAGACCAATAAGCTTTCATACATCAACCCTAAATCCAGATAAAATAGAAATACTTTTTTTTCCTTACACAGTTGATCTAGAGATACGGAATACAGAGATACGCAACGTGCCTAAAAATTTGTCATAATCAAGAAAAACCGGACAATATTCTTCGGAAATAAATATTACCTCATTTGCTATGAGATCAAAACCTTCGTTCATCTTCATCACGCGGTAATTAATAGCAATATGAAATTAATATTCCTTTTGAAAATTCATAGATATATGACAACGCGTTGTGGAATCAAATTGTCCAATTTTTTCGATCTACGATTGGATTGCTTTGTAAATATTTACTCAGGAAATATATAGATCTTGAATACTAATTAGCCCGCGATATAAAAAGTAAAGGCTGATAAATGTATATGAGCTTTAATCTTAAACTTTGAACTTTCTTCGAGTTGTAGGATTACATCTGACTCGCGAAATCGATAATGAGCATAAAAGAAAATCGAATCACAGCATCCCGTCGGTAGTAGGTATTTATTCAGTCTAGTTTCAAGAATAAGAACAAACTAGCCGGAAGTATCGCCAAAGTTTTCCCTCCGTGACCAGAAAACCCATAAAATGGGAAGTTTTATTGACGTAGAAACGTGATTTGGCTTTCTGCCAACGGAGATCTGCAGTCTCTCGACCGTAACACGCTCGTCAATTGTTCGCTTTATCAAGTGACGATTAATATTCTCAACTCCAAGCTACGCGTAGCTTAGGTTTAGGTTAGATCAGAGCGACTGGTAGACGGTTATAGCTATATTGAAAACGAAGTTGCCTTTATAAAATATAAAATATGAAATATGAAATATGCAAAAGGATGAAGAAGGAACTCGGCGAAACGAAAATTTGTTGGCAAGTGGATGAGGGCGAGAGTTTCACCCTGCCAATATACCTACACCAGTTTCAAAGTACTCGTGGAATTCCGCTTTTCTGTGCTGACTCTCAACATTCCCGTAGATGACTAGTACATCCTAAGGGCTTTAGAAACTTTACCATTGTTATAATATCTACGATGCAGAAACACAGGAATGTCAGGAAATTCTATAATCCGTAAACATACGTTCTGATAATTATACAAAGACATGGGTGCAAGCACGAATCATTATATTACACATTCTCAGACTCTATGCACATGAAAATCCAAAAGTCTGTGCACTTTTATAAAAGTTTTTAATGTATGAATTATTGTGCATTGTTGTAACTTTGTCTCTAAATTCAAGAACCAACGATGAAAAATCGTGGGTCTGCGTGATGGTTTGTTAAACGTGGGTATTCATTAAAATCGAATCGAAACGAGAAGCTTGATATTATAATTATCGAAAATATATTAAATTGTATGTATTTAAAATTATCGAAGTACTTTGGACCATTGATAATTTCGCAATACCGACTTATAGAGAGAGGAGAAAATTAGTTGATTCTCTTTGTAACTGTTTGTAACGTGGAACAACGTGATTGATCATACTCTAATAAGAAAATGTAATTATGTACGTTATGAACCCGCACGACATTGCGTAAATGTAATTTACAACGTCGAGTTCCTTTGACGGTTGGTTAGCCTATACGGTGATCGGAAGGTCGAGTTTGGGATGGTATCGCGAGCTGTACGAAGGTTCTTAATTATAGTGTCCAATCTAACCTGCCAAGAGCTGTGATTAGACAAGACCCTCGAAGCCTGAAAATTACAAAACGTAAAATCTGCTGACGTTTGGCTCTATAGTACAGAAGCAGTTGCCAAGAACAAGTGTGCCGTCAGCAGCGTGTCTAGGGTCGGCACTACTGAGTAACGGACACTATACGTTGACACCCTGTTAACAGCTGTCGGGGGAAACTTTGTACGGTTAATTAACGCGACCTCGACAATTCCTGTTTCTCTGCAGGGACAACACTGTTAGGAGAATTTAATGGCTCCTGTAATATCGAGGTAACTCATCCTTGAATTCGGCGAATTCCTCTACTTGCAAAACTATTGGACTCCCGAATCGTGTACGAGAATTTCCTAAATCCACATGAACATACGTAAGTTCGATCTAGAGTTAATTCTGAGCTTCAGAAATGCGGGATCTACAATATCGTTGTTTTAGGAATGGTCATATTTTTTCTCTATTGCCAATCGGTCTTCGTCTTGTCACGCCTAAAAATCGGTTACCTGTCGAATCTGAAAATCAAAGTCAAGAGTTTGTTCAGTAGAAAGTCACGAAAGATATCGAAAAACTCCAGTCCAGTTTTACTTGCGGTAGGCTGACACGCCACTCGAAACATTCGACGCGCCCTCGTCATGTTATTGTTCACCGATATTCTGAGTTCTAGACGACAGACCTTTTTCGGTTCGTCCTCGGCACGTGGCAACGAAAATACTTCGACGAACACGCGAAATTTTTTACCGTTGTCACTACAGCCAACACAAGTACTAAATTTCGCATTGAATAACTTCCCAGCTCACCGGTTTTAATTCAAACTCGTAGTTTTAGAAATGGATTCTTAATGAAAAGGATCAATCGCTTTGATCACGGTGTAAATAAAAAGATAATAAAATACATTAATTTATATACTTTGTACGTAATTTTAATGATCTTAATTACCCGCGTTTAGTTTAGTATGCTAATTGTAGCGAGTCATGAAATTGTAGGCGTCGTAATTGCTAATCGGTAGAAACCTAGGTGTATATCTTTAGAAGTGAATACACAGCGAGTAGTTAGCATCTAAAAGCGATAAAATTGTGGAACGTTCTTTACGCGATGGTATGCTCTTAAACTAATTAAACGCGTTTACTATTTAGTAATAGATTTTTTATGATCTTGTAGGGACGGTTTTTACGCTCTCTTATAGCTCTGTTGCGGTGCGGGCGGAACGTATCGATTAACATTTAAACCCCGGGTTGTGATAGAGTTTCACATTTTAACAGGAGTTACTGTTTTCTATTTTTTTAATTTTACAAGCTTATCATTTCTTGACTTCGGTGAAGTTTATTTATACGCTATTTCATTTGGGCGGAAAATTTTTTTTTTTTCGAGTACATACCGAAATAAATATAAAAGCTATCCTTACGAGAGAGAATAAGAAAAAAAAAAAAAAAAAAATTATAACTGGATTATGAAAATATCCAGACCTTTCTTAACTTTCCACAGGGGAAAGTTTTTTTTCTCATGAAAATTGTTCGAGTGGCTCTGTCTGCATACGTACGTTTAATTTAATTTCAAAGTGGCTGTCGAGCACTCTCTCCGCTCTCTTCAAAGGTGCTTTCATTTCACGAAATGCTTGCGCTTCGTTCATAGCAAATTGCACTCGATGTTTGCTTAATAAGTCAGGGAAAATATTTATGCTGGGTTCATTAGAAATTTAAAAATAAAAAATTTTATTGTTACTTTAATTTCATATATGTACATCTGTATCATATATTTGTGTACATCCTATGTCGTGTACATCCTACGTCGCTATGAACACAACAAACTCGTTAAAAGTGTCGGGAACAGCTCTCCTCACTTGACTTTAGCGTTTGCGCTATTATCTCAATCCTCAAGGGTGGGTGGTTGTAAATCGTTTGTTTCTAATTCATTTGTCACCCGCGCCATGGGGTCGTAAGACGCGCGACAGACATTTGTTATCATGGCACGCTGTTTGCACAACCCTCAAACTTCTTTCGTTGGTATCTATACGGGGCTGGATTGAAGTTCCGGATATCAAAAATTTCAAATGGTAAAAATTCCCAATTTTAATATTACTGACCCACAGTTTTTAGTAAAAGTATTTTCCCGAAAGTCGATTTCAAAAAATAATAATCGAAATATATCGAAGGTTCAAAATTCCGGAAGTTAAAGATCCGAAAGGAAAAAAAAATCGGAATATTCAAATTCGCGCATCAAGCGTCGTGCCCTTCGATTAAATTTTCGGATTCTTGGACCTCCAGAGTTTTTTAATTTCTGAGGTTTTAGCTGTCTGCATTTCGATCTTTCCGAATTTTGATACTCTGAACCTTAGCGATTATAAAATTTTCAAACTATCTCAAATGAATTCGTAATTTTGACTGTTTGGAACTTTTAAATTTCGGAACTTCTATCTGGCCCCATCTCTCTGCGCTATCCATCAACTTTTTTTTCACAAGGATTCACAGGATTCGAGTTTTTCCCCTAAACCAACAAAAATTCTTGGATAGAAATTTCAGATTATTCTGGCGAAGGTATCGAAAATAATTGTAGGCGACATCACACTGCTCAAATTTCGTATATCAAACGCAGCGAAGCTGAGGTAGGAAGATCCATTTTGCAATCGCAAAAGATATTTACTTTGGTAAACCCAAAAAGTCTTTATATGGTGAAGTATGGCTGTTTGCAGATTTACTCAAAATGAAATAGCGTCTTTCGTCCGGAGATGGACTTGACGGTTTCTCGTGACCCTTAGAGGCTGATGATGTTTAGAAGAGAGTTCCGAACTGTTGAAAAAAAAAAATCACAAAAGATTCTAGACCTTCCAGTCCTCGATGGTCGATGTTGGCATCGTGGTGACGTTTGGAATCTCAATATGAAGCAGAATCGATATAAGAACTTCCAGATGTGAGAATTTGGGTATAAAAAAGACGTCCTACTGATCGCTTATGGCAAGAAACAGAAATTTAAAGTAAATTTTTAGACAAAATTTACATACGCTGGGATTGGGTAGTTCAAAATCAAATTCTCGCAGTACGGGGCCGGGTTGAAGTTCCGGTGGTCAAAATTACGATTTTATTTGAGATGGTTCAGATTTTTCTGGAACGTTAAAGTTCAGAATATTGAGATTGGGAAAAATCGGAATGCAGTCAGCTCATAACTCAGAAAGTTACAAACGAAAGTCCAAAAATCCGAAAATTTATTGGTCTAGGGGTATGACACTCCATGCGTGAATTTAAAGTTTTGGAGTTTAAACCTTCTCTCTCTCTCTCTCTCTCTCTCTCTCTCTCTCTCTCTCTCTCTCTCTCTCTCTCTCTCTCTCTTTCTCTCTCTCTCTCTCTCTCTCAGAATTTTGAACTTTCGATGTTTTTCAATTTGAAAATTTTGAAATCGAGTTTACAAGCGTCCTGGGATATACTTTTTTTTTAAAACTGTGAATCGATAATATCAAAATTTCGAATTTCTACATTTCAAAGCTTTTAAAATTCGGAACTTTAACCTGGCTCCCCCTAGTACTTATAGGGTCAAATTTTTCAACGCCATTTGATTTTGAAATAAATAATTTAATGTCATGAACTTGTCGTCAGAACGATTGTTACGGATATTATGCAAACATCCGGGACTTATAAAGGTTCGAAAACCGCAAAACCGCAAAATCGCTAAATATTCATGTATAGAAACCCGCAGGAAAAGTTTTCAAGTTTTAACATTGAAATTTCAGATTTAAAACCACTCGCGTTCACGTATACCTACGTATATTTATATACGCGCTAGTATATCCTCCTCCCTCACAATTCCAAACTCTCTTCGAAACTTTGTATAGGTTTAATGAACTCCATCAAAGGGGGATTCCCACGTATAGAAAAAAAAAAAAAAAAAAACTCCGAAGGAATGAACCGGCAAATAAGCACAACCTTTTATTTCCTAAAATGTTTTAATTTTTTTATGGAGCTATTTCCCTGAATGCCATTAAAATTGATATCAATGATTTTTTGGTGATGACTTGTCATTTCATTAACTCGAATTTCAATTATACGATCAATAGCCACGGTGATCCAAGAGAACGTGACGTTATTTTTATTCACGTATTTATGGTATCATGTAAAGAAATATTTTAATAAACTGATCATTCATTTCAAAGCTATACACAGAATCGTGATGTTTTTTCAATAAAATATCAGAAATACGATTTAAATTTATGGGTTAAAGGTTAAACTGAACTATAAACTGGCTCAAATCGTGACTAGCTGCAGTGACGATTTTTTTTTTCCTTTAAATTGGTGCGAATCAAAGATCCATATTTTCATTTCATGTAAAACTGACAGAGAAATTTTAAGAACAGTAACAATAAATTTGAACGAATAATTGTCTGGAAAGAATCGACTGATCCAAGATAATTCGTAGGCTGAGATTATTTCGGTCATATTCTTTGGCGGTAAAATTTTTTCCAAAATATATAGGTATACAACAAGTGAAACAATGAGTTGAAACCGCAAGTGGGTTCATTTAAGGAAGCAAAAGCCTGAAACTTTTTATCCCCCCAGTTCAGTCCAGAGATTGTTTCGGAACTGCAATTAATGTTTCAAGAGTTTCCCGCTATCTGGCATCTGTCCAAGATAAGAGACAAATTTCTCAGAAATTCTTTGTCTCCTGTTAATGCTGTGGATGCTATCATGAAGCCGCTTCTTGTGTTTGAGGTAGACGGGATGTTTTGCCATTTCCATAAATGTCTCTGACAATGACGGAACATATTATTCCTGTATTTACTCGCTAAGTAAGAAGAAGTATTCAACCCCGCAAACCGTTATTTTGCTTTTCAAACGCGTTATGAATCAGCCTTTTGTCATCGTATAACTTTTCTCTTGATAAAATGGAAGGGAACTAATTTGAAAAAACTTATACCAAAAGAACTCTTAAATGAAAACGAACATCTCATAGTTTTGAAATTGACCAAATGTTTCACAGCTGTCCAGCCAATTAAAATTTATTAATCTCGTTTTGTCCGATGCAAACACTTTGCGTATAATCAGCGTAACCGAGTAGAGCCGCAATTTTATACTCAAAGAAGTTTCCTGTTTATCTCTCCCTTTCTTTTCTGTTAGCTTGACTTTTTTTGCTGGTCGCATCTCTCGCAGAGTCAACACTTGCGTCCACAGTCATTTCCCTTTGACAACGGACCACGGAGCTCTTAGTTCACAATTTTTGAGTTTCAGACTAAGAAGAAATCCAAAGCTCAGAAAAGCTAGCACATTTTTTTACCGTGCGATCCCTCGGAGGCAAACAAGTGCAAAGTATTTTAATTGCGAAGTTTAGCAGGCCATTTTTCCACTATGTTCTCTTTAGCAGCTTTGTGTCGTTCCTTGCGGAAATGAATACTCTTTACTGGTTATCCATCAAGTAAAAAAAAAAAAAAAAAAAATTCCGGGTTTTCTGTAGTATAATAATAAATGGCCAAACGACTTACTCAATCTTCAACCAACTTCTTACATAAGTCAAAGTTCAACCGACAGAAGAATTGATAGACAATAATATCCATAACAGTCGTAGAATCAATAGATTCTGTCATCGATAACAAGAAGAGTTATACATCGAACTTGACTCATTATTTTGTACATTTAATAGTATCGTGGTTAAATATGGATAGCTGTTGTCCCGTTCCTTACGAAAATGCAATGTACGAATCGTTTCGTAATATTTTTCAATCGACAATTTTTTTACCCTCTGTCTCTACCACGTAAGTCGATAAATCAGGGTTCAGAATAGAGGTTCTCTATTTTGTATGATTACTTTTTTATTTTATTTATTTATTTGTTACTTCTTCTCTTCTTGCGTATCTTGGATATATATTCTATTTTTCTAACCAACCATACCTCGGCGGAAGTTAAGTTTTCCTGTGGTAACTAACTGTTGCAGTAGTAGAACCGTGGAACTTTGTGTACTTTAAGAGTTGAACTTTTCTTATACCATACATCAGGATGAGTATCGGTGTTCGTAAACTAGATCATTTTTACCTGCACGAAATGTTTCTTTCATGGCTCACATATAATCCAAGATCATTATTCTGTTCATATAATATCCCAGTATGAAAAAAAAAGAAAAAGGTACATCAAGTCATTATCAAAAAATAAGTTATCCCTAGTTCTCATGACAAAAGCTCGTCATTTCATGGCTGAAACTTTTCATTAATTTCAGTTTTCCACGTCACATCATCCGTCCTTCATCATATCGGTTTAGACCCAATCACATGTGCTGGTACTGAAACTAATCTTCACACGCTTCTTAGTCCAGAAGGTTTAACGGGCCTCTTATTTCTACGTTACAATACCGCGGTATGTATAACGATTTCTCTACAGTCATGAAGATACGAACATTAATCACAATATACACACAGAGAGAATATAGCCTGAACTGAAAGTGTGAAACGCTATGTCAAATAACAGCAAAACTCCTTTGTCGCAAAATGTGTATCCGAACGGGCATATATGCTGTATCGTACTTATACGAATGTCTGTACAAGCTCTGGCTGTGCTATGCAGCTTTGAAACGTGGGTATAAGGGTTGTGTTGTCCTTGACTCACCGCTGAGGCTTGGGTTCGTGGGTTGCCTGAAGCCCTTGGCAACAACCCCATGGGAACCGAGCGGAGCTTGCGAGGAGTGAACAATTGACGAACGACTCGCGTTATTTTCCCTCGATCCACATCACGGTGAATATCTCTATCTTGATAGATTATCATTCACGTATCAGGAATTGACAGAATTCCTTTAAAAAAAATAATCCACTCTACGACACTTCCTGTTCGAGTCAATTCTGATTCGATACAAATGTTTGAAAAAGTATACCTAGGTGTATGTGTCTGATGAAAATTCGCAAGCATATACATATGAGACATATACGCGTGATTTGGCGTATGTGTGTGTTGCGTGTACGTGAGATTATCGCTTTGGGAAACAAGTTGTGATCGATATTTCGAAGGGACGAACCACGAATAAATTTCAAAGCTTTACGCTCTCCTACTTCATCGTATCCACTTTTAGGATTCTCATTCAAAGACATATTTATATTTATAATATACGGTATGTCTACGCATAACTATATAAGTATTTTATATCATTTGTATAGACGTGGATCCCCACCATTTCAACTATTGTCCAATTCTTTATACTACGAATCTTTCAATATTGTTACGGATTTACCAGAATTGAAATAAGACACTAAATCCTAACCACAAATGTACCAACACGTATATTTATCCATATATTTACGCAAGCGCACAGAATGTAAAATAGCGTCTCTGAACTGACCAATATCGCCAATTTTCGCATCGGACGATTTTAGACTTTTGCCGTTTTTTTCAGTTTATAATCATTATTGTTATTATTATGTTATTGTTCTTGTGGCTACTATATTATTACAATATAACGAAGCTCTGTGTATCGTGTGATGTTGAAACGACGTTCAAATCATTATATTCGTCCGCCGAATATATGAGCAACCGTACACTTGTACAATAGCTAATCGATAATCGCAGGATGACCACCGCGTATTAATCACTCAAATATTTACCTTATGGATTTCTGCTGAACTGACGATGCTGATTGATGTGCTGAGCTTTTTACTGACAGCACACAGAGAGCTGCTCCAAATTTTTGTTTAATCGGCTTAGATACCTGAATAGAGGTCTACCATTATTTATCGCACCGTTGTTAGAAATTAGTATAGACAGCTGTTGAATTGAAATCTGTCTAGGTCCTATACTACAGAGACTATGCTCTAAGGTTAAATATGCAACATTTCGTGCTTTGAGGTTTATGGTTTTATTTAATTGTTTGCAAAATTTGCTGCAGCACTAACTTTTTTTGTGGTTAATCTGAAAGATAAATGGAATCAGATGTAAGTGGTTGTGAATAATAATGGTAGTATTTGATATGCAGTAAAAACTGTACAAAATTACCTGCTGGGGCTCACGTTCAGAAAGTAAAAAACGTGCGAAGAAGCGCTCAGAAGGGTACCAAGGGTAGAAAAAAAATGGTCGAGTAAAAATACGGAAAAAATTTAAGGTGGAAAAAAGAAGGAGGTGAAAAAATGGGAGGAGAAAGAATGCTCTGAATTCTTCATCTCCTCCCTCAGGAACATGGAATATATCAAGCCATCCAATTTGAAATCCTTCTGTTAAATGCATAATGTGCTCCCATCAACCCTCGAAACTTCCGGACTCGAACCTCCGAAATCTATACAAACATCTATACAAACATATATTTACTCTGAACGCATATACTTACACCCTAATGTACAATTTCGGCATATGGAACCACCACAAAAGAAAAAAAAAAAAAAATGACACGAATTAATGGGACGGAGTGCTTTTGGCCGTTGATGGGATATATTTGTGACTGTTGTTTACCTGTCGAATATCAAATCGCAACGCATTCTTGTTCAATATCCTTTTTTAATCTAGAGTTAGGTGCAGATTTAGGGTCCTTACCTTCCTTCATCCTATTTTTAAACTAGCAGCGTTACGTTCATTTTTTTACAAAATTCTTGTCATCACATGGGACAATCGCCTCAGCCCTAGTCCGCGTTTTTCTCTTCTCACACCATAAATGTGCCTCTCAATTTAAAAATTTTACCATCTCAGCCGAGTCTCGCTCTTTTTTTCGTACATTTTGATCTTTTTCACACACACACACACCCTCTTTCTCTCTCTTTTTCTTTTTCTCTCCGGACCATTCCATTTTTCCAACTCACGCACGCTGCTGAATACATAACTTGCCAGCACTCACGTTGTTTCGAGCATAATTTTGTTTTCTTCACTCGCCTTAACTTGACTCGAAACATTTCCGTGTCTACACTCTACACCCTTGTTCAGTTACAAACTTCAAGTTAAAGTGTAGAATGTCAGACTTTCAGTATACTTTTTCCACGGCAAATGATATTTTTCTCAGACATTGTCTCGATTCTTAAGATTTTTTATTTTCTTCTTCTTAAAAAGCTCTCAAACCTCGTTCTACGAAACCTCGAAAAAGCATATCCTGAGCAATGGATTAATCCAAATTTAGAAAACACATACTTGTCTGTATTTTGAAAATATACGTACTCGTGTATGTATCCGTTTTGTTTTTGAACAGATATGCATGCCTTTGCTAATTTAAGAACTGGGGCAATATTTGCCATAATCACCAACCGTGCAACAAGGAAGGGATTGAACATTATGATTCCCGCAAAGGCTTGTAAATAAGTACAGTAATTTTAGCGTAGCTTGTATTATGTCAATGTTGAAATATACCGTTATTATTTGAGATGAAAAATTAAAGGGTATTTTTGGATAACAAGTAACACAACCATGTGAAAAAAGCGTAAGGGTAAGTCGTGAAAAGTTTTTCTCGAAATATATATATATATATATATATATATATATATATATATATATATATATATATATATATATATATATATATATATATATATATATATATATATATATATATATATATATATATATATATATATATATATATATATATATATATATATATATATATATATATATATATATATATATATATATATATATATATATATATATATATATATATATATATATATATATATATTCGATAATATGTGCAGTATAACGGATGACGAACAATAACTTGTCCATTGTGTAAAACCGTCGTCGTTCTACAATCTATTACATCGTCGTGTGCCAAACCAGGCATGAAATTCTCCGTGAAATTTTATCGGAAATCTAGTTTGAACAAGGTCTCCCCTACACTCTCTGCGTTCCCTGCAGCCCTTTTTGGTGAGCGTCACGGGGATGACACGCAAATATTTCCCTTGAAATATTTTTCAGCAGCCTGACATCCGTGCCTGAAGCGTTAGCAGCCAGTAGCCCTTGTAATTTGTAGAACACATTGCTTCCGTTGGTGTACTCACCACAAACGGAAGTCTGTAATTTGTTTTCATACTAAACGCCTAACTCCAACTCAGTCGTCAGAATCCAGTTAATCCCCGTCCGATTTTAGTCATGTGGATGAAGAACGCGACCACGATGTCAATCTACACTGGAAAGAAATTTCACATTCCCTTTAGCGGTACTGTTGTCATGAAGATTTGTACTGGAGGGTGACACACGTCGCTAAGAATGACGGATGGAAATTGTCGAAGTTTTTTCCCATAGTTATATTGTGTTAAAAAAATTTACTGTGAAATAAGGGAATCGATTTTGGTTGTTGTCAGTCTCGCTCGAAAGGAACAGGACTGTTTCGTTCATATTTCGACAATACGTAGACTGTCATTTGAAATATAAATTTTTTGTTACCGGTAGACTTTCGTTGGTAAAAAAAAAAAAAAAAAAAAAATTCTTAAAAGACTAGAATTGCAGGTGAAAAAAATCTTTGAAATAAATCATTAATTTTTTTAAAAGAATTTCAAAAACTTTCTGAACACACTGTACTTGTTTGAATAAGAATGTGAATAGGCTTTGAATTGAAAAGAAATTCACTTGTTGCTTGCGAGTCTGTTTTTTATTTGTTTTGTTTTTTCGATAAAAAGTTGAGCTAGAAAATTAAATATCTCATCAAAGTTACCATGGTTTTTTTCACAGAAAAAATATATTTTCTTTACGCCATTCCGAGAGTTTTTTTTAACTACTTATCGATCGACGTATATAAATAAGTATGGTTGTAAGATGAAAAAAAACGATATAGAAATAGCAGAAAGATGTAATTAGACATTTTCAAAATACTTTATCATAATGAATTACATACACCTTACATACGTATATCTATATAGGGTGAATACCTGTCTCATATACCTATACTTTGTACACTCTATTCCCTTAAATGGCGCAGACGGAATTCCCTTGTCGATATCGGTCGTAGTACTCGATAAAATTGGTCTCCTCGAAATTTTCGCTCGACTACCTCGTATCGTCGTCCAATCACTCGAAGTAATGCTACACCTCGTCTACGGGGATAATGTTACGATCGAAATTACCGTATATAGAGTTAAGGATGTGTAAATCCATGTCATAGATTTTTTATTTTTATTTTTTCATTTTTTTTTTCGTCGTAATCATTGAAAATAAAAATTATAGTGTTGGCTAAAGTTATTCCCCTGATAATAAAAATAGGTAAGTATCATAACAATTCTCAAAGGAGTTAAATTTTCGCACAAGCGAGAATTGCTACCGTTGCGATTACATAATAGACTGCAGTTTACACTGTGATGATAAAAGTTATTTACGATCCCTAGGTTTGTAGCACATTACCTTTCTCTGCACTTTAAACTTTTATAGTTTGTGACTCGAGTTCGGTGGTCATACAATTTATAGCCAAGTAAATTTTTCGATTAGGCACGTACTCGATGACCGTGATCGTAGATGATACTTTTGTTGTAAACTACAAAGAGAAAATTCTCAACTTTTGTCCTCAGCAACGTAGAAAATGTGGCTCAACTTTATTCCTTTGGGTCGTGAAAATGTAGGTAGCTACGTTACCGACCTTTTGACCCTTGCCCTGACAGAACCTCCTTTCAGCCCGAGATCGTTTCGGATATCAAACGACCCCTGTATGAATAATCGAACAAAAAAAAAAATAAATAAATAAAAATAAAATGCAAAAAAAAAGAGCATGAAATTATCGATCTGAGCTTCTTAATACATGAAAATGTTTCATGTATATGCGTAAAAGAGGCTCATCCCTCACAAGGTAATGCAAAATCGTAAATCTAAAGCCGCATATTCGCATGTAGATCGCTGTTTCCGAAAAGAATTCAGACGTTACGTATTGGTTTCGATAACTTATAACCTTACATACGTGTGATCATAATTTTTGAACATCAAGCATCGCACCTACTAGAACTGTAAAGTTTACGGTCATATAGCAATTGCAGAAAAATAAAAAAATTGAGATAAATTATTAAAAAATATTCTTCATTCAAATATCGTATTCCTCGAAACTGGACTTTCGTGACTAAAATATTGATCACAATTTTGATATTCAAAGTTATGGTCAGTATTTTTCATACATACTGCGATTCAGAGTCTTTTCCCTAGAGAAATGGCATTAAATTTTGTGTTCCTGCGTCCGCTCCACTTAACCGTAGCATTAAGCACTTTTCAACCCCCGTATAAAATGTAATTTTTTGAACAAAAGATTCGATTGTGAGTCCAGTTTTTTTATTCGATTTTTTTTTTGTCCTTTGCTATTTTTTTGTTTTTTATTGAATATTTTCATAACCCTTCCTCTTCCGTGAATAAGCAGCTTTTATCAGTTCTGGCACGACCTTGGGTCTTTATTATAGATGTGAAGCGTTTCTCATACATATAAATTTATTTTACTACATATCATCCGCGTATAGTATTAGAAAAAGACAAATGTAGAAAAGGCGAGAAAATGTCACGTCGGTGAAAAACGAGTGTAGACGTCAAGACGTGACGTGACGGTCACGCAATGTCTGCCAAGACACCAATTCAATTGTTCAATTAACCCGTCCGGCAATGAAGATAATAAAGGGAATGAGTAAACATATGAATATTAATGGAAATGAAAGATATATGAACAAATAATTGTTCGAAACCAAAGACATCACAAGTCCTGTACGCTGTACATAAATACAAATAACTATTTCGCACAATGTGACTACATAGATCGAATTGTGACAGCCATCATAAATTATTATTTACCCCTTTTATTTGTCACACAGAAAATTGCCAGAGTGAACGTGACAACTAGGTTCGTTATTCCAAGTTTCTATATTGGTATATGGTGTCACGATTTGTTTACGAACAGCGTATAGTGCGTTCAAGGATAAAATACCACCCTCAATTGGAGTCTTAGGCTTTGTCCTATTTCAATTTGTCTACAAATAGGCTCCATGGAGACGACCAAAAACGTAGAATAAAGGATAACCTTACAAAGAACTCTATAAATAAATTCCTTTTGGAAAAAGAAGTCGCAGTATTGTCACGTACAACGCATTAGGATTTAGATGAACTAATAAATTTTGTGGTTAAATCAATTCAATTTTCCGAAATTGAATGAACATACTTAGAGAATATCTTTGAATCTCTAATCCAACTGACAATCTAGTTACCATAAATGTTACGCAGTATACCGCAGCTGATGGATTAAACCATTTGAGGATAAAACTATGAGCAACGCTCCGTGTGAGCTTTACAATTAGTGCAGGTAAAATTGAAGCACGTACCCATCTGTAGGAGATTATTTTCCATATATATGTATAATACTTTATTACTCGAGAGTATTGATGAGTTCGCGGGAGATTGCAAAAATAACAAAAAAAAGAAAAACGAAAAAAAAGCCGGCTCTGAACGACTGTGCAGACTCATGGAGTTCAGCAATTAATTTGGCTTAAACCTTGACGGAAGAATTGTCCGAGGGTAACAACCGCGAATTGGTTCATTGATCGAGCAATCCCGGAGGCATTCGAATGCATTGAGATGCTAGTTAGATGCTAATTAGTCTGTCGGGAATGCCTGGAAGCTAGCTGTCGCATTATCCGAATGAAATTTGCAACTCTGGTTAGCTGATTTAGGAGGTGACGTGACAGAGTTAAGCCAAGGAATGGCGAGGGAAGTCTGTCGTTTGACATACCTCTTCTCTCTTAAAATTTTTTTTCATCTAATTATCTAAAGACACGAAATACCTGTAGCGTCTCCCTTTCCAACGTACCTTTACGAGATTTTAATTCATTTTTTTTAATTATTGTCACCATTATTTTACACTCTCCAAAATTAACGTTCTTTGTCATGTGAGAATTATTGTCGAAATTGGACTGAGGGAAAACGTCGCTCAAAACCCCTGCACAGTACATATATAATAGCAGTGATGACTATAATTCATCGTCATTGTCGGTTTTTACTATAATATAAATGGCGCAGACAGACATATACAGATAATATGTATATCGTAGTCAAGAGATGATTGAAAAGGCGGGAAATGAAAAACAAGAAAAAATAAAAAAAATACGGAAAATACAAGAAGGGTACGAAACGGAAAGTTGACAGAGTATAGCGGGGTCTGATGTGACGTGTGGTACTCAGCAGAGTAAATACAAGACTTACAGATTTGTCACTGATGCAAATAATATGATTGAAAGTAGCCGAGTCAATCCTAAAATTAACTTTCGTCTCCGGGGAAACTCTGGTGCACAAATACGAGCGAATTTCAACGTGTGGTCAAGAGACTTAGAGTAAATATTTACTCCGCATAGGGATTTGTCTCAGTCACATAGAAGCAAATACTGTCAGTATCGTCACGTTTCCTGAAAGAGCAACGGAGCTCATAACTAGCTACGGTCAAGGTTCGTGATGCTCAATACTCTTGAGAAATCAAGAACGATTGTGATAGCCACTCGGGACGATGAAGAATACCACGATGACAGCAAGTGGCCTTTGCAGAACCTCAATCCTTGGCCAGGAAAAGAAAGCTAATGGATTCGGTTACGAAACATAATTAGCTGACCTCGATTTTAATCCGATTATAACCACAAGGAGATGTTCTTATTCACTTCTCTTACAAGTTTTGTAAAAAATCAAATTTCTTGACACGAAAGGCAGACCTTCTCGCTGTACCTATATCATATCTAGATCTTCTTTAATCCGATTACACTGTTGAGACTGGCTAGTCAAGTCCTGGGGGAATGCAGGTTTATATAGTGTTGAAAATTCTAGGAACTCCTAATTAGCATGCATAAGAATTTATGAGCCGTGGTATACACAAATCAACCAAAGGAAAGGAAAATGAAATCTTCGTATAATGGTTATCCTGAATAGATACGATAGAGCTTCTATCATGATGCCCAGACGTATGATGCTACGTCGGAAAAGCTATCAAGAAAGTGGCGTTTACTGCATCCAGCTTGGCGAGATCCATCGCCATTAAAGTTGGCGCAAACGACGAAAGACTACTCCTGAAGAGATAAGTGCGCGTAGTCATAAAGTACGTGGAACTATACGCTCCAGCTTTTGTATCTATCTACACAGGTAGGTATAATGCAGGTCAAATTCAACGTGCATTATACATCTACCTGGGGTAATAAATATTTCTACACGACGATGATGATGATGATGATGATGATGATGATGATAATTTTGGTAATGATAAATATATACATCATTATAATTGGCATTCCGATACGAGTGGGGATTATGTGGCTTGAATATTAATTTTTCATGCTCAACCTGTGTGCACGAGTTATGAACGCTACATGATATCTAGTTTGGTGGTACGACCAGCACGAATTGTATCAAATGCCTACTACGCTCTTCTTGAATTAAAATCTGAGTAATGAAATCTGGATTTGGTGGAATGAGATAAAGATTGTCGATATCCAATTCAATCAATTTGTTTTCAAATTTATATCGACGTCTGCAAATACTATGAAAGTTTGTGAAAAGTAGGGGACAACAAATATATACGACGTATAGTTACTTTTATTCTAAATGTTGAAGAAAGCGATCGTCTAAATTGAAAAGTTTAAATTGTGGGATAAATTTCATGCGTCTCAGGTTGTCTCCGGACAGAGATTCGCCAATTGCGATGTCTTATTCAATTTCTGCCGCAACATAAATCAGTCCATCGTTCCCCTTACACGAGGCGGAAAAGTTGCATGCCTGCGGACTCGCTTGGAGCTATTTCCTAAAAGTTTACTCCTAATTTACGAGTGCAAAGGGCAATTTTGGGCCAGAAAGCGTTAAATAAGGTAAAAGAGTTACGTTGAAGTTCTTGATTAAGTTATCGTAGATTTCATTTGCATAATTACACCGGTCCTTGATGGATCATGCTATACTTTACATTCCACACCGTGTGTATACACGGTTCCAAATACTGTACAATTTCTAGAGACCTATACCCATATCTGAATACGGGATTATTTCCACAGTACGATTTGTATGCCACCGGAAATCGTTGTAACTTCCGGTAGGACGTCAATCCTCCCTGCTTTTCTACCAACGACAATTTCCTTACCTCAGAATAAATCTGCTGACTTCACTTCCGACTTTTCTTCGATTTCTTTGCCCCCCTGTTTTTTTTTTTTTTTTCTCTTTTGCTATTTATTTCAACATACATTCGACACGTTGACAGAAGAATGAAAGAAGAATATAAGGTTAAACGCATTTTAACATTCCTGTGGCAAATATTTGCGAAATTGGTTGAGTCCCAACCTTTGACTTATCGGTTCATTCTTTGAACGAAAAGCCAATGGCAAGCCAAATGGAAATTTCGTGAAAACGTAGTCTTTAAAATAGTCTTTCAAATCCGCAGGGTAACAACAGACATTATAAAAATCCTGGCTGACTTTAATACCCATTATTATAAAGCGATCTTATACACGTACAAATTATAGCTGGTGATAAAACCAACGCAAACATATACATTGGTGATGTGGAAAATTATCTAAATTTCTGTATACACGGGAAATAATTTCTTGATGATAATATCCCAAGTCACTTAATCCCATTGGAATGAAAGATCAAAGAAGTTTGATGAAAAGTTCTAGAAATACGAGGGTTATCAGTTATTGAAATTGTTTGAACAAGCTTAAAAGGAAATTCAATTATCTCGCCTCCGCTCGTTTACCTTTACCTTCATCTTCACCCTAAGTCTATTCTCTGCAATCAATCGATGGAAAACAATAAGAACAATCCTGAAATAAGATGAAACAGAGAGATGCAAGGGGTAGAAATAAGTCTGGAATGATAAAGGCTGCGGGTACAGGGAATGCAACTTACCTATTACTTTGACGTCCGAATTAGATCAGACCGTTCGGTTCCGTTGTCACTTGCAAACCGCTGGTCTATAAGTCTCTGCGGTCTATTCCGTAATCAACGTAGGAGACAAACTAATCCCAGAAGTCTGAAAGGATTTTCACAGGATTAATCGCAGTTTGCGACTACCTAGTAGAACTGCACAGCTTTACGAGAACAAGTAGAAGATTGTTTTTTATCACAATATTCGAAATAAAGCACGTAATTAATCGAATATCAATCAACGAAATATTTTCTGATACACATTTTGCTTGTAGTTAAAATGGATTCAAATTTCGCTTTACATTTTTGAATACGATTCTATTCAAAGTTCAGAGTTCTTGAGCAAGCTGCTAGCGAAAAGGATCTAACCTTTGACACTGTCATCGGTGATTCGCGATATTATTCAGTCGTTTGTGGACCACGATACGATGTGACGAGTCGCTTATTGCATAGCTTTATCACAACGACGCTAAGCGATCATATATCCAGAGCCTAAACATGAGATTTTCCCTTACAACACCTCGCTCTGATACGACCGACGTGCAGAAAATAGTGTCAATCTCAACATCGATTTCCCTGGTTTTCTTCAGATTTATATTTCGCTCATCGCACGTAGTCCTCGCTGATCTTTCTCACTCAAGCGTATCCCCACGAGTATCTTTGGACAAGACAGGGTCAATGCGTGCGCGAGGGGCCAAATCGATGGTCTCAAAAGATAATATGACGGGAGAGATATCATTGTCATCCTCTATTGTGTATGTAAATAATTTTATATGTTGTACAAACGAAAAGAGATGAAAGTGTCTGAGGGACTGAGACTGCTTTCATCTTTTCATTGGTCGGCAAATAGCATATAATATACGTGTAATGGTATTTGCTATAGATAAAATGCGACAATATAATTCGTCGCTATGCTTACGGGACCTGACCAACTGTCCTACGGGATTTGCCGTGCGATTTGGATTCAAATCGTTGGCCATGAAATATAAATGGGAAATAATAAATCTCGATTGTTCCGAACGGTTTCGCGGAACCTCGAAAGACCTTGTGAAATTTCGCACGGCATTGTACGGGTGTGGGTATACATATATATATATATATATATATATATATATATATATATATATATATATATATATATATATATATATATATATATATATATATATATATATATATATATATATACATATATCTAGAAGCTCGTGTTACGGTATGGTGAGGAAAAATAAGACGAACGAAAAGAAGCGAGAACGACGAGTAAAGTTTCCAGGCCACGAGGCGCAAGCTTACACCGATAAGAAGTTTCCCTCTCACTCTCTATCTATCTTTCCCTCTTTCTCTATATCTTTTTCTAGAGAAAAGATGTGTCTCGCATGACTTCTCTTACCTCATGGATGCGAAAGATATTATCTAGCCGATAAAATTTTCATTTTCATTTTTTTATTATGGAGTTAGTCAGAAAAGTTTACCACTTATAGTGATTCAGGAAATCCTGCAGCAATTTTTGTTTACGCTGAATTCTTTTTTTAACATGTAATTCTTCTCAGAAATTTCACTCAATGTAAAGAGAAGATAGCGACAATATAAAATGAAAGATAATACACAACTGCGATGTAAAATAAAGAAGATGCTAATCTGCTTCAGTAATATACAACGTGCAATTATTAATTATTAAAAAGCTATGTAAAGGAACAGATTTTACAAGGTTTTCCGGAATGGTTAAACCCTGGTCGTGCAGAGTATGAAGATGATGATAACGTTCTCTTAAAGTTGACAGAGAGGCCAAGAAGCACCAGCAACTCTAATCTAAAATCAAGCGTGCGCCAGACTCAAGATTGAAGACCACCCAACCCCAAACGACTACAGCAACGTTATTTTGTACGTCGTCTCAGAATTTGCATAAACTTAATTGAAATCTGCAACCTGCACCGTCTCAGAGATATTAAACTATATCTTCAGGACTCAGCAGCTGCTGAAGGCATCCAGTCTCCTGCAGAACCACGTGGAACATATATGTATATCGATGATATTGCATAATGCTATTATCGCTTGAGGCTGAAACAACGATCATAATTTCGTACTACATACTTCGGAAATCAATATCCAGTAACCAGGCTCATGTCTATCAGATCCATCTTTGTATATAAATATTATCACACAAAATTCCATAGGTTAGTAAAGAAAATGATGTGACCATTGAACGATGATATTCTTATATGAAAATTTGGCAATGCCATTAATCAATTCGTGAAAAATATTTCAAAATGTTTATTATTTACATTCTTATGATAAGCATTTTAAAAATTGAGTGAATATAGATGAGATGCAAAGAGTGTATGAGGCAAGTGTATAACCTAACTGAAACTGGCTCTTGGTGTGTACCTAGAGAAAACTTTAAAAATGTTTCTGAATCAATGAAAAGTGAAGAAAAATCAAGAATCTATTTACTTACCGGAGAAGGAACAGTGTCGAATGAGAACCAAGATTCTTGGATAAATCCATCGAAGCGAAAGTATGGAAGTTTATTCAATACCCTGAAAATTATCTTCGGTATTTTCGACCCCTGATTGAAAGTTATACATACCCGGATGAAAATATAAATTGAAAATCCGTACGTATTTCGTTCCCGAAATGGTAGAGAAATTATAAGAGACTGCGCAGTATTCTCAAAAATTTTCACATATATAAAACTGGGTCAACTTTTCGTGGAATCTCCGCATGCCCGTAATACAAACCATTTTTTTTTTTTTTAATTTCTGATTACGAATTCCACCTCCTTTTTCTGTCCGTACGATTTACAGTGACCCTTATTTATCGTTACAAGACTTGGTATTGTGCAAAATCCAATTTTGGCAGTTTTTAAAACCGCGGGAGGGGGTCAAAAAAAAAACTCAAAATATGTATATACCACGCTTATGAAATGCAAATTTTATCAAATATTATTCGTGTTATGATGATCTTATCTTGCGTCGTTGTATCTGTGTTATGGGTGCAGCAATACACAGCCGACAGTTCTTCGCTGGCTCTATCCTGTATATGTATATTATACGTATACATAGGTATATAGAAGAGAGTAGGGTAAATTGAACCACCATGTAATATCACTGTAAGTTTTTGGTCATATTCTGAAAAGGCAATTCGTAGAATTTGAAATTTGTAAAAAATAGGTATCATCAGCACTTGAAATACTCCAAGCATTCATATTTTTACGAAGTTCAAAATCAGGGAATTGCCTTTTCAGAAAATTATCGAAAACTTACGGTCCAATTTATCTGATGGTTCAATTTAACCTACTCTTTCCTATAATGCATCCAGAGATGAATGAATATATAAAATGAGTTTAAAATTTACCAAATGATATTGAAAATAGTAATACACAAGTTATGAAAAATATGACTTATAAAGAGTTTTTAATCAAAACTTTTTCATTCTCATCGTGTACAATAATCGCTATTACAGAACCACAAAGTTTCTCGTTATAATATATAGAGACTGGTATACAGGGTAGGTACAAGACTTAAGTGAAAAGAGGTTCCCTTGAAAAGTTTTAATTGCTACTTTCAATTAGTTATCATAAAAAGGAAGTGAACGTTGTACTATGTCGGATCACTGCAAGTAATCACTAAGTCAATGGTCATATTGTAGGTTAATTAACTGTTGACCGCCAAATGTTTGGGGAACAAATTGTGTATCTAAGAATCAAGTTTTCATTAATATAAAAAAAAAATGAAAATGATCTTCAATAATCGCGAAAGGCTTTTTCCACACAGAGAAAAAGAGTATAGAATTTACAGATCATGGTATTATTCCATATAGCTAATGGTAATATAAGAAATACGTGTAAAGACTTGAAATTAACGGTTAGACTTTTGCATGCGTGTTATGCCATACATTTGTATTAATAAACTCCCCCCTGTCCTCATATCTATACAATCTAAACGTCGTTGATCAAACGAACACGCGATACTTGCACGCGACGTCCGCTTTTCTAACTGGTTTGCTTTGATCATACTTACATTACGTAAAGGGTTACGTAATACATTTGAATCTAGATTAACCCAAATGAAAAGAATTCTAACGAGGAATGACGGCTGATGAAAAAAAACACACACACAAGAAAATTAAAATTAAAAAAAACAAACAAAAAAAAAAAAAATACGAAAAAAATAAAAATTGAAAAATCCGTCAAAAGGTTGGCTAAGCGACTGCTTATACCATACGAATTAAAAGTGAGATTAAAAAAATTGACCAATGTGTTACCAACCTTTTTTATTAAAATTTTCAAACGAGTCGTCAAAGTTAAAGTAAAAAATAAAATTACAGTGAAAGTTCTTTTTAGAAGGAGCGTGGAAAAGAGGAAAAAATTTTCTCAATATATAAGCTTAAAGAAAGGAGAAAAAAAAGTGTAAAAACGAAAAATAAACAAAGGAAAGATAGAGCAACAGAAATGGAAGTCCTGTCGACGAATCAAATCGCTGGCGAACGTCCAAATAAGTCTCGATAAGGCCAATTGAGATTTAGTATCACGTCGGGGATTACCCTATTTCTGGTTGTTGGAATTAAACCCGATACCCCTCAATCACTTACACAGTACATGAATGATTAATCAGAACCTTATTTGACCGAGGACAGGCTGCTGGATTGTATCTGCGTTCAACGGCTCTTTTAGATTGAAAAAGGTCTCGTCCGTACCTAAAAGTGAATGTCGTTCAGCTAAACTGGCGCCGAATAGTCAGGCAATTTATTTTCACAAGGACGCTCGTGGAGATATGTAATTCGGTGAAAATCCCAGTCGAGATGTTGCGGAAGAAGTTGCCAAAAGAAGCTGTCCAAAACCCTGTACGAAGCCAATTTCCTCCCGGTAGGTATAATAACTACGATCTCGAGTAGCTCAACCCATCTCGACAGCAAACGCCACGTACTCCAAGAAATTGTCCCTTGAGTCGAATTTTCTCACCTTAAAAACGGTCCGAGCTCTTCAGCAGTCAGCACCGATGGAATCGGGCAGTAAGAAATGTCGATCAAAGTATTATCTAGAGAAAAAATATGAAAAATAAAATAAATAAAAAAAATACGTGAGCTAACTTCTTATAAGATATTTGGCTATTTATTCAATTTTTTGATTTTGTATTTTTTTTTTAATTTTCAACGTGGAAGGAATGCTTTGAGTTGACAGTAAAGGATACCCGATAACGATTGAAGTTTAGAAAATTCCATGAGGAATTTTAGCTCGGCTTTACCGAACTGAACAACGAAAAATCCGTAATCCAAAGCCTAAGCCTTACCTACCTTCGCAAAGGTCGGGCATAGTCACGAATGCCGAGTTCACTCTGAAGGGTGGAAAGTTTCAGCGAACTCTACGCTTTTATATGGATCAGATCCGACGAAATGCGATTGGAGTGTCGTGGGGCAACGATTGGAGACAAAAATTAGCCAGAATAAAAGTCACGCGACAGCCGTCCAAGCCTGAAGGTGAAAAAGTAGAATCAGTCAACGTAGAATCAGCTCTCGTAAAAGTCTTATTGTTAGTACGCTGACGTTTACAGACTTAGGGTTAGCTCTGCTCCACTTGCAGGTTTCTTTTCTTTTTGGACTATGCCACCACAGATCTCCTCGTAAACTGAAGCAAAAGAATTTTTATTCAACTCGGTTACACCCTCCGTAGCTGCTACTTATATGCTACAATCCACGAAGCTTTTCTGTACGACGTATCCAACCATATGGCCAGTACTCGTTACATTTCATTCGTTTTTTCACAGTAAAAATTCTAGATTGTTCAGCAGCACAGATCCCATAGAGAAAACTCGTTATTATATTTTTGATGTAACAAAAATCGATAAGATTATATATAACTATATCTAAAAATACTGAAAAACTAATAAACGATGCGGAGTAAAAATAAAACGTGCTAAGCCCTCAATCTCGATATTGGAAATAAATCGTGAGTGAGAATCGCACGGATATCTCAGTTAAATTTTAGCCAAAAAGTTTCATGCTACGAAGTTATGAAATAAGTTAGGATTATACGCGGGCAAAGGGAAATAAGCAGGCGTTGGCAGAACGTTGCATTTGAAATGAAGACGGAATTAATTTTGGTAATGGTGGCTCGTCTGTCTGGACTCGTATACTAATGCCTCTCGAGGCAACGTTCACCATCCAGAGAGCAATATTTTATTTTCTTTGGTCGTATAAAACAAGACGGAACAAAAAAAAACCAAAATAAAAAATTAGCAGATATACTTTACAGATACACACGTATTATATACCAATATTTCTCGGGGCATTTCTCTGTCTCATTTGCTGATTCCAAGAATTCGATATAATACCACGAGAATTGAGACCAAAACAAAATATCATTTCCCGTATTTGGGTCAATATTTAACCGGCCAAAACGGCAACGTGACTGAAAAATATTATAGCGAACAAAGCCACGGGGAGAACTGCAGGTATCATATATATGTATATACTCACCAAGTATTTCGTACTTACGGAAACTTCTATCTTGATATAAAACTTGAGAATATATGTAAAGCAAGACTCTTATCGAATACAAATTTCAGCGTTACACAACAGACACGTGACGCACGCGGATGATCGAAAATAATGACATTAATACCATACCCTAATTTTGCATAACATTTAATTTATTGAGAAATATTTCTTCAGGTATATATCTCACGTTTCAGTACGTTTTGAACAATTTTAAGGTACCTTTGTCAGTCATGCGGGCAACTAACCCTAAAATCTTTTCATTGTTTTATCTACCCAGAAAATCCATTTCACTAAAGGTATCTTTCTCCAAAATCTGCTACTGCCCGAGGTATATATCCTGCGAAAGGACCCTAAGATTTTCAACCTGTCGATCGGAATTGATGGGACGGGATGACATCGAAATGGCTTTGACCAGTCAGGTACAATCACCGTTAATATTTTTGACAGTTTGAAACGGATTGAAACGTTCATTGATAACGATAAAGTTTCCGTTTCGTACAGCGTAAATAATTATTGGAATTCTTTATAAAGGAACGACGAATGGATCACCACGATAATGAGGAAAAAATAGTTTGGCTTGTAAAAATGGTGACGATCCACGTCTGGGCGTGAAAATTAATATCTAGAGATAAGAAACGAATAGGTAGAAGGTAAAAAGAAACTTTGGTGCAAGAGTGATGCGCTGTTCGTGATGAAGGCAGTTGATAAAAGCAGTAAGCGATGCAGCGGACATATAAATTGGCGACCATTATTTCTCAGTAAGTCGCAAGTAGAGGGCACAGAGTTTATCTGTTTAGACATATAGACCGAAACTTTGCAAAGAAAAATTTATTTAAAGATCGAAGGAATTACGTAATCGTATTTCTCGTGTGGTTTAAGTTAAAACAACGGTCAAATAAATTCGCAAAAAAAGAAAATAAGAAAAATAATTACCCGCCTTTCTTAATATACGAAACGGATTAATTTTTTTCTCAGAAAAATTTTTACTCAGTATCGTCGCAATATCAATGACAGTTGGGATTACATGCAAAAATGTTAACGCACAGCTCGGTCGAACAATGTGAATATAAACCGAAAACAATGAACAGCTTGGCCGCCACTGGTACTCCTTAGCTTGTCGACATCAAGCCTTTCTGTTATGGTTTTAGTTTCCTTAAACCGTGAAAGTAAATCGGGCAACTCGTTTAATAAAATCAGAGAACACATATAAGTTAGGTATTACGATTTTTACCAAACAATTAAATGAATATCTTCATTCGATTGCAATTTTAAACGCTTTTACGATGATTTCTGCATTAGTTTAAGGCTTTTAAGTATCTCTGCATATAATTAGGATAAGCGAAGCAAAATCCACGATTGAGATTAAATTGTCTCCAATCAACATTTGTCTTACTCCGCGTAAATTCTGTGTGTGCACCGTTAATCGATAAGGTAACAAAAATATCGCCGACTCATTCTGATTTCATCGTTACCTGGATAGATATAGTTTTTCACAATCAGCAGTGATCTTCCCCGAAGAATCCCTTGTGATTACCTCTAAGTCTAGTAGATATCTGAAACCGACATATAGGTACACCAACGCCCGTCTTCCAACCCTCTCGCCACAAAACTTGACGTGATGGAATTTAAACGACTCCACATACCTGAGCTGGCTTCCAACCTTCGTAAAACAAGACTAAATTACCTCCAATCAGCACTTCCCACCATGTTTTACGACGACAATAGACTCCTTAATAGACTTCTTCCAACGACACGTGAATTCAGTGTGTAGTTAATTACCACATACTTCAGCAGTTTACCCTTTGGTTTATCCGAACAGTTTTAGGTATACATGTCATACGTGCGTGTAAATGTATACAAGTAAGGGGTGTAATTGGAAAGTAAGAAAGTGAAGAAACTTTTGATGTTAGAGAAAAGCCACCACGGTTAGCAGAAATCGTAGTTGCTGATTCTATACTTTCGCACTATAAACGTATGAATCAATGATTGGTTTGTTTGCCCTGCGGGTCTTAGGGTGCCGGAAAAGGAAGTAAGGGAATACCGATTCTCGCAAGGGATTCTTCGTTGAGTCGCTACGAGTGTTTGTACGTTTCATGCTGCAGGCCACGTGGAAAGGAACAAAGAAGTCGAAAGTTTGTATGTCTTAGTTGAGCCTCTCAACGTTTCGTCTACCTTTTGCCTTGTCATTCTCAACAAACCCCACACGTAATCACGCCCGTTTATATGTGTATGTATATATGTGTGTTTGTGTATATGTGTATGGCTGAGTGTGTTGAGCTTTGGCGATAACGCCTGAAGCCTTTTCCAACTTTTTCTCAGCATCCCGGGAAAGTTTTTTCATACTACTAGGAAAACAGGCATTCCATCACTCTTGTTGAACGAGATATATATGTAGATTAGTGTATATTTCAGTCCTGTTTTAGGTCGTCCACCTTCCCCTTCTATCCCCCGTTCCAGAATACTTCGCAAACGGTTGTTTAGCATTTCAATGATATGCAGAGAAGATATCACCGCCCGCTATATCTCTTTGCGCTAGATTTCAGCAATCACTTCGAATCCCAAGGACTCTTGGCCGTATCTTCTCTGCAGACTCTGGGGATTCTTAGTACGAAGAGAATTGCGATGAAGGGTGGGGAGGGAGGGAGGGAGATGGGCAACGTCAAACCATTGAGAGAGAATTCTACCAGAGAAATCTCTACGAATGCGAAATGAAATTTCTTGAAAACTTGCGGACTGTCCTTGCTCCGCTCGTTGCCCTAATTAAGTCACCCCAAGAGCCTCTTCGCCTCTTGAAGTCAAATATAGATACACGGTTGAGGTAACAATAAGCTTTCTCTAGTAGTGAACTGACAGTCATGGCAAAAAATAACGTCTTTATGTTGGACCTTGTAATTCGATATAAAAGCTAGCTTACACAAACTTTGGGGGATATCAAAAATTCTACCACGCTCGCCACGTACTGCCTATAACTACAGTAGTTTATGTGCTTTTCTAGTCCGAATTTCTACCCTCACAAAGCATCAAAATACAATTAGTTCCCTCAACATTGCCAGTCGGGTATTGATCGACGATGGAATTCAAACTTTCTTGTAAATATTCGGTTAGTTGAAATGGCAAACACAATGTCGAACTGGGTCTAAAGTTGATTAAATATTTTAGTGGCTTTTTTCGATGTATCACTTAAGGACCCGTAGCTTCGAAAATAGTATTGTGTGTCAAAATCTGTCCCAGTCCCTTAAAGTGAATGGCTTTTGAAATGTGAGTAAAGCTCGTTAAAGATTGACTAACTCTGACAACACGTTAGATGGGAGGGTAAGACGCAATTAAGAATTAACGGGTTTGTTTCCCGCCACTTTCTTATTAAAGATGAGGCACACTTCAGGGTAAGGCTAAGTGGAAAGATCGAGGATCAAGCATCAAGCCTTCGCCTACTCCCAACGAACCGAGCAAACATCCTTAATGAACGCTAGCCCGTCCGTATCATGCTCATATTGCACGTAATTGAGGACACGGAAGGTAAACTATTACCCAGATATGTGCACATCTACGTTGTAACCAGACAGTATAGTTACTATTACCGTGTAACTACGATGTGCACCACTATCTAGAACATGTATTTCCTGACACGATCGCCACACGACTAATCCCTAATTTAGTTGGATGATTTTCGGACAGTATCAAAGTACTGGATAATTATTCATATTTGATGCAATGACAACGATAAGCAGTGCACTTAGCGAGCTTGCGATAGTGAATTTTTATACTTTAACAAAACGATGACAAAACCTTTACGAGATGAATAGACTTTGAAGAAATAAAGTTGCCAAGTTTAAACTCCGATTGGATTTCGCAAGCTGGTAAGATCTGTGTATTTGTAATCTAGAGTGCCACTCTGCAACGAAACTTATCGATTTCCATTCGCGGAATAACTTGCTAGATTTTTCAACTTCATGTAGAATTTAGTCTGGGATACACGCTGGGTATATCTTCATCTTCTACTCTCTCGGGAACAGAGTTTAGACTTGGTCGTTTAGGTTCTTCAATTACGACTATATGGCGGGCCTAACACGTGAGTTGACGTGCCTAATTAGTCTCATAGCTTGCTCGTAAGAGCAAACACTTATATGTTTTAATCGCTGGGGATGTCGTCGAGCTTTACCCGCGGGACAGAGCAGCAGCAAAGTAATGTGGGGATTCAAAATCCTGAATCGCAAACGTCTCGAGTCTCCTCTTCAACAAATAAATCATTCAAGGATCATAAACCTCGGATGAGAGTCCAACTGATTACTTTTTTCTATTAGAAAAAGTTTTAGAAGTCCCATTTAATCAGATTCCAGCCATTTTTATTGGAGTCAGAATATGATTGTAACTAATAAACGAATATCAACTTCAAAATTGATGAATTTGATACCGAAATCACTGACTCAAATTCATGTGATATAATCTGAACGTCTACCTAACGTATGTACATACATAGTTTGAAACAGCAACGTTATCAAGGATGGGGTGCGAGCCACCGACTATGAGAGGATGATATCGTTGTACTCGTATGAGTTAGTGCTACGCACTACCTCATCAATTTTCAGTTCCATTTATCACGACAGCTTGTGTTTGAAAGAAAAAAAGAAATAATAATTGTCTTGAATAATTAGATGACGTTAATGGACGATCTGTGTCACAGTGTAACAGTTGAGTTTCGAGAAGTTGTAAGAGATGAATTATAACTAAGGTATATACATATCTAATGTAAAACTTTGGAGATTTTCAGCTAGATAATATCTTGTAGAAATTATCTTGTAACTTTTTAGGCGACTATTTAGTTTCCGATATTTCAGTGCTTAGTAAATATAATTTAACTGAAAGCAATCTTTCAGATTCGAAACATACACGTATAGCCGTGTCGTCAGATACTTAGTAGACATTTCTGGGTCAGAAGTTAAAAATGAATCTAATTACCAGCAACGCTCTCGACTCTGAAATGAGAGTTTATTTTCCTGGCCTACCTTAAAAATATATACAACTCGAATCTAGTCCGAAAATATTCTACTTTTATTGTCAAATTGCGCGATAGGTAAAACCTTTGGCTAATAAAACTCTTTGCTATCCTCTGGTTCCAATTACTCGATTTTTATCTGGATATTTCATGGAATATAGACGGTTACAAAAAAAGAGGAAAATTGAAAAAACAAAAAAATTATTTTTAATATTAAATCGCCACACAGCATATACGCGGATCTACTACCCTGGGTCGTTATCGGGCTAACGCAAGCGAGCACGGAAAACAGTGATACTATAACAATAAAAGATAAACAAATGTATGTTACACAAACATGAAGCAACATTGGACAACTCTGATACTCATGTACGAATTACGATGTACATTTTGCAAAAGCCACAACCGGCAATGTTACAACGAATAATTAATATACCAGGAGTACATACATGCGGTGGTATATTGCATCCGAGCACCCACTCAACTCGATAATTATTATATAATTGTAACTGGAAAATCGTTGGACGTTTTCAGAGTGAAATTTATGGATTACGTTTTTTAGTAATTCGAAATTTTCTGTTCGAAATCAATACCGAAGCTTCACTTGGATATTAAATTACTAATTAGCTATTACTCAAATTTCCTAAATCCGTGTAATGAAAAGATGTGCGAATATTTATTTTATAAAAATCATCGACTTTGTGTTTGAGTAATTTTTCAATGAGTTGGCAATAAAGATATGAAAAAAATACCTTCAGAGGTTAAACATGGCAGTTTTAGTCAACTATTAAATTAATTAATTAAATTACCTCGGAGACTGGTGACGTGAAATAACAGATAGAAACGTTGATGAAGAAGGTAATCTCGTATGTCACATCACAGCCAACCTCACTTCCGTTTACCTGGTCAAAATTACTGGGGTAACAAATTACACTTTGGGAAAGTATCGAATGTCGTGAAACTACGTGGAATACAGAAATCGATGCCAATTTGTCGCCCGTCCGTTCAAGATGTCTCGTTGAAGGTAATGGAATTAAACGGAAATACCTCTGTTCTCTATGTCGTTACTCAGTATGGGACTACCCTCAAACTTACAAACTACCCTTAATTTTCCCTTTCCCTATCGGTACACGTCTGTGTACATAAACATTGGAGCATCTGGGTTTCAGGACCCTAAAGCTCAAGAACGTTTAAATTTTCGGGAAGAAAATTCTTTCCGTGATAATTTCACTCCGAATAATTATAGTGAGAGGGTATGGATTGTCTAATACAACAAAGCGGTAATTGGCATGAGATTGAACAGGAATAAAATACACCCACTGTCTCCTGTCATAAAGCGCCGACGAAGGTCAAGAGGTAGAAATAACCCAACCCTTGACCTAACCTGACCACGGGACAGGCCGCTAGTGGCAATTAGAGGCTACTGGATTTAAGGTTGAGTTGCTCAAACAGTAACCGTCCGACCTAATTCGAGATTCGCAAGGTTGGATTGGTCTTTCCGGGTCGGTCAGTTATAGTACATACATATATATGTTAACTTTAGAGGTGGCGTAGAAATCTGG
This sequence comes from Macrophya annulata, assembly GCA_963924015.1. Lineage (NCBI taxonomy): Eukaryota > Metazoa > Arthropoda > Insecta > Hymenoptera > Tenthredinidae > Macrophya > Macrophya annulata. Next base: position 16,365,058 of record OZ001261.1, read on the forward strand.
ATACGGGCTGAATTCTGTGCGGAATTGAAGATTCGCGATTTCAAGGGCTTTGGTATCCCTTTGCCTTACCTCACTTGATGAATTGACGGTGCGTGAAGCGGCTATTAAGTTACGGGATTTTGATACGCGACGTATATTAGCCAAGAATTATCTTCTAAATTCATGCAAATAGTATAACCCCGTATTATTGTCGCATGATCTATTGCTAATCACATTTAGAAGTTGCGGTATCCTTTATCTTGCTGTACGAACGCAACAGGGAATACAGTGGATACAAATTTATTTTTATATAAACGTGCTTTTGGCACGCAGATTTTCTTCACGTTCTATATTATAGGTATATAATATCTCCTCCGATCACATGGGTATAGGATATAATTATAAACGTGTTGTATATTGACAATACAATTAAGTTAACAAAATTTTATTCTTTCATATGTTTCAGGCCTCGTTTTATTCTACCGCCCTGAAAACCCTGATCTCTATGTCTACTGTGATACTGCTTGGCCTCATATCTGCTTATCATGCCTTAGAAGTTCAGGTACGTAATCCAAATGTGAAAAGAATTTTTTTTTAATCCGGTTATAAATTTATACTAAAAAATATTAAGCATGTAGGCATATAAGACGTTAGTTATTTAAAAAAAAAGGATAAAAAAAACTATTGTACCTGAGTAAGTGACCATTAATACCGTTGCAACCGATAAAGATGATGGGGAATTGGATAAACTTGCACAATTCTAAGACCATTTATCTTGCAACGTCATATGCTGAACTTCTACCAGTTTCAATAATGGGAACCGAGGTTAGGGTATCTTCGTACATCGTACAATAGGTATCTTATATCTAAGGACTCGTCGGGAGATCTCGGGAGGCTTCTTATTGATCAATATATTACTCCAGCTCTCAACGATGGAACGAACAGGAGCTACTGAACGATAAATACGACATCGTACAACCAAAACGTCGTATATCTGACCCAATTGTATGTAAGAGGAGGCTCCCTGTTCGGGCATTGATTTATAAAAGAAAATTTATCTCCACTAGTAGCCCTCTTAAATGTCCGTTTAGTAGAGTGTTGTTTACTCGTTCTTTTCTTATCAAATATACAAACACAACGCCTACCACCCTCTTTGGTATCGGTTTTTCGCTTTAACTATAATAAAAAAAACAAACAGAAGCTCAAGAAATAAAAGAACCCTTTCTCTCAATCTTCGAAAAGCTTGTAGTTTCATTTCCTTTTAATGGTGTAATTTTTCTTTGACCTTCAACGACGATATATTAACTCTTTCATTTTTTATCCTTCGACGGTAAACCGCCTCCAACGCTTTCTGGTTAATGGCAAATCTGCCATGGGTTAATGACCACATTATCTCCAAAGAAAAAGGCTATCTTCTCCGTTAGACATCGACGCTTTCAGTGAGCTTAAAGATTTATTGAATGTCAGGCTAACCGTAAATGTATAAATATATTTCCTACGACAATCGGGAGTGTAAGGAATTCATCCTATTGACCACCCTGCAGCAGCAAAACAATGAAGTCCAAATACAAAGGAAAAGTTCTACAAGCAACAGGAAGTTAGTAGCTACAAATATTAACTAATTTCTATCGCTTTGTACTGGATGTGATATAACCGGCTATGTTTGTTTCATTCACCTGATAGACCCAGGCAGAAAGGTCCTGCTCTAGCTTTTCAGTTTGACTTGTAACTCGTCGAAGCCACATGCTGCTCCTCGTAACTCACAATCAGTTTGAATCGCTGTCGTCATATACGGTATAGTTCAATACAAATAGTTCTATCGATTGGTAACTTCTGGTAAAGCGACCTTAGGCTCTATCAAACCTTCGCAACGATTTAAAAACTTCGGTTCAAGTATGAAAGTCTTTTTTTAGCAGCTCCCTTTCTCTATACGATATGCTTTAGATTGTTTTATGATAAATATCCACACACGCGATCAAAATAAATATTCTAAACTCCGAAACAGAATTTTTTAGTTTTTTATGTAAATCAATGTGCAAATAGTAATCGGACATACGTTTTTTAAGTAGAGTGTTGTAATGAAATAATTTTCAATTCTGGTATTAGTTTCTATTAATTGCATGATGGATATCTCGAGAGTATAGATTCAATAAAGATCTTATTGAGTAATATATTTCAATAGACAGATCTCACCTCTTCTGACTAGAAATTATTTTTTTTTTTTTTTTAGGATTTGGGTAAACCTGCTTTATTTTATAACGATATTCTGCAGTGTTAGGTAAAGGTGATCGAATCTAACCTTAGTCACGGATTTTCGGTCATTTTAAATTCTGGGATGGTCGTATTAGGATTTGGACTCATCCCAAAGAGGCGCGTTACTGTGATTGGTCAGGTTGCCGAGTCACCAAACCTCTGGGAATTTTATAAAGCAAGTTTTATTGCCCTCCATCTCGTCGGAAATTACTACTGCAGTTGGTTCAACCCAAACAATAAGCCACGAGTCAGCAAAACTCTATACGACAATGAAAAACAATAGATAAGCCCGCGTTAATCCGCTTTTCCGAGAAAAAAAAACTACTCCTGTACAATCCTCAAGAGTGTAGAATCTACAATCCGGATCTAGGACGTCATACCTACCTCTCACATTCGGAGTGGACTACAATATGGATCTGAAAAAAAGGATAAAAATATTCAGCCTTAGATACGATATAACATATCTATATATAGTAACATTGTTACATGTCACGTCGACAAGCTTCTAGACGGTGAAGTTTCAGGTCAACAAACTGTGCACAATTCCCCGAGCATCAATCAGGAACTAAGAATGCTTGTTAACACAAACTATCCGAGTCCAACATCACGGTCTGTTTACTGTACTCTTCTTGAACCTCTAATGTAGACACCTAAGACTCTGTCGATGAATTATTAAACATGGGTCAACAGTTTCAAACACCTACAGAACTATTAAACTAATTTATCGGGAGTATAAGGTCTTACTAACTATAGAAGATAGAGAGACTCATGTTCTAATTGATAATAGATAGACTCTACCGTAGTATACGCAAAATTTCTATCGGGTATTTGCATCATGGTGTATTGTCATATGTTGTTTGACCGAACAATATACGCAGGGTAGTGAATGTGCTCGCTTATATTGTCAGGAATCCCACAAAGACTATGTGGGTTTAGGACGAACCCCATTAAACTAATGAGTCTAGAATATTGGCATCTCGTACAATCACACTCGCTGTTAGACTATTTGAACAGTTGAATAATCAGTTGGTAGTAGATGATTTGATTGAATGAAATACGATCTTATGTATTTGGCAATTTGGTAACATTGACAAGTTTCTTTCATATACAATTTTGATGTTTTGAATAATCAAAATTGGAAAACTAAAATTCTGTGAAAACAGTCAATTTTTGTAAACGTAAATAAGCTACATTCTGAATAATAGCGTGATGAATTTTATATGCTATACATCACGAAGCTTACCACTCGAATTTATCTTGATGGAACCAATCGATCGGATACGGTGACATTCGTAGAACCTTCGTCACTTGAAGACAGTTACGAATTAGTGGATTTCTCCAAGGTCTAAATTGTTACTTTCGACGCCAGAGAAGGGTAGATGGACCCAAGCCGAACTACTGTAAGTTATAAGATTGACGATTGTACATTAAAGCTCGTCTGATTAATCGATTAGACAATTTTCGGAATTCTATTTTTACAAGTAATTGTTTCACACGATCATTACACGACGTGTAATGACATTTAACTCCTCTAAATGTATGTATATACGTCTATGATTAAGGTGATGGTAGATTTTTTGATTTCTGATAATTAATCCGTTTGAAAAACTAAAGAAAAATGATATTTCCTACATTTAACCAACGGCATAACTAACTCTTGCATTTTAGTGGTGCAGGACAAATTGGCCCGCTAGATAACGTCAGTATGTATAATTGGAATTCAGTGGAGGTAAATGGCTGTGTCGTATCTCGTCAGATTAGTTTGGCGGTCGCGTTCACAAATACAGAGAAACTCAAAGGACTAGTGGAAAGACGTAACCAAGGGATTAAGTGGCTGACGTGTCTAGTTAAACCTGAAGGCTACGATCAAGTAGTTAAAGTTCTAATTAATTCTTCAATTAAAGTACAAGGTTACATGCGGAAAACTTGTACAGAATTTAACTGAGGATATTCAGAAGAGCATGGGTTAGTGTTCGGATGGAAGTAAGTTTTTTTTTTTTTTTTTTTTTTTTACCGACATATGACTTTGCTATTTGTACATTATAATAAACGAGGTTTCGTTTGAGAGTTCAAACTTTTGGCAATCATATTTTCTGTAGAAAGGTAGATAGTAAAAATTGATCACGTATTCGATGGGATGAAAACTCGTTCGAAAGATAATTGAAGGACTCGCGAAGTACGTTTGTCGTTTACAAAATCGAAAACGTAAATTGCCTCACGTTTCATAACATACGTTAGATTTATTTCCACATGAATACCTTCAATCAAACTATGTAAATAAGGTGATTCGTTACGTGATTTTGTTTTTCCACAACATTTTACAATTATATGGTTAATATACTTTACTCGCTTATCAGTATGAGTACGTGTTGGATATTTTATAAATTCTACACTCACAACTTTTTTTTTTCAATCGATTTTACAACTTTTCATATTTATTAAAATGTAGGCGAAACGTGAGTGCGTTTCGTTTGATGGATGCTGAGCAATCATTGCTATTCAGTGCTAGTCTAGACTTTGCAATTAACATACTTTTCTAGTAAACTTTTCAATTTGTATCGCTGTATGGAATATTGCGGACAGCGTTGTGGTTTATATTGATTAGCGTGTATCAAACAAGAAATATTACCACATATCCGATAAAGGGCATTGCACCAGCTGCGAAAAACGTGAAATTACGTTGATAATAATTAAAACCCATGATGAACAGTAAATCTGAAATTTTATACTGAAAAAAGGTCCCTATCATACGCAATTTTACTTCATATCCACATTTCTTCCGGATCTAGTTTTTGGTAGGTATAGCATGACGTGTGAGATGAATGACTATCGTGGTAGTTGGTGCGGTAGTTCGTGGGAAATATCTTCGGGCAAGATTCCAGGATTTAAAAAATTGAGAAGCTCTGAAAGAGGGCGTCAGAATGGCGGAGAATAATGATTGATCATCAAGTTTTCTTTAATGTTTTATTTTTTTATTATTATTCTTCTTCCCGGACAGTTATTCATGATCGACAACTGCGCGGACGACTGGCGAATCGCGATGACATGGCAACGAATCTCTCAGATATCCATCGAGCTAATCATCTGCGCGATACACCCTATCCCTGGGGAATATTACTTCCTGTGGACTACTAAGCTGGCTAACAAGGGCGGCGACATCGGGTCGAAGTGGGTCCCCTACGACGTCACTCTGTCGCTGCCAATGTTCCTCAGGCTCTACCTAATCTGTCGTGTGATGTTACTACATTCAAAACTCTTCACCGATGCATCATCGAGGAGTATAGGTGCCCTCAATCGCATAAACTTCAACACTAGGTTTGTTCTGAAGACTCTGATGACCATCTGCCCGGGTACCGTACTACTGGTCTTCATGGTATCCCTATGGATAATCGCATCCTGGACGCTGCGGCAATGCGAAAGGTACGCCTCGACTAATTTATCTTTATAATCCCCCCGCTTTGCCCTACAAAGCACGACGCGTGTTCCACACTTTACCCATCCGTGCCCAAGGGTCGCTGACGGTTATCCCTTAAACCTAAACTTGCAATTTTTAATCGCAGGTATAATATGTCCTGCCTAATTCATATGGTTAGGTCTTTGAATAGTTGCAGTTAATTTGCGAAAGTATATCAATAGTCGCGCGTAGGGGATAATATTAATCGCCGAGGGGTGATAGAGAATGAAAATCAATATCTAGTGCTTAATTTAGGGTGCTTAATTTTCAACGAGTAGTTAATGCTCTTTGGACAGTGAGTTCACGGTTCAGTTGAGAACCGCTTCATGTTTGCTAGTAAATACCTACGGTGAACAAAACCCTTGTTAATTAGAGGGAGGTGAACATGGAAATTGTTGGTCCGCAAAACAGGATGCTGCAAACCCATATTCGTGATGAATTGAATGAAGTATACGTTACGGAACAGGCTTGCATTGAAACTATAAAAATATGTATAGTTTCACTATTTATTTATTCCGTAATATACCTAGTGTTCGATATTATCGGCTTGGATATACCGTGAATTTATATCTAACGTAAAATGTCGAAAGTTTTTATTGGTGTAATTCGATCATCCCGAAGACAACTTCCTACCTTAATAATCGCGAATCTTAGCTATTTTTATCGTCGAACCTTTTCGACTGGATGAATTTACGCGCGTAAAAACCACGCCTGTATACCTTCATGTGAAAATGAAAATGAAAGTTTTCTTGGCTATAAACGGTATACCGATAACGAAAATCAGGCTGAAGTTATCAGACGCCAGCTTTATTGCATCGAAAATGTGACGAAAAAGTTCCTAGTCGTAATGATTAATCGATGATAAACCAACCTGTCTTATCGTCATATACCTAGTGACTCGCGTAACCCTAGGGCACGGAAGACACCTTTCAGCATCCGCCACTTCCTTGATTCTAAAAAGTGACGAGATATCACTACTTCCACACCGCATTTATCATCAACACATATCACTACAGCACAAAAAATATTTTACATTATATATCAACAGTACTCGGAACACACAAACAATTAATCAAAATTTCGTAGATACGGATAAACGAAAATCTTCGACTACATGTACGGACTAATATTTTCTGAATTTACTTATGTACCTTCAGACAATTGCAGTATTGAAAGAAAAAGTCTCACTAATGTATACTCTGCATAAATTAGTATTTTTTTTTTTTTTTTTTAGAAATTAAAGTTAGTAGTAATTGTCAGAATTTTCAACCCAACTTTGACCTCACTTGTATGAAGTTTGTTAATCTAAAATTGCGTTAATATTTTCAAGTCATAAGTATAACTGTTGACTGTGTAATTCAGTAGCACATGTCGCGAACAATAACAACCAACTTCTGAGCTTGTACCTAGGACTAATTGAATTCAATGGCAGAACTGTCAAGCGTCCTTTACCCAGCGTACAACTCGGATTAATTATTTCTCACCGTGAAGTAGTAGCTCAGTTTATAATATATATTATGTTTACACGTATTCTACATACGTGTATAATCAAATGCCGTATACAGCTTTGTGAAAATACTGCTAATCTCTGTGCCCAAATTACGCCAAAGAAACTGTTCGAGCGCGTAGTGTTCACACAATTGGTGCAGCTAATACGTATTTGTATGTGTCTCTATGCGATTAACGCGTTCCACGTTCACGGTACGGTACTACTGGGATTGTCTGACTCGCGATGTACTTCGATCACTCAATCCTCTTAACGTGGACGTATGTATGTATGTACGTCCTTATCACAAACGTAACACCACTGCCGTCACCCTAAATTCGCATACAAAAGCACGCGATACGCGCGAAAACGTGGACGGAAATTATCGATAGAATTTATGCCTCCAAAATGAGCAGCGCGATACTCTTGAATCGAGTGAATTAGTATCCAGTACTGTATTGTTTAATCATTGATGAAATTTTTTGTATTTTCTGTTGAACGCTGGGAGAAATAACTTTGATTTAAACGGGACCGTATGATTTCGAATAGAATACGGTGATCGGGTAAATTCTTTTTAAAGCACTTTCGAAAATGTCTATAGGTACTTGCATTTTGCTTAGAAAAGTTTCGATCATCCGATAAAAAATTAGTTTCAATTTTCGAATGGTAATCAGAAAATAAAAACCGTCGAAAGACTCTTTGGTTGGTATATAAAAAAAAAAAGGGTTTATAATCGAGGGGTAAAATTTAACTAGCGTTAGACGAGTCAACGTAAAATCTGTAGGTACTCAAATTGAAAATTTTATCAAATCTGTTGAATGGTCAATTGAATTTTCGTGGGTCAAGTCTCTAACTGAAAACGAACCCTCGTTAACGGCCGGCTATTTACATTGGGTATTTTCAAAACTTAAAAAATACATGCCTCTGCTTTGACGATTATCGTTACAGACAACACTACGAAACTGTACTCAAAACTCATACTCCTCCAATTCCATACACACGGAACTTTGAACGATAACGATAACTCCTCCTCGGTTATCATCAATGCTATATTCCGAATCACCAAACTGTCAGCGGCGTGGTTTCCTGAAAATAGTACGACGTAGAGATAACCGATGTAAAATCGTTCAGACGTTGCATGTTGGAATATCGTATAACCTGAAGGCGTTAGATGCAGACAGTCTAATCTCGTTCCCGGAATCTCTAGAGTAAAAAGTTTTGCAATTTTCGAGTAAGTATATCTCTACGGTAAAATCTAACATCTATTGAAACGTAGAGGAATCCTTGTTAGTTTTTTCAATTTTTTTTTTTTTTTTTTTATTACTATTTTAACTTAATTTTTTTATTTTTTCCTTCTTCAATTCATTGCCTCGAGCTTTGCTCCAGGACTGTAGCAAATTATTCTATAGATGCAAATATGGATATACCGTCAGATTATACGTAGGTATATTTGTTGTAGCATGTAACTGACATATATGGGTCATTAAATCCAGGAAACCAATGCGCCAAATTGTTGTTATACCTGAACGAAATATTGTGACACAGATTTTTAATCGGTTATCTCTCGTCCTATCCTCATTTATACTTTTTGCTATATTATACGTATATACATGCAATAAATATAATTAAATATGGCGGTATATATAGTAGACGTTTATCTTTGTTTTGCGATTGGCTGTAAATGTTGGCCCATATATTTGACTAAAAACCTCTTCGTTAGACAGAGTTAGAAATTGTTAAAATTTTTCTTTCTTTTTTTTTTCTTTTCTTTTTTAGTGTTCTAATTATTAGCTTTGCCATAAGCTTTTATACTCAAATATTTCTAATAAAAATATAGTCAATGTATACCTATAGTTATACAGTTTAGTGCATGTTACGTGTGAAAACGTATCATAAGTTGTGAAATTCAATATCTTTGCGCAGTCGAAATCATACAAGAGTAATTGTAGCGTGAAAAACCGATAATACAAATTTCCGAGTAAATAGTAACGTAAACAGTAGATACCGTATACGTATTTGTGTAACCAGGAACCCAAGAGAATTTAAGGTACCATATATTGAATCGGAGTTTCAAGCTCTTTGACTTTGAAAAAGAAGCTAACTGCTCCCGAAATATCTTCAAAGTAAAACTAAGAAACATCGAGTTTTTTCGTGTGGTACAAAAACGAGACGATATCAAACGACGGAAGAATGAAAATTCTATTTATTGTCTGTCGTATTTCGTCGGGAAATATTTTTATTTTATATCTGAAAAATAAACTACGTTATTCTACTGCAGACTGTACTTATCACATGTTACCGTCGCGACGCGACGTGGACGCCAGTCGTACTGCTGCTGCTGCTGCCCCGAGATTCGTTTGTGTTTCTGACAGTAGCAAACTGCATGCATCTGCTAAGAAAATACTTATTTTTCTAGCATCATTTTTCTACACACTATTTTTTTTTCTCTCATCCTATATTTCTCAAAAATGAATAATAAGTTATATACGAACGGATCGATCAAAGTTTTAAAAAATTTCTATTTTTTAACAATTTCAAAATTTTCATGTCTTTCATTCTCAAGAGAGAATTTTTCGGATAAATATCTCTGCCTATTATGTATTTCGACTGCGCAATTTATTTGTCTTGTATCGTATTGCAGCTACAGAATTTCACGTATATTGAACAACTTCAGCATATTGGTCCTGAAATTTTGATGTTCATACATATACCTCCGTAAATTATTGAACTTTTGAAAATATTTTTGGTGTACGAATAGCCCCGATTTAAATAAACATTTTATTCAACTATGTATGTACAATCAGTCGGGGATGATAACAGAAAATTTTTTTACATCCACCTTCTGTGTCTTTGGAATATTTATGATTTATCCAACTCTTGATAGATTTTTAGTTTCACATTCATAATGCGATAATATCAATTTGAAATCTTACAACTAACGGATTTTTTTATAATAATTAGTCATCATAGATTTGTGCTGATTAAGAAAAGGATCAATTACGCATCAAGAAAGTTGAATTCTTAAGTAAGGAACAGAGTTTGAAAATGAAGTAAAACGAGGTTGATTCAAGAGAGTGCAAATATTTCCCGGTTGAGTCTAATTACCTGAAATTAGTAAAATTCTCACCAAAAAGACGTAATATTACTTGAAACTTTTTTCATTTAATCCTACTCCGTACCAACATCTGCTCTAACGATGAGATTAATTTTACCTAGATAACAAGCGAGCCCATCAATGATTATTGTTGTCTCAGCGTCGTATCTCTTCGGTTTCCTTTTCTCTGGAACTTCGTAACGCATAAAAAAAAAAAAAAAAAAAAAAAAAAAAAACAAAGAATGTCATCAAAAAAGTTACGGTCATGTTATTTTATAACGAACCTTTCGATAGCCAACGAAAGGTAGTTGTACTGCAGTAGAAGATAGATATTTTTCTATAGGATAAAATCGACGAAGATGAAATGCGATTTCTTGAAACGTAGTATAAACTTTTTATTTTCATTTATTTATTCATTTTTTTGAAATTGTTGATATTATCTACATCTAGTTGTGCCTATAAAAAGCTGTAAAAAATTCAGTGTGATCCCGACCTTTTTGAACCAGTGTTTAACACCATTTCGTGAATTTGATAATATTTGAAATTTCAATTAAAAGTGCGAAATCATATTCCGTATTATAGCCGTGCAGAAATAATGTCAAAATTTATCTTAGTCGATGATCTTAGGGAAACTTATTTTTATCTGTCTTCATAAAAAGGATCTGAAAGTTAGACGACCCCATAATGAGCCAAAAATTATTTTCAAAAAACATTTAATAGTAAAATCCTATTTTTGTTTCTGGAACAGGACGTCCAAAAGAAAAAATTATTTAGGGTAGGATTTAATTTTCCAACCAGGTATGACTAGAAATGTTGGACCAAACTTGGTGGTTCATTTCGCACATTTTACCCGACTTATTATAAACTTTGAAATAGTTTTATGATTTCACGAGCTAGACTTTCATACCATCTAGAAGAGAGATAAAATGAGTAAAAAAAAAAAAAAAAACAAAAAGTAAAGTTTGCGTTCCCACTAAGAATCTGGAGATAGAAAACTACACTGCAGGCACTTCAGAATGTTCTTTCTTTTTACACAACGTAACTGAAAGTAGTTGCTGGCTACAGGTGTGGTGGAAAAGCTCGAGCTAATAGAGGTAAAAGTTTTGTCTCAAATGCAAATCTTGGTAATATTTTGGCGGGTTCTCTTCAACCTTATCCACGAACGTATATATAGGCGAATATAGCACGAGAGATTTTTTCATAGCTACGTCTGTCTTGTGAAATATCTGCGATAAATTTTCCCTTCTTTTGCCTTAGGTGCAATGCTTTTAACTTTTTTAACTTTTTTTTCTTTCTTGTATTTTTCTTTCATCCATTCAATTCAATGCGTGTTCCGCATTTCGTTCTTCGACTTGGTTCAACCACCCCCGATTTATACTTTAACAAATTTTACGGCCGTACAAGACCGTACATTTCATAAATGATGATAACTAGGGAAAGCCATCCGACTTGAAGAGATGGATAGCACTGTCAAATTTTAGTCAACAATATTAACCCTTGGCCTCAGATCCACATTAGGCTTTCGTTGTGTTCACGGACGTGTTCTCATGGCGCCAACGATCCATCTTGGAAAACAACAAGAGTAACGATACGGCTAGCTGAAGTTCATATGTATAATTGTCTTTAAACATCAGAGAGAAGATTTCTTCGGTAAATTTCTTGTTTTAATAGAATAGCGTAGAAAATTTGATTAAAAAAAAAAATAAATAAATAAAAATGAAAATAAAATAGAAAAACTAATCAATTACTTTAAACTCTCATATTTTAGGTATAGACTCTAAAACTGAATGAGATAATAGATTTTCTATCGATTCGTGCAGAATTAATTTATTGGCACTTTGAGTGTCAATTTAATGAGAATAAACTACCGATGAGCAAAAATTTTCATCCCCCTTTTTATTCTTGATATATTAAAGACAAAATCACCACTTTACGTATCTTAACTCTTGGATGATAAAATGATAATTTATGGTCGAATTGAAGGACATGTAAAACCTACTTCTTAAAATAATTAGTATACATTATATAGGTATATATAATAATGAGTGTTGTGTATTGATGTGCCTTTGGCCTTGCGCTGCTCTTTGTATCACCGCACATTAATTGTTCATTTTGGTAAATTTGTGAATTATAATTAATTAACATTTATTATTATTTGTCGGAATTAAATCAGTGTCGTTTGAAAGTTTGACGTGTGTATCTCATTCTTATCGATGTATATTTCTTGAGAGGTTTGAATTTTCGCATAAACACCTTGATATCGGTACAGATATAAAGGTATATGATATCAACCTGTAGCAAAGTGAGGTTGACATGCGTTAACTCAATCTGTGTAATAATGTACGACATTACTTAATAGATTTAAAATTAAAAAAATTTAAGTGCATATGTCTGAAATACTTTAAAAAGGCAAAATTCGAATTCTCATTCTCTGAATATTTAATAAAGCCCTAAGACCGATGAGTGAGAAAATCAAAAAAATTCAAATTTCCAACCGCCTGATATATTGCAAGTGTGTATTACCTGATGTACGTAATATACTTGATATTACAGTACCCATTCGATATTAGATTTTCTTCATTCCGTTTTTTTCTTTTTTTTTCTTTCTGTTCGTTTTGTGGTTTATGAATGTGGTATGCGCTTATTTTTTGTTCATTTTCAGCACATGTATAACGTTGTGGCATCTTGACTGTTGACTCATATCACTATATTTTATTTTATTAAAAACCCAAATCACTAATCGTTTCCTATGACTCGACCACCTTTACTTTATACACATTGATCGTAAGCTTCTGGTATCACATATGCAACGCTGTAAATAAAACCTTACATTAAAAACTAGGTTTTGACAATAAAATTAAAAAAAAAAAAAAAAAAAAAGCAGAACGAAAAATCTTAAAGACAATAATTTGGTACGGCGATAACGCGGTGATACAAATAACATTTCTATCCACGGTTTTAATCATTCACCAATCCCAGTGCAGAAGAATATCTAAATAAAATCTGCAGCGTCTTATTTTAACTATTTTAATTAATCATACATGTGTACTGTCGTCAAATTTATTGTCTGACCTCAAATTGTAAAAAATCTGAAGTTAATAATTAATTGCTCGATAGTCGTGGATGAAAGTCTACATTGGATTTCTTGTCCATTTGATATAGAAACTCGGAAAAGGAAGCTAAATATCAAAGATAACACATAACAGTAGATAAAATTGAGGAAACATTTTCCTACAAATATCACCATTAAGTTAAATCCCACGATCATTGGTTTCCCCATTCACCCATATCATCAGCCTAGCAAACGAAGGGTTATCTTGTCATAAATGTTATTGTCGTGCTAACCACAATCCGAATCAGGTCAGAGGCGACCGTTATGATGCGTCGAAAAAGAAGAAGAAGAAGAAGAAGAAGAACGCGAGCAATCGAGCGCAAATCGCAGTCGTAAGCCTAACGACATAAAAAAAAAAAAAAAAAAAAAAAAAAACCCGCGTTATCGCCAGCCAAAGTATTAACTGCAATCCACGCTTTTCCAATCTTGAATCTTTTCTCCGATCTCCGATCTCCGATCTCCGTTGCTGACTTTGACGACCGACTCTGCTTGCTCTGGTCAATCATAAACAATTTCAATTATTGCATTATGGCAGTTGCCAAACTTCGGTCGAATATGTTTATCGCCAAAACGATATAAATTAAGTCAGTCACTTGTTACTTTTTCTTACTTTGGAATAAACGTCGGTGTGCGACAAGCCCGACGTGAATTACAAATTACTAAAGTACATAACTACTATCACCCCCTGCGACGCTGAGTTGTGAATAAATTTTAGTCTCATAGTGCAAAAACTTGTGCACAATAAATCTGCAAGGGTGAAAATAATCGATTCAAATTGTACAAAGGCAATTATTTATATATACCGTAAATATATCGTATGATTGTTTAAACCAAGTTTTCCTTTTTTTTTTACAAAAATTGAAAAGCGCGGAGTCCCAACATAAATCGAAACTGAATATCGTATAATTCCTAATCAATATAATGATAATGAGGAATATAATGAGGAATGATTTAATCACTGTACGCCATTGTTTTCGGTCAAATCAGACGACGTAATTTTATTTCGGATGTCAAACGGCGGATGTAAATTTCGATATTTATATTTTGGTATCAATTAATATGAATGATTGTTTTCGGAAATGCGAAAGCACGGTCGTATCCCGTCGGAAATATCGTTAACAATTTATTCATACGTATGTAATTATTTCTATAGAACAGATCACAGTTTCAATATACAGTTTCAACAGACTCCAATGCTCAATGCAATACAAATTAACGAAGTGAATTGAATGAAAACTTCCTGTCAACTGTACCAGTATACGATTAGAATAATACAACTGCATATAGAGCACTGGAAAGATCCGTAGCGTCGCGTCGTTGCACCGACTTCAACTTCGTTTACGTATTATATAATAAATTAATTGAGATTCATATTCCACGGTAGTTTCATGGTAGATGATAAACATACCGAGATGTTCACTTGAAACTAAACAATCGACAGCGCATGCGTCAAATAATTTAATTTCATTGGTCGGCGAGTCCGTTTTGCGATTAGTATATTTGAGCATATGAGGCAGGGGAGCCAACTTGCACTAAATTCTAACCTCGATTCTAACCACGAAAATCCGAATCAACTGCTTGACTGCCGAAATTAGAGTTTGATAGTTGAAACTTGGGATGGCCAGCCTGCATTAGCAGATGTCGAAACTCCCGCTTGCGCTGTCGACTGTTTAGTTTCGAGAGAACATCTCGGTATAGTTAAATTTCCGTGCGTACAAATGGTAAAATCATTCTGTAATAAAAAAAGACGAAATTTTATGTAAAAGGAATCAGTATAAAATTGCGAATTGATTTTGACTTGCGGACAAAGAGAGGGCTATAAATTAATTTTGGAAATCGGATATGACTTTCAATTTGGATTACATGGAGTCTGTTCAATCAGTAGGAGGTAATTTGTCGATGTCGGACTTCCGGGATGTTGGTATTGAATATAAGATCGAAAAAAGAGAAATCGGAAAAATATGAAAAAAAATTTAATAAAAGCGATTATTGACTGTGGAAAGAAAGAAAAAAAAAAACGAAAATGAAAGAGAGCAAGAGAGAGAGAGGGAGAGGGAGAAATAGAAAGAAAGATATAAATTAAATAAATAGAAATAAAAAAAGATGGCAACGGAGATGGTGACGGAGAAAAGGACCAAGAAATATTGTGATAAAAAATAGCGAAAATGAAAATAATGAAACTGAAAAATATAAAATAAAAGAGTGTCGATGTCGTGGCGTTTTCGTGTGTGCACCGGGCTCTATATCCGCCTGCAGGTTCTACGATGAGGAGCATGGAAATCTACTCAACTCCATGTGGCTGATCGCAATCACCTTTCTCTGCGTTGGTTACGGCGACATTGTTCCCAGCACGTACGGAGGCCGGGGAATCACTCTCACCTGCGGCATGATGGTAAGTCATTTCTGTTTCGACAAGGACAACCAAGGGCCAGACGGTGCTGTCTACAGGTGAGAAGCACGGATCAAATCATCCAACATCATCGCACTTACGTAAAATGCCACGACTGATGGGAAAATAAACTCTCGAATCACGTTACCGCAATATGTCAAATATAAGTTAGAAGAGACATGAATACCTCCCAATTTCTTTTTTTTTATCGATTACAACGGAGCCCACGTTGCATACAGTTTTGTTCTATTTGCCGTGACGCGAAATGCTAGTTACCCATTTTTTTTTTTGTTTTGTGTGTGGCTGTTTTTGACCCACAGGCCAGCTTTGCCTTACCTTTCTTTTACTATATTTTTTCTATCTGTTTTGCTGTTATTGCTATAGTTCAGTAACAAAGTTCAGATTAAATCATCTCGAAGACATGTAGTTGATAAAATCCGATATAGGTTAACTTCGTTATTTCGTATAACAATACTTGTCCAACTATTCGATGAACTTTTTTCCGCGTCAGTCGTGGACCATACGTCTTTAGTTGCGAATCTGCCACAATATATTTGCGGTAAGGTTATAATTAGAGGGATAGAAATACACTCCAGCTACGTATTGTATGTGTGCGGAAAAATTTCAACGTTTGGCTCACACATCGACAGCCTATTATATCTATAATAAAATAAATTCACCGATCATCGCAGTTTTATTCATAAAAGTGTTACAGCTTCAATAAATTGAATAAACTTTAAAGGGTAAACGTATTCTTCAATGAACGTAGTCCTATACCTTCTATGTACTCATTTCTTGTCGATTGGCGTCTATTTCGAAGTGTTTCGTATCTGATTAAACCGACAATTTTACTTGTCGTCAGTCTGCTATTCTAATAGAAACTCTCGCTTATCCTCAGTCAGTTCAGGGTCTATCTGTCCGCGCGTTTATCCCTGAACGCACAATTATCACCCGTACGACTTTCAAAGACCTTGCTCCGTACGTCTGGCTTTCGTACCTACGTTTTATAGCCTCAAATCTGGCCACAGATTGCCACTACCAAATTCATGATTTATTCAATGGTTTAGGTAGAATCTGTGCACCCTACTATCTTGCTTGTCGCTTATACCGAAGTGATGACGGTCCGGCTTTTGTCTTTGCAAACGATGCTAACGATAAGATTTAAATAATACATCAAGTATATAACTACCATTGTTTTAATGCGAGTTATCCTCTGATATTGCAAGATGTATTCTCTGATTGTGAAGAAAAAGAAAAAAAAAAAAAAAAATAATAATATAAAATAAAAATTGAATTGGATTCAAACTGCGCGGTAATGAAAATTATAGGAGCTAATTTATGATCGTATATTTATTGTAGATACCTACATTTTATTTTTGGGTATAGTTTTTGTCCCGTTTTTTTGTGTTATTAGGAAATTTTCAATATCTGATATTCGTAGAATTAATTTTTGAATCGTCTTGTTCAACTTACGATCGATACGGCTACGTATACTTAGCTTGCAGTAGGTCTTTTTACGGTTTATATTCAAGTCAGGGAAAACTGCTTTGTACTATTGTCAAGGAAACGGGAGTATGTTTCCTGCCAATATCTGCAATATGATTCTGATTTAAAGTGACTGTTTAACTGACAGATAAGTAATTTGAAAATAGTTGGTATTGGTATGTCGGGTATAGGTAAAGAATGTGAAACTAGAAAATAAAAGCCCCGGTAAAATCGAATCGGAATAAAAGAAAAAAAAAAAAAAATTAAAGAAAAAATGAAAGAAAGAAAGAAAGAAAGAAACCTTACGAAACAGTATATCCCCTCTCGTTGATCGATTTTATACTTCTTTGGGGTTCTTCGTACACCTGGGCATCGAAACGAAATTTCCCCACCCTTCTATTGGCTGGTAAAACAAATGGATTGCTAGGTTTCACGATGAGGAGCACGCGAACCTTCTGAACGCGATGTGGCTCATCGCCATCACCTTCCTGAGTGTTGGATTTGGCGACATCGTGCCGAACACTTACTGCGGCCGAGGCATTGCTGTTTCGACGGGGATGATGGTAAGATGTCTAAATTACAATAACGAGCAGGGCCGCGTTATTCGATATTCAAAAACATGAAAAAAAAAAAAAAAATTAGAAAAAAAAAACAACCCTGTTCACCCCAGCAAATAACAACAGTACAAAGTCAAGTAACCTTCGAGATAAACGGTCAGATGCGATGCTTTCAGACCGCGGTACTCGTGAAAACTCATTTGTATCGGTGTTCGCTTAGCGTCGTAGTTTCCTGAGGGGATCTAAGGGTTCCCTTGGGAACGTTGCCGAAACGAACATGTATATCGTAAGGAATGTGGTCCTTGCTGAAGAATTTAGGGGCGATCGAAATGTGTACTTTAAAGTTACATTTCAAGGCAAAGTTTATTCCGTTTTTCGGTATCTTTTTACCCTCGGAATAACCCTGATCGGTATAAATCCTCTGCTCGGTTACACCGACGTCAATGAGGGTCTGCTCGAAAAAAATTTGAAACTATATTTAAACATAAGATATTGCGAATATGTATTTCAAAAATTTAGCGGTAACACGCGGCTTTAGTAATCCAAACAGCAGAGAATCAGAATTCAATCTAAAATTCTAGAAATCGCATACCGCTGTAGCACTTTAAAATTTAATGAAATTACACGTTGCAATTAGACCGCCAATTTACCATATTTATAATTCAAATATCAATCAGTGAATCACGTTAATGCTTTATCGATGATCTTTTTACAGGGAGCTGGGTGCACTGCTCTACTCGTAGCGGTTGTTTCAAGAAAGTTAGAACTTACCAGGGCCGAAAAACACGTCCACAATTTTATGATGGATACCCAGCTGACTAAAAGGGTGAGTTATCTTTTATTGCATTATTAATAACTTGTATTAATTCACTCATATTGCGTTAAGCAGACGTTAATAACCAGGGAAACGCTTCCCTAATTTCAAACGATAAGTCGTCTGCTTGCCATATCTCTTTCTCATTCTTTCCACAGTTCATTTTTTACTTTACTCTTCCTCATGCACTCTCACTGTTGCTTTTTAATGAAGCATAGGTATTTATTACGTGGGAAATTTACAGGTAATGACAAATTAGTCAGAGCTGTTAGGCTTGTTCTGATAATTAAATAATTATAGAGATGAATTTCTGACAAGACGTTATTCGCAACATCCTGGTCTACATAATTCATACAATATGCAATGTTAATTGACGTATATGGTAGCGTTATCAAAGACGACGACTACGTCGACGGCGTAAACATTTGATTAATTATGCCAGCGCATGCTCTGACTGCTTTGAGCCTCAATTGAGATTTAATTAATGCTCAAAGTCATCTGGCGAATAATTAACGTAATGGTGAATGTGATCGGTGAGACACTCGAGGCGATTTGCCAAAATATATAAGAATAATCATTATTTAAATGACTTGGAATTCAACTGGATGCTATATATGTTTTGAAATTTTATTTGAAAAGCTCATTTTTATTTTCAGTTGAAAAATGCAGCTGCCAACGTTCTCAGGGAAACTTGGCTCATCTATAAACACACGAGGCTGGTAAAACGCGTCAATCCCGGTCGCGTAAGAACGCATCAACGAAAATTTCTATTGGCAATTTATGCGTAAGTCTTTACTTTATCAACCTTACTTAATTTTACGTGAAATAGAAAATTTTTATTAAAATAAATAAATAAATAAATAAAGTTAAACCTGGAGCAATAATTCTTTCTGATTTTTATTTTGAGATAAGATTTTTCACTTTTTATTACGAACTATGAAATCCGTAGTCTCATTTTTCTTTCCATTCTATTCATCGCGTATATTTTTATGCTTGATTTTAAACTGGCTAGCAAAAAATTTCTCTCTGGAATTTTTTCACAGATATTTAAACCAGTTCGATATCCGACCGCATCGGACAGCATTAACGATTATTTTTAGAATCAATGAACCTTCTGATCGATACTAATTGTTATTCAACGGCCTAATACTTTCATTTAAATATTTTATTACTAATGTGTTGTAGGCTCAGGAAAGTGAAAATGGATCAACGAAAATTAATGGACAACGCCAACACGATAACGGACATGGCCAAGGTTCGTAAAGTGCTGATAATATCTGCTTCTATTAAACTTATGATGATTGTTCGATCCTTCCCGAAAATCCCATACGTAATAGATCTTTTGTCAAAATTTATATTCTAAATTTTCGACGGTAATTGAGAAAAAAAAAATGATTCATTCTCTCTCGAAATTTGGATAATTTTAACGTATCACAGTCACAGATAAAACGTTGAATAACTCGGTTTGGAGAATGAAAAGAAAACAGCCCAGCGCTGAGGTCTGAAACTCTGGGTTGAAGTTCTGAATTTTTAAAGTTCTAAACGGTGAAAATTACGAATTCATTTGAGACAATTTCGAATATTTAGAAACGTTGAAGTGATGAATATTAGAATTCGGAAAGATCGGAATGCAGACAGTTAAAAACTCAAAAATTTCAAGAATCTGAAAATTTAATAAACGAGTACGACGTTCCATGCGTGAATTTCAAGTTTCGGAATTCTGGCCTTCCGGATCTTTAGCCCTCGGAATTATGAACCTACAGTGTATTTCAATTTGAAGTTTTTGCAATCGACTAAGTATGCAGAATTTCGGGGAAATACCGTTCCTAAAAACTGTGAGTCAGTGATATTAAAATTGGGAATTTTTACCGTTCGGAACTTTTAAAATTGGGTACTTGAACCCGGCCTCTAAAACACGATAACTGTATCGCTGGGTACCAGTTTACGCCCTCACCTCTCAGTATAGTTCGAATGCATTATACTATACCTATATTTGAGTAAAAAAAAAAAAAAAACAATCAGTATAAGGGAACCTGAATCCAAAGAAACAACCGAAGATATCTTATCCCCATCTCGTAAATCTAACAGAGTTTAATCCTCCCCATGTGACCTTGGCGAATACCAATACGAATACGAATACGAACCCTAACCCTAACCCTAACCTAACCCTAACCCTAACCTAACCCTAACCCTCGTACCTATCCTCCGAAGCCCAAAGTTCCCTCTGCTACACAAGTTATTGACGCCAGTCCGTACGTATGCGCAGACGCAGAATACCGTCTACGAGATCGTCTCGGATATGAGCACGCGACAGGATGCTCTTGAGGAGCGGCTGGTCAGTCTTGAGGACAAACTAACAGCCCTTCAAGAACAAGTCGAGATGTTACCGGAAGCTTTAACCCGCAGCCTGGCTCAGCATGCTGAAAGACTCGAACAAAGACGGAATTTTTTACATCCGGATACAGCGGCAATCGTTACTTCCGGTTGTGGTGGTGGCTTGGGTATCGGTATACCAGGAAGTACAGCCGCAGCACATCACCCACTCGGAAATCTTGTTACTTCACCACTTTTACCGCACTCACGTAGCGTACCATCGGCGCCGAGTACAGCGTCTTTGCATCCATGGCCAGCCAGTCCGGTTCTTCCACCAATATCAAGCCGCACACCCCATCTGGTACCGGAAACTGGAAGACACCATGGCGCCATGGCACACCAGCCCTCGGCGCCAACCACTTCTCAATCCGCTACCGGACTTGGGACAAACAACAACCAAGGCCCAGGGCAATCAGCACCCAGCTGAGCCTCGTCCCTGCAGCCGCAGCACTCGTACTAATAAAACGGGCCATTTTTTTTTTGTTTTTGTCCCGATGCGCTTCGCGTTCCTCTGCCGACTTAGACGTCGGTATTGAGAGTTCGTGGATTTAAGCGTGATAAAACTGCACCCTGGGCAAAGATAGCGAAGACTTTCGAGGATAGTATAATATACGATTTTAGACAAACTTATATCTAGGCAAATGCACATTGGGTAAGGGCATCGATTGCTGTCGTTGAGGTACGAGTATTTAATCTTAATTTCAGAGGGAATATAATTTTTCGCACATTATACATAGGGGAAAAGAACCGTCCTTATCCGTATCACCAAATTTCTCGGTTCACATTACTTTGATTATTTATCAATCCCTCAGTAATATTTCATAGTATTCTAGGAAATATTTTGACAACGAAAAATGATTAAAAACTATAAATTACATATGTTCATTTTATCGTGGGTATAATGGGAGTATAAAAATTGAGTAAAGTTACGCAGTTAGAACGAGTAAACTCTCGTCCTAGCTTGTTCTTCTTTTTTCTCTGTTAATCATTAAAACTTTTGCATACATACCCACTGCAATGGTATGGAATACCGTGTGCATAACTTTTCTATTCATATCGCGAGTAATTTGATACAATGAAAATCAAAAAATCCTTAATTCGAGTGTTTGAAATGAAAGCTGTGGCTGAAGTTTCGGATTAAAAAATTACCAACTCACAGTTTTTGCAAAAAGAGTACTTTCTGAAAAGTCTGCATAGTCGAATCAAAAACTTGAAATTCAGACATGGAACGTCATGCTCCTCTATTAAATTTTCGTATTCTTGAACTCGCGGAGATTTGGGCTGTCTGGAATATTCTCCACTTGAGGTTTTTGAAAATTCTAAATCGTACCAAATGAATCTGTAATTTTGACCGTTCGGAACTTAAAGTACCAGTCCTTGAAATAAGTGGATTTTCATTTAACCGCAATTCTAATGCCCTTACCCGATATGCTTCCTGCAACGATATGCTCGTATATGAACTTATCCTTTAGCTCCACGCACTAGTTAATGTATAGAGCTACGTGATATCGCGCATTGGTGAGTGCGTCGCTGTCGGCGAAAGATTCGAGTCTTAACATACCAAAAGGGTCAAGGTCGCGAGGACTACGAGGTCATGACCATGGGGATAACCACCGCTCGACCTGGTGCTCCTCGCGATGGATGTTTAATCCTGTTACCAGGGTCTAGGTATAGGATTAAACTCGTAAGAAACGGCAGGGTTAACGCGAAATGCAGGGATTCTTCCACCTGCTGCGGACTGCCTTCTGCCCGACAACCGTGCCTCAAAACTTTTACTTAATGTTAATGTATTAACGTCATTAAACTCGACACCCATCTCCTACCTGTTCTCTCTTATACATCTTCAAAAATCGCGGACAGACTATTAAAGAAAATAATAGTAATAATAATAATAAGCTTCAATATTTTACGGATAGAATGATTATCCATCGAATTATAACCTGCAGATATAAATTCTGATGGATCTGATTCGGATGATAAATCGTGTCTGTATATCGACGTTAAATTTCTTATTACCCTTTATAGTCAGAAAATTGATATAAGTTTGTACACCTTCCCGTAAATTTTGACATCTTTACGCAAATTTAAATTGCGTTTTATATCCCGGTTGGTAATAATCGCAATTTGTCAAACGGATCGGAGTCAGTTTTTGAAGTAAAGGGATTAAATATTACCAACCCTCGTCTTGTCCGTGAATTTTTGAATACGCAGTTTCGTGGATATCCCCGGAAAAGGGGTATACCGTGGAACGGGACCAAGAAGACCAACGCTATTGTTTGTCAAAGCCCTCTATTCTCTGTCAAGTCTTTCGCGCACACTGGATACGACAACTGCACACTATTTTTATATAGATTTCTTGAAGGTGCATGCATCGTAGCGCCAATATTTGTCACGCGCATTGGTTCGTCACTGGAGTGTTAAGAGATAACATAAAAAAATATATTAAAAAAAAAACAAAAGTTGTAAAAGTAAAAGTAAAAGAAATGAAAATAATAATAATAATAATAATAATAATAATAATAATAATAATAATAATTATAATTATAAAAAAAAGCATGAAAGACAGAGCGAAAGAAAAGAGAAGTAAGGAATGGTCAAGTACGAGAAAAACTTTGGAAGAAAATGAGAAAACAAATGGAGTTGTCGATCACATTCAACGCTCATTGTCAGTCAGAAGAAAAAATGAAAAAAAAATCAAAGAAAAGAAAATTCAGAACGCAATTTCACGAGAGACGTTAGACCATGATGATATAAAGAGTATAACAATAATATATAGTTATGTATGAATTGTATGTAATGATCAAAAACCCGTATGATATGAATAATAATTATTATATACTCTTTATAAATCGTAATACAAAATTTAGATTTATGACAAGTAAAATTAGCTCGAATACACCAGAATACAGCATAATAGTTTCGTCTAACAAGAACTAGGATGATTTTGAACACGTTGAATTGTGTGTACACCCTACGGTCTAACGCAAGCTCAGGTCATGGATCACAAAGGCAAACAGCTAGGCGTATAGTAATTATTGAATTTAGGGGAATTCGACGGCTGTTCATGACGCAGCTTGTATTAGTTTGGCCTATCGTTTACTATACAGGTACGGTTCGAGTTGATTTACGCTGTAATTAATCGATAGTATACTTATATGTGGTTATCTATATATATATAAATATATATATATATATATATATATATATATATATATATATATATATATATATATATATATATATATATATATATATATATATATATACATATATATACACATATATTGGGCGTCAGGTCACTCTTGAGAATGCGCTCTGTCGCTAACTGCAGTGACGACATATTGTTATAACAAAGTGACAATGTATTAGAAGTATATACATACCTATACACATACGAGTACATATAATGAAACGAAAAGAAGTTAATTGATAGGAATACAAACAAACAAAAAAAAACAAAAAACGAAACAACAAAAACAAAAAAAAAATATAAGAAGAAACTCTATACCTAACTATTGTAACTTAACAATTAGACTAAAATAAAACTAAAAAACTATTCTCTCTAGCCTTGTCATTTTTTCTTACTTGCTAAGTACATACATACATACATACATACATAAATAAATAAATACATACATAAATACATACGTACATAACGTATTAATAATTGATAATACGACGTATTATATAGCGATTGGTTATAAACAGCAAATTATATGCCTGAAATAAATTGAAGATAATATTATTGTCATCGATTAAAATTTTATTAAAATCCCCTACTGTAACGTTAAATTTATATAAACAAAAAAAAAAAAAAAAAAATTAATAAATAAATAAAAATAAACATAAAATAAATAAATGAATAAATAAATTAATTGTTTGATTAAATAATTATTTAATTGAATAAAAAACAATTAAAAAAATAAATAAAAAATACAAAAAAAAAAAACAAAAAAAAAAATTTACGCGTAGCGTAGGATAATACGAAGATTTAAGTGGTGGCCGCTGTTTTTAAGCGGGAATGCTATGGTATTAAAGTTTTACGACTAAAATATATTAATATGTATAGCTACATATACATATACATATATACATATATACATATACATTAATATGGAAATAAGTGTTTCAACGATTTATATACGAATTTTTAATTTACGTTTTCAAGTACATACATACATACCTACATATACATACATACCTACACACTCACTGCCTATGATTTCAATTTTTTATTATTCTTCATATTTTCTTCGTTACTCATCCTGTTAAAGTTATTTCGTTTTACAGTTACTATGAAAGTTGGCACGTTTAATTTCCATATGATTATATTATCACCGTCGTATTATTTTCTTGATTATTAGTATTATTGTTGTTCTTATTGTTTTTATTGTTATTATTATTATTATTTATTTATTTTTATTATTATTAATCGTTACTGTCATTAAAATTACATAACTAGTTTTAACTATTAAATTAAGGCAAGGCCTTTACACATTATCCAGTGGTTATTGCCATCTAGTTGTTATATCAATTGACCAAAGATTACCTACTAATTAACTATATTAAATACCAACTTAGATTATAGAGAGTGTGAAAAACAAAAAAGAATAAAAAAGGAAAAAAAACAATTATATTGTGGAGACAGTTTTAAGTTTAGGGTTACAACAGTGATACAGGGTGTTTCATATTAGAGATCCACGTATTACTAACATACCTAATGGACGTGAAATATGTAACACATGACGATATATGGGTAGGTACAATACCTATACCTATGTATATAACGTGGAAAAGAGAAACTCTCATACAATTACATCGAGATAAATAATTTTGACAAAGTTATACGCATTTACGCGACGACATAGGTATATACCGTACCGTATACTGTATATTTATTTTTATTCAATTATTATTTATCAAATAATATCGATTTTTTATTACCAGTTCGTCTCTTTGTCTCGATGTCTATGTTTCGGGGCCCTATATATTGTATTGATTATCAGGACCAACACAGTTAAATTTTTATGTTTTAACTGCATCTTGAACCTGGCTCACGTTTGAAGAAAATATACTTTGTTAATAATGATGACTATACATATATATAATATATCTTTGAGGATTTGATTGAAATAACTGGAGGAACTGAATTAACTGAAAATAAGGAGACAAAATAAAAAATCATTTTCTTAAAATTTCGAAAATTAATAACTGCTGAGGGATGACGATCAGAAGTCGCGAAACACACGTATCGCGCGGAAGCGCGTAAACTTTGACTTTCATGCTTATAACTCACGAAATGACAACTGTACATAAGTGTTGATATAAGAATACTACGTTTGTATATATTGTTAAGTAGTTTTAATTAACGCGTAAAGTAACGTAATAGAAGTAATTATTATACATACATACATACATTCATAAATGCATATACATGCACACTACAAAACGATATGTATCTACCGTTGTGTGTGTATATATATATTAGACCGCTTCAAAAAATCGACTATTTTTCATTTTCAAAGAGTAAGTCGAAAATATTGTTCAAAATGACATAAAAAAATGCTGTCAAAGTTTGAGCTCCTAATATTAATATTAAGAGGTACCTCATCGCGATTTTCTATTTCCCATCTAAATCACATGGGAAATGGTCTTGTGGAACATTTTGATTTTTATACCTTGAAAATTAATCTACTGAGAAGGATTTTGCATGAGTACTGTTGTTTAAAATTGTGCGCTCTACAAAAAAGGTCTCCTGGTCTTTTTCGATGAATCCAACTGTTCCCAAGTTAGTCATGATTAATTACCATTAATAACCAATACAACAACTTGGAAATAGCTAGATTTATCGAAAAAAAAGCAAGATACCTATTTTGTAGAGTGTTCAATTCACTGCAAAAATATGTTCTGTTCTTATCAGTATACTAATGCGATGACAAGTTATAAAATTCCAAAGTTGAAAAAAAAATGTTCCCATGTTATTTAGATGGGTAATAGAAAATCGCGATAAGGCACCTCTTAATATTAATATTAAGAGCTCAAACTTTGACAGCATTTTTTTTTCGTCATTTAGCAGAATATTTTTGACTGACTCTTTGAAAATGAAGAATAGTCAATATATATATATATATATATATATATATATATATATATATATATATATATATATATATATATATATATATATATATATATATATATATATTGACCCTCTTTGTTTTTTTCAGCGAATTTTCATATGATAGTTCTTGTTTCAAGACATGTCTCGGATTCCTTCCAAGTTTTTATTCAGCCGTTTTGGAGTTGTGAATTATTGAAAACTCGAAACAGAAATTTTGAAAGAACGAATGCTTGTGATGACAGAAAAAAGATAGAAAAAATTGAAAAAACAATAGAAAAAAAAATTTGTCCACTTTTTTTTGTAACTGGAAAATGTTCGTCGTTGGCCATAGTATTTTTGAGAATTTATTCAAAACAATCGATCACAGCACTGCTTCGAGTTTTCAATAATTCACAACTCAAAAACGGCTGAATAAAAAAATTTGAAAAAATCAGAGATTTGTTTTAAACCAAGAACTATCATATAAAAATTCCCTAAGAAAATCAAAAAAGGGTCAATGTTTATGATTTATCGAGTTGACGTGAAATTCCCTATATATAGAGGAAAGGCGGGCAAAACAGGGACGCCAATATAAGGAAATACTGGACTTTCGTGATCTCAAATATACTGCGTCTAAGCTTCTTTTTTCACTTCTATTTGAACCACATCAAACAAATTTTTAATTGAAATGAGAATTTTGTTTTGTTGCTCAATTTTTTTCTTTTGCGACCAAAATGTGATACTTACCTGTAGAAGAAAAAGTAAGAAAATTTTCAAGTTACCCTGAATCATTCAAGAAGATTGTAAAACGAATATATTTCAATTTAAAAAATAATGTTGAAAAAATAAATAAATAAATAAAATTCCCAGATATAAAATTTGAAAAATAATGTCTGAAAAAACATTTTTGGAGACCCCTGCAAATTACGCAAAAATAATAATAAAAGTATCAAATGACGATTCGGAACCATTTTGGGGAAAAAAAAATGTTTCCCAATTTTTAAGGTACCCCGTTTTGTCCCCCTCGACCCCTATACATATATATATATATATATATATATATATATATATATATATATATATATATATATATATATATATATATATATATATATATATATATATATATATATATATATATATATATATATATATATATATATATATATAAATTATTATTATTAAAGACGCATTCGATACTTACTGCTGATTTTAGGCTTGTTTATAAAATTAATATTAATTATATTACAACTGGATTGTAAAGTATATAAATTGGTATACACACATATATACATACATATTTATATATATTATACATATGGGGCTGTCCACGTCAAAACTACACGGCTCCAGACCACAAAGTTTTCGATTTGATTTTTGATTTCACGTGTTATCCTTCTATGTTTGGAGAACCTGTCAAATTTTTTGAATTTTCTCAATCAACCCTTTTGGGGAGCTATGAATATTTTCAGGCTTGGAAAAAGGATCTTTTTTAAAAATTTGAAGAAAATCACAAAAATTCTGTTAATGATATAGAACAACCTGCAACCTCCATAAACGTGGGCAGAATTCTTCTTATATATTTTGTTTTCAATATTTCAAAAATTTCATCTAAAAAAACGCTTTACTAATGACTTTCATGAAATCACCTACTCACCACCTTTTCAACACAACACAATATGAGATCAAGAATTAAAAAAATCTGAATGGTGCAGGTGTGAAAGATTTCTGGTAGGATAAAAGTCATTAGTGAAGCAATTTTTTTAAACAAAATTCTTGAAAAATTGATAAAAAAAAATATATATATATATAAAAAAAATCCTGCCCACGCTTCTCGAAATGGGAGGTTGTTCTATATAATTAACAGAATTTTTGTGATTTTTTTCGAATTAAAAAAAAATCGTTCTTCTAAGCCTGAAAATATTTATAACTCCAAAAGGATTGATTGAAAACATTCAAAAAAAATTTGACAGGTTCTCCAGAAATAGAATGATAACATGTGAAATAAAAAATCAAATCGAAAAATTTGAGGTCCTGAACTGTGTCGTTTTGATGTGGACAGCCCCATATATATGTATAGGTGCATATAATATTCACGGAATTAATATTGGCTAAGTTCGTTACGTTGTTGATAATTTTATTCGTGGGTTGTTTAACTACTGCAAGCGTGCCTGACAAGTAGTTGTGTACTTTTAAATAAATTAATTGGTGCGAGATATATTAAGAGATATATCGTCCTGCGACGATGAGAGAAGGATCCTACGCGTGATTTTAACGATTCTAATTTGAGAATTTTATTTGTTTCAATCTGATCTTTATGATCCTAATTATAGTCTACGAACACGAACATAATATTATATGTATATAATTGTTCATGTAACTGATCATTTATTCATTTACTCTTTTATATATTTATTTATTTATTTATTTATTTATATGTTTAGTCATTTTCTATAGTTCATAATTATCATCATCATCATTATTTTATGATAAAGAATAATTGTCATACGATATAAATATGGCTATTATTATCTGCAGACACCAATGTCTAAGTTAATTAGATAAAAATTTCTAACAATAAGTATGTATGGATTTGAAAAAAAAAGAAAAGAAAACAAAAAAAAAAAAAAAATAGAAAAAAAAATTTCAATGCAAGGCGGTCACTTCCTTTAGTTGTTCCTCTAGTATCTATTTAAGTATTTTAGTCATTTAGTATTTTAGTATTTTAGTCATTTAGTGATTCAGTATTTGGTAAGCGTACGAAAGCATCGTAGATAAAGAAAATTTTAATATATGAAGTAATAAATCGTAAGTCAATCTTTTGTATGCGAATTGTATATTTATTAGCGCGTCATCACATTTCACTCGCAAATTATTCAATTATTCATCGTTTAACATTTTACAAATTAAAATTTAAATAATTTCGGACCTAACTGTACGTACTCTATTCTTTTCTCAAAAACGGCACTACTCTGTTAAAATACATTAAGTGATAAATCCTCAAGTAGTAAAACGTACATATGGTCAGACAGATTGTCGAATTTCACAAATTTTAATTAGTGATAAATATATCAATTGAAAACTTTTGCGAGTGCTGTGTTTTGAACTACATTGAATAACTTATTATCTACGTATTGGTTCTTTCATTTTCTTTTTTTTTTTTTGTTTTTTATTTTTTTTTTTTGGTTTTTTAGGCATATACTTTGATAATTTTTGAAATATTTCTATAATGCATTATTCTGTGTCAATCAATCGATAGTTTTACTGTATCCCACTGAATGTAAGGTTGGCATTTCACGATTTGCAAATACTTTGAGAAAATCTTATTTCGGAAGGAGGACATAGGAAATGAATATCTAATATCTATATGTCAGTTTGTTGAGAATGTGTAATGGAGCGCAGTAAACATATTAGAAATTCGGAACAGATTGTAAAAAATTTGATTGATTTGACGTAGTATAATTTTTTGGAACATATATTAAAAGAAGAAAAAAAAAAAAAAAAAACTATAAATAATCATAGTTTCATTTCTTTCCTTATTAATATATACATATATACACACACATATATATGTATATTATTATTAATATAGCAAATTTTCATCTAGATAACAACTTGTAATTTTTTAAATTCTGGTTAATTATGTATAGTAAAAAAAAAAAAAAAAAAAAAAAAAAAAAAAAACAATTAATACCGCTCTCGTAATGATACGCTCCAAATTTTTGTCGAAAAGTATTATAATTAAATACAAGCAATGCTCCCTAAATATTGAGACAAATTTTTAATGCTAATATAATTTAAATTCATGATTGGCGTAAGGCTATAATATGTCGCGTGGAGTCTAGCAATTCGAAAAATATATAATATAATGCAGGCTCATTTATTCTGTACTTTTATATTATTTATGTTCACTCATACACAATATAAATATAAAAGTGCAGCGTTTGAAGGAATAATGTTGCTTTCTAAAAGGAAACAAAAATTCTCTTTTTCATAAATCATATATAAATATATATAAATATATAAATATATACATATACATATATATATATATATATATATATATATATATATATATATATATATATATATATATATATATATATATATATATATATATATATATATATATCTCGGTATATAAGGAAAGTCATAAAAAAAAGTATGGATATTTTTACTTGCTTAATAATTTGGATATCAAATGTTTGCACGGATTGAATTGTTACATTGTTGAGCACACCAATAACATTCCTATGGTTGTAGAAACAATCGAAAATTTATTAATTGCTTTTAAGACTAACTAAGGTGCAATTTATCCTTAACAAGAATTCGTAATGAATCTTATAACTGTTGAATTGAGAGCTGTTACTAAGTAATGTAATGGGGAAATTACCTGTGTAGCCAGGGGATCAATAAACAACTATTTTGTAACAAAACTTAGTTTATTAAATCCATTTTTTTTTTTTTTTTTTCATCCTATAAAATTCATCCAATTCTATCTACAAAAATGTGTGCAGTTTCTCAGCGCATTGATTGAATTATACCATGAAAACCAGGTGAAACCATATGGTCGTAGCGCGCAGGCGCCGAATAATATAGGAATTTTATGGGGATAACCAACTCGTCACACTAGAAAATCCCTAGATTATGTCGAGTTTAACAATGTAAGCAATCAACAACAACTTTAGGGAGATTTTCAGCTAGTTGGTTATCCCCATAAAATTCGTATTATTCGGCGCCTGCGCGCTACGACCATATGGTTTCACCTGGTCCTCACGGTATAAAGACAGCTCTCCTTATCGACCTTCGAGAATCGACTAAAATTCGTCGTGAGCTAGCGCCCCTTCAGTAATTCTGGCGACGCATTGAGCAAATGATATGTGTTGCGATTACCGACTGGAATATACCGTTTCCATGATGATACATCAGATTAGGTAGCTACAGGAATCGCAGATATCCCCTACCTCATACACGTGTTTTTCCGACTCCTACCATTACAGTTTACAGAATTTACGGAAATAGAATAAGCATGATCGGTGATGACATAATCAATAAATCGTGCGAAATTAGAACACGTTCATGCATTTTCGAGTTCTGCTACTTGGACATTGTACAATTAAAAATATATTATTGCTTATATATGTATATATATATATATTTTTTTTTTTTCATTTTCTATTGATATTATAAATAATATTTGTATCGCATATTATAAATTTCCATTATAAATAATTTTCATACTCTAAACGGAATATTATTATTTATATATTTATGCTAGAACTTATGTGAATTATCAGTAAATTATTTTGATGTATGTATATCTATATACTATCCGAAAATAATTTTTTCGACAATCAGCAACCCCCGTATCAGGCATTTTTTTTCAAATGAATGGTATAGAACTGTTTTTGAGAAATAGGCCATTTTCGATCTTATTGAAATTTTTACACGATATTCTAGAAAAAATTACGTAAATTTCAAGACCTGATCGCGGCAGATGGTAAGACTCTTAGTTCAGAAATTACAATTATTTGAATATCAACAAAACTCAAATACAGAACGGTCAGAAAGTATAATGATAATGTTGAAGATACAAAAAACAATTTGGTCAACCTGGTTGCCCTAGAATTTTCATCACCATTCATTTTCAAATATGCGAATGCAATTTTTCTTTATCAGGCTATGCCCCAGATCACTACGCCATTTCAGCTTCATTCAATTTAGAATTCCATCATTTTTTTCTGGCGCAATCAGTTGGTCGGTCTTGATGTGACGTAGCAATCTGTCAGTGTTAGATCAGAAGCTATAATCCTGTGAGGTTCCAAATTTTTCCATCCGGCCGTTTTCCAGAACACTGCAGCGCTCATTTATATTTCGGACAGACCGACAGACGGATAGACAGACCAACGTGTATTCAGAATCATGTGTGACGTTAGCTAAAGGGTCCAAAAGTCGTAAGTTTTTTGAATCGGCAAAAGCCGTTTGTGACACGATACAAATACTTTCTTATCACTTACGTGATAAGAATAAAAAGAAATCTGGCAGTTCCGAAATGCATAATTTTCTTTATTCATGATTTGCTATATTCAGCAAAAAATAAGTAAAAAATTTGTAAGACAGGGTTGATAATGGAAAGTCTTGAAAATAAAATACTGAATTTGTAATATCTATAAGACGATTTTAATTTACAATCCTTTTATCGTCCCAGTTTTAGGACGTTTCGTTTTATTTTTAGATTTTTCTAATTTTGAGATAATTGTCGATTCTGAACTAAGAGTCTTGCCGTCCATCGGAAGGTCTTGCAGCCATGAGATCTCCATGCCCATCTCTGCTCGTATGATAAGATTATCGCCGGCTAGTCAGAAGGCTGCTGCAGCTTCACATACTTGGCCCTTAATCTGCCGCTATTAAATTAATTCTTGTTTTGATCGATTGTGTGTCGTGAATAAATGATTGATAGTCTTTTCACGACGTTTGATAGTCAATGATTTATTTATAATCATTAACACAAATTCGTTTGCAACAGCGTGTAAGCTTACCGACCGAAATAAGACTGTAGTATATCTACAGCGTGTCAATATATAAAAATACAACAACGCTATTTCGGTCAATAAATTCAGACACTGTTCGTATCCCCAAGCCCATTTTCCTGGCTCACATTTCTCCATTAGGCACCGTCTTTATGCATCTTCAGTCAACGTTATGAGTTCATATTATGACTGCCACTCATTATAATTGTATTGTGTAATTGATCAAGCTTTTAGTATGCACAATTATTTAAAGGTCATTCGTAGGTGCTTATTTCTGATCCGAAATTCATTTTCTGAATCCTAATTGTTGCCCCACATTTACTTGTGGCGCCATTTAGTAGAGAAGCAAAGAACTAGAAAGAGCGCGAATTGACTGACCGGTTGCCTATATCAAGGCCCAATAACACCAATCGTTGGAATTGGTGTCTAAACGGTCAAAAGGAGTGACCGATTTTCAGAAAGGTTTGGTAACGATAGACTAAAACGCATCAAGCACATAGAAATCCATAACAGATGATGTTTCGTGACTGTGAAAACAGACTAGATTGCTTATTATCTGGATTTTATAGAGTAGAATCAATATCCACAGCTGGCAAGGCAATTAAAGTGAAAATACTAAAGTCCCACTTGAATGACTAGCCAAATATACATTCATTACCAACTCTCATCTTACTGGTACGCAATACGCAGTTTGAAATTGTTATTTCGTATTCTCTGGCGTCGAAATCTATTGATCATAAATCAAAGAGTTTTTGACATCACTAGAGCACTATCGTGAATATTTATGATTAATGGTAGCAGTGACGTCAGCAATCCGAACTGCTGGCTGCTGCTCGTTAATCGTGGCAAAAGTAATTTGCACAGTTACAAATGCAGAAATACAGGTTGGTAAACTATTGTAATGTTTACTGAAGAAGAAATGATAACATGGTGGGAAAAAACAGCATGAATCTTACTCCGTATACGTAATAAAATGGACTGCTGAACTTCATTCCTATGCATGGTATTTCTCATTCAAAGTGTTGCTCTCCCCTTTTATGGGATTATAATGATTTTTCAATTTTCTATAATGTTCGTAACTTTTGAACTTGTGTCCCTATATTATACTTATCATCCAAAACGCAACGTTACTTACCGTAGTCCGCATATCCGCCAGCTTGGATAAAATCACACGTTGTAACGATACGATAACCATCGCTCATCGTTATATGAAACCTCTCATCTTTCTCATCTTCGAAGTCCCAACAATTATTCCGATGTCAGCAGTTATCTATTTGGAAAAGTAAATTTTTTCTTTCTAAATAATTTTAAGTGATAAAATTGTGTCCCGGGATAGTCCTTTACAAGTATCGTTGGTGTGAAAATGAAAAATTAACCCTATCGTTTCACCACTGTAATTCTTGGCTGTAATTGGACATTTTTAATAATATACAGTTTTTATACTAAATTTGATCAAGGCAACTACTTTTTGAACACAATTCGTAGCTCTCTTCGTGGGCGCAATTTAATCATACAGGAATACAGGTATTCATAGTAGCTACACTAGCATATAATAGTATGGTAACAAAATTGAAAACAACAGTTAAAATACGTTTTTTTTTTTTTCAAATATTTATGCTTATTATTGTTATATTATTGTTGAGAGAACTGGCAGTAGGTATTGTCATTTCACATCTTATGGCGAGTCGACATCGTACGTAACAACGAACATCAATAAATTTAACCCATATACAGTTAAGTATAGATATTTCATGAAATTAAAAAGCAATACGCAAATACTGAAATCATCATCCTAAATACAGGTACCAATAATGCATTACTATTTTTTATTACCAATGTCTATAGATCTTAATAATCGCAATTATCATGCAAATATAATAAACCTCTTCCAATACAGAATAATATTGATTGGTCATAGAAAAAAGTTTCACTTTCAATAATCGTAATTTCTCATATTTGACAAAGCAAACAGGCTCCATGATATAATATATACGATAAAATTTTAATTTCAAAGCAGTAGATGCTCATCGATCTTTGATGTAAACACAGATATTAGATAGATTCTAGTAACGTGATAAAGGTTACATTGAAAACTCTGCAGTAGGTTCTGTCCTTGTAACGTTATATACTAATTTGATACAAGCATGATGAAAGAAAAATGATATAGTTATTCAAAATGCAGTAGATATGGCAATTTATTTAGATACTCAAAGGCACTTCATCAGAGTCTCAGCTCATTTGGTACGAATGTCTTGCCAGTTGTCTACACTTTATCGAAAGAGAAATCGTTAACTAAAGTTAGACCCCGCTGGTACTAAGTTCATTTACATTAAATCTCACGTGAGATAAGTATCCCAGTGATCGACAATGAACCAGTTATTGACTTTGTGTGTTAACGTCAAATAATGTGGCGACTGAGAAAGGGACAACGTCCCATTTCTTTTTACTATACGCGAAGCGGAGTCTGACAGTAGAATGTGATCATAAATAAGTGTAATTCAACTTTGAAAATGGTAATAATTAAATATCCAAACTGAACTCTACTCCAAAACTAGAACTTAAATTATAGATATCATATTTACGCTATAGTTACAGTTTATCCTAATATTCACGAAGGTAGAACACAAAAGTCAGTATAAGAAATATTTGATACGTATAAGTTCTTTAGCATATAATTTGATATTGCGTATGATTTATTTTATTTTTTTTAACTTTATTTTTATTTATTTTTTTGCTCTTTTTTTCTTCATTATTATTTATTTTTTTTTTTATTTTCCATTTTTCAAATCCTGTTTATACTATAATAATCCATATACGTTTCTCAATCGAAATTGGGTATAATTCGGATATATTTATATGAGTCTAGACGAGAAATTCATGAAAATTTAGTTAGAACATGTCGTAAAAACTTTTATAAACAATTGACGACAAATTCTAGCGAAAGATACAAATGGTAAAAACACGAAATACAGTAAACGACTTAACAGTAAAGTTTTTAATACAATAGCGCCATTAGTTATTTATATATTATATAATTTATATATATATATATATACATCTCAAAAAGTTTTTATTTTCATTGTACAACAAACGCAATAAGCTGTCTGGCCACTAATCTTGCCATGGTCCAATTTTTGGTTATTTTTATTTTAATTAGTACTCGCGATGTCAGAATTTACTTCGAGCTTCTGATCGCTATGACATCAATTTTTTCCTTAACTTTTTTTCACATATATTTTTATCTTTTATTTGATTTTATTTATTTATTTTTTTTTATAGTGCTGACTGCAGACGGTATGTGGTATAAGTATATTTCTAAATTTTAATTATATTCAAGTTTACTGTTCGTAGCATTACATAGACCTGTGTCATGTTTCATTTACGTGTAAGCCTGCTCTGCGATGATCATACATCCATTAAATTAACTTAACTTAGCTTTCGTGACTTGGCAAACAATTCATTCAAGTACAATTATTATAGGAACGGGGATATTAAATTTTCGATAACACAACTTTTTTTTCTCAACGATTATACAATTGAATGAAATATTTTTGAAACTACCTATAGCCCATAAATTCTGAACGTTGGACTTAGGTTGTTTTGAAAATTGATTTACCTATTCAATTCGAAATTTTATACATTTTTCATTATACGTCCTCGGTGAAAACTTGGAAAAACTGTACTTTCGTTCATCGGACAAAATACGATAGCCAAAATGCTGAAATATTTCAATGTTTCTACAGAAATTTGAAATACTCGGGACAAGGTATCGTAGCAGAGAAGATCTCAGCTTTTCGTCGAAAGTCAATACTTGTTTGAGAATTTCTCGAGTTAGTTTTTCCTTGAATTTTTCGGAAATCAGCATTTCGCTGTAAAAATTTTGAAGAGTCCAAGAATTGGGACTTTTCATTGAAAAAATGTAGACAAATTTTTTTAGAAATATTCGACATTTGTGTTTGAAACTTTTTCAGAGAATCCTTCAGAAAAAAATGTTCATCAAGGCTACTAAATCCTTAAATATAATCCGAGATACATAACATCTGCAGTTTATAAATTTCCATCATTGGATTAGTTTACAATTTTTCAGTCGGAAGAAGAACAATGAAATTCATTCAAGGTATTAATTAACATCGTTCCATAGGCATCGGTGACATCACCTTCACCAGAAAAGCTCGATTTTGATACAAGGCTAAAAATAGTAAACTGCAGTTTTATGGTATGTATGTACATACGTCACGTTACGTACATACGATATTATTTTAATGAGAAAGTGACATCACCGCGACTTTACACCCCGGAAATATTCGGAAGCACTGTGCCTGTTGCGCCCCGTCATCGGATGACGAGCTTGCAGTAGTGAGCCAACTATTTTGTTCACATTGCTCTTTCTTCAGGTATAACTTATATATTCAAAATGTTGTTATCCATTTATCTCTTCTTCTGACGAAACGCAACTGCGAAGTCTCGTTTCGCGTCATATCCATCAAGCCTTAGCCTATTACTTCGTAACTTACAATACGTGGAGGTTCTCGCAATTTTTGAACTTGCTATCTTCCTTGCCAAAAAGCCAAGTGAACATCTGACGTGCTTTCATGCTTGCTCTGACGACTCCTCTTGACTTGTACCAGTGACCGCCACTCTCGCCTCCACTTCCGCCTCCACCACCACCGCCACGATTTTCAGAGTGGGCGTGAACCCATTTCAAACGAATTTGATTCAGAATACCCACCAAGAGTTCATCAACATTGTGGTTAATACCCACAGATATTTCGATGAATTTAGCACGATAAGTACAGGCCATACACTTGCCGTCTGTGAAAAAATGAAATGAAAAAAAAATTAAAAAAATTTCATTAAACAAGCTGAAAGCTAATACATCAAACATCCGATAAAAAGGGAAGATTAAAATGGTTAATCCATACACGTTTGGGTGAGCGAGAAGGTGGATAGGCATTACATAAAATATTACTAACTGTTTGTAATTACAAATTACGAAACTGAGTGATCGTTGATAAAAGTATGTGAGACTAAATAATACGCGTACGATACCTACTTGAATTTTTTTGAAAAATGAATTTCTATGAAATCGTTGCTATAGGATCAAATGAGATAATGAAATAAATTGTTAAATCGAATCCACGTTGCCAGTTTTGATTTCGAATCTTACTCCGAGAATTTAAATAATTTTCAAATTCTGGCCATCTTTAAGATTTTAATCACCCTATAAAACCATGATTTTTTTTTCTTTTTACCGAGGGAAAAGGGGGGTTCTATGGTCATAGTAATGAGTAATGTTTTCTGTATAAACAGGGCGGAACCCTCAATTCCGATTTCACAGTTCCTTGATTTCTCCTCGTTTCCCCAATCAAAATCGCCGCATTTCCATGACTTCATTCATGCTTCGTAACACTCAATGAAAATTAGAAGTTCCGCGATGTTTTCAAGATCCTGTCAATTTTGCCTAACGTATTTTTCGAATTGAAAAAAAAAAAAAAAAACGGTTGTTTAACACGAAGATCGGATTGTTACCAAAGTTTCTGGCTATGAGTTCCCTTTATTTAGATATCCTAAATTAAATATACGAAATACACAGAAGGATTGAAAATTGGGATAATTATTAGAAATGTGTAAATAATGCAAAGATTCCAATTTTTAGATTCGCTAAAGATCCAAACAGTTTATGGGATTGCTACCTGATTGAAAAATTATTTTATTCATAGGACTAGATTACCTTGTGAAGACACAGCCCTCGAGCGCGCCAAGTCAATCTTATTACCAACCAATATGGCTGGTTTTCCTCGCAAAAGATCCTGATCGTGCAAATGCGCAAGGTGTTCTTCAGCTCGTTGAAAAGATGCTTTGTCAATGACAGAATACATCACCACGAACGCGCCAGGCTGTGGTATCTTATCCAATTCCGCCTGAAAAATATCAATTATTAGATACAATTTCCATTTAAGTTTTTAAAGAACTCGATTAATTGATATTATTATCTACGAATTCCATGCGTTTGATTAAATCAATAGTATAGCTTGCGATACGTGTGTCTTTGAAATCGAAAATATCTTTTAGCTTCTCAAAAACAAATGAAACGAAAAATCGAGGTAGATATAATATGGCTTTGAATTCGAAAGAAAGCTGTAAAATAATCACATTCATATAGTGATAAAATTAATTGTAGATCCACAAAGTGAAGCTGCGCTTCTGATCATTGGGATAAAGTGATAATTGTACAATTTTTTGTACTTGGGAATCGATTTATTGAGTTACGGGGTTAACGGACGGATACCATCATTGATCGTTTATGGAGTACATTTTATTATAGCAGCTCTGTAGACATACAGCTCGTCCATTTACACTGCAGTCATACCTATAGGTACAGCCACGTCAAGCGGATGCAAAGTAAAACCGCGAATCCGAACTCCGCCTTCAAAATTTGCGGTTGCGTGTAACTAGGTATAATTTTAAAATTTCGTAAGATACGTGATTTTAATAATCGAGATTAAACGTTTTTATGAAATGGATGTGACTTTACAAATTTCTCTCGCAAAGTCATCAGTTATGAGAATTGTGAAAGCCTAAATTAAAGGGAGAGCTACTGTACCTTCGGATTTGTGATGTTCAAGAATCTGAGTTCACTTTCTTCGCCATTCAACATTATGAACACAGACTGTTCACTAGGTACGTCTGAAACATAAAATAAAACAGATTATTATTTGAAAATTTGTTCAAAATTCTACTTGGACATATTTCACGCAGTACTGGAGCCCGATCACATCCATATTTATAGGATATTTATTTCGATTAGGTATCAATATATCGTAGAGTACACCTGCTGCTCAATCAGCAATGAATTTTTCATTAATTTCAATAACGCGAGCTAGAGAGGTTCACGTGATCCATTATACGTAATTCGTGATACACAGGTAAATGGAAATTATGGGCTTTCAGATCTGAACGTGAAATACGGAGAATTAACACATTGCTCTAACTCAAAATCATATTGCTCGTATACGCGGCGAGAAATGCTTCTCACTCTCGTGACAGCTGACATATCAGTGCAGCTTCTCACAGTTCTACTTCGTGAACAAGAAAATTATGTCGAAATCGTTTCGCGTTCGCTAAATTATCACGTGTTACAAAAACGTCATCATATTGCTTTAGACTAAACCATGCAGTAGCATTTTCAATGGTAAAAAATAGGGTAAACAAATAAGGAATCAAAGTTTCGCGCCATTAAAATTTCAGAGATCATATACATTCGAACAGCCGGTGTAAATAGCTGTGTCTGAGACTACAGACGATGAACAGACTTCAAGCTGTGACGTACGGTTATATATCTAGAGACCCCTGCGTGTGCAAATATAACCAGTTTATTTCTGTAAACCTTCCTGTTGCACTTTCTACTTTCTCAGAAGTTGCATTACTCCTTTTGCTGGAGCACTTTACTCTAGATTTTTCGTTAAATTTCATTATTTTTGTTAGTAGATCTTTTTTTTTTTTTTATTACATATAATTTTCAAGCCCTTGAGCAAGGCATATGTCGCTCAATGGCTCGTAATTGGGGATGAAATTAATAGCCACAGAAATAGCAGACTTTGAAGGTGATGTCCATTTCCTCGAAAACAGGGAAGGAGAATCGGGAAATAAATTATTCTTTCAGTCTTTCAGTTTTTTTTTTTATTTTCTTCTCATTTTCTACGAAAAGAAATTCACTTGAAATGAAAAGGACTTCTCTCTCTCTTTGTTTCTCTTTTGCATAAGCTTCCACACCTCATTACTCAATCATAAAATCCAATTCTTCTTGCCGATTCTTCTTGCTTATCTCATTTTCTGGTAATACAAAAGAGGTTTTCGATATTCAAAGCTCTAAATAAAAGACCAACACGAACCCTCCCATACCTATGATGTACGCTCATCATGACATTCAATGCGCCAATTCGTAGGCAATGAAAAGAAATGAGGTACACGATAACGTATCATCGGTTTCACTCGTCGTCCAGTGTAAGCTATTACGGTATTCAAACGGGTGTCCATTGAATGAGCATATACCCCCAGGTTAGTGTTGGGTTCGTTAGCGAAAAGAAATTGTTGGACGTGATGTGACTGCAAGTAACTTAGCCCGACAGAATACACTGTCGCTATATCATTGTTAGAAGGTCTAGATTGTTTCCATACAGCAAACATGTCATGTATCTAATACTAGGCAGATTGATGTAAAGGTTAAAAACGACCTCGCAATATAATTTCATTAAAAACACTGTACAAAATTATACCACCAGCCAGAAGAAATTGAGTAATATGAATGCTGTTCATGCCATAAAAGCGTCAATTTTGCGGAGGATTTGTCACTCTTTAAATCCACAGCTGGGAATCGCATGTTCAGATATATTTTCCACGACTATTATTTTCCACAATTGCATACATATTATGTATGTACATATATACATACATACAAGCGAAATGATGGATACCAGTCTAAAGAACACAACTAAAATTATTCTGCACACACTAATGCCGCCCATTATTGAAGAATAATATATTTTTATAATTAGCGAGCTAGCACATGAAGAGTGATAATTTTTATACGATAATAGCACGCTGATTTGCCATAAAATTCAGATTTTTACGGACATATTATATTAATAGATATAAAAGTACAGTTTCTATAAGCGAACTGGTTGATGAACCCAAAAATTCAATCCACATCCAGAAGCTCTATAATAAAATTCCCATGGGAAAGGGACTATCCAAAAATACCGAGGTAAAAATAATAAATCTGCAAATACATTAGGTACAGTCTATGAGCAGTGTAGGCACAATCGATTGTAATGGACCAAAAACACATTATAACCAAATGCACGACACTTTCACGACGTCCGCAGTGGTGCAGCACCCGATCTAATTCTGTAGTGCAGTAAAAGATGTGGCTAAAACGATCCCACGACATCTTTTTGGTAAGTTTCCGTGAGTTGAACGTAAATGTCACTGTCTCTGTCCATAAATGATTTTATGCATACCGCTGGGCCGGTGCTTTTAAAATTTAAACAACTGTATCTTTATATGCATAGTGAGGACATTTAAATGTATGATAAATGAACCCTTTGGTGTGATTTTGGGATATGTATTTTTAACAGCATCTAAACTAAGATTAACTTTGCATACCAAATCCTATTATAAGTCTCTACGAAAGTAAATAGAATCAAAAACTACCTAGCAGTAATATTTTAGTAATTTATCACTGCGGGACACTCCCTACAGACTGACTACCTCTTCCTATCAAATTTCAGCAGTATCGTAGTCACTTTGAAAACCGAGCTACGTGTTTGGTTAGGGCCAGCCCTTGTTACGATAGTCAGAAGGAAGGTAGCCAAATCATATTTTTATATAATATAACCATCTAAACTGTACTCGATTGCACATTATTATTATTAAGGTAAAAAATAAACTCGCACAACTGGAAATAATGCCATTCTTCTGTTTGACTAGAATGAAACAGCCGTATTCTTCGTTCGTGCAAAATTGAGTGAGCAATCAGAAAATAAAATATCTGAAATAACAAATTTTCTTATGCGAATCTAACGAAATGTTGGTTCAGCCCAATGGAATCAGATTTTGTTTGAGGCAACATCAAATATTTATGGTTGAAGAAATCCCAGTCAAAAGTTTGGAACAACTAAAATACACGACATTAAATTAGATTTTTAATTTAGATAAATGCTCAAACGATCATCAGGATATCAAATTTTCACATTTGAAATTATAATTCTATGAATGACCATGCGATGTGTGGAGCTGTACACCTCTCGTATTAATTCTGCGTTTTTAAAGTACGATATCTCGCAGACTAATAGTCGAAAATGGTGAAAATTTTATACGCAATAGCAGACGGGACAAACTGTATAATAATCTCACGAATACGGTTTGTTAACAGGAAAAAATGGTCCAGCGTATAATTAGATGGTGACAAATTAAACTACCACGTTATTTCCTGCATCCCATACTCTGCAAGGCTACTGAAAACTTGCTAATAAAAATAGCTGTAATAATTTTTCTTAATTAGTAAAGTGTAAATAAAATTCTAATTAAACTTGTACAAAATGTGTGGATATGATTGCTTTTATTTCTTCGTTATTACAGTACGTCTGCTCGAACTGCGAGCGGAAAATGTGTTAGAAATTATTAGGTACAGATATACTGTGTACTATTAATCAAAAATCGAAGAATCTGTGGCTTAAAAATCATGTAGATATTTTGAGTGTGATAATAATTTTCGTAAAATTTCGTCTCTAGTATCGTTTTATCAGTTTTTAAACATAT
Organism: Macrophya annulata; assembly: GCA_963924015.1. NCBI lineage: Eukaryota > Metazoa > Arthropoda > Insecta > Hymenoptera > Tenthredinidae > Macrophya > Macrophya annulata. The sequence continues at coordinate 16,409,004 of OZ001261.1, forward strand.
AGAAAATCGAGAAGTTTTACGATCCTGTTCGGAAAATATCAATCTGAATAAACAGGAGAAATTCAGAGAAAAGATCCCCCTGGGACATTTGTATACATTTATTTGAGGTATAGCTACATTGTACTAGCTATATTTATATGGGTCGATTCCTGACGAAGGAGTGAATCTCTGTTCCATGAATAAAGTACTAACTTTCAATTGTGGAAAGCCTGAGCTGATGACAAAGCGTGTTAAAACGAGCTGTCTCTATAGAGACAGTAACAGGTAAAGTTCAGTTGATAGATATTGGTGACATCATACAGCATACAGTACCTATATTCCCATACAGAGATATCATGTACTGGTATTCAGAGGGTTTCCTGTATTGGACAGTTAGTGCGTCACTCATTCTCTCCGATTTCAACGTCGACGAATACTCAGTACCTACAATTGAAGCTAAATAAATGAATAAATTCAGAAGGATTGTCAATCCGACAAGAAACTGCTTGTATAAAATCTGCTGGAATTGTATAATCTGTATTCTGTTTGGCTACCATAATTTATGAAATTTTATAAACGCCGAATGTTCATCATTGCAAAATGTTGAAGAGATAATATATCGATGAATATTTTTTATTTTTTCTAAATCTGTATATCGGATGGACGGACAGCGGATGATCAACGATATCAATTTTTTACAACCGAAATATTCAATGTCAATAATCAGCCACACGAAGCAATGATATTCGAACCGATGATCCGATATAATTCAACCGAAATATATCTGCTATAACATAACTTTAACATCACGCATGATTAATGACGAAATTTATAGCTGCGAGGGTGCCTCCTGTAGCTACCATCTATTTTCGGATTTATTAGTTTAAAGATTCGATCCAGAAGGTAATAATAAGCAGTCTTGTATCTGGCCTATGTTAACGAAGAAAAACTGCAGATATTTTTTCATTTCTTCTGTATTGTATTTGGGATAACCTACGCATTTTTACATTGATTTGGTTTGTAATTCACTGCTCTGAGATCAAACGATTTGTGTTATTGGAAGAAACAGTGTATGCTTAAAACAAACATTATACATCATGTGTCGGATCATTTGAAATTAAGAAAACCTGAGAAAAAATAAAAATAAAAAAAAAAAACTAGGACTATCTTTCAATTTGTTACCAAACGGTTTACCGGACATTAATAAATGAATTTTGATACACAAAGCGTCTTTGTTCTGTGATCATTGTGCTAACCAGATTTTCTAAGTTTTCATCAATATATTTTGACTGAACGTGATGACTGAACCTTGTTTTCAAAGCAGAGTTAAGTTACGTCGATTTTCATTTAAGTTTTAAGTTTTCAGTTGCGTGCATTGTGCTAAACGCCAAAGTAACTAACATCAATTTCATCAATTATTGAAAGAATAATTTTTGTTTATCTTCAAATGTAAACGACGTATAAAAAGAATATCGTGCCAAGAACTTGAAGACAAAGTGGCCAATAAATCTACGTGTCCCACTTCGGTAAACCGCAACGATTTTGGCTCTATTCTCATAATACCAGGCGCCACTGTTCGGTTGTTCTTAATGTAAAACGGACCCATCACACTACCACAGTTATACTTACTGGGGATTCCCCGTAGGGGCAGAAATCCGACATGATGTCTTAGCTGAAAAGAGCTTGAATTTAAACTTCACTTTGTGCTATCAAAGTATCATTAGATCGGTTCCAAAAGACGTAACTCCCAAATATTCGAATGCTCATCGATTTTCATTATTTTCCAAAGTACTAAATATGTCTCGGAGTTGGCATTATTTTTGTACATATAGATATAGAGGTCATAGAAGATGGTAACAGAGATGAATGACCAGGAATGAAATTTTCATTGCAGTGAACTGATGGTGCGTATAGGACAATGAAAAATATTTTATTACAGAGAATTTCAGATCCTGCGAAGTGCGAAGATGCTCTTGAGCAATATCTCACGAGACCCTGACAGTTTTGGGTCTTTGACCCACATTCTTACACGATATTTTTCGGCTACCAGTCTACTAGTGATTCAGCGACGTAGAACTACGTCTGGTAATATAGTCGGACTTGTATCTACGCCAAAGACTGCGGTAATCGAAACATGTGGAGGCTATATGTAGTAACTAAAAATATCATCACGATGAACAATATTTTGTAAAGGAAAGGCATACAGAAATGTGACATGACCGAAAGAGAAGAATAAGAACGAGTCACGCCTTGCGGTATGAAATTTTCAGTCTTTGTTGTGGGTTCCGCATTTTCTAGAATCTCTAAAGATAATAACATCACGAAATCCTCCAGAAGAAGTGGTCATGTATTAAACGAGGAGTTCTATCAGAAGTTTATTGCGGGATCGTGATCTTGTGTCTCTCATCTCTCATCTTGATGTATCTCAGCCAAGGAATTGAATGCGTATAATGATATCTCGCCTAAGGGTGTCAAATACGCATTATATAGTTTGAAAGTTACGTGGAGAGTATAACGAGATCCTCAACTTGTACCGCTTCTGGTATACCATCACGTTTTCTGAGAAATTGAACCACTATACTGTACCCTACGTTTATAGAGAATGTTGTATACCATCCACTTATTTTTGAGTAGAATTTAAACGCTCAAATCCCCACCCATTCCCTATTGCATTATCGATCGATGGCTAAAACCATGTGCGGAACACCGTGGTGGAACTCATCCCTTTCGTTACTTTCACATACGGTTCCGTCAGCTGGCGTTAAATACGTTCTTGCTTGTCATATCCCAACGCGAACATATTGTGCTGGGCCTCTTCGCTCTCTCTCTCAAAGCGCTTTTTGCCGTCTACCATATTTCACTCCCCCAATCCACAACCCCCGCACAACTCACACACGGTCACTATTCACTAAGCATCTAAAATGTAACAAGGGTTGGTTGGATTTCAGGGCCCAATATATCAAGTGGTGCTTAGAGATGATAAGGGCATTCTTCTTTCTTTTCTCTTTGAATTTTTTTCATTCAATTTGTGGAATTGATTTTTTTTTTATAATTAGTTGAATAAATTACTATGTAGGTGAAAATTGTTAACGGTTTTTCAACATCAAGTACCGATTACTAGGTAATGTGAGGGCTCCCGCTCATATATTCGATATTGACATTGCTGATCGAATACCGTTTGATTTTGAAATAAAGAAAAACTACAAATAGTGATAAAAAAAATAAAAAATGAATAATACAATTTGGCAGATTGGATTGCGCCACGACCGTGGTCCCAAATCACATAGAACCACTACGTACAGTCTATGAAAAATGAATCAATAGGATTTCCGAGTCTTTGGAAGTTGGTCGCAAACCAAGAACTCGTCTTTTGGATGGGTAGGATGACGAAGATTCGGCCATTAATATTATCGACTAGAGCAGAAAAAGCGAACCCTCTTGGAAGTGAAATTATCTAAAACTGAAACAGATGTCTCGATCACATCAGGCCCAACCAACGGGCATATGGAGAGACGTATAAGAGTAGTTCTGCAAAAACGCTGACAAGTTGTGCGGGTAGTATCAAACCCTTACCCTGACTTGACCCCAATTTGATCCCCGATCAGTAATGAGGAGTCAGTAATGTGGCAAGCAGCTGTGCCCGTGGGGGATATTCGGGGTAGCTATACATATATATACACGTAGGACAAAGGGCAACACTATTCCTCTCGACCCTTCAACGCAGAACGGGTGAAAAATATCAGAATTCCCATAGGCTGGGTTGTGCGATTCTGAACACTGCAGAGTAATTTGAAATTCAAAATCTCACATACATCTACCAAACAAACAGAAGCAACTTTTCTCTGCATTCTACTCCGCAAATAAACGTTGAGTTAAATACGTCTGATGATTATTTCAATTTTATTTTATCATCTGGATTTTTTATTTTAGATTTTCGATGATGTGATGAAAATTGTTCATTATCGAACTGCAGTATGACGTATTTTCGACCATTGAGACTTGCTTGAAAAACTGCTAAAGGAATATTATATTACGTTTCTGACCACGACGGTGGTTCGCGAGTGTGAAACTTGGCTTGTACGTCATCGACGTCATAGTTAACGACTAGATTATAGGACGCACGTGGACTGATGTGTATACGCAAAAGAAACACCTGTACTCGTAGACGATTAGTGGACTTACATCAGCTTTAAAATTATCGAATCGATACTCAACAAATTTCCCTTACATTTTTTCAAAAATAACTTCTCGTCGATTTCATGAAGGTATATGTGTAAAAAATTACGGGGAATAAAATTCCATGAAAAGAATACCTCAAGATAAAAAACGCAATAGTAACACATTTTTAGCGTTCCTTTTTTTATTTATTTTTTTTTATTATTTTTGTTCTTTGACGGTCACAAGACAGGATATTATACTCATCGTGAGCTATATTTTTTAGTCTAATGGAAAAATACTATAATCCAAATGCTAGAATGTCGAGTCATTTTCAGTCTAACCACTTCACTGTGTTTACGATGTTTCATTTTATGGCGGTCTTTCTAATTCACTATACTTGTCTACAAATGAACCAGCCAAAACAGTTTTAATGTATATATATGTAGGTTTAAAAGAATTTAATGTTACACCTATCTGCGAGGCGAGAATGAATTGCGTCGAGCTTGTGTGACGTATAAAGCAGGGAGAGAAAAGCAAGAGAAGCCAAGATTTACCGGCAACTAAAAATACCAAGGCACAGGTGTCCCTCTTACGCGGTACGCGGTCGTTCATTCTGTTTCTGTTCTGTTCCTTGCTCCACTTGTCCCCAGGCTCGCATCGTGTTCTGTTTTTTAATCTCGATCAAGACGTGGCGAGACCTGTAAAGCCCTCTGAATTTTAAGGACGGTGCTATATCGTAGCATTTCTGTTCATTTCTTTTTTATTCCATGTTTCAACAGTCTTTAAAAAATTGTAAGAGATGCATATACCTCGTTTTCAAACTGCGAGCTGATCATGACTTCGTAATATTCCGAAAGATGTATAAAATGTCCATGACGATTCGATTCAATTCTTCACTTTTCACAAAGAAGAACAGAAATCATTCTTAAATCATTAATCATCTATCGATCACAGATATGGAATGCAAAAGGAACATAGCGTTAAACGTTCGTTGTAAAATCCCATATGTATGAACACGAAATTTTTGTAAGCGTTTTGTCGAAAGCCAGTCTGAAACTGGCCACTTTAACTCGATAAGAATACCGTGTGATAATAATATTGTACGAAGTTTTGCAAGTGTGTGTTTTGAATTTGTAATTTCCCTCGCCTCGGCATAACACGTTCTGTTTGTTTCATCAATTGGCGTAATTAAAAATTAATTATTACTCATAAAGTATTTAGACTTGCTAACCGAGGGGAGGTTCCAGATTTGAGAGAGGCGTAATAATACGGTTATGATTTAGTGAAAATGTGAAAATAAATTCGACCATATCTCATTAAGATTTCTACTTATTGTAAACTTCCAGAATGATTTTGCAAAATTTCCAAGTAGTCGATTTGGTTTGTACACTCAGACAGGATCTTCAATACATCGCAATTCATGATTAAAAGATTGCTTCATATAGTTTGCATGATAGTTACCTAATTTATCTCATATTGTAAATCGCAGTTCAATCTAAACCAATCTTTTCTGACGATGTAACAAAAATTCAAAGATAGGTAATTATACATGAGCTGAAAAAGTCGGAATCTACTTTCGAGAGCTTGGAAGGAATTCTTTTTGTATGAGAATGGTACGAATCATACGGTGTGCGCGCTTCTGTTGATCCAAGGAGTCGTTGAATTACGGTTAGTGTATTATGTTGAAGTGTGACACAGTAAGCGAATACCTACTTTGTGGTAAATAAATAAGATATAAAAAATGCGAGCCTCGTACGATCATATACCATATGGAGTTGAATTCTCTGGGATCTTACCTCTTTGACGATCGTAAGCGTTGATACACTCACTGGTCATGAATTGGCTGATCAAGGCAGTTTTTCCAACACCTCGAGCACCCAACATGGCAACGGTATAGGAAATGATTTCCGTTGGTGGAGCGGTTTTGGTCTCCTCAGCTTCCTGTTCTGCAGGGACCAGGGAATTCGATCTGGAACGCCGTCTTCTGAAAGAGTCGCCTCTGTTTACGACACCTAGAATGAAATACATTATTTCATTCAGATTATTCCGGTTATTGAAAAGACTATTTGAAGCCTTTCATACATGCCAAGCATCGTTTTCTCAATCGAATCATTTCTCGGACGATCGTTTTACTGAATGGCACTTTTCGAGGTGAATTATTTCAAGAACCAGGGTAGACCCGTTATTGAAATTCTGTAATTACTTTCATTCATATTTTACAAAGCTGTGAGAATTTTTTTCAGAATTTCCTATATTTGCTCGGCCATACCTCGATATTTAGTACAAACTGCACTACGTATCAAATGCGGCTCAGACAGAGGAGCTAGGTCGACTAGGTTGCCCAGACCGAAGCGATGCGGCAGCGGCCAAAATACACGCATTGCAAAATTCAGACATTTACCTATTTCTCGAGAGCAAAAAAAAGCTCAGTTCCAAGTTTTTATTTTTTATTTCTTTCTTTTTAAGTTTCTAAACACTTGAGTTTATTTGTGATTCTATTCAAATTTCTTTTAGCGCTTCTATATGTCGCGTATTCTAAAAATCAAACAAAATATGTTTTTGATTTTTTCAATGAACAAACGAAGAATTGATATTCAATAAACTTCGGTATTTTTACTCCTTCTTTCCTTCTATGAAATTTTCCACATTCGTTGGAAAAAGAGGCACACAATTGTTTAAAAATACTCAAGTTCTGACCGATTCTTTTCACGTGGAACCCTCTCTACTCGAAAAAGCGCTATGTCAAGCTATATAACGTTGTTGTCACATGGTTGGAATTGACTTCATTTGATTTCGGAACACAATACACCCACCCAGTGCCGTTTGATCTATGTTAAATCATGTTTGTTTGTAATTTGTGATTTTTTTTTTCTTCATCACGACCTTAATTAGCTTTGCAAAATATTCGCTGGTTTAACCCTATGGAAGGACGTTCTGTGCATACATCAAACTATGGCTATACGGATTTGCATGTAGACACGAATATTATAGAAACATGTCGCGTGATAAGGCAAAGTGTGAATATAGGAAACGACCGGGATATATCGTGTATTCGTATCGTTGACTTCGTGGGGTATCTAAATATAGGAGTTGAAATTGGAAATTAAAATCACAAGCAGATGCTGAAAAATCAATAGCATAAACTTTAAGTCTCCAGTCTTCACCCCTGACATATATTCAAAAAGTGCTTGATCTGTATAAATAGATACATATATACATATAGTTCCATAGAAAATTTTCATTCCGTTGTTTTGTCTCATCAAATATGATATTATAAATTTTTTTCCAAGACTCTTTTCGACGAAATTTTTGTATATTAAAATTTTGTTTCATGTAACAAAAAGTATACAGCAAAATAAAAATTTTATCAACGCACAAATATAAAAGTGGATACAGATTTGAAAAACACGTTCAGCAGCATGAAAGTGGACAACGATATATGAGTGATTCAGAATAATGGAAAATTCATCCATTCATCATTACACGCTGAAATATTGCGGCGTTTTCACGATATGGAGCCAAAATAATTCGATCAGTTATGGAACTCGGCACCCTTATTGATGCGCTACTCATTGTCAGACTAAACTGACCAATATAAGTCCAGAATTCAAAATAATCCTATCATTTTTACTCCGTTAAAATTCTCCTCGTATAAATATGAGATATATACACTCATTTCACCCGATTAAAGTGACATTTTCGTAAGATTTTCAAAAAAAACGGAATTGTAGCTTCCCATCAATAAATTAATAGATATACCTACTAAAAAGCTCGATCAGCTCAGAAAAAAAAATGACCGAGCTTTTCTTGGTTATCGACCCTGCCGCTGTTTGCGATTCTGTTTATACAATTACGAGTGCTGGGTGATTAACGGTGTATGCTAAATCATAGGCATGAACCACGGTGCCCCGAGGCCATACGGTGCCATGTAGTCATCATAGTTCGACCGATTAATTTTCGTTTCGATAATTATTGTATGGGACAATTTAAAACTGATCGTAGACAGCAGAAAACACAATTTTTATTAAATTTATAGAAGCTTTAGTTGATAAATAGGTTTTTTTTTTTTTTAATGAAATTGGTACCTACTGGGCGCGACCAGATACACAGTGATTTATTTACACGTAGTATAAATTCGTTGGATCGAATGATGGACGTGATTACTTTTCGAAAATTTCAACATCCGATTTGTGAAAAAAAAATTAGAGAGCGAAACCAGCCAAGCTACAAAAAACACTATACCTTCGTTAGATTTTCAATAAAGCGGTTATTGACGTTGTATTATAATTCGATACATCCGCTTTTGCTAATGATAATAAAATAATCACGAATAAACTTGAATATTCAATAAAAATCGCGAAAGGCTCTGACTGTAGAGCCGAAAATGTGAGGATTTATTTTGGGAAATTAAATCACTTTGAATTTCGTAAGAGAAAAAATAAATAAATAAATAAAAATCAAAAACTAAAAACGAAAAGGGCACAACAGGCCTGGGCTCACGCTCTTTTCTGGGAAATGTGAATAAAGTGGAAACATTCAGGGGTATACAAAAAAGTCAAACAGGTCAGGGTAAAACCATGTGTACATGACAGTAGATGAAATGATCACCGAACTCGAATTGAAATAATGGCATGTGTACCGATACACCAATTTATTATGGTCCGTATTCGAATCCCGTTCCTAACTAACGGCCATCTATTACCCATAAGATTAGATGCATTTAATAGTTACTTCAAAGTCCCTTTTCAGTTGCTATTAATCTGTGATAAACCCTATGGCTGACAGTGGCTTCCAGTTAAAAGCAAGACCTCAATAAGGGCCGATGAATCTTTAGATCAATGCCGTTTTCGCAAATTCAAATACCCTGGGCGTTGGACTGTAAGACTTTAAGGGCCCCTTATAAAGTATATTCGAAATCAAACAGTGAGAATTTAATTGTCTTTTGATATATAAAATCTATTGAAATTACATGGGTTATTAACATTATTATCTATATTCTATACTAAATTTCAATTTTGTCAGGTCTTTTTATGGGACAAAGTATTCCGTAAAATATTTTCATTGATACCGTGTTGAATGAAGATTATTATTCTCATTTTATCCACCACGTAGTACTAGACACAGGATACTAAAGTGAAGACTACTCCTTGTATGACTTGAATTTTGCTGACAAAAGACTTCGATCTCTTAGGTGATTCTAACTCACTGTACAACGTGTGAGCAAGGTAAGCAAGATTTCGAATCTTGAAGCACTTCGATTAAAGTAGATCTGATCAAGTTGAAAGTTCACTTTCGTCAGTTACAGTGACAGAAGATACGTGAAACAGATTTTCATGGAATATCACTTTTTTTTTCTTCAAGTTTTTATAACGAACTTGACGTTTATTTCACAGTCTTCGGAGAAAATCCGTGGATTGAAGACAACGCAATATTGTCACAGCCTTGAAGAATGTGAAACGGCTAATGACACAATCACCTTTAACGGAATTGATATTATTATGTATAGCTACTATACCCCAGTCACGTCGGTATTGCCATGGCTAACAAGGCGATCATGATCTAACTAAAATTGGAATTTCCATTTTTTATTATTCAATTAATTTCGGTCCCGATCTTCGATCCACATTTCCTAATTTACCGAGAATCATTCATTTAAACTTCATTGCCAAAGGCATCTATTTCAGTACCCTTACAAGAATATCAGATTAACAGACAATTTCTTTTCTCGACAAACATTTTTAATTAACCTGCATAAGTATGTATCAATTTTGACCACGTTGTAAGCAATGACCATTCGTTTGAGAACAGTAAGGGAATAAATTCTAAGGATAATTTTTTTTTAAACACTAATACATGGTCTGATAAACTCGCGCTCTCATTCTCTGAAGTAAAGTGTCTTCATCAGTCGAGATAAGTACGTTATCCTTCCATTTCCTCCACCGATACTCCAGTCGTTTTTTACTGTATCGAAGTTTTGATTGAATTGGATTATTCCCTATTGGTTTTATCGAAGGTCACAGCTTTTGAATTAGAATTAAATGGACCGAAGCTGAGGTATTAGGTATTAGATACGGTGAGACGCAACGTAGTCGACTCCATTGTGGTTGAACTCCATTAATTGCCGATGCAACTAAAAGCTATATAACCTACCTATATATTCATGTCGATCAGCATTAGTTAACGCTATACATATAGGTATGCCCTATAATATGGAACAAGCTGTATAGATGTCCCATCAGTATTGTGCAAAGGAGTTTGTACTATCGCCAATCAATTATTGTTAGTCAATTTGTACAATTTTTTTTTTATGAATAAAATATTTTCCAGTGAAACAGTCTGGAGCTTTAGGGCATCAGGTGTAATGTAGAATAATGAAATGAAGTTTGTATAAAATTTCTTGAATTCCTTATAATTATTTAGCTGCTTTAGGTATTTTTTTCTGTTTTTTTTTTTTTTTTTTCACAGCAAAATGAGACACAAACCACGTTCAGCTCTTCACGGTCATTTCCAGGACAAACCTTTGGACTGTTAATTATCGCGAATTTCTACGCGGTATTAAAATTTTTTTGTCCCCTTTGAAATTCTTTTTGTACTTTAATCGTGTCTCATTAGCAGAAAAATGAAATTTGTAAAATTGTCTGGTCGTAGAAAACCTAGAATAAATTTGATAAAACTACCCAATAACTGCAATACGCTGTTATTCAATTAATCATGCGGCAAAATTGTTCCGGCACTCTACCCTTCAATTTACTATAAAGACATTTTACGTTTTAGACAACGTCACGTACCATAATCGATGTCAGATTCTCTCGTAATGTAGCTGTTACGTAATGACGATCATTGCTTCCGAATAAACTGTACCAATTTATTATTTTCAACGCTAGTTGAAGTGGATAATAGCATTTAATATTATGGCTTTGTATATTACGCAATATCGTAACTATTAATGCACTACGCATTTATCGTTTCGGAGCCCCTGAAGGATTTGGCTAAGAATCAAGACCTATTGGTAAGAAATAATGAAGAGCCATGGTGAAGGCTGAGAAGTTACGATTTCGAAAAGTAAAAAATCAATTTTTTATTTTTATTTTTGGCGCTCAATGGTCGTTGAATGGTCATAAAAACCGTAAATTAACCAACAGAAATAAGCTACGTGCTTACGAAAATTCTGTGGTTATATTTTAACGGAAACAACCAGTATGGGTACTCTTCAAAGCAAAATCCCATTAAAGCATCGGAGCGAGAAAGTCATAAAATGTTACGAGCCGTCACCGTGACAGTCATCGTGGCCCTAGGTCTCGGTGAACGATCTTCCAGGTCTCCAGGTTTCCCTTTATTTTCTTAAGCCAAAGCGATTCTGCTTTGTGTCAAAACAGACAGGTAACATAAGAGTTCTAATTCCAGCAAAACCTGCAATTCGTTTTCATTATCAAATCAAAGTTTGAATATGAATAATGGTGTGCGCGATTCTCTTTGTCTCTATGAACATTCAGAGTATTCATTTTATAAGCCGATCATGAATTTGATAAATCTGAAATAAAATTGACCATGGTATTTGTTAATAGCTGCCAGTTTGAAAAGCTTGGATAAAAGTTTGGTAGCTTTCTTAAAAGTGTTGAACCCTGCTTTATAAATGGATTTCAGGCTTCACTGGGCTATCAAATGCTCCGACCGCAGGGGGCTTAACACCGTTGAAACGCTTTAAAGCCAAGTAATCCGGTAAAAACAGCGCAAAATAAACCATTTAGAAAATTTAGAAAACCACAGCCAGCGCCGATATGATTTCCCTCAACTTTCGCTCTCACTCAAGTTTAATTCTCTAAGTACTAAGTAATAAGAAAATTTCATTACTCGTTAAACGGCATAAACTCCCGATGTCATATCCTTCGGTCATGTGGAAAACCGAAAAATAATTACTATTCACTTTATTTTGAATTCCATTTTCCTCGACCCTGAATGTAATCTTTGTGTTAAAAGAACTCTGACTTTTTGTCCTTATTTTATTCTCCGAGGATATTTCTCAACGGTTGCTCTTTCCATTCTTATACATTGTTTATCTGGTTGCTTTTAATTCAACTTTATTTATACTGATCCTTAATCCCGAGGTTGGAATCTAATATCACGTTCTTTACAAAGTATTTTCTTTCTTAACGTAAACTAACTCGAAGTAACCATAAACCATGGTAGTAAATTTTTAAATAACATTTAATGCTCGTTAAATCAGTGTCCAAAGTTAGAAAAATAATGCCCTTGATAATCCAAAGAAAGAAGGTAATACTTCAAGGAGTTTTATACACTGTACTATTTAGAGCAGGCGAAAAATTCAGATAAAGTAAAATCGTCTGTTATATTTTTAAATTCTAAAATCTATGGCTCAGGGAAAAAGATGTGACAGGAACAGATTGCAGCTACCAATATCTCTGAAATTCATTTTTTGACTTGAACGATTCAAAATTAATGGGCGTATTCTTTACAATGTACATTAAAATTCTCATTATCAGCTGTTGTAGTTTCAAAATTTTATATGGTAAGAAATATCATCCATTTTATTTTGTAGAATAGAAATATTATTCAAAAAGTCTGAATTTCGTATACAGCTTTATTTAAGCATAAAGATATGAAATTTGAAACTTGCGTTGAAGTCAGGTCTAATCAGTTATTCATTTATTTTGACAAAATTGAATTAATGAGACTTTTTTTGTTGTCGCAAAAAATTTATCTTGACGGTTAAAAAAACCTACTGACAACAACCGTCAGATATATGTGAATAAATATTCAAGTTTTTTGTTTTGAAAAACTGAATCTAATCGCTTTATTGAATGTGTTGAATAATGCGTTATAATAAACACCATCATTTGAACTTGAATCATTGCGAATGCCACCTTCACGAAAGTCATAATAATGTTAAGATTTCTAGAGAACGTTTCCCTTCATAACTGCCATGTAAACATACAAAAATAGCAGCCATCTATTGCGGTGACGACGTAGCGATATTTGGAGCAGAAAAAAATGATAAACATCTAACGCACAGAGGACTGAGGTTTTCGACTATAGAAATTTGTGTAGAAGTGGTAGTCATGGTGTATTTTGAAAATTACACAAGTTTCCTCTCGCGTGAGAAACACCCTACGTGTTTATAAATCTGCTAAGTCAGGTATACGAATTGTTATTGACTAAATTCTGCTCAAATGAGTTTCGAATTTTCATAATTTTACTTATTTTTCATACGTCAATTACGTCACTAAGCTTACTTATCGATGTCGGTTCTTATTGTAGACGAGTCGTTAAAAAATGGTACTAAAGTTTCCCACTTTTTATCCGCTATCCACTTGACTGCATAATTTTATTACTTTCAATATGAGTATCAAAAAAAAAAAAAAATTTAAAGAAAAAAAAATTTCTTTAAAGATTTTTTTTTTTTTTTCACGCCGTAGCCGATCACTTTACGGCGAGAAATTTAAAGACAATTTATCGCAGAAATTGCCGAATGATAATTTGCAGATTTATTTTCACTCGCAAGTCTTTCGCGTACTCAATTCAGTCAAATAACAGTTTATTTTACCAAAAATTTTTACGATCTACAAATTATTTGTCTTCACTCTTCAAATTTGAGCGTATTTATATTGGTGTTCACATATATACATTACCTATACGTATATCATGGATTTCGCATGCTGTTGCCTCTCTCGTTCGAAAGCTAGACCTTTTATTGGTCATTCGGTGGATTCTATGACTTGTACAAGCAAATTAGAAGACCATAAAACCAGATTCGTCTATCCTCACACCGCTCACAAAAAAAAAAAAATTGAATGTAACAGAATTTATGCAAAATCGATAATTCGACGGAACACGTATGGCACAGTCGAAGCTTACGAACTAGAAGATATTTGATTTCCGTATACCTCGTTTTGAAAACTTTATTCTGTTATCTGTCTACAACACAGAGACAAGATTTACCCAGCCAAACCCTGCAGTGATCTGATTTGTGAAAATTGGAGGACGTTCTATACGGTTATTTTTGAATCAGTATGATATATCTATGTTATTACTATAATATAAGCCTAAAATATATACATAGTGAAATTCTGTCACCAGACTCATATCTACATTTTCCATATCAAATATGAAAGCGTAACGTATATTAAATGACAAAATTTTAACCACTCGTTTTCATGCCACTAACAACGTTCTTATCTGTAAATACGAGTTTTCAATCAAAGCTTCGAAATCCGATGTGGGGAAACCTCGATGTAATTTATATTGATAAAACCAACATCGTCCACTTAACCGTGTGGGTGATATTATCGTTGATTACATCAAGTTCCATGTTTGCGGCTCAATTACTCTAGCAGCGATACTTATTGACGTTATTACCATCAATATATGTTCGTAATGCGTACCAATATTCAAGCTCTGCATATTTTCTTATACGTTATTTTGCTGTACTCGTTTCGGAAGAATTTCCAATATACAATTATTTCTATCGATCATCTTGACTCCTCGTCTGTAATTGTGCCAAATCCTTTCCATTGCATACTACGTATATGCAAAGTTTATAAAGAGAATCAACGCCATCTAATAAATATTCATGTCACTGTAGCAATTAAACAAATATGTTCGATGCTTGGATTACAATTATTCTAACTACGAGTACGTTGATAAGAACAGCTAAGAATCATCTGTGCCCTTGAAGGCGAAATATTGAGATGATGGAACCAATTTTACAAGATCAGACTATTGGAGTGGTTATACAGCCTGTTTCGTACGCCTTTCTATGTTTATGGATATGAGAATATGAGATGTATAAAATAAATAGAATAAATCAAGTGAAAGTGACCATACGACGGATGGACATTTTTTTTGTCACCCTCCTACTATCCTAAAATACCTTGCGATGCGGTATCGGTGGGGGATTATTTTGCGAATTTAGTTCGGACGAGTAACAAAAATTCGAAGGGTGTTCACCGGAGTGTAAGACGTATCGGATACATGAGCTTTCAGCCGTAGCCCTAATACCCGAAAATATATAGGGTAGAAATTATCAATTTATTTTGTAAGTTCTGAACCAAATTTTGGTTAAAAAATATAAAATAATTTCAATTCTGAAAATAGTTGGTTAAAAAAAAAAAAAAAAAAAAAAAATTGCTTCACTACATTTTCATTCGATTTAAGACTGCAAGAGCGTATTCGTAAAACGCCCTGCTACGCAGATAGCTTCTCATAATCTTGATTATAACGAAGCACCTGCAACACTCTTTTGGAGTTGTATTTCGGACGTGAAAAGGATTTCGACTAATCCGGAAATGTTATTTATAGACTTGGTTCTGGTCGTAACAAGCCGAGGCTACGCCTGGCAGAAAAATCAATATTTATGTAAAGTTTGTGCGTTCAAATTTACAGACTCCATACGCCCGGAAGTAGTATCGTAATCAAACGGGGAAATTTCGTTGCCTTGGGTAGACAGTCTTCATTTACGTGACAGTTCTTGTCGTTATTAACACGCTACACTTAATTCAACGTTAAAAATATATTCATTGAAACTTATTTTTCTTCTTCTTTGACGCTATCGTGCTGTACCCATTTTGAATTTTTCATCTTGCCTACAAAGGCTGCAAGAGTTCATAAAAAGTGAAATATGCTGCTACTTTTTGATCATTAAAAAACCCGTAATATCGCTCGAGTTGAACTTAGAAAATGTGAGCGTAGAAATAGAGGACCAAAGATGAAGACTCGGCGTTTTATGAACGTTCAAAATACCACACATGCCAGGTTTTTCCCTAGAATTTTTATGAGGTCAAGTTTTATTTCCCAGTTTATATCTCTCAGAAAAATCACGAGTTATGTTACGTAGGTATGTACGTTTAATACCTGCTCAATCCTAATTATTGGCTGCTGAAATATCTACGACGTCTAATCGCAGTAGCTATAAAAGAAGAAAGTCTTTTAAAAAATGGGAAATATCACAGAGGTAAAAGCTCGTAAATGAAATCGATAAGAAGATGAAGAAAACTTTCGAAAATCTACTACTTCAAAATATCAAAGTATATCGTTGCCAATACACGGAATAAAATCAAATAAAATTTAACATCGATGTATCAGTTGCCACTTCAAAGAAGGGTATTGGAAACTTTATAATAAACATTACCGTGATTGATTGATTCGTTAAGCAGCCGCAATATGTTGTACCTAATCTGTCAGTACAAATGGTGAAAGTTTTGTCTCGACCCATCATCTCGTTTAACATTGTGCTTACTCGGGCGTTTTCGATTTGGAGAAATGTGTCCCAGATCAACAGGTGAAAATACATTTTCAAAATCTCACACCTGGAATAAAATCTGAGAAGAATAACCAGAGAAAGACATTCGGAAGATAAAGCGGAAAAAAACAATTTCAAATACAAGATCCCATTTTCTGGCCATCTTGATGGGATTCCCTCGTGTTGTGAAGCTCGCATTACAAATACTCCCGCTACTCGTATGTATGAGGACATCTCACGATATCATGTGTCTCAAGAACACGTTTCGCTTGTAAAATATACGTGAATACTATTGCAGATTTTTTTCAAAAGAAACCAGATAATACTGACTTTGTTCAAGTTTTTCTCAAGTATGGAAAATGAGAAATTTATTCTGTTCCAATACTCTAGTTCATTATATAGGATGACAATTGATCCTGGATGAAATAGGCTCGGGCTTCCATGAATTTGAACCTTCTTCATGACTAGACATCTCTTCTCTTGCCTCAGCATGAGACACTTATTGTGAATACTGAACAGCCAAGTACATACCCCGAATTCCACAGAGGAATATCTAAATTGAATACGTTAAAGATGCCGTCACTGATTATTATGACATTCAATATGAGACAACAACTAAATGTCTACATCAAATGATTATAACAATCTTCATTGGGCTGTAATGTTATATTCCTACTGTATCCGACAGATAAATGCTTTTGTCGAGTAGATATAGTATATAATTATTAGTGGCTTTGGAAATTCATGAAATAAGATAAGTGACAGAAGCGCTATCCTATATTTCCTGCCTTACTATGTCGTCTAAAATCAGTACTCTGAGGAAGTGCTCAAAGTAATGAGTACAATAGACGTCTACGTTGAAATTGCATTTAAAATTACAAATTACTATACAGTTTCCACAGTAACTGAAGCTCAGTATGTTTCAGCTTGAGTACTAAGTTTCCAACAGCAATTTTCCAACACGTTATCAACTTTTTAATCAAATTTCACAAACATGCAGAAAACACTTTGGTTTTTAAAGGTACGATGTAAAAATAACAAACCGTCCCCTCACAGTATGATATTCCAATAAAATTTCTCCACAAATATTTGTACCTTTAGGGTACAGCTGGACTCTCAAGAGTACAATCGAAATTCACAAATCACAAATATGAAAATATTTATTTCCATAGAACCGCAAATAACGAACGATATCAACTTTTATCTAAATCCTCGTTTCTTTCCACCTTGATTTATTGTCAAGTTATCATGCCACAAGCACTTGCAGCACTGCTGCAATACTAATTTCCCAACAACTTTGAAAAACTTTTTAATTAAAATCGTCTCGAAACTAGACGCTTAAAGCAATAACATATTTCAAACTCAGTAAGCTTTTACATCAAAACCATATACGCTTTCGTGATTCGCGACCTTCTTTTAATTGTTACAATACAACAGCGATATTTTGGCTTTCCCAAAAAACAAATAATGGTAGGTACTTCCACTACTATAGTAGTAAATAGTTGTATACTGTTAATGGTAATCTATCGTTCGAATGATGACATAAATTTTTTATTTTCAATCGACCCTTTGCCTATACAACAAGTAGAGATAAGTACTTGCGGTATTCATAATGATTACTCTAAACTAATTCTCTTGTCGTTTTAACTTGGCGATAAGTCATTGTCGAAAACGCTTTGATTTACGCCAGAAGTTTCTTTAGAAAACTAATTGTCGTCGTTAAAATCACGAACAAAATTTAATCAATCCCAGTAACCAACTGTAGAATTTGACGTCATTTACGTAGGTTCCCTTTTGTCGCGGAAATATTGAAGGAAGATTAATTAAACTCTAACGCAAAGGTTGCTTTTGATGCTTTAGCTCCAGAGGTATAGAGAATGTTACAATGATTGATGTCAAAAATTAAAAGACATGATGAAATGAACGTTTAAATTTGAAACTATCTCTTGACAAATTGACCGTTTTAAATTTAATGTGATAGTGCAGTTTATAGCTTATTCAGATTTCGTAAAACTGAAAGATGCATATGTATTTTTCATATCAAAATTTTTTCGAAGACAATTACTTAATCGCAAGAATAAAATTGACATTTTTTTCTTTAGATAAGTAAGTACTACAGATCTGATCGAGATGAATTGAATGGTGGTGAATTCAGCTGTTATTACAACGACCTGTCTTAAATTAAGAAGATTGATGGCGGCATGAGGTGGGACCTGGAAAAACAAAGTTTTTCAGATAATCGAGAAATTTGCAGGGAATTAATTTAAGTAAATGAAATATTTCTCATAAATCATCGGTCCGCAAATTTCTCATCAATACACGTAACATTATTTCACATAGAATAAATTTGTTTAAATAATTCATTTTTGACAGTATATCCTCATAGATTTTTGCGTTTAATTAAAAACCGGAAACTGCTACTCAATATCAATTTTCTATACAAAGAACCGTACATAAGGTTCTAAATAAATTCCTGTAATAATTGAATTGGAGCCTCCGGCCATTTGGTATGAGAATCACATTAAGGGTTTTAGATTGAAAAGCCAAGAAAATTAACAAAGGTAGTCAAAAGTGACCCGAGGTAGGTACTCGCTATACCAAAGAATAACAGTAGTCATGCAATTACTTCTGTGAGTTTGATTATATGTAGATCTGAAGTTGGCTGGCATTGGTCCAACTAAAACATCATGTCAAATAAATAAAGATGACAAAACTTTGAGATCTTCGATTTATTTATTTTAGATAAAGAAAGCAATATCGTAGTCTTCAGCCCAGTCAATCAGATCAAGCTTTTACATGGTAATGCATGCTGCGCATTCATCGAGAAATCACCAAACAGCTTATAGAATGAGTAGACGTATGATCAATTCCAATAGATTTGAAAACACTACAGTGAAGGACTCAGATGTAGAGAGCATCTTACGAGTCGCAGGACATTTATTGCATCCACGAGTCAGTTCCATGTACGTACTTTTTATAATATATTTAAAAAGTAATCTTGAAAACTGAAGCTGTTTCTAGAAGTCGTACAAAACTTTCCCCTCACAGTTTCTCGAAAGTATCGAAATTGGTACGTTTGATGTCTTAACGAAATCTACGGAAATCCTGTGATCTTCAAATAAAAGAGTAGCTGTAGTATACAGCTGCTGAGATTGAAGCTAAAGGACTTAGATTTTTTTAGGCAAATACAACAGCGTTTCAAAACTTCCAACGAGTGAAGATTACGGCTGACACATTCATACCGTGGCACTTGTACAGTACCTACTCACGCCGTATAAAATATAGCCAATCTACTTTTTCATTTGCCTTTTTATCGTCGAAAATTTCGAAGACAAAGTATGAACAATGGACGACGAATGACGAATGACGGTGGTGTGTGCGTCTATGTGAGTTTTCCTGTGCTAGAATAACTCATACCTATATAACTTGCATATATCTACATTATAGTGGCAGCGAAATTGGTTATATTTTTTGAAATTTTATACTACGGTACATCACATTTACTGAATACTGATTGCTCAATAGCTCATGCAAACGATTTTGGAACACTTTTTAATATTTTATCCAGCCGTAGTCTGAGAGAATTTTGAAAATGTCGATATAACGAATTTCCATTTTTAGGGGTTGCTTGTTTCAGAGCTGCAAGAATAAAATTAAAAAATATACCCTAAAATGTTATAAATTTTACATAAAAAAAAATCAATTTTTCATTTAAATGGAATTGAATTACAAATTTGAAATTTTTTTAACAAAATCAATCCGTTTTTTCTGTATGTATGTAATGTACTTGTACAACTGTCATTCATCAAGAGAGATGAATAAATTGCTGCGTTGTTTATTACCGCATTGAAGTTTAAATTGAAATCGTTGATAAGATCCGGAGGGACCCGAGTCAGTTGGCGTGTACATGCGGACTTGTATAGCAGAAAAGACGGAATGTCAGAATCAGTCTTCCGCATCAAGTCAGGCCTCTCAGAGAGCCGTGTGACAGGTGAGTCTTATTAACCCCAAAGAACGCGGGTAAGACAGCATACATCGTGACTTGGTCATGAGTTTTTCGTTGACAATAGTTTAAGAAATTGCAAATACACAAAAATATTCCGTTGATTTTTTGGTCATTCACTAACTTTTTGCTTCCTGAATCTAGTTCGGAGATGAAGTGATAGAATAAAACTTTTCAAGCAGAAATGTAGACCGGACAAACCGCCCAATCAGATGATGTCAGTTTTGATTATATTATTTGAAACTTTTTTGTAAACTGTGGTTTTTCGCAAGCAAAGCACGTTTGGTGTCTGGGAAAGCGGTAACCAAAACCGGCACACCGTAAGAAAAATAATAGGATTGTGATAAAACATTGAAAATACAGCAAAAAGAAAATTTTATTCAATTCAGTTTTAAGAGCTATTTTTTGAGGGAGCCAGAAAAGATAGAATAGAAAAACAAAAAAAATTCATAAACCTGGAAGCCTATAAAATAACGTTGTATTATAAAGAAATTTACTCAACGTCATTGAGTTCATTCAATATGTACATAAAACTTACTGACAAAAAACTTTCCGACCGTAAAAACTGGAGTGTGGCCTATTTTGAAAGCAAACATATGAGGAATAACGGTATGTATGGACTTCAGTCAAGTAAACAGACCAAATGTACCGAGTACATGATAATACCGGTGCAGTACAGCAATTTCCAGAGAAATAACCAGGGGTGTCTCGGATTTCGTAGTCTATTTCGGTTTCCGCTTTTCATCTAATTAGGTATAACGTGCAGAATAATAAACATAATTATACAGATTTTTATTGAAGAATATGGATATCAAGATTCGCGGTAGCGAATCGCGATCGCCACCAAGTACCATAGGCAGGCACGCCAGCCCCGAATCGTTTACCCGAGCCAGCTCTTATTCTTGTAAAAGATCTGTCATATCTTTTGAACCGCTCAATATTTTTTGATAAAATTTACGGAGACTCAAGATCCACGTCGCCTAAACCTTGCTCCCTAAAATTGGGTGAAATCAACCAAGCGGTTCCTGAGATATTGACCGGCAAAGATGATCGAAAAACACAATCTCCTTCTTTTTTTTCTTCTTCTTCTTCTTCCTTTTCTTACTTGAGACCACGATATCCGTCGTACCGTTGCACTTATGACCTTGCAATTTGGAGGGGGCGGTTCTTGACATCGACGTCTCGCCCCGTATTGTTTTCGGGCAATAATCGACCACGTATAACTGAGTTATTTATATAATTAATTATTTATACCTACATATATCAAGATTCGTGAGGCAGCGAATACCTAATAAATAAAAAGTCCTCTCCGCGTTTGTTTATCCAGCTCATCATTATTATTTCATCCCAAAATTCTATAGGCAAATTGATAGCCTACCTACTTAAGGATTGTGCAAGTCAATGAACAAATACCCATTTGTTACTTTATATTGGGCATTTGTTGGTAATATTAATCTATTGACCCCCGCAAATTATCGACCTGAGTCTATTGGAAGGGCGACGATCATGGCCTAGCTGAACGAATGAGCTTAGGTGCATTAGGAGCTTGAGCGCGGGCCGGTTGCTAACACCATAACTCAGAAATTTTCAATATTTGCACATAAAGTACGGAGTTCAGGGCATTAATACAGATACTTACAAAAAGTAATGAAATACCTGGTAAAAACATTGTAAATGTCAAAAATGACCGCCAAGTACAAAAATGGTTTCGCCTGCCAAAACCTCGAAAACATCAGTCTCTGTTTCAGGGTGAAATTACAAACATCATTTTTTCACGCAAAATAGTACAAAAACTTGGTGCGTTAAATCAGGCAATAAAGCCAATGCTATTCAATGGGAATCAATGGAAAATCAATAGGCGATCATTCAAAGGAGAATATTGCTAAAGGAAGTTATCTCGGATGACGGTACAAACTTGGCGGGCATAGATTGTTCTGAAAATGATCAATATTCTAAGTCTCAAGTCTCAAGTCTCAAGGCTCAAGTCTCTTGGCAAGTGAACCCATTTTTGTACTTGGCGGTCATTTTTGACATTTGCAATGTTTTTGCCGGATATCAAGTACAATAGACGCATCAAATTCAGCTTTAATAAATCAGCACCACAGGAATCATCTTGAATCAACATGGTGAGGGTAATTTTGCACCGGGTTCAGCTACAGTATTATCGTTGAATTTTACCAGCGTATGACGAAGGCGTGTTCTATATCCAGTACATTGAATTACCTACCTAATGCATGCGTTAATAATCCCAAAATATAAATAACCTTGATTTTATTACCTTACCATTTTAAACCGCCTCGATAAATTTTAGTACGAAATTAGTTTCTGACTGTACCGATTCTTGTTCGTATAGACGTTTAAACAGGTTAGCTAGCTCGTTCCGTGATGGTAAAAGTTTGGAACTTGAGAGATTTTTATAGCTAATGATGTTTGAATGACAATTCTATGAATACATGACCATACGTTACGGAAATATCAGATCTTGACAAAAAATCTACAGATCGAAAAAATGTATCATACAACGTATGGTTGGTTCATTAACAAATCCCAATTGAGTGCTTGCTACTGGACATTGTTGTTAAAAATCTTCGAAAATGGGAGAACCAAGGTCTCATAAGAGGCTTCTAAAAGTTAACTTTTATCCCATACCTCCCCGTGTCTCGGTCATTGGTTGGAGAATAAGACCGTCGCGGAAATATTTTTCCATTTTTATTTTTTACAATCTGAGTCAATTGTCACGGAAACCTTATTTAAAAACTTCAAAATTTCTTTGAAAAGTGAATTTGTATAAAGTAGGACCTTCACTATCCGCTATATGGAGGACCTTCACTATCACGCTAATACTGAAAATCGTGATTTTTCGGGCAAAATACATGAATGTTCAAGAATTAAAAATCAATTAGTTAATATCAAAAGCTTATTACCATGAGTGCATTTAATAAACGATAAACACCTGATTGATTGAAGTTTGAAAAGTAATCAGATTATTAGAGAAAGATCTAGTGCAATCTTCAGTATCGATGCAAAGTTGGGTAAAATTTCAAAAGAAAGTCTAAGCTTAGGAAATTAAATGCATGACACTTAGATCAAAAAATCACGAACAAATTACCTACATTTACAGTCAATGGTAATACATCAAGATTAACACTTGAGACTCACTCCTATGTTCTGACTCCAAGTTGAAGATTCGGCATGTTTCATATCAGATATCTACCCAATTTATCTTGAATTTCCAATGATTATAGAATTCGCAATAAAAGGGGGCTGTGAATTTTAGCTTTCCGGATAAATCAGTCATTTCCGCATGCGGCGCGGCGTAGCGCAGTGTGGAAAAAAAGTGAACACATGTTGAAAGAACCGCTTACATCACCGATGTGATAAAACTGTTTCCATACCTTAAATCAATACAATTCAATTTGTTTAAATTCAACATTTTCTGTATTCGCCCCAATTCTCTGGCACGCACACCCCTCCGAATTTAGTTCGCGAAAAACAGACGGAGAAACAGAGAGAGTGTGTAATCGGTGAGGGGATGTGCGTGGCACATTCTCGACCCTCACGATACCCTCGTACGTGATATTCAATTTGTCTGATTCACTGTTAAAACTGTTGAGTGACTTTGGTCTAGCTACCTATATCAACTGGTAAACCACAAAACCAGATGTTTTCTTCCATCTAGTTTTCCATGCAAAAAATCTTTCGCATTTTCTACGCGACTTGGTTTCATTCCGAAGCTTCATGTACCGTTGGACAATCGATTGATAGACCCACAGATACGTCTGCTTAGTATTCTGCGGTTATTATCATCTTTTACGAGACAGCCCTAATCCAACATAAATTTAAGCCGGGGAATTATGTCATAATCTCACGGGGCTCAAAGTCCTGATCCGCCAACTAGTCTTACTGCAATTAATGCAACGACAGCTTGCAAGTAATATGAACCAAGCTTGAATCACGTCGGAAAAGCCGTCGAGGGTGACGGAGATGAAACGAGAGGTTAACCAAGCGGGGCGAAAAGTTTTAAGGAAAGAGGAATGGAGTTTTCAGGAGTTGTATAAAAGGGAGGTTTAATTATCTGAGCGTTCTTCGCGATCTGGTGTATAGAAAGTGAAGTTCGTTGTATTCTCGCATACTTACAGCGCAAGGGAATGGAAAAGTTTTTGTGCGAATCAATCGAACATTAAATCCATGGGCTTGTGAAATTCAGAAATCTGAAATTATTAGCAAGCAACCGCTTACAAAGAATACCAATTTTAATTAACAAACGCGCCGGATCTTCTCGCTAATTAATCACTCGAATCGGCTGATATTTCGCGATTAAGATTCCAAGAAAATTTTCAACCTATTATTAAATAAACGGAAATATACTATATCTCAACCGAGAATCTATGGAGTATAAACAGATCTCCAGGCATTGATATTATTCTTGAATCTTGATCAATTCGAAAAAGATTTATAAAGATTATTTCATTCGTTTGTGAATCTTTTTTTCTTTTCAACTTTTACTAAGTACTCTGATAAAATTCTGAATAATATTATGTTTGTAACCTCATTTAGAAAGAATTCTCCGAAATTATAACGACGAGGTCTCCGTATTCTCATTTTCAATATAAAGGTCCTTTTAACCGTCTTTCAGAATGTCTAAAAGAATCATTTCGGTAATATTGACTCAATATTCTGAGCTGAACACATGTTTCAATCTATCTATACGACATTCCGATGTGTAAATAAAATACGAAGCTATAAAGCCATGAGCCATAAATATAGGCCCGATCATCAATCAGAAAAAAAAAAAAAAAAAAACTCTCGGCACGCGAAAAGCAAATCGAGGGAAATAACGCGAGTGTAGCTCTGGCGATGCTTCATGTTGTGTATTCGCTCTTCTGTGCGAGCTTTCCGTAGTTGCAACAGTCCATTACTTTATGCAAGGAATCATATCGCTCATCGGGATTTTCCGAATAAAATTAAACATGTTTCAGCCTTATAACTTATTATGACACTTGCATCCATCATGCAGACACATTACAGTCTACTGAACATCAGTTTAATCCGATTGTGAGTAATAAAGAAACGACTTATCGTTAGTTTGTAATGACCATCAAGCGGTCACTGTAACATGATAGATCCATACTAGGGAGTTTGAAAATGCAATTGAATGTCATTTTTTCGAGTTGTTCCTAACATTCTTGAATTAAATGAAACTTTATCCGATATCTTACTCAAAAATCCACCGCGCTCTACCTTTCTATATCTGAATGATGAGATTCACTGTTGAAACATTTGATCTCTATCTCTAGGAAGAAACGCATCATACAATTTCAAATCATTGATTTTCTAGTTCTTCTAACATTGTAGATTAGCATTTTTGCTTCTCTGATTCTTAGTCCAGTCGCCAGATAATTTTAACTTACAAAATTTAAAGGAGTTTCGATTTTTGGACAGGAAAAGTGTTTTTGCGAGCCACCACCCACGCCACCATCTGGAAAAATGGCGTCAAAAAGTGTTTATACCATAAAGTAGTCGTTATCGTACGAAGTTTTGAAATTTCTCATTTTTTACCGGAGGTTCTTGCAAATTATCAATTATTCATTGCATATACTAAATATTTTAGACTCATCTCCACACTACCTGGAGTCTTTATAAGGTAGAGTGGGTTTAGTGGAACTCGGGCAATTACAATGGAAAGTGTGGTCATATGGGACTGGGGATAATTTGGAAAACGACATCGTGGATGAGGACAGCTTGGGAAAAGGCAAGGAACAGTTTGGAAAAAGTAGTCAATTGGGACTGGGTACGGTTTGAAAAGTGTGGTCTATTGAGACCGGGGACAGTTTGGAAAATGTGGTCAATTGCGATGGGTAGCTTTTTTGAATTCCGTATGTAGTTTCATTCATTGACTCTTAAAATCGCCACTTTTATGCGGACCAAAGATGAAGCATTGATCGGTTCTCGAAATGTGCATATCCGAGTCTTGTCTCACGCACGAATAATATGATCGCACCACCGTCCAGTGAATAAAGAATTTTCGAAGACACGTACCTATCTCGAGAATCGTTGAATACACCCTCCTTTTCTCTATTTTTGATGAAAGCAAAGGATTCAACGAATATCTTCTCCCCTAGTGCACGTAGATTTGTACGTGCTAAGGACCTATACCACCGGAGAGGAGAGACCGAACGTGCGGGCCGGAAAGTACACCAAGTGGATGCAGACGCTGAAATGAACTGAGCTTCGAATTTCGAACTGGCATGGATTTAGTTTTTTCGAAGTATTTAATTAAAATAAAAAGATCCCACAATAATCTCGAAAATTTTGCAGAATATATTGAGGTGAAATATTATATTTCGTCCATTACTAAATCACCAAATTTCATAAGAATTAGTGTTGGCCCGATGTTGTATCTCTAATACCGTTTATGTGAAAATGAAGCTATTCATTCACCGCATGAATTTGTAATGAAAGAAGTGACCCAAATGTTTGTTAAACGTTTCGTGCAAGAAATCCGACATTTCTATGTCTACCTACGTCAATTTTTCTTTATTAAAATATGTGGAAACTCAGAGATAAAAGAAATGTATAGAAATATGCAAAGAAGAATTTGAGCTTTTTCTTGCATTAAAAAGAAAAAAGAAAACCTTTGAACGACAAAGTGATATTTAATAACGCAGTGTTATAGAAAAATGAAACTTTAACAAAATATGTACCTCGATGACGTAGATTATTTGTCTTTGATAGCTCCGAGAAGCTTCATTGGGCTAGAATAATTAGATGAAAAGCTTGAGGAGAGAAAATGAAAATAATTT
This sequence comes from Macrophya annulata, assembly GCA_963924015.1. Taxonomy (NCBI): domain Eukaryota; kingdom Metazoa; phylum Arthropoda; class Insecta; order Hymenoptera; family Tenthredinidae; genus Macrophya; species Macrophya annulata. Next base: position 16,436,203 of record OZ001261.1, read on the forward strand.
TACAAACGAGCCATTTTGGGTGAAATTTTTGAGCTTACGAATAATTAACAATGCATGTTAACATTAATCTGATAACTTACAAGAATATAAATGACCAAAATTTTGCACGAGGATAAATCACGCTGAGCTTTCAACAGATTATTTAACATCATAATTCTGGTTTTATGTGAGGTAATTTTCCACTTTATGCACTGCCGAGTATGCTTCTACATTTCCTCTCAAGAGGCATTGTTTCGTTAAATTAGAGATGCAACACATAGAGAGGTACATATATACAAGGTATCCAATAAATAACCAGACAGTTTTAAAACGTGAATGAAACGTGACGTTTTTATTGCGCGTTTCAAAATTCGAAGAAGTCTCTTCGTTACAGAGAAACCATAGCGCTTCATAAGAAAATTAAAAAAAAAAAATATATATATATATATTTTCCAAGATCAAAACACTAATATAATAAAATTTTCGATATCATTATGCTCATCTTACGATCAGGCACAATCAGCACAACTTTTCTCTGACCGTTACGTATATTGACTTAAAAACTATGAAATAATAAAGTTTAGATAAATGAATAATTGTAAAATTTTTCATGTCAAGTTTTATCTAAGCCATTGGTTGTTTTTAGATTACGACAATTTCAAGTAAATGTGAAAATAAAATATGAGACAAGGAGTTCAACAAACGCTTTTTCGGTTCTGTGGTCAATCGATAATCTAGCAGTACTTTTTCTTTGGGTGAATTTGTAAAAGCTATTCCTGATTAGTCAAGTTTTTAAAAAAAGCTGTACTGATTGTAAAAGGGTACTTTTTATTACTTAAAAAGTAACACAAAACGTTCGTTGAGAAACCTAATTATTTTTACCCATATTGTTCATGATTCATGAATCAAAAAGTGTCAATGTAACTAATTGCGAGTTGCTTTCCACGCCTCGCCTCGACTCCTGAAACTCAGCTATGCTTTGCTCCATTGAGGATGAACCCTTCAACCAATCGATATTGAATTCTTGAGCGGTAAGGTATAATGTATATTGTATTCCATGGGTATAGTATTTGAGTTCAATTAGGTTTGGTACTCACGAGTTCATAATACGAATAATGGTTCAGTAGTACGACATGGTTTAAACTATTGCGGGGAAATTATTGTACATAAATAACCGCATTTCGATAAAATATAGAGAATGTAGTAGTCTAACTACGTCCGAGAAGCGGTATAACTTTTATTTATAGGTACGACTATAGCCCTAAGTAATCTTGTCTCTAAATTTACAAGACCTTGGGTAAACTCCGTGTGTGAATACGAGCAAATAAACGTCGGTTGACCCCGAGGGGAAATAAATTTACCCGAGACAATCTCTTTGTGTGTCAGTTTTCTATAGAAAACTCACTTCCAGATCACTGACTCTTTTTCTTCTTCTCTAAAATCGTTGCCAAAAGAATTACTTCGTAAAAAATCAGCTATAAAATATTGTTTAGTCAAAAATTTTGGCAAATGGTTAAGATTCCCGATATGTTGAAGTTTTGTGATAATTTATTTGAAATTAATCCAATGGCAGAGTTTATTTTTCATGGTACTGGAAGATAATAACGAAATCGAAATATTCTTCGTGGTTTTAAACGGGTGAGTGAATGACCTCCGTGAAGTTAGCCCTGTCGAATGCAAACATATCAGTTTTTACGCAATATGTGTATACCAAATTTTACCGCATAGATCGTCAATTTATTCCAAACAGTTTTTGACAAAAATTAGAAAACATCAGTAATATCTGCCATATATCTACCATTTTTGAGAATCATCATTTTCCACATTTTACTGCAGCTTGTTGTATCAAAACTTGTTCCGAAGTTGAATCGAAATATGGAAACTAGTTTCCTTATAGTTTGGAGGATGTTGCACATAAATTATAAAGAACAGAAAAATAATATAGCAATTTATCTTATTTCGTTAGTGAAGCCCGTTCACCTGTGAACCAGCGCATGATCTTGTCTCACGTATAACTTGAAAAGCTGTGGTTCCCTAAATAACTTTCTTTATACACTCGCTCGGGGCCAATGGCTGGTCGTTTATCCATAAAAAGATAGCCGGGCTATTTTTAACGAAATAAAAAAAAAAAATAACAAAATCAGCAGCATAAACAAGCCATGTACATTTATATTTTGTGTGATCGTGTTTTACACTCTGTATATGAGATTGTGATAGTTTTTTAATGGTAACGATAGTCAAACTGCGGAAAGTTGGGATTGTAAATCCATCGACCTCCAAGAAGCTTTGAATATCCGGAAGCCTTTCTGTTAGTCTTTGTCATTTATACATTAAAGCTGACTAATGTAAGATAATTTAGTATACGATTCGTAAGAATTGAGAAAGTCTTCACAAGTGTACATTTTCAACCACTTGAAAGCATTCTGGTCATTATAACATATATAGAGAAACCTTCGATAAGGAATAATAAATAAATAAATAAATAAATAAAAATCAAGCTTAATTGTGGAAGATAACGTTTGGGCTTGAAAGTACAGTGTTTCTTTTTCAACAGCTTTCACATCTCTTCCACGTAGACAATCTTGTTCGAAACGTGTACATTATACTCTGAAGGTAGGCACTAGCGAAATAGAAACATGAATGCTTTTGCTCTTAACCTGTCGCGAAACTTGGTACTTTTGATTACGTGTTTTTTTTTTTTCAAGAAAGTATCAAAAAGAAAAGTAGAGCTCGATTTAGATAGCATGTGTCTAATGACTAACGTTAGTTCAACAGAATCCCAATAGTTCATCTAAAATTAACGATGTTTCCGGTCTGCCACTCGTCAAATAACTATTAAAGTAAAATTGAGGAAATGTACAGACTTCGTTAAAGACATGGTGCGTTTCACGTTGATTGTAGTTATATATGTAATATTTTCTACTAACATAACAATATATTAATTGAAATTTGAAGTGGATTATTTGGTACAGAGATAAAGCACACATGGAATTTTTTTTAAACATAACGATGGATGTATAGGATTCAAAACTTCAGATATACAAAACAAGAAGAAAAAAAAAAAAAAAAACAAGATTTCAATTCTAAAAATAACGCGAAGTGCTTATATAGTACCGTCCATTTTAAACTCAGTATACGTAGGTATGATAAGTCTGGTACACCCGACCACGATTTAACACAGCGTCATTCTGACTCGTAGAATCGAATAAATTGAACAGTAAATATAAATAAATATTCTTTTTACTGCCAAGATTAAAAACTTAACCGATCTGAAGGAGAAATTCTAAGTTCAAAGTACTTTTGATATTGTTTTTTTTGCAGCAATCTTAATTTAATACCACAGAATAACAACTTATGTAAAAATGTAATTTTTTTATTCTTGCTTCTCATCGAAGGTGAAAGAATGGTGCGTGTGATCTAAATTTGTGATAAATTTTGTGAAAAAACAAATAATAATAATAATAATAATAATAATAATAATAATAATGAAAATCAACTCTCACACAGACCAGTAAATATTTAAACATCGGATTGAAATTCCGAAGGATTTCGATTTGGTTGAAAATGAAAGATATTCAAAAATATTGTTTAATAAATAAATGATTTTTGTTTTTACTTCAGTATTCACATTATCTGACATCTGTACTGCGAATGCAGATGTAGCTGATATCCAGCGATGCGTGACTTCGCGCTTTCATTGACATAAAACCTTTCCAATTCTTGACAGTTATTCTCTCGTTTGGCTCGCAAGAATCTACCATTAATTTTAGCACACGATGCATGATCTGTAACCTTTATACTTTTTATTTATCTAACACAAATTTTTCATTTCCACAGATTCCCAGAACATATTTCTCTCCAGACTAAAATCTGATAACATCTTCGTTTCCGCTGTTATTTCGCTTATAGCGTAGCACTTTTGCTTATTACATTTTGAAAATCTCCACGTCTTCAGAACGAATCTAACCTCTGACCCCAATTTTGCTTGAAGAAATAAAAATAAAATAATAATAATAATCACCTTTCAATCAGCAATGCAATACCTTCTAATTACGAAAAGCTCCATAATTGACACCGAGTCAAGTGAACCGAAAATTCATCAAAGAATTCGTACTTACTTCTCTACATGCCTGAAGCACCCTAAATTTTTAGAATGTGTATATAATTATCTGCTGGAAGCTCTGTGGAATACGAAGAAGAGATACGCGATTATACGAGGGTGGGGCGTTAGGGGTTTTCAATGACACAATCCCCATCGTAGTCTGTGCTTCGAACCTTGCAGTTTAAAAAAAAAAAAAAATACTTTCCTTTACCGGAAACGCAAGTAAGCTTCGTGGCGTGGGGCAGCATTAATTTGACGAGAATATGCCAATTGATATTCAAGGGGTGAGAGCCATATACCAATAACGTAATCAATCCGAGCTTGATGAAGACTTTTACCCCGGTATGGAAAGCCAATTATGCAAATCCGTGGGACTACTTAGCGATAATTCTCAACTAAGTAAAATAAATTGGAAGAAAAATAATCTGAGTTTCGAAAACTCTGTAAATCCAATTTTTTTTTTTTTTTTTTTTCGCAATGCATTTAATTCTGTTCCTTCTTTTCGTATAAACTTTCACGAAATTCAGGAGAGTCTAATTAAGACAAAATTGATTAATTCTCTCACGGCATGAGCGCTGATAGAGTCAAAATCTACCGGATTTAAGATAATAAGGTCAGGTAATGTTGGTATAGTATAGATGACGCTTGAAGCACCCTTGGCACTACAATATCTCTGCAACCTTCATAATCCTTGTAGTATCCGTTTTCGGTTATAGTCCATCGCCGCAAGCCATCCGTATATTATCAGCTTGGCTTGAGGTATGCGAAGCTTTCGCACTCCCCTGCCTTAGCTCCTTTAGGCGAGAATTATTGTATCCTCTTAGCTACGGTGACATGCTCTGTTCTATTCCATTGTGATTGCATAGAACCCTTGATTAGATTTGCTCTAAATCTGGGTACTGTGTAAAGGTAGAAGCAGAATGAAACTTTTGCTCGTCAAATTTAGTATTCGACTAAAAAGTTTAATCAAAAGATTAAAGGATCGGTATAGTCTAATATATTATCATTAAATGTCTAAAAAGCACACCTTGAAGATACCTATACGTTTTTTCAGAGACTTCAAACCTTTTGAAGATTTCCACGAAAATATTTGGACAAAGATCTTCTTTCAGCTTTCTTGAATTTGACAATCATCAGCCCTTGAGAGCGTCGATTATAATTGTGTGTAATAATTTAGCCGGTCTCAATTCCGGCTAATTATCTCCTCTTTAGAAGCGTCGTCACGTTCAAAACAACGGTAATTGCTGTCGATTGGAGGGTTCCTAATCGAGATCAATTTCATTCGTTACATCGTTTCACACTGTGTCTATATTTCAAACTTGTAATCGATGTATAAATTGGTGCTAATTGATACAGTGCGATTTAGATATACTATAATTTATATGAGAGGAATTGGTTTCAAGGTTCCAAAATGTTTATAATACAAATTTTTCAATAGAAATCATCACAAACCCATCATTTAAGTATGTGAAAAATTTTTTCAACGTCAAATAAAATAGAAAAAAAATAACCATTATATGTTGTAATAATAAACTGAGTCTGCGTTGAAGATTATGAATTGTTAACAGAAAGCTCTTGTTCATCATCACAAAAGCGCAAGTCTTGGAGTATAATAAGACTCCCGAAATATCCGATGGTACGGTTTAAACATTTTTCAAAATTTCTCAAGGCTCTGTATAAAATTTGCTCCACTTATTTCCTATGTAAAGTAAATTGATATTCATATTGTATAAATACCAAAATTTACTGAGCTGAAAACACAAGACTCGTAACTAGCTTAAATTAACGATCAACGTTAAAGACATTCTTGTTGAAATTTGGTACGTATAAGGCTTGATTTGTTTCGAGTAAAATAATCGTCGATGGAAGCTGTAGGGTATAAGCCACTTTTACCTTTCACATCCTTCGGGCCTGTTACCGCTAATTTTAGTGTTCGACGAGATGGAGCGGGCGGACGGTGTGGATATAGGTTTTTCAAGTGTGATTAAAATCGATTGGTTCATTCTGTGTACTTCACCAGTGGGTGGTTGCTATAAATAACGTAATCTCACCAAGTTAAAAAAAATATTTTACATATGCACCTCTTACTATCCCACATTTTCACCATCGATCGAGAAATCATCCATGCATAGTACAAGTAGGTATTAACGAATGAGCTGAGGTGATGGAAGTAATTAAATACACCACTTGAACTTTGTTTTTCATCCAATCCTGAACAAGTCTATTGAAACAAAGTTTTAAAGGCTTGCTTAAAGCATCTAAATTTTATCTGACGGTTAGTTCGAATGTTTAACTTTGTGCATAACGAAACCGGACACTTTGCCTCTAGCGGAAGTGAACGCTCTAGGCTATTAAACGTGGGCTGCAGTAAAAAAAAAAAAAAAAAAAAAGTTGTTCGCTTTTATCATTGAGAGTAGCAAAAAGTAGAGAGGAACTTTTTTATGTTCACTTTAGCTCTATGATTGCTTAATAATAAAACTGAATTTTACTGAACTGCAACAGTATTTAATCCATAACCCTCAGGCAGGTACGCGATTCTTGATGATTGTCAAATCGTTACGAATCCGCGGTTGTCAAATTACTTGAAATTATCTATAATTTACGGATTTCCCGACTAACGTTGTTGGTTTTCGGGAATTTTTTAGTAATTCAATAAAAAGTAGTCACTTTTGTTTAATAAAATGGATTTACTTCATCGGTGAATCCTTGTTTGCGTTTTTCGTACGCGTAAACTAACACTTTTTTTGTTTTTTTTTTTACTTTTTGTGTCTATCATTCCGTGTAACATTCATTCACAGACATTTCGCTCCATTGGTTTTTCACCCGTAAAGGTAAATCTTCATTTAAAAGGATTTTCGCCGAAGTAGATTCAGCAGAAAGGATTTTCTTGCTTTGAGTAAATTCAAGTCGATTGTAGCCTTTTGCTTTGTCAAATAAATTCTTCTACTCAAGTCCTGACGTTTGAATTTTAAATTTTGTGTGCATGTCCAATTCACTTTTGCTTGAAACGACGCAGTTTCCCGGTTCGATTCTCAACCCCCGCACTTCATATTTACACGCGAAAAAATATTGTTGAATGATCACACAGAGCAGTTGAACGCTAAAAAATTCCACAAGTTTACGAGCAAACCACGATTAAGGTAGACCACAATCACGGTGTTAATTGACTACTTCGATATTGTAGTAATTGTGATTAATTTTATTTTTTACACGTCACGGTTGGAGTCAAAGAATTGAAAAAAATTCAAATTAACCCGGAATCTGTATAATCAGGTCGAAATTAACTAAATTATAATTGAACCCGCAAAACTCTGATTCCAAATAGCTCGAGTCGCTACTGATTCTAATATTTTAGTTTTATGGGCTGCAGTACCTGCAGCAATCCGTAGAAATTGAGGAATTGAATTCATGTCTATCTGTGCTCTATACCTAGTTCCACGCTTCAATCGTCTGTCAATTTACCGATTTCAGCCCAAATCCTTGGAAAAAATACAGAAAGTAAAAAAACGGGAATTGAGCTATACAGAGGTTTCGGTAAAGTGAACCGCAGAAGTAATCCCGCGTTATAGATTCGCGTTTATGGATATGGGAAGTCGTTTGTATATTCTATAAGCGTTTATCTTCCCTGCCTTATACAAAAATATATTTTTAGTTGAGAGTATATTTATGCGACTACGCACAAATCCTCGACCTCAAATCTAAAGTAGTTTCAATTTGATGAGCGGTATAGCGCGCTGCGCTTGTTGACTTCCATCTTGCTTCGACCAACTCGAAGTTAGGGATATTAGTGAATACCAAAAATAGCTCAAAAAAAGGAAAAAAAAAAAAAAAAATAAGAAAGAAAGAAAATTAAACAACCTCACTGCAGACGTGAAATGTCTTGATAGCTGCTGAAGAAATATTTTAGTATAGCCTCTAGCAGTGCAATCATCCATATTTTTTCTTGGGAATTCGCGTTCGATTTATGTGTACAAGTATTTTTTATATAAATTTCACGAATTTTACCAATCATATCAAAGATTCGACTTTTAATTGGAAAATATGACCTCAGGAGTTATCAAAGTTTTTCGCAAGGCCTCCGGCAATGATTTGGGCTTTTATTAAATTTCAATTTACAGCGCAACAGTATTCGCACATAAATTGCGGTTCATCCCATCCCGGTCGATGGGGACAAACCCTCTACAAGCTTTCGTTTCCTTTCGATTATCTAATTCGACGCTTTTCCCCCATTCTACTTCGTCAGTCAAGCCGAAGACCTCACCCACGCATCACAGCATCAAAAAGCTCCTTCGAACGCTTACGAAGAATATCGGTGTGTGATATAAAATAAAATAAGGAAAACTTGAAACTACATACGTGTGTAAGCGCCCGTGTGGGTACCTTCGAGGGTGAGGGAAAGAAAGCTTGGCTGGCCATTTACATTTCACAATCGTAAACCTTGCCTTTCTCAGCTTGAGAATTATTGAAGTGGAAAATTCACGTGTCGTTACTAGCCGAATTTAATATTTCAATCCAAGCAACAGTTGAATGATCACCAACCTAAAGTGAAATATCCTCATTGACAGGCAATTTTATATATTTCATATGATATTGAAAAATTTAATGCAGGATTAGGCCGAATAATTTACGAATTGATTTACTTCAACAGCATTTTCACGTACACGATATTTCAAACTTCAGAAAATCGAGCATCTTTCCAGTTAGACTACTCCACAAACTGGACACAAGATCTCATTTTTCAATTTCTGGATATGTATCAACCCAGAATTTAACGACATTCTGCAGTAAATAGTGAACCGGAGTGTATCGAGTACTCATAACAGGAATACTTAAACTATCCAATCACACTCACATGCGAATCCATTAAAAGAGTACCTGAAGTAGTTTAATGGATAATATATAGCTGCATTAAGGAATCAGACGAGTTAAAGAAGTCGAATCACTACGCTCAGTTTCAGTAATACGTTCGCTTGAATAATTCGATAGATTGATAAAAACAAAACTTTAATTTAAAGACATCAGAAAATGTCTTCTACGATAGTTCAAACATTTGTCAAGTGAGAAAATTTTAATTTAATTAAACGATTAATAATGAATAAAGATGAGAAAATTGCATCGTTAAAATCATCGCAAAAATCATCAGCCGTTAAAATTGAACTAAAATATTCTTTTGATAATTTTGTCATTTTTTTTCTTGGAAGTGATTGGACTTCCGTGCCAGAAGAATACCTAAAAAAAAGTGGTCTTCATAATCCTCTGACTCCCACTCTTATCTGAACGCGTCACATATAAAAGTAAGCTCCGATAAAATGCGGAATCGTGGGGTTGGCTTATTCTTTGTTCGATTAAACCCTGCGTCAACTTGTCATAAAATTGATTCCTGCCTCAAAATGGTTGGCAAAGTCTTTTTTATCCTTTCACTCCCACGGTTTTTCACGGTTGAGAAATTCTCTACTGTCATTCATGTATATATACGAATATGTGAATGACATGCCTTAGATCCGATTACCCGTACAAAAAATAAACAAAGAAAAAAATTAATATTCTAAATTTATTTATACCTATACTGAGTATAGAAAAAAAAAAACTAACCCTTGCTGGTCAGGCTGAAGCTACGAAGTCTGTAGCTGTCCTCATCTTCGCCTTCTTCACGCTGAGGCTGTTGCGTCGAGGTGTCCGGTACATCAAGAAAAGCTGCGCTTTTCCTGTGATGCGCATGATGCATACTCTGGCCACGACGACTACCGCGCCTCCTGAGTCCTGGACTAACTTCATTTTCAGATAAACGAGGTTCGCTGTTGCAGTGAGCTGATTTCACGCTAGCTTCCTGATGGTGATGTTGTGCAGCGGCTGGAAACCCAAAGTTACAATCACATTTACCATTTAGTCAGATCCAATTCTACACTGCGGATACTTTTCCACACAGTGTAGCAGAAACTCGGGATTTTCGAATCCGGGAATTTATTAGAGATTACGATTAGGATTCACTGAATGCACTGAATGTATGTTTTCATACTAGTCTAGAATTGCATGGGATAAAGAAAGATGCAAATGCACTCACGATCAATGTAGTCTGTGCATTTCAATCGAAATCGGTATATTATATAGTCTGCTTGAGTTGATCGAGTATGCACGGCTGAATTTCATTATAAATACGTTGAAATGGATATTTTCACATTTTTCAATAAACGTGTGAAGTGTGTAAGCACTTATAAGTGTGATAGTCGTTTCGCAGTACAAAATCCAGAATATTATTAAATCCGAAGATGGGGCAATTTCAACCAGGGGGCGAATAGTGAAACTGAACAGATTTTCTTATGAGTAAAAAAGACAAGTCTAATTCGAAGATCTCAAATTTTTTGGAATTCTATATACTGCGATATACGATAGTGGCGGACATTTGGAAATGGATAAGTCCGATGGTCACGCACCACAGTTTTATATAAAAAATTCGACGTGATTTTCGTTTCCAAAAGTGAAGATATCGAATTTAATGCGTAAGGTCCTGCTTTCTGGAAAACCTATACGGCATGAATCATTATGGTGAAAGCTCTGCAGGAGGCAAGCTTTGAATAAGAGTTTTCAAAATACATATTTGTTATTTTTCATTAAATTTTCGTGATATTGTCAACAGACGTAGGTGTACTCCGGCGTGGTGGGGCAGATGTAACCGGTGGATTAAATTTTGATTATATTATTGCCTAAAGGGTGTACCGAAACTTATTTCGATACAGTTCGAATAATAGAATATTTTTTCCAATCCAAATTTAAAGCGTAGATACCAAAATTTCAAAAAACACAAATTTTCTGCAACTTTTGAAGATTTCGAAAGATCGAAATCATCAAAAAACCATAGTCCTTAGCGAGATTTATACTTCCCAAAAAAAATTTATAATCGAGATTTTTACCCCTGAAATTGAACACTTCCTGAAAATTTAGATTCTTTGAAAATTATGATGTTCCAAAGCTCGAGAATTATTTTGATTCTTAATCTTATTTTTTTTTTTTTAGATGTTTTAATAATTTTTCATGAAGTTGACTCGCAGGTATATCAAATGCCTTAATAAAACATAATTTTGATCCAATCCCAATGAAACTTATAGCCTGGATATAATTTTTTCAAATTGACAATATTTCTCTGAAAGAGTTAAATTGACATACAATTAATCTTCGTAATTGAATATAAATGAAAATTTTATAAAAAAATTACTCTACAAAATAAGTTATTAACAACTTGAATGTTGATCATATTTATCCTTCGTATTCCCCTTCGACTAGATCTCTCAGCTTGAAAAATCCTACAGAATACGTATCTATAATTCCATACCTTTCCTCGGCTTACAATCATTTATGCGTGAATGATTTCTTATTTATCCGCGGACTCACATACGCTGGAGTAAAATCACGCCGTTCAGTCTTATAGCTTATTGTTAGCCGGAAGGAAAACAGAAATTTGTTCGCGAAATTATTCAGTGAATCAACGGGCAGTATTAAACCACCACCTAGAGAAAACCGGACAAACTTTGAAAGAATAGTCAATATTGTCGACTTTCACGGTGTAAAAAAAAAGAAATTATCGGAATTTTTCGAACTTACAGGTAATTCATTTGGAAGATTTATTTTGATTCGTGTGTTATTGATTATGAACAAGGCCAAGCCATATTTGATTCTCGACAGTGTGAAGTGCTATCATTAAAAAAAGACATTGTTGATGAAATATTGGATACAACAAAAGTAAGCTAAAAAACTTGTAGCATTTGTAAATTTTTGGCCTTTGTATCAGGCTGACTTTTCAATAACGGATCAACAATTCTGAAAATTAACCATCTGGAAAAAAAAAACATAAAGAGAATCATTAACGAACTCGCGATCTCTTGTCACGGTAAGCTTTGGCCTGAATTATTTCGTATGTTCTCTACAGGCGGCTTATACTGCTTAGCAAAATGTATGCGCGTTTAAATTTACAAGTTAACAGCGTAGGTTAGAAGCGAAGTATTGGCACTCTCGTGATTGAACTATATTAGATTATATCTATACTTCGATCGTACGTTCGATGAACAGCTGAAAGGCAGCTAAGCACTTTTTTGACGATTTGAATATCGCCTTGAAACGTAATCAATAAAACGCTTACAAACAACTTGAGTATTCTTCATTAAAGCAGGTCGAAGGAACTTTGAAACTTTCAGTTTTCAAACTCAGAGCTTTTATACAAGTTCCGAATCGTCGAAGAACAAAATATTCATTAACGTTATAATCCTTTCGTATACAGAATTCCGGAATTATAATAAAGTAAAGCGCAGGTCGTCTGGATAAGAGATGAAAAATGGTAAGTGGAATCATACTGGAGACACCTAACGTAGCGGAAAATACTTCTGAATTGACTAACCATCTAACCTAACCTAACTTAACCCAAAAATCAAATAGCCAACAAGAATGAACTAACAATGGAAGACTTTCATCAGCCAAAATTTTCTTCAATGGTTGAACGTCTAATAATGAGTTTATTATCAATGAAAATACTTTAGAATTGGAATTAACTAATTGAAAAAATACCTATACCCAATTCTTTGTTTTAACTTTAATTCTGAACTGTTTAATCTTTAAATCGCTGTGCAACTGGTATCAGAATAATCAAGTTGCGTGAAGAATGATCAAACTATAGGCGTCCTGATTTAACAACGACTTATTATTATACTAAATCGTGTAATTTTTTAATTATTTTTATCAAGTATAATGACAGAGCTTTTTATGTGTACGTAACTTCCAGCTTTGGATTACCTTAATCCGTTCAGCCGTTACACTGGGATATAGCAAATCAATTTATGAAATGACCAAATTCAAAAATGCGTAACGTTTGGAAACCTAAATTTTGAAGTATCTGAATGGGCTTCGTCATGGGCTTTAATAACTTTATCAACTATATTGAAAAAAAAATTTTCAATTTAATTCAGAGTAGGAGATTTGAAATTTTTCCTTATAAATAAAATATGAAACTACATTCATCGAAGTCAAATCTTTACGATGGAAATATATTAGCAACGATATTGTAATCGCGAAGTACTAGAAGATTACAAAATGGTTATTACCTACTGTTTTTCACAAGTAATACTTTCATCGATAAGACTAGGGATCATCAATATTCAATCATTCGAGCGTGAAACTATGTGTATAAAAATTTGCAAACGTAACTTCGTTATCTTCTTCCGACTATTTTCCATGTTACTGCAGTTATTATTATTATTATGATAAAAAAAAAGTGATCGGACATATATTAGCCTATATGTTAACTGACTCATTATCAAAGCCACTGATGCTCGAGGCACTGTATGAAATAATTTTCAACTGCAGTCAAACAGAAATCAAATATCACGCATCATATAAACCGACTCTACAATTGAAAATACGCATATTATATTCAGATATTTGATTTACCTTTATTTCAAAGCAAAACCGAAATTCTAGCATTGATATTAAACACCAGCAGTGTATTCGTATTTTGTTGTCGAAAGCTTGTTGTAAATGGATATTCAGCATATATTTGAAATAATTACGATGAAAGGATTCTAGTTTTTATATATACCTAAAATACATGCGAATCCACATGAAATAATCACGACTAATCAGAAATAATTTCAAAATTTGCAATGAACAGTTTTTGAAAATACTTGGGACTTCAGAAAATAGGCTATTCTCGAAGAGGAAAGAATATTGAAAACGGTGTATCAGAATTTGTAAAATTTTTTGCGATATTCAAATGTTTCATTCTGTGAGGCGACTTTTGCAAGATTCATAACTTTGGGGCCACGCATTGATCGCTCTATAGCGTTCACGTGGTCAGCATCTTTTTGCATGAGTGAAGTTTTCATTATAAAAATTCCACCCACACTATAGCTATAGTATACTCATGTCCTGGCATATATCCTTTACTGAAAATCTTTGTCTCATGTAATTCATATAACCTAATTTATTATTAATACCTGCATGAATCTTGATTAGCTGCAGATGAGTACGTCTGCAAGCACTGAAGCTACTACTAGGTACTTGCAGTCCTATGTACTCCTAATTTTGAGCAACCTCAGCTACCTGCGAAACAATTTACCAGACAGCGTGAACTCCTTGATAGTCAAAAATCACATTATAATTACAAATTCTAACTTTTTGTTTGTAACAACCGAAATTCGTAAGAAGAGAGAAAAAATTGGCAAGAAAATATGGCAAAGTAACTGTTTTTTTTTCCAGCGTATCTGAATGTAGGTATGAAGATGGAGTCTGACTGGCTTCGAAAATTGACCTAATCAATCATTTTGTCAAAAAATATGACCCGTCTCGGTGCTTCTATAAACATCAGTTAGGGAGTTCGAAAGTATCATTGTGAACATAACACAACGAATAAAGTGAAACACGTTTATTTGGTGAAAGTTTTGAGACGTAAAGATATAAGTACTATAACGAGGTATATTTCGGTGAACGTTTGTTTCAATTTGGTGGGCCATTTATTATGTAGGTATGGAATACTTTTCCCGATAAAAGCACTGTACAATCATGTAGGTAGGTACTTAAACCCAATTTCATTGAAAACAAAATATTTTTATTTGTTTTAAAAGTGCTCGTGAACAAAGTGGACAGATGTCCAAGCACATCAATTTGAAAGATAATATCCCAGAAAATTAAGCAAAATAAGAGAGAGGAATGATATATTTTATAGTTCAGAAGAGCAGGTAGGGGGTGCAAAATGGGGTACCCTTAAAATTGTATAAAAAAATTTTGTTTCTCAGAATGTTTTTTAAATAGTCAAAAATGACTTCTCTAAACATTATTGAGCATTATTTAGAATTTTCAAAAAAATTTTCTTTACTGTTTTGGAAAATTTTTGATTTTGAAAAAATAAAAAATAGTTTATAACTTAAAAAAAAAAAAAAAGATTTAGCGTATTTGAGTCCTCGAAAACTAAGTATTTCCCTAAGTACCCCGTTTTTTCCCCCGCGCCCGTATAAGTTGGTGGTAACGAAAAACCACAACGATTAGGATTTATGAATGCCTTTTGTCTGGAAAATAGTACATGGAAATTGAAAGTAAGACCATTGAAGATTGAATCAACCGCAATCTTTACAACCATCGAGAGTGACGAAAAGTGTACATCATACGAATTGTAACAAGTGTATTTATTTTTAATTAATGCCAGACTATAAAGCGAGCAAAAAATTAGTCTTCGAAATTAACCTGGTTGCTTTTTCTGTACTTATCTTTTATATAGAAATCTGACACATATATAATGCGCTTGGCTTAGCCATCCCACATGTATGCAACAGGCTACTGACTTCGTTGGAACAATATCAAGAGGTTAACGACTTTCCACAATTATATGCACTTACACCGGATCTCAAGACTTGAAGGATGTTCAACAACTGGTATCAAGTAATTTTACATAATTTACAAATTTTACAGGAATTGTAGAGTCTTTGTGAATATTTTGTGGATCTCGCAAGAGATTTGAAAGGATTTCGTACAGATTTCATGAAATTTTAAAGGATTTCAGAAATTAGTAGAATTGTTGAAAAAGATCTCAGCTGTTTCGCAAAATTTTATGAACTGTCAATAAATTCACGGACCTCTATGTGATTTGGGAGATTTGTTAGGAGTCTCAAACATTTATAATTGGTTTCATAGTTTTCACTGTCGTTATTCATTGACGTCTCAAGGATTTGACAGCTTTTCTGAGAGGGTAATATACAATCATAGAACTGCATACAATTTGATATACGTTTGAGTATGCACCAGCTTTCAAAAGCAGCCAGCTTCTGACACGCTGTTATTAATATGAACACTTATAAGCAAATTACCAGCACAAGTGAGTATTTTTATGCCAAAATGAAAATCCTTTATTTTCGTTGCTTAATCAAAGTTTTCACGCAAGTTCGTGAAACTTGTGTAAACCAATCTGTTTGCTATTCGCATATGGAAAGTTCAGCGTATACCGTAGATTAAACCAGGTTTCGGGAATTTCGTATAACTTCTATTTACATATATTCAACTATTCGCATCAGCTAATTCTCAGCCCTTACAATAGCTGTTATTATCCCAAAAGCGGTAACACTGCCATTGTTTTTTGCCCATCGTATCTAGGGTGTCAATGGTGTCAATAACCATCCCGTTTTGATCAAGTTTTCGGTTAAGTCTGAGCGATTTATCAATCTTATGACAGCAAGGCCGTTGCGTAATTGGCCAGCTCCTATTTCATTTTTAGGGCTGTAGGTGGACTAGGTGACAAAAAATAAAAAATAAAAGATTCAAACATTTGCTGAAAATATTTCAAAAATTACTTTATAACAGTGCCTAAGAAGTGATAATAAAGCAACTCATTTTTACAAATTTTTTAAAGTATAATAAGCCTTGTTTTATCCCTCGCGGAATTTTTTTTGCAAAGTTTAGCTGCTTAATGAATGTCGGTGGGATTGGCGAGTAAACCTACCAAAAGTGAGAATAATCGCGAACTTTGAGACCGAAATTTTGCTCAAAGCTTTTGTAGATTATACGTTGTTTATATTTATTTTCTTACTTAAGGTTGTATACAGCTAACCATAAATTGGTTCTTCGTAATATCGAGTTTTGAGTAACCGCCTGTAATTGACAAGAGTTGTGTTTCATTGATCTGAATGCCTAAATCATTAAAATACAAGAAGACCATTCAAACTCACTCAAATTCACTTTGAGTCGTTTAAAATCGTTGAAAGTCATTTGGAGTCAGAATTTGTGACTAACGGGTATCCCAAACAGAAATAAAGTAAATTTCAAATATTGATTCTCTACACACACGTGAGAGAAACTCTTCCGATTTAAACTACTTTTGACTAACGAATAGTTTTCTGATACTGTGGGTTTGAAATAGCCGTGGATTTAACAGAAGAGTAAATACAGACGCGAATAGACTCAGAAATCGAACACTTCGGTCAACAATTTATACAAGTGTCTTTTCAGCACAAATTTACTCTGTACATACAGATGAGGTGTTTTCTCCTCTGTAAATGCGTGTCCAATTTCCTCGCTTGGTAAACCTCAAAGTTACGATCTGTAGTCTATATCCAGGATCAACGTCCCAAAAGTTCATTGCCTAGATTGCGGGTTGGGATAGTATTGTTTGTCGTTAATATAAGCCAAGTTCATCTCGTGGAAACGGCAAAGTTCTATTACTATTTCAACCCTGAATTCATCAGGCCAGGGCAGTGCATCGACCCAGAAAACGACCTGTGGCTTCCAGGTAAAACGCCGCCATCCAGTTGGCGAGGGTGCAGCTGCTGCAGTGGGAACAGGATGTAAACCACGGATGTCATATATATCTCGTAGAGTGTAATTTATTGTTTCCTAGACATTCTATGAATTTACATTGACTCAGGTCTGGCGACCTTAACCCGGAAGCTATCGAGGAAACTGTATTTAAAATTAGCTATAAGACGAAACGAGGAGAAAGAATGATTGGATTCTAAATTTGAACAAATCGAAAATTCTCTCAATAAAAAATGGACAATTGATCTGTTGAAACAAAATTAAGTTTTGCACTCTTAATATTCTTAAAACCATAAAATTTATACCAATCAGAATTTCATCATGGAAACGAATCGATACCAGTGCGGAAACAATCTCACGACAGAGATTGCTGCACTTGGGTCAAAGAAGCCATACTGTTCTATTTCATTGTGTCCTAATTTGATCTCAATTGATTACAAGGCCGACCACGTCCTTGTATTTTGGTAGGTATGTATGTGTAGGTACCAAATCACGTGAAAGAGGCTTGAGAAGAAGCTGCAATAATTAATATAGAGCTTACCGAGTCCCCTAAGCCAAGCGAGGACCTTTAGCAAGGTAAAAAAAAATTTGTAAAAGCAGGAATCAAATTAGTGAAAAATTAGTTTTCGTTTGCGACGCTTCACCTTCCATTAGGCTAATGCCGCAACTGTTGACGTACCTAAAGTAAAATATCATTTCCAAGATTTTCGTGCTGGATACTCGATAAACTCTAAGCGTATTAACATTCTTTTATAAGCCACAGCACAATCCGGTGAGGGAGAAATTCAAATTAAGATCAAACTGCGATCTGAAATTATATGTGTTCGTGAGTTACCTAAAAGGTAAGCGTATGAGGCGTATACCTAATGAGTAATTCGTGAATGAAAAATCGTAATCTACTGTATATATGGAAAAAGCCTTAAAAAAAAATACCTTACGTTATCAAACTTCAATTCTCTAATGCCTACGCGTCACGCGACATACCCAAAGTACATACCAGCAAAAATTTCCACTTTAACGATAAATATCTTTCGAATTTTGAAATGCCAAGAAAAGAACCAATTTTTTGACTATGTAATGGACTCGTTTCTTGGGACTTATTTAACGCGTTTATTTACTGAACACTTAAATTTCACCAAGCTGGTCGGCCAAGCAGGCAATTGCATAACGATAGGTCAGGTCCTATTTAAACGTCGAAGGTATTCGAATCGTGACATGATTTCGTACATTTCTAAGTACTTCCGGATTACACTGATGGAAATTATATGTGCATAAAACGGCTAGAATTTTTTCCATTTTTAGCCAATACCAACGTGTGCAAGAAATTTCAAAATCTTCATTCGTATTGTTATATTGAAAAAGAGCAGACTGGATATCAAATATTTCAAACGAATCCATAATCAACTCATAGCACCAGCTTTTACTATACTTTTCGTTTTAATATCTGAATATTTTTCCTCAAGAAAAGCGAAACGCTCATTTTTTAAAACATACCACGAGGATAAAGTATCGTGCTGTACCTAAGTATATTACCAATAGCACTCAACGTTTGGTATACTTACACTCTCATCAGCTAAAGTTAAAGTTTTAAAAGCACTAGCCAAATATTGTAGTCACAACTTCTAATGACACAAAATACTATACTGTTCTTCACTAATTATCAACTTCTATTAATGTAGCCATAGTAGTTTGCTGTGTGAAGTGTTTGCATAACATATAATTCATGTTACTGTAATGTCATATTTTTGACCGTGAATGGTTGTGCTAATAAATGCAAGTGTGCGGCTTTATTACACGCGGTGTATACCCATATGTAGGTTCTACATATATCCAGCTCGCAATGTACATTGTCAAATTACCAAAACGCGTAAATACGCGTACAGCATGCATACACATAACGTGACTGGCAGTAATTCAGTTTACTCAACAGTCAGGAAATTCATCTAGCTTTACTCTCGTGTTATATGAGATTAACTCAAGGGTTTACCGAAGGTATTAATCGTGAGTCTAGGATTTTTCGTTTTCGAAAGAGCAGTCGTGCGTGATTTTGATCGCAGTCTTATCTGTCGTGATATATCGTGCACTTCAATGAAGTTACATTCTACTGCATCCATCGAATATACATTTTTGAAGTTATAGGCACTTTGTGATATTTGGAAATATTTGAAGTAATTTTAATATCGTACGTGAATAATTGAACGATATTTGAACATTCGACGTATTGTCGATAAACTACTTGACATCCTCGAAATTAGAGCCTTTTCAACTACCACTAGAACTAATATATCGAGTATATGTGTAGTGCTGTACGTTTGTACCGTAAAAGGATGAGTGGATGTATCCAAGTCCGGTGAATCGGTTTTGTATCTATACAGCACTGCATTGTCATAAAAAATTCCATCAAGTAACGAGAATTTTCTCTGCTTGGTAGAATCTATGTATCTATATATTCCATCGTATCGAATATTAATCTCTCACGTTACAAAATTTATGAATTATTTTTGGAAAAAATTCACGTATATTTCAAAGGGAACCCAAGATGATTAGAACAGACATAATGTGAATTTATTCGCCTCTTTTCTTTCGAAATATCAGTATCATTGGTTTTTTCAAGTCGCAATTCTAACACTAAAACTAAAAATTTAGCCATAATCATTGGGATACCCTCCAATATATAATTTCAATTGTCCAATTACGAGTAGTCTATGTCAAAACGAAAGAGTAAATCCCCAGCACTGATGACGTTTCTTTAACGAGAAAGACACGAGGTTGAAATTCTTGTGCCTTGAAAGTAGATATTTGATATGAAATACGACTCATAGGACCGATGAATTGATTAAGATTGATCTACCCCATATTTCTACAACTTTTGCAAATGCAAATCAGTATTTTTCTCCTGAGGAAAAATATTGTAAATTATTCAGTTCTGTAGACTTACAGTTTTATAGAAATTTTATAAACAGTGTAATCGTTATTAAATAATGTTCCTAAATTATAAGAATGATCAATAGCTGTCTGACATTTGAGAAACATTGAATAATCGATAGAAAAATTCATTCCCCAGGTTCAGTGACCGTCTCTATTTCGCAGTGAATCGTTCGCGAAAATTTATACCCTATAATTTATCGAACGATTATATTAGAGGGAAAACAGCTGTTATTCACTTGTAAATGAATAGTTAACCTGTCAAAACTAGAAAAAAAAAATTAATGATAAAAATAAATGATAAGAATAAGAATAAAAATCAAGGTAAGACGAAACAAGCTAATAAATTTTATAGAATAATAACTGGGTGGGGAAAAAATAATCATAGTACGGTACATAATGTTCGAAAAAATCCAAACGATATTGAAGACGTATTTCTCAAAGATGGGTAAATATATAAAGAAGAAGAAAAATGGTAAAAAAAAATAAGAAATAAAATAAAAGAAACAGAAAAATAAAAATCGAGGGAAAATTGAGAAAACTTAATCTTGCTTGGTATCTTTTAAACTTATTTATCACAGGGATAAGCCCATCCTTCGATAAAGTCACGTTTACGAGGGGTTAAGCGAAGACTGCTGACAGCGACCCAGTCGCGGATTTGTGTTAAAGAGATGACAGAATTTATCGTATATTGGATCGGCGAGTTTTATTATAACGAGAATTTGAACAGTGAAAACAATTGCTCCGATACCAAATATTCCCTCTTCTAAAATGAATCCTTGCGATCATTCTGAACCAACATACGTAGCCGTCTGCATGAAAAGGGCCCACTTTGTCGATCCTAGTTTCTGAGATATTCGAATTTTTCTAGTGTTGCTGAAAATTATGATTTTTAAATTTTTTCTTTTATTGTTCTAAATAGAATTGGAACTTTTCCCGCATCGAAAGAGACATATTGAATTTTTCGAATTATCAGTTTCAAACCTTCATAACTCCGTCAATTTTTAACTCAGAGGATTCTTTCTGGTCTCAAAAGTTGGGAAAATTCATTTTCAAGATGCCCACAGTGCTAATTCTATATCGACAAAATGGGCCTTTTTCATACGCACAGTCACATATATTTGTGTCAATGAAATCCTACTTCACGTGATTTCCACGTGGAGATCATAGATCATACCTTGTGCAGCAGCTCTTCGTCTAATACTTTTATTAGCTCCAGATACTCGTGCGCTTTGAGATCTTGTTGCAGGTCTGCGTCTTCTGGTCGGTGTGCTATTCTCTGGTGTTCCACTACCTCCACCACCTCCGTTTCCATTACCGCTACCACCACTATTGGTACCACCACCATTACCACCATACCCATCTTTAACTCCTGAAGGAGGTATCGCACCCAACATCTGTTCCATGCTGGAAAAACCGGGTGCACAGATCGAGGCTGACCGGCCCTTTCTTTGTAGGACGTCATCAGCCATGGCCAATTCAACGTTCTCCGCCTTAGAGCGGTGGTGCTTTACTGACGCGTTTCGTCTCACTTTGATCAAGGTTTTATACAGTTTATTGAACCACCGTTGTACTTTTAACCCGTGATTTATCTCGTCAAATGATGATTTTCTTTTATTTTCTTTTAATCAGATAAACGCGTTACTCTATCGTGTGACACTGTTTTCTTACTCCAATTAGGTATATTTTCATCTGCTGTTTGATACTGTTATACTGAAAAGTTGAACACATTTATTACTATATTTTTTTTCATGCAATGACTTGTACTAATTAAATAATAAGGAATCTGTTTATTTGTAATTTGTTTAACAGAGAGAGATTATGCTATCAAGATCTTTAAAAAATTTGGAGCCATGTGTGCGATCGAGAGAGAAAAGAGCTGGTGTTAACGATTTGGATAAACGTGAGATATATCATTTATTTAGATACTCGATATCTGTGACGTAATAATCTTCATAATTTTCGTGTTAAGATTTGTTTGCTTTTCTGAATCAGAGGTTTATTTTCAAACCTAGACAGATTTGTTGCGTACAGTAGGATAGAAGAAGAAGAAGAAGAAGAAAAAAGTAATTCTTGCCAACTTATTTACCCCGCCCTCTGTTAACTTAAGGCTTAATTATTTTCGTTAGTTTTCATTGAAAATAATCGAATCCGTAAATAAGTTTTAAGTTTGATCAAATAACTTTATATAAACCATTTTATTCATTTTAACATTTAGTATTATACACCCTCAACGTAGATGACGCTTATTGTTAGTTTTGACAACTCTCTATTCAAGTTTAGAATTAATTTTAGAGTCTCCCTAACGTTACGTATGTTTGCTTTTACAGTAATAAAGTTTCCCGACTGTCTGCAATAACGTGTCCATACACCCACACTATACAGTATCAAAGTCTACACTCTGCATATATATATACGTATATATACGTGCGAAAACTCTGTGACCGTATAGCTACCGCAAGGCTCCTATGGGAGATAGTCGTAAAACAAGAAGGAAACAACTTCCCTTAAGGTCAAGTTTTAGGGGTAATTTTGAAAAAAAAAAAGAAGAAAATTTCACCGTATTATAATAAGGGATGGTGCGAAAATCTGTACTTCAAAATAACTCTGTATAAAGTCTCTACTAACGCAAAGTTCTAATTCTATCTCGATCATCTTCATCTATAAGTACTTATGCTCCATTTAATGCGTCAAATAATAAAAAAAAAAAAAGAAATAAAAAATTATATCAATACACCCAGGGAATTCAAACCAACCGATTGAATTTGGAAAAAGGATTATTGATAAAAGCTTAATTAAGCGTATGTGATTGAGTTACATGCCTAATTATGCTGAGAGAGATATCAGGATTTCATCAAACATGTATACCGTCACTTATGGAGTATAGGTGGAGATATATGGATTAAAAAGAAAAGAA
This sequence comes from Macrophya annulata, assembly GCA_963924015.1. Classification (NCBI taxonomy): domain Eukaryota; kingdom Metazoa; phylum Arthropoda; class Insecta; order Hymenoptera; family Tenthredinidae; genus Macrophya; species Macrophya annulata. The sequence continues at coordinate 16,459,407 of OZ001261.1, forward strand.
TCAGAAGAAGAAAAAAAATTCGTGTAGGTATACTGGGTACAAGTTTTTCGAATATCTGTCTCACATGTCACGATAAACTTGTGTAAATTTTTTTCTCGTTTTTTTTTTATTTGTTTAGTCAATAAGTAAAACGGCGAACACCATTCCACGAGGAAGACCGCGTTACGTTTCGCGACATACTGAAATTGAACGACGCGGCGCAAGACCGAGATACACCGGCGTCGTGACGCCAGGCGTCGTGTTCCCTCGGCGCACTTCGTTCAACCCCTGGCAATCAGCCAGCCAAACACACATTGCCACGCTATATCCGGGATACTCAACACACAGTTGATATCTGAGGCTGAACCGCGGTTTAGGAAGTGCATCCAGACGTTTGTTTTAAGGAAATTTGAAGAAAAGAGACCATGTTGAAACGCACGCTGCGAGCTTTGACTTAATCAAAAATATTTTCATACAATTTTTTTCTATATGTATGTACATATATATTTATAAAATAAATTTAATAACGTTCATGAACTCTGAAGCCCGCGATATCACGAAAATACAAGAGTCTGAAAAGAATTCACAACTTTCATATATATGTATCTGAAATGAAATTCCTCCTGCGATCAAAACAATTTGCGCTCGTGGTTAGCCACTAATTATCGAACCCAGTAATTGCACGATGATTGGATCGAACCGTCTAATAAAGTCGTGATATTTACTCAGCGATATAGTCGTTGACATGGGAAACCCAATCGGTTCTACTGCAATTATTTTTACATAAGATATACCTCGAAAGATAAAAAAAAAATTTTAAACAAGCATAAACAGTATATTCGTGGTAAAATTTCATAGGCTAAAAACCACTTTACGTTTTATATTGCCAGCCTTTCCAAAAGCAAAATAAATTTTTATATACGAATCAACAACGATTGGACTCTTTGGCGATTCTGTAAATGGCGCAGGATTTTTTTTTAGATTGAGAATAAAAATTGATCGAAATCGAAAGATTTGTGGAAACTGAAGCAAAGCGTGGGAAGTATTGCTAAATATAAACAATATACCTATACAGTTTTTTTCGAACAGCACTGGCATTAATATACATGTATGTTAGACTGGGCCAAAAAAATCAACGATTTTTTTATTTTTCAAAGTATATCGAAAATATTGGTTAGGATGAGAAAAAAAAAAAAATTATTGTGAGAATTCGAGTCCTTAATATTAATATCAAGAGGTCTATCATCGCAATTTTAGATTTTTTTTCCTGAGCGGGTTTTTGTCTCAGAACTCCCAAACCATTGAGTTAAACAAAATTGACTGGAAGATATTTTTTGAAGAAAATTGAATGCTCTACAAAAAAGATCAAATTAAAATTATTTGTCGGATGAACCGTTTCCTTACAATCAGGCCTTAAAAATTGGTATAGTTTTACAATTTGATCTTTCAACTTTGGAATTTTGTAATTCATGTAAAAATCAGTACCCAATAAAAAACCGATAAACATTTTTATGGGAAATTAAATACTCTACAAATAAAGTCTCTTAACATTTTTGGCTAAATTCACTCCATCAAAAGTTATTCAAGGTTGAAGAAAAACCCGCTCAGAAAAAAAAAAATCTAAAACTGCGGTGATAGACCTCTTAATATTATTATTCAGGACTCAAAATCTCACAATAATTTTTGTTTGTCACCCCAAACAATATTTTCGATATACTTAAAAAAAAAAATAAAATAGTCGATTTTTTTGGCCCAGTCTAATGTATATCCTTTAAAAAGCACATTATTCGTATATATGTACACATAGGCATCGATATCTGTTGTTAATAAAAAATACTTGTTAATATTTTCGTTTCTTCTTTATGAAATTATTGATCTATTTTAATAAGCCTCTTGAGGAAAAAGCTTGCGACTTCATCTAGTAAAAAGCCCATCATTCAAATTTCACGATGAATCTTGTAGCTTTCAGTTAGGCCTCTAACAGAGTCACTGAATCCATTAAATTCGCTAAACTTTTTGATAGAATTCATAAGTAGATGTCTTCTTAATTATTTTATTTAATCAAAGTTTCAACCAAGGTATTAAGGTACCTATACTCTTTAACGTAATTAAATGAAAATTCATTTAACCTTGACTGCAGCTGTGTAGCTGAAATAATGAAGACTATCAAGCCGGAATCTTTATTAGCTACCACGTCCCTATTCATCATTCATTAATAATTTATTCATCATATTCGATCCAGATCTAAGATATTAAGATTGCGGCATCGTGTAGGTTGCTGAATTTTTTCATATTTTTGACTGCACAGATTTTATAAAAAATGGACATAGCTTTTCCAAAGTTAGTCTTGTTGGTATAATCCTAATTATACACAAGAGAATACAATTTCTTCACCTAAACTTTGAGAATAGCTCAGGCCGTATGGGTATTTTTGACTTGTAGTGGTTGCAGTCTATTTCTGGCATCAAGATGAGGCATCGACTCTCGCGCCTTTTCTCTACTCTCATCTTCCCGGTCCCCACGAAAGCTATTTTCTCTTATTTTCCGTTTTTGTCTCTCTTGCTCTTCCATCTCTTGTCTTTTCGCACCCCCATATATATTTACCGCTTCTCTCAATGTTGAAGATGGGAAGTATCTTACGAATGAACACGTTACGAAGTTCTTCGTCAATCCTTTGCGGGTTTGCGATAAGGAGGTGAGACACTAAACGATTCAGTAGTTGTCAGTGATGATTTTAGGGCATTTCAATCGTCAAATACCGCTCATATTTCTGGTCAATTTAAATCGCGAAACTGCAGAATTAGCAACGGTCGTCAGATACTAAATGCCTTGCTGGGTATGATCCAACAACCTCAGGTCAACATTCAACCGTAAGTCATCATAATTAAAAAAATTCACTCATTAATCAAACAGAACATTCCAACTGTACTTAGGACCAATTTTATCGCAAATTAAGTACGTGCGTGTCTGATATAGCTAGGGGAGGCCGAGTAAGCCAGATGTCAAAGAGGCAAGTTGCCACAACACGAATTCCGTGTAAACTAGTAAACCTGAAATATTGCGCCATATACCAAATATAATTCGTTGATGGTATGAAAGTTGTATGACAAAATTTCGGGGATATCCGATGCGTCATGATGTATCAGTTACTCAAAATTCATGCAAAACTACTTCTGGTAAGAACAAATTATATTATTTTCAGTACAGAGTTATTGAGGTATGCAATTTAAGTGAAAATGTCGTTTTTTATGGAGCCGTATAGTTGTCATCATGAGGAAAAGCTGTAACACTATTCCAACAGAAAATTGACTGAAATTGGAGTTGGTTCGTCAAACGGGTGGATTGATACAGGTGTCATAATTCCCAGAGTTACCAGTAAATGAACTCGTAATTTATACTGTATTATATTTCTATATCCTATAAGATAGTGAGACTATCTTACACCTTATCGAAGAAATACAACACTCAAGAAAAAGTCTGAAAGTAAGTAAAATGTACCGACTTCATATAAATCATAATATGGTGGTGAAATATTCCAATTTTTTGGTACTATTCATGAAAGTAGGTATGCTAAGATCACATGTATTGCCAATCAATAATATTTAGGAAAAACATCAAGTGGAAACAGAATAGTAAATGGTTAATAAATTTTTGGACGAATTTGGTCTCTCTTGTATGCACGGTATGATTTCATCGTGGGATATACTATAACTTGCAGCTGTAATCAGTATACCAAACAATCATAAGATGTTGAGGATATTCGTAAGTACGAAATAATAATCGTGTTCATATAAAAGGAATGAAGGAACCGACAGAGATCTTGTCGACTCTCATATTTTTTTCCCTTTATTTCGACCATCATTATAGGAAGTAATTCGGAATTTTCTATATAGAGAGCTTTCCTATGTTTTCACAGCAATACCTACAAGGACGGTAATTTCCGCTCTTTCGTCATCATACTACGTAGTAAAGTCCCCTCGTGCGTTACAGTGAAAATAATAACGTGTCCAAATTTTCCCAACCTCTTCAGTTCCAAGAGGCAAAAGAGTAGAAATAAAATGGCCAGATTTCCTCAACATGATTATTCATCGAAAAATTTTTCTCGGTTTTTAAATCTCATAGTATGCAAAATAAAGTCTTTTGACCGATATGCAAGACTCTATATGATCCACGATAAATCATGTGGCTTGATTTTCTAACCAACTGATTATTGTACTCTATTTTTTTGCTAATTAGAATACACCAGTGTTCTTTTTTACGATGTATGGTGCAATAAGCAATATACCTGCACTAGAACCTGATCATCCATATAAGGTACTTCTCTACTTACCTGTAGTAGAGTTAAGGGCACAATAATTATAATCCGCATGAAATTCTTCAGTCTACAGAATTCAAATATAAAGGTCAAGTAGTTTTGAAATAATGCAGACAAAGCCGCACAAAGGAGATGCTCAAGAAAATGCCTTTCGCTGTGCGTTTATACCTGGAAATAGGTATAATTTCTCTTGAAATCTACGCCGTCACACAACCCTCCCAAACTTTGTCGACCATTATTTACCAGCAATTAAGCCACTGAAATTACTGCCTGAATACATGGCTGGGCTATTCCTTGACCCATAATCAGAAACACGCCCCTGGCAATACTTGGCAACTTCTGCTGATTATAAGCGGTCCATTTCAACTCACCTGAAATTTAGATGTCCAAGTTCTCACGGACCATTAACGATTGTTTCAACCGTTGTACACATTTTGAATATCCCGCCAGGGGTAACGGTGCGTCTGCCGTAAGGAACAGGGTAGACACCCACGCCCTACGTTCGATATCAATGCACGCAACGCGTGAGTGTATATGCTTCTGATTGTGAGCGTAACTACCTAACAGCTTATATATTTTTTTACAAACCCTCGCCATTGTCAACGACTAAAAAAATTTTATAAAACTTATTACAATGACTAAAATGCGAAAAAATTGTCAATTCGAATCGATCCTTTGATCTCATGGTAATGGTCCATCTTAAGGGAGTTTTTTTGTTTTTCTTTTATCTTTAATTGTTAGAAAATCGGTGATCCATCTTTGCACGGTTTACGTTAATTGATGTGGGGATTCTTTGAATCATTCTCATTTCTTTACATAAATTCTGTGAACATATGTTTGAGTGATCAATTGACATGGTACTTCATAGTTGAATTGTCTAGGGGGATAACATAACATACCTACAACTATCTGTAATTATTTTTTTGATTACGAGATTCAGGGATCACAGTAATTAGATGGGAGAACATTGAGTCGCGAAAGTAATTGAATGAAAACAATACTTCAATCATATTGTGACAATATCTATCATGGACTTAAAGTGTTATTAAACTAAGAAATATCCCTTGCTGTGCGTAAAAGATATGAGAACACAATCAATGTCCATGTACACGTTGGACAATAACCCAACCTACCCGTTGGGGTGTTCAATGTTTTCCCTCTCACTCCACTTAGACATTGAGCTAATAAAAATAACGATCAAGATATCGAAATTGTATCATTTTCTTTTAGACGATTTCAGATGATTGTTACTCGTTAGAGTGTAATCAAGAATACTGCAAGTTCGTAATATGTTATTTTATTATAGGTATATGTTTGTGCCCAGGTTTAGTGTCCAACAGTTCAACATACAATATGGACTTGTCTGGATACAAACGTCGAATGTTCGAAATCGATTATGTCCTGGAAAGACATAAAATTCTAATCCATCGCCCATTCGTCTATCGATTGTTGCACCCCAAACAAAGAAAATTACCCTGTGTCCAACTTCATATAGTGTTCACAGGGTGGAAACACTTTTATCTAGACAATGTTACGATCCTACGACTGGCAGTGGTTGGATTTTCTGAAAATTTTATCGACGCCGCAATTTTAAACCCTGTCACTTGTCACACTTTACTCTTGTCACTCACTCTCATAGGATCGTGAGGTAAAAATTGTTTCCACTTTTGATACGAGAATATGATTTTCCCATATGAAAAATGTAATAGGAACTTAAATTTATAGTATTTGGAAATATCAAAATTGTATCGAGCTGCGTTATTACATCTTGATAAAAACTGAAAAAGTAACACGCTGCGGTTTTGACATTTTTGGTGTTTTTGATCACGTTGAGACTAATTGTAAGGCGCAAGCTTTTAAATCCAAAGTTCCTTGCTTGCCTTCATTGGTGATTAAAAATAAGCATCGTTTTATAAAAGTTGAAAATACCAGAGATAATTTGATAAGTTATTAAGGGGTTACATGGGTTTCGAAGGTAAAAAAAAATCATATTTTCTCTAATTTTTTTATCTAATATAATAAAAGAATTATTTCATTTCAACTTTTAAGCATATGAAAGAACAACATTTGTACAATATTGCGTAAAGGTTTCATTAAAAAATTTTGTAAATTCATCCGTTGAGAACTGGTCTTTAGAGACCCCTTTTAAAAGTCGGTGGACACGATTTCTCAAAAACTAATGAACTGATCTCAATGAAATTTTGCACACTTCTTCAAAATGGGATCGACTAGTAATTAAACGGAGAATTTTTTTTTTTTTGACTACAATCAATTTTACAAGGCTATACGTAGTGTAAATTGTACTCAAATTAAACTATTTTGCATACAACTCTGCCAAAATTTCAAATTTCAATTTTTTTCTCTAAATCCTTTGTTCAATCACTAGTCGATCCTATTTTTAATAAGTGTGCAAAATTTTATTAAGATCGGTGTATTAGTTTTTGAGAAATCGTATCGTTTAAAAGGAGTCTCCAAAGACCAGTCCTCAAGGGCTGAATTTTCGAAATTTTTTAATGAAAATCTTATACAATATTGTTCAAAATGTTGTTCTTTTATATGTTCAAAAGTTTGAATGAAATAATTTTCTTATTATATTAAATTTGAAAAAATTTGAGAAAATATACTTTTTTTACCTTTGAAAGCCATGTAACCCCTTAAACGATATTAAAGTTATATTAAATTACGATTAAATGAGAATAAAAATTAATTAATCATAATTTAAATTCTGAAGGCTAATTCTTACTGTATATTCTGAATATCTTTAAAAAATTAATCTCTTAAGAGTTAAGATATGCGTGAGATTTATCTTATACTTGCATCAAGCTTTCTTTGTTGCTATAACGATCCGGCATCGACTTAAACCGCCATAGGTACATGAAAATCGAAACTTTTACATGGTTTCATTCCATGGCTGTTTTGCGAGAGATATTATTCCAAGCTCAAATTGAAATGAAACAAAACAAAAAAACAAAAAAAAAAAACGAAAACCAATAATGCGCTAAATTGCAATATTCACTTTAATATCATATTTTAGGTAATTAGTTTACGCTGTTAATTACAGCAGCGAGGTTCATATATTTTCATAGACTTGATAATAATAGACAATCCTGTTAAATTTTAACGACCAACACTACCCAACTCTATAATTTGCGACCATCCCAAGGTAACAGGTAAAATTATATTAATGAGTATAGGCACCAGAAGCCATGGCTAGTAAATTAGCATTTTCACATAGGGATTTCATCCCTTAGGGTAGGATAAATAACAAATTACTATACAAGAGGTAGGTCCCATGGTGTAATGGTTAGCACTCTGGACTCTGAATCCAGCGATCCGAGTTCAAATCTCGGTGGGACCTAATTTTTTTGCTGATTTTCGTTTAACGCTTTTCAAAATTGACAAATATTTATAAAACAGTAGTGATAAGAACTCGATCAATCAATTTATTCTCATTCAAACAGAGTATGTAGTTATTGTCGTCTGTACGAAGTTCGGAATCATCGTTAAACGTTTATAAATTTTTACTAAAAATTGAATGAATGAATTAAATAACTAGTTAATTAATTAATTTACTATATCATTAAACAATTAATAGAAGAAACTTCAAAAAACGTTCATGTATACCGTACAACGTATAACTATGAAATAAATTGTAACTGAAGACCTGAAGTACAGTAAACTGTAGCTGTACTTCGAAACACTATTCTCGAAAAATGTTTCGGCATTTTGGAATGATGTTACACTTTTTTAAAAACCACTATACAATTGTGTCAGCTTACATCACCAAAAGAATGATATCCGAGGTGTATGTATCTTTTAAGCAAGTTAATCGAGTTTGTCATACGACACGTCATGTATGACGTGGGTTAGTGTCTTCAATCTTATGATGTCCTAGTTTACATTGAAGTTATTGAACTTCCGTGCAATCACAAATGATCATTTTGATAAATATACCTACTTTTAAAGGTGTGGCGATCGTAACCTGCTACGAGCCATTTCCTCCAAAACGAAAACTGATGTCCCCCATGCAGTATTTTACAGTATATTAATCGTGATAAAGCCTGATATTTTACAGTATAGAATGCGAATTTTCAACCTAATTTATTGTCAGAGAGTCAAAGTTAAGTACCTGTCCTGAAAGTTAATAAAATTTATCGACAACTTGTTTCGATATAACGTATACACTTCACTAATATAATTGTGCTCTTGAGCACAGTACCTACTTTGTAAATCTGTTATACGTACACAAGTTTCACATTTTATAGTAATTGGCGAGATGGTCTTAATGAGCCAGTATTTAATTTTATGACAAAGAAGAAGTTTAATCGATAATGGCATCCGTAAAGAAAATGCTATCAAATAAGCTGTAGCTCTTAGATTTTACATACTCGTTTCGGGATTGGCGAATTCGCTATTATACTTTACAGTATCGATAATCGAATAGATTCCTACTCGACGATTTTGAGAGATTTATTTTACTAATTTCAACAGAAGCAGACCACTTAAGCTCTCAAGCTCCAGTTACGAAAGTTGCTTGTGTACTGGCTGTAATGAAACACAGTACTGAAGTTTAAAACAATGAGATTCTATGTATATTAAAAAGTGAAAGATGCATAATTGTCGGGAAAAAAAAGTCTCATGCAAATTTAATTCACATTAATGATCATCTTTTCACCACCCCTTCCACTAAAGCGTCTGCGATGTCCCCTCTGCTTCGCAGATATTTAGTTGAAATTTTTTATCACAACATCCAGTCGTAAAACCGCAAACAAAAAAAAATACTGAGATTCAAAGTATTTCATCATGTCGAAGAAAACGGTTCATTATTACAAGTTGTGAACTCCACACAGAGATTTGTTGAAATAATCAAAGGTATTTAGTCGGAAAATCAGTTGCTTCAGAGTATTTCTCACTCAATTCGAACGAACCATGTTTAACACAACATCGATTGATGGGATGAATGGAAAAGGGGGATGATTCGACCTATATCTTTTATGTTGAGATTGGCTTACACATTTGCTTTTCATGAATTTTAATGTGTAGGTATTGTGTAATTACAGAAATTATAACATGGAACGTTGAGGGTTGAGTATTTGGAAAAGCGGATATTGTACGCTCACTTGTTTCCCATAAGGGTGTGAAAATAATGAAACAAATATATTGGTCTTGAAAAATGTTTGATAAAATTTTATCTATTTTGAAAATTATTGTTTTTCATGAAACGGTTTTTTTTTTCAACTTATACTACCCCTTTTTCCATGCAGTTCTCAATCATAGTGTACACTACTACTTTTGTGAATTAGATCCCATTCTATTTAATCAGGATTTTTATTATTCAAATGAATCTGGTTTGGTTTAACAAAGCCTTACGCTCTTTCCGTGAAATACATGAATGACAGTCAAGCTTCAGCATAGATCTCTGAAATACTTTATATCCTGATCGATGAACAAATGGTTCATTACTTCACAGACTCAACTTCATTTCCCTCGAAAACGGAAGATGCATTGCCTAGTTCTCTTTTCTTTTCAAGCTGCTACTCAATTACGTCGTTCTTCCCGTTGATTCATTTCCTTTATTGTAATTTCTCTGATCCCGCAATTTCCACCTAAATTACTGACGTATTCTCTCTTTCTTTCTCATTCACTGGGTAGTGGAGATGGGGGCAATACGGGTACTGGTAGTTTCTTAAAAACGACTTGCTTCGTTTTCTGACGTTTATACTTACACAAAGAAAATGTGGAAAATAAGTCAAATTGTTCAAATGCTAGAGCTGATGTGGATAATATTTACCCCCAATTCTCATATCCAGATGAGGTATCCGTTTTGCCCCCCTCTTCCCTATATAACTCTACACACTCAGTTCACGCTGTAATCATTGATTTTAATTAGTGAACTATGTTATCGAATTAATAAATTGACAAGAAATTAGTAAATATTCCCAACAGCCTTCACTTATAGTCCGATAAGGTATTAATCGAGGGAGCATATTATGTCGATTTGAACAAGATACTATATGTTGTGAGTAAGTACACTAATATAGCTAGTCGTCGTTTGAATAATTGATAATACAACGCTTTGAAATGTTAAAGCCCACTTACATACATATACCTAATATAAGATTTCGAGGAACTGATATCGCGTTCGCACCTATTTGATTGTGATGAACTAGCCACATATATTATACACCCCCATTTGTATGACTATGCTTGTCGACAGTCGAAGAATACTTTCCGACATCAATCAATGTATGTGTGTAGTAGAGTGAATATTTCTTACTTGTCCTCGTTCTCATCGTCTCAACTCTTGGTTTATCCAAAAAATTTCGGAAAGTATAATAAGGGATTTGTTTGCTTCAAGACTGCAATGATGACAATATAGATTGGCAATCACTATTATCTAACTACAGGCTACAGAGTGTCGTATTATGATAAATTTTAGCTAATACTAGAGTACCTAAACTATTTTTTAATTTTTTTTTTCTGAGTTTCGTAAGAAAATTTGTTAGTTTTTTTATCTGATAACGAATTCGATTGGTTTTTTCGAGGCATTCAACATGCACAATTTAAAGTTAAAAGCGGTCAAAATTTTCTCTCTAATTGATCGTCATTTGGCATAGTCAAGAGTGCAATCCAGAAGACACGCCTCGTTGATGCTGAGTTTTTTTTTCCAATTGGGGTATCTTCTGCTCTTATACTATAACGTCTACCACCGATCTGGATAAGCTCAAGAGGATTTGAAAGAAATATGTTTAGACACTTTCTAAGTCATCAGTGTTACAGACGAGCTCAAACCGCAGGGCATGCGTACATAAATTTACTGTAGAGGCTGTATAGTATCAAAAAGCTTAAATACGTCAGCGCTGAACTTAGAAGTGTAGGGAATCACCACCTGGGATTTTTAAACTTATGGGGAATTTCACCTTGAATTAGCTGAATTTAGAGTTCTTATTCGACCTCGTATTTTTTTAATCAATTGACACTTTTTTTTACGTAGGATTATATACAAGGTGATTTGGTTTAATCGGGTTTAGAATAATATTTTCAGAATAATTTTTTTATTAAAATCTAAGATTAGATGTACTTACTAAAAATATGGTATCTACACCCTAAGTTAGTGCCCCTCCTTGCCCAGCTAGTCGTACCAGCGGGGTGTTGAATGGTATTACCATCCCCCGGACGAATTGACGAACCACTTTTGTCGCAAGCATTTTTGCGCTTTATCATATGCAACCAAGTTAGATATACAACAATGTCATGCGGATTATATGTAATCAGGAGTAAAAAGTAAAGTCAGGTGTGATACTTTTTGACGCACCTGATGACGCGACTAACCAAGCAATGAAGTGCACTGATCCAGGATAAGGGCGCTTGTAGGGTCCTCCTGAAACCAAGGGCTGGAGGATGGGGAAGACGGAAAATAATAAAACAATTGATTATGAGTACCTATATCTGAAAATTTATTACAGCAGTATCCATACAATAATGATCCTCGTTGTCTACAATTTATAATTGCAATTTCCTAAAAATACATACACAAGTATACACCCACCATTCGTTATAGAATAGTTCAAAGTCCTAAAAAAAAATGCATCGAAGATCCTCGGAGATGACGTTTCCTGGTTAACCGATAGCTATCTACTTCAACCCTATGCGGGTACCCAGAGGTAACGAATGGTAATTTCAACGGATCGCGTTGTGATACAACACTGTTCGCATTGGCAATCCGTTAAGTAACTATCGAGCTACTTTAACCCACGGGATAACTATCGTTTATACAACCTTGCAACAGTAGGGAACCCTTTTGTAATATATTTTTCGAGGATAAAGATATCCATACCCTACATTACTAACTGTAAGTACGTAATTCGTTTAGGAATATAATACTCAGCGAAATATTTAGAAAATAGTATTTATTTTCGAATATGTAAGATTTCTGCAATTATCAATCGAAATTTTTTATCTCAAGTCGGCCGGTTAGTCCCGGAAGTCATATACACAGTCGGCAAGAAATTGTCAATCGCGGACGACAATGGTAAATATCGTAGGCGTACTTTTCAGTCAACGGTTAAGTAAAATGTTTTCTGGAATATTTAAAATTATAGTTTAGTACTGTAAGCCGATAAATTTTGAAATTTTTAACACGATTTTACCGACCGTAGAGAGATCAACGTTCTTACAGCAGATCGTACTGCCGATAACTATCCGTATATGAATGAGATAGATGAGCAGTCGGCAAGGTAGATGATACATCGAACTCTATTCTTTGAATAAATCGAAACTATAACAATAACTTTAACCTGAATGTGACAGTTGAATAAAAGAGCTTTCGAACCGGAAATGAAAGAATGAGAACTAGGAAATGTTCCTGAGTTGGAAGACTTTGTTAGAAACTGACTAACACAAGTCTGAGGTATATGTATTGTAATTTTTCCATATTTATGCGAGAAAGGAAATTATTGATCATGCTCGTCTAAGCGTAGACTGCAGGCGTAAGATCCTTAAAGTAAAAGAGGTAAAAAGAATCTTTATTCAAATTCATATCATGAAATCAATATGAAAAAAAAACTACAAATTTGATTCTGAACCGTCGTTACAGCAACGCGAAGAATGATCTAGTCCCGTATTAGTAAATATATGAAATTAGAGAAAATAAAGAAAATTTGAATTTATCCAGATATTCTAAAGCTTTGGTCTTCGATCCGCACGGTCACGGCACGGACGTGCAGGTCATATATAGTTTCGAACGCGCTTGTAATCGAACAGTGGACCATAACTCGTCGAAACCCTATTCGATACATGAATGATTGAATAACATGTTTCTGATTCTCTGCGGTGGAGCAAGGCAAAGTGCTGTGTAAATGGAACGGAAATGAAAGTATAAGGTAAAATTTAATATATATTCAAATTATTTATAATTAAATCTCTACGAATCGTGTGCGGTGCAGTCTTTGAATTATATAACGTATGCAATAAGGTACTATTTCATTGAGCAACAGGTGTAAGTAGATTTTACTTATGTATGTAACATTATACATACAATACGAAGAAGGAAATGAATAAACGAATAAAATGGAAGTGAACAAACGGATGTTTGCTTAGGTAAATACAACGCGAAGAAAGCAAAGAAATGTATATATTTTATATCGCGAATGGTGGATTGTATAAATGCAGGTATTCTCTGACGTGTAGTAAAATTTGCGAGAATTGCGGTAGGATCTCTAAGCAGGTTGAAATCTCTCTATAGTTATATAGTATCACAAGAATTGTTGTCTATCTTATACTATAGTGAAAGAGAATAAGTAATACTTTGCATTGGAGATGTACGAGCAAGCTGCGTTTTGTGTATCCCGTAAAAACCGATTTCTGTATAAAGAAAAGTGGAAAAATCTTCTTTATATATACTGCAGCCTACATTTGTATATGTATATGTATGAAATGCCGATTGCAGGTGTGTGGTCAGGTCATGTGGGAGATTTTCGTCTCCCACAGAGTCCCGCACACTTCTACATCGTCCCAGGGGAGAGCAATCCTGGTTACTTTGCGCCAAACCACATTGGCAGTTCACCCATTAATCAATTCCCCGTTCCCCAGATTGAACGGGGGGTTAGAATGGAGGAAAAGGGTGGAAGAGCGAGGCTCTTTCGTAATTCTGTTTCGTGGTCCCGCGCGAAACTCTACGAAAAAAGTTGTTTCCGCTACACTAAAATCCTTTCGTGCGGCATCGTATTGTTCGCGCTGTCCTCTTGCACGCCATCCCTAAACCTGCGACAAAGATTTCAAGGCACCTCGCCCGATGTACTTAAGTGGTGTTACACCAAAGCCTCCTTCCCGTCTCATACTCACTTTTTTTTTCTTCTATTTTTTATTTGTTTTTTTTTTTTTTTCGTTTCTTTTGCTTTTTTATAAACCAAGACGAAAATTCTGCCCCTGCGGACTAATGAGACTCTGAATAATTATAACCTTTCTAAACTCTAATTACGAGCTCTATTATTATTTTAGACATTATTTATGTTCCTAGTTATAGTCATTTATATACAAACCTACTCTGCAGCTAGGGGTTAATTTCGAAAGTGGTTATAATAATAATAATAATAATAGTAATAATAATAATAATAACCCGGGTATATTCGTCGCTGTAATTATTAATAGAATACTTCGGTAACACGTTAATTAGTGGATAATGAAACATTAGTAAATAAAAATGATCGTAACGTTATAATTAAATTGTGTGAGACACATATGTGTGGTCAGTAACAGATGGAATGTAGAACATATCTTTCGTATTATAAATATTTTTTCTTAGAGTTGAATCGTATAGAGTACAGGTCGATGAGAGAAAAAAAAAATTGACGATCTTTAACCCGAGTACCAAATCTCGTGCATGTGCCAGCTCCAGAGGTTTTATGACGTCATTAGTAACGATTTTCACACAGCGACCGTTTCCTGAGATGTAAATTAGCAGTTCACCGCAGGGAGTCTGCCGCGTACCACTAATTAGTTAAACCTACTCCTTGATTATCTGCTATTGCGTGTCGCACACTTTGCTAATCTTAATTATATATTCACACGTCTAAAGTTGAAACTAATGACTAAATAATAAAATGTACTTATATTTGTTCATATACATGTATACGAAATTTATTTTCATATTCAATTTCGTCAAAATTTTAATTAAGAAGAGAAGAAAATCTGTAGAATCATTCTTCTCATTTATCAAGGAAATCGATAACTGAATTCTAAAGTTCTGTGAAATTGTAGCTTAACTTTTTGAAATCGACACTCTTTAAGCATTTGATTCTCTGTGGTTTTAAAAACGAATTTTGCTACTCGATACTTACTCAAGATTTCACCTTCATCAGTGCTCCGAATCTAACGAGGCAACCACAAAAAAAAGTAAAAGTGTTAATTTTTGGCTGTGATTTTATCGGGCCTTATTAAACAGGTTGCGTGTGCGATATAAGCACCAAGTAATGGTGAAGTTATTGTTCATATCCCGGAAGGCAGGTAGAAACGGCTTAATTTGCGAACCGTCAAACGAGATGAAATTAATGTTTCTGAATAGGTAATACTTGGTTGGTCTGGTGTTTTAGTCGAGTTAACTATTAGGCCACCTATGGCCGTATCCGTCAAAGCCTCAAAGACGACTAATTAATAATAAGCTCGATCGTTCGTCAGCCCGGACGTAAGTGCTACCTTTGAAGTTTCGAACCGAAACCCTTAACGCGGAAAGACCGCAGGGTGACAGAAGCCTATATATGAATCGCTCAGGAGAAGCTAAAGCAACAATATAAATAGAGCCGCCGCCCTCTAACAACTGCTTATAATTAACGTAGTCCTTGAATTTCTAACTTGGGTTTAATTACCTTGATTAAATTTCAAGGAAGTCGGGACTTTCGCGAAAGGAACGGGAAGGAGACGGTACAGCTGTATAGGGAGAAAGGCGGAGTAGCTATACGGTCAAGTAGCTTTTTTTTTGGAACTACCCGTCTGACTGAACCTTGGCTACACAATGGAAAAGTAAAGAGTAAGAAATAAGGAATAGCACTGTCATTGACTGAGGAGAGGCGATCCACTACGCTTTACCAATCCTCAATTCTACAGGCTCTATTTCTGATATCTCTTACTCCTCAATTTTTCCATTGTGCGACGTCTTGGGTGAGCTCAATGGTAAGCCATAACTGATATGACATTTTCTATTCTATTTTAATAATTGGAGCTTACTTATTTTCCATCAACTATTATAATTTTATCTAAATTATTTATTATTCACTCGATATATTATTCCCAAAAGTTTATATTTCTCCTTACTTATCATGCTTAATTTTAACTTGAGTGCTGCAGCTCTTAAGGGATAAATTTTACAGCCTCTGCGAAGGATATTAATAAATCTATCTAATCTATCGATCTAAACAAAAACGTTTCGAAACTTTTGAAGGAGGCTATGGTACCCAAGTTATAAAGTTAATGTTATAATTTCAGAGCTGTTGTAAGCTAACTTGAAACTTTATGAAGTATAAAAGATTGCCTTATACTTGTATGTATATATACATGCCTATGTATCTATAGATACTTTACATGTAACATGTATTTCTTTTAATTATTTATAAGCGAAATCTTACCGAAGCCAGATCCCAAAAGTATAAGATTAAAGTCAATTTGAAAAAATAGGGTGGAGCTATCGGGGCACCGGAAAGAAGTTGAAGATTTGTTGGTTCAAAAAGTCTGTCGATAAATCGCAGAGTTTAGGTTTGGTTTGGTGGAGTTAGGTTACTCCTGTAGAAAGCGTAGACATACCCTTTAAGTTGTGATGCTCTAAGTCGCAGCCACTCCGATGAGACATCCTTCATAATTTATCGTGCCGCATCGAGATCCATGTTTTCAGCAAAAGTAAAAGCAAAAGCAAAAGCAAAAGCAAAAGCAAAAGCAAGAGCTAGAGTAACGGCGCTATATGCCACAGCCTCGGTAATATCGAAAAAATAATTCTTGAAGGCAATTTTTCAAGTTGCCATTATGGAGGACAAGTAGGGCTGAGGTTCTCAAACTTAGATTTTCAGAAAACGACTTTAAAATGGCGCTTTGTGGGGATAGGGGAGAGATGTAATATATCTTTATTACCTTAGATTACTTTTCTTACTTCTATACAGTTGCGTTTCTGTACCAAAACGGTAGGTATGTGTTTTGTGAGACTATATAGTCGATATTTACCACCAACAAAGCCTAAGCTACTATCATCAATCCACACGTCATCTCTCAATTAAAAGCTTCCACGAAAAAAGGAATGACACAACACCCGGCCAACTCTATTGCGTGTTTCTCTGAAAAAAATAGCGTGTCTTGTCGATTATGATTCAGCGACAGCTGTGCAATCATCCAACGTCTCATATCATATACAGTATCAGTACCCTCTGGTTTTTCAAGGATATGGATATGAGTAATTTGTTAATTGAATACAAACTTGTGATTTGATACTTGATTTAATTTTTATACGTCTATTGTTCTGAATATCATCAAGTTCAAGTAACATAACGACTGTGAATACGATCTTTTAGAACCGAGTGAGTAAGACTTTCGAATCAGATCTAACCAGCGACACATTTGATACGAAAATTCATTGTAGCCTCTGTTTTTGTAGGAGAATGAAATTCTAGAATAGTTATAAGGTATGGAGTTACCTTGCAAAGAAAGAATGTATGTATGTACCTCGAAAGAAGAGACCAGTACATGTGTGCGCGTGTGGATTATATGAAGAAAGACAGTAAAGGGAGAGAGAGAGAGAGAGAGAGAGAGAGAGAGAGAAAGAAGAGACACGTTGAAATCTCGAGAGATCACAACGCATTTAAATCGTCGACGTTCTTTAAGATTGCGACGATTTGTAAGAAAAGAAGTATAGTGTAACGGTAAAAGAAAAGAAAGGAGAAAAAAAAATCATAAAAAATAAAAAATAAAAATAAAAAAATGAAAAACGTGAAGAAAAAAAAAAAAAAAAAAAACTGAATAAGACCAGCAGCCCTGGCTCTCACTTATCCCCAATAAACGCCGTGGAAAAGAGTTATCTTGGTCATAAAATATGTCGACGTAAGGAAAATTGCGGCTAATGCCATTCCATAAAGGCATCATATAAAGGGGTACGCATCCGGAAAATGATTGGTTGGCTCATAGTTTGTGACGTGATCAAACGGAGACAAAGAAATCGTCGGGAATCATACCGGAAACCGGTAAATTCCTCGTTCGCTTTCATTTCGCAAAAAAAAAAAAAAAAAATATCACGAAAGAATCGTCTGTATTTTAGATATGAATTTTTCTCCAAGATTTTTACTTTATTATACATATACACGTATGAAATGCATGAAATTCATGGGAAAAAACCGTTCCCGCGATTTTTCTTAAATGAACAATCTAATTAACTCGGTATACGAAGGCGTAAAATCGATGCTGATCAATTTAGGGGAATTATTAAGGCAATCTAAGAAAATAAAGTAAAACCGTCAACAATCATATTCGGTTCTACGGTCCGTTCAGAGCCATCACTGCTAGCCCAAGGGTCTCTCTGGCCGTTATGCCTCAGCTTTCTGACCTAACAGCAGCCCACGGAGCCTATAAAATGCCGCCTTATATCTTTATTACCACATTTTAGGAGCCCGAAACGTTTCCCTGCTCACATGTCGTATTCGGGTGTGGATATTTTCGCTGTTTATAGGGTAGGTGAGTTTCGCCAACGTCGACTACCAACAACGAGATTTGCAAAGTGTTGCGATTGCAGTTTATCCGAAACCTTTAGTAGGTGTAGGGACATATTATCGAGGATGATTCATCCCGCAGGGTCCGAGGTTGTACGTCATTTTTAGTACCTCACCCTCTCGTTCCGCCCCGAGAAACGGCGGTCGGTATTGAATTATATTTCATAGTATGATTAAACGGTGTCGGACAGCCCATCGTGTGTATTATTACGGTGTAGGGCTTGCCACAATTCGACAAGGATTCTTAACCGGATGTGAGACCACCCTGTACCTATACCAACGTATATTGCGTCCAAAATTCACCGTCTTATACGCCCTGCATTCATCCTCGGGTATATCACAGCGGTTTAGAGTTTTGGACAGGCCTTATAAGACACACATGAGTAGCAGCTGGGATTGCCAGAGATACGTGGTGGTTTCTTAGCTAGAGGAAGGGTTTCCCTGAGGCCTGACTATACGCAGTATATATATCGAGGGCGTTAATTAAATTTCAAACTCTCAGTACCCGCGTTACTCGGGTTGCAGTTACCCACCTGATGGTCAAATAGACCCGAGTTATGGCCCATCGACGTGACATGGTCCAAAATTGCTTCGACGAGGGTTGAAAAATGTTTTTTTTTTTTCTTCTTTTTTACTTATTTAAATTATCAACAGACCGTAGGAAGCAGATTTAACGCAGCTTATCGCTTAAAGTATTTTTAAGGAATTTTTAAAGGATGAAAAAAACACGTTTTTTGAGAAAGTATTCTGGAAATAATTCAAAAGTCAATCTGACTACATTATAAAACTGACTGATTTATCCGATATTTAACAAAGATTTGTATACACGTAGCACCAAAAGAGAAATCAGAAAATTGGTTGATTCAGGTCTCTTCCTAAAATCAAATTAAAAACTGTTACATTGCCCAAGGTAAATAGCAAGAAGATTCATTAAATATACGAGTATATACGTATTATAATGCATTTTATAATCATAAGGGCGTTAATTTAAATGATATTAAAATATACTTGAGTAATTAAACTAAAACAAAACCCAGGGGTGTTCTGTTTCACGCGAAAACCTCGATCGTTGGTCCTCTGAATTAATTATCGAATTCGCACTTCGACCTCGTGGGACATCCTCTGACGCGATGCGACGTGACGCGACGTGACGTAGGGCGTAGATCACAGGATTCGTTGTTTGTTTTGAGCGGTGAACGGCATCAAACAGCGTAAATAAATTCTCAATTGATGAAATTCCCAGACCAGATTATGACCTCTGATATATATATATATATATATATATATATATATATATATATATATATATATATATAGCACAGAAAAGGTCATCATTTGACCATGACCAAGGCAAAAGCTTAGTATCCACCGGCCAAATCATATCTTTCATATTGTTGGATACATTAATTAAAGGTAAACTTAGATTTATATAATAATACTCAAAAACGCCGAGGGGTATTTTAAAGATTTACCAATATAACGAGATGCAGCAGCAACGAGACTTGTGAGTTTTGTTAATTAAAAAGATGTTTACCGCCAACGATGCGACGTATCTTCAAGGCACGGTCTTTAAGAACGGTATACGGGATTACCGTAATACTTTTTGACGCCCAAGGCGAATCAGCTCGACTTTTACCCCCGAGGATGGTCATTAAAAAAAAATTTTTTTTTTGTTCTTGCAAAACGCGGGCAAAAATTATTTTTCTACTTTAAATAATAATAACAATAATAATAATAATAATAATACGGTTGAAGAAGCTGTACGATTCGGTGAAGATCTGGTGTCATTCTTTTTTCTCATCTTCATTCTGTACTCTGCAGCGAATAAATATATCTATATATACCCTAGATAAATGAGAACACGAGGTCCCTCGTTAAAATAAATCCGTTAGAACGTATATTCGATATCTTTCGGAAGGTGAAAATGTCGCGATTCGAACTAAATGAGGAAAACTGCCTACTCGTTCGATTTCCGAGAGTAAAGATTCCCGTAGGCGTTTTATTGATCGGTTTTCGAAATACGAAAGGAGGAAGCCTACCGATTAACTGTAGAATCATGATTATATCCTCAGATTTCTATACAGATTTGGTTCGACAAAAAAAATATCACCATCATCAGTGGGAAACGTTTATTCTTATAGTTTCTAAAAATATTTTCTTCTATACCTTGAGTCGTCGCGTACACGGTCGGTCACGGTTGCGGTTATACACGGTCTTGTACACTTCCTGTCCTCTCCGTTATTTCCGGTCACCAATTTTAACTTGATTTTGAAAATAGAGAGAGCAAACGATTATTGGTACATATTTTGCGTAAATAAAATTGTAAAATCGGTGTTTATTTTTATGTAGAAACGCGTATAATTTCACGATCGTTCGTAATTAAAGTATACTTAAGAAATGTGCTGATGGGGTAAAAAGAAAAGAAGATAAAAAATAAATAAAAATGGAGTATAAAGAAAAAAAAAAGGAAAACAAAAAAAAAAAAAAAAATCGGAATAACGACCCAACCGTCCAATACCTGGGGCATTCTCACGATCGGTCGATCGCCCGGATTTAACGAAGCCCGCGCTTGTCTCTTGAGCGGAATTTGGAAATGCAGCGCGGTCGCATCCTCTCGATTTAGACGGCTTCGTTTATTTTGGTAGCTAAAACAATCACGAATCCACTGCACTCGGCAAAGAGGGGTAGAAATATATAGACGAGCGTTGAGTACGTGTGTATATATATAAATCGTGACAATGGTATTTTCTCTATCTTCGTTTATCTCCCTTCCTCTTTCAGTCGCACTTACGAAGCTCCGTGTAGTTCTTCCGAGGAGTGTTCGCTCGAGCAGAGTTTAGCTCGTTTGTCTGGCAGCCAAATTAGATGGAGTAAATGTGAATTCACGCTAAATAATATGTCGAGTAGAGAATCGCCTGGCATTTAAGCTAGTAAGCCAAGAGCTATATACGAATACGAGATTACATTGCCCCCTCTTTATACTAATTTCGAATAATCTTCTCGTATTTCCTTCGTTTATCTCTAATTGTCAAATTCGAAAATTCCCACCCTTATACAGTTGTTCGAAAATAATAAACTGAACGTATTTTGACAATCATTTGCCTGACAGAAAAATGGATAAGTTATCAAAATAAAGGATTTCCGGCAATTATTCAACAATAAGCTAGCCTACAAAGTAGATTGATGTAACAGCAGTCGTCAGTCACCCGCTTAGTAGGCTTTGCGAAAACTAAGTTCAGGAAGTTCCGGTTAACATTAGCGGTTCAAACTTCCTCGGAGTTAGATAAGAACTGGTGCATCGTACGTTTGATCACCGCAGCAGCTTCCAAACGCAGACTAAACTGACTATACATTTTGGTATATGTCTATCTTTGTCTCTTGTTCACCAAACTTCCAACAAATTTCACTTTGAGCAAGAAAATTTTTTTAAAACGATTGTCGAAATTTCAGACGAAGATGTCTCACTTTTTTATCCGATATTTTCCACAAGATTCGACTATCTACATTCTTGTTACGAATTTGTAAATAAGCTAGTGAAAAATTCGTGATTTTCTATCATTATAACCAGTGCGAAAATCTCGGTTCAGTTTGGGGTCCTCGTTTCGTCTCGTCATAGGTTCCCAGAGGCAATCGAGCATTGAGTATAGTTGGCGGATCCGCGGTGCGGCTTATAAATGTAGATCATTGGATAATGATAGGATGTTCCGCCTTTCCCCTCAGGCCAGTTCAGGGATCCCCGACATACGCAAGTACGAGGCGCGGTTGTGATCACTTGTCACGTATCAAATTTACCACTGGTTTGTGAACAACTACTTGATCATCACGATTGTCGGTTAAACGTGTCATCGGATTATTTCTGTGTCGATGATTACCTGAGTACCGGAGGTGGAAGGTTTCGAAAATCATTTTTTAACTTTATTCCTTTGAGTTATATATTATTCCCTTGAGTCAATTAGTTTCAAAGAAGAAATGTTACTTATTAAACGTACAATAAATACAATCCTCCTTTACATAAAAACTTTTCATTAAATACTCGGGCAACTCAGGCCCGTGGGCCTGTGCAAACAAAACCAAACCAACAATATAACAATGAAAACTTTTCGAGCCTCTATAATTAGCATGCGCACAAGAACTTGTTCGTCAAAGAGGTAGTAAGTCGTGGAAAGTTGTAACTTGTATAAAATTTTGTTCGCTTGATCGTTAAAGCTTTGATGCCTTCCTACTTCATCTTCATCTTCTTAAAATAAAAAAAAATAAAAATTTTTTTTATAATTTTATTTTACAGAAGTAAAATAAACCGCGTTGTGTGAAAGGCGAAAATGATATTCTCTAAAGTTAGAATGGTACGAGACAATAAGACAAAGTCTTTCAAAGTTTTAACATTCTGTCGTTTACCTTTTGTTTTAATTATGGGGGGCTAGACTTGCGATTGTAAGATCTGGTTCTTTCCTGTTCCTTTTTTTTTCTCCGCTTTTTTTTCTCTCTCTCTCTCTCTCTGTTTCTCTCTCTTTCTTTCTTCAAAAGGAAATTAATCCC